>CM034148.1:704319946-705809946 GCA_019776745.2 Taxus chinensis
AGCTTGTGAATAAGTGACTTATTGATCCTGACCAGGATAATTGCATAACAATGCATGACCATCTAAGGGATTGCGAATGGATCTGGATCATACTCACGCGCCGTCTCTTTTATGGCATCAAGAGCACATGATCAACATTAGGAAACAAGCTCCGACGAGCTCTGCTTAATTTTATTGTAGATATTGTCTAATTCCCACTTGTCGAATCATTACAGGTTTCACTCTCTATCTAATTTCTTATGTAGGATAAAGCAACTAAAGAACAACAAAAATAAAATTCAAATACTGAAATAAAATAAAAAATTAAACTCTGAAATTTACAACACTGTTGTACTGTTTATTCTTCTTGTTTTGCACGAGCTCCAGCTCTGTCTGCCATTACAATATGACTACATGCACCTTATATTATATAGAGATCTTTCAAATAAAATTAGATCATAAAAAATAAATTTCTCTTTCAAAATAGAGCATGCTAACAAAATAGAGTAGTTATTATTAATTGCTTTTCCGAAAAATAGGAATAAAGCTAGACTGTTTTATATAACTAGCAATCACATGTGTACAATGAAATGTGAACGCCAAACAATATATGTTATTTGATTTAGAGGGATAGTTATTACTTTTGTAGTTGATGTTGATAAGGGATGTTATTGATTTTGTAAGTGCAGAAATAGATATGAAGCATTACATTTAAAGGTTGTATCTCTACATTACAAATTTGTACATATACATTTACAAATCTTATATCACGAGTGGGAGCGTTTTGCAGACCATGTTATTTGAGCTAAACATGAATAGATTTGATATTGTAGTGCCCAACAAAGTCAAAACAATTAATAAATAAATAAATAAAAAGGACGTAATGGCATGAGCTTCACGGTGTGTGGGTGGAGTTAATTAATTTTTTTCACAAAATTTATTATGAAAAGGCTTTGGTAGCCTTCTAGAAAATGTAGTTGGCAGGCCTAAAGTCACGTGCCACCACAAGCTCCCAACATTCACGGTCCGTGCCAAATGGGAGGCTTATTGCAACCCACGTGACCTGTTTGACCAACATGCCAAAAACAAAAAAATGTGGTTTTCTATTGTGTGTCGTGTTTGCTAGACCTGCAGTGAAGGATGTTGAAACACCTTGTGGAAACATGGATTCGAGGTTGTGCTAAATGGAGCTCTCATTAATATCTATCCTAAAATCAGTCCCATTTTGGGTTGAAGGAGCATGTTTGCGGGAGAGAGATCTACAACTCTAAAATCTCCTCATTCTATTACATAAAAATTGATTTATCTAGATCTGTAACTACTCTAAATCAGTTTCAAATGTCTTTGAAGGGGAATGAGATGTCTTCCTACCACTTTTGTTTGTTGTATGCAGATGAAGATTGAGGTTTAGGGAAACTTTATTTAGGCATGCAAGAACCCCTTGATCAAACACGACCCTACGTAGAAATCAATCCAAGGGACATTTCCATCGAACAAGCCTACATTTCAAATCTGAAAGTTAGGTTATAGGAAGGCTTTACAATGGAGTAGAAGGGTTGGGGAAGGGCCAAACAGTGTCATAGATAACTAGAGGCTCAAAGGAGAGAAATAAAGAAGGGCTCAAAGTCTTTGAGATTTACAAATGATTCAAAACGAGCCCAAATTGACTAAGTATGAAAGAATCAATGGGAACTTCAACGTACCTCATATACACTTCTCCAAAGGTTAAAACCAAAAAGTAGTCCCAAAAACAAGCGTAGAGCTTCCACGTGTCCCAGGCCCAAAAAGGGACAGAACCTACCGTTGAAAAGTCCAAACGAGCAAAAAGAACCACGCGTCAGCTCAACATAATTTTATAAGTAAGAGCCCAAGGCGGAGACTCAAAATAGCGATAGCTCTCCACATGGCTCAGGGTTAAACAAAACTCAAAGAGTAGTGGGCCTAAATCAGTTAAGTATAAGAGTGTTGGCGGAAGGTGCCAAGTGTCTCAATGGTGCACATTCAAAGGCATGGCCTAAAGTAGAGACTCAAATGAGTGTAAAGCTTCCACGTGTCTGGGGTTCGAGAAAGGCATTGGCCCAAATTGGCTAAGTATCACAGACTCACGGAAGGAGCCATGTATCAAACCGACACATCTTCAAAGGTAAATCGAAACATAGGTTTCTCATACAAGCGCCAAGTCTCCACGTGTCCCGGGTCAGATATATGGACCCCGCCAAATAAAAGGACTTAACAAAAACATAAAGGAATAGAGAAAAGCCATGGAAGGTGCCACGTGTCTCTATGGCACATCTTCAAAAGAAAAATCCAAAAGCGGTCCCCAAACACATGCCAACTCTACACGTGGCCATGTTCCAAGTCAAAGTAGGAAGGCGGGTCGCCGAAGGTAATTTTAACTTTTTGGATTTGAGTCCAAAAGACGTAAAGTATAAAAATGAGCCACACATCCACCAATGTCTAGAGGAGCGATGTGTCGGGCCTAAATCACATGCGGACCGGTGGGCCTAGGGAGTGACTTTTCACCTAAATGGAAAATGTGGACTGAAGGACCCGAAAATGGTTTTTTGGGCAAAATTTGAATTGCAGGGCTACAGGGTGTTTTGCATTTTTGTGCCAAAAGGTACAAAGTGAATTTTGGGCCCGCGGACCCATTCTGCTAACTAGTTTTCACCATTTTTTATGGACCTGACTCAAACATTCAAATGGACACATCTTTCGATCTAGTGCCCAAAATTCAACAAATTTGGCACCATTAGAAAGGTCTCGACCTTGACTACTCCATGGAAACCTAAAAATTTAATTTTGACAAGGTTAGGTGGGTGAAAATGGGAAAATGTCTTCATGCCATTAATATGTGATTTGATTGCTCCAACAACTAGATCAGATTTGATTTGATCTATCATTCTTCCATCTTCGACACACCGAGTAGACATGGAGCGCCGAACTCAACAGATTGTGGGCATATATTTAGGGGCATTGATGAATGGTAGATGAACTCCAAAATCAAGTTTCCCACCTCTTTTATTCTTCTCTCTTCGTTGCATCTATATAAGGAGTTGCTTAGCTCATTGTAAAGGGTTGGACAGTTATGTTTCACACCCTCCCTTCTTCCCTTGTTTGTAAGTGAATTTGTGGAGTGTTCTGAACCTCCCATTCAAGTTGTAATACAAATTTTTGCCTTTTGGCTAATGTAATGTACTTTATCAACTCTGGAGTAATAATATATGTCCGTGGATGATTCTCAACCCTCTCATGTGTTCATTGTTGTCTTTTGATATCTCATTGCAATTTTTTTATCTGTGTATGGTAATTGTATTGCATTTCTATGGTTTGTGTTAAATTGTGAAATAGGTGTCTGAACATTCCTTTAGTGCATCACCTCATTATCTTAGGTTTATTTTCTCGCATCTTATCAACCCTATCTCCTTGGTAAGATAGAATAGGATTTAGATTAGATCCTCTACAATTTATTTATGTGCACCTGAATAGAGGAATAGGAACCGACCTTAATCCGGAGAGATCTCTCAACTCACAAGGTCCCACACTTTGAGAGACGCTCCATGTTGTGCAATCATACTGAGAGTATCAACCTCATAGAGTTGCACACATTCAGGGGTGCTGTGATTTTTCACTAATAGTTCTAGAACACCGAGTGGTGAGCAAGAGGTCTCCATTTTTATTGCAGCAAGATTGATGTGCACTTGTTGCAAGTTTTAAGATTTTAAGAAGCTCTAAAATTACACATCTGGAGACTCTAAAGGATCAGAATCCAACGGTTTCAATAGTCCAAGCTTGTCAAGTTCATGAGAAGAATATAAACAAGGTCAAGAACTAGAGAGGAGGGACTATTTCTCTATCTGCACTTGCCCCCAAGCAGAGGGAGAAGGGGGAGAAGAGCCCAAATGTCTCCATCTCCACCAAACAGAACCTTGTTCAACACCTCCTCTAGGTAGGCCATTCATTATTTCAACAAGGGTTCTCAGGGAAATCATAATGGCACAACCACCCAACCCCTATGTCAACTTCACCGGCAACAACCCACTCACTCTCAATGCACAAACTCCAGTCCTAGTTGTAGCATTAAAGAGCATCCCATATTTCGTTGGAGAGAACCAGACTTCTCCTAGTGACCACATTCAAGACATTAAAAATGTTTGTGTAATTTATGAGATCACTGAGATGGACATTGCAGTCAAATTTTTAGCCTCTTCACTCAAGGGTAAACCTTTGCAATGGTTCAAGAGTCTAAGAGACAGGATCCATTCAGAATTGGGACCATCTGTGCAAAGCTCTTCACAATCAATTTGGAGAGAAGGGAGATAATCTATCCTTGTTGGAACATTTGAAAACCATCAAGAGGGCTCCTAATGAGCAGTTGACAGATTTCAACCTTAGATTTCAAAGGACATGGGACAGGATTCCATTTTCCGTAAGGCCCATGGATGAAGGTGTTTTCTTATACTTTCTTAGAGCTTTAAATTCTGATATTTCCCTAACGATTCAATCCATGGGAGGTACAACCTTACCTGCAGCCTATAACATTTCCATTAGAGCTGAAAATTGTTTAATTCAGGCTGGTAAACTTGCTCCTAGGCCACCTATGCCTCTATATCCTAGAACTAGGAGCTCCAAGAACTAGTCAAACACCCACATTAGCTCCCATACCTACTCTAAGGAATCAAAGTTCAATTGAAGCTTCCACCTCATCCTCTAACACTTTAAAATAGATAAAAGAGGTTATGAAATAGCTGCAGAACCTTGGGAATGAGCTAGTGACTATCAAAAGGCAGCAAGCTCAGAGTTCTAGGCCATATCAGCCTCAAACTCAGTATCAGGCTAGACCCCCATATCAGTAAAATAGACAACCAGCTCAGGCTATAAATCAAAGCCATAACCAAGGAAAACCTCAAGCTGCTAGGCCTTTCCAACCATATGACCCAAGCATAACTTCAACATCTAGGGCCTTAGTTCCAACACAAAACAATATGGTACAAGAATATGATTGGTGTTTCCCATGCAGTCAGCCCCATAACCAATCAATGTGTTTCAATGGTGCACTAAACCAAGGCCTTGATGGTGAAAACCATTGGTGTGTCCAAAGAGCCCAGTCAAGAGGAAAATCAGCAGCAAGGATCTCAGTAAGAGGCACCTCCAAGTGAGACTATGCTTGTCAATTGGTAGGCTGAAGACTTCTGTGGAATTAACCAAGCCCCTTCTCAAAGTGTAGTTGCCAATACACGGTCCAAGAAAAGGAATATTGGAGAGGGACATTCATCAAACTCAGGTAATCCTCAACCCTCTATTATTCCACAAGGTATTGGCACTCAAAGTGTAACTCCCAATATGCAGAGTCAACTCAAGCCACCTTCTAGACCCACTCAGGCACCGGTTGTAATGACCCATGTGCAAGATAAAAATGTACCGGGGAAGGGGCAGCAAAAATATAGCTCATCCCCATTTAACATCATTAAAAAAATGAAGAAAAAAATGTGAATATTTCAATGTGGGAGTCGTTGGCTATCCTAGGATAGAGAGACCTATTGTAGGCTGCTATGGCCAATTGGTCAACCTCAAATCAGCCCCCTAACCAACAAGAGAAAGTACTTACTAATGTGGCTCGACCTGAGGGAAACCATGGAGGACAACAAGGTAAGAATATGAAGCCCCCTCCATTGTATGTTTCATTGATCATTGGAGACAAATTAGTACATAATTACATGATTGATTTTGGGGCAAGTAGCTCTGTAATGCCAAAACAAATAGTCGATCAGCTGGGTCTTGAATATGAAGTCATCTCCAGAGGGCGTAGTGCAATTTGATGGGACAATGGTAACAACAGTTGGAGTCATAAAGGATTTGATCCTCACATTACACACATGCCCCAATGTAACTGTATTACAAAATGTATCAGTCATAGACTTTCCGCCACATTTTGTATTGTGTTTGTCAAGAGACTTCACCGCTAAGATTGGAGGCTATTTGTCTGCTAATTGGTCACACATGCTTTTTAGAAAAAGGTATGGAGCTAAGGCTACAATCAAATCTGAGCCCATTGCGGATTACCATATTGAGCCTTACGTACCCAACCCAATCAATGCGAATTGTTCATCATTTGATCAAGAGGACCTCACAAGCACTTGTGAGGTAGATACCAAGGTTGGGTGTATTCCAGACTTGACCCTCGATGAATGGGAAAACAAGAGGCATGCTTTTGAAATCTATAAGGATATTAAGGAATATGAGCTAGGAGTCTACTATTTGTATGAGGAGAATCATCCTCTTCCTGACATCATTAAGCCAGACCACAAAGATGATAATGAGGTATGGCAGTTATTCTTTGATGGCTAAAGAAGTAGACAAGGAGTTAGAGGAGGAGCTATGCTTGTTTTTCCTCAAGGTATAAAATAATACTCAGCCTTCTATTTCCAATTTTTATGCTCAAATAACACAGCAGAGTATGAAGCCTTGATCCATGGAATACATTGGGCAAGGAAAAGAGGAATCAAGAACTTGCAAGTGTTTTACGACAGTGAGCTAGTTGTGAATCAAGTCCGAGGACAAAACGCTGGCAAGAATGATTTGTTAAAGAACTACAAGAATCAGGTATGATACCTCATTGAGGATTTTGAAGAGCATTCGACATCAATTCCATCCCAAGGAAGAATAATGAAGCAACAAACAAACTGGCAGTAATTGGGGCAGCATTTGATGTTGTAGAGAGTATCAAGAGTGATAAATCTCAGCCCCATATCAAAGTGGTTGTAAGACCAGATGTCCCTGATAATAACACAAGTTGGCAAGTCTTCGAGAATGATCAACAAATTGTCAACTTTCTACAAGAAGAAGATGAGTTCTCCACCAGAAACCAAGAAAAGTTGGAACAACGTTACGGTGACCAAGTGGTGCAGCTGAGAACCAAGAAATTACCAAAGGGTCTGTGTAACTTTGGAGTCAATCTTCAACCGAAATGATCAATTCCGAAAGGAGAAAGAAAATATTCAGGTAAAGGGTGAAGATTCAGAGCCCATTTCCATAGAAGAAGGAAAGACATTGCGAATCGGCAAGGTGAGTACCCAACAAGAAAAATATGAATTCATCCAACTTTGTCAAGAATTCCTAGATGTCTTTTCCTGGACTTACAAAGATTTAAGAGGTTTTAACCCAAAGTTGGCACATGACATAATTGAGATGGGTCCAGGATCTAAGCCTTTTAGACAGAAGCAAAGGCCAATAAATCCTCACATTGAGCCTCTCATGAGAAAAGATTTGAACAAGCTAATTGAGTCTAACATCATCTTCCCTATCAAGCATTCAAGTTGGGTTCACAAACTTGGTTCCTATGAGGAAAAGAAGTGGAGAAATCAGGTTGTGTGTAGACTTCTGTGATCTAAACAGAGCATCAGTCAAAGACCACTACCCACTTCCATCAATGGAACAAATCTTACAGGTTCTAGTTTGCTCTGAGAGGTTTTCATTGCTAGATGGATACTCAAGCTATAACTAGATAATGGTGAAAGAGGAAGATCAGTTCAAGACAACCTTCACCACCAAATGGGGCACATATGCTTATAAGAAGATGCCATTTGGACTATTAAATGTCAGAGCAACATTTCAGTGAGCTATGGACATGGAATTCAAAGGATTGATCAACAATATAGTCCTAGTGTATCTAGATGATATCACCGTCTTCTCAAATAATGTTGTAGACCATCTCTTCCACCTCAAGAAGGTGTTTCAGAGGTGTAGAAGGTTCAGAGAATCATTAAATCCAAAGAAGTGTGTGTTCTTGGCACATGAGGGAAAATTTTTGGGCCACATTGTCTCAAGAGAAGGGCTAACAATTGATCCTAAAAGGGTTGAAGCCATCCGAACACTTCCATTGCCACAACACAAAAAGTATCTCCAAAGCTTCTTGGGGAGAATAAACTTTGTTTTCAGGTTTGTGCCTGATTTTTCCACTCTTGTGAAGCCTTTAACAATGATGTTAAAGAATATTCTTGCATTTAAATGGACAAAAGAGGGAAAAGAAAGTTTTGAGGCCATCAAGCTCACAATATCACAAGCCCCAACTCTTTTTAACCTAGAATTTTCAAAGGACTTCATGCTATATGCTTTTGGAGGGTCAGACACAATCTAAGCCATCTTGGTTCAGCCTAACAAGGAAGGTTCAAAAAATCCCATAGCCTTCTTCAGTCAGAGCTTGGAGGATTATGAGGTAAAGTATTCTTTCATTGAAAAGCATGTCCTTACTATCATTAGGAGTTTGAAGAAGTTCAGACACTTAGTCTTGAACAATAAGATTCAACTACTAGTGTCTCATGCTGGTGTCAAGGATTTTCTCCTAAACAAGGACTTGAATGAGAAGAGAGTAGGTTGGATCACTTGTGTAATGGAGTATGAAATTGAGATCAAAGTGACCAAACTAGTTCATGGCAAGGGTCTGTGTGAGCATCTCACTTCCAAGAAATAAGCTGAGTCAGTGGATGAAGAAGAGGTTGTCCTATTACTTCAGAATGATCAAGAACAACCAGCTAATGATGCACCTATTCCATGTTGGACCCAAGCCTTGGTGCATTATCTCCAAATAGGTTTGTGCCCTCTAGAATGGAACAAAGTAAAAAGGAGATACTTCAGACTACAAGCCATCCCATATGTGCTTGTAGGTGGTGTCTTGTTTAAAAGGATATCAATAGTGTTCTATTGAGGTGCATTGGGACATGCCAAATTGAGAGGGTATTACATGAGTTCCATGATGGAGAAGCAGGGGGCCACTTTGCTCCTCGAGTAATGGCTCTCAAGATCATGAAAGATGGTTATTATTAGCCTATGGTGTTTAGGGACTGCTACTCATGATCAAGAGTGCAAGAAGTGTGCATTCTTCACAGGGAAAGAAAAGTTAGCATCCCTACCCCTTCGACCAATTATAGTGGATCAGCCATTCATGCAATGGGGACTAGACTTCATTAGGGTGATTAACCCAAATTCAAGCCATGACCACAAGTGGATACTTATAGCAATAGACTATTTCACTAAGTGGACTGAAGGAGTGGCACTAAAAGAAGCAAATGAATCCAACATCTTGGATTTATATGAAGGAATAGCCACCAAGTTTGGAGTCCCTACCACTATTATATCAGATAATGCATTGAAATTCCTTGGTACAAGGATCAATGAATGGGCTGTCAAGAATGGATGTATACCTCAGCACTTCATCAAACTATTACCCTCAAGGTAATGGCCAAGAAGAGTCCTCAAATAAGAACCTATTATGGATTATCAGAAGGACCCTTGATGAAAATCAGAGAACTTGGCATACAAAGCTCAAATCAGCTCTATGGGTTGATAGGATCACATCCAAAAGGTCCACAGGAAGCTCCCCATACAAGCTTGCATATGGAAAAGAGGTAGTATTGCCCATATCATTGGAGTTTCCCACTTTGGAGCTCATGAAACAGTTGGAACTGTCTGAGTTTGAACCTATAGCAATCATGTATGCAGAGCTGATGGAAGTAGGAGAGGCAAGAGAGCATGCAATGCAGATCTTGGAGAGAGATCAAGTATTGATCAAGAAGAGATTTGATAAGAAAGCAAGAACAAGGACCTTTCAATAGGGGGACTTGGTTCTGAAGTGGGATGCAGATAGGGAAAAACAAGGAAAGCATTCCAATTTTGATGCCATTTGGAGTGGCCCCTACATGGTCATAAGATGTACAGGTAGCAATGCCTTTTGACTGGCTAAGTTGGATGGAAAAGAATTATAGTTTCTAGTTAACAGGATCTATCTCAAACATTGCTATTAAAAGGAAGAACCCACCCTTGTAAATATTAGCATAGGATTTTAATTTCCTTAAGTGTGTATGCACATTGTCTTGTTGTAGTATAGGTTTTATTTCCCTAAGTGCTCTCGAATAGGTTTTTATTGCTCTAGGTGTGCGTCGTTATATAGTTCGATGCGCCTCTAGGTGAATGCACCAGGCCCTTTAGAATTTGAAACAGGGAGACCCATAATTGTACCATAACAGTTGCTCATTTTAAAATAGAACAAATATAGAGCAACTAAAATTAGGTCTCGAAGGGTCCATTCCCAAAACATCAGGGTAGGTTCTAGGTCACCAAGTGCAAACATTAGATTTAAGATTCAAGAACATGACCCAGGCCACCACCCATGACTTCGTGCCCAATGGATACAACAAGGGAACTGGTCTCTTCATCTAGTAGGAAGATGCCCCTGTGAGTCCAAATTTTTTTATCTCAATTTTGCCCCCAGTAAAATTGATCAAACATGACCCTGTGCAGAAAGAAATTTAAGGGACATTTCTATCGAATGAGCCTACATGTTTCAAATCCAACAAACAGGTTAAAGGTAGGCTCTACAATGGAGTAACAGGGTCTAGGAAGGGCTAAACAGTGTCATAGAAAACCAGAGGCTCAAAGGAGAGAAAAAGAGAAAGGCTCAAAGTCTTTGAGCTTTACAAATGATTCAAAATGAGCCCAAATTGACTAAGTATGGAAGAATCAGTAGAAGATTCCACGTGCCTCATCTGTGCTTCTCCAAAGGTTAAACCCAAAAAATAGCCCCCAAACAAGCACGGAGCTTCCATGTGTCCTAAGCCTAAAAGGGATAGAGCCAACCATTGAAAAGTCTAAATGAGTGGATAGAACCATGTGTCAACTCGGTGTAGTTTCAAAAGTAAGAGCCCAAGGCGGAGACTCAAAATAGTGCCAACTCTCCACGTGGTTAGGTTCCAACAAAATTCAAATAGCAGCGGGCCCAAATTAGTTAAGTATAAGAGTGTCAGAAAAAGGAGCCAAGTGTCTCAACAGTGCACATTCAAAGGCATAGCCCAAAGCGAAGACTCAAATGAGCGTGAGGATTCCACATGTCTAGGGTTTGAGAAAGGAATTGGCCCGAATCGGCTAATTATCACAGACTCGTGGAAGGAGCCACGTGTCAGCCAGGTGCATCTTCAAAGGTAAATCTAAAAGCGGGTCTCTCAGACAAGCGCCAAGTCTCCACATGTCCTGAGTCAGATATATGGCCCCCATCAAACAAAAGGAATTAGCCAAAACATAAAGGAACATAGCAAAGCCGTAGAAGGTGCCACGTGTCTTTTTCGGCGCAACTACAAAAGCAAAATCCAAAAGCAGTCCCCAAATGTGCCCCAACTCTACACGTGGCCATGTTCCAAGTCAAAGTGGGAAGGCAGGTCGCCGGAGGTAATTTTAACTTTTTGGCTTTGTGTCCAAAAGGCATAAAGTATAAAAATGAGAAGTACCTATGCCAATGCCCTAGAGGAGCCATGTGTTGGGCCTAAATCACATGTGGGTCGGCAGGCCTAGGGAGGACTTTTCACCAAAATGGAAAATGCAGACCGACGGACCTAAAAATGTTGTTTTGGGCAAAATGTGAATTGTGGGGCTGCGGGGCATTTTGCATTTTTGTATTTTTTGTGCCAAAAGGTGCAAAGTGAATTTCGGGCCTGTGGACCCATTCTGCTAACTGATTTTCACCATTTTTGTACGGACCCAACTCAAACATTCAAATGGACACATCTTTCCATCCAGTGCCCGAAATTCAACAAATTTAGCACCATTAGAAATGTCTCGACATCACCTACTCCATGGAAATCTGAAACTTTAATTTTGACAAGTTTAGGTGGGTGAAAAATGGGAAGACATCTTCATGTCATTAATATGCAATTCAATTGCTCCAACAACTAGATCAGATTTGATTTGATCCGATGTTCTTCCTTCTTCGACACCCTGAGAAGACATGGAGTGTCAGACTCGATAGATTGTGGGTGGATTTTCAGGGGCATTGATGAATGGTAGCTGAGCTCCAAAATCAAGTTTCTCGCCTCTTTTCTTCTTCTCTCTTCATTGCATCTATATAACAAGAATATTACCTCCTTGTAAAGGGTTGGACATTTTTGTTTTGCACCCTCCCTTCTTCCCTTGTCTGCAAGTGAATTTGTGGAGTTTTCTGAACCTCCCATTCAAGTTGTAATACAAATTTTTGCCTCTTGGCTACTGTAATGTACTATATCAACTCTGGAGAAATAATATATGTCTGTGGATGATTCTCAACCCTCTCATGTGTTCATTGTTTTCTTTTGATCTCTCATTGAAGTTTGGTTATCTATGCATGGTAGTTGTATTACATTTCTATGGTTTTTGTTAAATTGTAAAAATGGGTGTCTAAAATTCCTTTGGTGCATCACCTCGTTAGCTTAGGTTTATTTTCTCGCATCTTCTCAACCCTATCTCCTTGGTAAGATAGAATAGGTTTAGAGTAGATCCTTTGTTTTTTTCTTACTTTGGATTAGAGGCATAGACTTTGTTATCATATTTGATCAGTAGAAATTGATAGATGGATATTATTATATTTGATTAGTGTTTTCCTAGACATTATAAATATTTTGATTTCAGATTTGCGGTGACTAGTGATTCGAATTATATGCATGGATTGACATTTCAATATTGATGATGATCTAGAGATACTACCTTTTATATGCACTGACAGATTGGATTTTCATACATAGATTTTTTAGACAATCTAGCTAGTCTTGTGATCTTATTATTAATTGATGAAATGAAAGACTTGAAATATTTTGAAATTTTGAACAATTGGTGAAATTGTTTGATTTAGTGATGATTTAGTTATGTTTTTTGATGATGTGAATTGATATGTATATGTACGTTTTATTGTTTTTATGTCATTGATATGGCCACGAGGCCAGAGAGGTATTGTTTCGATTTTGTAGGAAATTGTAACACAACAAACAAAAAGGGGATAGGAAACCCACAGTGAAAGAATTTGGGGTATTGGCAATGGGTCACCTTGGAAACTTGTATATTTGCATGTTATTGTTGTTAATATTGTGTTGGAGGTCCCAATTGGAGGGTGGCCTCAAATGTGACCATGGGTAGATGTGTTATTCTCTTTTTATTTTAATTACTTTTTTGAGTATGTGATTTATTATAGTAATGTGATTCACTTTATTTTGTTAGTTAATGTACCCTTATTTAAGCTAATTAATCTTGTTAGTTATTGTAATTTGGATGTGACCAAAGGGGTATTAAATTGTGGTAGGTTTTCCTTGATTTTATTTTGGATTTGAAATTGATTTTTATTGGTTTAAGTGTTGTGTACTCAATCTTGCATGTCAAACTCGGATTTTGGCTTGAAGACTAATTTTGGAGGCTTGTGGGACAAGTTAAGCTTGTCCCACACCTCTTAAAGCCACCCATAAAATTCATTATGGGTTTTAGGGAAGAAAAGAGGCAATTAATTGCACTCTCTTACAAAAGTTTTTAATTTTTTCCTTTGGAGTATGGATTTTAGTTTGTGTGTGTAAGGATAACTTGTCATTTCTCAACCACCAATTTATTGAGCTTTGGGTTTGGGGTTTGACCATGTAATGTGGAGTTGAGGAGAAGTGATGTGGCATCCTACATGGAGCCACCTCACCCTCCTCTTCTCTTTTTCTATTTATTCAAGTTTAGTTTATGGTTTTGGGGTGACATGATTTATTTTCACTCTTGCATTTTGGAGGAGCTTGTTTTGGAGTGCTTGTTGAGAGATTTGAAGATTGTTTTTCCTTGTTTTGGACTTGGAAAATCTTGGATCTTGTGCTTGTGGATTGTATTCTCTTACAATTGAAAGGTAGGGACTTCACCCATGAATTTTGATTTCTATTTTTTGTGCAAATGGTTGTAAATTAATGTATGTTGTATGTTTTGGTTTCAGGATTAGAATGGCCTTAAGGTTGTGTAGGAGAAAGAAAACGGGGATATATAGAGAGGGATGGATAAGAGTTTATATTATTCATATGGAGGGATCTTGGGTTGGGTGCCCCACCTTATGATAATAAAAAGGATTTCGTATTTATCCTTTTTGTATTCATTGAGGGAGGGGTAAGATTTTGTGGGAGACATAAGAGAAATTGAGGGAGTTTTACGAGTTTGGTTGTGGTTGTGTGAATGATATTTTGGATTATTTTAAGGTGGGAACTTAACCCATTCAGAGGCATAAGTGAATCCCCATGTTTCTTCTCTCTCTCTCTCTCTCTCTCTCTCTCTCTCTCTCTCTCTCGGATTGATACTGAGCCTTTGTGCTTGGGAAACTTGTATGTTTGTTGTGATTTTATATTGTGTTTATTGTGTTAAAAGTGTTTGAATGGTTATTGTGGAATCTATGTAAAATTTTCCTTGGTTGCCTTATACCTCCTATTGATTCATTGTTTGGGCTTGGGGGCCAATGAGGAGGAATAATTCTCCTCCTCATTGGATTATTGGATTATTGGTTAGGTGGACACGTATTACCCTTTCCTTTTCTTCTTTGACATCTGCTGCTCCCAGTTTATTTCTTCCTCCTCTGCAACATTTTGATCATTATCTGGAAAATTATATAAGTCAGAAACATTAAAAATTGGTGAGATGGAAAAGTTTTCAGGTAGCTCCACCTTGTAGGCATTATCACTCATTTTCTTTAGAATCTTACGCGACCTAATCTTCTTATACTTGAGTTTATTATATGTCCCTTTTGGAAACCTCTCCTTTCAAAGATGAACCATCACCATATCTCCTTCTTTAAATAAACTTACTCTCCTACTGGCATTTGTAACTACTTTATATTGTGCATTACTCACTTTTATCTTTTCCCTCACTTCATCCTGTAGGTGTAGAATGTGTTCTGCAAATGCTTCTGCATCATCGTGCTAGTTTTATCTTCACTGGGTAGCACAATCAAATCTAGGAACCCCTTGGGATTCCTACCATATACAATTTGGAAAGGATACCTCCCTGTTGACCTATTTACGGAGCTATTGTATGCAAAGTCAGCTTGTGGTAAAGATAAGTCCCATTTTTTTGGATTTTCTCCAACTATGCAATGTAGGATATTTCCCAAGCTTTTGTTCATTATTTCTATTTTCCCATTAGTTTGGGGGTGATATGCACTACTAAACTGTAGTTGTTTCCCCATTTTCCTCCATAGATTCTTCCAAAAGTGACTCAAAAACTTCATGTCCCGATATGAAGTGATCATTCTTGGAACTCCATGCAATCTAACCACTTCTAAAAAACAACAAATCTGCAACTCTGGAAGCATCATTAGTTGTTTTACAAGAAATGAAATGTGCCATATTAGAGAATCTATCAACCACAAAATATATAGAATCATTCCCTCGCTGTGTGTTAGGAAGTCCTAACATGAAATCCATACTCAAATCAACCCATGGCCCTGTAGGGACAGGTAATGGCATATACAACCCAGTATTCTGTGCATGGCCCTTAGCCATTTGACACACTTTACATCTTGCTACAATCATAATTATGTCCCTCTTTACCTTTGGCCAATAATACTTATCTACAACAAGAGAAATTGTCTTACTTATACCAAAGTGTCCAGCCAACCCCCCATTATGCAATTCTCTTATAATATTTTCTCTCATTGAACCAACAGGGATGCACAATTGTTTCCCCTTGAATAAATAACTATCCTGCATCAAGTAGTCAGAAGAACCACTACCTACTGTAGGATCCTTAAGCTTTCCCATAACATCACCAAAATCTGGATCATCTTCATACAATTCCTTAACTGCCGCAAACCCTACTACTTCATTTTCCATTGTTGTCAAAAGTACTACACGCCGAATCAAGGCATCAACAACTTGATTCTGCTTACCCGACTTATGCTTTAAGACAAAAGTATATTCTTGCAAAAATGAAACCCATTTTTCATGCCTACTATTTAGTTTCTTTTGTGTGTTTACATACCTCAATGCTTCATGGCCAGTGAAGAGTAAAAATTCCTTTGCTACCAAGTAATGTCTCTAGTGCCTTAATGCCTAAACAATAACATAAAATTCCACATCATAAGTAGAATATTTCCTCCTAACTTAAGTTATATTTTCACTAAAGAATGTTCCAGGTCATGCTTCTTGACTCAGTACAGCTCCAATCCCGACATGTGAGGCATGACAGTCAACCTCAAAGACCTTTCTAAAATATGGTAATACCAAAACATGTGCTTCTGACACTTTCTTCTTCAAAAATTCAAAACTATCTATTGTTGCATTAGTCCATACATACTCCCTCCCTTTTGTACACTTTGTTATGGGCACAACAATGCTAATAAAATACTTGATTAACTTCCTATATAAATTTGACAATCCATGAAAAATACGAACCTCTGTCACATTCCTTGAAATAGGCCATTCCAAAATTGCCTTTAATTTATCCTCATCCATCATCACTCCATCATCTGATATCAAAAAACCCAAAAAAATGACACTCTTTTGAATAAATCTACACTTCTTTAAGTTTGCATAGAGTCTCTCTTTATGTAACAAGTCTAACACCAATTTCATATGTAACAAGTGTTCTTCGACTGTCTTACTAAATATTAGAATATCATCAAAATAGACAACAACAAAATTACCATTGTATTCTCATAGTACTTTGTTCATCAGCCTCATAAATGTAGTGGGTGCATTAGATAGCCCAAATGGCATCACCATCCACTTATATAAGCCTTATTTTGTTTTGAAAGTCATTTTCCATTCATCCCCTTCACGGATCCAGATCTGGTAGTACCCACTCCGCAGGTCAATCTTGCTAAAATATTGGGCTCCAGCTAGCACATCCACAATATCATCCAATATTGGAATTGGGAACTGATACTTAATTGTGATCTTATTTATGGCCCTACTGTCTACACACATTCTCCAGTCTCCATCCTTTTTGGAAGTCAATAGAGTTGGGCTTGCACGTGGACTCATGATTTCTCTCAATAATCATTTTTGTATTAGATCTGTCACTTGTCTGTTCAACTCTTCACTCTGTATCAGACTCATCTGATAGGCTTCTTGGTTTGGGAGGGCCGATCCTGGGATCAAATCAATATGGTGTTGAATATCATGCTTTGGAGGTAACCCATATGGTAGCTCATATGGTATGACATCTTTGTATTTTTTTAATACCTTTGCCACAACAATAGGTATATTAAAGTCCTCTATTTCCACCTTATTTGATATCAGTGCATAACACCAGCCAACTTCTTCCATTTCCGTAACAAACTCTTGTTTAGTCAATAAGCCCTCACTCTTCTCTTCTTCCTTGAAGGGTAATAAGACCACCTTTACACCATCCTTCCAAAAGGTATATGTATTTTTTCCTCCATCATGTGTAACCTTCCTATCGTATTACCAAGGCCTCCACAACAATATATGGCATGCATCCATTGGCATAACATCACACCATACCTCATCCTTGTAGGTATTCCTAATCGAAAACTTTATAAGGCATCTTTTATCTATGGTTACCTCATTGCCTTTCTTGAACCATGATATACGATAGGGATATGGGTGCTTCTAACATTTCAGATTGAGTTTATTAACCATCACACTCGAAACCATACTTTCACAACTACCACCGTCAATAATAATTTTACATACCTTTCCTCCAAAGGTGCATCTTGTTCGACATATATTTGTTCCCAGCCATGAATCAACACCAACAACATCATGTTATTTCTCTTTCCTTGGGACAATCATCATCCTTCTTATCATGACGGTTTTATATAAGTCTGCAGCAACCTCCATTTTTTCTTCCTCTTCATCTTCAACCAAATTTACTCATGGTTGTTCTCCGTGCCATCTGTCTTGTGTAGGATAGTGTGGACACTCAAAGTCTTTGTGACACTCTTCACCACATTTGTAACATGTATATTTCCTTTGGGGGATATTCCATCCATGTCCTCCATTATAACCTCTTCCCCTTTGAGACCCCCTACCTCTATGGTAGTTACCATGACTTTGACCAAAATCTTCATGCCCTTATTCATTAGAGGATTCGCCTTTTATAGATTCAAATCTACCCCTACCTCTCATTGGAGATGATGATGGCCCTCTTTTCACACCTCTTATAAAATTATTCCTCTTATTCTTTTCTTCTTCCCTTAATGTTATTTGATAAGCATAATCCAGGATATGGATCCGAAGCATACTCAACTCATCCTGTATGGTGTAACTCAATCCATTTATATATCATGTAGCCTTCTGTTATTCAGAATCTCCTTGTTTAACCCTGATTGAAAACTTGTTAAATTCATTGGTATACTCCTCAATGTTGAGATACTTCTATCTTAGGTTTTGGAACCTTCGATAGAGTGTCTGAACATAATCTACAGGAAGAAATTTTTCTTTCAGCTTCTTTACCATTTTTATTCCAGTTTTGGATCTTTTGCTTTCCATTCCTTTGTCTTTCATTTTGTAGGTGATCCCACCAGATAAATGCATGTATGACCAACTTAGTGCATGCAAACTTAAACTTATTCTCCTTTGAAAGGGTTTTCCACTCAAAGAATTTTTCCATGTGATTTAACTAGTCAATCAACACTTTTGGTCGTAACCCTCCACCATAATCAGGAACATTAATCTTGATGCTGTCATTCTTTCCCTCTAAATCCTGTATCAATCTCTCCTCAAATGGTCTCTCATTCAACGTTTCTTCATCTCTCTCATTTTATTCTTGATCTCCTCCTTCATTCATTAATGGAGGTACTTCTTCAGTATCACTATCTGGGTCTGCATCCCCATTTACATGTCTCCTTCTAAGGTGGGTAACTTCTCCTGTGAGCTCAACAACCTGTCTCTGTAGCTCCTGCATATGCCTATTCATCTGGGCATAACCTCCCCTCCTGTGTCTAGCCATGATTATATAAAATAGAGGAAAAAATTACTCAGAAAAATGTAATATGTTACCTTAACTATTTCAACAAGATCAAAATCCAGCTCTGATACCAATTGATGTGAATCCAACTGCAAGAGGTTGAAATACCTCCAAAAAACACATAAAAAGCTGTAAAAATAAAAACCAAGAGTTTAAAAATAGATTTCTTTTCATTCTGAAATCCACACTCATCTTTTACATCATTACTAGCCTCCTTTTTATTTAACGTCTACTCTAAAAACCCTAAAATGCCAAAAAATCCTAAAATGCCAAAAACCCTAAAATGCCAAAAATTACCTACTAACAAAACAACTCGAATGGGCCCCAAAATTTGCGTGCCAAATATTCCTTCATAAATTAAGGCTCACGTGAAATTTTGACTTATTCTAACAAGTAAAACAGAAGTTACTAAAGTTCTAAGACCTCGTCAAAAGCAAAAAAAACAACCAGAGCCAATTTAAGGCCACTAGATGAAGGAATCCGGGCCCTAAAATGTGCCGAATTAGCCATAACCTTACATGCATAGTTATCTTAAACATAGTATTAATACATATCTCCTACCTTGTAAAATTTCAAGGCAATCCAACGGTCGGATCAAAAGTTATGGCCTCTGCAAGTTATGTCCCCGCATCACAAGTAGACACGAACTTATTAAAGTATTGTTTTTTTCACCTCAGTAATTGTTGTATCCTCCCAGTCCATTGCATCAAATTTAAGGGCATTCTAAATCCATAATAAACTATGAACAGGTGTGGAGCCTCTATGTTTCCATTCATACGTGCAAGATGAGGGAACATACATATTAGCTATGTAGTTTGGAACAAATAAAAAAGTAGATTTTATTACTTGTACCAAAAGTCTACTGCTCCAAGTTCCTTCTACAATATAAACATGTTTGATATTCTTTTTTCCCCTATGGGGTGTATTTCTAATGTTTTTACTACTTTTGGTAGATCCTTCTGGCCTCTTCTCAGACCGTTTAGATTCTTTGACCTTTCATTTGACATTTGATATGGCTGATTTAAGTTCTTTCTTTTTATTGTTCAAGTACCATCACATGCAAATTCTAGTGATTACATCCCTCCTCCTTTTAACGTAGATACATATATCTACAAAATAAATTTACTGAACTGATGCTTTTATATTGAACCCTTGTCTCCTTGCACTTGTGCATGGAAACTATTGATCACTACATGACTAATGCAGTTGCAGTAATGATTTTATTTGGTAAATGAAATGATGCTTTTTTTCTACTTTTTGGTAAATAAAATGATACTTTTTTGCTGCTTTTTAAGATGTAGATTTTTAAATAAGATGAGCCCCTATTTTAGGATTGATACATCCCAAATTAAAGAAAAAATAAAAACTCAATATTAGATGGAGTACATGTTGCTTGGGAATTTACTTGTCTGTTTTGGGTTCAGAATACCTTATGTTATGAAATTTTAATATGTAGTCCTGAACTAAAGCACACTAAGCTACAATCTTATTAATAATCCTAATCATAAAGTGTGAGAGAGGCATGCCCCAGAATATTAGGCATTTTCCAATATGATGGCTAATTGGAGCATAGTTGTAAATGGGATTTCTTAAGTCTATGAGTAGCTTAGGTTATTATGTTCCTGCTTTTCTTTATAAATATGTAACATAAAAATCATAAACTATTAACATAGTTTTCCCTCATACTAACTATAAAGATGCCTCAAAACACAATATGAACAAATTGGTTGCATTAAGAATGGGACACCTTTGAGGGTTTGATAGATTCAACATGATGGGTCGTTAATAGCAAAGACGACAACTAAACCAAGGTAAGCAGTGAGAATAAAACCACAAGGTAACAAAAGATCTATTCAAAAAATCACGTGATTGGTTTTCATGTGAGTACAGCGATTGGTGCTATCTCCAAACTTTTCCGATTGTAGGGCTCCCAATTTGTATCACTAAAAATAGGAAATAAAAACAAAATTCACGTCAAAACCATCAAATTAAATTGCATTAAAAAAATGTTCAAACGACTGTCAAATTTGACACAGTCACGTGAACGACCACAAGGCCCTTTCCCATAGGGGACACCTTCAACGTAATTACTCATGGAAGCCATCAATTTAACATAAAATACATTGCTTGGGTTGTAGTTGGGTTAATTCCACATTAGGAATAATTGAGGACTCATTACTTATGGAAGCCAACAATTTAACATAAAATACATGATTAGGTTGTAATTGGGTTGATTCCATAATGATAATAATTGCGAGCGATAATTTATTAGGAATTATATACTTCAAATACTTGAGCCAACAGAAAAAAAAGTTAAATATGAAACCTTGAATTTGCAAGCACGTAGAGCAATTTTACCAGTATAAGATCTGATACAGGTAAGAACTCCATTAGGTATGTAGCATACAAAATTGTCTTTGACTTTAAAATTCCATGCAAACACTCATGTGATATTAGATGGTCAATTGATAAGACACATTTATTTTTTAAGTTCAAGGAATAACATCAATCACAATCTATTGTAAAAAAAATTCAATTCTAATTGGAGCCAGTGAAAATCTTACATTAAAGCGCTGAGCTCCTGTATGTGCATTGACGACACTAAAAGGGTCATCAAGAAAATATAAATCTTAATCTTGGTAAATAGAATGAGTAAGCTGTATTATTTTCTTTTTTCCACCACTTAAATTGATTCCCTTTTCTCCAATTTTTGTCTGATCCCCATGAGAAAACAATTGTAGGTCCTTATTCAATGGACAGGCTTCGACAACATTTTCATACTTGCTTCTATCCAACATTTTTCCAAAAAGGATGTTATCTTCAATTTTGTCAGTTTGAATCCATAGAGTGTGTGGAACCTAAGATTTAGTACCTCTGATCTTCACAATCCATGCTAGCTTGGGTATTTCACCCAAAATACTAACAAAAAGGTTGGATTTTCCTGAACTGACTGACCCACAGATTGTAATTTTCATTCCTTTTGTTAGATGCAAATTTATCCCTCTCAATGTTGATATTTTTGAAAGATGATCCCATGAAAACTCTGCATCTTTAATCCCAATTGCAATGTCAGTTGAATAACCCTCTGGTATATTTTCTATTGCAGTGGATCGAATCATCTTCATGTAAAAATGTGGAAATTCTGTCCAACGACACCTTTGTTTGAGCAAGCATATAAACTAATTCTAGGAGATTATATATAGGGGTCTTAAGTATCCTGAAAGTTACCAGAGCAGAAATAACTCTACTTGCCATTAGTGTGATCCCCATTAGCACACAGGAACCAATGGTAGCAACATACCCAATCGTTGGTGTTTCCCAATAGAGAAAAGTTGCTACAACAAACTCTTAATCGAAGCTATTAGGCTCCATAGGTACATTTACCTTGTCATTATTATAAAAAAAAAATCAAAAATATGAATACATTTTTGAATTATTATAATAAGTACACAATAATTAATAATGTAATGTATAGTGTTTTATAAACAAATATCTCATATAAGAGTATTTAAAAAGTCCAACAAAAAAACACCAAATGAGATAGAGGAGTGATTTAGTGAATGCTAATAACAAAGCAGTTTAATCAAAGAAAATATGGGACATCACGTGACTAAAGTGGACATCAACTCACTAAACTTGAGTGCTTCTTTGATATCCACGCCCAAAACCTGCAAAATTAACTATTTTCTTTCAAGATCTTCAATTTCAGTTGCTTACCTTTAGAACATCTCTAGGATCCGAGATTTGTACCTGGAAATAGTCTTGGGAGGAAAGAATTCGTTGAACTTCACCATCCTGCACCAATTTCTAGATCCCCTCTTTACTTAGTTGCCCCTTACCATTGGTGATGGTAATCTTGTTCTTCACACCGCGGTGACCCCTAGATTCCAAATATTCTAAGTTGTATACATTTGGGATTTTTATTTTAATTATATTATCCACCGAGTGTTCATTCTTACGAGTGTAGTTGCATGCATGCAGAATTTGTGTTGCTTTGTGAAATCGATTACTTGGCATATTATCCATTTAATCTGTAGGTATTTTCTGTGATTTTCGTACCCTTCTGAGATGCATTTGTAAAAGTTGGAAAGCTGTATCGAATAGATCCCATTTTTATCAAGATAGAAAATATTAAAGGCACATATGTATGATCCAGAATACATGCCCGAGGAATGGATGCCCATATGACTACAGAGTAAGGGTATTCAGTCCAATCTAGAACACATGCAAAATGATTTTTCCCATTCCCAAATCGATTGGAAATCCAAAGGGAATAAGATTGAATTCTCTCTTTCATTCGGTGAAGAAAAAAATGGTTTTTATTGGGGGTTGGGATCCACATAACTTAGTCAGAACCAAGATAGTCTACTGGTATGATTTGTATATGGTAGCTTACTCGTTGAATTTATCTGACTCGAATCTATTGGCGAGGGAGGGTTCAGGATGGTGTACAAAGGTACACTTTATGATGAAAGCGAAATAGCAGTAAACTAGGAAAAACATACCATAAACGAAGTTGAGCATGTAGGGATATAAAAACCATTAAAAATAGCTGAAAAATGTTAAAACATCCAGATGGCCGTCAAACTGTCAAATTTAACACAGTCACAGAAATGTCTGCAAGGGCCTTTCCCATAGGGGAAATATCTTCAATTTTTGTAGCTTACCTTCAGATCATCTTTAGGATCTGAGATTTATATATGGAAATAGTCTTGGGAGGAAACAATTTGTTGAAATTCACCATCCTGCATCAATTTCTCGATCTCCTCTTTACTCAGCCACCCCTTATTGTTGGTGATGGTAATATTGTTCTTCACACCGCAGTGACCCCTAAATTCCAAAGATTTTAAGTTGTATGCATTTGGGATTTTTATTTTAATTATATTATCCACTAAGTGTTCATTCTTACGGGTGTAGTTGTATGCATGCAGAATTTGTGTTGCTTTGTGAAATCGGTTACTTGGCATATTATCCATTTAATCTGTAGGTATTTTTTGTGATTTTTCGTACCTTTCAGAGATGCGTCTGTAAAATTTGGAAAGTTGTATTGAATAACTCCCATTTTTATCAAGACAAAAAAATGTTAAAGGAATATAAGTATTATCTAGAATATAGGCTCAAAGAATGGATGCCCGTACGACTACAAAGTAAGGGTATTTGATCCAATCCAGAACATATGCAAAATTCTCCTGCCCATTCTCATATCAATTGGAAATGGAAAGGGAATAAGAGTGAATGCTTGCTTTCATTCGGTGAAGCAAAAATGGGTTTTTATTGGGGGTTGGGAACCACATACCTTAGTCGGAACCAAGATAGTCTTCTTGTATGATTTGTAAATGGTAGCTTGCTTGTTGAATTTCTCCAACTCGAATCTCATCGGCGAGGGAGGGTTCGGGATGGTGTACAGAGGTACACTTTCTGACGGAAGTGAAATAGCAGCAAACCAGGCCAAACATACCATGAATGAAACTGGGTATGCAGGGATATAAAAACCTTTAAAAATAGTTGAAAAATGTGAAAACATCCAGATGACCGTCAAACCATCAAATTTAACACAGTCGCAGAAACGTCTGCAAGGGCCTTTCCCATAGGAGAACGCCTTCGGCGTAAAAACGTAATAATTATAATCACACTTACTTTCCTCAAAAAATTGACATGTTATCATAGTAAACTAATCCATGATTCATTTTATGTTAATAATGTAATATTTTTACATATTCAAATGTATGAGTTCATATCTCTTAATAAAGTAGAATCACCAACTAAAAGTGCCTACAAATATCAATACTTGTACTCATCTTTATAATTATATTGACCTGGTTATTTATTATAAGAACTTTTATATAAGGACATGTCATTAGACCTATAAATACGAGTACCTATAACATTCTTTCTCATTAAAATATATTGGTTGATATCTCTTTATAAATTAGAAGTAACACCTAGAAGTGCTTGCAAATGACCAATATGTGTACATATATTTTTAGGCCTGGTCTTGCACACTTATTTGATAAAAGGAATTCTATGTAGGGAGAGGCCATTATATCTATAAATATGAGTTCTTATTAACCATTTGCAAGCACATTCATGAGTTGATTCTAGTTAATATCATTATATCCATTTCAAATACTTAATCGAGAGGCATAACTTATAATGGTAACCAAAGGTGGTGGTGGATAGTAATGTTGCTAAGATGTTAACAAAATTAATAATTGAATTTAAATTTTACACCTATTTGATTGTTGTAGGGAATTTTCAACCTTAAATTTCAAATCTATTTAATTGTCTTAGGGAAGTTTCTCCTTGTTATTTACATAAATAGATTGAAAATTTGTAATATATTTATAAGTATATGGTGATTTTTGAAGGCCCTTTCCTTTAACAATCTTCACTAAACACATAAAAGTTGATACAACTAAATTCAAACTATTTACTATTAAAAAAATTCTCTAGAAGATAATGAGATTTTTGATCAATATATAACAAATCCAAAAATAATTGCTTCTAAATTAATCTCATTTGATTTTTTTTTTCAAATAAATATACTTAACATATATTTACAAGTGATATATTAAAGAAACTAAATATAAGTATGTTGGAGATGTTTTATTGTGGAGTTTCCTTGGTGGCAAACCTTTTTGGCAAGATTCTTTTCAGAATCGTTTTTATTTTCCATAAAAAAAGAAATGCCTTAACATCGCATCCCAAATCTTCACCTCTACTCATCTATTATCATCATATTGTGATGAATGATGACTTGGAACTTTCGTAGTATGTCAACATGCTCTAAGGTGTTGATGAGGTAGTCCATGAGCTCCACATATCGTGTCACTGATTTTTTGTTATTTGACATAATTGAACTCTAAGCCAAGTAATAACCTTAGTAAAAATTTCGTATAAGTGTTCGAGATTATTATTTGAAGAATAAAAAATGTGTTAGAATCATTTTCAAATTAGATGCTACTCAACCAGTCGAAATATTGATTTGATCCAACAATGATTTAAATTTAACCTAAACCTTGTCCAACTCTATCATGTTGTATTTATTGGATGAGGGTAAAATATGGAAAACAGTGTCGTATCTAGGTTGTGGAAGTAGTTATGATCCTTTTGTGTTAGGTTTGACACTTGGGCTTGTCATCCACACACACAGAGTAGACATATGTGTGCATGTAGCTTAGTAGATGTTATTCCTCGTCTATTTATTATCTAAAAAATGTTGTTCCAGCTTGTCTAATTTCACTATATGCATCACATCATGAATTACTTGAAATGAATATAGACATGTTGTCTGAGGCTGAATATTTTTATTAATTATGCCTTTTTTTATATCTTTTTCTATTTCTATCATAAAGAAATCAAGGATCTATTTTTTTATTTTCACGATATCACACATTATACTTGCAAGTGTTATATGCCTAATATTAATAATTTTATCATTGAAGTACTTGGAAAAATATTAATATATTTTTCATTTTGTATGTTACTTTTGCTTAGAGTAATTGTATTGTGTTGTTGTTATGTTATGTCTCTCATTTGGGATTTAATTATATATACAAATGTGCATGCAAATTTATATATGTCAGAGATTTTTGAAGTTGTTTCACATCCCTTTGCATGAAATCTAATATGCTTATGACCACACTCTTTTTTCCATATAATTTGATTTCAATCTGTATGTTTTATATTAAAATAAAAATTATCTAAATTTATATACACAAAAGTAAAATTACATTTTTTATTATAATGTAATTGGAAAACATGTGTATGGTACTATATGGTATTAAATATGTGGAATAATGGATTTTACTAATTAATACTAGTGAAAGGAGCTCAAAAAATGAGTCGGAGAGAGATAAATAGGCCATAACTATTCCTAATGAGCCTTATCATACTATAAAAAAGAAAGGGTTGTGGGTTGCACATGATTAATAGTTAAGATAGTCTTGGTATGTGGCTTTGTGTTCGGGAAAATACCTTTGAAGTATTTGATTGGATAAAGTGCTTCATAGAAATATGAAATATAACAATATTCTTCTAAATCTAAATAGAAAGGAAATGTTCCTTAACAATAGTAGTTGTCCAGCTTTTAAAGGAAATTGAGCAACTTGAGCAAATATTTAGTGTTGGTACATGTGCTACCTTTTTTATTACCCTTGTTCCTATTCTCTCAATGTTTGCAAAGATATCCCGTTGCGTGTGGTATCCTTCAATTGGTTTTTTCAAAATTAACCAAAAGATACATTTCTTAAAATTCGTCGCAATCTCAAGATTGAAATCATACATAAAATTGCATATCTCACTCATATTTATATTTAAATATTATATCACATACAAATGAAAAATGTTAAACATATTAATACAAGAAAAAAAGAGGAGACCATACTTAATTCCAAATGAATTCCTCTCCATTTACAAAACATGTAACATTAATACATATTTACAACATATTTTATTATAAGGTTGCTAATTCTACATTCTCTCAATGCATCAATTTTCAATTGTCTTCATCCCAACGTATAAGTCAAAATACTCTTCACAAAAAATACTCTTCACAAAAAAATTACAGATTCAACATGAATTTTCAAACAATATTTTACATTAACATCTATTCCAACTCATGTGCAATTTCTTGTAAAATAACTAAGTGTAAAGTTGACTTTTACTAAATCAAAAGTTGAACGCGGTTTCAAACGTTCATCTCCCCGACCTGGTTATGCGTTTGTTCATCTTCTCCCCTTATAATTACGTCTTTCTCTTTGGCTTTACAGGGAAACGCTTGTGACCAAGTGTCTAGTTGATCTAGACCAAAATAATTGCATAACAATGCATGACCATCTAAGGGATTTTATTCTTGTTGATCTAGAATAGAATAATTGGCTTATTTAAATCTGGATCTTATGTAAATAATTTCGATTCATTCTTGAGTTGTATGGGAAAAGAGAAGTAATGTTATTTTATGTTCTTAAAGATGAATGACATGTAGTATGTCTGAAATGCATAGTCTTGTAAATGTATGTTTTATCATGATGAATTGAAAGGTTTGGAGACTGACTCCAATTTGTTGTGTAAATTCTATTGTACTTTATATGACGGTAATAGTAGTGATACCTTGTCGATATTCTTTATATCTGTTTGTATACTATTGTTGTTATCAATTAATAAGTTGGATTAAGGGGATAGTGCAATCTCCCTTATTATAATGAAACTTGTTAAATTGCAAAATATATCGTTCTCTAACTACACAACTATAGTTCAATAATGAAATATGAATTGGTCATACAATTGAAACTATATGAGTAAAGAATGATAAAAAGGTGATGTTAACCTTACATCTAACCATGTGGAGGAAGACTCTTCCTCTATCAAAAGAATGAAATAAATAAATGGAATGGTGGTTATGATCTTTAATCCTTGTGCTTCGTTTATAAAAAAGAAAACACTATCTGAATCTAGGTGGATGATACACCTTCTTGGACAGCTAGGTTACATTAAAAATTAACCGTTTGATGTTTGTTACCCTATTTTCGGGGATAACTGCTTGTAAGGCCACGTTAACGAACATCAATGCAAGCATGAGTTAATGAAGTTCTTAATATCAAATCAGATTAATTATGGATGATGACCCTAATGAATGTTGGAATCAGGGTTAGGCATGGTTGAAGAAATATGAATCTTAATCCAATTAAATTAAATCTAAAGACCACTAAGGGGTATGTACATCGTGATGAATCAGTCCTAACAGATGTTGGCACATGCCAACTATAGGTCTATACCTTCGAGAAGTCCAGGGGCTTCTCAAGGATACAGTGTTATAGTTGACATGTGGCAACACCCTTCTGTATTCGTTCATCTAGATCTATACACATCTGTACTTGAACTTAGTTTCTCTCTAGGTCAAGTTAGTAGCATGTTTAGGATAGGGAGTAGCTTTCTATGACTCAGGGTACCTTGGTACATTTGATTAATTTAGGTCGTCCGAGTATTCCCATATACTCTAAGTCATCGTGAGCATCTTCCTATAACAGATTATGTTGCTAACCTTGGCTAGGGTTAAACCTTGGGCAAGTGGACTAACGATAGTCAGTAAAGACCATTCTAGATAACAGAAGAGTGAGGTGAAAGACGTATTCTAAAATGATGAGTATGTCGTCTAGGAATAGTAACATAAACATTATGCTGAAAATCATTCGCCAAAGTATCACAAGTTGTTGGTTACGTTGTCCTAAGTCACCTAGTTTAAAGCAACGTGATGTCAGATGAATATTGGTAACAAATATTCAAATAGGTTCTTTAAACATATCACTCAGTACCCAGAATAGATGTTAATTTAAAAATATCACTCAGTACTCAGAACATATCACTCATACTCACTTGCCGTCTCGTCTATGGCATCGAGAGCACATGATCAACATTAAAAAACAAGCCCAGGTGAGTTCTGCTTAATTTTATTGTAGATAATATTGTATTCCCATTTGCCAAATCATGGCAAGTTTTTCTCTCTCTCTACTCATAGGGAGATTAAGGCTTAGACAAACTACAATTTTTTATGAAGAGTATATCAATTAATTAACCATATATGTTAGTAGTAGTTAGTGACCAACCTTACATACCAACTCAATTAATTTAATTCAAAATACAATTAAATTTAATTAATTCTATTAAGATTATGATATTTAGGATGCCTTAAATATTAATGCAAGTGCTCTTGTTGCAGGATTTTTAAATTTAATTCATAGTTTACTTATTTTTTATACTTTGAATTGTTTTGAAGTCTTGTAATTTTTTTGGGAGGAGAGATTAAAAAAGGTGAATATGTAATGAATTTGGAAAAAAATAGTTGGGAAATATATCAGAAAAGGAGGATTATTATAGACTATACTTTACAAAATTAACTCAGGATATTAGACAATAATAACTACAAAAATATGATTAACAAGTTTTTTTTGAATGGTAGAGGCATAACATATCAAGTAATACTATGAAATTTTGTCATAATTAATTATTTTGTTTACAATAATTTTTTTTTTATCTATAGAAAATGTTAGTTCCAATAATCCGTCGCTGTGTTTTCTTGCTTCTAGTCAATTTAATGTTTTTTGGTTTATTTTGTAGGGTGTTTCTATTCATAAAAGAATGTCTATTCGGGGAATCAAGATTGAAGTTTTGGAAGAGATGGTTTAGGCGCCGCCTACCTTCCTCCCTTGAAATTTCTTATTGGTACAGAATTTGAATTTACCAAACAATGTGCGACACTAGCAGAAGAACCTGTTTTGCTTCGTTGGCTTTATTTTCAGAACAAGAAACTACCCTCATGGCTTTCACTCCAAAAATTAAGAATTTTAGAGCTCAATATCCCTAACTACTTGACAGAATTATGGGCTGATGCGGATGTAATTTTTTTCTTTACTGATAGTTAAAAAATACAAGTTTTTATTCCTGCCTAGTTTCGGTGTAGCTGAATTGAATTGAATTTTTCCGTGTCTCCAGCCGCCATTGCAGCTGAGAGAGATTACTATTACAGGTGGCTTTAAATTCCAAAGTTTTCCGACGTGAATAGGATGACTGAAGCATCTGAAAATGATAACTACCTCTTGCCTCAGAATAAATAGTCTGCCAAAAGAGTTTTGTGATCTCCAGTCGCTAGAGCACCTGGAGCTACGGCTATGTGAAAAGCTATTATCACTGCCTATCAGTTGCGGGGATTTAAGAAACTTGCGGCATATAGACTTCACTTACTGCCCAAAGTTGGAGATGTTGCCGGTGTCTTTTAAGCAGCTGAGACACCTGGTGCATCTTGATTTATCAGGGTGTGCTATTCTAACTTTGAGGTCAGACATGATGGAAAACATGACAAAGCTGGAGTATTTGAGCTTTTCAGGATGCGCTAAAATGGAAGATTTGCCTCATCATATCACAAATCAGGCGTCTTTGAGAGAGCTCTGTGTTGGAAGTGTTGGAGATAGGAAGTCCGTTGTTGGAAATCTTGCCATCCTCTCTTGAAAATCTATCCAGATTGTCTCAACTGACAATTAATGGCTGTAACATGTTGAAATCTTTGCCAAATTTAGTGGGGCATCTAAAGATACTCAAGGAATTACGGATAGAAAGATCAGGAGTGGAGTCTTTGGGCAACTGAGTCATCTTCAACATTTGTATATCAGTGACTGCCCACTCAGACAACTGAGTACTTCCTCATTGTGCAGGTTCAAGGTGATTGACATAAGCAACACCCAAGTGTCAAGAATATCGATATCTGAAGACTCCTGTCCAACCCTTGAAATTCTCACTCTCTCTCGTAATAACCATCTAACTGACATCGAAACCCTGCCAACATCTCTGAAGACCATTAAATTGAGTAGTTGTGACATGCTGAAGAGAATAGGGGGCATTCCGGGTCTAGTAAATCTTGAAACTCTATCTATATTTTCATCTACGCAGTTAGATGAGCTCCCACGTTTTACAGGGTTTGCTTTCCGTTACAGAAATCAGGCTGCGACATTGCCACAATTTGAATAAACTACAAGGCTTTGAAAATCTAAGATCAGTGAAGACAATTATATTGGGTTTTTGTCCGAAGTTGAAGGAGCTCCCATGTTTTGCAACTTTATCTTCCATCCAGGAGATCAAGATAGAATGTTTCTACCTACTTGAAAAAATCGAAGGCCTGGAACATTCAAGATCGTTGGAGACTTTGACAAAAGTCAACTTATGGAAGTGCCGAGGTATACAGAGTCTGGAGCACACGGAGAGATTGAAGTCGCTGAGGATGGTAGCACAAAACAAATCAGCTCTTCAACCCTGCATTTAGTCTATAAAGGTACAATTCGAAACTCATGAAATATTTATCATCTTGTCAAGTTTGTTGACTAGACTGATTTCTTACAGGAATGGCCATACAAGATGGTAATAGGCGCAATGCCATTCAATGGTGTGGAATCAGTTATGAAATCTCTTGCCTTTTCAAACCTTACTGTTGTTCGCTCATTCAAGAAGAATACGTACAAGTTAGAATGCCGGAAGAGGCAATCTTCCGATGCGGCAATCGTATGTTTTTTTGTAAGATCTTTTGTGACTACACCCTGCCACTTGAGGAACGCGCATGGTTCATCTTCACATCCATATTTGTTAGATGGGTATATAGATAGAGGGCAATGGGTATATGTAGGTGTGCTGAGACATGGCTCTAGAATCATGGACGGGGCTACGGTAGCTGTGGAGGTTGCCACAGGTGGCGAGGTAGTGAAAGGAATGTTAGTGGTGGGAGAAGAAGGGAGAGTGTTAGAGGCATTTACTCAGTTTTGGAAGTTGTTTCTGTGGGAATAATTGCTACAACACCTTCATTGTTTTATCTACCTCAAGTTTGTATTTATTTCATATTTGAAGATTTAATAATATTTGTTATTAAATATATTTCTTATACTTATGTTTCGGCATTCAATCATATATAATATATATAAATAAAAAATCCCTTTTTACAAGATTTTAAAACTCTATGAGTTCATATTTTTCGAGGAAGTTTTTTTTCAAAAAATAAAAATATTTTTTTATTTATAAAAAGTTTAGTACGATGTTAATTGTATAAAAAGGTTGGGTTGAAATAGTCACACCTCAGAATATAAGGTATATCAAGCCAGACAGACCTTGAGAAAGAGGTTAGCTTACCTCATGGAAACAGCATAATTGGATTTACAGATAATAAAAGTGCATTCTTAATATAAGAAAGGTGCAGAAAACAAAGCACCAAAACACAAAAAAAACCACATAATTATATAGTTGCAACAAATATAACATTTGACAGAGGTAGATCAAAGGTAGAAGGTTGTCAAGCTTATCCCCAACCACTAGCTGTGACAAGGACATGTTTGGGATGGGCTCCCATTTGTTGATCTACTGTTACTCTTATTCTTCTTCAATTTGACAGTAGGGGAATAACTAGCCCATGACATTGTCATCGCCACCACCAATACGGTTAAATCACTACAAGAAAATGGGTTATGTATCCACAAATTCTCTACAATTTGTTTGTGAATATCTTATTCAAAATTGTGAATCCAATTTTGTGGAATCCACCTACATTTTTTTTGTGAAAATATTAAATGTGACAAAATTTGTGAGAAAATCCACAATGAAAATTATTGTGAATACTTGACAATTTTTTTATTGTGGTATTTGTCACAATTCTAATATTGTTACTTTTCTATAATTATGAAAATTGTGACAATTTTCACAATTTAAATAATTTTTGGATCTACAATTTTAAAATTATGATATACAACACAATAATAATTAAAGTTTTGTGTGGGTTCAAATTTTTAAAAGTGTACTTATTTCCATTATTTATTAAATTTTACATGAATAATTTTAAAAAATTATAAATAATAATATCCTCTTTTTTTAAAATACTATTATTTTTAATAGTTTTGAACCCACTACAAGAATATATGAAATATAAGATATTCTGAACTAATTAAATATATACTTTAGAACAATACACTTCTAAATATTATATTTCATTTTGAAACTAATTAAATATATTTTTATTTTATATAATATTGAATTAAGGAGCTATATTACAATTTGATTAAGATACAAATATGTATAAAACTTTTCTTTGAATATGATAGTTTGTAGTGCGACATTAAATGTGGAAATCTATCCCTTGACGAAGTGAGATGAGTGCTTGTTATCCGTATTGTATCTGTCCTCGGTGGAAGAATGACTAACAAATAAATGGCATTAATGGGAAAGATTCATCATCCAAACAACTGTTCCATATTTACCGCAAAAGAATATTAAACAAATTGAAACATGACAGATGCATGCTGCGCCACTCAATTGTTCCACCAATGGGATTAAGTGACTATTAAATCCAATTTAAGACCTGTTACAATGAGTCATAGAGATGCTACATGATCTTTAAATTTGACCATCACTATTGATCAGGATTAAATAGTTTTTACTATTGATGGATTTATATTTTAAAAAGAAAAGCAAGACTATATATCAAATCTACATGTTTATAAAGACGGTTACTTAAAAAAGCGTGATATTAAAACAAAAATCAACTAAGAAAAAAAAAATCAAGGTAAACAAATTTCAAATAAAAGTCGGGGAATGGTATTTGGCTAAGCCAATTCTCTTTTATGTAGTTTCCTGGTCAGACCTAAGTACCTCTCGTATTATTCCACAATTTAAATGTATACATGTGCACACCAAACCAACTTCCCTTCTGTATTTCGTTAATTTTCGCTCATATCTTTGTGATCTGTTGAGTACCTCAAGCTCGGGCACTTCTACATTGTATTGCTTGAACCTTTATTATTGAATGTTTTCTCAGTTTGTTACCATGGCTGAGTCACCTCGGCTTCTTCCCTTCCATGATTCCATCATAGTGCAGTCCCCAGTATACCTCACTTTGATCCATCATAACATTACAAAGATACACAGGAAGTTGCTTCATCTTCTATCTCTATTGATGGGGTTTCTCCACAAAAGTACAATCTTCATGATTTGAAAACATCATCCGTTTTCCATGTCAAATATAATCTCAATCTCCTAGCTTCGATCATGGACTTTCAACTACAGATCTGACAAATCTGGTAAGTTAAATAAGTTAATGCATGACTGTAAAAATACACTTGGCACAGACTTATAACTTTCGATCCCACCGCTGGTGGAAAACTAAAACTAAATAACCATGCAATACGGCTTGCATCCCTACGCTTAGATCATGTTGTTTTATCGACGGTTCACAAATAGTCTTCCTCGATCCTAGTGAATGGTGGAAAATAGAGTTGAATAGTTCACACTTTTTTAAAGCAATAGTCTATTGTGGATTATTAGCCAATAATATTATTTTTTATTTTATAAACTATCTAATAATAATTGTTAATTATGTGAATTATCCATAATGCAATTTTAAAAGTGAAAATAATCTATATTATTCAGAAATGAATATTTTAGTGTGTATTTTTTTCTCAATTTTCTTTGAACCTTTGTAATTGAAACTTGTGAAATGTATTTTACATTATGAAAAATAGTGTATTAAATTATCTAAAATGCTTTTTTTTTATAATCAAAGTGTAGTGTATAATTTTCTTATATATATTTAAACCCTAGAAATATTGTGATAAAAGTTCAATTTTCAACAAGTGAGTACAAAATATTATTTTACTACATTTAAAATTGATGAATGTAGATATTACACAAGTTTGAATTTTATCAAATTGTGGAATATATCAATTATATTTTATAGAAACTATCAATTTGTTTCCTTTGAGAAAAGGTTATTTGAGTCTATCTAATTATTAGGATTTGATTATTTATTCATGTAGAGTTATTTAGAAACTCTATTTAATTTTGTTTTTAAGTTATTTCTTTATACATTTTGTTTTATCACGTGGTTATCCACAATAAAATTCATAAATAGTGAGAAATCTATATTATTAGTGATTCAACTATTTCTACCCTTACAAATGGTATGAAAAATTAAAATCATTATGATTTCCATTTGGGATGTGTAGACTATACACAATTCTATTTTCAAAGGTATAATTTTTTAAAACGTACAGAGAAACTGTGACTTTTCCACACTGAAATTTAGAAAATGTGGATATTTCACAACATTCAATTTGACTTTAATGAAATAGTGGAAAATATATTTGAAAAATGAGAAAATGTGTTTTATTCACGATGAATTCTCAAAAATGTGGATATTTTTACAATTTTATAAGTGGCTTTTATGAGATTGTGGATAATCTACACTATATTTAATAGAATATATCCATTTAATGTTGATAATTCACATTTTTTTCACAAAATGATATATTTGTGGATAACAATGTGGATAAATTAGGCTAGTTCTAGTAGTGAATATGTCGCCATTATGAGTCGATGAAGGGTGTCGAGATCTAGAAAAAGAGTGACAATTATTTTTGCTTCATTATTTTTCCTTTGTACATTTAAACTTCATGTTTACCACCGCAATAGTACCACAAACATGCATAGTCATCCTTCAATCTACAACATTTAAAATTACAAACAAGTTTACTGCTTACCAATAATTCTTCCATCGAAACTTATTGTTTTTTTATTATTTATTTTTTGGGGAAGTTTTCAATGTTTGATCCCCATAAAAAAGAGCGGAGTGTAGAATGCTTAAGGTGTTAGAAAAATATCGTGTTAGTGCTCACATATGTGAGAAAATATAATTGTTAGTAAAATTTTATTGTAAGTTTGATGTAAATTTGGATAAATTTTTAATATTACCAACCCACGTAAATAGGTTTGTTAGTGGTTACGACAATACTATGATAAGTTGCAATAGCTACCCAATAATTTACGACATAGAACTCCTACAAGCATGTAATCAGTCCCAAATGTAATATATGTAATAGGGAAGTTGAGTATTATTGTTTGAAATATGAGTTTTTTTGTATTTCTAGTTTATTTAAATATCTGACCAAATTTTCATAAGAATTGCATGCAAAATATAATAATATTCCATTCAAATCATATTAAAAATATTATCATACAAAAGTTTGATTCTCCCAAAAATATTTGAAGCTTTTTTCAATTATTATATTGAATTTAGGTCATAATTTTTAGATTATTGATAATGAACTTATAGAAAGCTTGAGGCCAGAATTACACAATATTATTCACAGAATAATGATCTTGCATTCAATTCATTCCGGATACATACACAACATATAACTCTCCATATATATGTAGGATTTTACACCCCTAGAATCTAGGAAACTGCTTGAACTAGCCATCCTACAAATATCTCACATTTTTCTATATATGTGAGTTGTTTATTAAGAACTTCACATATAAACTAAGCTAATAACAAACATAAAAATTAACCTAATATTAATAATGTCAGTGCTAATAATATAATTTCCTAACATCCCCCCCTTAGTGCGAACATGGGAGAAAAACAATCACACTTTCTTCACAACTTGCCCCCCCCTGCGTGCTCATAATCTAGATGGTTTTTCATGACAACCAACAACCTCAACAAGGATGGTTTTCCAAGGATAACCAACAACTTGCAATGATAGTTTTACAGGAAAACCAACAACCCAAAACATACATATGGTTTTATCGGACAACCAACAACCCAAATATCATGATGTTGTTTATCCTTGTGCTTTCATCTTTTCTACTATATTTTCACATCAGGGAATTATGTAGGAAATTAATGTTCACTGATTTTTTTTAAAAAAGTGAAGAAAAAAAAATGGAACATTGAGACCATGTTCCCCCCCTCAATGTGATCTTTCCACTTATTCACACAAATCAGGATCTCTTAAATCATATTGCACACAACTGAAACTCGAACTCTGAAAAAGAAGCACACTGAAAACCAAATATTGAAAGTAAACTCATATACACACTGTCACCACAAATTGGTGCGGCTCCGTGATTGGTGACTAACGAGAGGTCTTTGAATGATCTCCTACTTCTGATGCCTCCGCCCTCCAGTTTCATGCTGCTAGCTCAACCTGATTTAGATATGAAGCTCAACAGTTTCCATGTTGAGCTTATTTTTATAACTGACCCTGCAATGTGAAAGTTTTATTGGATGTTGGGTAACACCAAAAATGTGTCTGTGAGGCAAATTTTTTTATTTTATGGAACTGTTACAATTTTAACAATACAAATTTCACAATAACAATACTTGACTTCAACGAAACAACATGACAATAAGACTTTACTTTTGATAATGACTTTAACTCTAACTATAGACACAACTATTAGTGTTACAATGACAAACGTGACAAACTTGTTATCTATAATATCACTATATTTGAACTTAATAACTAGAGACATACACTATTGAAAAGAATTGATCTTGTACCTACTGTAACGCCAGAAAACCAACGCCGACGCGATGACATTGACGCGCCATAAACAACCAAGACGAAAATTGCGACATAATTTTTTTTTTTGATAGAGTAAGCAAGTTAGTGGTCTTTGTTTAGTTAGGCTCGAACTGATAAGCTTCAAACTTTTATTTTAATATCTTCGATCGCAACACAAGAACTACAAGATTGTCGCAATTCTCATCTGCCCGAGGTTAACTTCAGGGAAATTTGTTGTATTCGCTTCTAACCTTGAGCGGTTAAAATTGACTAATGAATGGTGATATCGCAAATGCATAGTGTTTACTACGTTAACCGCTAGAGTATCACTGTATGATCCAATTTATGAAAAGAAGATTTACTGATCCACTTAAAGTATTATTATTATTTTTTATGTTATTTATTTTTATATTATCTTTATTATATATTATATTATATATTCTATATTATATGCATACGTCATATTATCCCCAGATTTAATACATTATAACATATATTTGTATACAATGTTAAACTAGGTAAAGGAATTACATTCTTAGATATACACTCGGCACAGGATTATATTGCATTTACGATACTAAACGGTAATCTACATACACCACCAGGTACATATTATACGAAAGTTTATGACCCAAATACTTACCACTTATTACCTATATATACATTAATACTTGGTGGCCTAGCTAGGATATCCATAGTCAATTGGGCCGGCATTTTCCAATATTAGGTGATATCAAAATTATTAACTTAATATCATAACTTACACGTTTAACTAAATCTATTGCGCTGCCTAACCGATTATACCGTTTTTATTTAAAATATGGAGCAAGGGGGTCAAATCGGTGGCCAAAACAGGAAATTTCAAACTGCGATTTCAACTCCTGTATGATTGGGGGCGGTGGATCCCAACTACCAGCTGCCCCCATTACTCACTCCCTCAGCGTAGAGAAGCCGCCTCTCTTCAACCAGGTCGCATCTACAATGAATGTTTTAGATTTACCAAATCCACGCCTCCTCCTTGGTCTGTCTACAGCCTCCAATCTCGGGATTTCTTCAAGATATTTTATCAAAGTTGACTGAGAGACAGCGTGGCGTGAAAGGAAGAGGTCTCACAGAAGTAAACCCCGGCGTTTCATAAAGGAATGGTGAAGGGACGCAGCTGTCTGTATAGTGGTGGGAAGGTAGGCTGGAAACGCCATCAGCCAACTGCATCACGCCTCTGCCATCCTGGCCGCGCGGGTAAGGCGTGGAAGTAAATGGAGGGAGACACCGGTCTGGCAGGTGCCTCGCCCGTGGCCATCGAAGGAGCACTGGTTTCTCCCCTCAAAATTCGACTATCTTTCATTGGGTAGCTCCAAGGTGCACGCGGGGCGTGGAGTACTCATAGGCAGAAAGTAGAGGATCTACGTTGTTATCTGTCCTACAAAGAGCACAGCTGAGGCAGGTTCTCCAACTTTCAGTATCGATGAACGTGACTTCACAATCCGGTTCGCCCTTGGATCGGTTCAAGAGACAGTGCAAAAAGAGGAGGGGGGGGTGCAGGGTGAGCATGGATGAAAGGAGAGCTTTGGAATCATGTCCAGGCGCTTGATAAGACCCCAAGCAACTATGTTTTATGCCCTGGGAGATGTTCATATGGATCAGTCTGTGTCGCTTTTTTTTTTTTTTTTGATTATTTGGTATTCTTACGTTTATACATCATTCTTGTCTTATTACATTCTTGGCCAAACACGACCAGAGTTCCTTGCACTCTCTGGGTTTGTAATGTGTGACTTTTCCAGAATTGTCCGTTAGACTACGTCCGTTTCCTACAGTATCGTGGTGCAAGACAAGACAAAGGTTCTTTTTATAAAACCGACCACGGAACAGAAATAACGACAAAGGCCAGCTTGGTTTTGACGACTAACTTCACGTTGTTACCTGTCCAGTATCGAGGCCATAACATCCAGCGTGATATTTGTGAAGCTAAGACTTCACTGATATTTATCAATATACTCAAGACGACAGTGGGAGAGTTGCAAGAGCGTGCATGTTACCTGTCCAGTTCGGCATAACTTCAATGACAGTCAACGCTTGTGTATCAAGTACAGTGATATTTGTACTACTGTTTTAAAATACCTCTAATACATGTCTATTGCAAACCCTTTTTTTTTTTTTTTTTTTAATTACAAGTCTTGGAGCACTGCAACGTAGTTTAAATGTTCGCTGTGCAACCATTTACGCCATTTCCACAATTAATATAGTGGTAAAATATGTTTTGACATAAATAGTGTGTATACATAAAATATAACTAAGGTGGTATGCTTAAAATTTATCTATACATCCATTTTACAGTATAGATGTCATTAGGCAGCAATTATAAGATTTATACAAAGGATCAAAATTGAAACTTCTTAGGAACAAAATGGACATGTAAATGAGATAAGTTTAGTAATTTTAAGCTTTTGATGCATAAGGATCACAATTCAATGGAATAGTTAGGGGTATTCTAAAGGTTTGATTTCATTTTTTTGTTTATTTGCAATGGATTTTCCAATGAATTCATAGATGAATAAAACATAAAAAGGAACTAGAGCTTGAAAAGGTTTTATTGGCATTACAAATCATTAAAAACTTAAGACCTTTCCAACAAGTATGCAAGAAAGAGTTTATAGCAAGTACTAATGTAAACACTATTATCATTCTCAAGGGAGGTTCCAATCTTTAAATGTCATCCTTTCAACTTTCCAGTATCCAAACAAAATGCTTAATATAGGATTTCAAAAGTAATTTCATTCACATATTGTTACAAGAAATCAACAACTTTCCAATAAATCTTTGAGCAAGAAATACTATCATTCCAATACAACTTTCCTTAAAATCTTGTTACAACACATATCCTACTTCATGTGGAACAAATTTGCAATTATGTAACACTAAAGAAAGCAAATGTGTCTCTTGGAGCAATATAGATTACATTTCTTTCTCCACTCAAGGTACAACTTTAATTACATGATGTTTTAACAATGTCAACAACAAGGTTCTTGTGCTCCCAAGAGTTCTTCTTCCATGCTCCAAGTTCCATGAAGATCAATCACAACCAAGATAGGGGGAGAGGCAACACTCTCCTCCCAACCAAATCTCAATGGAGAAGAGAAGCAATCTCCTCCATTGACCCCCGAGCCCCAAACACAACACAATGGAGGGTGGTCTCCAACTCAAGGCAACTATACATGCTTCCACAATACAAGTTCTTCACAACATTCAAGCTAAAATAGAAGAACAAAGAGACACACAATAACATTAAACATTACACAACAAGGCTTGCATCCAAGCCAACAAGAGAAGGAACTATGGGATATGTTTTCCTTATGCCTCCCAAATGAGATGAGATGCCCATCCAAAACCCTCCACAATATAACACAAGCCCCTATGACTCTTATGCCTCCCTCAAGTACCCCTTTTTCCTCCCATACTCTTATGCCTCCCTCCTCTTATGGCTCCCTCAAAGACAAGGTAGAATGTAAACATTCCTACCCAAGATGGGCATCCCTCTCAAACTCCCTCCACAATATCCTAATCTACTCTTTTGCCTCCCTCATGAGTATTCCCATAGACCTCTCCTATACTACACAAAAAGCATTCAAACCATTTTTCACAATACACCAAAGTAAACATGCATTTCTTTTTCACAATTTTAGCATAGAAGCAATAATAATATGAAAGCAAAAACAAAGGAGAGGGTTCCCTACCTCTCCATTGGAGAAGCCTAAACCAAGAAACTTGTCCAAGCTCCTTCCCAAATCAATCCAAGCATGCAAGTCCAAAAACTCTCTCTATCTCTTTCTCCCAATTCTTCTCTCTCAAAAATCACAAAAGAGAACTCTTCAACAACACAAAAACAAAGCTCCAAAAAAAAAAACCCCCTCAACAAGAGAGGAAGTTTCAATAAATAGATCAAAGGTAAGGGTGAGGGTGATGTGGCTCCATGTAGGATGCCACATCACACATCCTCAAACCATCTCCCAAGGTCAACTCAAATCCCAAAACACCATAAATGGGTGGTTGGGTTGAATGACAACTCTCTTCCACAACCATCCCTTTCCCATGTGCCTTAAGGCACAAATAAATGCAAAATGAAGAAAAAGTGCACTCCAAGTCAAATATCACTTCCCAAAACAATAACTAATCCCTTTTTGGGCTTCCCAACCCATAGATATGGTTGGTAAGGGGTTTTGGGAAGTGTGGGACAAGTTTAACTTGTCCCACAAGTCCCCCAAAATTGCCCTCAATCTCAAATTCGAGATTTTCAAGAGATTTGGAGTGGTCAACACTCAAGATAAGCATTCAATACAAGAGGACAACACAAGGCTCAAGGAGCCAACCAACAAAATTTATTACACCCACTTGACTTCCCTCCAAAACTTAAAAATTAAAACAATATTAAATTAATCTAAACATACTTAGCAAAAGTAATAAAAGAAGGGCATTCACAAATGAAATCACCTACTAAAGTAAATAAAACAATTAAATAAAATTCTTAACCCCATGGTCACATTAGGAACATTTCCCCCTCATGAAAATTTTCTCAACACATACAAGAACAAAAGCTAACACAATACAATTTACAAGTTGCCTTGACGACCAATGTTGTAACCACCCAACATTCTGTTGTGTTTGGTCCCCAATCCCCCTCATGGTTGTGATCATGTTGTGTTTCCTGCAAAAATGCAAAATACCCTCTTCGGCCTTGCGGCCATGTCAAAATATCCAAAATAATCATATGCATGAAATTTATTAACATCTATACGTAATTCAAGCAATCATTATTTCTAGGTCTAATTCACAATTTAATCATGCATTTCATCATTTTCCAAAATCATAGTAATGTAAATTCAACAACTACATTCTACTCATCAGGGCGAAGAAATCCAATGTTAGAACACATGCAATATATCTATATAAAAATAATATCAGTATCCAATAGTCTGTCCATGAGTCAGTGTAGATCATACTGAAAACAAAATCCAACCATAATCCAAATGCATCTAGTCACAAAACATCATGCTAATCAACATAAGTATAAGCCATGTCCATATCTAAAGTCTGCATAACTCAAAATGATAATCACTAAGCGTCGTAGGGAAGTGGGCATTACATCCCCCTCCCCTTAGACTAGACTTCCTCCTGGAAGTCACTGAAATAAGTGTGGAAACTGAGCTCGCAATGATGTAGCATCCTCCCAGGTAGCAGCAGTCTCATCGTATCTGTCCCATTGGACCCGAACCTGATCAATCTCTCTGCCGCGAAGGCCCAGGGTCCTGCGATCTAAAATGCGCACGGGCTCCACCATCACCTGCCCCTGATCCTGCACCTGCAATGCAGTCCAATCTAGCACATGAGAAGGATCAGAAACATATCTCCTAAGCACAGAAACGTGAAATACATCATGGACGCGCGATAAGCTAGGTGGCAGTGCTAGACGATAGGCTAAGGGGCCGAGGCGCTCCAAGATCTCAAAGGGTCCCACAAACCTAGGAGCAAGCTTAGAACCTTTTCCATAACGGATAGGGCTCTTATGTGGCCTGACACGAAGAAACACCTTCGTGCCTACCTCAAAACTGTGATCTGTCCTATGCTGGTCTGCATACTTCTTCTGTCTATCCTGAGCCTCCTGCAATCTCTGTCTAATCAAGGTAACCTGCTGCTCCATGTCCTGTAATAATGCTGGCCCAAGAGAAACCCTGTCCTCAATCCTGTCCCAGCTAAGAGGTGTCCTGCACTCTCTACCATATAATGCCTGAAAAGGAGCCATGCCTATAGAACTCTGGAAGCTATTATTATAAGCGAACTCTACCAAATACAGATACTCCTCCCATCTCGACTGATGATCCATCACGTACATCCTGAGCATGTCCTCCAGAATCTGATTCACCCTCTCTGTCTGTCCATCTGTCTCAGGGTGATAAGCTGTACTAAAATTAATCCTCGTCCCGAGGGCATACTGCATGGTGGTCCAGAAATGGGAGGTGTACAAAGGGTCGCGGTCGCAAATGATCTTCCGCGGAATCCCATGTAGTCTGACAATCTCATCAAGATATACACGTGCTACTGCACTAGCCGTGTAGGTAGTCTTCACTGGAGAAAAGTGAGCTACCTTCGTCAATTTATCCACCGTGACCATGATGGCGTCGTGGTGGTATCTCGACGTCGGCAACCCAACAATGAAATCCATAGAAATGGTGTCCCACTTCCACTCCGGTATGGCGTGAGGATAGAGAAGGCCAGCTGGATGCTGATGCTCGGCCTTCACCCTCTGGCACTCTAAACAGCGGGATACAAATGAAGCTATGTCTCTCCGAAGTCCTCTCCAAAAGTACAGCTGTCTCAAGGTGGCGTGCATCTTCTTCACCCCGGGATGGGCTGAATACGGTGCACGATGAGCCTCTGTCAAAATGTCATGTCTCAAGCCTCCATCTCTGGGAACATATATTCGACCTCTGTGTCTGAGAAGACCATCTGCCTCTAATGAAAATCCATCAAATCTCCCCTCAAGGGGTCTCTGAGACTCAATCTCTGCTCTGGCTGCAAGGTAGAAACTATCCTGAGGAAGCTGCTGCAAGATCCTACTCCGCAAATCTGTGCCCACTGAGGTGGCCATAGCCACATGTCTCCGTCTACTCAAGGCATCTGCCACCACATTCTCCTTCCCTTTCACATGCTCTATCTCCATGTCATACTCACAGAGTAACTCCATCCAACGCCGCTGACGAGCGTTGAGATTGGGCTGTGTGAAGAGGTGGCGAAGACTCAAGTGATCTGTCCTGAGTGTAAATCTCCGGCCAAGAAGAAAATGTCTCCACCGTACTAAGGCATGTACTACTGCTGCAAGCTCAAGGTCATGGGTCGGATAATTGAGCTCATAATCTTTGAGTTTGCGAGACTCAAAGGCAACTACTCTACCCTCCTGCATTAGCACTCCTCCAATTCCTGCCAAGGAAGCATCTGTGCATACGAAAAACTCTCCATGAGGATCCGGCACTGCAAGGATAGGTGCTCTCGTAAGGCACTCCTTCAATGTACTGAAGGCCTGCTCACATTTATCTGTCCATACAAACTTCTTCCCTTTCCGCTGAAGAGAAGTGATGGGGTGCGCAATCCGAGAGAAGTCCTGAACAAACCTCCTGTAGTATCCTGCTAGTCCCATGAAACTACGCACCTCGGTCACACTAGTGGGTGCTGGCCAATCCATGATGGCTCGAATCTTGGAAGGATCGACTGCGATACCTTCCCCAGAAATAACGTGGCCCAAATACTGCACCTCAGTCTGAAAGAACGCACACTTCTCCAAGTTCCCGTAAAGGCGCTGCTCGCGAAGACACTGAAGAACCTGGCGAAGGTGCTCCTCGTGCTCCTCACGTGTGCGTGAGTAAATCAGAATGTCATCAAGGAAGATAAGCACGAAGCGATCAAGGAAGGTCCTGAATACCCCATTCATCAAACTCATAAACACTGCGGGGGCATTCGTCAAACCGAAAGGTACCACTGTGAACTCGTAGTGGCCATATCTCGTGCGGAAAGCTGTCTTGTGAATATCTGTCTCCGCAATCCTGAGCTGATGGTACCCTGACTTAAGATCTATCTTGGAGAAAACGGTAGCCCCCTTCATCTGATCAAACAAATCGTCAATGCGTGGAAGGGGGTAACGATTCTTGATCGTTACTTTATTCAGCTGACGGTAGTCAATGCACAACCGAAGAGATCCATCCTTCTTCTTTACGAAGATAACTGGTGCACCCCAAGGGGATACACTAGGACGAATTAGGCCTTTCTCCAGAAGGCCCTCAAGCTGCAACTTGAGCTCACATAACTCAGGTGTAGTCATCCGATAGGGTGCTCGTGAGATAGGCTCTGCGCCTGGAACTAGATCTATATGGAAGTCGATCTCACGTGGGGGAGGTAATCCCGGTAGCTCCCCTGGAAACACATCGGCGAACTCTGATAAGATGGGATGATCATCGAGGGAAGGTCCCCCCGACTCATCCTCTGATCTGTCACTAACTGTAACAGCATACAACTGGCAACCCCGTCGCACACACCGCTTAAGCTGCATAGCGGAGATGGTACGAATAGAAACGGGTCTCCTAACTCCTGATATCACTGACTCTACCCCAAGATCATCTATGCAAGCAATAGTCTTGTGGTAACAATCCACTCTAGCTCTGTGAGCGGACAACCAATCCATGCCTAAAATGATGCCATAAGATCCTAATGGAAGGATCCTAAGATCAGAAGTAGTGGTGAAGGGTCCCAAATCCACTACACACTCCTTGACTAAGGAGTCTACAGAAATCTTGGCTCCCGAAGCCATCTCAACGTCCCAACTACGGCCCTGCCTAACTGCCACCAGCCTACAACGCTCTACCAAAGATGGTGCAATGAAAGAATCAGAGGAACCAGAATCAAATAATATAGAGGTGGAAATACCACCAATACTACCTGTCGTCTCAATCACAGTACTCTGATGCTCAGCCTGGCGGTTCTCGACCGCTGCGTAGATCCGATGACTCCGTGCCATATCTCCAACAGTGGGCTCTGAGCTCTGTGTCTTACCCTTGGTAGGGTTAAGTGGGCAATCTCTCCAAATATGCCCAACGACTCCGCAACCATAACAGCCGCCTGATCCTCTCCAGTGGGAAGCGGCTCCAGCTGGTACTCTAGATGACTGAGATGCCGATCCTGACGATCCGGCTATGGACTGCTGAGGTCTCTGCTGACGAGCTCCGACTGACTGAGCTCTCGGTGCACCCTGTGTCCTGATGGGACCCCTAGGAGGAGGCCCCATACTACGTCCTCTCTGTGCATCGAATCTCTGAGGAGGTCGGTAAGGTGGGCGGGTCTGCTGCTGCTGCTGCTGCTGTGGTGGCCTAAAATGAAGCCTGCCCTGAACTCTGTCCACCCCGTGGAGGAGGAACTGACCCCTTCGACCTACTATCCTGCATCTGCTGGATACGGCTCCGAACTCTATCTCTAGCCTGCTGTGTCTTCCCCCGTGTCTCCTCTGCAATATAGGCCTTCTCCACGGCCTCTGCTAACGTCTGTGGGCAGTGAATGCGTACTGTGCCAGCTAAATCCAAGTTCAGGCCCCGGATGAACCTGTGAATCCGTACCTGCTCATCCTGCATATAATCGACATACTGAAGTAGGTCCAGAAATCGACTCTCATACTCAGCTACTGTCATCGATCCCTGACGGAGGTCATGAAACTCATCTATCCGCTGCTGAATAAACCTCCTGGGTAAATACCTGCTCCTGAACCGCTCCTCAAACAGCTCCCAGGTAATCGTCTCTGAGTCGACATGGAGCTTCTGCTCCTCGGTCCTCCACCAGACTCCTGCTCCATCCTTCAGAAGATGGATCGCAACACGAGCTTTCGTGTTGCTACTACAAGGACAGAGCTTGAAGCATCCGCTCAAGCTCACCAACCAGGCCTCTGCCTGAAAACCACCTATATCACCTGAATAGTGAGAGGGTCGCAGCTTCAGGATCTCCCTGATATGGTCTGCAGCTGATGTATGACGAATCCTAGGTCTCTCTGTATGCTCCTCCCTCTGTCTAGGGCTCCGAGACCTGTCCCTATGTCCTGAAATCCTGTCCCCATGTCCTCTCTGTGGCGACTCTGCCCTAGCTGACTCTGCACGGAAATTCTCTGCTCTGTGCTCCTCGCTGTGTCGAGGGGATGCCTGGGCATCTACTGATGGCTCCAAACTATGCCTAGCAAGTCATCCTCCCAAGGGCTCTCCGCGTATAGCGGCATTGACATCCTGAAGTGTCTGCAAAATCTGAGGCAGAAGGGCTGCTACGGCCTGCTCTGGCGGTGGTATGTCTAGGTCTATGTGAAGAGACCCCTCGCCCAATCCGCGCCTCCTGCACAGATCAAGGCGAGAGTTAGTTCACTGTACTAGGTCTTGTGCTCGTTTTCAAAATTTGCTGTTTACTATAATTATCAACAATATGGTTTCATATTTTAAAAGAATAATGCTCTGTACTAAGTTAAGTGTTCCTGTTCTGCGTTTTCCTGCGTGTGCCCAAGGGTCCCAGCTTCGAACCCCTGGCTCTGATACCAAAATGTAACGCCCTAAAAAAAACGCAACGCCGACGCACGCGACATTCGACGACGCCGCAACAAACAAGTGACCCGAAAATTGCGACAAACTTTTTTTTTTTTTTGTTATCGAATACAGGCTCGAACTATTAGCAAGGTACGATTGCTTCGAGGCAAATTGTTTTATTCCGAACCTAAGCTCATTGACGTTCCGCAGATTTTTTCAAAGGTAGGGTCATCGAACGAGCTAAAATTGACTATTGTCAAGGTAATATCAGGTAATTGCGGTGTTTACAACGTTAACCTTAGAGTAAGGTATAATTTGTTACGAAAAGAAGATACTATCCACTTGATTTTTATTCGGCATTTAGTTATTTATTTATTAGGCGTCCCGGGATTATTATTATTATTATTATTATTATTTTTATTATTATTATAACACATTGTCCCCTGATTTAATACATTATAACATATATAAGTATAAATTTTTATATAGGTAAAGGAATTACACATTATAGTATACACTCGGCACAGGATTATTTTATTGCATAAGTGATACGATATATAAACGGTGATATCGACATACACCATTTAAATTTAATTAAGTATGAATACTGCCATACGAAGGAGTTTTGATCCTCCCAAATTCTTACATTGTCTATTATTGCCTTATATAACATTAATACTTGCTGGCCTAGCTAGATAATGGAGGATTGGGTGCTTCCAATTTTACGTGATATATAAATGCACCTTATGTAATATCATAACTTCCACTTAACTAAACTATATGCCCATACGTTTTTATTTAAAATACGGATCCAAGGGGAATAGGCGTTTCAAAACAGGAAGACGTTTCAAACCGATTTAACTCCTGTTGGTTGGGGCGGTGGATCCCAACTACTCCTAGCTGTCCCCATTACTCACTCCCTTGCAGCGTAGAGAAGCCGCTTCTCTTCCCCAGGTCGCATCTACAATGAATGTTTTAGACATTGACCAAATCCACGCTGTCCTCCTTGGTCTGTCTACCCTCCAATCTACGGGATTCATAAAGGAAACGGGTCATTTTAGCTACAAAGTTGACTGTAGAGACAGCGTGGCGTGCTGAAGGAAGAGGAAGCCGGCACCTAAGCACTTTACTCACGTTGGCCATGCATAAGACAAAGGATGGTAAAAGGGATCCCGCAGCTACCGTCCCAGTCCTTCAGGGTGGAGGCGCAAGGTACGAAGCGATGGTCGGCAACCAACTATAGACCTGTTATTAGTTTGCGTAGGGGCAAACTCAAGTTGGCAGAAGGGGAGTGAGGCAGAAACGGTGCATCTGAGTGCAGGTAACGTATTTGCAAGTTATGCTGCTCAGTATCGAACATGCTGCTGTGTACAGTAATGCATTTTTTTTCTTTCGAATTTTGGGATCTCCTTTGTCTATCCCAGGCATAACCTCCAAACGTATCATTCTTTTTATATATAAACGTATATATACAATTATTGCATTTCATGTACAACGGTTTAAGGGTGATTGACTGGTCTTGATTTTGAGGTTAACTTCCATCGTATGCAAGGCAGTTGCGAGGTTTAAAACATAAAGTCGACCTGTAAAGCGGCAGATAAGACGACTCGCAGTGTCCTAATCCTATTTATTAAATATATACGTTTGTCATTCTTTCACGTTCAGGTCTGAATGCATACCTCAAAATTCAGGATTTCTTTTTTCTTGACAGTCAGATGCTTTGTATTAAAATTGTGGATAGAAGGGCAGTATCTACAGTGAGGCTGCACACAGGCGTCAATCGCCCTGCAGAATTAGCATTGTTACTCCTGTTCACGTATCATGCATGCATCCTAGGTGCGAGGTCCTCCTTAGGGATGATAATTTTCATCCAACGATGGGATTGTTTGGATCATTGCTACAGTTAAATGCCTCGAAAGGTGGCTTAAGGGGTTATCAGTAAACCGACCGGAATAAGTTTCGTTAACAGACGGTCTCTCAGCAAGGTGACAGATCCGTTTCATGGCAGAATATTCAGGACAGCTGTCCACCACTATGTTCGTTATCAGTTCCAGTATCAAATGCATCCTAGGAGCGCCAACTTCCAGAAGTTTCGCCTTCAAGCTGATTGCCGTATCAGAATAAGCTCACTGGAGCACAGAGACATAGTGGGAGAAGTTACACGTAGAGGTGGATCATTTTCCATGATCCAGAGTATACAGGGGCGATTAATATGTTGTGTTGACTACAAGTATGGAGACTACGTAGTTTCCAGTGTAAGTTCCCCTTGCATATTTTTATTAATGAATGAAGTTTACTGGCTATAGCCTGACAATGGTAATATGCTTTGATATATGTATTTAACAAGATGTACAATTAAATGTACTTGATAATATCTGTATAAGTTCCAGGATCAATCCATTAGTTAGTTGGAGTAATACCTAAGTAGGGATAATATTCAAACTATTAGTGTCTTTGATATACATTAAGGAGTGTGGGTATTACGAGTCTTGCTAGGTCTAGAAGTATATTGCCATTATGATTTATTTCTACCCAACCCTATCTTCAATAGACATTGCATGAGATTTCTAAGCAAGTTGATTCCGATTGGATTCCTTTGTTAGTTTGCAATGGATTTTACCATAAATTCATGGATGAATAAAGAAACATAAAAGGAACTAGAGCTTGAAATACTTCTTTAGCATCATAAAAAAAAAGCCATTTTAAACTTAAGACCTACCAACAACTACACAAGAGAAAATGATGCACTATTCTTTTCCAATCTTTACAACATATTACTTTCAAGTACCCAAACAAAATCTTAATATATTTTCTTTTGAAAATTTCTTCACAATATTCCACAAGAAATCAACAACATTTCTAATAAATTTTGAGTGAGAAAACTAACATTTCAATACAACTTTCCTCCAATAATTTTTTACAACACCTTTTTACTCCATGTGGAACATATTTACAATCATGTAAACACTTTTCAAGTAAATTTTGCATTCAATCATGTGTCTCTTGGAGCAACTATGGATTTACAATGCCCCTTATTTATGGGATGACAACAAGATTGATACAACTTTCTTTCACATGCAAGTTTTACAACAAAAATAATATATGCAAGGTAATGGAAGGAGTCTTCACAAACTCCATGATGTTCTTCGTCCTATGTTCCAAGTTCCAAGTAGTTCAATCACAACCAAGATAGGGGGAGAGGCAACACTCTCCTCCCAACCAAATCTCAATGAAGAAGAGAAGCAATCTCCTCCATTGACCCCCGAGCCCCAAACACAACACAATGGAGAGTGGTCTCCAACTCAAGGCAACCATACATGCTTCCACAATACAAGTTCCTCACAACATTCAAGCTAAAATAGAAGAACAAGAGACACACAATAACATTAATCATTACACAACAAGGCTTGCATCCAAGCCAACAAGAGAAGGAACTATGGGAATGTTTCCCTTATGCCTCCCAAATGAGATGAGATGCCCATCCAAAAACCCTCCACAATACAACACAATCCCCTATGACTCTTATGCCTCCCTCAAGTACCCCTTATTCCTCCCATACTCTTATGCCTCCCTCCTCTTATGGCTCCCTCAAAGACAAGGTAGAATGTAAACATTCCTACCCAAGATGGGCATCCCTCTCAAACTCCCTCCACAATATCCTAATCTACTCTTTTGCCTCCCTCATGATTATTCCCATAGACCTCTTCCTATACTACACAACAAACATTCAAACCATTTTTCACAATTTCACCAAAGTAAACATGCATTTCTTTTCTCACAATTTTTAGCATAGAAGCAATAATAATATGAAAGCAAAAAAACAAAACAAAGGAGAGGGTTCCCTACCTCTCCATTGGAGAAGCCTACACCAAGAGAAATTGTCCAAGCTCCTTCCCAAATCAATCCAAGCATGCAAGTCCAAAAACTCCCTCTCTCTCTTGCTCCCAATTCCTCCCTCCCCAAAATCACAAGGAACTCTTCAACAACACAAAAACAAAGCTCTAACCCCCTCAACAAGAGAGGAAGTTTCAATAAATAGATCCAAGGTAAGGGTGAGGGTGATGTGGCTCCATGTAGGATGCCACATCACACATCCTCAAACCATCTCCCAAGGTCAATTCAAATCCAAAAACAACCATAAATGGGTGGTTGGGTTGAATGACAACCCTCTTCCATATTCAACCCTTTCCCATGTGCCTTAAGGCACAATTAAATGCAAAATGAAGGAAAAGTGCACTCCAAGGTCATATTTCCCTTCCCAAAACAATAAATAGCCCCCTTTTTGGGATTCCCAACCCATAGATATGGTTGGTAAGGGGTTTTGGGAAGTGTGGGACAAGTTTAACTTGTCCCACAAGTCCCCTAAAAATTCACTCAATCTCAAATTCGAGATTCTTCAAGAGCATTTTGAGTGGTCAACACTTCAAGATAAGCATTTAATACAAGAGACAACACATGGCTCAAGGAGCCAACCAACAAAATTTATTACACCCACATGACTAAAACAAGATATTAAATTAATCTAAACATACTTAGCAAAAGTAATAAAAGAAGGACATCCCAAATGAAATCTCCTACTAAAGTAAATAAAACAATAAAATAAAATCCTCAACCCCATGGTCACATTATAACATTACCCCCTCAAGAAAATTTCCTCAACACATACAAGAACAAAGCTAAAACGATACAATTTACAAGTTACCTTGACGACCAATGTTGTAACCACCTGACATTCTGTTGTGTTTGGTCCCCAATCCCCCTCATGGTTGTGATCATGCTGTGTTTCCTGCAAAATGCAAAATACCCTCTTCGGCCTTACGGCCATGTCAAAATATCCAAAATAATCATATGCATGAAATTTACTAACATCTATACGTAATTCAAGCAATCCATCATTTCTAGGTCTAAATCACAACTTAATTATGCATTGCATCATTATCCAAAATCACAGTAATGTAAATTCAACAACTACATTCTATTCAACATGGCGAATAAATCCAATGTTAGAACACATGTAACACATCCATATAAAAGTAATATCAGAATCCAATAGTCTGTCCATGAGTCAATGTAGATCATAACTGAAAACAAAATCCAATCATAATCCAAATGTATCTAGTCACAAAACATCATGCTAATCAACAAAATTATAAGCTCATGTCCATATCCAAAGTCTGCATAACTCAAAATGATAATCAACTAAGTGTCGTAGGGAAGTGGGCATTACACCTACAATCAAATCATATGACTATATAATTCTAAAGTGACATTGAACAATACTTTGATACACAAACTAAGCGATGATTTTATAAATAATTTAACACTAATATTGACACACCATGAGGAAAATTAAGTGACAATGAGAAATTAGACTAAAATATTAAAAAATATTCACCAGATGACTTGGCACTAATGTGACAAAAAAACATGATCTACTAAATAGACTTTGGTTGGAGAAAGTAAACTCACGTATAAATTCAGACCTTTGACTGTCATGTTCCGTAGATTTTTCTTCGTGGAGTGTTGTTTGATAGATGGATATTGTTATGGAGAATATTCATAACAAGCCAATTGAAGTTTAAATGAAAGATGATGGCCGACGTGTCAAGGAGAGAAACGAAAGATGGTCGCGTTTTAACCAGTACTTCTTCTCCAAACAAGAGAAAGCATGTGTAATGGATTATTCACAGTAAAATTGTTGATGATAATCACCAAGCCGCCACGTATAAGCATCTAAGAGCTCTAAATGGTGCACGTTCTAACACTCCTGCTGTAGAAAATAATAATGTGGAATAGCCAAATGTTAAATGAATAAAATCTAGTGCATTCTTGACAACTTCAACATGTAGATTGCCAATATTTGGTCAGCGAATGGGTTCACAAGTTGTTGATGTCCTCTTAATCGCCCAGATGTCAAGAAAACGGATCCTCTTTTCTGAACACTTCTATCAGGTTGGAGAAATACACACAGTGGAACCGATGGAAAGAATTAGTCATGTCTCTTCAGAACACTAAAGTATTTGACCTAACGTTATGAAAAATCTTCAATGCAGATTCAATACGAAGCTCTCCAATTCGAAAGCCTTGAAGATCACCTGACACGGTCTAAAAGAAAGATTCCGGCTTATGCTAGTTGAGATTAAGGCTTTCCCAAGCATGGAATGTCAAACTATCCAGCCAAAATGACAGACCTTTCAATTCAGACGCAGGAAATAAAATTACACTTGACTAAATGAATGGAACGATGGCGATCGACGTGCAAGAACTCGATGTATCTCGATTGGACGCTTGGATGCAGAGAGATCTAACCGACATCAATGGAAAATTTCAAGGACAACAGAGATGGAATAAAAACAACAGAAGTATATTTTGGAACCACTAAGAATCTCCAGCACACTCTTCCTAAGATAATAATATATAAACCTTTATAGAGAATATATTACTAACACTCAAACAAATTTACAGTTTACAGTGTTACCATCCTCAGGGGAAAAATAATAATTGATTGCCCCTACCATTCTATTATGCTTCCATTAAAGCACTAGATCAAATTTCTTACGAAGAACTTCGCTCTGATGCCAAATGAAATCTTGAGACCAAAATTACACAATATTATTCACAGAATAATGATCTTGCATTCAATTCATCCCTGATACATACGAAACATACAACTCTCAATATATGTAGGATTTTACATCCCTATAATCTAGGAAACTACTTGAACTACCCATCCCACAAATATCTCACATTTTCCTATATACATGAGTTGTTTATTAAAAAATTCACATATAAACTATGCTAATAACAAACATAACAAATTCACATATAAACTATGCTAATAACAAACATAACAGTTAACCTAATATTAATAATGTGAGCTCTAATAATATAATTTCCTAAAACTTATTAGCATTATTTATACAATATTTCATTGTCTATATAGATAATGTTTGTGAAATTGAGTTATTTTTGCCTATTAATATTATGGTAACATGAAAGGTGTGGTACATGCGCATGAAATTTAAATAACACTGTCAAATTAACAGTAGTAAATTAATCTAATTTACAATTAATGTCAATTAGTTTTTATTCTATTGGTGAAGTTGTCAGGCTCTCAATGAGCCCACCAAGGATCAATTCTTATCAAGTACAAAGGCCTAAGAATCTAAATAAGGGATGAGGCTGAGATCATGCCTCGGGAGACTTTGGCGGAATGGATACCCCTCAGACTTTGCATTTGAGCTAAAGGAGACTGAATTAATTCCAAACCTTCAACAAAAAATTAAAATTTATAGAAAAATGAACGATTACTTTTAAATTTAATGTATTATTTGTTAAGGTTTAATATTTTAATAATTATATAATTAGTATAGTAAAAAGAAACAAGATTATTAATTTTAATTTGCATACCCACATTAAAATCTTAATTTATAATTAATAAACTATTTTAAAAATTATTTGTAAAATTAAAATATTATCTATTAAGAAGTTATATTTTAATAAAAAATGTCATCCAAAAATGCATCTTAAATACCCAATTCTATGTATTCTTTATATTTAATACTTGTAAAACTTATCCTCAACATGTTTATTATTCTAGGAAAATGGCTAAGTCAAGTTGAAGGTGATCCATACACCTTCGAATGACAAAAGAGACAATTTATGTTTAAGTTATGTTTATTAAATATGAACTACTGCAAAAATTCCATGAAATTTTTGTGGTTTGCCTACATTTTAGTTGCGGTTTCTCTGCGTTTTGGCTGCGTAACCACTACACAGTTCTGTCCCTTTAGCGCCAAAATGGATAATCTTAATAGTTGAAAATGTTTGGGCTTCTCAAATGATTCAGTTCACCTTCCTTCCATCCTTGGGGCAGAGTAACTATAACTACGAGTTCATTTATTCATTCTAAGCAAGTAATTTTGAGTGAAAATGAGTGTGATCAAAGAGGAGGAGTTGTATTTCTTTCTTGTTTTGTTCATATGAGAGTGGGTTATTCATTGTTGAGGATTTTGAGCAAGCAAATAAAATTAGGAGTGTTGAATCCTTCTTGAAGGCAAGTTATTGGCAATAATTTGTACTTTGGGGATTTACATAGTGAGAGGGAAGTAATTTGCTTATCCATTGGAGTTTTTCCCACCTTGGGTTTCTCTAGGACAAATTCAGGTGTCTCCTTTGCATTCTCTTTTCTTTTCTCAAATTGTAATATGGTTGTGATTATTTATGCACATTATATTGGTTAAAAGCACCTTAAGTAATTTCCATTTAGTTATCATGAAGAACAAGAACTGTTTATTGTATTAAGAGGCAATTTACAGATCAAATTGGTATCAAAGCGATTACGTTTTTAATTTTTGTGTGATTAACTTGTGTTAAGATTGCAATTAGATTCCCCTTACCCAAAAGGGACAAGAAAGTGATGAAGGTATCCTTATTCATTTTGAAGTAGAGATTTCCGCAAGGAAGTGGAACCAAGGAATTTAAGAGATGGATCATAGAGAAGATGGGGATGATAGCAAAGAAGAATGTTTCTACAAGTTGGAGGAAAATGTGGAAAGTTTTTCCAAGGATGTGGGCAATATTTCCTTGTCCACATGGAAATTGGAGTCCATCACAGGATTACTCATGCAGAAACTTGGTGTTATAAAAAAGACACTAGAAGCCCATGAAGAAGATACTTGTGAGTATTAAGAAGATCATCCCTGTGCCATTCCCACATCTCCTCCTTTCAAAGCATAGGCCAAGATAGATATTCGGACTTATGATGGAGACATGAATGGTGAGAAGCTATACCATTGGCTAGCCCAACTGGAGGTATATTTCAGTTTTCATCAAATTAATGAGAGCCAACAAATTTCCTTTACTCAATTAAAATTGACCAATCATTCTTTAACTTGGTTTGAAAGTTATGTTCATTCCTTGGTTGTTAAGAAGCCTCCTCATATTTCTAAGTGGGATGAATTTAAAAATATAATCAAGAAGAAATTATATCCTATTTTTTATGAGGAAGAGCGGTCCATGTATTGGTAGTATCTCAGGTAGAAACAAGGCAAGAATGTGTAGGATTGCACTAGTGAGTTCCGGAAGAAAGTTGTAAAGATGGGAAAATATGTAGCAGACCAGGACCTTTGAATGAAGTATATTGGTGGAATTTATAGGAATTTGAGGAGACCAATCCTCTTGGAAAAGCTAGAAGATGTAGACAAGGCTTATTCTCAAGCCCACTATTCACAGATGCACAAGAAAAAGAGTTAATCTACCTCTCAACACGATTCAGACAAAGAAGATAACATCAAGCTAAATGGAATGGAAAAAGGGAAAGACAAGTAGAATGTTACTTACATTAAGGATACTAAATTTCATTGTGTTTATTGTTATTTTTACACTCATTTCAAGGAAAATTGTTAGAAGCTTCACCCGAAATTACATCCCTTCAAAAATAAGAAAAATAAGAAGAAGGCCATGGATGCCCTCCAGGGAGAGGAAGTGTTTTATATTGAAGAGGTGGATGACACTATGTGTTGCACTTTCGTCTGCAGAGAGGTATGTTTGGGTAATAGTAGTAATGCTCAAGAGAATGAACTTACTAAGATATTTCATATAAAAAATTGGTTGAAGAAAACCAAATTGGATGCTCTTTTTGATACTTGTTCACAAGATAATTTGGTTAGTAAAGAGCTAGTTAATAGGATGATGTTAGAAACTTGCAATCAACTAAGTCTATAATCATTGGGTTGGGTAAATAAAGGTGTAGACATCAGGATTACAAAGCAATACAAGCTTATGTTTGGTATTGATAAACATCTCATTGATGAAATTATTTTGGATGTCGTTCCTCTTGATGTGTGTGGCGTAGTGTTTGACACTTTGTATTTGTATATATCAGAGATGCCATCTTCATGATAAGATCCAACCAGTACCATTTAGTGAAGGATGGTAAAAGCTACATCATTTTATCCTTTGTAGGAGACTCGAAGATTTATTTGGTAAGTGCCACTAAAGCACAAAAACTTAATGCTAGTGGGTGATTTTATTTACTTCTTATAAGGGATATAAAAGATGAGGAAGTTATCTTTGAACCCAATAGTAACATAGTTAATAAAAAATAGAAGAATAAAATGGGATATTTTATTCATCATTTTAGGGATATTCTTTTAAGGCACAATTCATTGGTGATTTTTGGTCTACATTGTGGGAGAAGATGGATACTAAGAGGTTTACCGCATGTCATCCATATTCATACAAGAAAATAGAGGTGGTAAGCTATACCTTGGTCTAGTTTATAAGAGACCCTATGACTTGGGATGCGTAATTAGTATATACCTAGTAGCCTTATGATAAGGCACTTCCTACTTCTACTAGTAACACTCTTTTCGAGACATGTTTTGGTGATTCTCTTAAAAGTGTAATTGATGTTGTTTTGATATTACCATATAGAGACAATAGAAAAGTGGGAATGGAAGTCCACAAAGATGATATATTCATCTAAACAATCCAACAGATACACCTCCAGGTGCAAGAGTGGTATCATAGGGAAGATGTTGGGAAGGAATTTCCTCACTGTCTCAGTCCTTGAAGCTTTTAGAGACTTAAAATCCTCAAATTGGGAGGTATGATCCAAAAATGGATATGAAATACCCAATTCTATGTATTCTCTATTTTTGATACTTATAAAACATACCCTCAATATGTTCATTATTATATGAAAATGGCTAAGTCAGGTTGAAGGTGATCCAGACACCTTCAAATGAAAAAAGAGACCATTTCTGGTGAAATTTTATTTATTAACTATGAACTGCCACAAAACTACCATGAAATGGATATGGTTTGGATGAATTTAAGCCATGGTTTGGTTGCGTAAATGCCACACATTTAGTTCCTTTAGCGCTAAAATGGAGAACCCAAACATTTGTAAATGTTTGGGATTCTCAAATGGTTCATTTCACATTCCTTCCATCCTTGGGGCAGATTAACTATAAATATGAGTGCATTCATTCATTCTAGAAAAGTGATTTTGAGTGAAAAAAAGTGTGAACAAAGATGAGGAGCTGTATTTCTTTCTTGTTTTGTTAATATGAGAGCGAGTTCTTCATTGTTTAGGATTGTGACCAAGAAAATACAATTAGAAGGAGTGTTGAATCCTTATTGAAGGCCAATTATTAGAATTACTTTGTATTTTACATATTTACATAGTGAGAGGGAAGCAATTTTCTTACCCAATGGATTTTTTCCCACCTTGGCTTTCTCTAGGATAAATTCCAGTGTATCCTTTGCATTCTCTTATCTCAATTTGCTGTATAGTTGTGATTATTTATGCACATTATATTGGTTAAAAGGAACTTAAGTAATTTCCATTCAATTATCACTAAAAAGGTGATCTTTTTTATTGTATTAAGAGACATTTTATGGACCATAATGTAATTAAAAAACCAAATGTAGTATGATTGTTCAAAAATAAATAATAATTTATAATAATTGGATTTACTAATTTGTTTAGTAGTGTTTTTTTATATAGGAAATGTGACACATGATTCCTTTTGTACTCGACTTCCCGAGGTCATGCCGAGACAACCTAAATATGACAGATGATATGGGAATGTGATATATAATATGTGTGTGTGTGATAAATATGGAATATATGGGCATGTCAATGAATCGAGGTTCTATGGTCGAGCTAAACACAATCAATCAACTTGTAAGTAATGAAACTTCTCGTCAAGGGATTCTAAAGCTCATCTAACCTCTATATGTGTGATGCTACGCTCAAGGATAATTACCATGTGTTTTTCTCGATCTATGTCTGTAAGATCAAAAACACCTCGACCCAATTGTTGAACTCATGGAAACTATTTTTTCATCTCCAAATACTCCTCTCCATATAGGGTCATGCAAGGGTGAGATCAAATGACGTGAATAGCCAACTAAGGGTTCAGGCTATGACTTGGTTCACTTGATGGACCCAAAATTACTTAGCTATGGTCAATTACTCGTTAAGGGCGTCTAGTTGGATAATGATTGAAGGGGGGAAATGAGTAGATCTATAGAATAGTTCTCATAAACCAAAATCTATTTCTCCTTGATATCAGTCTATGCCAGGTGGATGGATGATTGGCTCAAATATCCTCCTATAAGGTTGGTCCGGATCAAGAATGGTCATGTGAGAACACCACCTCGTGAGTAGGGTAAATGAGGTCGGGAAACTAGTCAAAATTTGCCAAGGACTATGAATTGGTAGTCTAAGCCACTATTAACTAATTCTTTTTTGTTTTTTTTAATCCTCTACACTATTCTAAACTCCCAATTTTAAATAATGTAAAAAGAGTCCAACTTAGATAAAACACAATTAAAATTCCCTTTTAATTAATTAAAGTGCATTCACTATTGTTTAAATAAAACAAATACATATACTATTCTAATTCCTTTTTAAATATTTTTCATTAATCTTTTTGAATAAAATAAAACAATCTAAACTTCTTATATTTTTGTGTTTTAGGATAAATTAAAATAAATAAAGAACTATTTTGACAAACATAGGAAATTAAAAGAAATAGAACCTACAATTATTAAAATAAATCTACAATTGCTTCCAGAATTAAAATAAATCTAAACAAGGATTAACTGGGTGTAGTTTTTCCTCTTTTGCAGGTTTCTGTGTGATGAATATAATGACAAGAATATTGAAAGAAAGATATTATCTATTAAGAAAATAATTTCTTCTTAAACAATTTATACATCAAATTCCCCGGATAAGAAATCTTCTCAGAAGCAATTTTCTTCTTCATCATATAAACTTCCCCATTATAACTTATTTTAAATGAAATGGAAGAAAATAATAATGAATAAATAAAATACTCCCACTCCTTCCTTCAACCAATTTCCCATGCTGATCCAAAGAGAGAAGAAGGGAAGAGGATATCAATGGAAGAAGTATTTTGGAAAGGAACACTAGAATACACGGGAAGTGAGGAAATATTCCCCTTTTAATTAATTTTGAATACAAAACTTATTTTTCCTACAAGTAATAATTATATCAAAACTTCAAAGAAATGAATGCATCTCTAACCTGGTTACTACTATGTTGTGGTAGATATTTCTAGAGATGTAGTGCCTTCGGTGTCTCCTTAGTTTCAAATCCCCTTCTAATGTGTGATTTCCAATTGATCCAGGGAAGTAAGAATGATGAATGACATCAAGAAAATATCGAAAAATGAATGTGGTTAGTTTTTTTCAAATAGGATGACTGGAATGTGAGCGGAAAGGAAGAAAAAGTAGAAAACTGGCTATCTGTGTAATCCCTCTCCAAAATATAGCAATATAACACTTCAAAAAAGAATATCAAATTCCTAACCCTTGATATGAAATAAAATATTATTTTTATAAGCTTCTGGAGGAGAAAATTTCAAGAACACGTGTCAATCAAGAAACAATGACTCAACCAAGGAAGGACAACCATCATACAAAATTTAGTAAATGATATAAATGCAACATCAATTTATATTATGAATACACAAGAATAATTCTTCAATATTCCTTCATACGAATAGATTACAATTATATAGGAATATGCAATTCCTATAAAATAGGAAGTTTCTCTAACAATAATCCTATTTAGTTGTGATTGTTACTCACGTAACAATACACAACTCAAATCATATGAGTTGTTAAAACAACTCCAATAATATATTATTGTTTATATAACAATAATATAACTACTAACATTTATACTTATTGAATACACAAGTATGATGTAAACATTAATATCCTAACATTTTCCCCCTTAATGTTTACATGTTAATAAAAGAAATTTTGCACTTCCTCTATAGCTTTCCGCCTCTGCGCGCTCATGATCTTAGCACACACTCGAACTGAAGGTAGAACAAGGAACACATCAACTTCTTATTGACCATGCACTTTCAGGAACACATCTGACCAAAGAGGATGGGAACACGCTCAAGAATCATCTACTTATCAACCAGTCACTCTAGGAAACACATTTGACCTAGCAGTGTGGGAACTCAAGTAGGAACACATCTGAAAAACCTTCGATGTTTTTCAGGAGGCTAACCTCAAACCTAGGTACGAACAGGAACACATCTATTGTTCTACCTCATCAAGACTCATGATGTTGCCTTTCATTGTGCTATATGTTCTTTACTATGTTTTTGCATAGAGGAAATAGGAATAATCACATACACAACTAAAAAATTGGAAATGGAACATTGGATCATGTTGATCATGCTCCCCTCAATGTGAAATTTCCACTTATTGAAAATTTCAAACTGTAAACACTGAAGCACACAACTGAAATAAAACTCACACTTCACACACGTTCCACCAAATCAGTGAAGCGACCTCGTCATTAGTGACTAACGAGAGGTCCATGGTTGTCCTCCAGCCTCCGATGCCTCCATTCTCTAGTGACATGTTCCTAACTTAGCAAGATGTAAACATGAAGTACATATGTTTCCACATTGAACTTATTATATATTTCCTCCTGTAATGTGAAACACTTTATTTTTTTAGACATCGGGTAACACGGAAAATGTGTCCTTGAGGCAATTTTTTTTAAAAATTTTTTTAATTTTTTTTTCATTGACTCTTGACACCACCTAAAATCACCTATTTGACATGACGTTGACAAAAAAACAAGGACTACATAACATATGATGACTCTGTGGCACTTTAACACTATAGACTATGACCGCCAATTTACATAAGACATACAAAAGAACTCTCGACTCGGGTTTGATTTGAGCTGACCGTAATTAATTTTTTACTTAATGTTTATGTCAAACTATGTCCAGAGAGTGAGGAAATGACGAACGATATATAAAATCAGATATTAAATTAGACTATTGACAACTCGTAATTAACTTGGCAATTTTACAATTTAATAAACATCTAAAACTTAATAATTGATAAAACGATTTTTTTTTGAGAATTTATAAATTTAAAAAACAACATATGACATGATTTAATCACATAGACTATGTGATAAAATAAAACAAAACAATAACTCTTCAGGACACTTGTAAACAATATTTGTGAATCCACCGAAAGACCATTTTACCAAACAACATTAAATATTAAATTTCCTAAACTCGACCACCTACACAAGGAAATTTAAAATGACCATTATATCTAACTAACAATCTTATAAAATATTTTGACTTGTTACTTTGAATGGATATAATTTTCTTTTGACATATGTGAATAGCTGGCCACAGATATACCAAACTTCCAACCAGTCTTGAATGCTTCTCTAAAAATAGAGACACTATTATAATTTACAAATAGATACTGCTCCACGTGTACAGAGTAACAAAAAACCTGAAGATTGCACGTATTTGGTGATTATTACAGGCTAAACCGCATAGATTGCTGAGTCAGGATTTTGTTTCTCAATGCATGTCACTCCAGAAACAATAGTTTTGGATGAGGATTTTAACCGTTTTCTCAGGAGCTCGCAGTTCTAAGCATCAAAGTCTTACAATCCTTCCACAAACTTCTTAGTCACTATGCCACCTTTTGTGTGATGAAACGGTTGACAACTTGTTCAATCTTGCAAATCCATACAATGGACAAAGGATGCCAAACAAGATGGAAACAACGTTAGACCTGCAAATAACGTTGGAGTAGATCTGCATAAGTTTGGGTGGAGGACAACTTGCGCATACACAAGGAATCAACTGTGCACACGAATAATTTTTGAAGAAACTTGAACACGGTAATAAGTAGACAAATATGTGCTGGTGTGATCAGATCATTGACACTTAAACTATACTGAATTTTATATATATATATATATATATATATATATATATATATATATATATCAATATCATCTACAGGGCAATGAAGAATCCCAGTTTCCCTTAGAAAATAATTATTTTTCCATCTCCAATCCAACTTGTTCTGATACCAAATATAAACGTAGCATCAGTTCATATTATGAATACACATGAATAATTCTTCAATATTCCTTCATACAAATAGATTACAATTATATAGGAATATGCAACTCCTATAAACTAGGAATTTTATCTAACAATAATCCTATTTAGTTGTGATTGTCACTCACGTAACAATACATAACTCAAATCATACGAGTTGTTAAAACAACTCCAATAATATATTATTGTTTATATGACAATAATATAACTACTAACATTTATACTTATTGAATACATAAGTATAATGTAAACATTAATATCCTAACAAATGAGGAAGGGGAACTCAAGATCAATCCAACAAGCCCAAAATTAGCTAATTTGACTCAGAAACGTGAGATAAAATCATGTCTTAATAAAAAAGGTGTTCAAAATGCATGTTTTAATTTTACATTGTAAGGTGACACAACAACCCCTATTTCCAGAGGGGCGGTTGCATAACTTCTGTGACAGTTACCTAGCTGCCGCTTTGACATCAAATGCGATTGCGGAGTCGCTGCTAGTATGAAAAGAAAACAAGGTGAAAAGATAATCTAAGAGCCAAATGCTCTTGTTGTTTGAAGTAGAAGACTGAGCTGAGCCACAAAGGGAGTGGAAAGGAGAGAGAAAGGGGATCTGGATCTCATATTTACCTTGGAAGTGGTTTTTTCCATCATCAGAAACGTGTCACTTTTTTCATGTTGCACCATGTAATTTTTTGGTGCGTACATTATGCCCCCTCGGAAGAGAATTTTAGCCATGAATGCATTAAAATGTAATCTCCAAGAATGGAAATCCCAAATGGGAGGGTTAAAAAATTACCTTGTCCGACCACGTGTCAGCTTGATGTCACTCAAACCTTCCTGCTACCTGCAAAAGAAGAACACAAATTAAGTGCAAAAATAAAACAATATTGACGAAAGTTTTAAAATGAAAAGACAAGATTACTTATCATCTCTGTAGGGGTGAGAGATTTAATTTTTCCGTCTATGCCAACTCTATATAAATTAACTCAAAATAACATAACAAAAACCAAAATACTCCATACATATGCCAATTTGCTATTTTTAGAAATCATTCGTGCTTCACATCTTTGCTAAATTTGGAGCTCTGGATTTCTGGTGACAATTTGAGTTGCAAATAAATCCAAAATGACAAGATTTCAGTCATGATGGTGGAAACCCCAGGGGTAGCAACAGAGGGGTGGGAATGAGTAAGTTATCAATATTTCTTTGTTTTTTCCCTAAACTACATTTTTGTTTGAAGAGATTTTGGATAATTTTATAGGCAAAATGATTGCTGGGGGCTCACTTTGTATATTTTACAATTTATTTTAGGTCATTTGACAACTTTTTAAAAATTTTGAGTGTTATGCTTTGAAGGGCATAATTCCAACTTTTGTGACATGACCATTGCTTTACACAAAGCTACGGTTATACAACCACCACGAAGGTTATGCAACCATTGTGGTAGTTTTGTAGTCATAGATATGTCTAAGGGGGTGGTTGTGTAACTGCCACACTACTAAGAGGGGAGGTTGCGCAACTTTTGCAAGGGAAAAATCATAAAATGAGATTTTTAATGTTTTTACTTAGTGTTTTTGGCATTATATGAGTTTTTACGTGCTAATAAAGGTTTAATGCACTTATTTTCTACTTTTTTGTGGATGTAGGGGAGTTATGTGAGATGGAGTAGATCTTGATAAAAGGAATGGCTTGCTAGAGTTATCCTTTTATAGACACGAACCAAAATAGGCTTGTTAGAGAGGGCACATATATGGTGGTTGACACAGACAAGACCAGTTGCCCCAGTGAGCCGAATTCTCGATTATTTTTTTATATAATATGATGTGAACTAAAAATCATTCTGATTCCCTGGTGTTTATGGGGATTGGATCATTATGTTGGAGGATGTTTATAGGATAATGGGAGTACCTATTACAGGTAGGAGGTTGGCACTAAAAGTGCCAACTTGTTAGATGAGGATCGTAGATGGGATACTATTTAGGGGATGTAGAGGCACTTGATATGAGTGCTAAATAGGGAGTCAAATTAGTAGTTGTTGAGGAGGACCCTATTCCCACTTTATGCAATGTCATTATTGGTATATTATCCTCACATTTGATTGGAGATAAGGGATGAGACTAGTTATTGTTCTATTGGGAACCTATTCTACAAAGCATAGAGAAACATGAAAGGATTATTTTGTAGGGGATAGACCTTTTGGGGACCATATTCCATGATTTGTATTGGGTTTTTAGATGTGGGTCTACCTCTCTTAACCATACTACACTAGTCATGTCATGGATTTACGAGAGATTGATTCCATATCAGAGAGGCATTGAGATAGAAAACCTTGCGAGTATTAGGGTAGTGATATGGGTGGATATGGAACCCTTAGAGCCACGCCACAGGTAGTAGACAATCTGACTACTATTGATATGGTGTTCCAACCCTACCAAGGCATGTTAGGGAAGTGGGGGGAGGAGATGATTGCATTGGTTGCTTACACAACCACTACATAGTTAGTCAATCGTGGTGGTCGAGTAGAGCTTCATATGGTGGTGTGAGTTCCTTAGAATTTTAAGATATCATACATTGACGCACTTCCTACAATCGAGACCGTATTTAATGGTATTAGGGAGGTGTGAGACAATATCATGCATCTTCTATGGTGGATAGTGATAGTCTAAGAAGTAACGATTGAGACACCTAGAGTTACACTTGATCTAGCTAGCAGAGGAGGAGCTAGACTTCATATTATAGAGACACCAGTGGGGAGTGGGGAGGAGGAGGTGTAGACAGGTTCTAGTTTAGAGTTAGACCTTGACTAACAGGGTAGAAAAGAGGAGGAAGAGTTAGATAATCCGAGGAGGTAGAGGAGGAGTCCATCCAATCCAAGGAGGAGGAAGAGGAGGAGTCTTTCTAGCAAAAGGAGGAGGTAGGTGATGCCTAGGAGGTGGCTGTTGACCTCGATTGGGTCAAGGGAAATACTAACGAGTAATTTTTTTCCTTTCTCTACTTCTTAGATTAGATTTATTTTAACTAAATGTTAATGAATTTTATTATTTTATATATACTTTTTTATTTCCACTAATTTATTTTTGTAAGCCTATGTTTTGTAGCCACTAGTGCAGGATGGCAGGATCTTATTAGGTGGATGAACCTTGATTTATTTTCCATATCTTCTAGTCTATCATGAGATACCCTATTAGAGGACCCAAGACTTCCGACACAATATGAATTCCATATAGATGTTTTTCTGCCAACCTGACATGCAACATGAGGGTTCTCTCAAATGCAAACTGAGATTACAGTGCTTACACATCAGGTTGAGGACTATCATGATATGTTGAGGGGGAACGATCTACATAGAGTGGAGCTCTTAGCACTATAACCTCACATGAACATTATAATGGTAATTATCATAGGAATTATCATCGTTTGGCAGAAGGAGGTTCCCATGTAGGTCCTAGTAGACATCATCATAGGATTCTTAGAAGGAGCCCTCAGTCAGCCACTTCTCAGGGATCTTGGAGAGACAGATATGTCGAGAACCTTTATTGATTGGTGTCATTTATGTGTATATATATCATTTTTTTGAATTTCGGATCATGATTAAGAAATATGACCACACTTGTCCTTCAGTGTGATGGAATTGTACTAAAAAAAGTATATAATCATGTGTGCATGTGTGTGTGTGTGATTATTTTTTTGGCTTAACATTCTCTTATACATTTATTTTCTTGCACTCTACCTCATTTGTTCACTCTATATATTTAAGAATGTTCAATGTTTTTGTAATTTTTGAATGAATGCTATGGATGCTAGTGTAGTATGGTAAATAGAATGATATATGGGATTACACACATTTAAAAATCATATTTAAGACATTTTAGTTTTCAGATGATGTTTAAACCTTCCATTTCATTAGTATAATATGTTATAGACAATTGAAACCTTCTAGATTATTCTGAATTGAATAATCTATCTACACAAATATTCATTGGCCTGCCAAAGGAAGGGAAAAAACTCTAGGATATAAGTTAAGGAATGGGGTTGTCTCATCTACTATGAATAAATTTTCTTTGGAATTGATGGTGTTGGCCCCTTCAGATGTGTTATTAAAAGATATTAGGATGGAAGCTATGATAAATGATTATTGACAACTTGAATTTTTTATGGACTTTAATGATAATACTCCCAGAAAGGTCGAAAATTATCTCTCGGTGTCATCTTCAAAGTCAAATCCCCCTATAGTGGATCTTGATTGCATTAAAATATTATATTTCTGGGAAGGCACTAGGTATAAATACTACATTAACATGACTTTTGGCATGTTAGTGAATCACGGTGGACAGGATGAGGATTTTAGTTGGATCCTAGTACGTTATATAAAAAATAGGTTCAAGTAGGTTATGGTTTTTTTGTATTGTGTTTTGGTCATGTTTTGGATGTTGTTTTTGAAGCTTTGGTCGTGGCTTTTCTGAATGTTTCAATTTTCTTTAGATTTTATCTGTTATCAACAAATTACTGCACACCATGAATGACCCGATTGTTAATGGGACATTTGGTGTGATTGGGTAACATGGGATCACCTATCAAGCTATGGGAATTACGGGCTTGAGATGAACCTCCAGAGAAGGATGTATTCCTCTTCATAAACTAAGCACTACACTACTCTTAATGTAATAAAAACAAATAACTAGACCTACACTAACATTTCTAGGGGATTAGGGAGATATATTTGCAAGAAATAAAACCTATACTAGGAATGGTGATGCACCAAGAAAGGGGTTTGCTACACAAAATTTTGGTTTGCTAATGAAGAAAGATGAACATGGGAAGAATGGGCATGCATTATGAACTCATCCGCATATAATAATTCATTTCTAGCTAAGAAAAATAACTCCCAAAACTTGTAAAGGAAACATGGTTGCACAGTGTACCTACAAACATGAGAGAAGAAAAAGAGAGAAGCAAAACTGATGCAAGGACAAAAAAAATAGTCACAAAACATATTTTATTACTCCAAGCACTTACACAATGCATCATTACAACATGATGAGTCAGAATTTGCATTACAATCTTTGGAAGGAAGTTTTATAAGCCTCCAAATTCACAACATCTTAGTTTGTGAAAAGGGTGGAAGCTTGGAGAAAATTGTCTAACTTGTAATTTGGCGTTCCATTTTACAATTTATAGCACTTGCTGAGCTGAGAAGAGAAAGAAGGGGAAATCCTAAATTATAGGAAAAATTTTAGTGGGTATGGTCCTCCATGAATTTTCCCATCATTAATGTACCCCCAGAAAAGATCCACCCCACCATGCCTCCAGAAAGTCAAAAATTTGAAATTTCCTTCATTTGTTACTAGCAATCACATGTGTACAATGCAATGTGAATGCTGAGCAGTATAAGTTATTTGTTTTTGAGGGATAGTTATTACTTTTGTAGTTGATGTTGATAATGGGTGTGATTAATTCTGTAAGTGTAGATATATAGATGAATTGAAATCATTTTCACAAAGCTTCAATATTTTTTACATTTTTTTGTCTTCTCGTAAAGGTCAAAAACAATTTATAGTCCTTGTGTGGAGAATATGGGTTTCAGTGCATATTGTACACCAAAATACAAAAGCCACATTCCATTTTTATGTTACCGCTAATAAAATTATCCATTTGAAAAATATCTAATGTAATGGACGATATGCTCTACAAATTTTGAAAATCAAGACACACCAAGAAAACCATTAAAGATCTCACAATAATTGTGTATTTGTATAGCTCGCCTAATCTTAAATGTGTGATCTACTAACTTCCAATATCATGAGTGATAAACTTGGGCACAATGCAGTCCCAACATGATTCTGATTGCAGTGGAGGTGGCAGCATCCGAATGGAGTATACCTACCCCACTTTGTAACAACTATTTTTTTAAAAAGTATTTAAAAAACTCATCATTTTTAACTACAAATAAAAGGTCAAAGGGTGCTGCAACGCAGACATTCATTACAAAAAATTCACAACCAACACCCACCTCTTGAATGCATATATTTATACGCTTAATTAAATGCATTCATGTCAAGTAACGGGCTTTTAAATCATAATCTATCCAGAAATCCAACCAAATTCATGTAATTTTTTAATGCATGGGATTGATATGTTGAAGAATATGCAATAGGTAACGGTGGTTGGGACAAGTCATCAGGCATTGGGAAAAGACATATAAATGATACAAATACATGATTCTCTCATAATTAATCTGATTATCATGGTCATTATACCACAGAAGAATCTTGGGGTGGGATTTGGGATGGTCAAGAGCGACACAAGAAACACATAAGAGAAAGGTCTCCTGAAAGCATCCAGATTAAAAGATCTGATGATGTCTCCTAAAAGGTTATTTCAATAATACCACCATATCTGGTGTCTGAAGCAAAGAAGACACAAAAATATGCATTTGATGGAGTAAAGTTTTATTTATGAATACTGGATATATCAGAAGAATTTTCAAGTCTAGTTCTTTATAGTCAATGTATCGCTCTACTCAGAAGAGAATTCAATGTTGATTCTTGGAAAGCCAATTTCAGCACTGATATGCCCTTTGAAGACCACCAGTCAGAGGTGTTACATTATTTATCACACTCTTCATTGATTTTAACAGTTGTTTATTCGATGATTATTTATATTTTAATATTATTTGTTGTCTTTTATTCGATGATTATTTATTTTAATATTATTTGTTGTCTTTGATATGATGCTTTGACCTTACATGATTTATCACACTCTTCATTGAATTTAACATTTGTTTATTGGATGATTATTTACTTTGGTATTATTTGTTGTATTTGATACAATGCTTTGACCTTCCCTTTTATTACTAAGTGAATTTTCTTTGGCTGTCATCATATGTAATGCTGGGTCAATACTGATGCAGAGAATATCATTTCTATTTTTGATTCACGGTGAGCATTTTTCCCTACATTTCCTAAGAATGTACATTATGCTCATCTTCTACCCCTTTTTATTTATGTTATTTGCATTTAAAAATTATAATAAGAGAGTTGAACCTTTTTGTTGTGATGATCATATAACAAGTGCTGCATAGAAAAAATCGTCTTAATTTTCAGTACAAAATATGTTATTCTGACCACTGGTGCTTAAATATGCAGTAAATGCAGCGAGCAATGGAAATTTACAAGAATAAAAGAAAGTAGATTTTGAATGTTGCCATTGTTGATATTTCTATGAATGTTCAAATTTGTACTACACATCAAATTGATAAGTCATATTCTACTATTGTAGGGAGTGGTGAGTCATCTGTGACGGATAATGGGAAGCCCTTGGTTGAAATGACTATGGACCTAGAGACTAAAAGTTCATCCTTACAACATGCATACTTTAACTTAGAGGCTAAGATATCACATTTTCTTAATACTGTATACATCAGATTTCTCCTTAAGCATTGATGTTCTTACATATTCAGGGTCAATGTAATCAATGATACCCATAACATAGGTAGAGGTGTGGTTTTTGGCCGAGGAAGTGCACCTAGAAATGCTAAAGTCTGACACATGTGCTTCAAAATTATCATCCAAAATAATTTTAGAAGTGTTCACATCCCTGTGAACAATGCATGGGTTACTTTCATGATGAAGATATGTAATCCTTCTGCAGCACCATGAAAAATCTTTAGCCGAGTTTCCTTGTCTAGCTTAATCTTCTTTGATGATCCTATACGAAAATAAAAATTAAAAAAACACTTGTTAGATTCTCCAACAATCCATTTTAATCAGAAGGTTAGAGATAGATTGGATTCTTATATTTAAAAATATGAATCTATAATATACATATCCATTTTGATTCATAACATAATCATTTTACTCACTGTGTAGGATGTCCCACATACTTCCATTTACCATGTAATCATAAAACAAAAGGTTTCCATGTGGAGAAAGTGAATATCCATGCAGACATTGAAAAGAAGAACGCTAAGTTACAGTTTCCCTTGAAATGAAAATACAGAGCATATAGATCCAAAAACATGACCTTGTGAGTTATATAATCAGATTTTCAATATAAAGAACTTATATATCCACTATACTCCTCGGATTTCCAAACTCCTTTGGCATAAACCCATTCATTCTATTTCTGCTCAAATTCCTTGAATTTATAATTGTGATGAATCGTCAAGTCAATATAATGTTCATTCATAGAAACTGGACTTCTTGTTTATGCTCTATAAAATCCTATATGGACAAGACTTACAAATTTCATAAGATGTTCCAAAGCCCCCACAACTCCCGAAATGGGTCCAAAAAGTTTATTATCAGACAGGTCCCCATTTAATCCATTGAAGGAAACATCCCTGCACCCACGTCAATAATGGTATCCCAGCTTCCATTTATGACAACCTTTTATAAGCCTAACCTATAGCTTAAGTGAAATGAAAATGGAGCAACAAAAATGTTAAAAATTAAAGATACACCTCAAAGATAAAGCTCGTAGCATAAAGAAAATAGATATCCCCTTCTTATGTGACAATAATACAGGTCAGTGATCAACATAACATGTATTATCAGTATGTATGGCTTTAAGACAATCTTGTATGTTGGAACCAGTCATCCCAAATCAGAATAATTTCAAATTTCAATAATATTTCACATACGTATAAATTTTTTCCTAGAATGTGTGTTTGACTCCCAACAATCCCAAATTTGACCAGGCTTCACAAATTTTGGTGTTCACTACGCATCATGAGTATGTTGTGGTCTTCTTTAAATACGCTTATTAAGATGGAAATTACTATTTTTAGGAGCCTAGCAGAGTAGTCCTACCTATTATAGTTGAAAAAAGTGTTCATTTTGCATTAAAAGAAATGTAATTAAGCAACCAATTGCCAACTGTTACCTAAAACAGAACAATCTTGATTCAAGTTAATATATATACCCTTCACAAAATATATACAATAATCAACTTCTATACCTTTTTTGTTATATCATACCTTGCCTTTTTTTGTTTTTTTCAGATGAAGAAACATTTGCCATGGACGAATTTTAGACTATCGATTCAATTGTTTAGGCAGAGAATGAAGAAATCCACATAGTAAGATTGAAGGTATTGTTGTCATAAAGAGTTTCTTTTTTAGTTGATGTCAATGCAAACCCAAACTTGGTATCATGTTCAGAAGCCAATTATGACATTGGGTTACATGAGCTTACATGAAGGAAGAAGAATAGGCACTGCCATTGATTGCAATGGTATCAATTATGGATCAATTCCTAAGATGGAAATAAACTATGATTTCATTAGTGTATAGAGAATAAAGTTCCATGGTAAGTCCTGTGATTTTTCATAATACCGGAATTTAATTCTGCAATTTTGTAATATATTGTCTCCTTATCCATAAAATATTTTGCTTATTCAAAAATTGCATCTTTGGACCTTACTTGCTGAGGATAAAAGTTTGGGGAATTTAATCAATTTTAACAACTGCATGAGAAGAGATCTAATCATGATCTTGGGCTACAAGAGGTCATTTATATGTTGTACATGTTTATATCAATTCAATCCTCCAGCCAGGTGAAAGTTCATCACAAGATTAATACTGGACCTGCTACATTTTACGTATTTCCATGTCAACATGACCTTGGTTCATGCAAGAAAAATCATTTAAAGAGAACACAAACCCAATAAGCATATTATTCTTGTCATTTATTTGTATTATAGATACAATAAAGTTTATCTTGGTCTGAACTACACACGATGTTCTCCATCCAATGTAGAAAAAATTATATCAACATAAGTTTGGTTGATTTCATTTGATCCAACTATTTTTCTTGTGGAACCTTATACAATTAGAGCAGGTAGCAACATAAGGTAAAGTAAGGCTATAGAGACAAACAAAATGACTTTCTCATTTACTTGTAGAAAGACCACACCACGATTTTCTGTGAGGATTCCAAAGAATTTAGAAGTGGCCAAAAAATTATTACAAATATGCTTTGAAATCCAGATGCATTTGGAAATACAATTCAATGGGTTGTTTATGGTTAATGGGTGTGGTTGCTCAATATAATTACTCATGTGACTCAAAGAAATGATCTTGTGTGTATTTTGTATTTCGCTTCTCATTTCTACAATGAGATCCCAATCCCAAAACGAAATAGGGAAAATTTTAGTTGATAGTTATTTCTATTATAGGTTTCAATCTCAAATACCCTTTAATGAATTTATAGTGTATCTTATGTTGGTATGCTTACTGTTTCCCACAGCTACTATATGAGAGCTCCCTAGTGAACCTTGATGGAATGGAAGTCACTTTTTCCTTGTAGATTTGCATAAAGAAAGCCAAGTCCTTATCAGAAAAAGGGATGTTTCAACTAAAAGGCAAAGCATAAAATTGGGGTGTGTCTAGATCATTACCTTTTTATCTATGGATGTTTCCTGTGAATTGGATCTGCAACACCAAGAAAATCTAGTGCCCTCCAGGCATTGGTCATCAGGATCAATGCAACTCCTATTGTTCTCAATGAATTTTCTTTCTCCAACACTAAGCTCTTCAACCCAAACCTGAATTATATCGGCATATAATTACAAACTTTCACCATTGACAATTAAGGAACTCTCATCCCACTATTACTCAAATTTGGATGGTATCATTGCAGTCCAAGAGACCCCATTAATTTCAGGGATTTTGTTGAACACTTCATTTTAAGACACCTCTATAAAATTGTAGGTGGAAAATACCTGGCGAATATCCCCGGAACCAGTTTCAGCGAAAGGTGAATTTGACAGTATTCCAAAACAAAAATTTCACCTGGTTTTTCATGGCTCCATCATTGACGTGCGACAACAAGACGTCAATAATCACTCCTGACGCGCGTCAATGGAACGTCAATGGTCTTGGCTGACGCGCGTCACTGGCTCCTATTGACGCGCGTCACTGGATCCTATTGACGCGCGTCACAACTAAATACTATTGACGCACGACAACTGGATCCATTGACGCGCGTCAATGGTCCTAGCTGACGCGCGTCAATGGACTAGCTCCTTTCGCGCGTCAATAGGCTCTCTTGATGCACGTGCATCCTATAGCGATGGATTATTGACGCGCGTCAATAGGATCCATTGACGCGCGTCAATAGATCGTATTGACGCACGTCAATGTATCAGTTGACGCGCGTCAACAGAACAAATTGACGCACGACAATTGGATCCATTGACGCGCGTCAGCTAGGACTATTGACGCGCGTCAGCTAAGACCATTGACGCGCGTCAATTGAAGCCATTGACGCCTGATTTAGCCTATAAATACCCTTCAACCGGTCATTTTCTCGTTTTCACCTTCCCGCTCTTGAATTTTTGCAGGTCTCAATCGTTGTCAAAGATGCAAGTACAACTATAATGTCGACTTCACATGCTTCCCAACTGCAAGTTCAGGAAAAAAATCAAGAAGAGAATCCAATTCAATCGATGGCCAAGATCATCTACAGGAATCCCTTATGCCCTCACATCCATACTGTTTTAAAGATGTCTTCAGAATATAAAGATTTGATGGATGCGTGTGAATTTACAGGGCTCGTTAATATGCCCCATTTCGAAACAGATCCGGATATTTTGAATTACCTTCTGTCGTCCTACAATTCAGAGGACGGCCTTTTTATGTGACTCTGAATGATGGCCGAATGTTCCAATTCAGTATCGAAGCAAATGACATCCATCGGTTTACGGGCCTTCCGTTCAGAAATTTACCAATTGTTACAACCAAGGCAACACTCCTGGAAGAAGACAAGAAATTTCTCGAATCAACGTTCGGTTTCCATGTTGATTGTAAGTATAATTCGTTTTAATTCATATTTTTTATTCTGTTTTTTATTCTGATACAATTTGCTGTTATAAATTTATAGTAATTTTCACTGTTTCGCATTTGCAGCCCATGTCAATAAATCCAGGCGTGGTGTGGATACGCAATCAATTGCACACCACTTTCTTGCTGCAGTTATTTCATTTTTTCAATCCAGAATTGTTTTGCAGGGTCGCCAAACAGATATACCAAATTGGGCCATTGCATACATTGTTGCCACTATCTCAAAACAAAAATTCGATTGGTGCACATATCTATCCAAAAAAATAAGAACTGACCTAACAAATTCAAAACTTTCAGAAAAACCTGTCATTTATTCAACAAACTATCTCCTCGGCCTTTATTATGAGGCACTTTTAAATTTAAAAGATAAAAAAATTCCTACTTGCACTGATGAGGAGTTGATGAAGTTGTCAATTCCATTTGAAGAACAACAGGTATAAACTATTTAGTTTGTAATTGTATTTCAATTTTCGACATTACAGTGCACAGTTATTAAAACTTAAATTTTAATGTTTTGCAGAGAAGATTTATTGAAGCCCTTCCCCGAAAAAAGGCGTTATCGAGAGGAAGAGGCCAACAACACGCTGAGGCTTCGGGGGACTCCCAATCTGAAATGGAAGCTCACTCCTCTCCAAACCCTCAACAGTTTGAACTCGTTAAACGCCAGAGAAGTAATACCTTCTCATATATTATTTACAAATTCCAAAGTTGCATATTTATTTTTCAATTTAAATTTTAACCAAATGAATTGACAACATTTAATATTGATGAATTGCAGGGACTTTGGAACATACACTTGTTTCACAAACTCAACCTTCTTCCCCAACTCACTCCATACAGTCGCATGCATTCATATCTTCTGAACAGACACTGAGTACAACTCCTACAAGGCCACCCTTAGCACCGAGAAAAACAACCCCTCGACAACAAGGTACAACTTTTCGATAGTACGTTTAATTTCGTAGTTTTTGACTTTATGAATTGTTTTCCTATTTTTCATTTTTTTCTTGTACTTTTCAGCACATGTCAGTCCTGATCAAACCGCGGCACCGACACCCACTCAACCAATAATTTTTAAAATGCCAACCAGAGGAACAGTGAAAAAGAACATTGGTAAACGCATGCCACTTGCTCCGGCCCCTAGTGGGACACTAAACATTGCCTCCTCCTTTCGAATTCCAACTCTCTCACTTGGTGGCTTGCCCAGTGCAACGGGCATATCTGTTTTGAACAATATAAATTTAGATGAAGATTATTTGGGCATTGATAGCAATGACCCAACTGGTTTTTTCAATACCCGCGAGATGATTCAAGGCCAGCAGGTATACTTCAAATTTCAATTTAAATATGCTTTACAATTTTGAATTACATTTCGATTTAAATTTATTTATCTAAATCTTGATTAATTTTTTCACAAACAGGATCAGCCCACCCAAAGGCAGAAACAAGTAGCAGTTGATCTTGCTGAAAGCCCCCATACTTCTCCAGCAAGATCATCTTCATCAGATTCAGATAGTGAACAGTTGCTACCTTTTCCTTTGGAGAACTTAATTGGTTATGATTGTCAATCCCATGTCAGTGAGTTTATTCTTCCTCATATCAATCAGCTTATAGAATGGGAGAGAAGGGCTAAAGTTCTTATCAATGAGATTATTAGTCGTTATGAAAATTATTGGCAACGGGATAGTTTATACGCTGCAGTCCAGAATCAACCTGCGAAGATGGATTCCTTACTTACCCAAGTAAGAAGTGGGACTGTCACGTATAACAACAACTATAAAGATGACATTTTAGATAAGTCATTAAACAAATTGGAAAATATTAGTGCCGAGGCCCAGGCATATTTTAACAAATGGTCCAAGGACAAGGATTTGGTAGCAATTGCAAATGCCGAAAGAGATAGAGCGGTTGTAAGTACTATTACTTTCAAACAATCATTCTTGTTAATTTGAAATTTTCATTTTTTAGTAATATTTTGAATTGACATTACTCTTTTTGTGCAGTTGAAATATGAAAATTTGAAGAGTCAGGCGAAGGTATTGCAAGTTCACTTGGAAACAGCAAAGAGCAGTTTATCCGCAGCAAAAAATTTGAAGCAAAATATTGTTTTGGTTAACAAACAAAATAATACACTAAAGCGGATAATTAAAGAGCACGGTTTCGACCCTGACATATTATTCAATGCTAAAGCAGCAGCTGATCCAAATTTGCTGTCGCATGGAGATGCGACAAATCAAGAAGAAAGAATTTTAAAAAATCTGGACAGTGCTGCGGAAGATCTTATAAGTTCAGGGGTTATTTCTGCTGTTGGGGAAAGGGGTACAGCCATAGTGGAAGAAGCCGTTGGGGAAGGGAGCAGAGGAGTACAATTGGATAAAGAAAAAGAGGGTTGAAAACTAGAAACTTTTATTATTGGGGAAACTTTAAATATTGAGTTTGAAAACTTCTAATATTGAGTATGGTATTTGAATTTAATTATATACAATCATTAATTTTGATTGCATTAGATGGTGATTATCGTGAATTATATGTATGTTTCTTGTTTACTTGCATTGTCATGAATTGTATGTGGACGTAGATGATGAATGATGATAATTGATAATTAATGATAGATGATGATGAAAGATGATGAATGACGATAATGATATGATATATATGGACGATGATCAATTTAATGTGGATATAGATGATAAATAAATGGAATGTGTTATAATTGATATAGATGACATTTATGATTAGAATGGATATATATGAGATTAGAACGAATATAATTGTAATGATATGATTATGAATTGTTTTTAGAAAATGGAATTGTTTTAATAAATTTAAATTAGATAAATAATTGTGTTAATAATAATTGTAGTGTCAGGACTCAGGATTATGATAATGATATGGTGATGATATGATATATATGGATGATGAGGAATTTTATGTGGACTTAAATTTAAAATTTTATAATGTATTGTTTATCCCACAGTGAAAAAAATATATCAAAGGATTTTGCACATATAAAAAATAAATTAAATATAATTTTAAGAAATCAAGAAAGAATCATCACTGGTAAGAAATTAATCATAATTGCAAATATGATAGGGTTTAGCTTACCTCTTGCGTAATAGATTGCTGTGAAATCATCAACGGTAACGTGCTAGATCTTTGTTTTGCCTGACATTGTAGATAGAGGGGTGAGTTGCCTGACATTGTCAGTCATGAGAAGTGCCAGCAACATCTTTAAATATATAGACCAGCAACATCTTTAAATAAATGTAAATATATAGAATTAGACCTGTAACATCTTTAATGATAACAAGAGCTGAAAAAATGTAAAGTAACAAACAATAAGATTATGTTCAAGAAGATACCTATTCAAAATTGAAATCATCACCGGTAATGTGCTAGATCTTTGTCTTAAAAAAATTCAACACAAAAAATGGATTAGTAGATAGATGGGTGAGTTGCCTGACATTGTCAGTCCCGAGAAGTAACAGCTTCCTCGGATGGATGTCAACCCACGTTTTCAAAAAATAAAAAGATTGTATTTAACTAAATGTAAATACATAGACCTGTAACATCTTTAATGATAACCAGAGCTGAAAAAAATGAATAGTAACAAACAATAAGATTAAGGGGAAAAAGATACCTCCTTAAAGTTGAAATCATCACTGCCACTGGTAATGAGCTAGATCTGTGTTTAAAATTTAAGAAAACCCAACACGAGAAATGGATTAGTAGATAGATGGGTGAATTGCCTGACATTTTCAGTCCCGAGAAGGACCTATAAAAAGATTGTAGTTAAATAAATTTAAATATATAGACCTGTAACATCTTTAATGATAAAGATAAAGATAAAGAAGATACCTATTTAAAGTTGAAACAATCCATTATCAATAGCTTCATCAAACTCGATGTTGTCTTCTGTAGAATGTGACGATGAGCCAATTACACTCTCAAGGTTGGGAATATTTGTACTTGTAGCTGTATTATTCACACCTCTTCTTTCGCAAAGGGAATTCCAATGCGCAATTGCTCTGTCAAACGGAAAGGTTTCGATGGAGTATCGAGAAACATAACACCTCATGCAACTTTCCAGATTTTTATCCAACCTGTTTCTCTGTTTTGATTTTATAAATGACAATGCACTAAAAACCCTTTCATCCTCCACAGACCCCAAAATCATTGTTTGGCATAACTCATATAATCTGAAATATTCACTGATATCTTCTTGTAAGATAGAACTTTGATAGATTCCTCGCCACAGCGTTGTAATAGCACCACTTTCAGAAGGTTGATCTAAATTCTTATATTGGTTCCTCATTGTTGTTGCAAAATTTGTTGACTGAAACTTTAATAAATCGGCATTCAGTATACCTTTGATTTCCATACCCTTGAGCTCTGAAGTCTTTGTAAATTGTTCCATTATTGTACCCATTGATTTATGGAAATGCTTTCTGACAAAGTCTGCACGGCCACCTTCAGTATTCCAAAAATTAGGATTCATCACACCCATGGCTTCCAGAATTTTATCTTTACAGAAACGTTCCCTAATTTCTGATGACAAGGTTTCTGAAATTTTTTTAAGCTTTATTCTTGTTTCAACTATAACAGACTCAAACAAATTACGTGTCACGGGAACATCTTCTCGTTCCGATCCTGTAATATCTTGACGTTTTTGCAAAATGTGCAGTGGTATTTCCCTCCCATTAACAGTGATGCAGAGGTGATCGTGGATATTAAATCTCAAAAAGGTGCTGGGATTTTTAAGATCTAATAAAGCTTTCCAATTCTCAAAAACAGGTGCATCAAAACTATCTTGGGAACAGTACAATATATCAAGACTTTGGCATACCATTTTTCTCATCCGTATAAAATCCACAATATAGATTAATCTGCCCTGTGCATGCTTCATCAGTGTATTGATCTCCTTTAACATTGGAAGAATACCAACCAATGTAAGCAATGTCTCCAAATCAGTTAAACGGAACAACAAGTCCCTTGCCCTATCAACTTCATGACGGTATTTGTGCATGAAACCAACCAATGAAGGATACTCCTCACGAACTCTGCATGCAGGTTCATACAAAGAGATCCATCTAGTCTCCACATCCTTCAGAAGTTTTTTGCCATCTGTAATTCCAATTGCAAATTTTTGGAACTCGAGAAATCGCTTTGGGCTGCTTGACATATAGGCATGAAGTTCTCGTATAAGGTCTTCTAATTTAGCAACGTTTTCGTGGTTGCTTACCATTTTATACGCTAAATTCATTCTGTGAGCCATACAGTGAATTGGTAGCATATATGGGGCCACTGTTGTTTGTAATCTAACACATAGCCCTGTTCGGTGACCCTGCATGACAGATGCACCATCTGCTCCAACGCATACCAACTTCGTAGCAATTTCATAATCAGTCATTCCAGCAACATCTTTCAAATGAGAAACAACTATTTTATGTAGGTTTTCGGCATTGCAGTTTTCAACCATTTTCATAACACCCAACAGATGAGGTGTCCTTATATGATTTTCTAAAGTATAGACGTGGATACATACCCATGCGGTGTTGTCGACTGCTGTCACTTCATCAATTGAAAGAGAGATAAAGTTTGCTTTTTTTACATTCTCTTTCAAATCTTCCTTCTCTATCATCGAGAGGCATTTTGCCATTTCCCATCCACTACTTTCAGACCAATGAGACTGAGGTACATTCAGCATTCCATTAAATTGATACAAAACTTTGAAATCGAGGAAATCTGAAATCGCTCTTCCTTTTTTTAGTATTTGAAAAAGAGTAGAGAATTGTATGAATTTTGCATGTAGATTTGTTTCTTTCATCTTACCAATATGCGATGTGATCGTTCCTCCCTTTTCCAACAGATGTCTGTGTTTTTTCTGCTCTGCCTCATATTCCGCTGCGTATCTAACATGCATGCATTCTTTTTCAGTTTTCCACCTATGTGTTTTGATTTTCTGGCCATCCGCCCCCGTTACAGTCAAATATTGTTTTCCACAATGTTTTTCTATAGTGTCCAGCTTCAGTTGCATTTTTTGTTGCTTTCCCAATTTCCACGTACATATTGTACATGTACATTCAGATGGGATCTCTTCAGAATTAGATGATTGTACAGGTTCAATAAACGGAAATTTAGCTGCCCAATCAAACTTGTATGTCCTGCCAATGGTCCACATATTCTTGTTCGTTTTCAATGCTTTACTTTTTTGAGTAGAATTTTGAGCAATATCACAATCACCTGGTTTCCTCTTTCTTGGACCGGAGTTTGATTTTGATTTCTGTCTTCCATTTTGCTGAGTGTTTGTATCTGTGATATCTAGATGCACTTCTGGTTGCACCCCAACAGGAACAATATCTTCAAGATCTGGCATATTATCGTAGGTTTCATTTGTTTGACTTTGATACTGTGCAGAATGCATGTCCACCTCAATAATACCTTCCACACAGTCAGTATTCTGATTCTTTGTGATGCCTGATATATGATTGGTATTTTCAATATCTGTATCCGCAGAGTTTCCAAAATACTTGAAGAGCGATTTCTGAGATTTCTTACTTACTTTTAGGTTATTCGCATTCTTTGAGCTGGCACCTTCCATTATTCTGAAGAGAGTCCTGCGTCAGCAAAAGAACCAAGTAGCGACTCTGTCCACTTTCTGGACTCTTTGTCACGTGTCAACTATGCACTTGTGCGCGTCAACAACCTATTCAATGTCGCGCGTCCACTGTCTGAATATACTGTCGCGCGTCAACACTTCCCTTGTCGCGCGTCAACTGCTATGCCCAAGTCGCGCGTCAACACTGCCTTTGTCGCACGTCAAAAACTGCTCTTGTCACGCGTCAACAATGCCCTTGGCACGCGTCAACACTCAACACTGCTTTTGTCGCGCGTCAACACTGTCCCTGTCGCGTTTCCACAACGAACAATCACAGGCTAACAGTAATCTGAATCTCTGGTGCTTAAGGGTATGCGAGTTCAAATTTCACAGTATTGGTAATTTGGTAAGCTACTTGAGGTATACTACCCGGCGAATCACCTAGGTTTTTATAGGTCTGATGTTTTCAAATGAAGGCGAAGCCGACCCCCCAAAAAAAATATACTATATATTTTAGGCGAACAGGACACCGACCCACTCCGAATAATTCACCTTTTCAAATTTTCCTAAAATGAAATTTTCGCCATATTACGAATATTAACATAAGCATATTATATATAGTCAAAAACCATGATGCGCAAATGACTCTATACTCTAATATATGCTACCAAACACACGATTCTAGAATTAAAAAAGACAATTATATACCTTAAAACAATATATTAGTTTTTAAGATTCACAGTCGGGGTGGAGGATATAATTCAGTTTCTTTGATACGCCAAGAAAAACATCTGGAGAACGAAAATTTCCAGAAATTTATGTTTATTATTAGCGCCATTTAAATCATGTATCAGATCTTTGTCAAGGGTTTGGACGGCAAGACAAAATGCCTTAAGATATCCACGCCCAATCTGAAAGCCTCTGAACTGAAGAACAAAATCTTTGATTTGATTAAGCCTCACTATGTTACAAATCTATAATGCAGATCTGAAACAAATACCAAAAAAATTGTTAAAAAGAAAAAACATCCAGACGACCGTCAAACCGTCAAATTTAAGACAGTCATAAAAACGTCCGCAAGGGCCTTTCCCATATGGGGAACGCCTTTGGCCTAAAAAAATATATATTTTTGTTCCTTCTTGTTGGTGGGACCCACAAGTTTGGTTTTGCATTTGGGGGGTCTTTTGTGATGCTTTGAAAAATGGCTCGCCAGCCAGCTCACCAAGCTGGCTGGCGAGCTACGCCTTTTGCTTCAGACGAGCTACGTGTAATTGTTGCATCGTATGGCAGGTTCCTTTGTAATTTTACATCCTGAACTTTTACAAGACTCACCGCCTCGTTTTTACACCTGTTGACTACCTCGGCATTCTACGTTTGCATTTATATATTGGCGGGCTACTTTATTACCTTCACTCAAGTTTTAATTTGGTGAGGTCCACGTCAGAACACCCGATGGTAATGGTTGAGCAAATTAATTGCATCGGGTTCCTTTCGTTTTACAAGCAGGCTTCAATGTTTAACCGCCTTGAGCGAATCATTCGATTTACATTCTCTTAACTCGGCATACGATTTAATGCCCTTCGAAAATGTCTCGTTCGGGCTTTCGTTCATGTTGACTCGATCTACTTCAGGAATTGAAGCCCGAAACAACTTGGCTCGACCATCTTTACGAACCCCGAAGACATGGATTCCCAAAATCCAAAAAGCATAAGCTTCAAACTCCGAATTTCGGAGTTCAGGTTTCAGAGATCTCCCGCAATTTTCACTAACTCATCCGGGGTGATTTCCGAACCAAAAACCTCTTAAATCCCTAAACAGGCTACCCCCAAAAGCAACTCCCGAAATCTTCCACCTCCGCCTATTAGATGCAACTCGGCCACCTAGCCTCTTGTGTGTTTGACCCTGCATGCTTTTCTGAGATGGCTATATGCTAAGCTATTTCTCCTCGCCATGTGTCGAGAATGCGAGCGAGTAACTCGCCCCATCTCACGACTATTACTCTGTCCATGCGTGGCACTACGTATTCACTCAACTGACTCCAAGCTAGTAACTCAGATGCGCGAACCACCTTGCTTCATTCAAACTCACCTCGGTCTCAACGTGTGAGCCCCTCTACGTCAGATTAGAACTTGCCACCCAATCCATACAATGAGCTCTCAACGCTCCAAACGCCAAGCTCCCATGTTGTATTGATCACCCACCATCACGGTGACCAACCTTCCACTGCTGAGCTCGATTCCTTGTACCACCTGAGTTTTCCTTACACGAGACCCATGCCAAGTGGTTTTCTGACCCCATGCCACTTCATTCATGAGCTCTACCTCAGCGATCCCGACCTCTACTTGTCTGAGTAGCTCGTAGCTCACCCGAGCCCATGCTAGATCTGCTTATCCTACTGTGACGGTGAGTGACTTGTCCGCACCAGCATTAGCTCGATCTCCTTGCCTAGCCAAATGCCGAGGCATGTATACCAACCGTCGAGCCATGCTTCGAACTCCTTTGAATGAATTCCAAAATCACAACTCACCATTTTCCTCCGAAATGGCTCGTCGACTTGCACAACTCTTTCGATGAGCTCGTCCATGTCTGCATTACCGTTCACTAATCGGCTTACCATGGCCATCTATCTGACTCGTGAGCTCTAGCTCACCATGGCAAACAATTTTCCACCACCTCTTTCAAACGCCAAGCTCCATCACTGTCCTTACCATGACTGAATTGCTCATGTTGTTTCCTATCCAACACTGCGATTGAATCGAGTCCCGAATCAGCCCTGCTGAGTCTCTTCCTTTCTTTCTTAGGAACAAATTGCCAGGTTCGACATGATTTGACCACGAGCTTGCCAGAACTAAGCTCGACTTGAGCTATTCACATATATTCTAACTCATGCTTTACCCATCTCCTTCGAGCTCTTAGTTCGAGCACCCAAACCGCCGAGTTAATCTTCACCTTATGTCTCCACCATTTGGAACCTAAGACACCTTATTTTTCACCTCACTCTCTGAATCGTCTGATGCTGTGAATAAATACTCATTGTGTGAACTTGATTTCTTCAAAAACTCGTAGGTTAAGATGGATTTAAAAATTTCAGTCTCATTCTCAGTTCCACGTTCTTTGATATCTTTATCTACTAAAGGAGATGAAAAAACCATGTTCATAAAGTGCCTTTTAATTAAGCACCACTTTGATTCAGATGAGCGTTCTTGATTATTCCTAATGTACTCCAATATTTCATTTTCATTCGATGAACCAAATTCATGAATTGCTTCATGAAGGAATTTTTCCGTCCCAAGGTGTAATTTACCACCGTTGTCCATTTTTGTCCAGGGGAAAAAATGGATAACATTTTCGGCGACCTCTGGGGATGCTTGCCTGCTAAACATTAGTCCAGTAGCCTATTTAACATCCATTGGGCATGGAGTCACTGTTAATCCCAAAACTTAACTCAAAGTAGACCATTTGACCTTGTCCTGGAATTTGATGTTGTCAAGTATGAAGCACATTAGAACCCATGACTACCTAGAATGCATGGCACACTGCAGAAATTTAAGTAAACATTTTCTGAGTTTGGGACATCATGGAACTCTATTAAAATTTGTTTTTTTTTCTTCTTCTGAAAATTTCACCTTCGACACTGTTCAAGAGCAACAACGAAACACAACACACAAAACAACTGAAAACCATACATGCTTCAAATGAAACACGCATAGTTTATTGACCACTTATTCTGCTGAAAACAAACCTATTCCTACTCTACGCTAACTGGAGGCACATGTAAGCTAAATGAACCCTGCCACTGGTTGTACAAAATAACTTCCTTTCCTCATAATTGACAGCCATGCAGATGATTTTTAAATGGATATGGCTAATAATGAGAGTGAAAAACTAAAATGAGCCCAATTCTTCATTTAGTTTACCAAGGCATCAACTGGAAAGAGAAAGAATGCCTCTTTTAGTTTCTCTGCATTTGTTTTGTAGAGGCATTACAACTTATCCTTGGGGATTTGAAACTCATCCTCACATTCTGAAGTGAATGTGACTGGCTGCGACTTTTCTTTTGGCTCCAAAGAGGCCAAATAACTTATGGGACATAGTCTAACCCTTAGAATATGCCCATTACTCTGAGTCTCAATTTTAAATGGAAAATCTACCTGCAGACATTCTTGGAAAATATGGTTGTCCATGAGTTGATTTTTGTCATGTTTCCCATTTACAAACAACTCGTCTTCCACATGGATGAATGGTACTGAAGCAATGTTCCCTTCATTTCCTATTTCTTCCTTGACAACAAGGAGTTCTTCTGCAACATGCAACTCTTTTGTATTGTTTGCAGTCTCCAATGTTGAACCACTACAAATGTTTAAAACGTGTTGCTCATCTAAGTATTCCTCCTCCTTTGATTATTCTGCATTATTAATCTCCTTATTCAACATAAAACATTCCTTCATCATTGGTTCATCAACTAAATTAGATTCCCTATTTGAGAGCAAGAAGTTGTCAATGATGTCATCTCCACACAAGATTTCTGAATTTGACTCAGTTTCTCCTGTGTACTCATTTTTCTCTTCGTTCAATGAGTCACATGGAAGATTCAATTCCTCCAATCTTGTCTCAAGAGGGTAACTTGAGACTGTAGGCACTTCCTAAATGCTTCTTTCCAAGGTAAAAGGAACTTTGTGTTGAAGGCTAGATGATGAAATAGTAGAAAGGACAATTTCCATAGGCTCCTTTCCATCCAAATATTCCTCCAAATCCGAAAAATAGTCTACTTCCATAATACCTGGTTGTTGCAAGGTTTCAACTTCCTTTACCATGGTGATCTTCGGATTGGAATTTTGTTCACCCTAATCGTCCTCATCCTCAATCATGAAATTGGAAGATCAAATGCCTCTAATAAATCAGAGTTTTGTAAGTTTGAAGAAGGGGAAGGGTTTGAAACAATGATATACTTTTTCATTGTGTATGGTATTGTAGCTGTTACTTCTCTTTTAAGTCTCGCAGTCGAATTCAAATCAGAGGAGTTTTTTTGCTGCAATAGCGAAGAAAATCATAACAGCTGTGTATTGTCATGACCAACATTGCATATCCATCTTCGACTGTGCGCTAAAATATTATAAATTGCATTTGGTTCAACTTTGTTTCAGTTTAGATCATCGCGAGCTCCTTCAACATATTTTTGTCATTTTTAGCATTTGGCTAAATTCTAACACAAAGGATATTAAAACAGGAACTGTGCATGTAATAGATCTATCAGATTATACGTCTGATTATTTTTCTGTCTGTCTATTCTAATGGAGATTTCACATCCAAATTGCAAACCCTTGTTGGGTTTTTTGGTCTCAATATATCCAGTTCACATTGATCACACACACGCATAAAAATTAAGTGTTTTATATATTTATATTGGTCGCAATCCATTCACGGATAGCTCAACAAATTTCAATTAGAGTTTTTGGCTATCACCACATATCACTAGCTCGATAGATATTTCCACTTCTCATAGCCTATGGATTTTAAGAAAAATATTGAGCATATGCAAACAAACATTTCCATACGTTCCATCTTTGTGTCGACTTGATACAAATCGAGCTCCAAACCGACACCATAATCTGCAGTTTCTACATCGAAGGAGTATTTATCATAAGTCTAATGCTTATAATTTTAGTTGTAAGAATTAGTAGTCTTTTGGTTATTGATTTCTTAGATTTAAAAAAATAATATTAATAGGTATTTTTTTAACTATATGTCTAGTATTTATGGCTCATCAAATAAATGAGTCTTGTGTCTTGAAGAACATTATTGTGTTACTTGAAAAATAGGTTCAAGTAGGTTATGGTTTTTTATTTGTGTTGTGTTTTTCTTGTGTTTTGAGTGTGTTTTTTGGATCGTTGGTATTGGTTTTGCTTAATGTTTCGGTTTTCTCCATTTGATCCTTTCTAAGAAAGCTAGTCCTCCTTACCAGTTGTTTTTTTGGGCTTCTTTGTTCTACAAGGAAGCTATTTCTCTCTTGTCTCATGTCATTTTTATGGTTTTATTTGGGATTTCAGGGCTTTTTGTAACTGGGTAGGGTCCCAACGAAAAAATCTCCCTTTTACCCTTAATCCAAAAAATATGTTATAGAAAATATAATGATGAGATATTCTCACTTTGTTCTTGACCCCACACAACCAGTAAGATGCGAGGTCTCAACACAAAGAGATAATAAGGACATGAGATGTATGTATGAATAATGTATAGTATGAGAATGATGACTAAGGTACATGAGTTTTAAAGAAAGAACTTTTGAGGAACCTACAACTTAACTCTAATTAGGACAAATTGACCAAATTCGAGACAATTTACATTTATAATCCTTGACTAAACTTAAAGATTGGTAGATGGCCTACTGATTGGAAAAATATAGTTAGGGAATGGGTGTCTCTCCTAACACAAGAATCTAAATCATTTGCTTGGGAATTTCATACATTCAAACACTTTTGTCATTGCTTCAAGGCCTCTTTTTGTTTTATATATATTTTTGGACCCCGTACATTTTTCCCATGCCACTATTAACAAGCATGGACTCATCACCAAGGAAAAAATATAGGTGAGTAAGGGAATCATCCTCCTTTCCCGGTATCATACTACTAGTAAAAATCATGGGCTCACCACCAAAGACTAAGAGGGATGAAAAATTTGGTTATTTGTGATAAAAAGACATGCATATGCATTTTTTGTTTTATTTTTCCTTATCCTTGCATTGTACTTGTTGGGAGAGATGTTTGCGCCTCGATCTCAACCCACAAACTAGTAAGATGCGAGGGATCATCACTAAATAATGAGATGGGTGAACATGAGATTTGGGTGAAATGCTTAAAATATTTTTGCTATGGAGAACACCTTTCAAGGAGGGATTTTCCATCAGGAATCTTATAAAGAGGGTTATAGGCAAAAAACATATGAATCAGGAGAGATTGTAAGAGGGGTAAAACATGTAATACCTTATAGGATTAATATTAATACTTTTATCATGATTAAAAATGATTATGTGAATTTTATAATTTAAGAGTGTGGAGACATTGTATATATTTTATGATCGATACATTTTCCAATGTTTGGAAGTCTAAAAAACATCTAAAAGAAAGTTAATCCATATTATGATCTTAAAAAATGATAATACAAACAACACATAGGGTGAAAATGCAACAAGAACAATGTGGAAATATAATACTTATATGTAGAAATGTTTTAGGTGAGTGAGTTAATGGATTCACCGATCTCCTTGCCCTCTAAAGTGCACAAACAACAAGTACCATTCTTGAAATCCTCAGTCACCTATTAAGGGCATAACCAATTTGATTTAAACTTATTACCTTCACCAACCTTTTTATCTATACGAATGTCAAGTCTTTGCATAAGGTCACCTACCTAGATTGGATGCTCATAAAATTTCTTATTATATTGTCGACACATTTTATCTACATAAACTTGATGATGTTCGTCATATCTATGTCTCTTATCATCCCGGTTTTCTAAAATGGTTAAATGCACATTTATATACGCATCCTCATCCAATATCACTTATAAAGACACACAAAGTCTAGGAAGTTCTACTTCCAAAGGTAACACTACTTTTGTACTAAAACCAAGGAAAACGGTGTTTCCCCAATTAGTGTATGGAAGGATGTCATATATACCCACAAGGCTGGGAATAAATTTAAGTACCAGTCCCTTTTATTCTCTTTAAATTTTTTTAGGAGAATGGACTTTAATGTTTTTTTTGTAGCCTCATCTTGACCATTGGATTTAAGATAATACAAAGAGGAAGTATGATGAGATATCTTAAACTTCACACACAATTCATGTATCTCATCATTCTTGGATAGAGAGCCATTATCAAAGATAATGACTTGAAAACACTATATCTACAAATGATTTGATTCAAAATGAACTTATCTTTGACATAACCAGGAAATGTGTTTATAGGCATGACCTCAACCCACTTTGTAAAGTATTCAATGGCTATAATAACAAAGTTGTGACTGTTAGTGGAGGCAAGAGAGAATTATCCTATCACGTCCAAACCCTACGTAGAGAATGGTCAAGGTGTAACTATATGTTGTAGAGCTTGAGTCAGGATATGTATGGCATGCAATAATTCTTGACATTTTTGACACCTTTGCACATATTCCATGTCATCATGCTCCAACATGGGCCAAAAGTAGCCCATCCAATGAATCTTTGAGAAATTGAATTCCCACCACAAACTCCATTGTGGGATTAAAAAAGAATCATTTTTTATTCTTCTTCTTCTACGCAGCGGTTATAATATAAAGTCACTACTTATGTTACAAGTTAGCCCCTTCTGGGTAAGTTCAATCCACAATCCAATTTACCATATCCAAATACCACGGGCATGATGAAATTATGGGTTTATAAATGTGGTAGACACATTCATTGGGGAAATCAAATTTGACATATTTGCCAAAGTCTAAGGGATTTTCAACTAGCTAGTCAGAAATGCCTTACCCCATGACTAATTTTTTATTAACATAAGTAAGCTCAAATTCAATAAGTGGTATAAACATTTATGCCTTCTTAGACAAGGTTGTTTGAGTCAATAAAGTATGTAACTAGTTAGACTTAACAATAACCCTTGTCTCTTGATTAAGCATGTAACTCCTCAATCATTTGGTTATGAAAATAATGGTCAGACATTATTTTTATGTCTAAGTGTAGATCGATTCTCATAATCGATAAGTACGCTACTAATTAAATAAATAGTATGTTCATGGTTATCGTCATCTTCTTGTGCAAACATACACACAATTGAAACATTCATAGCTCTAGAATAGAAGATTAAATGACGATCAAACTTGGATGTCATAAGTGTTGGTGGAGAAAGTAGGAATCATTTCACCGATTCAAAGGCATTGTGACACTCTTTTGTCCATGTTTTACAACAATCCTTCTTTAGAAAACCATTGATGGGATGTATGGCATATGTAAGATCAGGTACAAACCTTCGGATTTCCCCAAGCTTACTTAGGAAATATCTAATTTCCTAAACTCGTCCATAGGTGGGTCATCTAAAGAATTACACAAATTTTTTTCGGGTCTACATTGATTCCTTGTGAGGATATGATGTAGCCTAAGATATTTCCTCTTATGAATCCTAAAACACATTTTTTAGGATTTAGGGTGATACTATATTTAATTAAGCATGAAAGAATAATATGGAGGACCACAGGGTGATCTCTTCTCTTTTTAGCCTTTGCTACAAGGTCATCAACATATGTTTCAATGATCTTATGGATGATATCATGAAATATGTAAGTCATGGCCCTATGATAAGTAACATCAACATTTTTCATGCCAAAGGGCATGACTATATAACAAAAATTCCCCCAAGGCATGATAAAGGTTATCTTAGTTTGATCTTCAGAGATCTTATCTTCTTGTATCCTTAAAACTTGTCCATGAGAGATAATAACTCATAGTCGGCCATTGCGTCAACAATGATGTCTATGGATGACAATGGGAAATCATCCTTAGGAAAAGCTTTGTTAATGTCTTTGAAGTTAATACAGATCTTAATTTTGTCATTTTTCTTGCGGACCGGAACAATGTTAGACAACCACATGGATTAGTCTACTAACTTGATAAACCCTCCCTGTAGAATCTTAATCACTTCCTCTTTGACCATTAAGGCTACCTTAGGTTTCATTGGCCTTAAATTCTATTTAATTATTTTAACATTGGGTTTAGTTACCAAATTGTAAACTACTACACTAGGAGCAACCCCTATCGTATTCTTATAACTGGAAGTGAAATTGCATGAGTGTTCCTTGAGGACTTAGATGTGTTCTTCTATTTCCTTTTCTGATAATGAATATCCAAGCCAAAAAATATTAGGATCGACTTCTATTCCAATGTTTATATCAATTGTTCCTTTTATCAAAGAGGAATTTCCCTCTTCGAATTTAGGGGGAGCAAGGGGAAGCTCAAGAGGTTCCTCTTCCACTTCATAAAATTCAAGCTCCTAAAGGTAAGGTGTATAAATTGTCTTATCTCCAAAGTAATACAAAGGATGTGGGACAAGAGAAAAACACCTCTTATGATGTGTAGAGGGGAGGTCATTTTACACATGTAAGAAGCTTAGGATTGCCTCATCATTTTCATTGAAATCCATAGTGACGAGATCATTCCTATTTTTCATGTATGATAATATCGTTGTATTAGGCATTCTTCGAATTAAAGATTTAGTCCTCATGGATACAACAAATTCAACTTCTTTCAAACCCTTGTTTGGACAGAAACAAGAAGAGGAAGAGGCCATAAAATTTGTCAACTAGTTTATCTCCCTAGAAAATTCTTCAGTGTGGATAAAGCCAAAATCTTTGCTTATCTCACATACAACGGTCTTATAAAGTTGTAGATGTTCTGCCCTTATTTCATAAACTTATAAAACTTGGCTGGCTATTAGTTGTGAGTCTATTAAAACTATAATGCTCTTAAGTTTCATCTTCTTAGCCACAATGAGGTCTAGAAGCAAGGCTTAATATTCTGCCCCATTATTGGTGCATTCAAAATCTAACTTGAAAGCAAAGGGAATGATCCTTCCTTTCAAAGAGGGTTGGATCACCCTTGCACCTGTGTCATAACGGTATTTGGATCCATCGTAATGGAACATACAATAGTCTATGGGGAAAATGTAACCTTATTTATTTTCGGGAGTTTATTTCCACACGTCTGAAACATCCACCATGTAAATTTCTATGAGATCATTGGCAATGAGAGAAGCAAGGCCAAGAATATTTCCAATTCCTTATGGGTCGAAAAGAAGAGTAATAGGGGAGTTATTTTCCAATAGTTTTACAATTTTTTTCGTTGTTTTAGTAGACACATTTTCTACAATAAAAAATTTACCATCATTCCTTTCCATAACCTCAGTTCCCTTGGTTTTATCTCCTTTAGCTTCAGAACCCACTTTGTGGTTGCAACTAAATTTTTTGAAGGAGGTGGCTTGTTTCATTGATTCACGGGGATTTCAAACTCAAAATGGATTTCTAGTTTATTGTTATGATTTTTCAGATGTATATCAAAGGGTTTGCTATCTCCTTGAGTGAAAAAAAACCTTTCCTAGATGAAGGAATCTAACCTCTTGGAATACCCATAGGAGGAATGGCCTTCATCCTGTGAATCCATGGACTTCCTAAGAACATGTTATAATTGGTTTCCATGTCTATAATGTAGAACTATGATAGATTGGTTTTTGGCCCAAGGGAAATTGGAAGGATTGCGGTTCCCATATCGTAATTTTTATAGGAAAGAAAAGGGGACTATGTTTACCACATCTCCATCATAAATCATAAATAGCTTAATATAATTGTTGTATACCCAAAATTATAAATATAATGAGGGATCTCCTCTACATGTTATATCGAGATATGAGGGAATTCTACTAATTTCAAATACAAACCATGTATCCCTATCATTCTGTCCTAGGAGATACACGTCAAATTCAGTGTGATTAATCTAAGCCTCTGGAGGAGGCATGGGATGGATTAAATGAACAAGACCCAACACATCTAACAAAACAGAACAATGGGCAAGGGAATTCTTTAACATATTTAAAAAATAGATATGAGAAAAGGTATTATTAAGATTTGTAATTAAATAATATGCTCCCATAAGAATGGGGAATATAGGAGGTTCATCTTATATTAGAGGATAAAATGGAATAGGATGTGATGTATATTCCCTTGAGCAATTTGTGTTGTTAATTTCTGACTCCGTTTCTAAGTCAACTAGTTCTACAATCTTTTTTTATTCCTTTGATCTAGATTGGGGTCAAATTAAGAGTTAGCATAAATCAAGGCTTCATGATCATGAGTCCATATGAGGATACCGTTATTCATATTTTGGTGGTTTAATTGTTCATCTTTAGGATATTTGGGAAACATATCTCGATAGATTCTTAAATTTATTTTTTGAGGTGCAACATGTCCTATATAACCATGTTGTGGGGATGCTTCATGGTTCCCTAGGAACATATATATGAATAATTATTTGACTTTTGAGAAGCCTATGAATGAATTTATTGTAATCCATCCAAGATCATGAATCGTGACCAATGATGTGATGAAAGCCACAATATAAATTAGGATTATAATCCCTCAGTATTTAATTTATATTATTTTCTGGTTGAAACCGTAGATTTTGTTTTGAGGTTGGTTTTTATAGTTGTAATTTTATCCCCCTTGGCTAGGATTGTGATATTTATTCTTATTTTGGGCATGGTTTTTCTAGGGAAGAGGATAATTGAAGCTAAATAATTTAATAGAGGGAATAAGGTTGTTATTCCTTTGCTTTCCAATATTCCCATTGTTTTTGTTTGTGCTACTCGTGTTAAAAACATTAGGTTTCATTAGTTAGTCATTAATGTCGTCTATGGTAACATCACGATTCTATTTTTTAAAACTTTAGGCCCATGATTACTATTCACATTATTTTTGAAAATTTGTGTTTTTTTTGTTGGTAGTTACCAACTTCACATTAGGGCCACAAGTATGACACCTAATTTAATCTAAATGGAATTAAATTAAATTTTAGAGTAACTAATGTAATGAATTATATACAAGTGATAAAATACAGTAATGGTCAAACAAAAAAATGCAATAATATAAAACCCTAAAAAGGGAAAACAAGGAAAAAAACTAGAAACAATATCACCAAGAATCACTAGAGGTTTTGGAACTCAAAGATGTGTAGGAAAAAAATTCCCAAGGGAGGACATGAGCGCCCAGACGGTAATGACTGATATGAGCGTTAGTGTCTAGTTAGGTACTTAGGTTGTGATATTTTTTGGGCTGGAAGAGCTTCACTATTGATCTTTATTTGTCACTCTACTTTATCTCTAACAATGTCATTCGTACCTATAACATGCAAAATAGATAGCTAGCTACACCTCCAAATAAACCATATCAAACCTAATAAATAATATGCATAATGGAGAGTCGGATTAAACCCAACGGTCACCCGGAGAGTGATGTTAGGATCGAGCATTGCACTACATCTCAAACTCCATGTATTTCTTTGTATGTGTGTGTGTAATGAGGCCATAGGTTTCTCTTGTGCTTGAGTTTCATTATGATAGTGGGATAGATATATATTTCTCCATTATATAAATGTGTGATATAGAATATAATGAATTTCCCCTGCTATGGTGTGTATGTAGAGTGACGTAGCCCTTTTCCTATGTACTGATGGGCTAGATGGATGTTTTGTAATTATCTTTGTTCCTTTATATATAAGATTAGGTGATAGTAGAAAATGCTAGTGTTTGGCCCTTTATTTCAGAGAAATAATTGACAACTAAAACGCTGACCCAAAGTATTAAAATACGTCCAAGAAGTAAAAGATACCCAAAAGAGTGATAAAAGGATAAAGAGGATTAAGAGCGCTAAAAAGAGGGATAAGAGCACCTAAGCGATTGTTTCCTAACTAGGTGGTAGTGTACGAGGCCATAAAAGATAAATAACTCCAGTTTTGGAAGGACTATAAGATGTGTAAGACCAAAAAGAAGACACGAGATGAATAAAAAAATGTCAAAAGGATTTTTCAACCACTAGTTTTATTTCTTCGAAATCATGTATATGTGAGTATTCTTTAGGACCGTTGGTGATATAATTTTTCATATGGAAAATTAGTTGATTTCCACTAATTCTCACAGGGCTACGCCCCTCCTTATTGTGTATGGGGAGGCTCCCATTATTGAATTTTAACTATATAATCCTATCTATTACTGTGGGGTTTCCGCTATGAATGACACAAACCCACTTTACTAAAACTGTGGTAAAATACTTGCATGGGGTGTAAGGGAGAAATTTCAAGCAATGGAGGGTGAAGGAGAGAAATTAGGCAAGGGAAGGTTATTGTTGTGAGTATGAAATTACAGAGTTCACACCCAATAATGAGAGTAGTTCAACATTCAATTTGAGGAAAACAACAACAAAGCACCTAGTGACACTAAAAGATCCAAACACATAGTTCCTTAGATTCATTCATCAAGGACACAAAGTTTTGTCTTGATCACTATACTTGAAAAGTTGAAAAAGAGAGAATAGAGGAAACACGAGCAAAGAAAAATGAAGAATGTATCTCATTTCTTGAGTAGTTATGAATACAAAGCTTCAATCAATCTACAACAATTCACAATTGCTACCAAGAACTAAAATTCAATATCTTTTGGAATAGAGAAGCCATCCCAATTGATAGAATTGTTAATTGACCTTTCATCTCCGCCCATATGACTCTTCATGCTCTTATTCTACTTGTGACCTTTTGATTTCCTCTAGAAGAGACAAATTTAATATCTCTCTTATAATTTTGAAAGAATAATTTTACAAATTATAAATATTGTCATTTAAGTGAATACTCAACAAAATAAAATGATTGTGTATAATGAAAAATTAGAAGAAAGGAAAAGAAGAGAAGGAGGGAAATGGGTTAACTGATCTGTTGACGAAGCTTCCCCTTATGTAGAACTTGCTGATCTGAAGCATGATGATCACCATTTTCTCCTTTTACAATATGTATAGACACCTCAGATTGCCACAAGAGTTTTGAGAAACACTGTTGCAAGACTTCTTGATGTGAGATCGTGATCTTGTGCTCCAAATTTCCTAGCTCACATGACTTAACGAACTCACCCAGCTCACTGTGCTCAACTCACTTGGCTCATTGAGCTCATTTCAACCACCTCAATGAGAGACGGTGATGGATCTAATATTAACTAATGAGATATGATGAAATATTTTGATGAATCAATGGATTCCTTAACACCATTTAAATCTTCTCCAGCTACTCAGTGATCTAGAATTTTGTCTATTATGCTCCCTCATGCCCCTGAGCACAATTATGGTAAAAATGATGCTTCCAGGGCTCTTATATATCTTATAGAGGTTTAATTTCTCTGTTTTAGCTATGATATCATCCTATAACCTTATAAAGAGTGTAAAAAGTGTAAATATGAGTGAAATTGGATCCAATTGCAAATTTCTACATCTAAATTGGAGACCTTTTTTATTTTTAGCAGGAAGGATCGGGACTTGCCATTGTGGTACATATCTCTTGTTTTTATCAAATATGACCTTCTAGAACTTTTGGAACATCCCAATTCTCCGATGTTGATGATGCATTTCTATTTTATCCACTTTTTATGTTTAGCAGGTGCTTTTTCCAGACCTGTTATTTTTGGAAAATTGACAATTTTACCCTGTTTACCATTATGCACTGTTTCTGAGTGTCATGGGTGATCAGAAATTGAAAATTGAGTGACTTACTATTTTAGCATGTTGAGGGGCATGGAATATTTTTTTCATTAAGAGAAAAAAATGAACTCATTTTACAATAGAAACATTATTTTTATATTTGACTCTTTGTCGTGATCTCGTGCTCCAAATTTTACTATGTTTCACCCACATAAATGTGTGGAAATAAAAAAAGTGAATTTCCACATTTAGGTTTTTACTAAAAAACTTTCCATGGTAGACATTAATGGAGTTACCAAGCTTCTTTTGTCACATAGATGTTATGGAGAAGAGAACTTGGCTCAAACCCTTGGTACAATCAATTTATTTGATCTCTGACAGTGAAAAATATTTATTATTGTAACCATGGATGATATGATATAAATTTGAAAATGTTCCTCATGAATTTTTGTGTTATTAGATGTTTTTTCATAGTAATGATAGAGTTATTACAACTTCTGGCAGCACTTTGGGTTCATAGGAGAGGAAGAAACAAGAAGAATCAAGGTAAAATAGTTATATATTTTTTGGTTTGCAAATCATGGGGGGTGGGGAAAATTTTGTTGTCCCTACTATCCTGGGGATAGTTGGGATGGTAAAATATGCCCCTACTCTAAGCATGTCAAGTGGCGGAATGAGATTCGAGGAGATAGGATTGTGAGAGAGAAGCACTTTAGCAATTGGGAGGAAAATGTCTGGGTCACATGGTGAACCTGAGAGGGGGATAAGGATGGGGTGAATTTTCTTGTCCGCAATATCCCTAGGTATTGTGTAAAATAAAATGTGCCAAAACATTAGACGAGAAAACTTAGTAAATTCAAGGGCAAAATCACTTAGCACCCGCCGGGAAAAGAGAGGATCATATGGGGGTCTAAGAGAAATGAATGAGGGTTAGGGTGAATTTTCATGTCCCAAATGGTCCCACTAACCTCACTGTCCCTGGGATAGTTGGGATATTTGGGACAGTTGGGACATTTGAGACACCAAAATGTGCCACCCACCTAACTGTGAAAATCACTAAATCCCAACAACTTGAAATCACTTTTCCTGGAGCTCCAAGAAATATTTTTAGGATTTTTTGAATATAAATGTAACTCCCAAGATCATTTAAATATCAATTGGATGGTTTTAAATACCTGATTCTGCCTCCTTCTCCCAAAAAAAAATATTTTTCATTTGGGACCATGAGGTGAGTCTGTTAAAATTGAACTGCCCTAAGAAACTCTTTATTCTTGTGAATAATTTTAAAAATCCATCATGTAGAGGATTATTTAATATTTTTGAGGATATATTAATTCCTCTTGAATCATCCCAAATCTCTCAGAATCCTCCGTTAAAGTTCAGGTACCATTTTCAACTGCAAGCTCCATAACCCTCCAAAACCCGCTTTCACTGTTTTTGTTCCTAAACCTCCAAAACCTTCCTAAATATTCCTAAACCTGATCCATTACATTTCAAAATACTCAATAACATCTCCATATGGTTTTAGGATTCTTTATCAAATTCGGAGGATGTATACCTTTCCCAGAAAGGATAAATAATAGCCTTCCTAAGCTCACTAGATATTTTATCTTTTGACAACAATCAATTAAAAGGACCAAAATACCTCATGATCAATTTTTAAACATTTATAAAGGTTGTACATCATAATATGAAGGTTTTTTAAGGATGTAATGTTCATGAATAAAAGGCATAGTGATCTAGAGAATGCTTTATAGGGGGTTTCAAACAATGTTTTTGACACTAGTGTATATTTGTGATGCTTTCATATTGAACTTTGAACTTGAAAAAACACGTGAAAAAAATTGACTCTATCTTGGGGAAATGTTATGGATTGAGTGCAGTGAGGAAAAAGAAATTAGGAAACCTTAAATATTAAGACACTACATGGAATAGTTCCTTGTCCATTTGGATTATGGAGTCATAACAAAGAGATACAATACAACTTTCTTTATTGAGCACACACATATGACAAGAAACAAACACACAACAACAAAATGGAAACATGCAACACAAGAGAACAAAAAATGGGAATGAAAACACATAAAAAGGGAAATAACCTAAATCAACTATGTACATGTGGGGGACAACCCACTTTCATTGAAGCACTTATTCGAACCGAGTCCCTACCCGTAAACAAGTATCACCAAATTCCATTCTTCTGCATATCCGTTGAAAAGTTCACTAAAGTATGAACCACTCCTCATCCTATTAAGAAACCTAGCATGTTTTATAGTTTAATTGATTATCCATTCATTCATGATGTGACCTTTTATGCTTTAACACACTCTTTTGGGCTTCTCCTTAATTTTTAGGTTTGTTCCACTTGCTGATTTTTTGCCACTGCCATAAAGATGGTTCTTAAGTAAACTTGAATTATCATTTACATACCATGAAAACTTTTCTCCACACATCGTCTGCTTCATGACCACCATTTCCAAAGGTTTATTCTCATCAGATGTATCAAAAACCTCATCATTATCACCAACCTCTTGATGTTCTTTGTTTTTAAATTGTTCCAAGAAGTCATCTTTCTCATGTTATGGATCTTTCACAACATGCTTCCTTACATAGTTTTTCACATGCATTTCCCCATTTTTTCCATCTTGAGCTTCAACATAAATCTTGTTCAAGGTATCCTTCTCTTAGGAAACATGAACACTAAAAGGTTGAAGTATACTGATAATGTTTCCATTTTGAACAAGATCATCCTTAAGACCAAAAAACAATCCATTTCTCACTTTTTTGTTGAGAATGTTTCTAGTCTCGTGAAAAAGGAATGAGAAAAACACTAGAGCTGAAATGTTTTCATTCTTGTTTTCCCATTCTTGGTCACCGAGAACTAGGAAATCCATTTCCTTGATGAAATCATCCTCTCCTTGGATAAGTTCTTGTTTGAGAGACATAAACATTTTTTCATTCTCATATTTCTTGTCATCTTCTTACAATAAGAATAATAAGTATTCATACTCACAAGAATACTCTTCACATTAAAAATCATGCCGAGGACTAAGAACATGATTGGAAACATTGAGCTTACCTATCGAGAAATTATTGAATATTACTCCTTATTGATCTGGATTGCTCTTAACTTCAATATTGCTTTGTTGCAAGTTGAGGCTCTCCTTACCATCGTCAACATCAAGTGAAGCAACTTGATTTATGCTCTCATTACATGGGAAGTACACACTCTCAAACCATGATTTCATCAAATCATCATGATTTTCTTTGATCAAATTTGTGGTGCTTAGAAATTCTTCCACCAATATGGGAAGCTCAAGATCATCTTCGAAGGTCATGAAAAATTTGTAAGATTTTGAATTTTGGCATGGGATGTTTGCCTTTGGGTCATTTGGTCTTTGAATAGTATACTTAGTTTTTTTGATGTGAAGGATTTTCTTTGTTTTACCATTAAATGGAATGGTGGCATGTGACCAATCAAGCCACATATCTCCACCAATATCTTGATAGAAGATTTGACTCAAAAACATACCATATGAGGCAGGCATGTCTGCTACAAGGATTCTCACTATGATTTTCTTGTCAGGGAAGTCTACCAATTCTACCTCAACATCTTTGATCTGACCCATAAGAGGAAATAATTTCATTTCCATGGAGATGTAATGGAAAAATGTGGGAGAAAGAGAGATTCAGAGAGCTTTAACAACTTTTGCAGGCATGATGATTATTAAAACACCAGATTCAATGATGAAATTTTTCATCTTATACCCATTAATGAGAAAGGATATGTATAAATATTCTACCTTCCTAGAGATGGAGGGTGTGGAGGAAATAAAGTTAAGAGATGGATTGGATTGAGATACACGATGTGGTTCCTTAGTGGTGGCATATTTAGGACATGAAATATATCTACTTCCTTTGATATGCTAAACAAGTTTCTCAAGTTACTTGGGATGAGTTCTTAAGTATTGAAATTCAAAAATTTTGAATTTTGATTTTTTGAAGTGGTCAATGATATCAAAGGATGAAGAGGTGGTAGGAACATTACAGTTGTGGAAACTTTGACATGGATGTCTTTAAGATTTACAAAAATTGATTTTTTAAGAGAATTTGAAGGAGACTTATTTGAAGAGGAAGAAAGATTCATGGTTAGAGTGATTTCTTGCTTCTTCTTAGCTGACCTTATTGAAGGGTAATTCTATGATCATTCTTTCATTGTTGTTTTTATCAGATTCACCATTTGAGGATTCCATATCTTAGCTTGGGAAGAAAAAGAGACTTCTTTCTCCTTTTGTGATTAAGTGAACACCGCATATGAGTAGTTATCTTTGGATTATTCATCATCAAGTGTGCATTCAAAAAAATGATCCGAGAACATTCTCCTTCTCTTTCATCTTCAAATTCTGATTCAAAAATATCTTCTTTTCCATATTCATTGATCTCACATATTTCATTAACGAAAGGAGCTTCCAAGGTAAGCCTTCAAGGTGCTCTTGCAATTTGATGTCTATTTTGGTTCGGATGAGGTGCTCGCTGGTAAAATTCCTTCTTCAACATTGTCAATTAATTTTCCAAATTTTGCAACATTTGATCAACTCTCTCATCTTTGGAACCTTTATCTTTCATCGAGGGACTCTTGATCTTACCAGACAAGATGAGGTCATATTCCACCTCAACCGCAATTTCTTAAGTGTTATCCAAATATCTTGGTCAAACTCTCCATAGTATGAAGCTCACTTCAGGTTATTAATTATTCACAAAGAACATATTAAAAGTATTTGTAGTGGGAAGATAAAATTCTGGGATCTTGTTGATTATCTTGTTGAATTTTTCCACAAAGTCTCTTATAGACTCATGTGTCTCTTTTTTCATTTGAGTAAGTTGAGAAAGGAGGGCATGAGCGTCTTTGGATGTCTTAAAAATTTCTTCAAACTTATTTTTTAAAATACCAAAATCAACTATTGAGTGTTAGGAAAAGTAGTAGAACTAGTCCAGTACGACATCTTGTAATGTTTCCATGAACAACCACACTGCAACATCTTCATGTTGCACTCCAAGGATTACATAGATTATGATGAAGGTTGTGATATGATCATCATGGAATTGATTTCCATATCCATATAACTTCCAAAAGTTTTTCCTGATCCTTTTGGAAGCTCATGGAGAGGTGGAGGCCAAAGCCAGTAGACCATTATTTTGTCCCCACGGTACAAGTGTTTGTGCTTCCATTTTAGATTCTTCTATTTTATCCTTTGATTCTTCCTCTCTTTCTTCTTTTTGTGGAATGAAGAATGGTGGTTCTGTAATTGGTTCTTTAGTATGGCATTCAAGAGAATTTCTAGTAACTTGTCTTCTTATCGGTACAGTAGGAAGTCTAAAATCATCCCTTTGTTGTTCCTCGAATGCGAGGTCAACAATTCCACCTGTAAAATCAGACCGAATGTACCTTATTTGTGTTAGTGTGCTTCAAGTACTCAGAAAGGAATTAAATTTGAGCAGTACAAATTTCTCAAAAGAATTACACTAAGGATTTTGAACATAGGTAGTTTTTTTATATTTTTAAATTTACTGTTTTTATTGTATTTTGTAGAGATCTTTCTGGGTGTACAAGGACATATATTTCCCCACAAAGTAACCAAAAACAATTGGTGAAATAATTTTTTGTATGGAAAATTAGTTGATTTCTACCAACACTCATGGGGTTATGCCCCTCCTTGTGTATGGATAGGAAACCATTATTGAATGCTAACTATCTAATCCTATCTATTGTTGTGGGTTGGAAAAACAGGTTGGGGATCGCACACCTGTATAATTCACTGAACTTGTGGCAAAATACTTACACGGGGTGTAAGAGACGAATTTGTGGTGATGGACGGTGAAGGAGAGAAATTAGGAAAGAGAAGGTTATTATTGTGAGTAGGTAATTGCAGAGTTCAAACAAAATAACCAGAGTAGTTCAACATTTAATTAGAGGAAAACAATAATGAAGCACCTAGTGAGACTAATAAATCCAGACACACAGTTCCTTATATATTCATCAAGGACACAAAGTTCCTTATTGATCACTATTTGTAAAGTTTTAAAAGAGAGAATATAGCGAACATGAGCAAACGAAAAGGAAGAATGTATCTTTCATTTCTTATGTAGTGATGAATATAAAGCATCAATCAATCTACAATAATTCACAATTGCTACCAAGAGATAAAATTCAAGATCCTTTGGAATGGAGAAGCCATCCCAATTCATAGCCTTGTAAATTGGCCTTTAATATTTCCCCACATGACTCTTCATGCTCCTATTCTACTTGTGACCTTTCAATTGCCCCTAAAAGAGAAAAATTTAGTATGTCTCGTATAATTTTGAGAGAATACTTTTCAAAATTACAATATTATCACTTAAGTGAATATGAAAAATAAAATGATTGTGTACAATGAAGAATTAGAAGAAAGGGAAAGACGATAAGGAGGGAAAGGGATTGACTGATATGTTGAAGAATTTCCCCCTAATGTAGAAATTTATAATTTGAAGCATGATGATCATCGTTTTCTCCTTCTACAAGATGTACATACACCTTAGATCACCGAAAGAGTGTTTAGAAATACTATTGCAAGGCTTCCTTAGGTGAGATACTGAAGTAAGAAGGATGAGATCTTTCCTAGCTCACTTGACTTATCAAACTCACCCATCTTACCATCTTATCCATCTCACTAATCTCAACTCACCCAACTCACCCAACTTAGCAAGCTCAACTAACTCGGCTCACTGAGCTCATTTCAACCATCTCACTGAGAGAAAATGATGGATCCAATATTGACCAATGAGATATGATTATATATTCTAATGAATCAATGGATTCCTTAACACAATTTTAATCTTCTCCAACTACTCAGTGATCTGAACTTTCCTCTGTTATGCTCCGCTATACCCCTGGGAACAATTGTGGTAAAAAAGATGCTTTCAAGACTCTTATGGAGGTTTCACTTATTTTTTTGAGCTATTAGATGATCTTATAAATATATGAAGAGTTCAGAAAGTAGAAATATGATTGAAAATGGAGCCATCTGTAACTTTATGCATCCAAAATGGAGACTTTCTATTTTAGTAGGTAGGACTGATACCTGCCATTTTCAAAAATATTTCATGTTTGATCAAATATGACCTTTTGAACCTTCTGGAACATTATAATTCTCCTCTATTGTTGATTCATTTATATTTTTATCCACTTTCTATTTTTAGCAGGTTCTTTTTCGAGACCTTCTATTTTGGGAAAATTGACAATTTTACCCTGCTTACCATTCTACACTATTTCTGAGTGTCCTCGGTGATTATATCTTGAAATTCGAGAGAAAAAATATTTTATAATGTGAAGGGGAATTTTATATGATGTTTTAATAAGTGAAAAAATGACCTCGGTTTGTGATGGAAACATTATATTTAGATTTGGCTCTTCATCTTGATTTCGTGCTCCAAATTTCAATGTGTTTCACCCATCGAAATTCTTGAAAATAAAAAAGAAAATTTTCACAATTAGGATTTCAATCCTGAAGCTTCCATAGAATCCATTAATGGAGTCACTAAAATTCCTTTGTCACAGAGATGCTCTGGAGAAGAGAAATTAGCTCAAACCAGTGTACGATCAATTTCTTTGATCTCCATAAGTGAAAAATATTTATTCTTACAACCATGGATGCTTTGAGAGAAATATGATAGGGCTATTGATGAATTTTTAGGTTCTTAGATGTTTTTTCATAAAAATGATGGATTTGTGATAAAAAAAAATCATGTGGGTAGGAGTTATTTTGAGTTATTACAACTTCTGGTAGCACTTTGGGTTCACGGGAGAGGAAGAAGAAAAAAGCAGCAAGGTAAAACAAGTGGATTATTTTTTGGTTCGCAAAGCATGGGGGTGGGGAGAAATTTATTTTCCCCACTTACCCACTATCCCCACTACCTCAGGTATAATTGGGACATTAAAATTCTCCCTTACTCTTAGCATGCCAAGTGGCATAACGAGATTCTAGGAGATAGGGAGGTGAGAGAGAAACACTTTAGCACCATGGAGGAACAAGTTTAGGTCACATGTTGAACCTGAGAGGGGGATAAGGATGAGGAAAATTTTATTTTCCCCACTATCCTTGGTAAAATTGGGATAGTAAAATGCGCTCAAGGGTTAGATGAGGAAACTTAATAAATTCATGGGAAAAATCACTTAGTACTCGTCAGGAAAAGAGAGGGTCATATGGGGTTCCAAGAGCAATCACTGAGTGGTGGGGAACATTTTATTATCCTAAATATCCCCAATTTCCTCACTATCCCTAGAAAATTTGGGACAACTGGGACAATTGGCACAATTGGGACACCAAAATGTGTCACCCACCCAACTGTGAAAATGACGAACTCCCAACAACTTGAAATCAATTTACCTAGAGCTCCAGAAACTCTTTTTAGGAAAAATTATATATCAATTTGACTCCTAAGATCATTTAAAGATAAATTGTATGGTTTTCAAGACATTTTTCTACTTTATTTTATAAAAAATGTTACTTTTTCATTCGGTACCTCCAAGTGAGTCTTATGAAATTGAGCTTCCATGAGAAGCTCTTGGGTTTATTGAAGAATGTGAAAACTCCATCATGTATCAGATTCCTTAATATTTCTAATGATATCTTGTTTTCCTCTTAAATCAACCCAGATCTCCCAGAATTATCAATTTAAGTTCAAGTATTGTTTTCAATGGCAAGCTCCTTAACCCACCAAAACCTGCTTTCACTGTTCTTATTCCTAAACCTTGAAAACCTTCCTAAAAAATCCTAAAATTTGACCATTACATTTAAAACTCCTCAATAACATATCCAAATTGTTTTAGGATTTTTGATAAACTCTAGAGGATGCATACATGTCTTGAAAAGGTTATGGAATAGCCTTTTTAGGCGTACTAGAGATTTTATCTTTTGACAAAAATCAATTGAAAGGAATAAAAGACCTCATGCTCACTTTTCAGACACTTAGAAAATTTTTGCAGCATGGTATGAAGGTTTTAAAGGATGGAATGGTCATGACACAAAGAAAGAGTAATCTAGAGGATGATTTAGAAGGGTTTTTAAATAAATGTTTTGAAACTAGGGTATAATTGTTATGCTTTCATCTTGAATTTTGACCTTGCAAAAACACATGAGGACAAGGACCTAGAAATGTACCCAAGTACATAGATTTTGTGTCTACATTTCCACCTACTTTACATTGTTGAATGAATAATCAACAACATAAATTAGATAAAAGATACATACCTTATAATCTTGTAGAGAGTGTGGTGGATAACATGCCAAGTGGACAAGTGAAGAGTGAAGTGATCATAATGTGAAGCGTGGAAACTATGAAGGGGAGGTAGATCCTAGAGGTGAAGTGTATGCATGTCTTATACCTATTTTTGTGAGATTTTTCTTTCTGATGTGAGCTAATTCTTGTTGTGTATTAAGGATTTTCCTCTTAAAAGAAGAGTGAGAAAGTAGTCAAAGTTCCGTATGTGAAAAATCAAAGTAATGTATGCACAAGTAAGTAAAAGGTGAGAAAAGGAAAGTGTGCACTTGATGTATGAGAGAGTAAAGGATAGAAATTTTTCTTTTTGCTTTGGGGATGTTGTTGAATTTGAATGTCTAGTTTTTTATGGTGAGGTTTTTGGGAAATATCATGCCAAGAGCAAGTTTTTTGGGCGATCTCATGCTAAGAGTGAGTATTTTTAGGGGATCTCACGCCAAGAGTGAGTTGTTTGGGAAATCTCATTCCAAGAGATTTATTTTGGTGATCTCATGCCAAGAGAAGAGCGTTTGTGAAAGAGGTATAGTTTTTCTCTCCATCTATGACACTTCCCGACAAACATCACTTCAAATGGTACGTCCTTGATTTGTTCATGTTGTTCCTATTATAAATGATTGTAACTGATAGAATGTATTATGTAATTGGAGGCAAGTACTTGCTATGTAAGAACTATCTATACACTACGAGAAACTGTGTTGAACTGAGAAATTGACTATTGTTCCCCCAGGATAAAAATTACCCAGGGAGACATAAGTTCCCACCACTACTATCCAAGATAGGGAACTAGTGTCTTCTCTGTGTTTTGGGTCTAATTATGATTTTGGAAAAAAATCTAATAGTGTTCCCATGTTATTTCTATAATGTGTAGATCTATTTTTGATCTCTGAGCTACTGTAAGGGTGATTTATTCACCCAATAGATTCCCCCCTCGTTTGGGGTGTATGTGATGATTGTAGTAGAATGCGGTTAAAAGGAGAGAACCGTAAGCTGATATGCATATCTCAATGTGGATACCTATAACGAATAGAGGATGTGCATAGTAGAAACCAAAAAACATGTAAACAAGATGGGCTAGTAACAAGTAGTGTTGTAAACAAAGCTAACATGTTATAACAGCCAATGAAACAAACAAGTAAGAAGAAAATATGGAAGATGAAAATTGCGTTACATATCTTATATGCACAATGGACTAAGAGGGGGGGGGGGGTAAATCATTCCTCACAATTTCAATTTCAATTCTAGATTACTCACATGAATCGTTAATGAATTAACCATCCATTAGAGTGTGCACAACAACATACAACATTCATTTAGTTAACCATGAATAAGAAAAGTAACACCATAACACAAGATGTAAGTGGGAAACCCTCAAGGGGAAGAAAAAACACTAAATTTTTTCTTATATTACACACAAAAAATACTTAAGTGAATATTACACATCACAAGATATTTCATTAATGAGGCACCAACCCCACAAGGAGCACCAACCCCTAAACCCTTGTTGATATTACTCACAAAAAGAGACTTGTATGAATATAAATCATCACACAAGATTTTGATGAATATATCAATGAATATATTCTTCTACAACTCAGCTAGTGGTGATCAAAAGATTTAGCTCCAAACACATTAAAATCCTTGTTCAAAACCTAGGTCTTCAAACTTGCAAAATCATTCAATTTATTCACTTCTCAATTATTCTAAGACTTACTTGAATTTTTTTTCAGCCTACCATGAAATCTCTCAGATTTAAAAATCAGCATTCATACCTACAAAAAACTCTTACCTAGGTCACACATTTCACACACACTCAACTAGTACAAAATAACACCCAAAACATCACTCTTAGGATCTCCTTGATTCAAATTAAAGATAGGTTATTGTTGTTGGAAATCAGCAGGACCCCTGGATGCAAATCAAGGTTCTAAGTTGATGTTCAGGGCATCCAGTGTGATTGCACAACATTGAAACCTCTCTCCAAGTGTGGGACTTGCAAGATGAGAGAGGAATCTCCAGATTAGAGGCTGGTTCCTCAAAATCCTCTGATTAGATCTATTATTTGCACAACTGCAGAGGTTCAGATCCTAATTTTATCCTAATTTGCAAGGAGACAGGGATAAGAAATGCAAAAATTGAAACTAAACTGATAAAGGTGATACACCAGAGTGGTGAGCACTTCTTGTTCATGCAAATTGACACAAATCAGAAATTGCAACATAAAAACATCATGCACAGTTTGATGAGCTGTAATCAAGGGTTTGAAATGAAGCAAACAACACATACAAAGGACTGAAAGCATTCACAGAGCCTGCATTGTGATTTTCAACATCAAAATTCTTGTATTCCAACACCAAAGAGGTAGAAAAACCTGTTACAATCCTTGGAAGGTATGATACTTGCCAAAATCACTTGCTGAAGGTGAAAACAGAAGCTTGTTGTGCAAAAAAGTGTTCAACCTTTGAAAAATGAGCTAAATCTGGCTTTTTGCAGTGCATGGGTCAACCCCAGGAGAGAGAAAATGTGAAAAAACGTGGGAGAAATTCCCCATTAACCAAAATGCATTAAAAATAGCATGGAGGTCCTTACAAACCCATGCCCTAAAATTTTTGACAATGATGGAGAAGAATGTGACCCATTTTGCATTAAAATTGGTTGTTGAAACGTTAGTTCTGTCCATGGGCACGTACCAGAAGTATTTTTTGATTTTTTCCCTCTAAAATGAACCAAAATTTAAAATTGACCATGGAATATTGTATAGAATTTCACCAGCTTTCCATTGATATAAAGAACATGAAAATCTAAGCTCTAGATCAAAAGTTATGGCCATTTGAAGATTTAGGGAAAAAACAGGCCCAAACGTTCTGATGGATCGGCGGGAAAAATTTTTCGAATTTTACCTCTTTTTTTGCATTTGGAATTTTTTTTCAAAAATCCCCGCGCCTCTGCCACTTGGATGTCATTGGGCATGGAGTCATCAAATTTTCTGTTTTGGAACCCCCAACTGACTTAGAATGTTGCAAGAAGGAAGATGGAATATCACCTGATGGAAGCAAGGACTGCAAAACATCTCTAGGGACAGCAAGCTGTGCCAAAGCACTTAGGGAAAGAAAAACTAACCTATAGCAAAACAATGTGAACAAGCACTTGAAGGAATGGAAACCTAAGCTAATATTTACAAGGTGCAGAATTTCCCTTTAGAAGAAATGCTTGAGATAGATTGCATTGACTGGAATCTGCAGTTCTTCACCATCCAATGAAGCCAATTGGAAAGCATTGTTGTTCTTGCACTTCGTGACCATGTATGGGCCACTCCAAATGGCATCAAATTTTGAATGCCTTCCTGGTTTTTCTCTATCTACATCCCATTTTTAACACTAGATCTCCAACCTGGAAAGATCTGCTCTTGGCCTTCCTATCAAAGGTCTTCTTGATCACAAGCTTGATCCTTCTCGATTACTTGGGATGCCTGATCTCTGATCTCTTGAAGCTCCATCAACTCTGCATATCTCACCTCCATGGGCTCAAACTCCAACAGCTCCAACTTTTTCATGAGTTCCAATGTTGGCAACTCAAGTGATATGGGCAAAATTGCCTCTCTTCCATAAACAAGCCTAAATAGAGAGTTACCTGTGGATCTCTTGGGAGTTATCCTATCAGCCCATAAGGCTGATTTCAGTTTGGTATGCCAAGACCTCTGATTCTCATCAAGATTTCTCCTAATGATCTTCAACAAGTTCTTGTTTGTAGACTCATCCTGGCCATTACCTTGAGGGTAATATTTTGATGAAGTACTTAGGTAGATCCTGTTCCTGACAACCCACTCAGTCACCTTGGATCCAATGAATGCCAATGCATTATCTGAGATTATTGTAGTAGGTATGCCAAATCTAGCTACTATGCCCTCATAAAATTCTAAGATGCTAGGACTCATTTTCTTCTTTGAGTGCAACTGCTTTAGTCCATTTGGTGAAGTAGTCTGTGGCTGTCAAAATCCATTAGTGCCCTTGGCTTGAATTGGGATTAATGACTCCAATGAAGTCCAAACCCCATTGCATGAATGGCTGGTCAACTGAGATTGGATGCAATGGAAGGGCAGCAAGTCTCTCTTTTCCTGTGAAGAATGCATAATTCTTGCACCTCTTGATCCATGCAAAGCAATCATTGAAAATCTTGGGCCAATAATAACCAGCCTTCAGAATTTTTAGAGCTGTCACTCTCAGTGTAAAATGACCACCAGCTGGTCCACCATGGAACTCTTCCAACACCCTATGAATCTGATTTGTGCTAATGCATCTCAGCAGCACTCCATTCACATATTTCTTGAATAAAACTCCATCAAAAATGGCATATGGGATAGCCTACAATCTGAAGTGTCTTCTTTGGGTCTTGTTCAACTCCGAAGGGCATAGGCCTGTGCTTAGGAAGTGTATTATACCTTGGGTCCAGCAAGGAGTGGGGACAACATTATTTTCTTCTTGAGTGCCACTTGGCTCATGGCTGTCTTGAACTATCAAAGCAGCCTCTTCTTCATTGCATACTTCTTTTTGCTTCCCCAAAATCAGCTGCTCACACAATCCTCTTCCTCTTACCAGCTTGGTGACTTTGATCTCAATGTCATACTCCATGACACGAGCGATCCAACCTACCATTTTCTCATTCAAATCCTTGTTGAGGAGAAATTATTTAATTGCAGCATGGGGAGACCAGCAACTAGACCTTGTTGTTTGAGACTAAATGCTTGAATTTCTTCAAGCTTCTGATTACTGCAAGTACATGCTTCTCAATAAAAGAATACCTCACCTCATAGTCATCTAGGCTCTGGCTGAAGAAAGAAATTGGCTGCTCATCGTTGTCCTTGTTCTGCTGTACCAAAATGGTAGAAATAATATCATTACCTCCAAATGCATAGAGGATGAAATCCTTGGAGAAGTCCAGGTTGATGAGGGTTGGTGCTTGAGAGATGGCTTCTTTGATTGCTTCAAAACTCTCCTTACCTTCTGTTGTCCACTTGAAAGCCATGTTTTTATTTAACATTTTGGTGATAGGTTTGACAAGGGCTTGCAAAATCTAGGACAAACCTCCGAACAAAGTTTATCCTCCCAAAGAAAATCTAAAGGGCTTTCTTGTGGCTTGGCAATGGTAGTGCTCTTATGGCTTCAACCCTCTCTGGATCAATTGATAATCCTTCTTTGGAGATAATATGGCCAAGGATATTTCCTTCATGTGCAAGAAATATACACTTCTTAGGATTCAAAGACACTCCAAATCTCCTACACCTTCTGAAGACTTGTCTCAAATGAGAGAGGTGGTCTGCTGCATTTTTGGAAAAAATAGTTATATCATCAAGATATATCAGCACCATGTTGTTAATCAAACCTTTGAATGCCATGTCCATTGCTCTTTGGAAGGTAGCACCAGCATTTAATATCCCAAATGGCATTTTCCTGTATGCATAAGTTCCCCATTTGGTTGTGAAGACTGTCTTGAACTGGTCTTCTTCCTTCAGCATAATCTGATTGTAGCCTGAGTAGCCATCAAGTAGTGAAAACCTCTCGAAGCCAGCCACAACTTGCAAGATTTGTCTCCATGGAAGGGAGTGGGTAATGGTCCTTGAGAGATGCTCTATTCAAGTCTCTGAAGTCAACACACAATCTGATCTCTCCACTCTTCTTTCTAACTGGAACCAAGTTGGCAACCCAACTAGAATGCTTGATTGGGAATATGATCCTTGACTCAATCAGCTTGTTCAATTATTTCCTCATGAGAGGCTTCATGTGTGGATTGACTGGTCTTTGTTTCTACTTGACAAGCTTAGTATTTGGATCCAATTAAATGGTATGCTGAGCTAAGTTGGGATTGAAACCTTTCAAGTCTCATAGATCCAAGCAAAAACATCAGGGAACTCTTGACACAGCTACATGAACTCATACCTTTCTTGTTCAGTTGTCATCTTTCCAATTTGCAATGGTTTGTTCTCTTCCACCAAGATGGATACTGAATCTTCTCTCTTGACCTGAATGTTTGCTTTCCTCCTTCCTAAACTGATCATTGGGATTAAAAATGGACTCCAAAGTGATAAGTCCCTTGGGTAGCTTGTTAGTTCTCAGCTGTACTACTTGGTCACCATACTATTGTTCCAATTTTTCTTGATTCTTAGCTGAGTACTCAGCTTCTTCTTGCAAGAAATGGATGATTTGCTAGTCATTCTCAAACACTTGCCAACTGACATTGTTATCTAGCACTGAATGCCTCACAATCACATGGATGTTTGGCTATACCTTGTCTTGTTGAATGCTTTCCACAATGTCAAAGGCTGCCCCTACTCCTGCAAGCCTGTCAGCAGCTTGGTTCTCTTTCCTAGGAATGGATTTGATGCCAAAACCCTCAAAATCTTCCATGAGGTCCCACACCCTATTCTTGTAGCACTTGAGTAGATCATTCTTGGCAGCATGTTGTCCCTTGACCTGATTTACAATCAATTCACTGTCACCAAAGACTTACAAGTTCTTTATTCCTCTCTTTATTGCCCAATGCATCCCTTGCACCAAGGCTTCATATTCAGTAGTGTTATTAGAGCATGCAAACTGAAATCTAAAAGCTGAATAGTAATTTACTCCTTGAGGTGAAATAAGCATGGCTCCACCTCCTGCACCTTGTCTACTCCTTGATCCATCAAAAAATAGTTGCCATACCTCATTGTCATCCTTATGGTTTGGCTTGGTGATGCTAGGAATGGGCTGATCTTCTTCACATATACAATAGAACCCTAACTCAGATTCTTCTACTTCTTGATAAGGATCAAAAGCATGTACCTTGTTTTCCCATTCATCAAGAGTTAGATCCGGGATGCTTCCAACCTTGGTGTTAGCTTCATCGGTGCTTGGGTGATCTTCTTGATCAAATGCTGAACAATTGGCATTGATCTGACTTGTAGTGTAGGGCTCAATGTAGAAGTTTGCAATAGGTTTAGACCTGATTGTAGCTTTGGTTCCATACCTCGTTCTGAATAGCATGTGTGACCAATCAGCAGAAAAATATCATCCAATCTTGGCTATGAAGTCCCTTGACAAGCATAGGGCAAAGAGTGGTGGAATGTCTATAACTGATACATCTTGTAAAACAACAACATTTGGACATGCATGCAAGGTAAGACTCAAGTGTATAATCACTCCAACTATTGTTACTGCTGTCCCATCCAGTTGCACTACCCCTTTGGATATAGTTTCATATTGGAGCCCCTAGCTGATCAGCTATTTGTTTGGGCATCACTGAGCTACTTGCCCAGGAATCTATCATGCATATTGTGCACTAACTGATTTCCAATGATTAATGAAACATAGAAAGGAGGGGGCTTCAACATTTTACCTTGCTGTCCTCCATGATTCCCCTCAAGCTGACTAGCATTTGTGAGCACCTTCTCTTGCATCTGAACTTGCTGATTCGAAGTTGGCCAGTCCTTTATGGCAGCTTGTAGCAAATCTCTTTGTCCTAGGATAGATAGGGATTCCCACATTGATATATTTACATTTGTCTTCTTCATCTGATCAATAATACTAAATGGTGATGAAGGATCTCTTTGTTGTCCCTTGGTTGGAACATTCACTCCTTGCATGTGGGTAGCAACAACTGGTATTTGAGTTGTTCTAGGAGCTGTTCTTGGCTGCCCTTGTGCATTTGAAATTGGTTTTTTTTTTGCCAACCATTTGTGGAGCCATAAAAGGTTGGAGATTGGTTAGAGATAATGGCTACTCTTCAACCAAATTCCTTCTTTTTGACCTTGTGTTGGCTGCAACACCTTGAGAGACTGTCTGATTCATACCACAAAAATCCTCTGCCTGCCAGTTCACAAGTGTGGTGTCATTTGGGGCTGATTGTTGTTGGAATGTTTCTTGTTGTTGGTTGTTTCCTTGACTACCCTCACCTTCCACACCAGTAGTTTTCACCATTAATGCTTGATTCAAAGCACCATTAAAGCACATGGATTGGTTATGAGGTTCATTACATGGAAAACACCAATCATACTCCTGAGCAACGTTGTTTTGTGTTGGCACACAATGCCTTAGAGGTAGATATGGCATTAGGATTATAGGGCTGAAATGGTCTATTGGCAGGAGGCCTTGTTTGATTTATATTTGCAGCTGGATTAGGTGGTCTTTGTGGTTGGTATGGCTACCTGTTAGGCTGAGCTTGGGGCTGATAAGAAGGTCTAAAACCTTGGGCTTGTTGCCTCTTGAGAGTAACCAGCTCATTGCCTAGGTTTTGCAATTGCTTTATGACTTCTTGAAGCTCATTTGGGGCACTTGGAGATGAAGTAGAAGCTTCATTTGAACTATGATTTCTAGGAGTGGGAGAAGGAGCCAAATTAGGTGCTTGATTAGTGTTTGGGCTCTCTAAACTTGGAAACAATGGCATGGGAGGTCTAGGGGCTAGTTTTCCAGCTTGGATCAAACAATTTTCAGCCCTAATGGAAATGCTATAAGCCATAGGGATAGTTATTCCTCCCATGGACTGAATCAACATAGAAATATAAGAATTTAGATCTTTGAGGTAGTAGAGAAAAGAACCTTCTGCTGTTGGCCTGACTGCCACTGGAATTCTCTCCCAAGTATTTTGAAATCTGAAGTTGAAATCAATCAGCTGCTCATTGGGAGCTCTCTTAATGGTTGTCAGCTACTCCAAAAGAGACAAGTTGTCTCCCTTCTCTCCAAATTGCTCATGAAGTGCTATACATAGCTGGTTCCAATTCTGAATAGAACCTAAGGAAAGACTTCTAAACCATTGCAATGCTTTCCCCTTAAATGAAGATGCCAACAATTTGACAGCAATTTGCATCTCATTGATTTCATGAATTGCACAAAGGTTGGCAATGTCTTTAACATGATCACCAGGAGTATTCTGATTCTCTCCAGTGAAGTATGGAATGTTCTTCAAGGCTGCAATTGGAATTGGATTTTGTGCATTGAGAGCAAGTGGGCTGCTACCAGTGAAATTGACATAGGGGTTGTTTTGTGCCATTCTAATTGGCCTTAGAACCCTTTTTGATTGAATGAAAGGCCTGCCAGGTGGAGGAGTTGAGAGAGTTATGTTTGGTGGAGATGGAGACCTTTGGATTCTTCTCCCACTTTGCCTTACTCTTGGAGATAACTACAGATATTAAAACAACGCCTCTTCTTCTCCATCTCTTGACCTTGTAGTGATTCTTCTCATGAGTTTTCAGGTCTACACTACTAAAACCAGCTGATTCTTCCCCTTGGAGTCACCAGATGTGTAATTTATAGCTCTTTTGAAGAAAGAAAATTATAGAAGATGCACATCAACTTTGCTGTGATAAAAATGAGACCTCTAAGGTCCCACCGGGCATGCCAAAACTATTGTTGCAAATCAGCAGCACCCCTGGATGCAAATCAAGGTTCTAAGTTGATGTTCAGGGCATCCAGTGTGATTGCACAACATTGAAACCTCTCTCCAAGTGTGGGACTTGCAAGATGAGAGAGGAATCTCCAGATTAGAGGTTGGTTCCTCAAACTCCTTTGATTAGATCTATATTTGCACAACTGCAGAGGTTCAGATCCTAATTTTATCCTAATTTGCAAGGAGACAGGGATAAGAAATGCAAAAATTAAAACTAAACTGATAAGGGTGATACACCAAAGGAGTGGTGAGCACTTCTTGTTCATGTAAATTGACACAAATCAGAAATTGCAACATAAAACATCATGCAAAGGTTGATAAGCTATAATCAAGGGTTTGAAATGAAGCAAACAACACATACAAAGGACTGAAAGCATTCACAGAGCCTGCATTGTGATTTTCAACATCAAAATCCTTGTATTCCAACACCAAAGAGGTAGAAAAACATGTTACAATCCCTGGAAGGTCTGATACTTCCAAAATCACTTGTTAAAGGTGAAAACAAAAGCTTGTTGTGCAAAAAGGTGTTCAACCTTTGAAAAATGAGCCAAATCTGGATTTTACATTGCATGGGTCGAGCCCAGGAGAGAGAAAATGTGAAAAAATGTGGGAGCCATTCCTCATTGACCAAAATGCATTAAAAACAGCATGGGTGACCTGACAGACCCATCCCCCAACATTTTTGACCATGCTGGAGAAGAATGTGACCCATTTTGCATTAAAATTGGTTGTTGAAATGTCAGTTCTGTCCATGGGTGCGTACTAGAAGAATTTTTTTATTTTCTCCCTCCAATCTAAACCAAAATTCAAAATTTACCATGGAATCTTGTAGAGAATTTCACCAGCTTTCCATTGATATAAATAACGTGAAAATACAAGCTCTGGATCGAAAGATATGGTGATTTGAAGTTTTAGGGAAAAAACAGGCCAAAATCAGATCGGCGGGCAAAAAGTTTGAATTTTTACCCGTTTGGTCTTTGGAACATTTTTCAAATTTTCCCCACACTCCACCACTCCAGGTGCCACATGGAACGTTCTGATTGGGTGCGGTCCCTTCCTGACCATTTTTTCATTCAGGTCGCTTGGTTTTTTTCACCCTTGGACACGTGGCAGCTCCTGATTGGCTGCGGGCCTTCTAGGGAAAATTTTCCCACCAAAACTCCGCTGACCCATAACTTGAAAAATACATGGAGTTAGGAGGAAAAATTTACCTATCTGGAAAGATGAGAAATATCTATATCCAATGGTGCCATTTCCAGAAAGATTTGAGTGCCTGAAAATCAAAAAATGAAGACTGAGGCACGAGAGAGGCAAGAACACAAGGTGTTAGCCACAAAATGAGCATGGGCACATTTTGGCTAACAGTTATTTTTCCTCATTTGGTTAAACCAATTAAAATTCATAACATTCCATTTGAATCATAAAAACGTGCACATATGACCCATGTAGGCCAATCATGCATAAAACCATCCATCATGCACCAAAAATCCTTAAAATCCAATCACTAAGATGAGAAAAATCCACTCATACTAAAACCATGATTTTAAAATACCCTTAATTCACCATACATGAGTAGTATGACATATCAAAATCAATCATGTTTGTATATTACCTTGGACCAATAAAATATTTCATTAAATGGGCCCACTAGGTCATATCCTTCTCAAAACAGTTATTTCCAACACCCTAAGTTTGCCTTTGGACATAAAACACACTCCAAAATACCTTAAATATGGCATGTGATGTCTCTATGGAATTCCCAGGACCTGTAGAGAACATAAATGCAAGTTATACCTCATAAATCATCCACTGGTTCAAACCATAACTACTTTCCTCTTCACCAAAATAAGCTGCCCAAAAAAATGTTTTTCAAACTCAACTAGTTTACACCATTTATATCATTTTCAATACCTATAAATGAATTAAATAGGAACAATTTTCATCCCTATTCACTTTCCAAGTGGTAGAAAGAATCAACTCATTCATCTTATGCTCCAATCAACTCAATATTTCAGCAAAATTAGTCTTATCCTGAAACTCAAGAAAACTTCATCTCCACAAACTGACCTGGAAACCACATCAAATCAACTCATAACAAGACCAAAAATTATAACACTAGAAAAACCTCTCAATATTTCCAATACATATTGGAAATCCTTCCAACTCTAAGTGAAAATCCTTCAACCAAGCCCATCTATGCAAACTTCGTAAAACTACCCCAAAACTGCCCTTTGACTAATCAACACAAATAAAGCACACTTGACCTTTTACCAGAATCACTATGACATAAAACCACCATGTGCATCAATAAAAACTAACATAATCAAAATGATTTACATTTAGTCTATAAATCATTTGGAAAAACTTGTCCCAAACTAAACTTATTCAGAAAAAGGATTATTTGAATGATCCCCACTCATCACCACAAGAAATACCATACATTTATAGAATCCCAAAGGAGTCCTCTACATCATAAAATCATAATTCATGCACTATCAATAGATTATATGTATTTATGATCATTTTCTCTCCTACTAATTTTTAGCTAGGGTTTCAAGTACATAAAAAAGTTGTTTACCTTCTTAACATTTGTACATAAAAACATGACAATGAAATGACCTCATTTTTTTTTTAAACCTTCTAGAATCAATTTAGAAACATACTTTAAATCCACATGGGACCATGAAAAGAACACAATTTAGGGTGAGCATCAGAAGGTGCAATTTGAGCTAGAAATGACCTTCGTCTTGACCCTATTTCACACAAAACATCATAACTTGAAATTCCCATTAGAGAATGACTCCAATATTTGTTCACACCTAAAGGAAACCACTTTAAATCATCTTTAGTCATCATATTAGCTCAAAAATTTCTCCATCTCTCCATCCAATAGGAATTTCATGACTAACCCTTAGGGTTTTATATTGTCTAGGTTAGGATCAACTGAAATAACTATTGACATTTTTGCACCCCATGTGAAAAAGGTTTACTCAAAACTTTTAGTTTCTCAGATTGGTTGAGTTAAAAGTTTGGATATGTATGGGACAACCACCTCAGAATAATATACAAATTATAATTGTTTGGTTTTGGAAAATTGGAAGTCATATTTTGGATCAAAACTACAACTTGGGTATAGTGAAAGAATACCATGCATCATAGATACAACCATTCCATTTGCATTTGATTTTAATTTATTTCGATACTTAAGTGAATTATTTAAGTGTGTTGAGTTGTACAAGTTCATTATCATCCATTCATCTGAAGGAAGTACAGAAAAGAAAGATATACATCACATTACATGAAAATAGTTCATCTATTCATATGGAATAAAAGTACAGTGAACCCACACAAGCCATGGGACATAACTTACATGTAATGGAAATAAAAGATGCATATACTTAAAGCTACAAGCAAATGGAGAGAGAAGAAACCCATCATTTCATGTTTGGGTTGGTTCTCTCGTGCTTCTGTCTTTGTTTCATTTTCAGCTGCTCCATCCTCATCTCAGTTCCCAGCAACAGGTACCTGTGAACATACAATATATATTGTTAGAGCTCCAGGTTTGGTCTATATCCATGTGTTTACAGTTTTAAGTAACTGAATCTTTTAAGGAAGGCACATACAAGATACATAAAGGACAAAATTAGGAAGAACATCTCATAGTACAAATGGATCAGAAACAAGTACAATAAAATGCATAGAAGAATTCCATTTTTAGAAAGTATGGTAGATGGGATCAAATAGATGATCAAAGTACAAAATAATCACATAGTGCATATAAATGAATTCAGTCATGAGAATCATCTATCAAGATCAAGTACAAAAGGAATTGATAAGCAAAATGTCCTTTAGAAAGCATGAAAAAATCAAACAGATGGACTTTCTCAACAAGCATACCTGAAATTACAGACAGTACAGAAATAATATACATCTATTGTCATCCAGCTAAAAGTTCAAGTACATAAAGTACAATCATGCCAAAGGATAAAGGTGAAAATTCAACCAATGTGTATCTTTTCAAGAAACAAAGATGAAGTTTTACAATTTTTAGTGGATCATTACTTTTCACAAGAATCATCTGTTCAATGGAAGTTGTCTTACACAAGTGCAATAAATGGACTGAAATTACTAGCTAGAGGAAGTGATACAGATCCATCACCCAATACAGAGTTCCAGGTAAGCCATTCTTAGGTACAGATTTTATCAAAACCAGGCTAACTAACTCAAAGGAGTAGAAGAAGATCATAGGTTATAGTGAATACAACTTGCAAGAAGAGTACAAAATCCTTCATAACAAACATATGGGAATATCACCATATTATAACTCAAGGAATCATATAAATTGAAGCACACAACTATACAAGATCTGCAACATGAAAAGTAATACAAATTTTTGAAGATGGTTTCCAAATTCATCACTCTCAAGTATATTACAGAGTTCACAGTAGTATGCATAAATGGAATGTTATTGGAGATTTAGTTTTCCTGATTTATATGCCAAATTACAGCTTGCTACATGTTTCCACCAATAACATAGGTTTGAGGATAAGTTCTGAGGAATAACCTGCATACAATATTACTTGTTACAAGTAGTAGACAGGTTGGGTTCAACTTGTGAAAATATTTCAAATCCTCAAGTTTCAACCAAAATGGATAAAACAAACTTCAGATGCTACTCTATGATCATGAATAACAAAGAAATACAGAAGCTTCAGAACATGAATATACTCAAAACATGAAAATCAGAGTTTGGTAACCTTCTGAATGGTGCCTAGGTTACACCTAGATGGAGACTCATACAGATCAGGAAGAAATAATTCAGATCAGAAAACTCAAAATAATAGAAATTTTGAAACCCCCTCAGGAAGGAGATACCCAGATGGAGATTCACACGGATATAATTCAAAATTGCATAAGTCGAATCTTAGAAAGAACGAGCCATGGTGGATTCACAACAAAATGTTCTCACCATTGCCAACATACAACTAGAGAAATCAAATGTGGATGGAGAAAAACCTCTTCGGTGAAGCAAATTCAATAATGTAAGACAAATACAATTTCTCACAGAAGCTAAAACATAGGTCGAATTAGGAGCCAAAAGAACAGCAAACACAAATTCTCAAATGCTCAAATTCAGGTGTTTTTCGAAACCCAATTTCTCAAGAAATATGATCAAAATGGAAATTTTGTTGAAGAAATCTAGACAGGGCTCCGAGCACACTCAAAATCCTCTAGGTCTAGACATGGTGGCCAAGAAATGTTCAAATTCCATGAAACAAGAGAGATCAAGCTCTCAAAGAATCAATAATGGCCAAGTATATTGACAATTCCTAGCTAAATACCAAGCAAGAAATCAATCTAGCTCATTGACCCAGCATAGACCATGGAAGAAAAATGAAGTCCATTCAAAGAAAATTTCAAAGAAAATGAAACTTACGGAATACCTGGAGTCCAAAGCCTCACACCCCACAAAGCGATTTTTGATTTGATAAAAAAGCTGAGCATTCGAACCCAACAAAAATTTGAAACCACAATGAGGAGAAATTAGTACCCAATGAAGCTCATAAATTAAGTTCCACTCAGAAAGGCTCTCATTTCAAGATGATGGCCATGTAATAAACTTCATTTGAATACCCAACATGCTTGGCATACACACATTTCTAGAAATCCAGAACACCAGAATGATTAACAAAAATAAGACCTCCAAATGAAATCAAAAAAATCAAAACCCTTGTAGAGAGCTCATAAACTCGAGCCATGACAAAGAAACATGGAAATAGAAGCCTGAGATTTGAATTTTGAAGATACTCATATATGGGGAGCCATAGTTCCTTGGGAAACTTCAGAGTCAATGGAGAAGTGAAAACGTCAAATTTACCCATGCTTCACCTATGCAGGCCAAAGATCTTAATGAATTTATCCAAAATGAGATAGAATATCATTAGGCTCAAACCACAATCGATCAACTACCATCCAGAATCGAAAGAAAAGTGTTGAACTTCAATGAGAGTCTATCACCACAGACAGAGCTTGAAACAAATAGAGAAGGAAAAGTGCGAATTCAGATCATGGCATCTCAATTGATCCCAAGTCAAAACTAGAGTTATTTAAAAACCCCATTGAATGGTTATTTGTACTACGCCAAAGGTATTCTGAATCACCCTGAAATTAAAAGTCAAAAATCTGAATAGATAAACATGAGCATTCAATGTTTTCACAAAACCATTGAGAACAATTGGTCACCTGCCAAAACAAAGTTTTGAGCCTCTCAATGAAAAACCACTCATGGTGAGTTCTCACAAAAAAAATCACAGGTAGAGCTTGAGATGGCTCATGAAACCCAAAGAATAGGGTAGAAGAAATTAACATCCATGAATCTTCCATAACCACAGAGTTTCATTCACCTCAGAAGTCAAAGCTCAAAAGGTACCATCAATGGAACTTGAACAAAAACAATTTCACCAGAGGGTTAAGGAACTCACCTGAGTTATATCAAACCTGATCAAGCACTCGTACGGAGGTGTTCAAATCACTTTATTTAGAACCAAATTCATCATAATTGACTTTTGACGGTTCAGATTATAACCACTAAATTAGTTTGCAAACCGAACCATTCCCAAGTGTTTACTTTATCAACCATGGCTATCCAAAACCATGCACGTATCATGCCCAATGAAAACCCTAACTCCATCCTGGTATAACCTAATCATTCACTGACAATCAAATAGGGTCGAGCATCATGGTGGAGGGGACTAGACCTATTATAAAATCAATTTTAAAACCTTTCTAACCTTATAACCTTAATACCTAAGGTCCATCAAAATGAACAAACAATGATGCACCAAAAGTGCCCCAGTTCAAAACATAGTGCCATGGTATGAATTTCAAAACATTCAAAGGGGCTGAAAAATATGTCCACAAGTATATGCCAAATTTATGCATGGTGCGACCACAATGAAGGGTGCTACAATGTGCAATGATGGGTTAATCCCCAAAAACTAGTGGGAAAAGACTAAGATATGCACACATGAAGTTTTGGCATGTGCTAAACCACAAGGTAACTAATGAATTACTTTGTCAACATTGAAAATGCAAAGGTGATCCCAATCAGAATAGATGTTTGGATGAAGGTCAATTTTACAAGTATCATTAGAGCACAAATAATGTAATTAATTTTGCAGACACTAACAGGGAGCATAGATAATATGGAATGTGTCATCCATCAGGAGTAGTGGATTGAATGATTAGATGTCATCATCAGGCACAAGAAGACAAACTTACGCATGCACAAGGATTAGAGACTTGCTCATCAAGCAAGATTTATTATTAGCAAATTATTCACCCATGTTTTTCTTAAAAATAGAACAATCAACTATAGTTTGACTGTATGTAATCAAAGGCTATTAATGCCTCTTTGTATTAGTTTTTACTTTATTTTATTCCTTTATTTATTATTAAATAAAGGATAAAAATAGGATGCATGGGCGATGAGTACAGCCTTAGTCTATTTTTAGGAAGGGTGGGTGAATCAATTTTGCTATATATTGTGTGCCTTAGCAAAGCACAAAGGAGGAACTTTTTAGATACAGGAGTGTTGAAGAAGATTTTTCCAGTTTTTCCCTTTGAATGTGAAGTATTTTCTGCCTTTCCAATTATTTGTAGTCTTGTGTATGTTTCCATTAATCTTGTGAATGTTGAATTCCCTGATTAATCATCTTACCCTATTGCAAATTCAGTAATTTCTGCATGATATTAATGTGTATGTGTAACTTAATAGTATCGTTTTGATACTATCCCTCAATACATCAAAGTGTTTTCCTTAATTATTCTACATAGAAAATTGTTGGCTTGTGCATCAGAAATTCATTCCATATCAATTGTGCATGTACTCAGTCAAAGACCTCATACAAGTTTGGTGTATCACCTCATTTTTGAATTCATTTACAGTCATATTTTTACCCTAAACCCCATAAAATCAGTTTAGGATACATCAATAAGGAACCGGCCTTGATACCAGAGACTCACCTCAAAATAAGTATACCCACAGACTTGAGGTGTTTCCATTGTATCTACGAAAAGAGAGAGATAAATTTTGCAAGCTTAGAACACCTGCATCCATCTCTCTATAGGGTGCACTTTTGAGACTCATATGGATTTACAACTCACCTTCATGCCTCCTAACATCCATATTTGGTCCATATGAGCACCTGAATCATGGTCTTCAACATGTAAATGTGCTATGAAATTCATGTGAATTCCTAAGAAATCTCTAAACATGATCTCCATGCTTCCAACATTCTCCTCAAGTAACCAATAATCTCCAACCTCCATGCACCATCACCTAGGCTAGCTAGGTCACATGAATAGGTTTGCTAAACCAAGCCAATATCACTGAATCAACTTATGCAATCAATAACATACATGAATCTCCATGTTACCATCACTCTGAGCATCCTATGACTCTACTCCATCATATCCTTATGGGTCACCTTAGACTCATGTTATACCATTTTAGTATAAAAGAACAAGAACAAGCTTCTTACCTTCCTCACAAGACATAGATATGGTTCAAACACTTGAGGCAAGTCCAAAACCATCTTTTCAACTGTTGTAGTCACATTTCGATGAGATAATGCAAGTTTGAACCTGACCTTCTTTTCCTTATATAAAACACTCAAATCATACCTCATATTCCTTTAATCTATCTATAACACCTTCTACAAGTGAAGAACATGCTCCCCCTGTCATGAAGACTTCCTTGCACCTGTAACATACTACTGAAATGTTCAGTGCACCATATCAGACCAACTGAATTCCTTGATCCATCCTTTTGACCCAAGCATGAATAATAAACCAAGATAATAAATTATTCACTATCATACTCATTTAAACAACCTTTATTAGTAGTAAACATACCTTATAACCCTCAAGAATGACCCAATCAAGAACTATATGCCTATAGGATGTAATTTTGAAGAAAAATGATCATTCACAGTCATATCACAATCCAAATTAATTCTCTTAGCAAACATACCGAAGGATCTATTTCACATATAACACTATCTTCTAAAGATGAATACCATTTAATCATGATTAAAAAATGTATTATTAGTCCTTCATTGACTTAATGAGATAGAACATTCAATTTCTAGATAACATAAGCAATTTTAAGCAATTGACACACACATTTGATGATCAAATGCACTAACTGTTATCCAAATGTGCCCCCTACTCATTTTGTGGCTAACTCCCTTTCATTCTTTCCTTCTATTGTGCCTCAGTCATAAATTATTACTTTTTAGGCACTCAAAACCTTCTAGAAATGACACCATTGGATAGAGCTCTTTCTCAGCTTTTCAGAAAGGTAAAGTTTTCCTCCCAACTCCTCATATTTTTCAAGTTATGGCTCGGTGGAGTTTTTGTGGGAAATTTTCCCCTAGAAGGTCCGCAGCCAATCAGAACTCGCCACATGTCCAGGCCAAAAATATTAAAGCGATCCGATCCGATTTTGGCCCTGTTTTGCCATAAAAATTCAAATCGCCATATCTTTCGATCCAGAGCTCGGTTTTTCACGTTATTTATATCAATGGAAAGCTGGTGAAATTCTCTACAAGATTCCATAGTTAGTTTTGAAATTTGGTTTATTTTGGAGGGATAAAATAAAAAAACTCTTCTGGTACGTGCCCATGGACAGAACTGACATTTTAACAACCAATTTTAATGTAAAATGGGTCGCATTCTTCTCCAGCATGGTAAAAAATGTCAGGGCATGGGTTTGTAAGGACCTCCATGTTGTTTTTAATGCATTTTGGTCAATGGGGAATGGCTCCAACGTTTTTTCACATTTTCTCTCTCCGGGGCTCGACCCATGCACTGTAAAAGCCAGATTTGGCTCATTTTTCAAGGTTGAACACTTTTTGCACAGCAAGATTCTGTTTTCACCTTCAACAAGTGATTTTGGAAGTATCAGACCTTCCAGGGATTGTAACAGGTTTTTTTACCTCTTTGGTGTTGGAATACAAGGATTTTGATGTTGAAAATCACAATGCAGGCTCTGTGAATGCTTTCAGTCCTTTGTATGTGTTGTTTGCTTCATTTCAAACCCTTGATTATAGCTTATCAACCTGTGCATGATGTTTTATGTTACAATTTCTGGTTTTTTTTCAATTTGCACGAACAAGAAGTGCTCACCACTCCTTTGGTGTATCACCCTTATTAGTTTAGTTTCAATTTTTGCATTTCTTATCCCTGTCTCCTTGCAAATTAGGATAAAATTAGGATCTGAACCTCTGCAGTTGTGCAAATATAGATATAATCAGAGGAGTTTGAGGAACCAGCCTCTAATCTAGAGATTCCTCTCTCATTTTACAAGTCCCACACTTGGAGAGAGGTTTCAATGTTGTGCAATCACACTGGATGCCTGAAACATCAACTTAGAAACCTGATTTGCATCCAGGGGTGCTGCTGATTTGCAACAACAGTTTTGGCACGCCCGGTGGGACTTTAGAGGTCTTCCACTTCATCTTTTGCAGGTTGGTGTGTTCCTGTGAATATTTCAGCCTTTGGAGGCACTTGCAAACACATCTGGCGACTCCATCTGATCAACAACCCATTTCTGAAGTTGCAGACCTATTTTTCATCCATTTCCATCCATTATTCTTTCCATTCTTTCATTCTTTTCCATTCCATGAAGTTGTGCAATCATGACTTCATTTCCATCATGGAACTCACATTTACAATAGCAGCAATGTTTCTCACCTCCAACATGTTTTTTAAATCCTCCAAATCAGCATTTTGAACAAATTCAAAATCAGCATACATACCCATATGAGCAGCAATGCCAAAATCAGTTTGGCTATGGAGCTTTCCAAGAGCAAGGGTGTGCATACAATGAAGACAATCAGATGTAAGATGCTGGTCTGTTGGAGAAAATCCAAAAGATGGAGATAAACATGGTGCAATCCAGGGCTCAAGCACAAATGAAAGCATTTGGAATCGGTTGTGGAGCACCCTGTCCATGGGTGGGACCTTTCCCAAGGCATTACAAGCCTCAAGAGAAGCTTAACTTCATGATTGCAATGCTGCCATTGCTTGCAAAGTGGATTGAAGGAATAGAGGTGTATGAGAGGAGTATTCAGCAACCTTGTCAACGGGTAAGCACACCATCTCATGCCTTTTCTTTTCCTCTTTCCCAATCTATTTTATCTCAGCAGTGTCAAGTTTTAAACTCTCTATCTGCTGCCCAAGTGTTGAATCCATTTCTCCACCCCCTAGTCTTCCACCTCATCTCAATTCTTCTATCCTTTTCCCTTCCAAACAGTCATCCCCTCCATAAGAGCTAAATGAAACACCCTCTCCTTCAAATAAACAAGAGGTTTTACCTCCTCCACCACCACAAAAAATTGCAAAAATCAGTCATGAAGGACAACAAAAAGAGAAGCCAAACAAGGATGAAGAAATTCAAATTTTGAAGAGTTGGGCTCTTAAATTTGGGATGAAGAAGATCCCTTTGCTGATGAAACCTTCAGAAGAGGTTGGAGTTAAAGAACAAATGGTGGTCAGGACTGATTTTGTTGCAGCAGAACAAGAGAAAAAGGAGTTACAGATCAGTAATCAATTTGTTCAGAATATAGTGTCCATGTTAGCACCCTATTTGAAGGAAATGCTGATCCAATTCAAATTACAAAAATCAGTCATGAGGGATAGCAAGAGGAAGGAGAAGCTACTCCAAATCCAAAAGAAGAGGATCACATTCCAGTTGTGGGGGAGAAAAGTGCAGATCCAAAGGCTTTGAGCATAAAGCAGGTTATAGAAGAACCTTCAGTTCTTCTCTCTACTTCATCTCTCTCAAGTTCTAGTACTGAAGAAGAGTTTAATCCCTCAAACTCAATGCTGGAGGATGAAAGAAACCATGGTGATCAAGTTGTAGATCAAGAGGACGCCATGGGAGAGGTTGAACATTTGCAGTAGGATAGCAATGAGGTAGTTTACCTGTCTGATTTGGAGGACTGTTTTGATGAAGAAGAACTGGTTGAGTTTCCACCATTCTCTCTTTCATCATCCATCTTCCAAACACAAGAGCTTGCTGTCATGGAGGAGAGTATTCATTTGCAGCAGCTTGCATCTTATAGAAGCTCTTTGGAACCAAGATTGGAAGATTTTAATCTTTCATGTCCTTCCTTCAAGGAAGAGAAAGGGCAGAAGGGTTCTACCATTGCTTCCACACCATCCATTCAAGGTCTACAAGAGAACTCCATTCTTGGAATTGAAAATCAGAATTATGGGCATACTCAACAGATCAGACCTTGCCCAATCAGGTATTTGGCTTCATTGGAGCCAAAGGAGAAGCCACAACCAGTCATACTTGCTTCTAAGCATGAGGATGAGATGCAAAGTTCCAAGGATCAGCTGTCATACCTCTACAATCCAAATGCAGAGCAACTAAAAGAGGTATTGGATTTGTTTTTGGTTGACACCTTGCTAATTTGGGTAGAAGACCAACTTCTTGTTGATTTTCCACTCATCCAATCAGCCATACTCAGCTCCAAATCATCTGCATGGCTGCCAATTTTGAAGAAAGGAAGCTATTTTGCACAACCAGTTGTAGGGTTTGTTTAGCTCACCTTTGCTTCCAGTTAGAGTAGAGTAGGTAGGTTTGCTTTCAGTAGAATATGTGCTTGTGCACATTCTGCATGTTCCATTTGGAGCATGTATGATTTTCAGTTTGTACATAGTTTTGGTGCTGCTGGTTTCGCTCTTGCACAGTTCGTTTTGATTGCATTTTGGTGGGAACAACTCCATGTCCAGTGGGATTCAAGCGGTTTAGAGGGAAGTTTTCAAAGTTCAAATCAGTTTTTAGGGTACTACTCATGACTCCATGCCCAATGGATTGTTTCAGGTTACTGATCATTCATACAGCAGGCAGATGACCCCCCTGAGTCGCAAAAATTGTTATCTAAATGTGCCCCCTACTCATTTTTTGGCTAAATCCCTTTCATTCTTTCCTTCTATTGTGCCTCAGTCATAAATTATTACTTTTTAGGCACTCAAAACCTTCTAGAAATGACACCATTGGATAAAGCTCTTTCTCAGCTTTCCAGAAAGGTAAAGTTTTCCTCCCAACTCCTCATATTTTTCAAGTTATGGCTCGGCAGAGTTTTTGTGGGAAATTTTCCCCTAGAAGGCCCGCAGCCAATCAGAACTCACCATGTGTCCAGGCCAAAAATATCAAAGTGATCCGATTTGGCCCTGTTTCCCTAAAACTTCAAATTGCCATATCTTTCGATCCAGAGCTCGATTTTTCACGTTCTTTATATCAATGGAAAGCTGGTGAAATTCTCTACAATATTCCATAGTCAATTTTGAAATTTGGTTCAGTTTGGAGGGATAAAATAAAAAACTCTTCTGGTACGCGCCCATGGACAGAACTGACGTTTCAACAACCAATTTTAATGTAAAATGGGCCACATTCTTCTCCAGCATGGTAAAAAATGTCAGGGCATGGGTTTGTAAGGACCTCCATGCTATTTTTAATGAATTTTGGTCAATGGGGAATGGCTCCCATGTTTTTTCATGTTTTCTCTCTCCTGGGCTCGACCCATGCACTGTAAAATCCAGATTTGGCTCATTTTTCAAGGTTGAACACCTTTTGCATAGCAAGATTCTGTTTTCACCTTCAACAAGTGATTTTGGAAGTATCAGACCTTCCAGGGATTGTAACAGTTTTTTTTGCCTCTTTGGTGTTGGAATACAAGGATTTTGATGTTGAAAATCACAATGCAGGCTCTGTGAATGATTTCAGTCCTTTGTATGTGTTGTTTGCTTCATTTCAAACCCTTTATTACAACTTATCAACCTGTGCATAATGTTTTATGTTGCAATTTCTGATTTGTGTCAATTTGCATGAACAAGAAGTGCTCACCACTCCTTTGGTGTATCACCCTTATTAGTTTAGTTTCAATTTTTGCATTTCTTATCCCTGTCTCCTTGCAAATTAGGATAAAATTAGGATCTGAACCTCTGCAATTGTGCAAATATAGATCTAATCAGAGGAGTTTGAGGAACCAGCCTCTAATCTGGAGATTCCTCTCTCATTTTACAAGTCCCAGACTTGGAGAGAGGTTTCAATGTTGTGCAATCACACTGGATGCCTAAAACATCAACTTAGAACCTTGATTTGCATCCAGGGGTGCTGCTAATTTACAACAACACTAACCATTTCCATACTTACCTTCAAAAAATTCAAAATGTTTAGGAGCCCTAGTAGACATCCCAATTAGGTTCACCTTATCTCAGATACATACCTCATCCCAGTATAAGCTTTGTACCCTACCTCTAGCACATTCTTGAACCATGTAGTTTGTTATTTGGCTCAAGATACAAATAAGGGCATCATACAAGTCTTGCCACAACTTAGGTCATCCACCTTTTACTATTTAAGACCTTTAAAACTATTCAAATATGTTTACTCATACCCTTTGAATCTCAGATCCATCAAGGGTGTTGCAAACCAACTCTAATACTAGTAGATAGTCAAATTAGACATCTCAGGCACACTTTACCGTATAACCTCTTATACTTATTCACTAAGATTCCACATCTGAATGAAATGGACCATGTAGACCTCATTCCCTTGGTTGGTAAACAATATCAGACCTTGGATAAACCTTCACTCACCTCAATAATTTCACAGAGACCATTCAAGACAAGAAGACCACCTACAAGCCTATATTGAATCATGTAACTTTTAACACTATACTTGGTGCACTGAGAAGGCCAACGTATAATAATTTACCCTTACTCACCTTTGAGGATCCATGTAACCCTTTAATAAAAATTTTCATGCACAAATAATCTTTCTCAGGCATCATGACCACTATAAAGTATATTATAATTTCTTCATATTGTATACGTAGATTACTAGCCCTGCAACTTATGATATACATGCCTAAATTTGGATACTCACACATTCATGATGAAATATTACCTATTATAGATACCATTTTTTCCATATTGAAACTTCCATAATACTTTAATCATGCTCTTGAAGATATATTTCCCATTTTTTCATTCCATCTCAGTAAAATTAGGTCTCCTAGATCTCTTACTGTCACATCTAATCACTGTCATGAATTCCAAGAAATTTGAAATTTCTCAGAGTCTAAAACCACTTGAATCAGAAAATTAATCATTGTATAGATATTTTTTACAAAATTTTGGATTTTGAATCCACCATTTTTACCTTAAAACTCAACTTTCCCTTCATAATGATTCATAAGAACACTAAGTACCAATTATGAAAAAAATACTTAAAAATGCACAAATTATGGTTTCAAAAGCTCAAACGTGACAATCACCATTGTAACAACATATCCTAATGTTATGAGAAACATTTTAAGTGACTAATAAATATGAAAAACACTTGTTTGCTTGAAATCACCTAATTTTTCCTCATCACTACCACATACCACTTTTAAAAAGGTGGTTTAATCAAGTCATCATATTGATGACTCATTCCATCTTCAATCCTTACTTACAGATAAATAGAGCACTTGACATCATGATCAATGCATAAAAAGAACAAATGACCTAGAACATTTAGAATTAACACACCCTTGATGATCATGATAGACCAATGAATGACCATGTATGCCCAGAGAGACTTCTCACACTATGACTTGTTTTTGAGACCACTTCATAGCTTCACATACATCATACACTCTTAGACACACTTTATTCATGCATTTATAGCTTATGAAAAAATCATGACACTTCATTTTTTATTAGATCAAACAACATGAGATGACATAGACTTTAGAATCTTCCATCAACTATAACTATTGACTTATTTTACATGAAAGGCATGACACAACATACATCTTATGAGACACTAACATGAATTTTAACACAAATTGAGTCATCCCAAACTAACACCACATCATGAAAGAGTAGACACAACCGTGATAGCAGAAACATTCCTACTCAGAGACCTCTATACAATGACATACACATTATCACTCTTTGAACAACCAAATATAACTTTAGAAAATTCTTAAAGATTTGATACAACATTCCTTTACTCAATGGAAAAGATAAACATGGACTTAGAAAACTCCCCCTCACTTCAATTCTTCATATTAACTAGTATACCTATGAGAATCCTAGTAGAATCATATGACACCATGATCACCTAAAAGGGTAGAACATCTAGTTCCATGTAATACTTGACACAAAGTTCCTCCATCAACTTACTTAGCTTCTCCACCTTCTCTTTTCTATCCTCCAATCGATAGTATTCTTATGTAGACAACAAAATCTCTTCAGGTTCAACAAGATCAAACAAACTTTCATAAGCAATAGAATCACCATGACTAGTACCAACAACTTTAGGATCATCCTTTGTTTCTTGATTTCTTCCTTCACTTTCCCAACATGTGTATACTCGACATAAGCCTTATTCCTATAGGCATTCGTATTGGTTCTATATTATATTTCAATGTCACCAAACTTGTTTCATTTGAAACAAATGATAGTATCCATACCTTTAGTATTTCTATCTTTCTAACCTTGTCTCGGTTTCCCTTGAGTGTAATATCTAGAAATATGTCTAACATCACTACATCTGAAACAAACAATTGAACCCTTACCTTTGTATCCTTCATTAGCTAAATTTTTATTTGGTGGTTCATACAATAAATACCTAGTAACATGGCCTCTCTCATGATAGTTGTAACAAATTGTATCCTTTGATTTATCACTTCTATTATCATTCCATGGATGATCAGTTCTAGAAAATATCCTACACTCCTTATCGCTATGATCAAATCCATTGAAATTAAAACATTAACCATTAAATGAGCTTTAATACCTTGAAGAATTTGGTTTCATGATTGATTTTTTCTTCATAATGTTGTTGATCTGATCTATATTTGAACCAAAATAATTTTTTTTGGCAACAACATCATTTACAATGACCTCCTTACCTTTGAAACTCTCTTTTTCTTTGGAAAATTCTTGAATTGATTCAGAGATGTTATCATCCTTGTTTTATTTATATTTTAAACCCAAACCTGACTTGTCACTTGAATGTATTTGGATGCTCAACATATCATCTAAGATATTTGCACTCTTTTCAAACTTTTGAAACATTTTCAATAATCTTAAAGTTAGATAAAAATATGATTGTAAAGAGTTCATGCCCATTTCAAACTTGATGCATTCATCATCTTGACTCTTGAGACTAACATTAAGAAAAGTAATATATTTTTTCATTTGAGTACACTCTTCCTCTTTATCTTTAAGCTTCTTAATGATTTCCTCCAGTCTTTGATCCATGCGTTTGGTATTTTCAGTTTCACTACTATTGGGAGAGTTTCTATCTTCATATAAGTACTCAAATTTATTCCATAATTCCTTAGCTTAATTAAAATCCAAAACCATGGTACTCACACATTCTTCCAAAGAATCAATTATGATATCCTTGGATATTTCTTCCATTGGATATGAATAATCAATATCTCCTACACAAAATTCATAACCAAGAGAACTAAGATTTACCTTCACTCTGAATCACTATAGGGCATAGTTTGTTCCATTGAATTTAGGACCTTCATATGGAAGGAACTCTTCTCCCATTTTTTTCTTCAAAGGATCTCCTTTCAAGTGATCAAACTTATCCAAAAGGATCTTCTCTGATACCAATTGTTGGAAGCACAATGGACTGAGGGGGGGATAATCATTCCTTACAATTTTAATTTCGACTATAAATTAATCATATAAAACATTAATGAATTAACCATCCATTAGAGTGTGCACAACAACATACAAAATTAATTTAGTTAACCATGAACAAGAAAAGTAACACCATACCACAAGATGTAAGTGGGAAACCCTCACTAGGGAAGAAAATCCTCTGAAACTTTTTCTCATATTAAACAAAAAAATTAAAGTGATTATTACACATCACAAGAGATTTATTTAGTGAGGCACTAATCCCACAAGGAACACCAATGCCTAAAACCTTGTTGATATTACTCACAACAAGATACTTGCATGAATATGAAACATAACACAATATTTTGATGAAGGTATCACTAAGGATATGCTACTAGAACTCAGTTGATGGTGATCATAAGATTCTACTCAAAACACCTTCAAATCCTTTTATAAAACCTAGGTCTTCAAACTTGCACAATCCTTCACTTCCCAATCCTTCAAACCCTTGCACACACTCTTACCAAAATTATTCAACCTATCATGCACTCTCTAATATCCAAAACTCGGCCTTCATATGTGCAAAACATGCTTATATAGGTCATACATTTCACACAAAATCAACTTGTTCAAAACAAAACCTGAAACATCACTCTTATAGGCTATCCTTGATTCAAATTCAAGAGAGGTCTGTTTCCCTCATTTGGTTTGACAAATTCAACTTCATAACATTCCATTTGAATCATAAAAATGTTCACATATGACCCAAGTAGGTCGGCCATGCCTAAAACCATCCATCATACACAAAAAATCCTCAAAACCTCATCAATAAGATGAGAAAAATCCACTCATACGAAAACCATTATTTTTAAAGCTCCATAATTCACCATACATGAGTAATATGAAATATAAACATCAAGTTGTTTCCAGCACCTTAACTTTACCTTTGGACATCAATAACACTCCAAAACACCTAGAATATGGCATGTTACCACTCCATCAAATTACCAGGGCATTTAGAACACATTTATGTAAGTTAGACCTCATAAATAATCTACTGGTTCAAACCACAACTACTTTCCTCTTCACCAAAATAAGCTACCCAAAAACTATTTTTGCAAACTCATCTACTTTGCACCCTTTCTATCTAGTTCAAGACATCAAAAGGCCTTCAATAGTAACAATTTTCATCCCTCTTCTCTTTTTAGGTGGTATAAATCATCAAAACATTCATCTCATGCTCCAGTCAACTTAATATTTCAGTAAAAGCAGTCCTGTCTTGAAACTCAAGAAACCTTCATCTCCACAAAATGACCCGGAAATCACATCAAATAAACTCATAATGAGACCAAATTTATACCAATATAAATCCCTATTAATAATAATTCCATAACGTATTGGAACTCCTTCCAAATCAAAATGATAGGCCTTCAAACAAGCCCATCTTTGCAAACTACCTGAAATTGTCCCAAAACTGCCCTTTGACCAGTCAACACATAAAGATCACACTTAACCTTTTAAATACATCACCATGACTTATAAAAACCATGGAAATAAATAAAATTTCACATAATTGACATAATTACCATTTCGTTTGCAACTCCTTTCAAAAACCTTTTCCCAAACTGAACTTCTTCATAAATAGGCCTATTTTAATGGGGTCCACTCATCACCATAAGCACTACCATACATTTCTATAAACCTAATGGATTCCTCTACATTGTAAAATCATCATTCATACACTATTAATAAATTCTAGGCAATTATTATCATTTTATCTCCTATTTCTTTTGAGCTAGGGTTTCAAGTACATAAAAAGTTGTTTACATTCTTAATAGTTGTTCATAAAAACCTGATAATGAAATGACCTAATTATTTTTGTAAAAGCTTCTATAAATAATTTCAAAAGTTCCCATGTAAATCACAAAATTCAGCGTGAGCATGAGAAGGTTCAATTCGAGCTGGAAATGACCTTCTTTGTGACCTTGTTTCACACAAAACATCATAACTTGAAATTACCATTACAGAATGACACAAAATTTTGTTCACAACTCAAGGAAGCCCCTATTTATCATTTTCAATCATCATATTATCTCAAAAAGTTATACATCTCTCTAGCCACTAGGACTTTCATGACTATCCCTTAGGGTTTTAGAATGTCTAGGTTAGGGTCAACTGATATAACATCATAACTCATCATATAAACTCTCCAAAAGTCCATAACATACCTACATCATTAAATAAATACCTACATGCATCCATGGGCTCATATAGATTTACAACTCACCCTCATGCCTCCTAGAACCCATGCTTGGTCTAGATGAGCACCTGAATCATGGTATTCAACCTATACATGTTACCTAAAACTCATGTGAGTTCCCAAGAACTCTCCTAACATGCTCTCTGTGTAGACACTAAAATTAGGTCACACTCCCTTTTGGTCCCTCGACAAATAAACACCATTCATTACATTAAACTAGCCATGACCCCCTTCACCCCACTAATATTAATTTAATTAATCTAATTAAATTAATTCATTATCCTCACCATATTTATTTTTTAAATATCTTAATTTAGATAATATCCACACATACACCTCACCTAGACACATCATCAAGCCAACTCACCCTAAGACCTATTCTTAGTAAGTTGTCATAACTAACTAAGACTTACCCAAACCCTAAAAATCAATGCCTACATTCCCTCTAACAACATTCCTGCATGCTTACAATAATCTTCCAGTCTAATCCACGAGTTAACAACACGAGATCTGAGAAAATCAAGAGGATATCCCTAGTTTAGTAAACCTAGGAAATCCCACCTTGACCGATACCGGTTACCCCTAACCATTGCCGGTCACCTTTTAACTCCCAAAACAACCTTATTTTGGAGGTTGGAAAATATTGGCACATTTCTGAGAGACATCACATCTTCCGAGAAATGATTTTAGCGAGAACACACATGCAAGGAAGGAGATCAAGCATTTTCTCCTACACAGCCACCCAACACTCACCTTAGCAAGGATTCTATCCAACTAAGAAAGAAGGAGGGCACATGTAACCCATGCAGAATATTCCCTATGATTGGTGATCATCTACAACCTTTAACCTCTTACCAACACCTTCATCCCTCACTCAACAAGCGTCCAGAACTAGGTTCCATGTAGTTCCTCCTAGCCAAAAGGAAATTCTCATGATCAGCTATGGATTCAGAAGTCATACCGCACAACAACCCATCAACCTGAATTTTAATAGGTATTCCTCATATGCCCGTTACCTTATCTATTTCATTAATATTTCAAAGAAATGTCTAAGAATCAGGTGAAACATTTTGGCACACCCGGTGGGACCCATCCAGAGTTCCTTACATTTTATTCATTCCTAGGAAAAGTTGTGTGTTTTTTTCCCTTCTGAAAAGCATACACATTAATTTTCTTCCTTGGTAACCTACCTTTTCTTTCTATTTACTCTAAAAGAAACCTTTCTTTTGGTGTACTTAAAAAGAACCATTTCTTCATGTTTTTCTGCATTTTAGTGAAAGAGCATCCCTCTTCCTCTTTATCTATTTGTGTCATCAAACTTCACATTTCGATTTGGGATTAAAATAAGTACATTCCATTATGATTTATTGCATTAGCTCACATAAACTGAGGGCAACCTATACACTGGAAGTCATGCCCAGCTTATGGTTGACAAACGAATTGTAGAAAAGCACTTCTTTCCTTTTCTCTTTCTCTGAGTCTTACCAAACCTCACAAAAATTCAAAAATACATACATTCTTAAACAACATCCTACCTGGAAGAAGTTGTAGGTGATCACATGATCACATTATAGTGGGCACCCAGCTTGCTGCTCTATCGAGTCATACTTCAGAGTGAGGCCCACCTCCACCATAACATACCTGAAACCTCACCTTTTAGATCTCCTTCTTCGTAGGAAGCCATCCTCACAAAAAAAAATCTATTTTACAGTTAATGTGTCAGTCCTTAAATACCTTAAGCTAAACAAACATAATAGAAAAGGCACTCTTAGGGTCACATTAATTAGTATTTCTGCTTGGCTTGCATTTTGAGATGAGAGGTCAAGTCCTTCATTTACTTTTGTTTCTCCTCGCATGCTCCTCATCATAGCTGGTGTATTCCGACTCTTTATGAGCGTGCCTGGACCATATTCTCATCATTCTTAGAATTATGGGTCTGATTCCACATCATATTTTAATTCACAACCACTTTCCTTTCATCACTATTTCAATTTCACAGTGACCGGTGTCGGTCCAATGACCGTCATCAGTTACCCTCCCACCATCATCGGTTATACCCAACCGGTGTCGGTTGTAGGTCCTTTTTGTTAATCTACCTAAAAGTACATTTATTCATCTTATTCTACTTTTCACAGTCCATGTCACTACTATCGTTCCTATTTACATTGTAAAACTCATTAGATTTGACATACCTATCAAAAATTGGCCTTATACCCTTGTTTTTGACTCAATGTCCATTTTCTACAGTGACCGATAGCGGTTACCTATGACCGGCGTCGGTTTACCCTAAATGGCATTAGTTATCCTGTGTCACTTTCCAGCCAACATTTGGTACCTAATCCACTTTTTACCACCTATTCCTGTTGTTTTTCTGAGTCATTTATAGAGAAGCAACCCCACCTGATCAATACTGGTTCACATGGTGTTGACCTGAAGAAAAACAAGCGCACTCGTATTCCATGCCAGTTGTCAATCACTCCCACTTAGTCCTTCACCACATTTCATTTTATCACTAGCCATGGATCCCATCCAACCTATCACTATCACTACCGGATATGAGGAGTTCACACAACTCGACCAAAACCCTGCCACCTTGCAGTTTTACCTTTCCCACTCATCCACTCAAGATGCCTAGAGTTATTTGATATACGACATGCTCATATCTATCCCTCCGACTCTCGCTCCCACTCCTGCATCAGATCCATCTGGCTCCGTGCTGCCCACATCTACCTTACCCCTAGTCATGTCGTAGCTAGGTTCTATACCCGTTATGACTGTCATGTCTGCTACCTCTATTGCACCCGTCACATCCACCATACCTTTGAAAACTACCCAAAACGCTACCTCATCCACCCCTAATGTCTCTCATATACCCATAGCTACACTACCACCTCCAGTGTTGGTGATCCATACCCCTTTTTAGAACGTGGTCCTTTCCATTCCACAATCATTAGCCCCCATTACCACTAGGGTTACCACGACCCTTCCACCTCCATATAAATACTATCAGCAGCCTCCCGTTTCATCTATTATTCACTCTGGGTACATACCCCATGTATCACTACCTTCTTCTCAATCAACCTACACGGCAGCACCATATGCTGGAGTACCACCCCCATTATATGCCCAAAACCAACCCTCTCATGCAACAGGAGGCACCCAATCATCACAACCTACCAATGACCTAATCAAATTGATGTTGGACAAGATGCAGACATTGGAGGCATCAGTTTCTAGCTCCTGCAAAAATCTCACCTACTATGAGATTTGCAACGAGCCCATCCACCCATCCATTCCTATTCGTCTATACCCCGTACATTTGGAGATTCATAAATTCAACCACTTTAATAGCAAGGAAGACCCACAACAACATTTGAGTTCGTTCAAACATGGGTGCTACCTGATCGCTCATGATGATGCTTTGCTCCTGAGAACCTTTCCCATGTCTCTGACTGGACCTGCATTAGATTGGTATAGTGGGTTACCTAGAAACTCTATATTCTCATTCAATTAGGTAGCCCAAGCCTTCTTAGATCACTTCTCCATCAATATCATCAAGAAGGTTACCATGACCAACCTATACTCCACGCGTCAGTATGAGGATGAATCTATTGCAGATTTTGTCACTCACTAGCATAGCCTGATTAATCATCTCACCTTCTAACTGCCACAAACAAAACTCATCAAGCTCTTCACACGGGCTTGTGTTAGACATATCTCATCAACCTTGCAGGTCTAAACCTTTCAAACATTTTATGAAGCATTCACCATGGCATGAAAGTTAGAGATTTGCACCATCGAAGAGAATAAAATCCAATTACACAATAAGAATTCAGCATTCAAGTCGAATGATACATCTTCTTCTTCCAAACCACAAAACAATTATTCAAAAGCTAAGGGCACCGCTAATGCAATGGTACTCAAGGTTGGCCCATCTCATCCGTAAAATCAAGCTACCCCCTCATCTAATCTCTCACCCATCCAGACTTTTCAATTCGGACGAGAACAGTGGAAATACACCTCAACTGGGGAGCCTTACTCTTATGTCTTAAAAAAGATTATCAAATCTAGGACCATCATGCTTCCACCTATAAACTCACACACTGGTTTTGACCCTGCTCGCCCCATGCCTGCATGGTATAAATAACATGACTTTTGTAACTATCATCGAGTAAAGGGACATAGCGACGGCAATTGCATCACTTTAAAAAACATTGTCCAAGAAATGCTCAGGAAAGGTGAGTTAACTGTGGATAATCCTAACGCACCTACCAACCAAAACCTACACATCTTCAAGAAACCATTTCCCAATCATGCCCATTCGTCTGATCAAACCAGTGAGACCTCAACTCATGATACCCATACTTGTGAGGTCCACACTATTTTTAGTGACGCACCTATCACCTCCCAATTACCCCATATTCCTTCCATAGATGAGATTCTAGCCCAAAGTCCTCCTTTTGCATCAGAACTAATTTCCCATGTTCCTTCACCCACAGAGGAACACCTTTCATCTCCTTCCTCACCTATGGAGGAGTCTTCCGCTAACATTGACACCATTTCACCTTTGGCTTCTCCACTTAGAGAACTGATACCCATAGTACTTCTTCAGTCCACGAAGGATATTTATTTACCTCCTCCACCCATAGAGGAGCACCCATCATCTCCTCCCCCTACAAAGGAGCTCCTATCATCTCCTCCACCTATAGAGGAGCACCTATCATCTCCTCCACCTATCATAGACCCAGTTGAGATACCTTTGCCTCTTGGTGAGCATTCTCCATCAGCTACCCAAGATCTTGCGGACCTACTTTCAGCTCTCTTACCCACGGAAGCTGAAGCTAGCCAATTCCCCGTCTCTAAGACACATTTTACTAGAATTTCCATTAGGTCCTCATCAACTTCACCTACAGACATGTCATTCTCAAATTTGGCTGATCACTTAGATTATGTGGATAGGGCCTTACTATGGGGGCACCTTTTACTTCCTATCTCCATGTAGATGCAGATGTCACTTGCTGATACCTCCACTATCTACCCAAAAATATTTCAACCAATCAAACTAAACACAAACACCTCTATCACAACTCCTTCCATGACACCTATCATAGCTCAAATCACACCCTTACCCATAACCCAACCTATATCTAAACCCAAACCCACACCTACGACATCTTCCTTGACTAAACCTATTACCACTTTAGGGGTCACCCCAACCACCAGCCTTACTCATCCGCCTATCAAAATTGATTTAGCTATATCCTCCAAAGTCAACACCACACCTACTCCGATACCCAAAAATAATAAAAAAACCCATAGAACTCATACCTCGGCTGCACCAATCACACCTGCACCTGTCTCGTCCGTCTTAGGACCTCAACTTCCCAACACGGTTAAGAAACCTCCACCTGTCAATAAACCAAAAACAAAATAGCCCATTCTTTCCTAAAAAACCTCTAACCTACCCAAGCACCTGACATGACTTACACCTACACCTGTAGCATCTCGACCACCCATACCTCCAATACCCTCTGCAACTTCTTCACCACCCACTACACTTTAGTCTTTGTCTCTCACACCCCCTGCATGACCCGTGTCATCTACCTTCACAACACTACCATTATCCCCCTGGGTAACTCGCCCTCTTCCTCCATTTTCCTTTCCTTCTAGATCATGTGCATCCATATCACCTTTACCCAAGAAGGTACAACCCAAAGAAAAAACTCTGCTACCTCCCAATAAGGTAGTCAAAACAACCACACACCCTCCTTCCCATTCATCTACCATACCCCTACTTAGACAAACAAGACTGACACCCAAGACCACTCTAGCACCCAAAACCATAGCTCGACCTACTCCCCCTCCTGCAAGGAATGTTCCTCAACAATGAACCGTACCTACACCCAAACCCACGTTCACTTCCCATTGCAACCCACTAGTAGGATCCTATGCCAAAATATTAACCAACCTCCTTGAGACCTCTGTCATCACATTACCACTTCTCAGACCTTATGATCCTCTCAAACCCAAGACAAAAGGGTTTGATGACACTAAAATGTATGCATACCATCATGTGCCAGGCCATGATGTGGAAAAATGCAAGGCCTTGAAAATAGTCCTTATCCAATTATGTCCTCCAGAAGCCAATTTTGATGATGGTGACCTTCTTGATGAGGACACTGCTTCACTGACACCCATTCCCATAGTCCTTCCTTCAGTACCCACTTGACAACCATGACCTCCACCACCACAGCTCCTAGAGCCATCTCCAAGATTCAAAATTAACATGGTTCACGTCAGAGAACTTTCTGCACCATCACCTAAATGTCATTACACTCAACTCACTTCACAAGGATTTTCTCCTCCAGTAGGTTTTTTCCCATCATGTCATTATACCACTCATCCTACACCTTCTCCATTTAAATACTCCCCTTAAATCAACATGATAGACGTCACTACACGTGCTTAGAAGGATAAGGGCAAAGAAAAGGCAACTGACCCACCAACCAATCCTATACCCAACATACCATCTGCACCCATACCTAAAATCACTATCCGCGGCCCCACATACCCTATTTCTGATGGAGTCACACATCACACTATGCTCAAACAATTACACCAATCTCCCCTCAAAATTTCCTTATATGACCTCATCCAAACCTCAGAATCCCATCGTTAAGCTCTCATGGAGGTTCTTAAATCTATTGAGGTTTTACCCAATGAGCCTACACCCGTAGCCTCCATTACCACACCCCATCATGTAGCCTCTCTCCCCAAATTACCACCTTCATCTTCACCTCACCCTATTTACCAAGTAGCCTCCCTTATATTTTTAGAGGAAGAGATCGCGCCACACCAAAACGATGACCTGGACCCAGACCTCTTCATTAATTTCCACACCGATGACATATGGTTACGACGTGTAATGATTAATGGGGGTGATAGCATTAACATCATTTCATCCCATACATTCGCTCAAATGCGTATACCTGACAATTACATGCATAAACATCCTGTCATGTTGCGTTCATTCAATGATGCCACTGTCATTCTTAACATTCGCATGGGCCTCTACACTATCCTAGAATTATTTTACGTTTTGGAGGGGGAGTTTCAATATAACTAGTTTTTTAGCAGACCCTGGATTCCTGTCATGGGTTACATTCGTTCCACTTTGCATCGTTGTGTAAAGTTTGAGCATGAAGGACATACCTACACTATCCCAACTGATCCATCACCTTTTAAAACATGCAACATGCTTTACCGACCCAATGATGTTCTCATACCTATCAAGTTTTCTACCTCCGCAACCGCTACTTCTTCACCTACACCTCCACTTACCAGTACAGCCGCTGCTTCAACCGCACATATCTACTCCATTCTTACCGCTGCCACAACCTCCATGGCTGACCCATTAGCTTCATAATCCGTTAGCTTCACATCTCTATCAACCTCTGACACATCATCCATTCCAGCTACCTACATACCAAACACCGATCCCTTGGAAGGTGTTTTTCAACACCTCACTCTGGGGTGTACCGCCTATATAGTGTCAACACATTCCTTACTCCACAAGAATATGGAATTCTTCACCAGCACCCTCACTATGATCACCACATAGGATAACACCTCCTTTATGGTCCTCCTCACCTTCATACCAGTATCACCTATGGGAGACTTGATATTACCACTTACACGCCCGAACCACCATCACACACCCACCCATTTTCTACTGACTTTCAGTCCCTGACCAATCACTGTTTCTCCCATACCTTCCTACACCAATGTGCATGAAAGGGTTTTGGTTTTGGATTTTACAAGAAATGCCACCATACTGTTATTCCATGTACCACCCAAAAACATAACAACCGTGGTGATATCATCTTTTCTGAACCACTTACCAAACAGGGCCACATTGAACCTGTTGAGGACATTAACCCTTCTCCACCTTCTTCACCCGCTCTTCCTTCATCACCACTCTCACCGACGGAGTCGATGGATCTAGAATCTATCCATCCTAACTTTTTTTTCATAAACACCATTTCCTTGGGGCCTCTGACTTATCAACGCAAGGGTGAGGCCTCTTCGTCTCTTCCCTTCTTGTATCCTGAAATGATCGATGACGATACACCTTTAATTAACATCGTTCAATTTCAAGATGATGAATCTATAATCACCTACCTTGGTACAGAAGACTCATATATTCATCAGTTTTTACCCTCTGAGATGTAAACCATGTTGAATGAATCAACAATCGAGATCAACATTCATACTCAGGACGACCTGCAAATCCTAAAGATCGGTCAATCTTTAGATGCTTTTGAACAGGAAGCCATCACTTCTTTCCTCAAAGATCATAACCATGATTTCACTTGGTCTTACACAAACATGCCAGGTATTGACCCCGCCATAGTGGTCCACAAAAATCCTAACCATTCCCGATGCCAAACCCATCAAACAAAAGCTGAGGAAAATGCACCCTCACATTGCCCTTCTCGTCAAAGAGGAACTTTAGCACCTTCTTTCTGTTTCATTCATATTACCCATTGATTATCCTCGTTGGATTTCTAACATTTTCCCTGTCACTAAGGCGACAGGGGGACTTCACATTTGCACAGAATTCTATGACCTCAACCTAGCCTGCCCAAAAGATGATTTCCCCTTACCTATTATTGACTAACTGGTTGACCTTACCACTGGTCATGAAATGCTATCACTCATGGATGGCTTCTCAATTTATAACCAAATCTTACTTGCCCCATAAGATCAACACAAGACCTCGTTCATCACCCCTTAGGGGACCTTTTGCTATCGAGTCATGCCTTTTGGCCTTAAAAACACTGGTGCCACATATCAGCGGGTTATGACTTACATCTTCCATGACATCATGCATCGCATATTGGAAGATTATGTGGAAGATCTCTTGGCCAAATCTAAATGCTGCTCCGAACACCTTTCCATCTCAAGAAAACTCGTGGCTTTATCATTTCCCTATGTGGTATAGAAGTTGATCCTACTAAAGTCAAGGACATTCTCAAAATTCCTCCACCTACTAACCTTAGACAACTTCGTAGCCTGCAAGGTAAGTTGCAGTATATTCACTATTTCATTTCACAATTATTTGATTGGTGTTAACCATTTCATCATCTTCTCAAGAAGGATGTCTCCTTTAAATGGAATGTTGACTGCCATAAAACTTTTAAGGCCCTAAAACAACACCTTCTCCAACCACCCATACTCATTCCACCTAAAGACGATCAACCTTTCTACCTATACATCTCCGCTACCAATCACTCCTTGGGAGCCATGCTCACTCATCGTGATGAACAACACAGGGAGCAAGTGGTTTATTACATAAGCCATACTCTTTTAGACTATGAAGCCCAATACACCAATCCTAAAAAACTTTTCTTATCCTTATTTTTCATTGCCACCAAACTCCGCCATTACCTAATCAACCACAAAACCTATGTTGTGACCAACACCGACCCCTTACACTTCATGTATGCCAACCTTATCAAAATCAGCGTGCCGCACGTTGGATTATGATTTTAGCTGATCTTGACCTCAAATTCATTCATCAAAATTACATCAAGGGCCAAGCTATCACCGATCAATTGGCCTACACACCTATTTCTAGGGATCAACCCTCTAATTTTGAATTTCCAGATGAGTCAATTGCTACCCTTTCCTTGGACGAACCCCCTTACCAAATGAAACTCATTTTTTATGGTTCCAAGTGTCAGCGTGGGCATGGGGCTAGTATTATCCTCATTCCTCTTGATGGTGAACCCATGCCTTTGTCCTTCAAACTATATTTTGATTGTACAAACAATATCACCGAATACGAAGCACTCGTATTAGGTCTCCAAGCTGCCTATGCCCTGGATGTCAAATCAATCAACATCTTTGGTGATTCTCAATTAGTCGTAAACTAGGTCAATGGTATATATCAATGTCATAATGAGATAATTCAAAAGTATAAACATCATGTGGACATACTTTTGACCACCTTTTACCATTACACGCTTTAAACCGTCCCACGTTTAACCAACAAATTTGCAGATACCATGGCCTGGTTAACTTCCCAAATACCCTATTCGCCCGCTGATTCTAAAATATTTTTCACTTTACAATGACTCCAATCACCTTCTTATCTACCTCATTATGTTTAATCCATTGGAACCATCACCTCTGAGCTGAGTGACCTTTGATATAAACAAAAATTTGACTACCTTTCTCTCTCCATCTTACCTCCTGACCTCACTCATAACAGACAATGCACCTTCCTTTAAACGGTCTCTTATTACGTCATCCTGGGGGGCCTCCTCTATAAGTGTAGCTTTGATGGTATTCTCTTACGATGCCTCAAAAATTCTAAAAATCCTTATATCACTAAGGAGGTTCATGATGGCATATGTAGAGGTCACTTCAGTGGCCTTGTTGTTGCTAAACACATTCTTCGCCTGGGATATTAATGGCCTACCCTTAACAATGATTGTTGTGACTATGTCAAGCATTGTGTAAAATGCCAACAACATACCAACCTTTATCACACACCCAGTCACACCTTATAGGTCACCCGTGACCTTTGGCCATTCTCTCAGTGGGGTTTGGATCTTATCGGAGAAATCAATCCCCATTATTCCCAACACCATCAATGGATCATCACCACTACCGAATACTATACAAAATGGGTGGAAGCCATACCACTCATCTCATCGAAAGCAGGGATAATTTTAGTGGCGAATATTCGTAATATGGCGAATATTCCATTTTTGAAAATTTTGAAAAGGTGAATTTTTTGGCACTGGCCAGTGACCTGTTCGCCTAAAAATTACACTTTAATTTTTTTTAGGGGTCGGCTTCGCCTACCCCTTGAAAAATATCCCCTATATAACCTATATTATTCGCCAGGTAGAACACTTCTACTTCACATTTTTCAACAATATGATATATCCCATATTATGGACGCGCGACAAGCGGGTAAGTTATTGATGCGCGACAAGGAGGGTTTGCAGACAAGGAGATACTGTAGATATTGACGCATAGTAGATGCATGACAAAGATTTTGTTGACGAGCGACATGGAGTTTTTTCGATGAGCAAGAAGAGGGCAGAGGTTGCAGAAGCACGACATGATATTTGCTGTCGCGCGTCATTAAGGCCTATTGACGCGCGACATTAAGGCCTATTGACGCGCGTCACTAAGGCCTATTGACGCGCGTCAATAGGCCTTAGTGACGCACGTCACTAAGGCCTTAATGTCGCGCGTCAATAGGCCTTAGTGACGCGCGTCACTAAGGTCTATTGACGCGCGACAGCAAATATCATGTCGCGCGTCAATAGGCCTTAGTGACGCGCGTCAATAGGCCTTAATGTCGCTCGTCAATAGGCCTTAGTGACGCGCGTCACTAAGGTCTGTTGACGCGCGTCACTAAGGCCTATTGACGCGCGTCACTAAGGCCTATTGACGCGCGACAAGGAGGTACAACAGATATTGACGCATACCAGACGCACGACAAAGAGTTTGTTGATGCGCGACAGAGATTTTTTGATGAGAAAGCAGAGGTCGGAGGCTGCAGACGCGCGACGGAAGATTTTGCTGTCGCGCGTCATTAAGGCCTATTGACACGCGACATTAAGGCCTATTGACGCGCGTCACTAAGTCCTGTTGACGCGCATCAATAGGCCTTAGTGACGCGCGTCACTAAGGCCTTAATGTCACGCGTCAATAGGCCTTAGTGACGCGCGTCACTAAGGTCTATTGACGCGCGACAGCAAATATCATGTCGCGCGTCAATAGGCCTTAGTGACGCGCGTCAATAGGCCTTAATGTCGCGCGTCAATAGGCCTTAGTGACGCGCGTCACTAAGGTCTGTTGACGCGCATCACTAAGGCCTATTGACGCGCGTCACTAAGGCCTATTGACGCGCGACAAGGAGGTACAACAGATATTGACGCATATCAGACGCACGACAAAGAGTTTGTTGATGCGCGACAAAGATTTTTTGATGAGAAAGCAGAGGTCGGAGGCTGCAGACGCGCGACGGGAGATTTTGCTGTCGCGCGTCAAGTAAATGCAATGTCGCGCGTCAATAGACCTTAGTGACGCGCGTCAATAGACCTTAGTGACGCGCGTCAATAGACCTATTGACGCGCGTCACTGAGGGTGCTGTCTGACAGCACCCTCAGTGACGCGCGTCAATAGGTCTATTGACGCGCGTCACTAAGGTCTATTGACGCGCGACATTGCATTTACTTGACGCGCGACAGCAAAATCTCCCGTCGCGTGTCTGCAGCCTCCTGTCGCAGTGCTTGATAATCAGGCGAAATTTTTTCATACAACCCCCAAAAAATTTGCCTTCCCGTGAAACCGGTTCCAGGGATATTCGCCAGGTATTCTCCACCTCCGATTTCTAGGAGGTCTCTTAAAATGAACCCTGATCGAAAGATGAGAAAATATGTGAGTTCATCAATCATCACATCATTTTTCACTTTGTTGTTCCTCATTGCCTCATCACTGGCAATGGAAAAAAAATCAAAAATAAAACCCTGTGAAAATTTGCGACACCTTTGGTATTTATCTCAATTTCTCATCACCTTACTACCCAAAAACCAATAGCCAAGCCGAATTCACTAAGAAAACTCTAAACAAAATTCTCATGAAAGTGGCTAACGATATTGGAAAGGATTGGCATATGCACATTCCTTTTTCCCTGTGGGCATACCGCACTAGTATTCACACTTCCACTACCGCTACACCATTTTCTCTAGTCTACGGTACAGAGGCTGTTCTACCTCTCGAAGTCTAGATTCCCTCACTCCACATTTCTCTTCATGACATTCTCAATGATGATGACTTTCATCATGAGCATTTAGCACAGCTTGAGCTATTAGACGAATGTTATCTCAACGCTCTGGATCACCTTCAAGTTTACCAAAAACATATCAAATGTGCCTACGAATAACGTGTCAATGAATGAACCTTCCAAGTCAGTGACCTTGTCCTAAAGGAAAATCAACACGTAACCAAAGAAGAAAAAATTAAACGGGGTAGATTTTCTCCTAATTGGCTTGGACCATACATCGTGACTCATACTTATAGATCAGGTGCTTATCATTTATCTTCACTCGATGGTAAACTCGAACCTGAGCCCCTTAACACCTTGCATCTTCGACCATTCTATTGTTGACTTTTAGTCCTACCTCACCTTTTGTCTCTTTCCATACTCATCCCTTGAGCGCTATCCACTTCATACACCTCACCAATGATTAAACAAGAATCATTTGAGTACACGTCACTTGTTATCTTCCTTTGAACATGTGTACCACAGCATTGCACATAGCATGATTCTCATGGATACTTTTCGTCTACCTTTAGATGAGATCCCATGGTCATTTCACCCTGCCTTTTGAGCAAGTGTCCTCTTCTTCACCTTAGTCTTGTCCATGACTTCAAAGCCTTCACATGGGACCCAACTACTTGAGTCAAACTTCTAATTAAAATATGACTCCCTCAAAAGTACATCTTTCTCTCGATAATCGCTGCTATAAATAGACTGCTCCCCTGAAGGAAAGCTATTTAAAGCCCTTTCACAAAAAAAATGAGAAACATTTGAAGCTTCCCACATCGATCAGCTTCACGAAGACCTCAAGGAGTTAAATTCCTCATCCCATATATAATTCCCACATTGATCAGTCTATCTCCATATACAAGAAAAAACAGAAAACTTTTTAGTCATGGACTTTCCCATTGTGACCTTGGATCTCTTTCTCGAAGAGCATGCTACCTCATATCATATAAACTTAACCACCTTTCATCCTTTTCACCATTCCTACTCCCATTTCCTATTGCCTCAAGGGACCTCTTAGTAACCAAGACATTTGGTGATCATGTGACTACTTTTCACCGTAGAACAATCAATCATGCAATGTCTTTAGGGTCTTACGTTCATCACCTCTTCCAAGGTATGATCTACTCGGTATGATCCTAACCAATCAAGTGGATTTATTTCCCTCCCTTATCCTTTAGTCATTTTTATTTACGTTTTTATTACCTTATACAAGACTTGGTCCTCGACGCTTAACTTTAGGGTAATCTTCTCCTTCTTTTACCAAAATCAAACTCACCTATACCAATTTTCCTATAACCCACCCACACCTAACAGACCTAAACCCACACCATACCTAAAGCCTACTAAATCATTTTCATACCTCATAATATTCTTCCCTAGCTCATGGGAGAACTACATTAGCATGAGGTCCCTTTTTTTCTGAGACTATGTAGGTAGCACTCCGAGGGCATGGGGCCCTTAGAGGTTAGCTCGGCCACTCTCTACCCTAAATAATTCATCTTTTATCTTCCTAACATTAAATCATACCTCACTTAGTTTCCCTTTTATACCCAAAATTGGAAATTAAACCACATACATAATAAGTTACTGTATATTTTAATCCTCATCACAACATACCTTTATTACGCCTACCATTTCTCTATCATCATTATGCATAGATTACACCACATCTCACATATGACCCATATTATCATTCATTGAAAAAAAAATAATCACAACTTCACCTACTTTGAATGCAACCATACCTAAACGAACTGACTCCACCATGCCTAAGACCTGACTCGATCTATGCCTAAGACCTGTCTCAATCCATGCCTAAACAAACCTGACTCCACCATGCCTAAGACCTAACTTGATTCATGCCTAAGACTTGACTCGATCCATGCCTAAACCAACCTAACTCCATCATGCCTAACTCACCTAATTTTCGTCCATATCAAAACAACAAATCAAAAATATCATCAATGCACCAATAAATTGAAAGTCTCATCAAAACATCAACAAATCAAGAATCTCATATATCTCATCATATAAACACATGTGTATCTCAATACAATATACATGGCTATCCCATCATGTCCATCATCTAAAAATAATCGATACGCAGGTCGATACTTAATACAAAATGTCATCGGCACGTAAGACGGTCTTATATACATCAAAATAATGAACCAATACAAAATCTCTTCGGCACATAGGCCAGTATATATCAAAAAATTACTATCATACATCAAAAATCAGGCACCACATATTAGGCATCTCGGCAGATATCCTCCATCTCTATATCACATGTACCCTCTGCCTCCTCAGCCACTATCTACTGACCTGCTAACATCTCCCCACCCATCATAGGTGGTGGTTGGGTCCATGTTGGCACTTCACCTAGAGTTGGTCTCCATAAAATGGTGGCCTCTCCTTGATCTGTCCTTGGATCTCGATGGCCTCCTATACTCTCCACACTATGAGTGCAGGATATAGTCCTCTCACTTGATGCCTGTTATACCCGGTACTCTCCATAGGATAGAATGACTTTCCCAACTGCCATAAGCCGGTATTTGTAGTATCTGGCCTCACCTAAGGAATCTTGTAACTTGGATATAAGCACGGTCTTTGATGGCCCCATAGACCTCGGCCCCTATACCTGTCCTACGGGACCCTATCCCACTCCTGCCTGTGAACTGGGACCCAGTCCCAGTGCCTGTGGTGGTGCCCCCTATCTCTATGCATGTATCTACGCCTGTAAGGCCCCAATCTATACCTAGATTATGGCTAACTGGCCCTGCAAACCTGCCACCTATACTTGTAAGGCCACCACCTGACCATCATCCTCCCCTCCATCTCCATCCCCACCACTCGGCCATCTGGGCCTGAAGACTGGTCACTTGTACATGTAACTCGGCCATCTCTGCCTCTGAGCTTGTAGCCAATTGTGCCTACACCATACCCAACTAGGTAATCAGGGTACCCACCTGCCCCTGTAGGGACATCCCTCTGCACTGTGATGGTGGCTAGATTCTGGTTGCCCTGATGTGGGTGGTACTAGCTCATAAATGTGCCACCCACCATTATCTGTATCATGTCTGTAACCCCGACATCATCAATCTATGTTAGTCTACCACCTACTCCTCCTGCCCTGTGGGCACTTTTGGTTGTGGTAGAGGTAATGGCCTCTCCACGTCATATCTCCTAGTACTGCGGAAAGGGCGGAGGTACATCCTATGGTAGTCCTAACTGTCATCTAACCCTATCCACAGGGATCATCTCGTGCTCCCCGGCATGATGACCCCTCTATCCATCTCAACAACCAAATCCCATCTAACTCATCGTGCACCCGTCTGATATGAGGGGATAACCCACATACAGCCTCCATATGATGTCCACTCTGGACAACCCCTCTAATAGTCGCCTAGTAGTATGCTACATCATGTATAGGAATATCTAATATCTCTACTCTCCAATAATAGGTACCCATAACCTGTACCTCACTCGTACAAATCTTGGCGGAAATGCATCTGCTCAGGGCATCCCTACTGGCCGCACACAAGCTATGTGGTCATAGGCCCAGCAGTGTAGTAAAAATGTACAAGCTTAGGCTAAACCTGCGCAGATCAGCCACCCATACGCCCACAACTCTTTGTACATAGCAGCACCAGGAATGTTGGCACCCAGGTAAAGCGGGTTTGATCTATCACCATGTCGTGTAATACTCCCATCAATGATCGGGGAAAATCTCCCTCCCTCTACATCTGAGTAATGTGAAAGTAGCAAACTACCTCCATCAATAAGAACAACGAGCCTCGTCTCCTTTGGACGGGCTTGTGTACATCCCTCCATATCTCATGACTGGTACTAGGGAATGTCATGTCTGCCAGTCCCCTCTCCAAACACTGTCAGCTTCAGCTCCTCCGAGGCCTCGGAGGATATCGAGTACACCTTTGTACCCAGTATCATTAGCCGCAGGATCCTGAACATGTCCTCTAGGGCGACTGTCATCTCACCCGTCGGTAGGTGGAACATGTCATGGTCACTGAATCCCATCTATCAATGAGCATGACCATCAAACTAGACTACCAGACCTACATAACGATAGCGTTGAACCCCACTCAAGACCACCTCCTCCACGTGTTGCCAGCTCCTCAGTGGTCATTGTGCCACACACTCTCACAGAGCAGGGGTGGCACCCTATCTCTCATCTGCAACTGATCTCTCCCTTGCATCTAATACAAATAATACATTAATTCTACCTTCATCAAACCCACACTCACCCACTCGCATTTCCCCAAACCCATTTTTCCCCCCACCTACTCTAGGTTTTTCACTTAGACATTTTATTCTATCCTTCCCTTTCTCACCCACTCAACTTAAGACCCTTTTGGCCCTTTGTTCTCCAAAACCCGACCAGTGTCGGTTATCTCTAACCAACCCCAATCACCTCTCAACCTGGTATTAGTCACCTGTTTTGTGACCAATCCCGGTTTCATCACTACCGACGTTGGCCACACTTAACCGACACCGGTCACTGTCAAGGTGAAATCCCGCGACCCCCAAAACCCTCCCTTTCTCAAAAAAACTTACCTCCCTTTTCCATCTTCTACCAACCTAAATCCTTACCTACACCTCTCCTTAAGCACCTCAGACCATCCCCTCCTATTCCTATTTATTTACCTCTTTCCCCGCTCTTATTTTACCCATGGTTCCCCCCATTTCACAAATTTCAACTTCATTTTCCCACAACCAGAATAAAAACCACAAGAACAATTTTCCAAACCCCAACTTATCACTATAATCTACCTCAACCGAACACAACAATATTTTGACGCTTACCTAATCATGTTGTCGTCATCGTCAGTGACACGTCTGGCCATTGCACCAGTGGCCCACCTGATCCCTCTCTGGCCTCTTGCCATCCCTAAATCGCTACATACGCCTCCAACTAATCAAATCAAATGCAATCCGATCCTGTAGGACCCACCTCTCAACTACCAATCACCCCACCATTCAGCTCCACCAATTCAACTACTTCATTCCATCCAAACACATTTCCCCTTTCTCTCTCTCTCTCTCTTGTGTCATTTTCTCAAATCGCAAGAAGACAAATGACTTACACAAAACACATGGATTTTTTCATTTTTATAATAAACTCTGACCTAACCAATGTTGGTTTTACCTTCACCAGCATCAGTCATGTACCCTACCTTACCATGGTTGGTTACCCTTATACTGGTGTTGGTCACCCTTGACCGGCATTAGTCACCCTCTCTTGCACCAACCCAACATTTCACCCTATTACCCTGCCCATCACTCTTTTTATTTTCACACCTAACCCTTACCCTGAGCATTTTCCCCACATTGCCCATTTACCTCATCCTCCAGGCCTCATCATTTACTTGCTTACCCTCATCCTCATTTGGGGACTCGTTATTTTACCCATACCTCGGCCCTACCCACGTCGTGACCTAGATATTGTGAACCTGGACCATCGCTAATGACCTTTGACCTCATGTGTTCACTATACCTTACGGCATTGTTACCTATGTTTTTATTGACCTAATGACCTTACCCTTGCCTCTTGTCTATGACCATTTATTCCTAACCCGATACGTTTGGTGTACCAGAACATACCTACACATTCCTGCACCTAACCTACATGTCGTGTTTCATAACCATATCCTATACCCTAGATACCAAAATCACCTCGACCTTGTTTGGATAAACTTATCAACCTTAGACAATGTAGAGTTTTGACTGCTCTTCAAATCTAGTAGTCGTGCTGTGGTTTATATGTGTGTGTGCGTTTGACTGTTACTACCTTTAACCCTAACCCATTACCTAGATTGCCCGAGTAGATCTTTAGCTCCTTTTTTTCCCTGTTACCCACCTTCCCTTTTCATCACATTCACCTTTTATTGAACCACTCACCGCTTCTACCTTCTGCCTCGTCAGTTCCTAGTTTGAGCGGGGTTCACCTTCACCCATACATGGGGCAACCACATCTTAATTTTTTCAGTCGTCACTTACTAATACAAGCTATGCAACAAAAAGGGGCAAAATGTAGACACAAAAATTGGGTCACACTCCCATTTGATCCCTTGTTAAATAAATACCTTAATCACATTCACCTAACCATGGTCCCCTTCACCCCTCTATAATATTAATTTAATTAATTTAAATTAAATTACCTCATTATCCTCACTATATTTATTATTTAAATATCCTAATTGAGGGATATTGTCCACATACATCTCACCTAGACACCTCATCAAGCCAACTCACCCTAAGACCTATTCATTAGTAAGTTGCCATAACTAACTAAGACTCATCCAAACCCTACCAATCAATACCTACATTCCCTCTAACCACATTCTCACATACTTAGAAGGAATCTTCTAGTATAATCCGCCTGTAAACGAAACGAGATCCCAAGAAAATCAAGGGGATCTACCCAATTTAGTAAACCTAGGAAGTTCTGCCCTAACTGACGTCGGCTACCCTTAACCACCACCGGTTAAGCCAGAAACCACCGTCGATTACCTTTTAACTCCTAAAAACAACCTTATTTTAGAGATTGGAAAACATTGTTTTTGGAGGTTGGAACATTTCTGAGAGAGATAGAGACATATTCTGAGGACAAATTTGAGCGAGAACCAAAGCTACATGCAAGCAGAACCAGCATCCATACAAGCATTTCCTCTTGAACAAGCATCCAGTAATCAGTACCTAAAGCAATCACCATAGCCACCTGTCTTCATGGGAGCATCCGGAGAAGAGCCATGCACATACAGCCAAGTTCATTTGATCACCCACCATTACCAACCAAGTATCAAGCTCATATAAACAGTAAGTTTGTTAACCTGCATTGGTTCCTTATCATTTGAGCATATCCTTTTACATTTTTTATTTAGTTTCTACTTGCATTTCCATTCCTCACCATTTTATCTCCATACACACTTAACCACCTCTTTACCCACACCACTGAACTATCCATACCCAGATTTTCATCATTCTTATGCATATCCAGGATCCATACAAATCTCACCATTTCCCTTCCACCTTCATTTAACCCCGAATCTATCTCTCAGCCAAGTTTTATTGGGTTTCCTGTACCCTGACCATACCAACGCCGGTCACCCATAACCGTCACCGATTAACCTAAATTAACGTTGGTCTCTATGTCTTTTACCAAAAACCCATATCAGAGCCTGAAACTACCACCAAATACCCTAAACTACCTAGAACCTTACCTTGACCAATAACGGGATCATGATAGTGACCTTGACCTTCATATTCAATCATAGCCTAGCCTGTTTCATTCATGGGATTTTACATCAATTACAAAACCTAAATCACAACATGTTAACAACATACATGGAACATCACTCACAATATACAAGACAATCAGGGCCGAAGCGGACAAATACATACAATTATCAAAAACAAAATAGGGCATATCCCACAAACAATAAAAATTAATGGTATGTAAAGAGAGATAGGTAACCATGGTTGTATTGATCTTGCATAGAAAATTCTACACATGAAGTACCCGTTAGTATGTTAGAAAGGTAAATAGTAGGTCAAAATGTGTATAGATCAATGAAAATTAAGTGGTAGTAGTAATAAGTAACGCATTATGTAACAATTGAATTTGTAATATGTGGAGTGTGATAGAAGCAAAGTTATATGCCCCTAAGATCCACGAAAATATTGGTAAAGATCATTTTTGAGCATCATGTATCGTGTAATAATTTGTAAGAGATTTCTATTCACTTCCAGATACCAAGTGAATGTGCATGTGTGTATAGAAAAATATAATTACACACTAATAATATGGCTAACATAGTAAGAAAAGTATATCCTATAAGTAGTATAAGATAAAAAGAGTAAATGCAACCAAGATATGAAAATTCTGTGTGAGTGTGATGGTGTGGTGTGATATGAAAAATGTGTAGATGGGAGAAGCATCATTTGCCCCCAACGAATGTGTGTGAGATGGGGTGCATTTATAAATTTTCCCTCAATCGTCAAGAATGAACCATTGAACGAGTGTGTTATCGGGGAATAAAGATGAAGTATGCAAACTAATGACATGGTAATACTTGTAAAGATAGCCATGAAACATGGAATGAGAGATAGAGAGAGAGAGAGTAGTACATGCTAGGAAAGATGTATCATGAAGCGCTGAGCATGAAGAGTAGAAATAGTATATGATGTGAGGTTCATTAAAGTGTTAGACCCTCAACATTCAAGTATGAACTATGGAAATAGAGTGCATCATCGGGTAATGAGGATAAATTATGTGAACCAATGATGGGTAATTTCATTTTGACATCCACACATCTACTTACACTGCTACATCTAGTTATTGTTCGATATTTAATGCATCTTACACAAGAGCCACTGAGGGAATGATTCTACACACACACACACATATACGTAGAACTACATGGAGTTTGAAATGTTGTGCATCACCCAAATCATGCCAAGTTCACTCTATGCAATGGGTAATCATTAGGAAAGGGCCCATGATCTGACTCTAAATAATTTGTACATTTTTCTTTTTAAGATTTTCATGTATTTTCCCGTGTAAAGTAGGTGTTCTTTGACTTTGCATGTTGTTCAACTAGAATTATGGAAAATCAACTAGCAACATACATGCGACTACGAAGATACATAATAGCGAACACCTTTTGTCAGGGGAATAAATCACTTTCTTATAGTTTTCGCAGTCACAAGATCACCCACTAGATGAAGGTCCCTGAAGTGCCTGAGAAATAAGAATGCACCCATATCAGGCAGATCTGAAAGTCACATAGATTTTATGAGTAGATTAACAACATTTTCCTCCTCTTGTTTATCAATAGTTCTAGTCATGTGTAAACAGTCCACGATCAGTATGTGAGTGAAATTAGTTGAGTACTTTATCCCTTCTTTTGCAGGATCGTCAGGGTTTCAAATTTCATTACTTATTGCTTAGGTCAGATCTGTATTTTAAGGCTCTACCAGAAGAAATAGGTGGACTCTATAATTAGGGAAGATTACAAATAATTAAGTAGTTTGATATTAGCCCAGTTATGACCAGGGACATAAACTAGGGAAGAGGGGACTTCCATCTCTAACTTCCTTGGATCGTTGGGTTATAGTGTTATGCACAAACCCACACTAGTAAATGGATATTGAGTAGAAGGAGGATCTTACAAATGTTAGGGAAAGCCCATTCCAATCAATAATTGTAGAATAGTTTCATTTCATATCGATGGTATGCAAGCTTATGATTTGGAAGGTTCTATTAGAGTCTGTATTAGCTAACATTGGAAGTCACTGATCTTATCCAAATCAATATAAGATGTATGGGAATTGGTATAGACACCAGCTAATTGGATCTTCATTTTATCATGGGTGACCATTTTGGGAAAAACTACTTGTGGGAATATTCAGTAGCAACACAGTTTACTGAGAGAAATATTATCAGTAGTAGTAAAACTGAGGTATAGCCTCTAATGTAGTAGTATCTATGGACCTAGGTGTAACAATGGATATGTGTGCTATGGTAGGGGTAGAAAGAAGGGTATGCATATTACAAAACAACAACAAGATCATCTATAAGGATAGTAGAAGGAACCATCATGAGGTTTAGCATTGATTTAAAATCATTACACTTGAGTCTAAGATCTTCATGGTTAGGGGATTAGAGATATCTGTGTTTGAACTTGAAATTTGGATGAAAAGTGATGAAAGCCACGGATACAAATTGTAGCCTTATATGGATTCTCTTTGAATAGCAAAAATTCCTATTTAATGGAAGAATCTAACTTCATGTTCTTTTTGTTTGCAGTCATTGATTTCTATTTTCAAGTTTAAATTATGGACATTCTTAACAATGTGGATGGATGAGCCAGTTTATTTACCCTGTTTATAAAATGTCGAGGAATCTTTGGTAGCTTGCAGTTTTGTAAAGCCACTGACAAGACTGCGAGTAACAAACATGTAAGCTAACTTGTTAACAAAATAGATTTATTCTAAATGTAATTAAATTTGTATTTTAGAGTAACTTACGATAAACTATGATGTATAAGCTGACTAAGTATAAAATGAATGGACAAGAAAGAAGCAAATAAGTAGAGTATGAAACCTTAAGAAAGAGATATAGAGAAGAATAGACTTATTTGATTTTTACATTTGATCCAGGAAGTGACTCTAGAACTGGGACAGTTGACTGGAACATGAAGTGGGAAGACTGTCGTCAAGTGCTCAGGAGAAGTTTTATAGACTGCAGGAATAATCACCGGACATGAAGCGCCCATGGCAGGTCAGGGGCGCCTGGGCACTGACGCACCTATTCTGGGTGCCTATGACTTTGAAAATGGTCAGAACTTGATCTTTACTATGGCATACAAGTTTCACAAATATTCCCTGTTGATCTTTGTGTATGTCACTCTGGATTTGATCCAATGTCATTGTTCATACCTATAACTTGTAAAAATAGATATCACCTAGTTTCACAAACCCACTAACCACATCAAGTCCAAACAAATAAAGATGCAAAATAGGGAGTGAGACTAACTCCAGTGGATCATATAAAGAGTGAACTTACAACTGAGTGCTATGTCAAAAAATCTCAGAATCCATATGTAGTTATGGTGTGAACGTGTGTGTAAGTGATGCCCTTAGGATGACCTTGTGCAAGTTGCACAATTATAGCGGGATAGTAGCTAGGATGTAGATAACAAATGTAATAGAATGTGTGAGGTGCAATAGAATGAACTTTCCCTTCCTACGTTGCATATGCATAGAGTGATGCATCCCTCTTGCCCCATGAGTAAATGTGATAGATGGATGCCTTTGGCATTACTCTTACATGCCTTTAAATGCAAGCTTAGGTGATAGTATGTAATTATTAGTGCTTGGCCTCTTATTTGAGAGCTGTATATATATATATATATATTATATATATATATATATATATATATGATTCCCTTTTTTTAATTTCATAATTGATAACTAAAAAAGCTAACCCAAAGCTATAAAAGATGACCCAAAAGTAAAAGAGGACCAAGAGAGCAAGAAGAGAGCAAAGAAGTTTAGGAGTACCTAGAAGGGACAAGAGCACTTGGGAACTTGTGTCCTAACTGGGTACCAGTGTACAAGGCCATAAAAGATAAATAATTCCATTTCTGACAGGGATGTAATATGTGTAAGACCAAAAAGAAGAAAAGAGATAAATTAAAAAATGTCAAAAGGAGTTGTTAACCACTAGCTTTCTTTCTTAGGAATCATGTATATATTAGTTTTCATTAGGACCTAGAATTGTACTTAGGTGTATATAATTTGCATCTACAACACCCACTATTAATAGTTATTTTATCAATGCGAAGTGCACCTTCTAACACTTCCTCATAACCATGGAAAGGAAGTTTTTGTAATTTCTCCTTGGTTTTTGTATTAAGTGAGTAGAGGAAGAGGTCATAGAGACCCATTTGGTCCATGTTAGGTGTACTTGCGGAAGAGTAGAGGACTTAACACCACCTTTGAATGGAGTGGGAGGTGGATTCATTTTATTCTTACTCAATATGTAGGAATTTCATAATTCCCATTCACAAAAACTTTTTCATATCAAAGGATTTAATGAATTCAGAGACAAGTTTCTTGAATGAGTGTATGGAATCTTCGATAGTTCAATAGTACTAATCTAGTGCGATCCCTTCAAGATTATTTGGGAATACCTTAGCTACTAATGCATTCCAAGGAAGGAAATCCCTAATAAAAATGGTGTGGGAATTGATATGATCACTAGTATCCTTCTCTCCTTTAAATTTAGTAATATAAAACAATGGGTATGGATTCATGACACCTTGTATAGTAAAAGTGAGGGGATCCTTAAAATATTTGGCATAAGTGCCCATTGTGTAAGATTCTAGCATTGAAGTTCCTAGATGAAATAGAGGAGGAGGGGGAGCTTTATATGTTGTTATATAATCATTAGTTGGGGACTATGGAGCCCCTTGATACTATGTGAATGTGTTAGGGAATGTATAGGCATCCAGTTGTAGTGGTTTCTAATATATGTGCATATAAGGAGGGGTAATACTAGGGACTACATTCATGGGCATTGAGTTATGGAAAGTTACATTATTGGGAGAACCAGGTGGACTAAAATTTATTTATAGCCAATTCTTTTGTGGGGTAAACATAATATGAGTGAGGATCCATCCCTAGTATACCATATCCTGTGAGAGGATCACCCAGTTTAGTATTGGCCAGATAACCTTGCTGCAGTGTTTGGTGTATTGGTACTTCAGGTATAAATTTGATTGTTGACATGATAATTAGCATTTTTCTCAATCATGTGTGTTGGTTGTGAGGTTTGGGAATTTTATAATTCTCTAATACGTCCTACTAATGTATATATGAAATTTTCTAGCGAAGGTTAAAGCCCTTGTATGGGTATGTGTTGATGATGTGGGAACATAACTTCTCGAGACCATAAATTTTGATCTGACCGTTGGATTGTCTTACAATTTTACAGGGTGTTAAATATTGATTTGTAATATGCGATGACCAATGTTTATAGAAATATTGGGTGACATTTTGGCATATTTTTGGGGCCAAATTCCTTCATCTAGTGGTCTAAAATTGGCTATGAACCTTTTTTTTTGGTTTTATCTAGAACTTTAATAGATTTTTCTCTATTTTATGTAATAATTTAATATTTTTCATATGCTTTAACCTACAAAGGAATATTTTGTATGCAAAAATTGGGGTCCATTCGAGGCATTTTACCTTTTAGGGTTTTTTATGTTATAGGGTTTTTTACATTTTAGGGTTTTCTTAGAGATAATCCGAAATAAAAGGAAGATTGTAATGTTGTTAAATATTAGTGTGGATTCAGGAATGCGAAGAAAACTAATTTGAAGCTTCAGGTGGATCCACATCAATTGGTATTAGAGTAGGATTTGGATCTTGCAGGAACTGTGAAGGTAATATAAATTACATTTTTGTGTGATTTATTACCTCTATTTTAAATAAGCATGGATATACATGGGATAGGAGGTTATGTCCATATTAATAGTCATATATAGGAGTTAAAAAGACAAGTTGTTGAGATCACGGGAAAATTTACCTGCCTCAAAAAAAGACATGCAAATGGGTATATAGACCTATGTATAGATACTAAAGAATAAAATCCATTAAGGAATGAAGAATAAAAAGAGAGAGATGAAGAAACATTGAATGAGTGGCCATTCGAGGAGATAATAATGTAATATTTGGAGGGAAAGAATTATAGTATTACGATTAATGTTCCTAATTATGGTGGAGGGTTACGACCAGATGAGTTGATTGACTAGTTGAATGAAATGGAAAATGTATTTGAGTGGGAAACCATTTCAGAGGATAATAAGGTTAATTTTTCATGTACTAATTTGGCTTGAAATGCCTTGATATGGTGGGATCACCTGTGAAATGAAAGAAAAGGAAAGGAAAGGGTAAGATCTAGAACTAGAATAAAATGATGAAGAAGTTGGAAGAAAAGTTTCTTCTTATAGATTATGCCTAGACACTATTTTGAAGGTTTCAAAACCTAAGATAGAAGGATCTAAACATCGAAGAGTATACAAATTAATTTTATAAATTATCAATATGAGTGGAATAAGGAGATTCTAAAGAACATAAGGCTACAAGGTATGTAAATGGGTTGAGTTATACCATATAAGATAAATTGAGTATGCTTCAGATCCATAGCCTAGATGATTCCTATCAAATCACATTAAATTAATAAGAAAATAACAAGAGGATTAATTTTAGAAGAAGAATGAAGACGGGAACATCATCATATCCAATGAGAGAGAGAGGTAGATTTTATTCCCTGAAAGATGATTCTCTAATGCAAAACGGAAAGAAGAATCTAGTCAAGGTTGTGGTAACTACCAAAGAGGTAGGGGTTTCAGAGAGGAAGATGATATGGCGGAGGATGGGATTGGAATATCCCCAAAGTCTTTATATGTGTTGTACCAATGTTGTAAAGAAAGATACAGATATTTTAGTTCCTACACTATCCTAGACATGATACATGGAAAGAAAAAAAACCATCAGTAAACTTGGTTGAAGATGAAAAAGAAGAGTAAATGGAGGTTTTTGTATACTTGTGTGAAACCCTCATGATAAGAAGGATGATGGTTACCCTAAGAAAGGATAAAGAACAAGATGGTGTAATTGGTGATTCTTAGTTGTAGACAAACATATTTTGAATAAGATACACCTCTGTAGGGAAGGTTAGTAAAATTATTATTAATGATAGTAGTTGCAAAAATATGGTATTAACTATAAAGGTTGATAAACTCATTCTAAAATGTGATAAACACCAATATCTCTATTGCATATCATAGTTCAAGAAAGGGAATTATGTAACCATAGATATGTTGTCTTCTCAAAATTCCCCTCTTTTGAAAGTTGAAAAATTTAAAAATTTTGAGTTGGTACCCTTCAGTAGTGTTTTAGTGAAGGAAAAATTCAAAGAGATGGAAAAAAATTTGTTTGTTGGGGTAATTTTATTGACTTGCGGGTTTTTAAGACATTTTTTTCCCTCATGTCCCAAGTACCAGCGGGCCTCTTGTTCACCGATTCCCCACATCACCCACATCGGCCAAATTGGCTCTTCACGTCCTTCACGTTTCTGTGTCCCTTAGACCACCCGTGCTCTTTTGGCCCGCATCACCCAAAGCAGCTCTTCACGTCCCTCATGTCCCAATGTCCAATGGACCATTCGGGCCATTTTTTTCCTCTTTTCCCAATTTCACCTTTTTGAGTCGGCACAAGCTATATTAAATGCACATTTATGATCTTCTCTATCTTGAATGGCTATTTAAAGGGGCAATCGTCTATGCACTTGTCACATTGCTTGCTCATTATCTCTTGCCCGCATTTTTGCAAAATTGAGTTGTTTTTCCACCTTCCTATATCTCTTTGTAATTTTAGTCGTGAATATGTTATTTGAAGGCCATTCCTATGTTCACTGTCAAATTGAAGATCAAATTTCAAGGGCATGAGCATGCGTCTCCTTTGGAGACTTCTGTGCCCAATATTGGAGATAACGAAGTTCAACATTTGGATTTTGATGATTTCTGGGGTAGATTAGCATGCGAAAACCCTACTCCCGTGGGTCAAATGATAAATGATAGTGGAATCACATAAGCCATTGGTTTTACTATCTTTTTGCAATGTGCTGACACAATGCTCACCTACAGGGCTAATGTCTATCCAAACACCAAGGAGGTTGTCAATGTGCATGGCAAGTTGATTATAAAATTGGATGCTTTCGCCATCGCTATTGCCCCGCGTATCCCCGAAATAGAAGACTCCATTGTTCTCACTCTCTCTCAAGCTCATACTTTTTTTGATCTAGAAAGTGAGAAATATAAGGCTCAAGTAGTGAAATCATGGCTGAAGTGTCCTAAAAAGGGAGCATCCTGACTCTCTAAGGCATTGTTCAAGGTCGACTTCAATGAAGAACTATCAGATTTCAACACCTTGCTCGCCCAGATTATGGGAATTCCCTCTACTAAATAATTCCATTTTTGGATGTGCCCTTTCATAAACATCATCTACGATGGTAAGAAAAACATAAATTGGGCCTAGATTATCTGTGGAAACCTGACTGAACAATTGTCAAATGTTCAGCAAACCAAAAATTTCTACATGACTTCCTATCTCATGTACACCTTGACATCATTTCATGAGTGGTTCGGCTTCACTTTCATTGAAGGCAAGAAGGATGAGCCCATATATGTATATTTCCCTTAGTTTACGCTCAAGTTCAGTAATCATAATTTCATAAGGGTAAATGATGCCTTCACCATGTACATTGTGAGGCTCTTAGAGGGTGACACTGCCATAAGGTTCTCTGATGAGGCTAAGGATTTGATAACCAAGTATGGGGCTTTCTTCATTGAGTTTAAAAAGTTTTTGTTTATTATTGGCAAATAGTTTTTTGAAAGGGACTATACCCTTTTACAACAGTGCTCAAAATCAAAATTTAACCCCAGAAAGCCCAACAACAAAAAACTGACAAGAAACAACAAAAACAAAATAGCTGCTTCAAAAATAGCTAAAAAACAACAACTTAATAGCAACACAGATGCTCAACAACTGTGCAGTTGGCCATTTTCCCAGATGTAACAATAATAGCACTAACAACGACAAGAATCAAACCTTGTTCGGAGTGGTGGGGGGTTTAGATTTGACATTACCCTTATTTTTCCGATCCACCACTGTCCATTCAGGATTTCCTGCATCCAATGCAATCGAAGAATCTACAATGGATTTGATGTGGATGTGACCCATAGGAAGGGGGGCTGAAAATTCCTTAAACACTGAATCAACAATCTACAGAGCATAGTCTGTAGGTAGTTTCTCAATGTTGGCCTGTGAATCAGCCATGACGGGTGAGTCAACTTGCAAGGAGGCACTAGAATCCTTAGCCGGATCTGAGTCAATTGTGAGATGTTCAAGAAGAGAATCCTTCCACCAGGCAGTTTTGGTCTTTCATTTGGAATGTTCACAATCATTTGTAACATGACTAGTTTGGAAGCAACGCCAACATCTGAAGGCAAGTCTCTCATAGTCAATCCTCTGTACCTAGAGCCTTTCCCCAATCTGAAGATTTATTTCTGCTGGTAAGAGTTTGGAGGTATCAATATCAACCAGGATTCAAGCAAATGTAGTATGTGTTTGAATGGAAGTCTTACCATCAACTGCCACACATGAGCCAAGAGTATCTCCTATAGCAATGAGACAAGATCTATTCCAAATTTATAACGGAAGTCCTGGTAAATGAACCTAAATCGGGTAGGTATCAAAAGAATCCTTTAACGGGTCGAAGGACGGATACCATGGTTTAGACATAAGCCCATGTTCCCCCCAAACCCAATTCTAGCTAAAGATTAAATCCCTATCAGCAGAGGTTTCAAAGACCGCAATGAAGTAAGCTTTAGCATAGGGATAAAGCTCAATCTTACCTTATATTTTTTCTCTCCATCTCTGGGCTATCCATTCATAGAGCTGAGAAAGCTTAGGCAAAAATTTATGGAATCTACATATGAGACCCAGCTGGGAGAGATTTTCCTCCTCCTTAAGAATATTTATAAGTAGATCCTCCCCGATTTTCAGCGTCAGGACCTCCTGGGAGGGTTTCAAGAGATCATTTTTGGTATTCTCCTTTTGTTTGGATACTGCTGAAGCATAAGAAGTGGACTTATCTCCACCGGAGGTTCTTTTGTGACCGCTTTTCTGAAGCGAGTTGGATCTATCCATGCTCTTGAAAGAAGATCCGTCATTTTTAAATGATTCATTACCATTGTTGAGATTTGTAGGGGAGACCAAGCCAAATTTACCTGTCCCAATCGAGAAACCCCCTATTTTTTGATAGGTCGGAGAAACTCTATCCCAGATTTTCTTTGAGGGGGGGTCTTGGTTAGCATCAAAAGTCATGTCAATCCAAGAAATTGGTGCTGTATTTTCCATGCCATTTTTACAGGTGCCACCATCAGTTTTACATGCAAGGGACATGTTCCCATAGATGTCACCAAGGAGACGGGCATCCTGTTTTGATTCGTTGTTTGTGTCTCCTATAGTCCCATATTCTGGCCGATCCAAACACTATAGAGAGCCCGCAGACCTGCGCGAATTCGTAACAACCATGGCGGCAAGGCTAGGGCACAACTATTGAGTTCAAAAAGTTCTCATACATCAGGATGGATTGTTTTGAAAGCACACCTCTCAAGCTTCCCATGTTCTACAACGACAAAATGGCTTTAGTTGAAGTGTGCAGGTAGCTGGATAAACTTCATAGAAGCTGCCGAGTCAAGAAGATTATTGGTCTTCATTTCCCTATCACCTTAGGGAATTATACATGTATGATATCTCTAGATGCCCAAAATATAGAAAGGTATATTGCTCCTCTTACAGTTCATTTCTTCAAGCCTAGGACTTACTTTGATCTACAGAAATACATTGATGAAAATCTCAAAATAACTTATCATAACCATCTTGACACTGAGGATTACTAGGCTGATTGTGCTGATGATTTTGAAGCCAAGAGGAGGCATTTTGGCAAATTTGGTGACCATTGTAAGGAAACTTGTCAATGATTCTCAAATAAACTAGCACAAGAAGCTTTATGATGCTCTCTAGGTAGATATTATTACACCCAAAAGAGCAATTGGGATGTCCCCTTTTCAAGTGGTGTATGGTGTGGAAGCCAAACTACCATTGATAGTGGAACTGCCAGCTTTGTATTTGATGAAAGCTATTGAGGACCCCAGTTCCAGTGATTCTCTAGATAAGAGGATCATGTATCTCCATAAGCTAGATGAAGACAGGATGCAGGTTTTTGATAGGATCTCTGCCCATCAGCAGAAGGTGAAATATTTATTTGACAAGAAAACCAGATCCAGAGATTTCAAAGTTGGAGACATTGTTTTACTATGGGACAAAAGACATGAACATCGAGGAAGCCATGGTATGTTTGACTCTCTTTGGCTTGGTCCTTTCAGAATCAGGCTCTTTTCTAGTGAAAATTATTTCTATCTTGATTACTTGGATGGATCTTATCTCCCACTTCCTTATAGTGGTAAGTACTTGAAATTGTTCAAATCCTAGGTGAATAGGAAGTCCTTTGTATATTATGTACAATGTATATTTCCTTTCCTTGCCTTTGCTTTGTTGTTTTTCCATGTATTTCCTTCTGTATTTTTTTTCCTTTGACTCTATTTTCCCAATAGATAAGGCACTGGTCTTCTTCCACAGAGTTATTCTTGAATTATTGTCTTTCCTCATTCCTGTGATCTAGTCAAGTCATCCCCTGAAAGAACTAGTTGTTGTCCTCTCAAAATTACCCTCTTTTGAAAGTTGAAAATTTTGATAAATTTGAGTTGGCACCCTTCAGTAGTGTTTACTGAAGGAAAAATTTGAAGATATGGCAAAATTTTATTTCTTGGGGTCATTAAATATGAAATTGTGGGTTTGTCGGACATTGTTGTCCCTCATGTCCCAAGTACCAGCAGGCCTCTTATTTGTTGAAAATTTTGAGTTGGCACCCTTCAATAGTGTTTTAGTGAAGGAAAAATTTGAAGAGATGGAAAAATTCCATTTCTTGGGGTCATTTTATTAACTTACGGGTCTGTCAGACATTGTTGTCCCTCATGTCCCAAGTATCGGTGGGCCTCTTATTTACCGATTGACCAATTTCCCCGCATGTCCTTGTCTGTCACCTTTTTTGGACTTTTTCAGCCCATCTGTCCCAAGTACGCCCAGGCCTCCTATTCACTGATTCCCTACATCAGCTGAATCAAATCTTCACATTCTTCACGTTTCAATGTCCCTTGAACTGCCCGTGCTCTTTTGGCCCACATCTCCCGCATCAGCCGAATTGTCTCTTTGCGTCCCTCATGTCCCAATGTCCCATGGACCGTCCAGGCTAGTTTTTCCACTTTTCCTACATTTCACCTTTTTGATTCAACACAAGGTATATTAAATGCACATTTATGATCTTCTCTCTCTTAAAAGACTATTTAAAGGGGCAACCATCTATTCACTTGTCATATTTCTTGCTCGTTATCTCTTACCCGCATTTTTGCAAAATTGAGTTATTTGTCCACCTTCCTATATCTCTTTTCAATTTTTGTCATGAATATGTTCTTTGAAGGCCACTCCTCTGGTCATTGTTAAAATGAAGATCAAATTTCAAGGGCACGAGCATCTATCCCCTTTAGAGACTTTTTTTTCCCAATATTGGAGATAGCGAAGTTTGACATTTGGATTTTGATGATTTCCAGGGTAGATTAGCATGCAACAACCCTACTCCCATGGCTCAAATGATAAATGATAATGGAATCACATACGTCGTTGGTTTTCCTCTCTCTATGCAATGTGCTAACACTATGCTCACCTACGGGACTACTTTCAATCTGGACACCAAGGAGGTTATCAATGTGCACGGCGAGTTGATTGCAAAATTAGATGCTACTTCCATCGCAGCTGCCTTGTGCATACCCAAAACAGAAGACTCCATTGTTCTCACTCTCTCTCAAGCTTAGACTCTGTTTGATCAAGAAAACAAGAAATATAAGTCTCGAGTAGAAATATCATGGCTGAAGTTTACTAAGAAGGGAGCATCCCAACTCTCTAAGGCATTGTTCAGGGTCAACTTCAATGAAGAACTATTAGATTTAATCACCTTGCTCACCAGGATTATGGGAATGCCCTCTACTAAATACTTCCATTTTTTGATGTGTCCTTTCATAAATATCATCTGTGAGGGTAAGCAAAACATAAATTGGGTCGAGATTATCTGTGGAAACCTGACTGAACAATTGTCAAATGTTCAGCAAACCAAAAATTTCTACATGACTTCCTATCTCATGTACACCTTGGCAGCATCTCATGAGTGGTTCGAATTCCCTTTCATTAAAGGCAAGAAGGATGAGCCCATCTATGCATATTTCCCTCAGTTCACCCTCAAGGTTAGTAATCATAATTTCAGAAGGGTAAATGATTCCTTAACCATGTACATTGTGAGGCTCTTGGAGGGTGACACTACCATAAGGTTCTCTGATGAGGCTAAGGATTTGATAATCAAGTATGGGGATTTATTCATTCAGTTCCAAAAGTTCTCATACATCAAGCTAGATTGTTTTGAAAGCAAACCTCTCAAGCTTCCCATGTTCTGTAATGACAAAATGGCTTTGGTTGAGGTCTGCAGGCAGCTGGATAAACTTCATAGAACTTGTCAAGATAAGAAGATTACTGGTCTTCATTTCCCTATCACCTTGGGGAATTATACATGCAGGAAAGCTTTAGATGCCCAAAATATAGAAAGGGCTATTGCTCCTCTTACAGTTCATTTGTTTAAGCCTAGGACTTGCTTTGATCTAAATAAATACATTGATGAAAATCTTAGAATAACTTATCATCACCGTCCTGACACTGAGGATTACTGGGCTAATTGTGATGATGATTTTAAAGCCATTAGGAGGAATTTTGGCAGATTTTCTCTACAACATATCATTGATCTCAACCTCTACCAGGTGCCTGAAGGGCTTAGAGATGATGATAAAGATTTGTAATCCTTTGAGTATGAAAGATCAATCAAGCACACTCCTCTGGAAACCCTAGATTGGTATGTAAAGGAAAGAGATGACTTGAATGAGATAATCACCACTGTCATTGTCAGAACTAAGATTTGGTTTGATAGAGAGGTATGTGAACTCAAGATGAACAAAGGTAGATCCTCTTCAAGAGAGACTTCCACACCTAGGAAGGAAGTACATACGCCTAGCACCGAGGTACTTGAACAAACTCCTCCTTGTTCTTCGATGAAAGAACCTGAGTTGTCTACTCCTTCCTCTTCCACCAAAGTGTATCAGAAGAAGTTTAAAGAAGTCAAGCAAGAAATGATCGAGGAAGAGATTCTTCTGGAGCAGTCATAATTGCCTATTGGGCTAGAGAACATTATCGTTCTAAGTGAGAATGATGATGATGAGATGAAAGAACTAGAAGAAACCCCTGAAAACATTGCTGAGGTGGAGATGGAAGGACCAGGAAATGAACCTCCAATTTTAACAGACTCCTCTGTAAAGGAAATTCCTGAGTTTCCATTCATTTCCCCACTGGAGACAATAGTGATTCATAATCTAAGTTCCATGAGTTCATGTGCACTTGGGTCCCTTGATTCTCCCGTTTATTATTCTTCCTTTACCTGGGTATAGCCCCTAGTAGACACAAAGAAAAGGAAATATTCCTCCCAATTAACAGGGCCTAATTTTTATGTTGTAGTAGCTCTACTTGGTACAACCCCTCCTCGTCCAGCAAAGAAAGCAAAGACTACTTCGAGGTTGGTAAATGATGCTTAAGGCTAGTAGTTCCTGGAGGTTTCTCAACCCAGAGTGGATAAAGAGGAGAAATATATTTTGATCTCTAACTTGGAACTTTCCAGAATTCTAATGGGAGAATCCACACCTGAGAGTGAAGTTCATAACCTTTAGGAAACCGTCGCTAAGGTTATTGAATGGGTGCAGAAAGGCAAGAAAACCATGGAGCAATTGGAAGAAAAGAACCAAGTTATTTCCAACTTTATCAGGTCATTTTTGGAAAAGGATAAAGTTTTGGATCTAGCCCCATTGGCCACTCTCCCACCTCCCATAGTTCTCAGCCAAGATGAGGTCCAAACCATTAAAGAAATCCACAAGTATTCTACTTATGGGAAGGCTGTTGAGGCTATGGTGGATGATATGACTGTAGCAGGTTTAAAATTCATTGAGGAAGCCTTCAAAACTAATATGAAGGTGATCAAGCTGTAGCAGAAATTCACTTCCTCAATTAAGGCTATGGACAAAGAATTGAAAGTCTAGAGTGGGTGTATCGCAAATCTTTGTCTGATGGGTCAAACCAATGATAGAGTCTTGTTGGCCAATAATGTGTTTGATGATGTCAAGAATAACTTGTCAAACACATGGATCTTTATCATCGAGTGGAAAATAATGGTTCTAGAAGAAGCATTGGGGGAGTTGAGGAATGTATGGCAAAAAGGGGAGTCTTTTAAAACTTGTTTTGTATCCACCTTCAAGGATTTCCACTGCCATTTTCAGGATGAAACCATAGGTGTATTCTTCTCTCTCCAAGAAATCAAGGCTTAGTTTAAAACCTTTTTCAAGGATGATTTGTTCAAGGAAGATTCAATCACTAAAGAGAAAATGAAGGATATTTGTTCTCTCCATTCAGCGATAGTTGGGGCTAATAAGGAATATCTTGAGCATATTGAGTTTGAAAAAGATATGGAGAAATTCCTGGGCACGTGGACTCATGGTACTTCCAACACAAAAATTCCAAGGGGCATGGAGATAGCGAAAGCATTAAAGAGATTCAAGCACCGGATCCTCAAAATAGTGGGCCCTCCTCAGCCACAACCAGATGTCTGTACTTCTAGCTCTTGACTCTCTTCTTCTATTTATAGTTCGGATCTCCTTGTATTTTAATTAAGGACTTTATATTATGTATTTCCTTAATTAATATTTTGGTTAAAAGAAATGGTTACTAAATGTAACCACTTTGTAAACTGTATATTGGGATTTCCATGCCATTCCAAAGGGCTGGAACTCTGATAATTTTTGAAAGAGTAAAAGAGCTAAAAACTATCAATATAGAAGATTTCCTTTCCTGTTTTTATCTGCATTGATTTATTCTCTCTTGCTTGTCTAAAGTTTGTGAATCATTAATCTACTACATTAAGAAGCTTTATATTCTTATGGATGTCAGTTCTGGAACTTTGTGTCTATGAAATAATATCTGGTGGTTTAATATGAATGATTTTGTTCTATATATAATCCTTTCTCAACATTTATAAGGAACTTTTTTGCTATCTATATTTCCTTAGAGTGCTATTATATTATACCTTTTCCCTCCCTTAGTTATTCTGTTCTTTTGTATTAATGATCTATCTTGGCATTAAAACACTTTCATTATATCAGAGTTCCTCATTAAAGTAGACAATTGTAGATTTGTAAATAGTTTTACTGCTTGCTTTTAGTAAGGGCACCTTACCCATTAAAGAGGAGGGACTTTCTGTCCTTGATTTTTGATTTCATTAAAGTCCTAATTTAACAACCAAGATTTTTTTGTGGCTTTTTTGGGGATTCATTTCAAAAAATTCCAATTTTAAAGAACAATTTCTTGATCATTTCTTATCTAGCAACTCCGAGATTTACTCGCAGAAGAAGGGCTCTTGGAATTGAAGATTCTCAGTTTCAACTCCTAGAGTAGTAAGGATTTCCCCTTCCTTCAACAAGGATAAATATAAGAGCTCATTCTACAAGCACAACCCCTATTGAAGATAGAGTTTTTGAGAGTGGTATCCCTCAAGAACAAATCAGCCCTAATCTTTGTGCTTTAATTCTTGCTGGTGTTTCAGTTCCACTTCAAGAAATTTTTCTGAGAATTGCAGCTCCATTACCTTGGGGCCAATGAGTTGGGCCTCTTTCCCTCCCTTAACCTTTACATGAGTTACCCAGGGGTAACAGAAAGAAATATCCCAAGTTCAGAGGTGATGTCAAGGTACATCCTGATGAACACTTTGTAGCCTTTGTAGTTGCATGTGGAGTCATCAGAGTTGAACATGAAGATGTCTCTGTGAGGATTTTTGTGGAGAATTTGTAGGAAAATGTGGTATATTGGTTTTACCATCTCCCCACTGGGACCATCACCAATTGGGACACTATGACGACTCAGTTTGAGCACTGTTTTAAACCTGTGGAAGATGTGCATTCTTTACTAGCCCAAATTTCTCAAATCAAGAAATAACAACATGAACCCATGAGATAATTTGTGGCCAAGTTCAACAAGATGATTAACAAGATCCCAAAAAACACCCGGCTTATGGATCAAATTCAAAAATGTTTCTTCCTAAATGCTCAATTTCCTAAAGTAAGATATGCACTGAGAAGAGCCAATCTTGCAAATTTGGATGCTTTTCAGAGATCGGCCATCAGTGTTTAAGATGACTTGATCATGTCTGGTGAATTGAAAAGAGACTCTTCCAAATCCAAAAATTATTCTTCCTCTTCCTCTACTCCTGGAACTAGTGTAAATCAATTAGTACAGAAGCTTACCGATGACCTCATTACCATCAAGAAATAATTAGCTCAGCCTGCTCCTTATCAAGACATTCTAAGGAAGAACTTTCAGCCTAGAAACCATTTTCCTTCTTCTCAAACAAGGTTGGAAATCGAAGGACCACCCATCAAGGTCCCTGTTAATGCAACTTGTGAAGTTTAAGAACTTGATGACGAAGATTTTAATGAATACTTTGAAGAACTTGGAGAAGAGGATGAGGAAGAATTGGAAGAACTTGATGGATCTCAAGTTAATTTCCTCACTACTGAGGGAATTGGTGAAGAAGATGATTATGATAAAGTAGTGGCAGACATGAACAGTGAGTCATATGTTGTTATGACTCAGGAGCAGACAAATAAGAGAGAGAAAATGATGCAACCCGCTAAAAAATCTAAGGAGCATCCCACAACTATTCTAGTGGTTACAAGAAGAGGATCTCCTATTCCTACTGCATTAATGTAAAAGGTGAGTTTTTCTAATTATTCTTCTTCTACTCCTTCATCTAAAAATTCGTATTCTCCAGCTCCAAAACCTAATAAGCCTATGATTCCTAATGATGATACCCCATCCACCTCTAGATCTTTTGATATCATTGACCACCTCAAGAAGATGAAAATCCATATTTCAGAGGATGAGTTTTATCAAACCCATCCAAAAGCCTTTGCCAAAATGGTCCACTTTGTCAATTATCATTCCAAAACCTCATCCAATACTTCTAAAGGTCTGTTGCATACTCCCTCTTCCACACCCCTACCAAATATTGTGGTTTTAGTCACCTCACCTAATGAGAAAATCAAACCATTCTATGTGACCCTCCTCATAGCTGGCCATAGACTTAGCAACTGTGTCATAGACTCAGGAGCATCGGACAATGTGATGCCTACCAAAGTGGCTCATGCTTTGGGTCTTACCCTCACACACACTGTTGGTTCTTGCTATTCCATGGAGAGTAGGGAGGTGCCTTTGGTCAGAAGAATTAAGGATGCATAAGTAGCTTTTGCTGCTTTGCCAGAGAAAAAGGTTTTAGATACTATTTTGGTAGCTGATATTCCTCCTTCATATAGCATGTTGTTGAGTACAAATTTCTATAGGGATGTAGGAGGAGAAATTAAAACTGATTGGTCACATGCCCTTATACCAGTTAATGGAAAGATGAAGAAGTTGTTGCCTAAGAAGTAAACTGAGTATATTGTGTAAAATATAGATGATCCCAAGGCACACATACTTTATGAAGATATTGGTCATGAAAACTACATGATCATGTCTCAGGATGAGGCAGAATGTCCCAAATAAGTTCTCGATGATCCTAATAGCGTTTGGAATTTGGAATTTAATGGAAGTTTCTCTTCAACTTGTGTTAGGGTTGGTGTGGTATTGATATCTTCAGAGGGAAAGATTCATCATTACTCCATCAAAATACAATTTGAAAATACAAATAACACAGCAGAATATGAAGCTCTCACATCCTTGGACTAAATGTGGCAAAAGAAAGAGGTGCGAAGAACCTCCTAGCTCGTGGAGATGTGGAACTAGTTTTCAAACAAGTCAGAGACCTCTTCCAAGTGAAGAATAATATGAATCTGGTTTGGGATTCTATTGAGTTATTTGATGCCTTCTCCATCAAAGTGGTGCCAAGGGAGAAGAACACTAGGGCTGAATCCCTAGCTGTTTCAGGGTCTTTGCTGATACCTCATCCCGATTTTCTCAGGACAAGTTCACCATTGAAATGATCCATAGATCAAGTGTACCAGATAATGCAAGCAACTGGAATGTTTTCAATGATGATCAACATTTTCTCTCTTTCCTGGAGCTTGAGGATAACTTCGATCAATTTTATTTTGAGGGAAGTGACAATCTACCTCGAGAGAGTGTCTCTTCCAATGAGGAAGGTGTCAAGGAGGAGATGGATCAAGATGGATGCATTAAACTAAAAGGTAACAAGATCCATAAAGGGCTGGTAATTCTAGAGGAATTGTTTGATAAACATACCAGATATGTCAGGTCCAAGGCTTCCAAAGGAGCTAAGGAGTTTTCTAAATATGAAAAGATTAACATTGGGAGACCTTCTGGACCCAAAATGGTGAATGTTGGAAAGTGTTGCACCCAAGAGGAGAATGAGAAGGTGTTAAATCTTTTGAAGAGGTACGTTGATGTCCTTGCTTATTCTTATGATGATCTGAAATCTTTCTAGCCAAAATAAATGTAGCATTTCATTCCCCTCAAACCTAGGATTAAACCTTTCAAGAAGAAGCAAAGGAAGTGCAATCCAAAGATTTCCGACATAATTTTTCAAGAGATACAAAAGTTGTTGAAAGCTAAGATCATCTCCCCCATTCATCATTTAACATGCATTGCTAATATTATACCTGTTATGAAGAAAAATGGTGAGATTTAGATCTGCGTTGACTTCATGAATCTAAATCAGGATTCTTTGAAGGATAATTATCTCCTGCCCATGATGGACCAAGTATTACAAGCTGTCACAGGTGTGGAAATGTTTTCCATGCTTGACAGTTTCTCAGGATATAACCAGGTGGAAGTCAATAGTGCAGATCAGCACAAGACTACTGTTGTCAAAATTTCACCCCCCCAGGGTAAATTTCGATAACATGCATCAAAAGTTACAGAAAGGAAAATAGGTTGATCCAAGAAAAATCATGAAAATCGGCTAAGTCCTAGTCCTAGGAGCAATCGGGACATTTGGGACAGAAATGCGCGGATCGGCCGAAAAGCCTCCAGGCGGCCCAAGTAGCAACAGGGACTGTTAGTGCAAAATCACAGCACCCCTGGATGCACATCAGGCTTCTAGGTTGATGTTCAGGCATCCAGTGTGATTGCACAACATGGAAACCTCTCTCCAAGTGTGGGACTTGTGAAACCGAGAGAGGAATCTCCAGAGAAGGCTGGTTCCTGCTCCTAAACTACCTGCCACAAGCTATTCCAGTGCAGGCAAGCTAGTCTAATCCTAATCTAACCATGCCAAGGAGACAGAGAGAGAGAGAGAAGGGAAAAAACAGCAAAAGCCTACACTAAAATGATGATACACCAGAAAAGGAGAATGTTGAACATCTATCAAAACTGCCATGGGACTAAGAGAGGTGAGCAATGGGAAGGATGGACAGATGCATCACAGGCCCAAGGATAGATTTCACACAGAAAATGTCCCAAAACTCCATGAACACAGCTCCATACCTGTAATGAACATTCAAACATGCACAGATACCTACAATGAAGAGAGGCAAGAAGAGAACAAGAAAAAACGAGAAAGGATGGACAGATGCATCACAAAACACGTTTTGTTGCTCCAGAAGTTTGCATAGAACATCATTCCATTAGTAAAAGGCAAAAACACCATTACAGAGCAAGGGAGGAGGTTCAAACTCCATTTTCAACCCTAGAGAAGAAAAGAAGGGAGGGCAGAGCAGAAAGAATGAACCACTTTTTTAAATGAGCCAAATCTGGCTTTTACCTTGCATGGGTCGAACCCAGGAGACAGAAAACGTACAAAGGCATGGGAGCCCATTCTTCTTGACTGTAGGTGCATTAAAACGGCATGGGGGACCTTACAAACCCATACCCTATCACTTTGACCGGATTACAGGAGAATGCGACCCATTCTGCATTAAATCTGGTCGCTGGAATGTCATTTCTGGTCCATGAACACGCGTCAGAGCCGTATCTCGATTTTCTCCCTCTAGAATGTTCCAAATCGCAAGATTGACCCCTGAAACGTGTAGATAATTTCACCAGCTTTCCGTTGATATAAAGAACGTGCAAATCCGAGCTCTGGATCAAAAGTTATGGCGATCTGAAGATCTAGGGCACAAAACAGGCGAAAACGTGTTTTGAAATCTTTCCCGTGCTCTGCCACCTGGATGACACGTGGCACGCTCTGATTGGTCGCGTGATTCTCTCTCCTCCACCTTTCGGCGGGATCCTTTTGAAATTTTCTTTTGGGCCCCTTAAACTTGGACACGTGGCGCCATTTCATTGGTTCGGGTCAGCGCTTCAAACCTTCCACTTTGACTTTTTGACTTTTCTCCTTGTGACACGTGGCGTGATTTCATTGGTTCTCGGCCCTGCCGGATCTTTCGCGTCCTTCACGTCTTTTCATCCCGGATGTCCCAAATGCTTAGTGCTCCTTGTGTTGATTTCAGGCGAACTGGCCGGTTCGCGTTCCATTTGTCCCAAATGTCCCAGTTGCTTTCAGACTGACTCGACCTTTTTCGCCCGGTTCGGCCGGGTTCGCGTCTTTTTGGCCCGCTTGTCCCAATGTGTTTCAGACTATTTGTGCTGATTTCACCCGGTTCAGCCAGTTCGTGCCTTTTTGTCCCACTTTTCCCAAAGGCGACCCTCTTAGCAGTTAGCCAATTTTCTCTCGGTTCGAACCGGTATTTCGCGCCCGCCGCGTACTTTTGTCCCAGATGTCCCTATTGCTACTTGGGCCACCTGGGGGCTTTTCGGCCGATCCGTGCCTTTTTGTCCCAGGGTGTCCCAGAGTTGCTGTCCTAGGACAAGGACTTGGCCAATTTTCATGATTTTTCCTGGATCAACCTACCTGCCTTTTTGCAACTTTTTTCCGCGTTTTCTCAGAGCTTGCTCCTTTCAACCTGGATAGGAGAGTTAGAAAAATTTTCTGGAGAGACCCTCAAAAACCTGATGTTTGCTCTGAATCAGTCAATGTGCCTGGGACTTGAATATTCTGATACATGTTATCAAAATTTACCCAGGGGGGTGAATTTTGGATAACAATTTGGTGACTCAGCAGGATCATCTGCCTGCTAGATGAAAAGACCAGTAGCCTGAAGCAATCCATTGGGCATGGAGTCACAAGTAATAGCCTGAAAAATGATCTGAACTTTGAAAATCTCCCCTCTGAGCCACTTGGAAACCCACCGGACATGTAGTTGTTCTTACCAAAATGCCACTGGAATGAACTGTGCAAGAGCAAAACCAGCAACAGCAAAAACTATGTACAGAGCTGAAAATCATACATGCCCCAAATGGAACATGCAGAGTGTGCACAAGCACTTCTTCTGCTGAAAGCAAACCTACCTACTTTATTCTAACTGGAAGCAAAGGCAAGCTAAACAAATCCTGCAACTGGTTGTGAGAAATAGCTTCCTTTCTTCAAAATTGGCAGCCATGCAATTGATTTGGCACTGATCATGGCTGTTTGGATGGATGGAAAATCAACAAGAAGCTGGTCTTCTATCAAAATCATCAAGGTATCAACTGAAAATAAATCCAATACCTCTTTTAGTTGTTCTGCATTTGGATTGGAGAGGTTGAGATGGCAGCTGATCCTTGGTACTTTGTAGTTCATCCTCATGCTCAGAAGCAAGCATGACTGGTTGTGGCTTCTCCTTTGGCTCCAATGAAGCCAAATACCTGATTGGGCAAGGTCTGATCCGTTGAGTATGCCCATAGCTCTGATTTTCTACTTCAAGAATGGAGTCTTCTTGTAGACCTTGAATGGATGGTGTGGAAGAAACCAGGTGGAATCCTTCTGTCCTTTCCCTTCCTCCACAGCTAGATTGTGCTCCTCTTCTGTTGGATTTGGAGCAGCTTCTCCTTCCTCTACTACTTGAAAAGAATCTTGCTCTTGATAAAACTCTTCCTCTAGCATGAAGTTTGTCAAGTCAAACTCTTTATTCTGCTGCTCTAGAGGGCAAGTTGGGACTGCAAGATCTTCTTCAAAGCTTTCTTCCTCCATGGCTGATTGTGCAAAATGAATTGGATCAGCACCACGTTCTGAGAAAACTGATTGCTGATCGGCTTCTTCCTTTTGCTCTTCTTCTACTGCAACAAATTCAGTCATGACCACCATTTGTTCAACCTAGCCTCTTTTGTAGGCTTAACCATCAAGGGGATCTTTGTCATCCCAAATCTAAGAGCCCAACTCTTCAGATTTTGAATTTCTTCATCTTTGTTTGGCCTCTCTTGTTGCTGTTGTTTTCCTTGACTGGCATTCTGATTTTCATCCTCCCAACATGGATTTGGGAATGCAAGAGGAGGGATGGGTTGAAACTCAACTGATTTGACAATTTTTTGTGGTGGTGGAGGAGATAGGATACCTCTTGTTTCATCTTGGAGGAGGGGGTGTTTCTATTAGCTCTTGTGGAGGGGATGACTGTTTGGAAGGGAAAAGGAACGAAGAATTAAGATGGGGTGGAAGACTAGGGGATGAAGGAATGGATTCAACACATGGGACAGCAGATGGGGAGTTTAAATGAGATGGTGCTGCTTGAGTAATGGAAAGAGAAAAACTAGATGATGGTGTAGAACTTACCCATTGACAAGGTTGTTCAACAACAAGTCTGTAGGCCTCTATCTCTGCTATCCATTGTGCAAGTTGGGGCAGCATCTTTATCATGAAGTCCAGCTTTTCCTGAGGGCTGTAGTGTCTTGGAAAAGGTCCCACCCATGGACAGGGTGCTCCATAACCGATTCCAAAAGCTTTCATTTGTGCTTGAGCCCTGGACTGCACCATCCCCACCTCCATCTTTTGGATTTTCTCCAACAGACCAGCATCTTGGATCTGATGGTCTTCATTGTCTGCATACTCTTGCTCTTGGAAAGCTCCATAGCCAAACTGACTTTGGCACTGCTGTTCATATGAGTGATGCATGCTGATCTGGAGGATTTGTAAAACGTGTTGGAGGTGTGAATATACTGCTGTTGTTGATGTGAATACCATGATGGAAATGAAGTCATGATTGCACAACTTCATGGAATGGAAAAGAATGAGATGGATGGAAAGAAGGAGATGAAAATGGATGGAAATGAATGGAAAGGAAGGTCTTACAACTTCAGAGATGGGTTGTTGACCAGATGGAGTCGCCAGATGTGTTTGTAAGTGCCTCCAAAGGCTGAAATCTTTACAAGGAACACACCAACCTGCAAAAGATGAAGTGAAAGACCTCTAAGGTCCCACCCGGCGTGCCAAAACTGTTAGTGCAAAATCACAGCACCCCTGGACACACATCAGGCTTCTAGGTTGATGTTCAGGCATCCAGTGTGATTGCACAACATGGAAACCTCTCTCCAAGCGTGGGACTTGTGAAACCGAGAGAGGAATCTCCAGAGAAGGCTGGTTCCTGCTCCTAAACTACCTGCCACAAGCTATTCCAGTGCAGGCAAGCTAGTCTAATCCTAATCTAACCATGCCAAGGAGACATAGAGAGAGAGAGAAGGGAAAAAAATAGCAAAAGCCTACACTAAAACGGTGATACACCAGAAAAGGAGAATGTTGAACATCTATCAAAACTGCCATGGGACTAAGAGAGGTGAGCAATGGGAAGGATGGACAGATGCATCACAGGCCCAAGGATAGATTTCACACAGAAAATGTCCCAAAAATCCGAATGAACACAGCTCCAGACCTGCAATGAACATTCAAACATGCACAGATACCTGCAATGAAGAGAGGCAAGAAGAGAACAAGCAAAAACGAGAAAGGATGGACAGATGCATCACAAAACACGTTTTGTTGCTCCAGAAGTTTGCACAGAACATCATTCCATTAGTAAAAGGAAAAAAAACGCCATTACAGAGCAAGGGAGGAGGTTCGAACTCCATTTTCAACCCTAGAGAAGAAAAGAAGGGAGGGCAGAGCAGAAAGAATGAACCACTTTTTTAAATGAGCCAAATCTGGCTTTTACCTTGCATGGGTCGAACCCAGGGGACAGAAAACGTATAAAGGCATGGGAGCCCATTCTTCTTGACTATAGGTGCATTAAAATGGAATGGTGGACCTTAAACAACCCATACCCTATCACTTTGACCGGATTACAGGAGAATGCGACCCATTCTGCATTAAATCTGGTCACTGGAATGTCATTTCTGGTCATGAACACGCGTCAGAGCCGTATCTCAATTTTCTCCCTCCAGAATGCTCCAAATCATGCAAGATTGACCCAGGAAACGTGTAGAGAATTTCACCAGCTTTCCGTTGATATAAAGAACGTGCAAATCCGAGCTCTGGATCAAAAGTTATGGCGATCTGAAGATCTAGGGCACAAAACATGTGAAAACGTGTTTTGAAATCTTTCCCGTGCTCTGCCACCTGGATGACACGTGGCACGCTCTGATTGGTCGCGTGATTCTCTCTCCTCCACCTTTCGGCGGGCTTTCCTTTTGAAATTTTCTTGTGGGCCCCTTAAACTTGGACACGTGGCGCCATTTCATTGGTTCGGGTCAGCGCTTCAAACCTTCCACTTTGACTTTTTGACTTTTCTCCTTGTGACACGTGGCGTGATTTCATTGGTTCTCGCCCCTGCCGGCTCTTTCGCGTCCTTCGCGTCTTTTCATCCCGGATGTCCCAAACACTTAGTGCTCCTTGTGTTGATTTCGGTGCGAACCGGCCGGTTCGCGTCCATTTGTCCCAAATGTCCCAGTTGCTTTCGGACTGACTCGACCCTTTTCGCCTGGTTCAGCCGGTTCACGTCTTTTTGGCCCGCTTGTCCCAATGTGTTTCAGACTGTTTGTGCTGATTTCGCCCGGTTCGGCCGGTTCGTGCCTTTTTGGGCCCACTTGTCCCAAAGGCGACCCTCTCAGCAGTTAGCCAATTTTTTCTCTCGGTCGAACCGGCATTTCGCGCCCGCCGCGTACTTTTGTCCCAGATGTCCCTGTTGCTACTTGGGCCGCCTGGGGGCTTTTCAGTCCGATCCGCGCCTTTTTTGTCCCAGGTGTCCCGACTGTCCTAGGACAAGGACTTGGCCAATTTTCACGATTTTTCCTGGATCAACCTACTTGGCTTCTGCAACCTTTTTCCGCAAATGAGTCAAGAGCTTGGTCGCTCCTTCTTCGGCCAGTGGGACGTCTAGGACAAAATAGGTGCTGAACCGGCCGAACCGGCTGAAATGAGTCAAGGCGGTCCGAAACAAAGTGGGACGTCTGGGAAAAAAAGGTGCGAACCGGCCGAACCGGCCGAAATGAGTCAAGGCAATCCAAAACAAAGTGGGACGTCTGGGACAAAAAGGTGCGAACTGGCCGAACTGGCCGAAAGAGAGAAAAAAGTGGCTAACTACTGAGAGGGACGCCTGTGGGACAAGCGGGCCAAAAAGGCGCGAACCGGCCGAACCAGGCGAAAAAGGGCCAGACAGTCCAAAGCAAAATGGGACAACCGGGCCAAAAAGGTGGGAACCGGCCGAACCGGGTGAAAAAGGGCCAGACAGTCCAAAGCAAAATGGGACAAGCGGGACAAATGGACGCGAACCGGCCGGTTCGCCTGAAATCAGCACAGAGCACTGTGTCAAAAGGGACAAAGGGACGCACGGGACGCGGATCGCCGAAGGAGCCGAAGCCAATCAATGCATGCCACGTGTCATCGGCCGAATGAGGGACAGGGAAGCCCATTTCGGGCGAATCAGAAGTTTTTGTCCCAGACAGTTTGGGACATCCGGAACAAAAAGACGCGAAGGGCGCGAAAGAGCCGGCAGACCCGTCGACCAACCAGATCATGACACGTGTCCTCACAAGAGAAAAGTCAAAAAGTCAAAGGGGCAAGTTTTCGAGCACCGATCCGAACCAATGGGATGGTGCCACGTGTCCCAGCTAGGACCCACAAGAAATTTCAAAGGAAATCCCACCGAAAAGCAGAGGAGAGAGAATTATTCAGCGAATCAGAGCCTGCCACGTGTCATCCAGGTGGCAGAGCGCGGGAAGAAATTCAAAAAATCCGTTTTCACCTGTTCCGTGTCCCAAATCTTCAGATCGCCATAACTTTTGATCCAGAGCTTGGATTTGCACGTTCTTTATATCAATGGAAAGCTGGTAAAATTCTCTACACGTTTCCAAGGTCAATCTTGCATTTTGGTTTAGTTTGGAGGATGAAAATCAAGAAACTCCTCTGGCGCGAAATAACAAACAGAAGTGATGCGTCAACAAACAACTTTAATGCAGCAAACAGTTCACCGCTTCTGTTAGGCAGCCCGCCGTTTCGCTAGGATCCACTGCTTCTGCCATGATGAGTTGAGTTAAGTGCGTTCTGGAGGTGGTTGGGGCAGATTTCGAATTCCTCTCTCTTTTCTCTCTCATTCTTCCTATAAATTGTAAGGAGGGGCATCTTGCTAACGGTTGGACATTTTTGTTTTGCAACCCCTCCCTTCTCTCCTGCTTGCAAGAGAATTCGTGGAGTTTTCAAGCCTCCCACATAGACTGTAATGCCATTGTGCCTCTTGGCCATTGCAATGTATTGAATCGATCCTTTGAGCAATATATATGTCTGTGATTAAATTTAAATCCTCTCATGTATTCATTGTTGTCATTTTGATCTCTCATTGCATTTCGGTTACCTGTGCATGGTGTGGTATTGCATCTATATGGTCTGTGTTTATTTTTGCAAAGCTTCTGTTATTCATTCCTCGGTGCATCACCCCCTTAGCTTAGGTTTATTTATATGAATTTCTCTCTCCCTGTCTCCTTGGTAGTTAGTTTAGGTTTTTTTGGGTAAACCTCTGCGTTTCATTGATGCATCTTAACAGAGGAATAGGAACCAGCCTTTCTCTGGAGAATCCTTTCTCATTTTTTTCAAGTCCCACACTTGGAGAAAGGATTCAATGTTATGCAATCACACTGGATGCCTGTGCATCAACCTAGAAGCCTGATATGCGTCCAGGGGTGCTGTGATTTTGCATCAACAGTTTTGGCACGCCCGGTGGGACCTAGAGGTCTCATTTTTATTGCAGCATAGTTGATATGCATCTGCTGCAATTTTCTTGCTTAAAAAGAGCTATTATCTGCATATCTGGTGACTCCAAAGGGGAGAATCAACTGGTTTCAGCAGTACAGGCCTAAAAGCTTATGAGAAGAATCACAAGGTCAAGAGCTGGAGAAGAAGAAGTGCTGTTTGAATACCTGCAATTATCTCCAAGAAGAAGGCAAAGAGGAAGAGGGATTCAAAGGTCTCCATCTCCACCAAACAGAACTCTCTCAACTCCTCCACCTGACAGGCCTTTCTTTCAATATACAAGGGTTTTAAGACCAATCAGAATGGCGCAACCAGTGAACCCCTATGTCAACTTCACAGGCAGCAGCCCACTTGCTCTCAATGCACAAAATCCAATCCCAGTTGCAGCACTGAAGAAAATTCCATACTTTACTGGAGAAAATCAGACCACTCCTGGTGATCATGTCAAGGACATTGCTAACATTTGTGTAATCCATGAGATCGATGAGATGCAAGTAGCTGTCAAATTGCTTGCGTCTTCATTCAAGGGGAAAGCATTGCAATGGTTTAGGAGCCTTGGAGCTGGCTCTATCACAAACTGGAATCATCTGTGTATTGCACTTCATGATCAATTTGGAGAGAAGGGAGACAACTTGTCTCTTTTGGAGTAGCTGACAACCATCAAGAGAGCCTCCAATGAGCAGCTAACTGACTTCAACTTCAGATTTCAAAGATCTTGGGATAGAATTCCAGTAGCAGTCAGGCCAACAGCAGGAGGTGCTTTCCTATACTACCTTAAAGCTTTAAATTCTGATATTTCTATGTTGGTTCAATCTATGGGAGGCACAACTATCCCTGCTGCTTATAGTATTGCCATTAGAGCTGAAAATTGTCTGATTCAAGCTGGCAAGCTAGCTCCTAGGCCTCCAATGCCATTATATCCAAGTTTAGAGAGCCCAAGTACTAGTCAAGCACCTGTCTTAGCTCTTATTCCCACTCCTAGGAATCAGAGTTCAAATGAAGCTTCCACTTCATCTCCAAGTGCCCCAAATGAGCTTCAAGAAGTCATGAAGCAACTGCAAAATTTAGGTAATGAGCTGGTCACACTCAAGAGACAACAAGCTCAAGGTTTTAGACCTTCGTATCAGCCTCAAGCTCAACCTAATAGGCAGCCATATCAGCCTCAAAGACCACCTAATGCAGCTCCAAATATGAATCAAACAAGGCCTCCTGTCAATAGACCATTCCATCCCTATAATCCAAATGCCATATCTGCCTCTAAGGCATTAGTACCAGCACAAAATAACATGGCACAGGAGTACGAATGGTGTTACCCTTGCAATCTACCTCACAATCAGTCAGCATGTTTCAATGGTGCACTAAATCAGGCCTTGATGGTGCAAACCATTGGTGTTGCTCAAGATCCAAGCCAGGAGGAGAATCAACAGCAACAAACGTAACAAGAAGGACCTCCAACAAAAACCACATTGGCAAATTGGCAAACGGAAGACTTCTGTGGAGTTAACCAATAGCCTTTTCAAGGCATGGCTGCCAATACACGGTCAAAGAAGAGAAGCATAGAAGAGGGACAACCGTCTAATCCAGTTGTTTCTCAACCCACTCTTACACAACAAGGGGTTATTAGACCAAACGTAGCTCCAAACCTGCAAAATCAACCCAAGGTCCCTGCTGTAGCAACACATGCACCCGTTCAAGTTCCAGAAAAGGTTGTACCAAGTAAGGGGCAGCAAAAGAATAGTTCATCCCCTTTCAACATCATCGATCAAATGAAGAAGACACATGTGAACATTTCCATGTGGGAATCACTGGCGATCCCAGGACAACGAGACTTGCTGCAAACTGCAATGGCTAATTGGTCCGCCACGAATGTATCGAACCAGGGACATGAGAAAGTTATCACTAATGCAGTGCAACATGATGGGGACCAGACAAGGAAAATTTTGAAGCCTCCGCCTTTCTATGTTTCATTGATTGTTGGAAACCATTTGGTGCACAACTGCATGTTAGATTTAGGGGCCAGTAGTTCAGTGATGCCGAAGCAAATAGCGGATCAGCTGGGTTTGAAATATGAGCCAGTGCTGAAAGGAGTAGTACAGCTAGATGGAACGGAAGTAGGGACTGTTGGAGTCATCAAGGGGTTAAGCCTGACACTACATTCCTGTCCTAATGTTACAGTTTTGCAAGATGTGTCTGTGATTGACCTTTCGCCACTCTTTGCGTTGTGTCTATCAAGAGACTTCACTGCGAAAATCGGTGGATATTTATCTACAAATTGGTCGCGCATGATTTTTAGGACAAGGTATGGAGCCAAATCAACAATCAGGTCAGAACCAATTGCCAATTTCCATATTGAGCCTTACGTACCAGGTCCTATAAATGCAAATTGCTTAGGTTTTCATCAGGAGGAGTGTTCAAGTGATCTAGAAATAGGTACTAAGGTCGAAGGAATTCCTGATTTAACTTTGGATGAATGGGCAAACAAAAGTCATGAATTTGACCCATACAAGGAAATTGAAGAATCTGAATTGGGCGTGTATTGTATACACGAGGAAAATTCACCCATCCCCGACATCATTCAACCTTTAAAAAAGGATGAAAACAAAGTCTGGAGATTATTCTTCGATGGTTCGAGAAGCAAACAAGGTTTTGGAGGCGGTGCAGTGTTGATTTCACCACAGGACATCAAGTATTTTTCAGCTTTTCGTTTCCAGTTTTCCTGTTCGAACAACACGGCTGAATACGAAGCATTGATTCATGGACTTCATTGGGCCAGGAAAAAGGGCATAAAGAACTTGCAGGTGTTTGGAGATAGCGAGCTAATCATCAACCAAGTTAGGGGACAACATGCTACAAAGAACGACTTGCTGAGGAGCTACAAGAATAGGGTATGGGACCTCATTGAGGATTTCGAAGCTTTCAACATTGTGTCCATACCCAGGAAGAAAAATGAAGCCGCAGATAGGCTCGCAACAGTTAGAGCAACATTTGATGTGGTTGACAACATCAGAAGAGAAAAAACGTAGCCACACATCCATGTGGTTATAAGGCCAGCAGTTCCAGATAATAACACAAGATGGCAGGTGTTTGAGAACGATCAACAGATCGTCAATTTTTTGCAAGAAGAGGCTGAATTCTCAGCTAGAAATTAGGATAGGCTAGAGCAGCAGTATGGGGATCAAGTAGTGCAACTGCGGACAAACAAGCTTCCTAAGGGTTTGGTAACATTGGAGTCTATCTTTAACCCTAACGACCAGTTTCGTAAGGAAAAGGCTAATATACAGGTCAAGAGAGAGGATTCAGGGCCAATTCTAGTTGGAGAAGGCAAGACACTTCAAATTGGTAAAGTGGCCACTGAGCGAGAGAAATCAGATTTCATACAACTTTGCCAAGAATTTCCAGATGTCTTCGCTTGGAGCTATGAAGACTTAAGAGGATTCGATCCAAATTTGGCGCAACATACCATAGAATTGAATCCAGATGCTAAGCCCGTCAGGTAGAAGCAGAGACCAGTCAACCCTCACATTGAGCCTCTAATGAAGAAATAGCTTAACAAGCTAATCGAGGCAAGCATTATATTCCCTATCAAGAACTCAAGCTGGGTTGCGAACTTGGTTCCGGTCAGGAAGAAGAGCAGAGAAATCAGGTTGTGTGTGGACTTCCGAGACCTCAATAGGGCATCTCTCAAAGACCATTACCCGCTCCCTTCAATGGAACAAATATTGCAAGTAGTATCTGGTTCAGAGAGATTCTCTCTCCTAGATGGCTACTTAGGGTATAATCAGGTGATGGTGAAAGAAGATGACCAATTCAAGACGGCTTTCACCACCAAATGGGGAACCTATGCCTACAAGAAAATGCCATTTGGACTATCAAATGCTGGAGCCACCTTCCAAAGGGCAATGGATATGGCATTCAAGGGGTTGATCAATAAAATAGTTTTGATATATCTTGACGACATCACTGTATTCTCAAAAAATGCAGCGGATCACCTCTGTCATTTGAAGCAGGTATTTCAGAGGTGTAGAAGATTTGGGGTATCATTGAATCCCAAAAAATGCATCTTCTTGGCTCACGAGGGAAAACTCCTTGGCCATATTGTCTCCAAGGAAGGATTAGCAATTGATCCAGAGAGGGTTGAAGCCATAAGAGCTCTACCATTGCCAAGCCACAAGAGGGCCCTTCAGAGTTTCCTAGGAAGGATAAACTTTGTTCGGAGGTTTGTCCCAGATTTTGCAGCCCTTGTCAAGCCCATCACCAAAATGCTAAAGAAGAGCATGGCTTTCAAGTGGACGGCAGAAGGCAAGGAGAGTTTTGAAGCAATCAAAGAAGCCATCTCCCAAGCACCCACTCTCATCAACCCAGACTTTTCCAAGGATTTCATCCTCTATGCATTTGGAAGTGATGACACTATTTCTGCCATTCTGGTACAGCAGAATAAAGATAATGATGAACAGCCGATTGCCTTCTTCAGCCAGAGCCTAGGTGACTGCGAAGTAAGGTACTCTTTTATTGAAAAGCATGTGCTTGCAGTAATCAGAAGCTTGAAGAAATTCAAGCATTTAGTCTCAAACAACAAGGTCCAGTTATTGGTCTCACATGCTGGGGTTAAGGACTTCCTCCTCAACAAGGATTTGAATGAGAAAAGGGCAGGATGGATCACCCATGTCATGGAGTATGACATTGAGATCAAGATCACCAAGCTGGTAAGAGGCAAAGGTTTTTGTGAGCAGCTCGCTTCCAAACAACCAGACAGCCCAGAAGATGAAGAAGACGCTGTCCTGCTATTACAAGATGATCAAAAACAGGAAAATGATGATGTGTCCACTCCCTGTTGGACTCAGAATATGATACATTTCCTACAGACGGGCATGTGCCCTCTAGAAATGAGCAAAGCAAAAAGAAGGTACTTCAGATTACAAGCAGTTCCTTATGTGCTTGTTGATGGTGTTTTGTTTAAAAAAGACATCAACGGTGTTCTATTAAGATGCATTGGGACAGGTCAGATTGAGAGGATCTTACAAGAGTTCCATGACAGGGAGGCAGGAGGCCATTTCACCCCACAAGTAACAGCTCTCAAAATCATGAAAGCTGGTTACTATTGGCCTACTGTATTCAATGATTGCTACTCATGGGTTAAGAAATGCAAGAAATGTGCGTTCTTCATAGGGAAAGGAAGGTTTGCAGCACTGCCCCTTCGTCCAATTTCAGTAGATTATCCATTCATGCAATGGGGATTAGACTTCATTGGAGTCATCAATCCCAATTCGAGTCAAGGCCACAAGTGGATTCTTACAGCGACAGACTATTTCACCAAGTGGACCGAGGCAGTAGCGCTCAAAGAGGCAAGTGAGTCTAGCATACTAGACTTTTATGAAGGAATAGTAACCAGGTTCGGTGTACCGGCCACCATCATATCAGATAATGCATTAGCATTCATAGGTTCAAAAATTACAGAATGGGCTGTCAAGAATGGAATCTATTTGAGCACCTCTTCAAATTATTACCCGCAGGGTAATGGACAGGTAGAGTCCACAAACAAGAATTTGCTAAAAATCATCAGAAGGACTCTGGATGAAAATCAAAGAACATGGCATACAAGGATAAAATCAGCGTTATGGGCTGACAGAATAACACCAAAGAGGTCTACAGGTAATTCTCCCTACAAGTTGGTCTATGGGAAGGAGGCAGTATTGCCTATATCATTAGAATTGCCAGCCTTTGAGCTCATGAAGCAGTTTGAGTTATCTGAGTTCGAACCAATGGAGGTCAGGTATGCAGAATTGATGGAATTAGAAGAAATCAGAGAACATGCAGTTCAGACGATTGAAAAGGATCAGGCCGTAGTGAAAAGATGGTTTGATAAGAGAGCTAGAGCAAGGACCTTCCAGGAAGGGGACCTAGTTCTGAAATGGGATGCAGATCGGGCAAAACCAGGAAGACATTCCAAGTTTGATGCCATCTGGAGTGGTCCCTACATGGTCACGGGATGCAAAAATAGTAATGCCTTCCAATTGTCTGCATTGGATGGAGAGGAACTTCCGATTCCGGTTAACGGAATCTATCTTAAACATTGCTACTAAGAGAAATGCTTTACCCTTGTAAATATTAGTTTAGATTTTTCTTAATTCCTCTAAGTGCGTATGCACATTGTCATGTTGTAGTTAGGTTTCTATTTCCCTAAGTGCTTTGGCACATGTTTCGCTACTCTCAGGTTGTTTTCTACAGTTCAGAGTGTTGCTGGAGAAGAAGTTGCAGTATCAGGCTGGTTTCGGGTTATTGCTTATAACTCCATGCCCAATGGCTCGCTAAAAGGCCACTGATCTTCTACCTAGCAGGCAGGTAACCCCGCTGAGTCGTCAAAACTGTTGTCAAAATTTCACCCCCAGGGTAAATTTCGATAACATGCATCAAAAGTTGCAGAAAGGCAAATAGGTTGATCCAGGAAAAATCGTGAAAATCGGCTAAGTCCTAGTCCTAGGAGCAATCGGGACATTTGGGACAGAAATGCGTGGATCGGCCGAAAAGCCTCCAGGTGGCCCAAATAGCAACAAGGACATCTGGGACAAAAGTACGCGACGGGTACGAAAAGCTGATCCGGCCGAAAGAGAGAAAAAATTGGCTAACTGTTGAGAGGGACACCTGTGGGACAAGCGGGCCAAAAAGGCGCGAACCGGCCGAACCGGGTGAAAAAGGGCCAGACAGTCCAAAGCAAAATGGGACAACCGGGCCAAAAAGGCGCGAACCGGCTGAACCGGGCGAAAAAGGGCCAGACAGTCCAAAGCAAAATGGGACAAGCGGGACAAATGGACGCGAACTGGCCGGTTCGCCCGAAATCAGCACAAAGAGCACTGTGTCAAAAGGGACAAAGGGACGCGCGAGACGCGGATCACCGAAGAAGCCGAAGCTAATCAATGCATGCCACGTGTCATCGGCCGAATGAGGGACAGGGAAGCCCATTTCGGGCGAATCAGAAGTTTTTGTCCTAGACAGTTTGGGACATCTGGAACAAAAAGACGCGAAGGGCGCGAAAGAGCTGGCAGACCCATCGACCAACCAGATCATGACACGTGTCCTCACAAGAGAAAAGTCAAAAAGTCAAAGGGGCAAGTTTTCGAGCACCGATCCGAACCAATGGGATGGTGCCACGTGTCCCAGCTAGGACCCACAAGAAATTTCAAAGGAAATCCCGCCGAAAAGTAGAGGAGAGAGAATTATTCAGCGAATCAGAGCCTGCCACGTGTCATCCAGGTGGCAGAGCGCGGGAAGAAATTCAAAAAATCCGTTTTCGCCTGTTCCATGTCCCAAATCTTCAGATCGCCATAACTTTTGATCCAGAGCTCAAATTTGCATGTTCTTTATATCAATGGAAAGATGGTAAAATTCTCTACACGTTTCCAAGGCCAATCTTGCATTTTGGTTCATTTTGGAGGATGAAAATCAAGAAACGCCTCTGGCGCGAAATAACAAACAGAAGTGATGCGTCAACAAACAACTTTAATGCAGCAAACAGTTCGCCGCTTCTGTTAGGCAGCCCGCCGTTTTGCCAGGATCCACTGCTTCTACCATGATGAGTTGAGTTAAGTACGTTCTGGAGGTGGTTGGGGCAGATTTCGAATTCCTCTCTCTTTTCTCTCTCATTCTTCCTATAAATTGTAAGGAGGGGCATCTTGCTAACGGTTGGACATTTTTGTTTTGCAACCCCTCCCTTCTCTCCTGCTTGCAAGAGAATTCGTGGAGTTTTCAAGCCTCCCACATAGACTGTAATGCCATTGTGCCTCTTGGCCATTGCAATGTATTGAATCGATCCTTTGAGCAATATATATGTCTGTGATTAAATTTAAATCCTCTCATGTATTCATTGTTGTCATTTTGATCTCTCATTACATTTCGGTTACCTGTGCATGGTGTGGTATTGCATCTATATGGTCTGTGTTTATTTTTGCAAAGCTTCTGTTCTTCATTCCTCGGTGCATCACCCCCTTAGCTTAGGTTTATTTATATGCATTTCTCTCTCCCTGTCTCCTTGGTAGTTAGTTTAGGTTTTTTTTGGGTAAACCTCTGCATTTCATTGGTGCATCTTAACAGAGGAATAGGAACCAGCCTTTCTCTGGAGAATCCTTTCTCATTTTTTTCAAGTCCCACACTTGGAGAAAGGATTCAATGTTATGCAATCACACTGGATGCCTGTGCATCAACCTAGAAGCCTGATATGCGTCCAGGGGTGCTGTGATTTTGCATCAACAACTACCTTTACCACTCCTTGGGGTAATTTTGCCTATAAGAAGATGCCCTTTGGCCTCATTAATGCTGGTGTATCCTTTCAGAGAGAAATGGATTTGGCCTTCGGGGGTTTGAAATGAAAATTGATTGTTGTGTATCTAGATGATTTAACTATGTTTTCCAAAACTAGAGCTGATCACTTTCAACATCTTGAAATAGGCCTCTTGCAATCTAGAGAACATGGAGTCTCTCATAATCCCAAGAAATTTATCTTTTGTGTCATGGAGGGAAAGTTGTTGGGACATCTTGTATCTAAATAAGGAATCAAGATTGATCCTGAATGAGTTCAAGACATCCAACAAATTCCTCTTACCACAAGCAAAAAGGGAGTGCACTCTTTATTTGGTAAGATAAACTTCCTGAGAAGATTCATCCCCAATTTTGCAGAGATTACTTTGAATATCTCCCAAATGATGAAAGGAAATTAGACATTTGGTTTTTCCTTTGAAGGAAAGGAGCAATTTGAAGGCATTAATAAATCTATTGCTAAGACTCCTATCTTAGCATGTCCAGATTTTAGAAAAGATTTTATTATCTATTTATATGCCATTGAGAGTACCTTGGCCATTGTGCTAACTCAGAAAGATTCTAAAGATCGTGAGATCCCAATTGCATTCATGAGTTATATTCTGAAAACTTATGAGTTGGAGTACACTATAATGGAGAAACATGCTTTTGCAGTAGTTAAAGTTGTTAAGTAGTTTTGATTTTACATTCTTAACTCCCACTTGGTTTTGCTTGTGCCCGATACGACTATCAAATCTATTCTTACACAATATGATTTTTGAACCAAGAGAGGAAATCAGGTAGAAAAGGTTTAGGAGTATGATCTCGACACAAACCAATGAAGCTAGTTCGGGGTAAAGGCCTGTGTGAACTCATTGCTGAAGAAGCTGGTCATGAGTTGCCTAAGGATGAAGTTGATATCACTATTTTTTTGTTCCTCAGCTCGACAGACGAATGGTACAATGACATTTCTCACTTCCTCACCTATGATGAGTGTTCATCTCACTTAATTTCTAAGGAGAAGAGAGCTATCAAGTTAAGGTTAGCATAGTACATTTTTTGGGAGAATGCTTTGTTAAAATGAGGAGTGGATGGAAGATTCTTGACGTGTGTTGACAAAGTGCAATAGAAGAATCTGTTCTCAGCCTTTCATGATCAAGCTTGTGGAGGTCATTTATTCTCTACTGTCACTGCTCACAAAATTCTTTGTGTGGGGTATTATTGGCCTACTTTGTTTAGGGATGCATCAAAGTGGGTCGACAAGTGTGAAGCTTGTAAAACCTTTGTGGGAAGACCTAAGTTGGTTGTTTTACCACTTAAGCCAGTTTTGATCGAAGAACCCTTTTAACAACGGGGTTTGGATTTCATTGGAATAGTCAACCCACCTTCAAGTACATGACATACTCATGTGTTGACTACCATAGATTATTTCACCAAGTGGGTAGAATCCATTCTAGTTAAAATTACCACTTCTGATGTAGTATGTAATTTCATCAAAGAAAACATCTTGATAAGATTTGGAGTACCAAACAAGATCGTGACTAATAATTCTTATAATTTTTCTTCTGTTGAGATGATGGATTTCTACTATGGGTATGGGATTTCCCTCACTCATTTTTCATATTAATATCCTTAAGGGAATGGACAAGAAGAATAAAAAAACAAGAATTTGGTGACCATTGTAAGGAAACTTGTCAATGAATCTCAAAGAAACTAGCACAAGAAGCTTTATGATGCTCTCTAGGAAGATATGATTACACCCAAAAGAGCAATTGGGATGTCCCATTTTCAAGTGGTGTATGGTGTGGAAGGCTAACTACCAGTGACGGTGGAACTACCAGCTTTGCATTTAATGAAAGCTATTGAGGACCCTAGTTTCAGTGATTCTTTAGATAAGAGGATCATGTATCTCAATAAGCTAGATGAAGTCAGGTTGCAGGTTTTTGATAGGATCTCTACCTATCAGTAGAAGGTGAAATATTTATTTGACAAGAAAACTAGATCTAGAGATTTCAAAGTTGGAGACATTGTTTTACTATGGGACAAAAGACATGAACCTCGAGGAAGCCATGGTAAGTTTGACTCTCTTTAGCTTGGTCCTTTCAGAATCAGGCACTTTGTTGGTGAAAATTATTTCTATCTTAATTACTTGGATGGATCTTCTCTCCCACTTCCTTATATTGGTCAGTACTTGAAATTATTCAAATCCTAGGTGAATAGGAAGTCCTTTGTATATTATGTATAGTGTGTGTTTTCCTTTCATTGCCTTCATTTTGTTGTTTTTCCTTGTGTTTCCTTCTGTATTGTTTTTCCTTTGACTCTATTTGCCCAATGGATAAGGCACTGGTCTTCTTCCCCAGAGTTATTCTTGAATTCTTTTCTTTCCTAGTTCATGTGATCTAGTCAAGTCATCCCCAGAAAGATCCAGTTGTTGTCCTCTCAAAATTCCCCTCTTTTGAAAGTTGAAAATTTTGATAAATTTGAGTTGGCACCCTTCAGTAGTGTTTACTGAAGGAAAAATTTGAAGATATGGCAAAATTTTATTTCTTGGGGTCATTAAATATGAAATTGTGGGTTTGTCGGACATTGTTGTCCCTCATGTCCCAAGTACCAGCAGGCCTCTTATTTGTTGATTGGCCAATTTCCCAACACGTCCTTATCTTTCAGCTTTTTCAGACTTTTTCAGCCAACCTGATCCAAGTACACCAAGGCCTCCTGTTCACCAATTCCCCGCATTATCCAAATTGGCTCTTCACGTCCATCGTGTTTCAATGTCCCTTGGACCGCCCGTGCTATTTTGGCCCACATTTCCTGTATTGGCTGAATAATCTCTTTGCGTCCTTTATGTCCCAACGTCCTATGGACCCTCTGGGCCACTTTTTTCCACTTTTCCTGCATTTCACCTTTTTGAGTCAGCGCAAGGTATATTAAATGTGCATTTATGATCTTCTCTCTCTTGAAAGACTATTTAAAGGGGTAACCGTCTATGCACTTGTCATATTGCTTGCTCATTATCTCTTGCCTTCATTTTTGAAAAATTGAGTCATTTGTCCACCTTCCTGTATCTCTTTGCAATTTTTGTCGTGAATCTACTCTTTGAAGGCCATTCCTTTGTTCATTGTCAAAATGAAGATCAAATTTCAAGGTCACAAGCATCTCTCCCATTTTGAGACTTTTGTGCCCAATATTGGAGATAGCAAAGTTTAACATTTGGATTTTGATGATTTATGGGGCACATTAGCATGCGACAAACCTTCTCCCATGTCTCAATTGATAAATTATAGTGGAATCAAATATGCCATTGGTTTTCCTCTCTGTGCAATGTTCTGAAACTGTGCTTTCCTATAAAACTAATTTCAATTTAGACACCAAGGAGGTTATCAATGTGCACGGTGAGTTGATTGCAAAATTAGATGCTACCACCATTACAGATGCCCTGCGCATCCCCAAAATAGAAGACTATGTTTTTCTCACTCTCGCTCAAGCTCAGACTCTATTTGATCAAGCAAATGAGAAATATAAGGCTCGAGTAGTGAAATAATGGCTGAAGTTTCCTAAGAAGGGAGCGTCCCAACTCTCTAAGTCATTGTTTAGGGTCGACTTCAATGAAGAACTATCAGATTTAATCACCTTACTCGTCAGGATTATGGGAATTCCCTCTACTAAATAATTCCATTTTTTGATGTGCCCTTTCATAAATATCATCTGCGAGGGTAAGAAAAACATAAATTTCGTCGATATTATCTGTAGAAACCTGACTGAACAATTGTCAAATGTTCAGCAAACCAAAAAATTCTACATGAATTCCTATCTCATGTACACCTTGGAAGCATCTCATGAGTGGTTCATCTTCCCTTTCATTGAAGGCAAGAAGGATGAGCCCATCTATGCATATTTCCCTCAGTTTACCCTCAAGGTCAATAATCATAATTTTAGAAGGGTAAATGATGCCTTAACCATGTACACTATGAGGCTCTTGGAGGGTGACACTACCATAAGGTTCTCTAATGAGGCTAAGGCTTTGATAACCAAGTATGGGGATTTCTTCATTTAGTTCGAAAATTTCTCATACATCAGGCTGGCTTGTTTTGAAAGAACACCTCTAAGGCTTCCCATGTTCTGCAATGACAAAATGGCTTTGGTTGAGGTCTGTAGGCAGCTAGATAAACTTCATAGAACCTATCGAGATAAGAAGATTATTGATCTTCATTTCCCTTTCACCTTGGGGAATTATACATGCAAGACAACTCTAGATGCCCAAAATATAGAAAGGGATATTGCTCCTCTTAAAATTCATTTCTTCAAGCCCAGGACTTGCTTTGATCTAAAGAAATACATTAATCAAAATCTTAGAATAACTTATCATCACCATCTCGACACTGAGGATTAATGGGCTGATTGTGATGATGATTTTGAAGCCAGGAGGAGGCATTTTGGTATATTTTCTCTACAACAAATCATAGATCTCAACCTCTACCAAGTGCCTGAAGGGATTAGAGAAGATGATGAATATTTACAATCCTTTGAGTATAAAAGATCAATCAATCACACTCCTCTAGAAACCCTGGATTGGTATGTGAAGGAAAGAGATGACTTGAATGAGATAATCACCCCTGTCATCGTCAGAACTAGGATTTGGTTTGACAGAGAGTTATGTGAACTAAGGATGAACAAAGGTAGATCCTCTTCAAGAGAGACTCCCAAACTTAGGGAGGAAGTACATACCCTAGCATCGAGGTACTTGAACAAACTCCTCCTTCTCTCGTTTCACTTGCACTCGGGTCCCTTGATTCTCTCATTTCTTCTTCTTCCTTTGCCTGGGTGCAGCCCCTAATCGACAACAAGAAAAGGAAATCTTCCTCCCAATTAACAGTGCTTGATTTTGATGTTGTAGCTCTACTTGGTACTACCCCTCATCCTCCAGCAAAGAAATAAAATACTACTTCGATGTATGTAATTGATACTCAAGGCCAGCAGTTCCTGGAGGTTCCAAAAGCTGGAGTGGATAAAGAGGAGAAAAATATTTTGATCTCTAACTTGGAGCTTTCCAAAATTGCAATGGGATAATCCACACCTGAGAGTGAAGTTCATAACCTTCGGGACACCGTCACTAAGGTTATTGAATGGGTGGAGAAAGGAAAGAAAACCATGGAGCAGTTGAAAGAACAGAACCAACTTCTTTCCAACTTTATTAGGTCATTGTTGGCAAAAGATAATGTTTTGGATCTAGTCACATTGGCCGCTCAACCACCTCCCATAGTTCTCAGCCAAGATGAGGTCCAAACCATCAAAGACATCCATAAGTATTCTAGTTATGGGAAGGATGTTAAGGATATGGTGGATGATATGATTGTAGCAGGTTTAAAATTCATTGAGGAATCCTTCAAAACTACTGAGAAGGTGATCATTCTGCAGTATAAATTTACTTCCTCAATCAAGGCTATGGACAAAGAATTGAAAGTCCGGAGTGGGTGTATCGCAGATCTCTATCTGATGGGTCAAACAAATGACAGAATCATGTTGGCCAATAATATGTTTGATGATGTCAAGAATAACTTGCCAAGGACATGGATCTTTAACATCGAGTGGAAAATAAAGGTTCTAGAAGAAGCACTGGGGGAATTGAGGAATGTATGGAAAAAATGGGAGTCTTTTAAAACTTGTGTTGTATCCACCTTCAAGGATCTCCACTACCATTTTCGGGATGAAACCACAGGTGTATTCTTCTCTCTCCTAGAAATCAAGGCTCAATTTAAAACCTTTTTCAAGGATGATTTGTTCAAGGAAGAGTCAATCACTAAAGAGAAAATGAAGGATATTTGTTCTCTCCATTCATCTATAGCTGAGGCTAATAAGGAATATCTAGAGCATACTGATTTTGAAAAATATATGGAGAAATGCCTGGGCACATGGACTCATGCTACTTCCAACATAACGATTCCAAGGGGCATAGAGATAGCGGAATCATTAAAGAGATTCAGGCACCGGATCCTCAAAATAGTGGGCCCTCCTCAGCCACAACCGGATGCCTCTACTTCTGGCTCTTGACTCTCTTCTTCTAGTTATAGTTAGGATCTCCTTGTATTTTAATTAAGGACTTTATATTGTGTATTTCCATAATTAATCTTTTGGTTAAAATAAATGGTTACTAAATGTAACCACTTTATAAACTATATATTGGGCTCTCCACGCCATTCCAAAGGGCTGAAAATCTGATAATTTTTTAAAGTGTAAAAGAGATAAAAGCTATCAATACAGAATATTTTCTTTCCTCTTTCTATCTGCATCGATTTATTATTTCTTTCTTGTCTAAAGTTTGTGAATCATTAATCTATTGCATTAAGAAGATTTGTATTCTTATGGATGTCATTTCTGGAACTTTCTGTCTATGAAATAATATTTGGTGGTTTAATATGAATGATTTTGTTCTATATATCATCCTTGCTCAGCATTTATAAGGAACTATTTTTCTATCTATATTTCCTATGAGTGTTATTATATTCTACCTTTTCCCTCCCTTAGTTCTTCTGTTTATTTGTATTGATGATATATCTTGGCATTAAAAAACTTTCATGATATCAAAGTTCCTCATTAAAGTAGACAGTTGTACATTTGTAAATAGTTTTGTTGCTTGTTTTCAATAAGGGCACCTCACCCATTAAAGAGGAGGGACTTTATGTCCCCTGACTATTGCTTTCATTAAAGTCCTAATTTGAAAACTAACAAGATAAAAGATGTATAATAAATTTTTCATTTGGGAATATCTACATGGATGAAGTGTGGTGTGATGTTATCTTAATGGATGCATGCCATATATTATTGGGGAGGCCTTAAAAATATGATATAAATGTTACACATGATAGAGGGAAGAATACTTATACTTTTTGGAAGGATGGAATAAAGGTGGTCTTGTTACCCTTAAAGGAAGAAGAGAAGAGTGAGGTCTTGTTGGATAAAAATGAGTTTGTTTTAGAAATGAAAGAAGTAGGTAGCTTACTATAACAACCACATCGGAAAGCACCTAGTAAACACATCAGAAAGAACTTAGTAAACAATTACTATAAATAATAAAAAATTTACATGGTGGAAAGGATGGATTGAAAAATGCAATTGGGTAGCTTACATTTATTCCTCAAGCAAGAAGGAGAAAAGGTGAAAGGGTGGAATATTTCATCATTATCTTGCATTTTTAATAATCATTTATCCATGCAATGTCAAATAATTTATAAAATTAACTCTTTTTGACAACTTATTTGTTGAATCATAGTTATCTCACATGTCTAAGGAATTTGGATTGGATGGGATGCATCCAATTTCGATCACTTATGATCACCTCATGAAACAAAGGAATATGTGATACTATAAAAAGGACCGTAGTCAATCTTAAAATTGATATCTATCTAGTTAATAATTAGATTATTTTTGTTTTTTTTAAGAATTCAATTGAAAAATATTAATATCTTGATAATACAGTGGAGGTTGAATACCATTATTCTCTTTGAGAAATTTTATGAGAAAATAATTAATTTACTAATGAAGATAACATATGAAAAATTCAAAATATTTTTTTATGTGTACCATATAAATTTATTCATGTTATTTGTACTCGTTATAAAGGTAGCACATTATCTTGTTGGTATGTTAAATAATTTGATAACGTGTCTCCTAAGTCCCAAAATTGGTCAAAAAATTTATGTTTCTACTTCCTTTGTTAACTTTCATCCCTCTCATTTATATCAACATGACAAGCTTTCTGACACGATAAATAAAAATTAAAAACTAGTTTAGATATAAAAAAACTACTTTTCCAAGCTCCCCTACACATTGACCAATAAGATGAAAAAACAAATTTATGATCTCTTCACCTATTTCAATAGCCAACAATGTGACCTATTTAACATACCTCACACAACTTCTTCAGCCACACTTCGACAACTCTATGAAATTAATGTTGTTTTTGTCCAAGTAATATTTGTCCACCATATATGTCAGAATGGATTCATTAAAAAGGGTTTTAAGACTATTAAAACTGTAAATGGAAGATGTAAATCCAAATTATATAATATTTACAAAAAAGACCTTGTAAAACTTTAAACAACTACCATTAACAGGTTTAAAGCTAAACTCCACAAGATAACGTGGAAGAACATTTAAAGAACATGAACTATTTGAAAAGACGTACATGAACTCAATCCCTCATGTCCTATGAATAAAACCCATTGCAACAAAAAAAAAATTATGTAAAAATTAAATATCCAATATCTCCACTAACATTCTTCCAATCTATGTAAAAATGGGAATTTTGAAATATTTTATGAAGGTGTAAAATAAAATAATTGAAATTTGATTGGGTTGTGTGAACATGTATGAATTAGAAAAGCTATAGAAATGAGGCTAGAACACTAAAGAAACATCAAAGCTTTACCAACTTAACTGTGAACCATCGAGATAAGAGATAAACAAGAGCTACTCCTATGCATGCATTATAACTTGTAAATAACATTAAACTAACATGTATATACTACTCTCTACTCTTTGAATTCTACAAGATATGAACTTATGAAGATCCTAGAAATCAAATTTTATTGTTTGATGCTCAAGGTTTTGAGAGTGAAGGCTCACCATTAATGGCTACAAGACCATATGGTTCCCCTCATTTACCCAAGCTTGAGTTTGGAATATGCAATGGAAGATAATACCTCAATAGCAATGAAATAATAATCAATATACTAGAAAAATATTATAAATTTTACTACAAAGGGAGAAGTGTTCTTGGAAAAATTGAGGGGGATAGAGGTCAATTTATAGTTTTCTGATTTCAAGAAAGGGATGTTTTGGATGCATGTGGGATAAAAAGGCCCAAAAGGTGAAATCCAAATGAAATGGACTTTGAAAAGTGAAATGCACTTTTTAGAAAGGTAAGTTCCTTTTAGAAAGTGAAAGGGGATTAATTAACCCTAAGTGGCCTAATTAATAAGGATAGGCTTGTGGAATCCATTTAGAGGGGCATTAGTATGATTTAGGATTTTAGAGAGAGTTAGGTGGGTTATTAAACTATCATAGTGCAGTTAATTGACAGGGAGTAGAATAGTTAGTACAAGTTTAGTTATAAAGTTGCTTTGATCAAACTAGAGGTGTCTACAGGTTGTTTTGTATTCATGTCTATTAGGACAATTGTAACTATAGCATCCAAACAACACATTTTTAATTAAATATATGCCTATTTTAAAGCTCTTATTTAGGCATATGCTAGTTGTACATTGGAGAAATTGAATTGATCGGAATGAATGATATGATAGTCTCAATGCCTTATGATATACGTATAGTTTACACCTTGGCACTAAATATTTTTTTGAACTATGAATAGAAGAATTAAATTAAAATCACATCCAAACAAATATATGCAAACCTTTTTGTGTCGACCATGCAAAGATGAATTATTTGAATTGGGTGAAATAATGTCAATGCCTTATGTCTATACCTATGGTTCACATGCCAAGAATTAATACTTTTCCAAACTGAATGAAAGAGCTAAAGAAAAATACATCCAACTGACTTCATGGAAATGTTTTAGTGAAAGTAAGGAAATTTAATACTTCATTCTTAAAATCCCATATTGTAATAAATCCTTTGAGGAATACACCTCTTTATAATCTCCTCACCTCAATGAATATTGGTTTCAAATGATTTTTTTCTACTAGAGAAAATGCTTTCATAGAATATAAAATCACTTTATTCTTTGAACAATCTTTTTCATTGAAAATCTAGTGATTTAATCTCAAAAAGTTTTCTACTAATTATAAATATGGATCATTTTCCAAACACATATCAAAAAAATTTAGAAAATTTTGTAATAACCTTACAATAATCATATCTTTGTGTTCTAAATTATATTTTGACATTCATCAAGCAATGACCTAACATCTAGAACTTAGACATGCCACATTTGAAATGATGGGATTACAAAAATACAAATAGAAAATGAAATTTTATTAGAATATTTTTCCTATATCACTGTTGCAGCATAAGATTATGTGACATATGTGATATAAAATAACAAGTGTAAATAAAACTCTTGTTCAATTCATAGATGAAGTCTAAGTAGAAGTTTTTGCTATCTCTTTCAGCATAAAATCCCCCTCTAGGAGAGTTCTCTTCCAATGAATTGGATTAGAGCGAGGCTAAGTAAAATTTGATAAATGAAAAATATATTATTTACTAGATATAATGTGATCATATAGAAAATTTTCTAAACATTGAATGAAAGAGGTCAGGTTATCCCACCGCCTTTCGTATTGACGATTTACATTCAATAATTTTCTATATGACCTCCAAAAATTTAGGATTGATAGATATCTCTAATAAATAAAATGAGTATGACACATGTAATATATTTTGTTTTAAAAATAAGATTTATTTTTATTTCCTAATTTTTTTATGTTTAATACAATTATCATTGTGCATATGACCCTGAGGATTATAGGGTAGAAGATGAAATTTATCATGACATTTCTAAGGTTTTAAACATTGGTATTGAAATCCAACCTGGTCATAGGAACTTGAGTCATGGATGCCAATGACAATTTTCCATTCATGTGTTAATGTATAAGAAAGAACATGCTTTGATTACATATAAAAAAATGAACCATAGAGATCAAGAGGAAATGATTTTCCATGGGAAAGAGATAATTGACTTTAGATGTAGTCATTATTGTTTGGATCCACACATATGTGATATATTGAAGGATTAGGTGGAAACATTGTTGTTTTTCATCTTGATACTTCAACTTATTACAAAAATCATGAACTAGTCCATGAGAAACTCACATTGTTTGAAGCTCATATTGTTCAAAGGTCATACATAGAAGGATGTATTCTTAACCAAATATGATATCCACAATATTGAGGGAAATGTGAAAGAAGTAGATATAAATTTTAGATCAACGATGATGTTAGAACATTTGTCTCAAAAAATATTGAAAAAGTATTTGTGTATGAAGAATTTGAAAAAATGAGAATGGATGAGAAAACCTTGTCTTAAGCCTCTAGCTTCCTCAACAACGTGACTAGATGTTAAAGTATGGACACAATAGTACACTTTTAGTGAGCTCCACATATGGGACAAATGCATAGAGGTACTTGTGGATCTATATATTTTTAAACATTGTATTAGTTTTTTTATAACACTTACATTTTCATGTTAAATGTAGTTCATGTCGTACACATTTCTTTTATTTGATAACATGAAAAATGGGCTTCCTGTTGCATGGGTGTTGATGTAGAGGGTTATTATTCTATACCTATCATTATGGATGAAGAGTTTTGTAGTTAGTATAAAATTTTACATGTCGTAATGAAATCCAAATGCTTTCATGGTGGATGATGCTCGTGCTAAAATTTTTATTATTAGGTAAGTGAAGCTATGTATATTTAGATTTTTTTCTTATTATCATTAAAAACAATATTTTTCCCACTAGCTTTTTATTTTCACGTTTGCATTGCAGGGAAGTATTCTAATGTAAGGCATACCTATGTAGTTGGTACATGAAGAGATCCTGGCTAAAAAAAACTAATTGTAAAGGTGAAGGATCCTAAAACAAGGTAGGAAATGTTTAGAAGCCTAACTGAAATAATGCACAAGTAACCTATACTGGAGGAAGAAATTCATGATGTAAGCCTATTCATGGAATAATATTCAAATCAAGAATAATTTTTTGACTATTATAAATATCAATGGTCCCATCATATTCGAATGTGGGAAATATGTTTGCATACAATGCCCCATGCAGTCCAAGAAACAAGTGTTGCCATAAAATTATATCACTCCCACCTAAAACATGTGTTTCTAAATTAAATAAGAATTTATTCCCATCAAATATTGGATTTGTTGGTGAATAATTTTCTGATTTTTGTATTTGTATATTATTGGTAGAGCCAAATTTGTAAGGAGGATGGGTTTTATAGGAACTTAAAGTTAAGGAAATGAATCACAATACATCCCTAATGATGGTCCAATGTTATGTGAGATTGACCTTGATGTAACATGGATGAGGAGCCAAAGCAAGGAAGATTTTTTTGAAAGGTTAGAATCGTAAGCCACTCTTTTGCAATGTGTGTGTAGACACCAAATTTGGGTCACACTTCCCTTTGTCCCTTTTAATTAATTAAGCACACCATCACCCCATTATTAATTATTCACCTTCACATTATTAATTAATTAAATTATTTTAATTAGATTAATTTCACCCCTAACACATCTCTACCTCACTATGACACCTCACCATAGACCAATTCTAGGGGAATTTAACTCACGGTGACTGAGTCATCAACCTCAGCACTGAGTCATCACCCTCCACAATGAGGCATCAATGAGTTATAACTCCTAGTGTTGCAGTCACTAACTTGACCTAACCAACTAAGACTTCTTCCTAAACCTAATTGGACCTCTTCTAAGTTCTTCATGCCTTCTCTCACGTGAATTCCACTTTCCTAAATGGACTCAATGAGAAAGTAGGCACAAAATCTAGGAAGATCTACCCATTTTTAGTAAACCTAGGCATTCTCGCATTAACCAGACACCGGTTATTCCTCGACCGACACGTCAATCACTTAACCGCCGTCAGCTCCTTTATATACAAATGGGAAATCTTTTACCTAGGTTGGTCATTTTTATTTTTGGAGAGTTCTATTACATTCAAACATGAATCAAAGATCCTTCTCAACATCAATACAACACAAAATACTCAACCACAAGCCAAAGACAAGCATTTGATGCTCTTATTCTAAGGAATTGGAATACTCATGAGAATATTCTGGGAGTATTGTCATGTGACATTGAACCACAGAATTTCCTCATGAAGCAACTACAACCCTCTTTCACCCACCAGACCTATGTAAATGCAAGTAATTTTACATGATTTTCATCATATCTGTGCTTATCTTAAAGTGTAGATTCATTACCTCTTTTGTTATCACATTTTAATTCTTCCTCTATTCTTCTATTCACCACTTTCTTACCAATCTACCAATCCAACCAACCTACGGCCTCTTGGCTCTCCGTACATGTTCCTCTATACATTCCTAAGTCTTCCTGGCATTATTACGAACCCAACCATTCTCCTTTCATTCTATGTGTGATCAAAAAGAAGTCCAAAATTACCTTTATTCAATTACCACAGAATTTTCCCTACTGACATTGGTCGCACTTAATCATTCATCGGTCTCACATCTTTATCGGCATTGGTCACCCCGATCGACATCATTCACCGTGGTCTTCTGTTAACCTTTACCAAAATTCCTCCAACATAACATAAAATTTACCCTAGACCTTACCATGATATCTTTGTGACCTTACCTAATACCCCCGTGACGTGCTCCAACCAGAATACACACGTTGCCTGATGCTAGATTAGTTTAGATCTTCAATATTTTGACTTAATCTAGTGTTTTGTTAATATTTTGAGATACCTAAATCAAAGTGTTAGCAATAGGATCTTTATTTATCGTATTTACATTAATTAATTAGATATAAAAATAATGGATTGGCAGCCATCTAGGAAGTACTCACACTTCTCTGAAACTAGTAACTCGCTAGGCATTCCATTGTCATTTGCTATTTAATATCATTTAGTGGTATTGTTTTGTTTCTTATACAAGTCGTTTCTTCTATTCAAATGGAAGCTATCTCACATTCATTTTGATCAAATTATACAACGTGCACATACCGTCTACACAATCACAGGTATTCCTCTTTAACCATTACCTTATCTATTTGATCACAGTTCTTTAAGGTGAAACATTTTGGCATGTCCTTGGTGGGATCCTTTTGAGGTTTCTTTTTCATTGTTCATTCTTAGGTGAAATCATTGCGTGTCTATTTCCCTTTTGAAGGAGTTCACATAAATTTTTATCCCTTGGACCATTATTTTTCTTCTATTGGTCTCACTAACACTCTTATTTTGGACTAAAAATAACGCTTCTCTTCTATTTTGTGTTACATTAGTGAAATAAATACTCTTGCCTATTCATCATTGCTCTCATCGAATGTCACTATGGATTTGGGTTTAAAATATTTGCACATCATTGCATATGTGTTGTATCTGTAGCTCATTTAAAATTATTGGCAACCTATATGCTGGAAGTCATGCCCAGCTAATGGTTTATGAATTGAATCGTAACTTACACTTTGCACATCTCTTTATCTCTACACCAAACCATTGAAAATAAAGTACTCACTTTATCAAACACCATATTACCTGGAAGAAGCTGTCAACAATCACACAATCAGGGGATCGATGATGGGGTCCAAGCTGGTTTCTCTCTCCAGTTATTATCTCAGAGAAAGGATCTCCCTCGCCAAAACTTACCTGGAAACCATCCTTAATTGTTGGGTTTTTATAGGGAACATTTTTCAAACCAAAAAACTCTATACTATACTCATAAGTCACTCCTTAAATAGCATAAGCTAGGACATAAAATCTACCACATAGGGTTTCACATGTTTGCTAGCTTTTTTCTTAATTTATGTTTTAAGGTGTGAATTCACTTTCTTCATTCTTCTCCCCATTCATACTCCATATTCATACTTGGTTTATTCCAATTCTTTCTGATTGTGCTAGAATCAATCATTTCCATACTCAGGTTTTTGGGTTGGTATTTAACTTAATCTAAATCACTAAAATTAATTCTTTTTCCATCTTTTCCCAAATTTTAGAGTGACCGGCATTCGGTCGAGTGATCGTCATCGGTTTACTCATCTCACTGGCATTATTTGTAATGACCGCTGTCGGTTATCATGTACTATGTTGGTAATTTTAACCAAAGTCAGCATTCACCACATTGCTATTCCTTCTAGGATTTCCTCAGCCACCTTACCATATCTCTGCGTCTTTTACATCACTTGTGAAAATTCAGATCTCCAATTCATTTTTCTTAATGTATTACCAAAGTTTACAAATCATTTTATTTTTCCACAGTGAATTTGTACTGGTTCTAGCTAACCCGACATCGGTTACCCCCCTGATCATTGACATCCGGTTACCCCAACTGACCATTAGTCTCTATGTTTTAATTTATTTAATTAAAACAATGACTATTTTTCACCTTCCAGGACCATCTTTCTCCATTCATTCTATACTCTTGTGACATCTACAAAGCTTCAGACTTACCAAGAATACTACTATTAGTCACATGGATTTGATTCATAACCAAGCTAATGCACTCTAGTATTCCATGCTATCTTTCAGCCACTCCCACCTAGCCCATCGCCACCTTCTGTTATATCAGCCTATGGATCCCCAATCAGCCTATTACCATTAACAGCGAGTGATGAGGAGTTTGCAAGACTCTTTGATTAAAAACCCTCGTTGTTTATAGAATATCATTTAGCCCACTCATCCACTCACAACTCATCTGGGACAGCTAATATATGGACATTGCCCATATCTATCCCACTTACACTTGCACCCACCTCTGCCTCCACAAGTACTAACCATTTCCCTTAGGCCGCTTCCACATTACCACTTATTGTTTCTTAGCTTAACCCCATGCATCAACGATATATGTCGTACCTACATGGAATTTATCACACCCATGACATCTGTCCATCGCCCCTACAACATCTCCAGCATGACTTTACATCCACCACCCTTAGTACAGGATTTCCCATGTCGTCCACTACTGATATACTTATTTGCATATCAGCCACCTTTGGTGTTGGACAGCCCACACTCCCTTCTAAAATCTCATTCTCTCTATCCCCCAGTCACTTCCACTAATCTGCTACTAGGGTCTTTACATCCACCCCACCTACCGTATACCTATCACCAACAATCACCTATTTCATCTACTACTTACTCTAGGTACTTCCCCTCCACCTCCATTCCTTCTCATATCCCTTCATCAACAATTTTTGTACATGGACATAACCACACACTAGGATGTCATCTACGTCATACCAACCTTATCTACCCCCCTCATACCTCAAGGGAGGTGCCCTTGTCATCACAACCCACCAATTCCCTAATCAAAATGACGATGGACAAGATGTAGACATTAGAAGCTTTTGTCTCAAGCTCATATAACTCTCTAACATATGACGATAATTACAATGAGGTCATTCACCCATCCATTCCCCATTTACCTTGTACCCTACACATTGGGAAATGCCAAAGTTTCAATTGCTTCAATAGCAAAGAAGAGCCACAATAACACTTACAATATTTTAAATATGTATGTGCTACTTGATCACTCATGATGATGCTGTTTCTCCTGTGTATATTTCCAATGTTGTTGACGAGACCTAATTTGGATTGGAATGGTTCTCTACCTAGATAATTCTATCCTCTCATTTAACCAGGTTAGCTCAAGATTTTCTTAAACAATTTTCTATCAACATCGTCAAGAGAGTCAGCATGACCGACTTGTATGCCACATGTCAGTACGAAGATGAATCTATCACAAATTTTGTCGATCGATGGCGTAACTTGATCAAGCTAATTTACATTACTAACTACCCCTAGACAGAATTAATACAGTTGTCTTACCATGGGCTTGTGCTCGACAATATATCACTAAATATCCATGTCCAAACCTTCTACACCTTTGACGAGGCATTTACTATGGCCCAAAAGATGTAAATCCATGCCATTGAAGAAAAGAAGATATAATTGCATTAAAATAACATGGTGCATTCAAATCAAATAATAATCTCTTCTTCTTCCAAATGTCAAAATACCTATTCTAGAACCAAGGGGTCTGCCAATGCGGTCATTTTAAAATCTGGCCCGTCTTGTCCATCCAACCAATCAAAATACCTTTCGTCTAACCTCTCCCCTGTCTTGACCTTTCAATTTAAGAGGGAGAAATGAAAATATACCCCAATAGGAGAGCCCTTACTCCGCCGTTTGGGATAAACTCTTGAAATCTGGAACTATCACCTTTCCACCTATCAAACCACATACTGGTTTTTGACCATTCTCATCCTTGTACCTACATGGTACAATGAAAATGATTACTACAATTACCATTGCATTCGAGGTCACAGTGACGGTAACTGTATCACTTTCAAAAACATTGTCCAAGAAATGTTGATAAAGGGGATATTGTCTTGGACAATCCTAATGCACCGACTAACCAAAACCTTCATATTTTTTGGAATCAATTCCCAAATCACACCCCATCATCCAACCAAATTGGTGATTCCTCGGCTAATGACATGGTAATATCTGTGAAGTTCATTCGATTTTTGACATCTGACCAACACCTTCCACACAGTTTCCTCTCACTTCATCTGTCAAAGGAATTTTGGCATGAACACCTTCATCTACGTAGGATTCCCCTTTGATTTCTACTCTACCCAAGGAGGAGTCTACCATACATACCAATAGAATTTTCTCATCCACTCCCCTACCTGATGAGAAACTCACCGTACTTACTCTCCTACCTACATAAGAGTTTGTTTTATCTTCTCCTTCATCACAAGAAGACCCTATATCATCCACGTTTCCTCCTCCCTCACATGTAGGAGACCCATTGGCAGTGCCCCATTCAATCAAAGATAATTCTCCACCGGATTTAAAGGATCCAGTTGATTTTCTCTCATCTCTTTTTCCCATAGAGTCTGAAGCTAATCACTTCCATCTTTCATAGGCACCAAATTTATTTATAGGAGTCACTAAAAAATAAAAATTAGTTCTTCTACCACCACACCATTCTCGCATTTGGAAAACTGCTTAGACTATGTGGATCATTCCATACTTTGGGGGGCTTCAAATGCCTATCTCAACTCAAATGTAGATGTCACCCATTGATAATTATACCATTTACCCCAAAGTGTTTGAGGTGAAAAAATTCATCATACCTAAAGTGGTTGTGGAAACATCTCCCACATCACCTTTACCTACACCTACTCCTTTGCCAGTACCCAAAATTACTCGTACCTTAGGGGTCATGATGACACCAATCTAGTTCATCATCCTATTAAAATTAATCTAGCTACCACTTCCCAAGTTTTCACCAAGACTACTCGCCCACCTAAGAGGAGAACCCAACCTCTCATAGCCTATACACCAACATATCCTACTACTCCTTTGTCACCTTCACCACTTCCCTCTATACTAGGTCTACATCCTTCAACCTTAGTCATGCAACCTCCTATTCAAGGAAGGCTAAGAACGTGTCATCCCACTTCCTCATCATGGCTACCTATCTCTCCTGAACTACCTAGGCAACCCATGCCTTCATCATTACCTAGGTCTTTTTCACCTCTTGTAACAACTCCCTTTCTAATTCCCTCATTATTACCTATGCCGATCCATTCCATATTGCCTCCCACTACTTTATTTACCACACCTCCACTATCACCCTAGTTAAATTGTCCCCTTCCATTTTATTTCTTCACTTCCTCATCACACCTTTCATTTGTGCCTTTACCCAAGAAGGCTCAACCCAAATCCAATACGATCATACCTCCTAAAAGGGTAGGGAAGCCTACACTACCTCGCAAAATCAGGTCACTAACTACACCTTTACCCAAGAAGGTGCAATAGAAAATGAGAACCACATCATCTAAAAAATGAGAGGCCAAAAATTCTCCCCCATATATGTCGTGCCATCCAATACTACTCTTGTTTTGCATTGTGATCTATTGGCAGGATCTTATGCCAACATCCTGGCTGACCTTTTAGAAACTTCTGTCATCACATTACCACTTCTTAGACCTTATGACCCATTAACACCTAAACCATAAGGATTAGATGATTCTAAAATTTGTGCCTACCATTGTATGCTAGGACATGATGTACAAAATTGTAAGACTCTCAAGATTTTTCTTCTTCACTTATGTCCTCTTAAAGAAAAAATTAACAAAGATGATCTTTTAGATGAGGACTCCATTCCATCTTCACCTATCTCCACACAACATCATCCCACACCTTACCAACAATCTCCATCTCCACCTACATAACCCTTTTACCCTCCTCCACAATTTGAGATCTATTGGTATCCAAATTCGTTCTCCTTTTCAAGCTAAGCAGCAACACAAATTCAACATGGAGCTTAGAGGTAAATAGATCATAAATATGTATCGTTTTGTAGCCGGGGATGAAATCTAACTGACCCTTTCTTACTCAATTTTGTAGAGATATGGATAACACCTTAAAAGGATGTGATTTTATCCTAACTATTTTAGGTTGTGCCTTTCAATCAAGGTAAGAGAACCTATTTTGTAACCTTTGTTATTGAAGGAGACATAGATACCTTTATTTTGCACAAATTTTATAGAGAAGACCTTGGGGAAAAAATGATCAACACACCAAATCTAACTCTCATGAGTTGTCACTTTCATATTATGGGGATATTTTCAACACAAGGCAAAGGTTACTAAAGACATTAAGAGCTTATGATTTTTCTGCATATTTTTGCAAGTGGATTTTGTGTTCAATGAAAAGTTGTAAAAGCCATGGATATGGGGTAAGAATCTCTAAAGAAACCCCAAAGGATTATAACAATCTGATCAATGGACCATGTGATAAGAAATTATCAAGGTTCTCTTCTTTGCAAACATTAATTTGAAATAAACATGCAAACTAAGAAAATGAAGTTATCTCTATTCTTTGAAAGCTTAAAATAACGAACCTAAGATGATCTAAGAATTTAGTTATGTGTTTAAGAGAAAGATATCTCCCCGTTAATGCCTTCAAGGCCAATGGATCTTCCATTTTGCTCCATGTTAATGTTATGAAATGTAAAATCAAATGATTTTAGCTCAAATGGGAAAAGAAGAAATACAATCTAAAGCCTAAACAAATTGTTATAATCTATGCTAGGAAGAAGAGAGAATTATTATGAAATGAGGGAGGGGGTATAACCCTATTTAAAGTTTTTGGTTTGGAAGAAAAGGGAGATTTGGGTGCATGTGGGACAAAGGATGAATTCCAAAAAGAAATTTTAGCAAGTCAAAGTGTGATTTGACTATGTTTAGGGTATTTACCTAGGTTAGACTAATTAATCTCTCTTAGAGAGTAATTAGGGTTTGGAAGGGTTTCTCAAGGGTTTAATCAATCCAACAAAGTGGATTGATCTTCTAGGGAGCTAATAGAGGAAATATAGGAGATAATAAGAAGCTAATGTAGTTATAACGAAGCTATAAAGACCTGCTTAAATGGTTTATAAGAGGAAAAACAACCAAAAGGGTGTCGTAGGAAGGGATTTAGATAGGTCTAACTGGTGGTGTGCCATCAATTTGCAAAGGTAATAAGCATTAGTGCACCATTAGAAATAATAGTGTATTGAACAAACTATAGGTGTCTACATTTTCCCCTCTTTGAGGTGACATAAGCTACATCACTTCAAAGAAAGTAGACGAGAGAAAACAAGTAGAATTTTTTTGAAGGGGTAGAAGAAAATTTAATAGGATGAAGGATGACGAATGCCCCCTCGAGTGTCGAAGGGGTGATGAAGAAAATTGATTGATGATCGAAAGAGAAAAAAAATAGAAATAAAAGGTGACAGAGAAGATGAGAAACTAGAAGAAAAAGAGATATTGAGCTATGCGCAAATCAATTGCTAACAATACTTAATCATCATATTGCTTAGAATCATCCTCATGGGTCCTTATTAAAATGTGAGCATGCGACAGAAGCGTAAAATGACATGAAAAGACAAGATACAAACAACCATCTTGTGCCAAAAATGGTCAACTCCATGCAACATACATGAATGTAATGCAATACGAGAAATAAACAAAATCACCTGACAGGGAAATAAGTACAATCACACACACTTAAACCAACAACGTTCAAGATAGTTGCACAAATATTTTTTTATCAAGATGAAGTCCCAAATGTTTTGATAAATGACAAGGGTGAAGAATGATGCCCCAAGCAAGGTGTATTGAAAAATGGAGGACACTTTGGTTCGGCGAAGAAGCAATGTGCACGACAAAAACAGTACTAGGAAATTGATAGTGCCCCAAAGTACAGATGAAGTAACATAGCTTGTGTAGGTGATTGAAGATTTTGGTGGTGTGATTCATTTTTTCAAAATGTTGGAAAATGTTAGCAAGATCTGGGATGAGTGCCATGCAATAGACATAGATTTCAGCCGTAGATGATCGGTTTTAACCAAGTTTGAGCCATTTTTGACGTATTTTAATATTTTTGTTGTTTTAAATATTTTTCTGAATTTTTTAAGTTTTTGATTGATCATAAGAATTTCAAAAGATCCAAGATCTTCTGAAATTACGTGCATAGGCAGTAACGGGAAGGCGAGGCTATTAGAGAGCAAGGATATACACCCACAAGAAGAAAGACGGGTTGAGAATAATTTATTTAAAGTAAATTAGTAAATAATTATCATGACGGGGGAAAATAGATGAAGAATAGAGGAAAAGGTGCATGAAAGGTTCATAAATTATTTCAGTGCAATGGAGAAGTGACCGTTGGACAGCATGAAGTGACCTAGCGTGTGAAAATTAGTAAATATAATTATTTTAATACAAAAATAATTATCATAATGGATAGAAGAAGGTTAGAATGATCACAATGGAGAAAACATGCCCCAAGGGCATCACGATGGGTTAATATACCCACCTGGGGTCGGTAAAACAATCATGACCAATTCATTTCTACCAGAGCCTTTGCAAATTTTTTACCATGAGTGAAAGCGATAGCCCTGGAGTGAGATGGCGAGGATACCGAGGAGGATGAGGCATGCGGATCGCATCTGGGAGTACATGCGGGACCCAGCGGATGGACCTTTTGTGAGTGGCCTAACCCCCTACTAATTGCACATTTATTGCCTTTTTTAGGGTTTTCTAGCATAGGTAGGATGAAATTTGACGCATACGCGTAGACGTATGCATTGGTTTCAATGGGTACGCACACACGCATGCATTAAAATGGACATGGATGTCCACATGTGTCCATTCATGGGGGAAAAGGATGTGTACACGTACATGTTAGGAAGAATTGGATATGTGAATACGTATCTGTTGGAAGAGGTAGGTACACACGCGCGCACCCGTAGGAAGATTAGATGGGTTCAGAACATCCACGTGCATGCGTGTGCATCGAAGCAAGTGCGTAGGCATCCTACTGGGCATGTATGCATCCTATATGGCCTGTGCCAAAAGGATAAGAAGGAGGTTGAGCACACATGCATCTAGAAGGGTGCATACGTGTCGTTTAGGGCGTGTAGGTGCAAAGGAGGCACGCATGTGCTAGAATGTTTTGAGAAAAGACAACTGGCTAAAGAATAGCCAAGTATAGAAGAGTGTAGGTGAGATTAGTTCAGAAGAAAAGAATAATTAACATGTTAGATGTATTAAAAGAGTTATTTTTCCTTAGAAAAATGTATAGAAATAGGTAAGTGTCTAACACTTGCATTGATTTTGCAGCGTATGTTACCCATTCTTCAGACTCGCAAGCACTATGGTCAGCTAGCTATCATAGAGGTGCAGTTTGACGATGATGATAAAGTGATGCTGGAGAGCCTCTTACATGTGACGGTATTGTCCCATGTGGCGGAGATGCCATAGATTACACTAGACCACAGCCTTTTGACAGCCATAGTAGAGCGATGGCACAGTGAGAGTCAGTGCTTTCACCTCCCGAATGGGGAGATTACCATTACCTTGGAGGATGTATGGCACATCATGCGGGTCCTAATTCAAGGACAACTTATCGAGACTATGAGCCACTGGACCAACATTCAGTGACATATTATACATTTGTTCAGTGTCCCTGTTATGCCACTGTGTGGAATGTCCATTAGATTATCTCGGTGTATAGACGATCTAGAGTTAGACCGAGTAGTGGTCTATATGATGGCCTTTGTCAACAGAGTTCTACTCCCTGACAAGACCGGTGCTTCATTTCCACTTGGACTCCTAGGAGTGATTCTTGGATTGGTGGAGGGAGAGACCTACAGCTGGGGTCAGTGGATACTAGAAAATATATACTGGGACCTACATTTGATCACTTACTATCGTCAGAAGATGATAGGGCCAGCTCGTTTGCTACAGATTTGGGCATGGGACCACATTGTTGTTAGTCACCCCTTAGGTGTTCTGATGGTTCGGGCTCCCGACGAGCCTTCTATGATAGGTTGGGTCCCGACAGGGGATGATGTGCGACCATTTATGGGAGTCACATACCACTACCGACACGAGTTGGATGAGCTACGGCAGGCTTCCATTATATGGAGGCCCTATAGACACTTTCAGTGGCTAGAGGATTTTTTAGAGCTCAGTACTATGACCGTTGAGAATTTTATCTTGGGCAGCCGCAGCTATATGCAGGAGCTATACAAAGTTGATCAATGTCAGAGGTAGTTTGGCAGTACCCAGGATGTTCCTGGGCCAGATTTATGATATGATCGTAGAGCCAGAGAGCATTTCGATATGGGTTCATAGATTATCTGTGACAGAGCCTTGGCCAATTTTCAATAGGTGGTACTTGTTATGTGGATACCAATACGAAATATTAGAGATCCGGGCACTACGTTGGAGTATGGGCCATGGTACCACAATGTTCTCCCATGCCGTTTGAGTATTCCCAGAGTGGCGTATGACGCCAGCGTGAGATCTCCTCCAATGGGGCCTCCTAGCGGTGGCAAGGGTGGAGCTGATAGTGATGACGATGATGATGAGGGTATGTCCGATGCACCCTAGTATGTTAGAGGTAGAGGACAAGGTCATGCAGCACAACAAGCATAGGGACAGGGGCTAACAACATAGGAGCCACAGAGACAGGGTCCTAGGCTGAGGCCTAGACATATATACAAGGTAGTGGATATAGAGCTGCCCCCAGTGGGAATTCTAGTGGGGATATATACCCCTCTGCAGTAGGTACTTCTAGAGAAGGGACCACAACTTGATGTCCCAGAGAGTAGTAGGGCTGGTGCGTAGCGGGCTGCTCTGTAGCAGTAGTTACAGGTGGCTATTACCGTATAGTTATAGGTTTTCAGTGAGAGAGATGCAGCTAGGGTATAGGTACATGCCCTCATAGTAGAGAGAGATCAGGAACTCACTCAGATGTAGATTTTGACCACTGAGAGAGATCAAGCTAGGGCTTAGGCCACCCAAGGTAGTGATAGTACTTCATGGCAAAGTCCTATGAGAGAGATGGACACATAGGGTGCTCAGTTATTGAACCTTATAAACCAGTCCTAGACTCAAGTGTGGATGGTTATTTCCTAGAGGGACCATACACAAACAGAGTCACAGGGCTATTTGACACAGAGGGACCAGGCATGAGCCCAGGTGTAGACCATTACCACAGACAGAGATCGAGAGGCTACTACATTGAGACAGGATCAATACAATATTGAAAGTTTGACAAGCCAATGAGATGCCGCCCTACAGGTAACTCTTGCTTCTGGATATGCATACCTCATACGAGACGTGATGAGGTCCGGTGGTGAGGCCTTGTACTATAGGACTACCTACTTCAGGGAAGTGCCGGAAGATCAGCAGGTAGTATCTTTCCAGTAGTCAGATGTGAGCGTGATAGGGTCCAGGTCACGGAGGTCAGGGAATTTAGTGAGATCAATCAGACAGCCTATACCAGAGCATCCAACTAGACATGGACCATCTAGACAGTTTGGTGGTACTCTTGGTGTAGGCACATCACAGCCACCATTATTTTGTCGACCAGGTGACAGACCTGGGAGCCCCGGTGAGGGCGAGAGCTATGGTTGAGCTCTATATTATTTTTTGTATAGATATCTTGTATACATGCCTCTTATGAAGGTTGATTCTTGATGTATAGTTGTGTATACCATTTTTGATGATGCCTCATGATGAAGGCTTGATTCTTTTTGATGCATGCCTCTTTTTGTTGGCATATTGTATCGATGATGTATTATTTTGAGTACTGACCTGGACATTTATAAATGTATATATGGAAATTTTGATGTATCATACTATGATGGATTTATGATGTATGATTTGTTATTTCCTTTATGTATGTGGCATACCTTAGATTCAGAAATGTGTACACTTCCTGCTTTCATAATTGATGATATATCTGTAGAAAGCACCACATGTTTTGGATTCATGATTTGTTTCTGAGTTTGTATTCTATCACTTGGCATGATACTATATGATATTGGTATGGGGGGTAGATTTGTGATTATGTGTAACCCCTCTTACCCCCATTGATGATATGATATGTGATGATTAGCTTAGAATACATGCATAATGTAATACTTAGCATTTTGTGTATATATATGTTGAAGTGAATGATGTTAGAAATGTGATGAAATGATAGATGATAGATGTGATAACAAACAACTGTGCAAAAACACATAAGAAAAAGTTAACAAAACTAAAAAACTATACACATACAAACAACACAACTAACTACAACTAAACAAACACATGCAAACACTAAAAATAAGATCTAACCTATACAAGTAAAAATGAACTTCTAAAAGATATACACAACACATAAAGAATCCTACAACAATTTTTTACAAGCATGAGCGTTCTCAAATGTATGTAATGTAATACATCATTTAAATCAACAAGATTCAAAATCAGATAAGCAAATGATCCATTTAAAGAACTCACAATTCAACAGACTAAGTACACCAAAAATATACAAACCAACAACTAATAGTAATTAAAGCACTACTTTGTTTTTGCGAGACATCATTGACATATTTTCTAATTTTTTTGGGTTTATCTAAAAAGATAAGTTTTCACAACGACATTTTCCATTGTTGTCTAGGTTTTCCTAGGAAAAAATTGTGAGATGAATGTAGCTTTATCCCTAAAAAGGGAAATTTTCCAGATGTTTAGATTTTTTGTGTATCATTTTCCAACTATTTTTGTGTTTTCTAAAGTCATGTTTTGAAATATATGTACAAGAACAAAGAAACGTGGATGCCTCCAGAGTGATGTGGGAATATACAAAAGGTAGAATGTCATACGTGTAATGTGCAAGAAGGTGGCAATGGTACTTTCATGCTCAACATTGGATGGGAGTATACAAAGGTGATGTCCTCCATGTAGATATAAGAGCAACCAAACTAGATCATGGCAAGGAAAAGGTGGTCCTAGTAGGGTTTCTTAGACCTAGCAAAAAAATTCGTCTCTAAAAAGTGGTAACGATTACCCGTCCTTTCGTAAGAGTAGCTTGTGTTTGGAGAATCTTCCTTGAGTGCCAAAAACTGGTTTTCACTCAAAGACCTGCCCATTGTACCATAATTGCATGGTTTTCACATGAGGACAACCTACTTTTTCTTTACTATTTTCTCATTTTTCCATTTTTTTGCTTGTTTTTTTCTTTGTTTTCCAATTTTTAGTTTTTCTTTTGATATTCTCGTCATGCCTTAGCATAGAACCACTTCAAGTGTAGGCTCCTGATCCATATTTTACAATTACAACATAAGGACCTAACCAGTTAGCCTCGAACTTTCCTTTCTTTTCTTTGTCCTTGACGGTGTTCTTCTGATTTTCTTTGAGAACTAGATCTCCTACATCAAATTCCTGATGAATGATGTGTTTGTTATATCCTTTTGACACTTTGTTCTAATAGACTTTTAGGTGATTGAGCGCTTTGATACACCTTTCATCTAATAGTTCTAACTCTGCTAGGAGAGCAACTCTGTAGTCTTCATCTTTATCAAGATAATATCTGAGAGATATTCTCAGGGAGGGAAGCTCCACTTCCAAAGGTATGATGGCTTCATTTCCATAGACAAGTGAATAAGGGGTCGCACCAGTAGGAGTTTGGATGGAAGTACGATAGGCCCGGAGGGTGGAATGTATCTGCAGATGCCAATTATGGCCATTTTTACTAACCATTTTCTCCATAATCCGTATAAGGGTCTTATTGGTGGCTTCTACCTATCCATTACCTTGAGGGTAATAAGGGGTAGACCACTAAAGTTAAATATGGAAATGTTGACACAATGTTTTAACTATTTTATTTTTGAAGGATTTACCATTATCAGTGACAATGGCCGAGGGGATTTTGTAATGACATATGAGATGGTTCATGATGAATTTTGAAATCTGCACACCGGTGACATAGTTAAAAGGGACAACCTCTACCCATTTGGTAAAGTATTCGGTGGCAGTGATGATGTGAGAATCATTGTCTAATGAAGAAGGATGAAGCTTCCCTATGAGATCTAGGCCCCATTTAGAGAATGGCCATGGCGTTGCAATATGTTGCAAGGCTTGTGCCGGCGCATGTATTAAATTTCCATATTTTTGGCACAGTTCACACTTCTTTACGAAGTTGCAATAATTAGATTCCATGGTAGGCCAATAATAACCTACTCTCAATAGATTTTTAGCTAAGACCATGCCACTAGTATGTGCTCCACAAATACCACTATGTACTTCCTTAATTGCGTGGATAGAATGAGCAACATCCAAACAGCGAAACAGATTCCCATCATAGCCACGATGATAAAGGGTTCCTCCTAGGAGGGTATACCGGGATATGTGGTGAATAAGGGCTTTCTTGTCAGAATGGGTGATTTCAGGGGGAATCATGCCATCTTGTAGGTATTGGAAGATAGGGTCGTACGAAGGGGATAAAGGACCAACAACTCCACATTCCAAACATGACTCTGATATATCATATGCAGGTACCTATAAATGTTCCATGAAGAAAGGAATATTGCTTTCTTCAGGTGTTATGCGTAAGAGAGGACCAATAGTAGCCATAGCATCAGCGGATCTATTATGTGACCTTGGTTTTTGTTCAAATATGATTTTTGTGAAATATTCCTTCAAAGTTTAAAACATTTTTTTATATGGAATAAGCTTCTCATCTTTAACCTTGTACTCATCATTAACTTGTTTTATGATAAGTTGAGAGTCCCCAATGACTTGTAGTTGTCTGATGTTCTATGTAATAGCTAGCTTCAAGCCAGCGATGAGTGCTTCATATTCAACAATGTTATTTATACATGGGAATCTCAACCGGAATGCTCATGGTATGGCATCACCTGTTGGAGTGATAAGTAGCACTCCTGATCTAGATCCATGAAAGGTAAAAGATCCATCAAAATGAACCTGCCATTCTACATATTCATCAATATACATTATGGATGCATCTGGTAAATCTAAGCATAAAGGTTCCATTCATGGGAGAGGAGCTTCTGCCAATTGATTAGCCAGTACCTATCCCTTTAAAGACTTTTGATTCACAAAATCGATATCAAATTCACTCAGGAGAATGATCCAATTAGCCATTCGGCCTGTGAGGGTGGGTTTGGATAAAAGGTACTTGAGAGGGTCAACTTTGGATATGAGCTTGGTTTTATTATTCAGGAGATAATGGCAAAGCTTTTGAAATGTGGAGACAACCACTAAGCAAGCCTTTTCTATTTGGGGATAGTTCAACTCATATGTGATCAAGGTGTGGCTAAGATAGTAAAATTCTCTCTCTTTATGGATTAAGTCATATTGGGCAAGTAATGAACCAATGGAAAAATAGGTAGTGGAAATGTATAAGAGGAGAGGTTCACCAGGGGTAGGTGGAATTAGTATAGGTGGACTGGACAAGTACTATTTGAGTAGTGCAAAGGCTTTTTGATAGCCAAGTCCCCAATTGAATGTGACATCTTTCTTGAGAAAATGAGTAAAGGGGTGGCACTTATCCGCAAGTTGTGAAATAAAGTGACAGATTTCCTGAATCTTTCCTTGTAGACTCCTTAGCTTCTTGAGAGTGGTAGGTGGTGGCATTTCTGTGATAGCCGTAACCTTTGCAAGATCCACTTCAATCCCTCTTTATGAGATAATGAACCCTAGGAACTTTCCTGATAAGACACCAAAGACACATTTCTTAGGGTTCAAACGAACCTTATAGTCTCTTAGACACTGAAAGATACACCTTAACACTTTAGGGTGTTCTTTTCTACTTCTGGATTTTTCTAGGATATCATCAACATAATCCTCCATGATGTTACTTATCATATCATGGAAAATAACAGTCATGGCCCATTGATAAGTAGCCCCAACATTCTTAAGCCCGAAGGGCATGAATTTGTAGAAAAATGTTCCCCAAGGGGTGATGAATGCCGTCTTATGTTGATCTTCTTCTGCGATTCGTATCTGGTTATATCCTGGAAAACCACCCATTAAGGACAACATCTCATAACTAGCTGTTGAATCAACTATCATGTCGATGTTAGGTAGGGGAAAATCATTGTTTGGCATGCTTTGTTAATGTCATAGAAATCCGTGTAGATCCTTATGCCAACAGGTTTTTTCTATACTAGGACTATGTCAGAGATCCATTCTGAATAGTCAATAGGTTTAATGAAATCAACAGCTAACAACTTTTATAATTCTTCTTTGAATAAGAGCACCACCTTAGGATGCATCTTTCTCAACTTTTGTTTGATCAGTTTGGCATCTGAGTACATGACTAGGTTGTGCACAACTAACTTGGGGTCCAAACCAGACATATTTGCATAGGTCCAGTTGAATATGTCCACGTATTATTTTAAGAGCTCTACAAAGGTCTTTTGCTCTAGAGCTGAGAGTGAAGCTCCCAACTTGACAATTCTAGGTTGCTCCTCTGAGCCAATGTTGACATTGATTGTTTCTTCAATAAGCATTTTAGAAGCATATTCCATCCACGTATGATCAGGGGGAAGAGTAAAATCGAGCTCCTGTGGTAGTTTGTGATCATCTTTGAAAGGATAAATCACCTCATCTTTAGAATCTTCATTTTGTTTGTCTATGAATTTTATCAAAGAGTCTGTCACTATGGGATCTCCGTTGAGCCTTCTTGCCCAATTTCTCAAAAGTAGGTGTAATTTTATTTACAACCTTTTTATTTAGCCGTCCACACATCTATGCTTCTTCCCCGAAGTAGGTGCAAGTGTCTAGTTGAATCTTAAACCCTTTCTTGTGGTCTCCAGCTAGAATAAAGTCTCTGAGTCCCATAAACTCTACAAATTCCTCATCATTTTCAAAGAAATCTAGGGGCATGTGAAGTTGTTGATCCCAATCTATAAGTTCAAGGTATACAAGGGCCACTAGATATTTAGCTAGGGGGATGGATTCATATAAGGTAAGGACTGACGAGTCTGGGAATAGGTTCGTGGAGGCAAGATCCTCGTAAAGGCTACATTGGAAATCCGCGTCACTATCAGAATGAGATGAAATGTCCTCATGTTAAGAAGAGGTGGAATCATTCTCAGAAGGTAGAGCGTCATGGGGCCTTATTCAAAGACCATGTTTATCATTTTTAAAGTGAGGGATATGGATAGTCTCCAACCAGTCTTGCGCATTAATGCCACATCCAAACCCACTATATCCCATAAAAAACATCATGCATGAACCTTTGATGTTCTGAGGTGCTTGATTACATGAAGCCATAGTGCCTTCTGGCACTCTAATAGTAGGGTCTTCTAACATTTTCTCCTCAGATAGGAGACCACCATGGACAAATTTTTCCAATGTTTTAGGACATTACTCGTAGGTACTCTTGAACTTAAAACAAGGCTTACCCCATGTCCTAGGGGATACTGATAAATCTGATATAAATAGAGCTTGCTCAAGAGTGAATGGATTACTTGGGCCATACTTTGCTGATGTGGCCTCCCATGAGGCAAACGGATTGACCAGTGAGGGAAAATCTTGATTGAAAGGTGCCAGGGAATTTGAATCTATGTGAATTTTTATATCCTCTGTTTATAGAGGGACAACAACATCCACAGAAGGACATTCATAAGTGGAACGATAAAAACTATGCAATGCTCTACAATGTGTAAACTGTTCTGGGTCACCCAAAATGGTAACCACCTTCCCTTCATGACATAACTTGATGCACTGATGAAAATTTGATGGAATAGATTGCATGGAATGGATCCATGGGCATCCCAAGAGCATGTTGTATGGAAGATCCAAGTCAAGGATGTGAAACATTTTGTCATGACATGTTGGTCCTACCTCCATGGGAACCACTATAGTCCCTACTAACTCTCTTTCTTCATTGTCATATGTTGTGATTTTGATATTCTTAGCACCTAGCTCCATTTCTGAAAGGCCTAGCTACTTTACCAGCTTCAAGGTGCAAATATTTAGACCAAATCCCCCATCTACAAGTACTCTTTTTATTTTGCAATGGGTAACCACCACTTCGAGATAATATGACAAGTTATGCTGTGGGTTGTTATGCATGATTGTAGTATGATAAAAAGTAATATGATCGTTGGTGTCTAAGCCTGCAATCATGGCTTGAAGGTTCATGAGATCTACCTCTATGGAAACCCCTGAATTTTGCAAGGTTTTGTACAATATGTTCTTATGGGCATTAGAGATCTGTACGAGATCCATAATAGATATCCTAGCAGGAATTTTCTCTATTTTCTCTATTAAGTTATATTGACTTTCTTGAGGGGTAGGCATAGGATCTGGTATGATTAAGCGGGAACGTCTTGTCCTAACTGCACAGCTCTTCTCTAAAATCTAAATGGTGTTGATATGTTCATTAGATGATTTAATACATCCAATGAGGTAATCATAAGGAATATCATTTGTAGGGTATACATAGGCAATAATCCTATAGTCGTCGGAAGTTTTCCCTTGATCTGGTTTTCTTTTCTTTTTATCTACATGGTTAAGAAAAGGTTCTTTATAAATACCCATTTTTTCATTTGAACGTTTACTAGTCTCAGGGGGAGACTCCACAACAATCTTCCCTTCCTCTATGAGGTCTTGGATATAATGGCACAATCTCAAAAATTTATCCATTTTGTGTCCTTTAACATGGTGGAAGTCACAATATTCATTATCTTTGAACCAAACAAGTTTTGGAGCATCTTCTGGGTATGGGACTATTGTAGTTGGATATTCTACCATCTTCGCACCATCTAATTGTTTAAGGATGGTAGATAAGGATTCTATCAAGGATGTGAACGTATGTTTCGTAGGTGCTTTGGGACGAGGTCCTTGTGAAAGCTTTAAGAGTGGGCCTATCTATACGGCCTGGACTCTCTTGGAGTCTGTAATGCCATGACCAACAACATGTTTATTATTGTTGAATAATTTAGGTTTGTCTGTGGATTTGGCTTCATGTTTGTTTTTAGTAATGGGCTTAAATTTCCCCTTGGCAATGAGCACTTTCTCAATTTGACTGCCTTTCCTATGACTTCTTTGAAGTTTGACCCATAATGCATTTGTAAGTGAAAGGCTATTTCTGGGTTTAAATTAGGAACAAATATTCTCACTAACTATTTTTTTGGTAAGGCACAAGGAAAGCTGCTAGCTAACCCACGCCATCATTGTAGAGAGCCTACAAATGTCTCATTGGGTTTTTGTTTTGTGTTGCATAGATCGTTCATTTTTATGTCACTCTCCATATTATAGGAGTAATGCCTTATGAATTTCTCTACTAACACAGGCCACGTTGTAATGGATCCCTTGGGTATGCCATAGAACCATTCCAATGCTGTAGCTCCTAGGCTATGAGGAAAAAATCGTATTAAGAAATTATCGTTATACGTGACCTCTTGGAAAGCCATGTAAAAGTCTTGTATGTGATACCGAGGATCACTTTTGCACTTATATTTATCAAACTTGGGAATGGTAAAGTGTTTTGGGAAAGGCTGTTGTAGCATGTCCTTATCAAAGGGGTAAGGACATAGTTCTTCATACAAATATTTTCTATTTTGGCCTACGTTACCCTGTTGTAATGTAGTGAGCATATCTTTCATTGATTTCAATTCTTCCTGGATGAGTTGCTCTTTAGTAGGTGATATTGATCTTTGAGCTTAAGTTTCCTTAAAGGTATAGTCTATATGAGGATCAACATGAGACTCGTTAAGTTTGTTTTTGTCTTTGTCTTTGGATATGTTTTTTCTTGAAGAGCCTAGGTTTGCTAGTTTCTGACTCAAATTCAAGATCTATTTTTAAGAGGATCTCCTACTCAACCAGAGGGTCCTCTTATTCATAAGAATTATACAGGTGTCTATAGATTTCATTCCTTTGTTGATACATAGGGAAAACAGGGGTGGTTCAGGGTAGGATTAATTATTTTTTGAATGATTTTGGTGGGAGATGAAGCAAGATAAAGATGATTATACCGGATCTTTGGAAGGGCTTCACAATAATGAACAACTTCACAACAGAAAGCTCCAGAACAGTCAAGAAATTCCTTCAACCAGAAGGTATGCTTCAATGGAGGCCCAGATCATCACGTTTTCACATAATCTTTGAGACTCCAACATGAAGGATAAAATTGGAAGACTCAATTAAACACTAAAGTTTCTGATTAATCATGCCTAAGGTACACCCAAAGAATTACAGACAATCTTTATCGACAAATGATAGTAAATTGATTTTAAATTTGTTTATCTCATCCAAGATGAAGGATCTTCTTGAAATTAAATTGTAAATTCCATTAGACTGTCACAAGGACAAGATCTTGTGTGATTTCACAAAAAAATTAGTATAATATTGCAATAGGAATGAAAGAAACTATTTGCAGCCATTCTGAAAATAAAGTAGGCACAAAATTGCTAGAGATTAGACACAAATTAATTCCAAAATTTCTTAGATTCATCAGCAGGGGAAAGTTACACAGAATAGTCTCAGAGATTTTCAATGGTTGTACACTTGCAACCAACTTGACATGATAGAAACTCTAACACAGAAGAAATTAACAAGTTATCTTGGATTGGTCTCTCAGGAAGACGGATTTCTCAAATTTTCTCTTAGGAATTCAAACTACGACGATTTACATGAAAAATTCATGCAATATATATCTTTCACTCACTCACTCACTTTTCCCCTCAAATATTTCCTCCAAAAGTGGAATATTTAAAGAACCTTTGTTGCACATATCAGATCATGATTTACAGAAAGTGAAATTAAACAGATTCACAAAAATGTTGCCAGGTGTTTTCAAAAAAGGTGAATCACTGCAAATATTTGCATCATTGTTCTAACTGGAGGAAAAATCTTTATCCTTGGCACCTGCAGCAACTTTTCCCTCAAAAGAGAAGAATATTCGAGGGACCTTTACTTGTTACTAATTTTTTCAAATAGAGACATTTAAAAAATTCAGATCCATAATATGCCAAGTGGACTAACTGTGAATAGATCACATTTCTTGGGCCCTCAACTACTGACAAAGATGCCATGCCATAACTTCTCGAGAGTCCCTTTAATCATTTCATCCTTTTTCCCTCTAAAATTTTGGTCTATAACTTTTGGATCTAGCGTCTTACTTTCTCACATGAGCTCGAGCAAAAATCCATCTCAAAAGTACTTCAGATTTACAAATTGAGCTCCCAAATTGATTCAATTGAACTTTGCAGACCTAAACGACACAAATTTTCCAAAAATTTAATGAAGAATGATGCAAAGATGTGTCTCCAAACATCTTGGAGCTCAAATGGCGGCCAAACTAGTGAAATGCACAGGTACCATTGATATGTTCCTTAACTTCAAATTTGAGCCTTCCACATAGTATATTTGGGTAAACACGGGCCTCAGGACATATTTTTACCTTTTTAATAATTTTTGGAAAATTTGCACAATTTCTTGATTTCCTTCGTTGCTCCGCTGATGAGATTTGGGCCTGACACGTGGTGCAATACGAATGGATACAGATTCGCAGCTCAATTTTACACATTTTGCATCTTTCTGGAAAAAAGAAAAAAATTCATTTTTCCTCCACGGCTCTGCCCTCCCGCAGGATATGTGTCCTCATATGATTGGTTGAGGGTCAGTACTCACATTTCATATTTTAATCATATTTCACAAAAGAAAATTTTTATCATTTCCTCCACCAGCCCGCACCTCCGCTATTGACTTCTCAGATGAATTTTGACTTTTTACCCTGGGGCTCAGGGTTAGTTTGATACTTTGAGTCATTTGAATATAAGAGGAAAAATTTCCAAGTTTTCTCCAATGGTCTGCCTCCCCGCCTCTTTGACTTTTCAAACTGCCACGTGTCACCATTGCGCACCTTGAGGCGGTCCTAAAAATTTGATACCTTGAACGAGCGTGGGCTCGCAACATGTCCTGTTCCACCAAACTACTCCAACTACATTAAATATTTGTCTAAGTCCGGGCCAAGTAGCAGAAGCCTCCACGTGTCCTCCTGGCGCTACTCCAAGGCCAAACAAAAAAATAAATCTTCAAACGAGCGCCATTCACCCACGTCGACAAATTATTAAGTTGAGGCTTTTTACATAATTTTTGAAGTGTTTAGCCGAGCCACGTCCAACCAAAAAGTGCCACACCCCCTGTAGATGTAAGGATCCAAATTTGATTGGGAGAAATGCTCATCAAACTGTAAAATACAAAAGAACGACCATTTGAGCCTAGAAATGAAATTTCCTTCAAGGATAGAGGGTTTAGAATGTTACAAGGCTCAAATACGTTCCTAAGGGACATATCAACTCATTCTTCTTCAAGTATTTAAGGCAGAAATGACAAGAACAAAAAATTCTGACTGTGACAATAGAGGGAATGGGAAAACCCAAGTTTTGAAGGAACAAAGAACGGGAGACTCAAAATACAAACCCTCCCAGAGGAATAAAGAAACGAGGAGATACATATGGACCCATACATGATCTTTGACCGAGGGGTAGAATAAATATGGCAAAAAAGACCAGTCAAGCACAACATGGGGAAGGATAAAATGATAGAGGCCCTAAATCAATAAATTTCCAAGGGCACAAATGGGGCGAGACAATTTTGAGTACCAACATAGGCTTTGAATCAAGGATGGGAACTCCCTACAATTACCATGAGAACAAAAGTAGACCAAGTGCCAAAAAATATCCATTGGGTAGCAAAGTCATCTTTACAGGGCAAAGAAACAAAGCCATCTCCAAAAACAAATAGAGAAACTAGAAAAAACAAGTCACCAAGGACCACGACGAACCAAAAAACAAAACATGAAACAAATAACCAACTATACACTATCAAAAAGATGTTTACCTTGATCCAGAGAGAACAATCAAGGAAAAATTTCAAGTGCCTTCCATCCTGGATATGACCATGCTAAGAGGTTCTGATATGTTTTCATCACCTCTTTTTCTCCTCTGTTCTGTTTGTAAACCATCCATTTTCTCTGAAACTCCTCCATTGCGTCGAAGTCAAATTATTTAACATTTTTCAAGGCTGAATCATAGACCAAATTCCTAGAGAAGACAGTATACTTAGGAGCTCTATTTTCAACACTTCCATACTCCCTAAAATCCACAAAACCCACAAAGTTGTTAAGATCAGTATCTACTTGCAAAAATTCATAAGATGCATTGTTTGGGTCTTCAATCAGATACAAAATCTTCTTCTCTCCATATAATTTCACCAATTTGCCTTCAATGGGGATAGTGGCATAAGACATGTCCATTTTCACACTACCACCAACACTTGCTGCCCACTTTCTTGACAACAACATCCCCCACTTGGCAGGGCAGTCAACAATGACTACATCAAGGCTTAAGTTCCTTCCAGGATAAGATGCATGTTGCACAACCAGATCTTTGAGACACCCCACCATAGGAACCTATCTAGAGTCCATAGTGGTGCACTTCCCATATGTTGTTTTTACCTTGATACCTAATTCATTCATGACCTCAAGAGGCATCACATTACATGAAGATCCTAATTCAAACATGCAATTATGTAACAACTTGTATTTGATAACCAGGGTAGTGAAAAATGGATCCACATTCAGCTAGGATTTAAGAAAATAAGTTCCTAAATAAACCTCTATGGTTCTCCTAGCTCTTCCAACACTTGTGGCTTTTCCAACTCTACAAGAATAAGGGGAATCTCAACCTTGTTTACATCTCTACCTTGTATGATTTCTTCTCATTTGAATCATATATATTCAGAAGCCCTCTTCTTGTGCTCAGGGATCCTAATTAGCTCAAAAATTTGGACAAGAACTTTGATTTGGCTCAAAACTTGGGATATTTCATATGGGGAAAATTTGGGTAAAGCCACACTAAGAGGAAGATTGGAACATTCATCAGATGGAATGGGATTATTTCCATTTTGAGCATGGGGAGGAACACCATATTTTCTTGGGGAAGCAAGCTCTCTACCAGATGTATTTTTCTTTGGGGTTTCTTTGGTAAGCAATGGAAACTTTGACTTGTCTTGTGGCCCCTAAACAAATTTACTTCTGGTATTGTGCTCCTTTTCTTGGGAAACTACATCATTCATCAATAGTTACCTATCTTCTTCTGAAGGAACTCCTCCATCATAATTTTCAATCATTAATGCCCTCAAGTATTCAAAATAATTAGTGGGTAATTAAAAATCTTGTACAGTTTCTACTTCTAAAGTATGAGAGGGAGGAAGAATAGGTACCCGGTGGATGCAATCCCAAAAAATGATAGCAGGTCTGGCACTTATTACTTTAGTTGAAGTTGTTTCCCTTGGAAAAATTGCAGGGATCTCCATCATGCATGAATCATCATCAATTTCATCATTAGCTTATTATCCTTCTTGCTGATTTTTTCCTCATGGAGGATGGGGTAATAAACATCTGTCACACTAGTCAATCTGAACTTGCATCATCAACAATAGCCACTCTAGCATTTAACGGAGCAGGCACTACCTTACTTTCCTCAGCCTGAGATTGCCTATTTCCAAATCCAATAGGCCCTTTACCTTTGTCATCAAATCTTTGCTCATCCCTATGGTGATTGCCAAATCTATCTTGTGCTTGCTTCCTAGGATGACCTTGTGAAGTTTTTCTAATTCCCTTCTCATCTCTTGCCAACTTGTAGGGAATCTCTTTGACAGCCCCTACCAAAGTTTTCACCACTTCCTCCAAGTTTATACTCTTGCTTGCTTGAGGCTTCTCAGGGTTTAACAATTTAACTCTATCTTTCTTAGGAGGTTTCCCAACAGCCTTGATATTTTTCTCAATTTGAAGTGCCATGGTGAAGGCCTCCCTTAAATTGCCAGGGTTCTTGTCCCTCAAGTAATATGTAGTCTTTTTATCAAATGCATCAGAATATATTATCAAACAAGATTCATCACATGGTCTTAAATTCACAGGTAGTCTTCTCAATGTCTTATTGAATATCATATTAAATTCATGCACGAACTCATTAGGATTCTTTTTGATGTTCTCAAATTCAGACAAGAGAAACCTAGGGTTTGTCTTGTCACCATACTGCAATCTAAATGCATTCTTCATTTCAGTCCAAGAATTAATAGAGTTATTAGGAAGACATTTATACCATTCCCTCGCATCCTCCTCTAATGTATGAACAAAAAATTTAATGTATACATTTTCAAACTCTATTTTAAAATCCTCCATCATATTGACAAAGAGTTTCAAGTGCTGATCACTGGTTATTGCATTATTTCCTTGAAACTTGGGAAATATGTTTCTTACATCCTATGGCATAGCATTCGGATAGCCATCCATACCTCTAAATCTGATGGGACCAAAAGTATTAATGAAAAATGGAGATCTGGGTGGAGGTTGAGTCATACTATCTTGAGGAGGTGACCTTACAGGAGAAATAAAGTGACGAGGAGTGACAAATCTGTGTGGTACAGGGACACAATTTTCAGAATGACTATCCCATAATGGTTCTGTCTCTTTGAAAATTTTATTAGATTTTGAAAACACAGGGGTAGATCAAGAAATGAATGATTTAATTATAGATGATGGACCCTCTCCAGATGGAGAATTCAGATTTGCAGAGATGCTTCCTGATTCAGAAGAACTTGAGGAAGTATTGCAATCTTCAACCACATTCCGATCAATTTTACCAATGGAGATCTCTTTGTTTGATGCTTGTTCTCTGATAACCTTCCAATTTTTTTCTCCTTCTAAATTATACTTTTCAAACTCTATAAATAACCTTCTACTAGGGTCCGCAACGAAGAAATATATTCTTCCTTCTAGCTTTGCAAAGATTAATAACAAATTCACAATTGACAGAGTTTAAGACACTAGAATTTATAAAAATCACATCAATACAGAGTCACCACTAAGGATTTTCACTTCAGATGTGCAAAAATGCACTAAAATAGTCTGTCAAATGTCTTTTAGCACTTAAGAATCATGAAAATATTTACAAATCATACCCTCCTTCACCAAAAGTTATCAATGGTGAGGAAAATTAGTACAATAACTGCTGAAAAAATTGGACAGACAACACGCAGAACATAAAACCTTGTTAAATCCTTACAGATCTGATAAGATAATGATGTTTACAAAACGTATTTACACACAAAACTATAAGAAATAGTACCAGGATCTGGAAACTTTAAATTCTTTCAAAGAGTCCCTGACAAATGACACCGTTAGTGTTGGCAGGCCAAATGGATACGAACTGGAAATAAATCAATAAATTAGTCTCAGCAGCGCAAATCAATTCCCAGCAACATAAATTAGTTCCTTGGCAGTGGCACCATTAGTGTTGGTATCTAAATTCATTCTCCTTTTAAAGATGAGTAGCAACACAGATTCAACAGGGATCTTAGAGGAAGATAGATCATAAACGTGTATCATTTTGTAGCTGGGGATGAAATCTAACCGACCCTTTATTACTCAAGTTTGTGGAGAGATGGATATCACCTTAAAAGGATGTGATATTATCCTAACTATTGTAGGTTATGCCTTTCAACCAAGGTAAGAGAACCTATTTTGTAACCTTTGTTATTGAAGGAGACGCAGATACCTTTCTTTTACACAAATTTTATAGAGAAGACCTTGGGGAAAATATGATCAACACACCAAATTTGAATCACACAAGTTGCCACTTCTAGATTATGGGGATATTTTCAACACAAGGCAAAGGTTACTTAAGACATTAAGAGATCCCGATTGTTCTGGATATTTTTACTAGTAGATTTTGTTCCTTTGTTGATACACATGAAAAACAGGGGTAGTTCAAGGTAGGATTAATTGATTTTTGAATTATTTTGGTGGGAGATGAAGTAGGATAAATCTAATTATACTATATCTTTAGAGGGACTTCATAAAAATTAACAACTTCACAACAGAAAGCTCCAGAACAGTCAAGACGTTCCTTCAACAAGAAGGTATGCTTTAATGGAGGCTCAGATCAACATATTTTCACATAATCTTGGAGACTGCAACACGAAGGCTCGAATTGGAAGACTCAATTAAACACTAAATTTTCTGATTAATCACGCCTAAGGTACACCCGAAGACTTATAAACAATCTTTATCAACAAATGACAGTAAATTGATTTTAAATTTGTTTATCTCATCCAAGATGAAGGATCTTCTTGAAATGAAATTGTAAATACCATTAGACTGTCACAGGAACGAGATCCTGTGTGATTTCAAAAAAAAATCAGTATAATATTGCAATAGGAATGAAAGAAACTATGTGTAGACGTTCTAAAAATAAAGCAGGCACAAAATTGCAAGAGATTAGACACAAATTAATTCAAAAATTGCTTAGATTCATCAGCAGGGGAAAGTTACCCAGAACAGTCTTAGAGCTTGTGAATGGTTGTACACTCACAACCAACTTGACATGATAGAAAATATAACATAGAAGAAATTAATAGGTTATCTCAGATTGGTCTCTCAGGAAGACAATTTTCTCAAATTTTCTCTTCGGGATTCATACGCTGACGATTTAAATGAAAAATTCATGCAATATATAACTTTCACTCACTCACTCACTTTGCCCCACAAATCTTTCCTCCAAAATTGGAATATTCGAAGCACCTTTGTTCCACGTATCGGATCATGATTTGTAGAAAGTGACATTCAACAGATTCGTAAAAAAGTTTCCAGGTGTTTTCAAAAAAGGTGAATCATTACAAATATTTGAATCATTGTTCTAACTGGAGGTATATTCTTTATCCTTGGTGCTTGCAACACCTTTTCCCTCAAAAGAGAAGAATATTTAATGGACCTTTTCTTGTTACTAATTTTTTTCATACAGAGACATTTAAAAAATTCAGATCCGAAATTTTTGAGGTGGACCAACTGTGAACAGATCACGTTTCTTGGGCCGTTGACTACTGACTAGGATGCCATGCCACAACTTCTTGACAGTCCCTTTAATCATATTATCCTTTTTCCCTCTAAAATTTTAGTTTGTAACTTCTGGATCTGGTGTCATACTTTCTTGCACGAGCTCGAGAAAAAAACCATCTCAAATGTACTTTAGATTTACAAATTGAGCTCCCAAATTGATTCAATTGAACTTTGCAGACCTAAACAACACAAATTTGCAAAAATTTGATGAAGAATGATGCAAAGATGGGTCTCTAAACATCTTGGAGCTCAAATGGTGGCCAAACTAGTGAAATGCACAGCTACCATTGATCTGTTCCTTAACTTCAAATTTGAGCCCTCCACATGGCAGATCTGGGTAAAAATGGGCCTCGGGATGTCTTTTTACCTTTTTACTACTTTTTTGAAAATTTACACGATTTCTTGATTTCCTCTGCCGCTCCACCGATGAGATTTGGGCCTGACACATGGCACAATATGAATTGATACAGAGTCACGGCTCAATTTTACACATTTTGCATCTTTCTGGAAAAAGGAAAAAAATTCATTTTTCCTTCGCGGCTCCACCCTCCCGCAGGACATGTGTCCTCATATGATTGGCTGAGGGGCAGTGCTCTCATTTTATATTTTAATCATATTTCACAAAATAAATTTTTTAACATTTCCTCCATCATCCCGCACCTCCGCTATTGTCTTCTCAGATGAATTTTGACTTTTTACCCTCAGGCTTATGGGTTAGTTTGATACTTTGAGTCATTTGAATACAAGAGGAAAAATTTCTAAGTTGCCTCCGATGGTCCGCCTCTTTGACTTTTCAAACTGCCACGTGTCACCATGGCGCACCTTGAGGCGGTCCCAAAAATTTGATACCTTAAATGAGCACAGGCTCTCCATGTGCCTTGTTCCGCCAAACTGCTCCAACTACATTAAAAATTTGTCTAAGTTTGGGCCATGTAGTGGAAGCCCCCACGTGTCCTCCCGGCGCTACTCCAAGGCCAAACCAAAAAGTAAATCTTCAAACGACCGCCATTCACCTAGGTGGATAGATTTATGAGTTGAGGCTTTTTATAGAATTTTTGAAGTGTTTAGCTGAGCCGCGTCCAACCAAAAGGTGCCACATCCCCTATAGATGCAAGGATACAAATTTGACTAGGAGAAACACCAGTCAAACCGTAAAATACAGAAGAACGACCATTTGAGCCTGGAAATGAAATTTCCTTCAAGGAAAAAGGGTTTAGAATGTTACAAGGCTCAAATACATTCCTCAAGGACATATCAACTCATTATTCTTCAAATATTTAAGGCAGAAATGACAAGAACGACAAATTTCAACTGTGGAAATAGAGGGAACGGGAAAATGTGAATTTTGAAGGAATAGAGGACGGGAGACTCAAAATACAGACCCTCCTAGAGGAACAAAGAAACGAGTAGATAAATATGGACCCATATATAATCTTTGACCTAGGGGCAGACTAAAAATGGAAACAAAGACTAGTCAAGCAAAACATGGGGAAGGATAAAATGACAGAGGTCATAAATCAATAAATTTCCAAGGGCACAAATGGGGAGAGACAATTTTGAGCACCAACATAGGCTCCGCCTTGGGGATGGGCACTCCCTACAAGTGCCACAAGAACAAAATTAGACCAAGTGTCAAAAATTATCCATTGGATAGTGGATTCATCTTTGCAGGGTAGAGAAACAAAGCCATCTCCAAATTCAAACAGAGAAACTAGCAAAACCAAGTCACCAAGGACCACGACGAACCAAAACACAAAATAGGAAACAAACAACTGACTATACACTGTAAAAAATATGTTTACATTGATTCAGAGAGAATAACCAAGGGAAAATTTCAAGTGCCTACCATCCTGGATATGACCATGCCAAGAGGTTCTGATATGTTTTCATCACCTGGAAATATGCCTCTTTTTCTCCTACGTTCTATTTTTAAACCATCCATTTTCTCTGAAACTCCTCCATTACATCTAAGTCAAATTATTTAACATTTTTCAAGGCTGAATCATAGACCAAATTCCTAGAGAAGACAATATAATTAGGAGCTCTGTTTTTAACACTTCCATACTCCCTAAAATCCACAAAACTCATAAAGGTGTTAAGATCAATATCTACTTGCAAAAATTCATAAGATGTATTGTTTGGGTCTTCAATCAGATAAAACATCTTCTTCTCTCCATATAATTTCACCAAGTTTCCTTCAATGAAGATAGTTGTTATCCCAAATGTGCCCCCTGCTCATTTTGTGGCTAACTCCTTTACATATTTCCTTCTCTTGTCCCTTAGTCAGAATATTTTGTTTTCCAGGCACTCAAACCTTCTGGAAATGGAACCATTGGATAGATCTCTTTCTCAGCTTTCCAGAAAGGTAAATTTTTCCTCCTAACTCCACGTATTTTTCAAGTTATGGCTCAGCGGAGTTTTGGTGGGAAATTTTTCCCTAGAAGGCCCGCAGCCAATCAGGAGCTGCCACGTGTCCAAGGGCGAAAAAACACCGAGCGAACCGAAGGAAAAAATGGTCACGAAGGGCCCACATCCAATCAGAATGTGCCATGTGGCACTTGGAGTGGCGGAGCGCAGGGAAAATTTGAAAAATGTTCCAAAGACCAAACGGGTAAAAATTCAAACTTTTTGCCCGTCGATCCGATTTTGGCCTGTTTTTGCCGTAAATCTTCAAATGGCCATAACTTTTGATCCAGAGCTCAGATTTTCACGTTCTTTATATCAATGGAAATCTGGTGAAATTATCTATAATATTCCATGGTCAATTTTGAATTTTGGTTCAGTTTGGAGGGAGAAAATAAAAAAATGCTTCTGGTATGCGTCCATGGACAGAACTGACGTTTCAACAACCAATTTTAATGCGAAATGGGTCGCATTCTTCTCCAGTATAGTAAAAAATGTCAGGGCATGGGTTTTTAAGGACCTCCATGCTGTTTTTAATAAATTTTGGTCAATGAGGAATGGCTCCCACGTGTTTTCACATTTTCTCTCTCCTGGGCTCGACCCATGCACTGTAAAAGCTAGATTTGGCTCATTTTTTGATGGTTGAACATTTTTTTTTTGCACAACAAGCTTCTGTTTTCATCTTCAGCAAGTGATTTTAGAAGTATCAGACATTCCAGGGATTGTAACAAGCCTTTTTTGCCTCTTTGGTGTTGGAATGCAAGGATTTTGATGTTGAAAATCACAATGCAGGCTCTGTGAATGCTTTCAGTCCTTTGCATGTGTTGTTTGTTTCATTTCAAACCTTTGATTACAGCTTATCAACCTGTGCATGATGTTTTATGCTGCAATTTCTGATTTTTGTCTATTTGCATGAGCAAAAATGTTCACCACTCCTTTGGTGCATCACCATCATTAGTTTAGTTTCAATTTTTGCATTTCTTATCCCTGTCTCCTTGCAAATTAGGATAAAATTAGGATCTGAACCTCTACAGTTGTGCAAATAATAGATCTAATCAGAGGATTTTGAGGAACCAGCCTCTCATCTGAAGATTCCTCTCTCATCTTGCAAGTCCCACACTTGGAGAGAGGTTTCAATGTTGTGCAATCACACTGGATGCCCTAAACATCAACTTAGAACCTTGTTTTACATCTAGGGGTGCTGCTGATTTGCAACAACAGTTTTGGCATGCTCGATGGGACCTTAGAGGTCTTCCACTTCATCTTTTGCAGGTTGGTGTGTTCCTGTGAAGATTTCAGCCTTTGGAGGCACTTGCAAACACATCTGGCGACTCCATCTAATCAACAACCCATTTTTGAAGTTGCAGACCTGTTTTTCATCCATTTCCATCCATTATTCTTTCCATATCTTTCATTCTTTTCCATTCCATTAAGTTGTGCAATCATGACTTCATTTCCATCATGGAACTCACATTTACAACAGTAGCAATGTTTCCCACCTCCAACATGCTTTTTAAATCCTCCAAATCAACATTTTGAACAAATTCAAGATCAGCATACATACCCATATGAGCAGCAATGCCAAATTCAATTTGGCTATGGATCTTTCCAAGAGTAAGGGTGTGCATACAATGAAGATAATCAGATGCAAGATGCTGGTCTATTAGAGAAAATCCAAAAGATGGAGGTAAACATGGTGCAATCCAGGGCTCAAGCACAAATGAAAGCATTTGGAATCGGTTGTGGAGCACCCTGTCCATGGGTGGGACCTTTCCCAAGGCATTACAACCCTCAAGAGAAGCTTGACTTCATGATTGCAATGCTGCCATTGCTTGCAAAGTGGATTGAAGGAATAGAGGTGTATGAGAGGAGTATTCAGCAACCTTGTCAATGGGTAAGCACACCATCTCATGCCTTTTCTTTTCCTCTTTCCCAATCTGTTTTATCTTAGCAGTGTCAAGTTTTAAACTCTCCATCTGTTGTCCCAAGTGTTGAATCCTTTTCTCCACCCCCTATTCTTCCACCTCATCTCAATTCTTCTTTCCTTTTCCCTTCCAAACAGTCATCCCCTCCATAAGAGCTAAATGAAACACCCTCTCCTCCAAAGAAACAAGAGGTTTTACCTCCTCCACCACCACAAAATATTGCAAAAATCAGTCATGAAGGACAGCAAAAAGAGAAGCCAAACAAGGATGAAGAAATTCAAATTTTGAAGAGTTGGGCTCTTAAATTTGGGATGAAGAAGATCCCTTTGCTAATGAAACCCTCAGAAGAGGTTGGAGTTAAAGAACAAATGGTGGTCAGGACTGATTTTTTTGCAGCAGAAGAAGAGCAAAAAGGAGTTGCAGATCAGCAATCAATTTGTTCATAATATAGTGTCCATGTTGGCACCCTATTTGAAGGAAATGCTGATCCAATTCAAATTGCAAGAATCAGTCATGAAGGACAGAAAGAGGAAGGAGAAGCTGCTCCAAATCCAAAAGAAGAGGAGCACATTCCATCTGTGGGGGAGAAAAGTGCAGATCCAAAGGCTTTGAGCACAAAGCAGGTTATAGAAGAACCTTCAGTTCTTCTCTCTACTTCATCTCTCTCAAGTTCTAGTACTGAAGAAGAGTTTGATCCCTCAAACTCAACGTTGGAGGATGAAAGAAACCATGGCGATCAAGTTATAGATCAAGAGAATGCCATGGGAGAGGTTGAACATTTGTAGCAGGACAGCAATGAGGCAGTTTACCTGTCTGATTTGGAGGACTGTTTTGATGAAGAAGAACTGGTTGAGTTTCCACCATTCTCTCTTTCATCATCCATCTTCCAAACACAAGAGCCTACTGTCATGGAGGAGAGTATTCATTTGCAGCATCCTGCATCTTATAGAAGCTCTTTGGAACCAAGATTGGAAGATTTTAATCTTTCATGTCCTTCATTGGAGGAAGAGAAAGGGCAGAAGGGTTCTACCATTGCTTCCACACCATCCATTCAAGTTCTACAAGAGAACTCCATTCTTGGAGTTGAAAATAAGAATTATGGGCATACTCAACAGATCAGACCTTACCCAATCAGTTATTTGGCTTCATTGGAGCCAAAGGAGAAGCCACAACCAGTCATGCTTGCTTCTAAGCATGAGGATGAGCTGCAAAGTTCCAAGGATCAGCTGTCATCCCTCTCCAATCCAAATGCAGAGCAACTAAAAGAGGTATTGGATTTGTTTTTAGTTGACACCTTGCTAATTTGGGTAGAATACCAGCTTCTTGTTGATTTTCCACTCATCCAATCAGCCATACTTAGCTCCAAATCATTTGCATGGCTGCCAATTTTGAAGAAAGGAAGCTATTTTGCACAACCAGTTGCAGGGTTCGTTTAGCTCACCTTTGCTTCCAGTTAGAGTAGAGTAGGTAGGTTTGCTTTCAGTAGAAGAAGTGCTCGTGCACACTCTGCATGTTCTATTTGGAGCATGTATGATTTTCAGTTTGTACATAGTTTTGGTGCTGCTGGTTTCACTCTTGCACAGTTTGTTTTGATGGCATTTTGGTGGGAACAACTCCATGTCCAGTGGGATTCAAGCGGTTCAGAGGGAAGTTTTCAAAGTTCAGATCAGTTTTCAGGATACTACTCATGACTCCATGCCCAATGGATTGCTTCAGGCTACTGATCATTCATCCAGTAGGAAGATGACCCCTCTGAGTCGCCAAAATTGTTATCCCAAATGTGCCCCCTGCTCATTTGTGGCTAACTCCTTTACATCTTTCCTTCTCTTGTGCCTCAGTCAGAATATTTTGTTTTCTAGACACTCAAAACCTTCTGGAAATTGCACCATTGGATAGAGCTCTTTCTCAGCTTTCCAGAAAGGTAAATTTTTCCTCCTAACTCCACGTATTTTTCAAGTTATGGCTCAGCGGAGTTTTGGTGGGAAATGTTTCCCTAGAAGGCCCGCAGCCAATCAGGAGCTGCCACGTGTCCAAGGGCGAAAAAACACCAAGCAACCCGAAGGAAAAAATGGTCAAGAAGGGCCTGCGCCCAATCATAACGTGCCATGTGGCACCTAGAGTGACGGAGCGCGGGGAAAATTTGAAAAATGTTCCAAAGACCAAACGGGTAAAAATTCAAACTTTTTGCCCGCCGATCCGATTTTGGCCTGTTTTTGCTCTAAATATTCAAATGGCTATAACTTTCGATCCAGAGCTCAGATTTTTGTTTTATTTATATAAATGGAAATCTGGTGAAATTCTCTATAAGATTCCATGGTCAATTTTGAATTTTGGTTCAGTTTGGAGGGAGAAAATAAAAAACGCTTCTTGTATGCGTCCATGGACAGAACTGACGTTTCAACAACCAATTTTATTGCGAAATGGGTCGCATTCTTCTCCAGTATGGTCAAAAATGTCAGGGCATGGGTTTGTAAGGACCCCCATGCTATTTTTAATGCATTTTGGTCAATGAGGAATGGCTCCCATGTGTTTTCACGTTTTCTCTCTCCTGGGATCGACCCATGCACTGTAAAAGCCAGATTTGGCTCATTTTTTGATGGTTGAACATTTTTTTTTTGCACAGCAAGCTTCTGTTTTCATCTTCAGCAAGTGATTTTAGAAGTATCAGACCTTCCAGGGATCGTAACAGGCCTTTTTTGCCTCTTTGGTGTTGGAATGCAAGGATTTTGATGTTGAAAATCACAATGCAGGCTCTGTGAATGCTTTCAGTCCTTTGCATGTGTTGTTTGTTTCATTTCAAACCTTTGATTATAGCTTATCAACATGTGCATGATGTTTTATGCTACAATTTCTGATTTGTGTCTATTTTCATGAGCAAAAATGTTCACCACTCCTTTGGTGCATCACCATCATTGGTTTAGTTTCAATTTTTGCATTTCTTATCCCTGTCTCCTTGTAAATTAGGATAAAATTAGAATCTGAACCTCTACAGTTGTGTAAATAATAGATCTAATTAGAGGAGTTTGAGGAACCAACCTCTAATATGGAGATTCCTCTCTCATCTTGCCCTAAACATCAACTTAGAACCTTGTTTTCCATCTAGGGGTGCTGCTGATTTGCAACAACAATAGTGGCATAAGACATGTCCATTTGCACACTACCACAAACACTTGCTACCCACTTTCTTGACAACAACATCCCCCACTTGGCAGGGCAGTCAACAATGACTACATCAATCCTTAAGTTCCTTCTAGGATAAGATGCAAGTTGCACATCCAGATCTTTGAGACACCCCACCACAGGAACCTATCTAGAGTCCATAGTAGTACACTTCCCATATGTTGTTTTTACCTTGAAACCTAATTCATTCATGACCTCAAGAGGCATCACATTACATGAAGCTCCTACGTTAAACATGCAGTTATGTAACAGCTTGTCTTTGATAACCAGGGTAGTGAAAAATGGATCCACATTCAGCTGGGATTTAACCAAAGAAGTTCTTATATAAACATCTGGTGGTTCTCCCATCTCTTCCAACACTTGTGGATTTTGCAACTCTGCAACAGTAAGGGGAATCTCAACCTTGTTTACATCTCTACCTTGTATGATTTCTTCTTCTTTAAATCCTAAATATTCAAAAGCCCTCTTCTTGTGCTCAGGCATCCTAAGCAGCTCAACAGTTGGGATAGGAACTTTGATTTGGCTCAAAAATTGGGCTATGTCATATGGGGAAAATTTTGGTAAAGCCACACTAAGAGGAAGATTGGAACATTCATCAGATGGATTGGGATTAGATTTTGAAAACACAGTGGCAGATCAAGAAGTGAATGTTTTAAATTAGATGATGGACCCTCTCCAGATGGATAATTCACATTTATAAAGATGTTGACTGATTCAGAAGCATTTGAGGAAGTATTGCAATCTTCAACCACGTGTCGATCAATTTCACCAATGGAGATCTCTTTCTTTGATGCTTGTTCCTTGACAACCTTCCAATTTTTTTCTCCTTCTCAATTAGAATTTTCAAACTCTGGAAACAGTTGTATACTAGGGTCCGCGGCGAAGAAATATCTTCTTCCTTCCAGCTTTGCAAAGATTAATAAAAAATCACAATTGACAGAGTTTAAGACATTGGTATTTATCAAAATCAAATCAATAAGGATTCACCACTAAGGATTTTCACCTCAGATGTTCAAAAATGCACTAAAATAATATGTCAAATGTTTGTTAGCACTTAAGAATCATGCAAATCTTTACAAATCAGACCCTCCTTCACCCAAATTTATCAATGGTGAGGCAAACTTAGTACAATAACTACTGAAAAATTTAGACAGACAGCACGCATAACCTAAAACCTTATTCAATCCTTACAAATTTGATAATATAATGATGTTTACAAAATGTATTTGCACATAGAACTGTAAGAAACATTACCATGGTCTGGAAACTTTAAATTCTTTCAAATATTCTCCGGAAACAATGCCATTAGTGTTGGTAGGCTAAATGGATACGAACTGGCAATAAATCAACAAATCAGCCTCGACATCGCAAATTTGTTCCCAGAAACGTAAATCAGTTCCCCGGCAATGGCGCCATTAGTGTTGGTATCCAAATTCGTTCTCCTTTTCAAGATGAGAAGTAACACAGATTCAATAGGGATCTTAGAGGCAGATAGATCATAAATGTGTATCGTTTTGTAGCTGGGGATGAAATCTAACTGACCCTTTGTTACTCGAGTTTGTGGAGAGATGGATAACACCTTAAAAGGATGTGATCTTATCCTAACTATTTTAGGTTTTGCCTTTCAACCAAGGTAAGAGAACCTATTTTGTAACCTCTATTATTGAAGGAGACGTAGATACCTTTCTTTTGCACAAATTTTATAGAGAAGACCTTGGGGAAAATATGATCAACACACCAAATATGACTCTCACGAGTTGTCACTTCCAGATTATGGGAATATTTTCAACACAAGGCAAAGGTTACTAAATACATTAAGAGATCCTGATTATTCTGCATAATTTTGTAAGTAGATTTCATTCCTTTGTTGATACACAGGACAAACAGGGGTAGTTCAGGGTAAGTATTAATTTTTTTTGAATGATTTTTGTGGGAGATGAAGCAGGATAAGGCTGATTATATTGGATATTTGAAGGGATTTCACAATAATGAACAACTTCACAACAAAAATCTCCAGAATATTCAAGACATTCCTTCAACCAGAAGGTATGCTTCAATGGAGGCCCAAATCAACACATTTTCACATAATTTTTGATACTTCAACATGAAGGCTCGAATTCGAAGACTCAATTAAACACTAAAGTTTCTAATTAATCATGCCTAAGATACACTCGAATACTTACAAACAATCATTATCAACAATTGACAGTAAATTGATTTTAAATTTTTTTTTCTCATCCAAGATGAAGGCTCTTCTTGAAATTAAATTAAAAATGCCATTAGACTGTCACAGGGATGTGATCCTATGTGATTTCACAAAAATTTAGTATAAGATTGCAATAGGAACGAAAGAAACTATTTGTAGACGTTCTGAAAATAAAGCAAGCACAAAATTGCTAGAGATTAGACACAACTTAATTCCAAAATTGCTTAGATTCATCAGGAGGGGAAAGTTACACACAACAGTCTCAGAGCTTATCAATGGTTGTACACTCGTAACAAACTTGACATGATAGAAAATCTAATATAGAAGAAATTAACATGTTATCTCTGATTGGTCTCTCAGGAAGACGGATTTCTCAAATTTTCTCTTAGGGATTCAAACTCCAACGATTTATATGAAAAATTCATGCAATATATAAGTTTCACTCACTCACTCACTTTGCCCCTCAAATCTTCCCTCCAAAAGTGGAATATTCAAATAACCCTTGTTGCACATATCAGATCATGATTTGTAGAAAGTGAAATTCAACAGATTCACAAAAAAGTTGCCAAGCATTTTCAAAAAAGGTGAATCATTGCAAATATTTGCATCATTGTTCTAACTGGAGGCATATTCTTTATCCTTGGCACCTGTAGCACATTTTCCCTTAAAAGAGAAGAATATTCGAGGGAACTTTGCTTATTACTAATTTGTTTCAGATAGAGACATTTAACAAATTCATATCCAAAATCTACCAGGTGGACCAACTGTGAACAAATCACGTTTCTTGGGCCCTTGACTACTGACTAGGATGCCATGCCATAACTTCTCTACAGTCCCTTTTATCATATTATCCTCTTTCCCTCTAAAATTTTGGTTTGTAACTTCTGGATCTGGTGTCATACTTTCTTGCACGAGCTCGAGAAAAAAACCATCTCAAACGTACTTCAGATTTACAAATTGAGCTCCCAAATTGATTCAATTGAACTTTACAGACTGAAACGACAAAAAATTGCCAAAAATTTGATGAAGAATGATGCAAAGATGCATCTCTAAACATCCTGGAGCTCACATGGTGGCCAAACTAGTGAAATGCACAACTACCGTTGATCTATTCCTTAACTTCAAATTTGAGCCCTCCATGTGGTAGATTTGGGTAAAAATGGGCCTTGGGACGTCTTTTTACCTTTCTACTACTTTTTGGATAATTTGCACAATTTCTTGATTTCCTCCACCGATGAGATTTGTGCCTGACACGTGGCGAAATATGAATGGATATAGAGTCACCGCTCAATTTTACACATTTTGAATCTTTCTGGAAAAAGGAAAAAATTTCATTTTTCCTCTGCGGCTCCGCCCTGTTGCATGACACATGTCCTTATATGATTGGCTGAGGGGTAGCGCTCTCATTTCATATTTTAATCATATTTCGCAAAAGAAATTTTTTAACATTTCCTCCTCCAGTCCACACCTTTTCTATTGACTTCTTAGATGAATTTTGACTTTTTACCTTCAGTATCGCGTGTTAGTTTGATACTTTGAGTCATTTGAATATAAGAGGAAAAATTTCCAAGTTACCTCCGATGGTCCACCTCTTTGACTTTTCAAACTGCCACGTGTCACCACGGCGCACCTTGAGGCGCTCCCAAAAAGTTGATACCTTGAACAAGTGTTGTCTCGCCACATGTCCTTTTCCACCAAACATCTCCAAATGCATAAAAAATTTGTCTAAGTCCCATCCAAGCAGCAAAACCCTCCACGTGTCCTCCTGGTGCTACTCTAAGGCCAAACCAAAAAGTAAATCTTCAAATGAGCGTCATTCACCCACATGGACAGATTTCTGAGTTGAGGCTTTTTATAGAATTTTTTAAGTGTTTAGCCGAGCCGCGTCTAACCAAAAGGTGTTACATCCCCTGTAGATGCAAGGATGAAAATTTGACTAGGAGCAACATCCGTAAAACCATAAAATACAGAAGAACGACCATTTGAGCTTGGAAATGAAATTTCCTTCAAGGACAGAGGGTTTCAAATGTTACAAGGCTCAAATACATTCCTCAGGGACATATCAACTCATTCTTATTCAAGTATTTAAGGTAGAAATGACAAGAATGCTACATTCCATTTGTGGCAATAGAGGGAACAAGAAAACACGAGTTTTGAGGGAATAGAACATGGGAGACTCAAAATACAGACCCTCCCAGAGGAACAAAGAAATGAGGAGATAAATATGGACCCATACATGATCTTTGACCCAAAGGCAGACTAAAAATGGAAACAAAGACCAGTCGAGCACAACATGGGGAAGGATAAAATGACAGAGGCCGTAAATCAATAAATTTCCAAGGGCACAAATGGGGCGAGACAATTTTGAGCACCAACAAGATCAATATGGTCCATATTAGTAAACTAACCAAAACCCCACCAAAATGCCAGTGTGCCCAAATGGTTTCACAAGATCTTGATCCCTCACCATTCTATTTCCCTTCATGTTGTTACACCTTCCATGAAACTCGTTCGCCCTCTCTTCCTCAAATTAACATGATCTAGGTTTCCATATGCAGACAAAAGGACAAAGAAAAAGAGAAGATAGGTAAACCATCTGTTGTACCACTACCCAACATTCCATTAGCCCCTATGCCCAAAATCACCATCCATGGGCCAATATTCCCTATGTCAAATGGAGTGGCTCATTGCACCATGCTCAGGTAGCTTCACCAATCACATTTGAAAATGTCCCTGTATGACCTTATCCAAACTTTTGAGTCCCATTGTCAGGCTCTCATCAAGAATCTTCAATCTATTGAGGTTTTACCTAATAACACTACACATGTTTCCTCCCTTATCACCCCTCACCATGTGGCCTCTCTCACCACTTCACCTCCTCCATCTACCCCCTCAGCTACTCACCAAGTGCCCGCTCTCAGTTTCTCAGATGACGAGATTGTACCCCTCCAATTGGATGATCTAGACCCTGCCCTATTCATTTTCATGTATATTGAGAATACACACATCTTCTGTGTTATGATCGATAGAGGTGCTAGCATCAACATCATTTATTACCATGAATATCAACTGATGTGCATCCCTTCCAATTTTATGCACCATAACCTAGTTACACTATGTTCATTTAACAATGCCATAACTTCCACACTCAGAACTATCATTCTCTACATCTGCATGCGCCCTCGTACTATACATGATTTATTCTACATATTGGAGGGGGAATTCCAATATAATTTAATTCTTTGTCGACCTTGGATTCATGCCATGGGTTGTGTCCCTTCCACCTTACATCGATGTCTAAAATTTGAACACAAAGGACACAAATACACCATTCTGAATGATCCTTCACCGTTGAAAACATGTAACATACTCTATCGACCTAATGATGTCCTTATACCTATTATGGCTTCTACCAAAGACACCACTATCCCATCCACAACCTCTGATGCCACTTCTTCGGTTGCTACCTCATCTGCCCTTTCTACAACTACACCTTCCATAATCACCTTCACTATGCCTAGTATCATTACGGATTCTACCACGGATCCACTAATCAACCCATCTCAAGTGATACCAATGAAAATTTATCCTTCCCATGCTTCAGGATATTCTTCTATCCCCATCACCCAAATGCTAACTTCCAATCCTTTGGTAGGTGTTTTTCAATGCCTTACCTTGGTTGAGTATCACCTTTATAATGTGAACACCTTCCTTACTCCGCAAGAGTATAGAAGTTTCCATCGACGTCAACATTATAGTACACAGGTGGGTGAGACCACATCATACGGTCTACCTCATCTTCTCACAATTTGACATATGGGGGACTCAATGATCCTTCACTTATGCCTAAACCACTTACTCAAATTTGTCCTTTTTCATTTGATTTTCGGTACCTGACGAATCATCGCTTTGCCTACACATTCCTCCATCGCTGCATATGGAAAGGTTTCAGGTTTTTTCTCTATGAGCAAGGATGTCACACCATCATTTCTTGCACCACTTGTAAATACAATGATCGTCATGGTTTGGGATTGTTAGAAGATTCCTCTTCTAAAAAATCCTGTGTCATCCTCATAGAGGAAGAGATACCTTCTCCACCTCATTTACCTATGCCACCAACTTAACCTACAGAGTATATGGATCCTATCTATTCCTCCAATAAAAATCATAAACACTATTTCCTTAAAACCTCTAACCTATCAGCACGATAGCAAGGCTCCCACTTCTATTCCCCTCCGCTATCCCAATCTGATCGATGATGATACTCCTTCTATAAACATCATTAAAATTCAAGATGATCATTCCATTCTAACTTATCAAAGTGCATAGGACTCTTACATCCACATGTCATTACCCTTTGATACATAAAACATGTTGAATGAATTTACCATAGAGATCAATGTTCACACTCAGGATGACCCTCACATTCTAAAGATAGGCCAATCTTTAGATTCCATTGAGCAGGAAGATTTTACCTCATTCCTCCGAGACTATAGGAATTGTTTTGCTTGGTATTATGCCGATATGCTTGGTATTGACATAAATATTGTGGTTCAAAATATCGTAACCATCCTTGACGCCAAATCCATAAAATAGAAACGTTGAAAAATGCATCCACGCATTGCCCTTCTTGTAAAAGAAGAAATCTAGCACCTCCTTTCTGTTTATTTTATTCTACCTATTGATTATCCCCAATGGATTTCTAACATCATTCCTATCATGAAAGTGACATGGGAACTCTGCATGTTCATGGATTTCTGTGACCTCAACCTAGCCTACTCTAAAGATGATTTTCCTCTACCGCGCATTGACCAACTCGTTGATCTCACCACTGGTCATGAGATGCTATCACTCATGGATAGTTTCTCAGGTTACAAAAAAATATTACTTGCACCAAAAGATCAACACAAAACTACCTTTATCACCCCTTGGGGGACCTTTTGCTATTGAGTTATGCATTTTGGCCTTAAGAATGCTAGTGCTACCTACCAACAGGCTATGACCTATATGTTCCATGACATTATACATAACATATTGGAAGATTGCATAGATGACCTCCTGGTTAAATATAAATGTCAGGTTGACCACCTCACGGTCCTTAAATTCATCTTTGATCGTCTACTCAAATACTATGTTCATCTTCAACCAAATAAGTGTGTTTTTTCTGTTATCTTTAGTAAGCTCCTTGGTTTCATCATCTCTTTGCGTTGCATTGAGGTCGACCCTTCTAAAATCAAGGAAATTCTTGAGATTCCTCCACCTACTAACCTGATTCAACTTCGTAGTTTGTAAGGAAAATTGCAATCTATTCGCCATTTTATTTCCCAACTCTCTGGCCACTGTCAACCTATTGTTACAAATCAGCAGCACCCCTAGATGTTGATCAAACTTCTAGTTTGACATCTTGGACATCCAGTGTGATTGCACAACATTGAATCCTCTCCCCAAGTGTGGGACTTGTAAAAATGGGAGAGAAATATCCAGATTAGAGGCTGGTTCCTCAACTCCTCTGATCAAATATATCACTTATAAGTTATACAGAGGTTTTAAACTCAAAAACCTACTCTAAATTCCAAAGTGGACAGAGATAGAGAATGCAAAAAAAACTGAAACTAGTGCTAATAAGGTGGTGCACCAAAGGAGTGGTGAGCATTTATTACTTATGCAAATTGACACAGTTCATAAAAATGCAAAAAAACTTCATGCACAAACTGATAACTGTAATGGAGGGTTAGAAATGAATCAAACAACACAAACAGAGGATTAAAACTCATTCACAGAGCCTGTATTGTCATTTTAACATAAAAAACCACTTGCATTACAACACCTGAGAGGAAAAATAGGTTGCAGTCTTGGAAAAGGTCTGATTTTTCCACAAAAATCACTTTTTAGGTGAAAGAGGGAGCCTGCAATACATAAAAAATGTTCAACCCTTTGAAAATGAGTCAAATTTGGCTTTTTTAGTGCAAGAAGTGACCCCAGGAGAGAGAAACGCAGGAAAACATGGGAGAACTTCAACCACCAACCCAAAACACATTAAAACAGAATGGGAATCCTTGCATGCCCATCCCCTGACATTTTTGGCCCTGCTGGGAGAGAATGCGAGACATTCTTCATTAAAAATGGTGGTTGAAATGTCATTTCTATCCATGACCACATGCCAGAGGCGTTTTTAAATTTTCTCTCTCTAAAATCCATCAAAATTCAAAAATGACCCTATAATCTTGTAGATAATTTCACCATCTTTCCATTGATATAAAGAACGTGAAAAAATGAGCTCTGGATCGAAAGATATGGCCGTTTGAAATTTTAGGGAAAAACAGGACCAATTCGGATTGGCAGGCAAATTTTTTTAAATTTTCCACTTTTTGGTCATTTGGAAAAATTTCCAAAACTTCCCTGCACTCCACCATTCTGGGTGCCACGTGGCATGCTCTGATTAGGCGCAGTCCTTCAATGCTTCATTTTCCATTGTTTTTCCCTTTGGAAAATTTTCCAAAAATTCCCCACCGGGTCGATGAGTTGAGGACACGTGGCAGCAGATGATTCGCTGCGAGCATTTCCTCCTGAATTTTCCATCACTTTTTGACCATTCCTCTGACCTAGACACGTGGCAAAACCCTATTGGATGCAGGATTTTCCTTTTCCATTTTCCCGCGGGCCTTTCCTATATTTTTTACCGCCAAGTGACACGTGGCGGGCTTCCATTGGTTCGCGCTTGGTGAGGGCAATTTTTCCTTTGAAGTTTACTTCTTTTTGCTTGGGAAAATTTCCCAAATTCTCCCCACCTTCTGCCGGTCTAGGACACGTGGCAACATCTTACTAGACATTGGGCCTGGGTGAACATTTTCCTTTTGCGCAATCACTTTGGGAAAAATTCCCAATCTTCTCCCGCGCTCTGCAGCTTCGATCCCTGGGGACACGTGGCATCACATGATTAGTTGGCAGGGGGCAGCGGGCCAAAAAATTTCCTTTTGAAATTTGGCAAAACACTTTGCCAAAATTCTAACTTCTCCTCCACGCTCCGCCGGTTCGATGCCATAGGAAACGTGGAAAAACATGATTGGGCACGAGCCTTTCTTTCAAAAAATTTCATGCGCCAACACTTAGTCAAAATTTTCAATTTTCTCACCTAGGACACGTGGCAAGATTCGATTCGCCAACGGGTCTGCAGGGAAAATCTTCCCTTTTGAAATTTTTCCAAACACTTGGTAAAAAACCAAGTTTTCCTCCGACCCCCGCCACTTCCTTGGACACGTGGTGCCATTTCATTGGCTGCTGGCCTTTCAGGGAAAAATTTCCCACAAAAACTCTGCCGGGCCATAACTTCAAAAATACATGGAGTTAGAAGGAAAAATTTACCTTTCTGGAAAGATGAGAAAGAGCTCTATCCAACGGTGCCATTTTTAGAAAGTTTTGAGTGCCTAAAAAGAAAAAAATTATGACTGAGGCACAAGAGAGGGAATAATGAAAGGAGTTAGCCACAAAATGAGCAAGGGGTACATTTTGGATAGCAATCCTGCAAAATTGTCAAGGGCAATTTGCAGGTAACCATACCCAAAAATTTTATTTTGGTCCCCTGAAGAACTTTGATAATGTTCGCAAGAAGCCCAAAACTCCCTTCTGAAAAATCAAGTTGTTTCAAGGACTTAGCCATTTTTCAGCCATTTCCAAAGGCACTGACATTGTCTTGCTGACATCTAAAAAGTTGCGCCAAAGGCGCTGACAATGTTGACATGCTGATAAGGTGTGCCACTAATAAGTTCATGTCTGACATGATGAAAGGTAAGCCAAAGGGTGCTGATAAGTTCCATGCTGACATGATGAAAGTGCGCCAAAGGGCGCTGATAAGTTCATGCTGACACAATGAAAGGTGCACCAAAGGGGCTGATAAGTTCCTGTCGACATGCTGAAAGGTGCGCCAAGGGGCGCTGATAAGTTCATGCTGACATGATGAAAGGTGCGCCAAAGGCGCTGATAAGTTCATGTTGACATGCTGAAAAGTGCGCCAAGGCGCTGATAATTTCCTGTCGACATGATGAAAGGTGTGCCAAAGGCACTGATAAGTTCCTGTCGACATGAAGGTGAAAGGTGTGCCAAAGGAGCGCTGATAAGTTCCTGTCGACATGTTGATAAGTGTGCCCATTTCTAAAGGTGACATGCTGATAATAACAATGTGGTGTCGACATGTTGATAGGTGCACCAAGGTGCTGATAAGTTCCTGCTGACACGATGAAAAGTGCGCCCTTTTACACTAAAGAGTGGTTTCTTCTTGGGATCCATTGATCATTTTTGTAAGATATTTAAAAAGCATGTTGGCATACACGATGACTTCATCCATGTTGCACCATGGGATGTTGCCATCCAAAAACTTTCCCAAGTCAACTATTGACTTTTTAGATATTTTGTAAGTGGTTGGTTTGTTTTTGCCTTCTTTTCTTCTCTTCTTCTATAAATACTTGAATACTTGTTGTATTCAAAAGAGTGGATATCTTTTCAGATGAAAAATAGAAGTGAGAAGAAAAGACTTTGAGCTTTTTGTAACAGAAGGAAATATTAATACAATATTTAGACTTTGTGCTGAATACATGTGTTATATGCATTAGATCTTTCTTATGTCAGATCTGTGTGTTTATTCTGTTGGATCTACTTCTGTTTTATTGTCATTTATTCATCAGTATTGCTTTGTTCATGTTATGCAAGTAGGTTTGGCTCTGTTTACTACCAATCCCAAAACATAAACCCTCTGACCTTTCTACTTTGGAATTCATTTCTTTTCTCCCTTCAGATCCTGATCTTTCTTCATCCTCTCTTTCATTCCTTTCTTTCTTCAGTCGGAAACTACCCTACTGGGATGAGATCCCAAACCCCTTGAAGGCAGAATATTGTGAGACTTGCACAGATTCCTGCTGGTAGAATAGCAATAAACCAGTTTCACTTTGCTGACTCAAAGAGGGGCTATGCCCTGCACACTGTTGACTCGTCTATCCATAAATCTACCCAAGTGACAGATTTTCGAACCAACAGTTTTTGGCGACTCCGCTAGGGATCGAACAGATCTATCAGATCTATGATAGTGGTAGGATAGAAAATCAGGAAAAATCAGGAAAATCACTATCTGTTTGCAAACTTTAACTTTTTGTTAAAAATCCAAAATTTTTGCAAAAGTTCTCTAAATTGAAAATTTTCTTCTAAGATCCATAGATCTGGCCTAGTTGGAGATCTTTAGTTCGCTGAGTTTTTATAAAAATATGTATTTTTCCGTAGATCTGAGTTTTTGACTGTTTACCAAAAATTTCAAACTCTTTGAAAAAGTCAACTTTAGATCAGAAAATCAGCTTACTAATCTTCACTATCATTTTATCCTCATTGTTATTTGTCATTAACCGCAGTCGGTTTTTAGAAGAGGATAATTTTTAAATATTTAGAAAAGTACATGCTGCTGGTTTTTGTCAAAAAAACCAGAAAATCAGCAAGTACAACCAAAAAGAAATTTTAAATCTGCGCAACAACATCGCAGATCTGGAAGGTACACTGGCGGGTGAACCATTTACTCGTAGCAGGAGAGCTTGTGGAGAAGTCGATCCTACTTTCGATCTGATTCAAAGGCACAACTTCAGTATAACACCGCCATGCTTTTCATCACTAAGTTCAGCTGATCGGTCAGCCAGAAGCGCCTCACCCCCGCAGAAGAACCGGTTTTCACAAGGACCATCCACATCCCTTTGTAGCGCCTTGCTGCTCAGTGGAACTGTGTTTCCAGCCCGTGTTCTTTTTCCAGCTGTCAGATGGCGGTACCATGGGGAAATGCTATGGGTCCCCTGACTTTACCACATCCAGTTCACGCGCTCCCACATGGAAACCGAAAGAATTTTCCCAAATTCGACGGGAGCGGAAACCAAAGCACGGATTCACACATATCTGCATTCATCATGTCATGCAGTATCCTAGATGTAACTCATGAAGATGTGTCAGTTCGCCTTTTTCTGGAAACTCTACAAGGGCCCACAGCAGAATGGTTTCAGCATTTGCCGGCCGGATCTATTACCAGTTGGGCCACCTTGCGGGATGCTTTTGAAGATAGGTACAAGCCTTTGGAAGATGCATTTGCATTGTTATCACAGATCACTCACCTGAAGAAGGAGGCCAATGAGACCATGCGTGATTTTATCACCAGGTTCAATGCATTAATCAACCGTGTCCCTGTTGCCATGCTTCCAACACCAGAAAATCAGAAGTGTTTCTTCGTGAATGCTATGAGCTTGAAAGTAAGTTTCTTGCTCCTGCAAGAACAAGTGGCTACCTTGATTCTTGCCCAGGCTGCTGCCATCTGAATTGAAGATAATTTGATAATATCTGGCGAATTGAAAAGGGAACCATCCAAGCCTAAATCTTCGGGCCCTTCTCCCGCTACTTCATCTGATCCGGCATTTCAAAAGATGGCGAATGACTTGCTTGCATTAAAGAAGCAGTTAGCCCAAGCTTCTCCCAGTTCCTCATACCGGGATATCCCACGGAGGAATTTCGTTTCCAACAATGTTTCACAAAGGCCGCGCTTACCTGCAACTACTCCATGGTTGGCGCTTGAGGCTCCTTCGGTCAATGCTCTAGCCGAAATTGAAGAAGAGGAACAAGATTATGAAGAACCTTCGTCCAAGGCGAAGATGATCAAGATGTCGGTGAGCCGACTGGTGACTCTACTATCGGGTATATGGAATTTGAAGAGGAAGAATCTGATGAAGAGGAGGGTACACAAGGCTATGCAAGTGGACAATCATATGTTGTTTTTACCCGCTCGCAAGGAAAAGAAGCAGAGGTCACTGCCCATGTGCAGAAGGAGAAGGCCGTGTCAAACGTGCCTCCAACCATTGCTAAAAAAGGTAATCCTCTTCCTACTCAACTCCCTGTTAAGTCTTTTACAAGGAAATCTTTTCCCCCCATCTCTCCTCCAAAATCAGCCCTCTCATATTCCTATCAAGACCAGTAATCCTACCCTACCATCACGAAGTGAGGGACTCATTCCTTCACCAGCGCAACCCTTGGCCGCATTTGACATAATTGACCATGCTAAAAAGACCAAGATCCAAATGTCTGAAGCTGAGTATCTTCAGTCAAACCCTTGAACAGCTTGATAAGATTGACTAAGTATATTCAAAGTCAAGCTGTCATAACTCCCCAGGTTTCCCCAAAAGGAATCCTTTCCACTCCTCCTGCATCCCGCATAAATGTTGCCTCAACATCTGCATCAGGCAAGATAGAACCTTTCTATCTCTCCCTCCTAATCAATGGCCACAAGTTAAGTAACTGCATAATTGATTCTGGAGCTTCTGATAACATCATGCCGGAAAAAGTCACCCATGCTTTGGGCCTCACCCTTACCAAGCCTTTTGGCAGATGTTATTCCTTGGAAACCAAACAGGTTCCATTGATTGGTCAAATCAAAGACGCGCAGTTTGCATTTGTGGCATTCCCAGAGAAAAGAGTAAAGATGACCGTCCTCGTTGCCGACATCCCAGCAGCCTATGGAATACTGCTGGGAAGGAGTTTTTGTAGTGAGGTTGGTGGAGAGATTCATATGGACTGGTCTAAGGAAAGGATCCCCGTCAAAGGTGTAATGCAGACTTTGGAGCCATAATCACAAAAGAAGTACTTGGTTACTAACTCTGAGGACCCCAAAGCTCAAATTCTTTTCGAATCATCAGGGATGGGGAACTATTTCTTGTCTACCAAGTCTGACAAAATGGTTGTTCTCGTCCAAGAAGAAGATCTTAACAAGGTCTGGACTTTGCAGTTTGATGGCAGCTGCGCAACCAGTGGATGTGGCGCCGGAGCCGTGCTAATATCTCCCGAAGGGGAGGTTATTCCTCTCTCTTTCAAGTTATAGTTTTTCAACACAAATAATACTACTGAGTATGAATCTTTGCTACTTGGCATGCAAGCCGCAAAGGAAAGAGGGATCAAGAATCTGAAAGTACAAGGTGATGCAGAGCTAGTCGTAAATCAAGTTAAGAGGATATATCAAGTGAAGAATGAGAGGCTCAGGCACTACCGTAATGCGGTGTGGGACAACATCGAGGAATTTGATGCTTTTTCAATAGAATCCATTCCAAGAGCTCAAAATGACATGGCTGATTCATTGGCCATTTCAGCATCCCTCATGCTCCCACACCCAGGTTTGAAAACAGACAAATACACCATTGAGATGGTTTTCCACCCAAGTGTGCCAGACAATTCTCAGCATTGGCAAGTATTCAATGATGACAATCAACTCATTGCCTTTCTAGAAAAGGTGGAAAATTTCAAGGAATTGCATTTTGAAGGATCCACTTCTATGTGCCGCGAATCAGTCACCGATCAAAAGGATGAATCCGAAGGGAACGACGGCATATGTCAGCTCAAAGGAAATAAAATTCTGAAGGGTCTGGTTTCTCTGGAACGGTTGTTCGACAGGCATGATCATTTTGTAAAAAAGAAAAGGCGAGATGATGCTGGCTCATCCCCAGAAACCGAACCGGTTAATTTAGGTTCGGAAGAACATCCGCAATTTGTGAACATTGGAAAATGTTGCACGCCTGAAGAGAAGCAGAAGTTTGTCAAACTGCTGAAGAAATACATGGATGTATTGGCATGGTCCTATGCCAATCTAAAGTCTTTCAAGCCGAAGGACGTCCAGCATGACATCCCGTTGAAAGAAGGTGCCAAACCCTTTCGTCAGAAACAGAGGCACTATAACCCTAAGGTCTCAGGCACCATCTAGGCTGAATCCAGTAATAAGAACTTGTTGACCAATACGGAATGGATGAGAATCATTGGCACAAGTCCTTATACATGCTTTGTGGGCACATTGTATCACTCCCAAGAGGTCCCTCGGTATGTCAAAGTGTTATATTAATGCCAATTTTAGAACTTCCTGATGTGGCCAGCAATGAAGATGAAACCCAAAGTTCCCTTGAAAAGAGGATCGTATCTACAAGTAGTAACTCGAAGAAAAGAGAGTAAGGTTTCGACAGGATCACCGAACATCAGAATCAAGTCAAGAGATTTTCTATAAGAAGGCCAAGCAGAGGGATTTCAAGTGGGAGACCTCGTCCTTTTGTGGGACAAGCGAAGAGAGCCAAAAGGCATGCACGGAAAATTTGATTCCCTGTGGAGAGGGCCTTTCAAGATCAAGCAGCTCAATGGAGAGAATAGTTTCTATCTCTCATATCTGGATGGAACTGAACTCCCACTTCCCTATAGCGGGCAGCATCTGAAGATCTTCAGGAAGTAGAGCTTGCTCTCTTCTTTGTACAGTTTGCTTTAGTTGTGTGTTTGTTTTTGTCGTGTGTTTGCTTTCTGTTTGTGTGTGTTCCCTTTGTTCACCCTCCGGTTGCCCTTGTTTTTGACTCTCTCCAACCCAATGGATAGGCACATGAAGATATGGGATTCTCTACCCTTAAGTTTCACTCAAAGATAGTCCCCAAAAAGAGCCAGCTGTTATCCTGCAAAATTGTCAAGGGCAATTTACAGGTAACCATACCCAAAAATTTTATTTTGGTCCCCTGAAGAACTCTGATAATGTTTGCAATAGCCCAAAACTCCCTTTCGAAAAATCAAGTTTTGTTTCAAGACTTAGCCATTTTTGGCCATTTCCAAAGGCACTGACATTGTTCGTGCTGACATCCAAAAAGTTGCGCCAAAGGCGCTGACAATGTGGTGTCGACATGCTGATAAGGTGCGCAAAGGGCACTGATAAGTTCCTGTTGACATGCTGAAAGTGCGCCAAGGCGCTGATAAGTTCATACTGACACGATGAAAGGTGCGCCAAAGGGCGCTGATAAGTTCATGCTGACATGATGAAAGGTACGCCAAAGGGCGCTGATAAGTTCCTGTCGACATGCCGAAAGGTGCGCCAAGGCGCTGATAAGTTCATGCTGACACGATGAAAAGTGCGCCAAGGTGCTGATAAGTTCCTGTCGACATGCCAAATGATAGGTGCGCCAAGGCGCTGATAAGTTCATGCTGACACAATGAAAAGGTGCTGACCAAAGGTGCGCTGATAAGTTCCTGTCGACATGCTGATAAGTGTGCCCATTTCCAAAGGTGCACTGACAATGTGGTGTCAACATGTTGAAAAGGTGCGCCAAGGCGCTGATAAGTTCCTGAAAATGTGGTACTGACATGTTCCTGAAAAGTGCGCCCTTTTACACTAAAGAGTGGTTTCTTCTTGGGATCCATTGATCATTTTTGTAAGATATTTAAAAAGCATGTTGGCATACACGATGACTTCATCCATGTTGCACCATGGGATGTTGCCATCCAAAAACTTGCCCAAGTCAACTATTGACTTTTTAGATATTTTGTATTTTGTAAGTGGTTGGTTTGTTTTTGCCTTCTTTTCTTCTCTTCTTCTATAAATACTTGAATACTTGTTGTATTCAAGAGAGTGGATACTTTTTAGATGAAAAATAGAAGTGAGAAGAAAAGACTTTGAGCTTTTTGTAACAGAAGGAAATATTAATACAATATTTAGACTTTGTGCTGAATACATGTGTTATTTGCATTAGATCTTTCTTATGTCAGATCTGTGTGTTTATTCTGTTGGATCTACTTCTACTTTATTGTCATTTATTCATCAGTATTGCTTTGTTCGTTTATGCAAGTAGGTTCGGCTCTGTTTACTACCAATCCCAAAACATAGACCCTTTGACCTTTCTGCTTTGGAATTCATTTCTTTTCTCCCTTCAGATCCATCTTTCTTCATCCTCTCTTTCATTCCTTTCTTTCTTCAGTCGGAAATAACCCTACTGGGATGAGATCCAAAACCCCCGAAGGTAGAATATTGTGAGACTTGCACAGATTCCTGCTGGTAGAATAGCAATAAACCAGTTTCGCTTTGCTGACTCAAAGAGGGGCTATGCCCTGCACACTTTTGACTCGTCTATCCATAAATCTGCCTAGGCGACAGATTTTCGAACCAACACCTTCTCCATTGCTTGGGATGCCTGATTTCTGATTTCTTGGAGCTCCATCAACTCTACATATCTAACCTCCATGGGCCCAAACTCCAATAACTCCAACTGTTTCATGAGTTCCAATGTTGGCAACTCAAGTGACATGGGCAAGATTACCTCTCTTCCATAAACAAGCTTGAATGGAGAGTTACCTGTAGATCTCTTGGGAGTTATCCTATCAGCCCATAGGGCTGATTTCAACTTAGTATGCCAAGATATCTAATTTTCATCAAGAGTTCTCCTAATGATCCTCAACAAGTTCTTGTTTGTAGATTCAGCCTGGCCATTGCCCTGAGGGTAATAGTTTGATGAAGTACTTAAGTAGATCACATTCTTGACAGCCCATTCAGTCACCTTGGACCCAATGAATGCCAATGCATTATCTAATATTATTGTAGCAGGTATGCCAAATTTGGTTGCTATTCCCTCATAGAAATCTAGGATGCTAGATTCATTTGCTTCCTTGAGTGCTACTGCTTCAGTCCACTTGGTTAAGTAATCTGTGGCTGTTAAAATCCATTTGTGCCCTTGGCTTGAATTGGGATTAATGACTCCAATGAAGTCCAAACCCCATTGTATGAATGGTTGGTCAACTGAAATTGGGTGCAATGGAAGGGCAGCTAGTCTCTCTTTACCTGTGAAGAATGCACAATTCTTGCACCTCTTGATCCATGCATAACAATCACTTAAAATCTTGGGCCAATAATAGCCAGCCCTCATGATCTTCAGAGCTATCACTCTTGGTGCAGAATGACCACCAGCTGATCCACCATGGAACTCTTCCATCACCCTATGAATCTAATTTTTTCTAATGCATCTCAGCAACACTCCATTCACGTCCCTTTTGAACAAAACACCATTAACAAGGGCATATGGGACAGCCTGTAATCTGAAGTGTCTTCTTTTGGTCTTGTCCATCTCTGGAGGGCATAGACCCGTGTTTAGGAAGTGCATTATGTCTTAGGTCCAGCAAGGAGTGAGGACACCATCATTTTCATTTTGAGTGCTTCCTTGCTCATGGCTGTCTTGCAACGCCAAAACAACCTCCTTCTCATTGCATGCTTCCTTTTGTTTGCTCAAAACCAGCTGCTCACACAATCCTTTTCCTCTGACTAACTTGGTGACTTTGATCTCAATTTCATACTCCATGACACGATTAATCCAACCTGCTCTCTTTTCATTCAAGTCTTTATTGAGGAGGAAGTCTTTAACTCTCACATGAGAAACTAGCAACTGAACCTTGTTGTTTGAAACTAGATGCTTGAATTTTTTTAAGCTTCTGATTACTGCGAGAACATGCTTTTCAATGAAAGAATATCTCACCTCATAATCCTCCAGGCTTTGGCTGAAGAAAGTAATTGACTACTCATCATTGTCTTTGTTCTGCTGTACCAAAATTATAGAAATAGTATCATCACCCCCAAATGCATAGAGGATGAAATATTTGGAGAAATCCGGGTTGATGAGAGTTGGGGCTTGAGAGATGGCTTCTTTGATTGCTTCAAAACTTTCCTTGCCTTCTGTTGTCCATTTTAAATCCATGCTTTTCTTTAACATCTTGGTGATAGGCTTGACTAGGGCTGCAAAATTTGGGACAAACCTTCGAACAAAAGTTATTCTCCCCAAGAAACTTTGAAGGGCCTTCTTGTGGCTTGGCAATGGTAGTGCTCTTATGGCTTCAACTCTTTCTGGGTCAATTGACAATCCTTCTTTGGAGACAATGTGGCCAAGGAGTTTTCCTTCATGGGCTAGAAAAAAACACTTTTTAGGATTCAAGGATACTCCAAAACCTCTGCACCTTTGGAACACCTACCTCAAATAAAAGAGATGGTCTGCTGCATTTTTTGAAAAAATAGTGATATCATCAAGATATATCAGCACAATGTTGTTAATCAAACCCTTGAATGCCATGTCCATTTCTCTTTGGAAAGTAGCTCCAGCGTTGGACAGCCCAAATGGCATTTTCCTGTATGCATAAGTTCCCCATTTGGTTGTAAAGGTTGTCTTGAACTGATCCTCTTCTTTCACCATAATCTGATTGTACCCCGAATAGCCATAAAGTAATGAAAACCTCTCAGAACCAGCAACAACTTGCAAAATCTGCTCCATGGAAGGAATTGGGTAATGATCCTTGAGAGATGCTCTATTCAAATCTCTGAAGTCAACACACAATCTGATTTCCCCACTCTTCTTTCTAACTGGAACCAAGTTGGCCACCCATCTAGAATGCTTGATAGGGAATATGATTCTTGATTCTATCAAATTATTCAATTCCTTTCTCATGAGAGGCTCCATGTGTGGATTGACTGGCCTTTGTTTTTGTCTGATGGGTTTAGTATTTGGATCCAATTCAATGATGTGTTGAGCTAACTTGGGATTGAAACCTTTCAAATATTCATATATCCAGGAAAACACATCAGGGAATTCTTGACAAAGTTGTATGAACTCATACATTTCTTATTCAGTTGTCATCTTACCAATTTGGAGTGATTTTCCTTCTTCTACTGAGATGGACACTGAATCTTCTCCCTTGAATTGAATGTTTTCTTTCTCCTTCCTAAACTGATCATTAGGATTGAAAATGGACTCCAAAGTAATAAGTCCCTTTGGAAGTTTGTTGGTTCTCAGCTATACCACTTGGTCACCATACTGTTGTTCCAACTTTTCCTAATTTTTAGCTAATAACTCAGCCTCTTCTTACAAGAAATGGATGATTTGCTGATCATTTTCAAACACTTGCCAACTTACATTGTTGTCTGGCACTGAGGGCCTTACAATCACATGGATGTTTGGATGTACCTTGTCTTTTTGAATGCTTTCAACAACGTCAAAGGCTGCCCCAACTACTGCAAGCCTGTCAGTAGCTTGGTTCTCTTTTCTAGGAATGGATCTTATGCCAAAGCCCTCAAAATATTCAATGAGGTTCCACACCCTGTTCTTGTAGCACTTGAGTAGATCATTCTTAACAGCATGTTGCCCCTTAACTTGGTTGACAATCAACTCACTATCACCAAAGACTTGCAAGTTCTTAATTCCTCTCTTGATTGAACAATGCAATCCTTGTATCAAAGCTTCGTATTCAACAGTGTTATTAGAGCATGCAAACTGAAAACTAAAATCTGAATAATACTTAACTCCTTGAGGGGAAACAAGGATAGCTCCCCCTCCTGCACCTTGTCTACTCCTTGACCCATCAAAAAACAACCGCCATACCTCATTGTTATCCTTGTGGTCTGTCTTGGTGATGCTAGGAATAGGCTGATTTTCTTCATGCATGCAATAGCTCCTAACTTAGATTCTTCTATTTCTTGATAAGGATCAAAAGCATGCACCTTGTTTGCCCATTCATCAAGAGTTAGATCTGGGATGCTTCCTACCTTAGTGTCAGTTTCATCAGTGCTTGAATAATCCTCTTAATCAAACGCTGAAAAATTGGTATTGATCTTATTTGGAGTGTAAGGCTAAATGTCAAAGTTTGCAATAGGTTCAGATCTGATTGTGGCCTTGGTTCAATATCTTGTTCTGAAAAACATGTGTGTCCAATCAGCAGATAAGTAGCCTCCTATCTTGGCTGTGAAATCCCTTGATAGACATAGGGCAAAGAGTGGTGGAAGGTCTATTACTGAGACATCTTGTAAAAAAACAACGTTGGGGCAGGCATGTAAGGTAAGACTCAAGTTTTGTATCACTCCAATTGTTGTTACTGTTGTCCCATCCAATTGCACTACCCCTTTGGCTATGACTTCATATTGAAGCCCTAACTAATTAGCTATTTGCTTGGGCATTACTGAACTACTTGCCCCGAAATCAATCATGCAATTGTGTACTAATTGGTTTCCAATGATCAATGAAACATAGAATGGAGGGGGCTTCAAAATTTTACCTTGCTGTCCTCCATGATTCCTCTCAGGCTGGGCAGCATTTGTGAGCACCTTTTCTTGCATTTGGACTTGCTGATTTGAAACTAACCAGTCCTTCATGGCAACTTGTAGCAAATCTCTTTGGCCTGGGATAGATAGTGATTCCCACATTGATATGTTTACATTTGCCTTCTTCATCTGATCAATGATGTTGAATGGAGATGAAGCATCTCTTTGCTGTCCCTTGGCCTGCATATTCATTCCTTGCACATGGGCAACAACAACTGGTGTTTGAGCTAGCCTAGGAGCTGTCTTAGGCAGCCCTTGTGTGTTTGGAACTGAATTTTGTTTGCCAATAATTTGTGGAATAGTAGGAGGTTGTGGATTATTTGGAGCCAATGGCTATTCTTCACCCAAATTCCTCCTTTTTGACCTTGTGTTGGCTGCAACACTTTGGGAAACTATTTGATTCATGCCACAAAAATCTTCTACCTGCAAGTTTACAAGTGTGGTATCATTTGGAGCTGATTGCTGCTAGAATGTTTCTTGTTGTTGGTTATTTTATTGACTACCTTCACCCTCCACACCAGTTGTAGTCACCATTAATGCTTGATTCAAGGCATCGTTGAAGCACATAGATTGGTTGTGAGGTTCATTGCATGGGAAACACCAATCATACTCTTGAGCTATGTTGTTTTACACTGACACTAATGCCTTAGAGGCAGATATAGCATTGGGATTATAGGGTTGAAATGGTCTGTTGGCAGGAGGTCTTGCTTGATTTAAATTTCAAGCTAGATTGGATGGTCTTTGAGGTTGGTATGGTTTCCTATTAGGCTAAGCTTGAGGCTGGAAAGGAGGTCTAAAGCCTTGGGCTTGTTGCCTTTTGAGTGTAACCAGCTCATTGCCCAGATTTTGCAATTGCTTCATGACTTCTTGAAGTTAATTTGAGGTACTAGAGGATGAAGTAGAAGCTTCACTTGAATTTTGATTTCTAGGAGTGGGAATAGGGGCTAAATTAGGCACTTGAATAAATTAGGCACTTGACTTGAATTAAAAACAATGGCATTGGAGGCTTAGGAGCTAACTTGAATCAAAAAAATTTCAGCTCTAATGGCAATGCTATAAGCAACAGGGATAGTTGTGCCTCCCATGGATTGAATTAACATAGAAATATCATAATTTAAAGCTTTAAGGAAATATAGAAAAGCACCTTTTGTTGCTGGCCTTACTGCCACTGCAATTCTCTCCCAAGTCATTTGAAATATGAAGTTGAAGTCAGTCGGCTGCTCATTGGGAGCTCTCTTGATGGTTGTCAGTTGTTCCAAAAGGGACAAGTTGTCTCCCTTTTCTCCAAACTACTCATGGAGGGCTATACATAGATGGTTCCAATTTTGGATAGAACCTGAGGCAAGACTCCTGAACCATTGATCTTATGGATTGCACAAATATTGGAAATATATTTGACATGATCACCAGGAGTGGTCTGATTTTATCCAGTAAAGTATGGGATGTTCTTCAATGCTGCAATTGGGATTGGATTTTATGCATAGAGAGCAAGTGGGCTGCTGCCAGTGAAATTGACATAGGGGTTGTTTTGTGCCGTTCTGATTGGCCTTAGAACCCTTGTTGATTGAATGAAAGGCCTACCAGGTGGAGGAGTTGATAGAGTTCTGTTTGGTGGAGATGGAGACCTTTGAATTCTCCTCCCTCTTTGCCTTCTTCTTGGAGATAACTGCAGATACTCAAACAACACCTCTTCTTCTCCATCTCTTGACCTTGTGGTGATTCTTCTCATGAGTTTTCAGGTCTGCACTGCTAAAACCAGCTAATTCTTCTTCCTTGAAGTCACCAAATGTGCAATTTAGAGCTCTTTTAAGCAAGAAACTTGCAACAAATGCACATCAATTTTGTTGCAAAGAAGATGAAGACATCTAAGGTCCCACCAGGCATGCCAAAACTATTGTTGCAAATCAGCAGCACCCCTGGATTTTGATCAAACTTCTAGTTTGACATCTTGGACATCCATTGTGATTGCACAACATTGAATCCTCTCCCTAAGTGTGGGAATTGTAAAAATGGGAGAGAAATCTCCAGATTAGAGGCTGGTTCCTTAACTCCTCTGATCAGATATATCACTTACAAGTTATACAGAGGTTTCAAACTCTAAAACCTACTCTAAATTCCAAAGTGGACAGAGATAGAGAATGCAAAAAAAACTAAAACTAGTGCTAATAAGGTGATGCACCAAAGGAGTGGTGAGCATTTATTACTTATGTAGATTGACACAGTTCATAAAAATGCAACAAAACTTCATGCACAAACTGATAACTGTAATGGAGGGTCAGAAATGAATCAAACAACACAAACAGAGGATTAAAACTCATTCACAGAGCCTGTATTGTCATTTTAACATCAAAAACCACTTGCATTACAACACCTGAGAGGAAAAACAGGTTGCAGTCTTGGAAAAGGTCTGATTTTTCCACAAAAATCACTTTTTAGGTGAAAGAGGGAGCCTGCAATACATAAAAAATGTTCAACCCTTTGAAAATGAGTCAAATCTGGCTTTTTTATTGCAAGAAGCGACCCCAGGAGAGAGAAACGTAGGAAAACATGGGAGAGCTTCAACCACTAACCAAAAACACATTAAAACAACATGGGCATCCTTGCAGGCCCATCCCTGACATTTTTGGCCATGCTGGGAGAGAATGCGAGCCATTCTTCATTAAAAATGGTGGTTGAAAACGTCATTTCTGTCCATGACCATAGAGTTCTATTTGGTGGAGATGGATACCTTTGAATTCTCCTCCTCTTTGCCTTATTCTTGGAGATAACTGCAGATACTCAAACAACACCTCTTCTTCTCCAGCTCTTGACCTTGTGGTGATTCTTCTCATGAGTTTTCAGGCCTGCACTGCTAAAACCAGCTGATTCTTCTTCCTTGAAGTCACCAGATGTGTAATTTAGGGCTCTTTTAAGCAAGAAACTTGCAACAAATGCACATCAATTTTGTTGCAAAGAAGATGAAGACCTCTAAGGTCCCACCAGGCATGCCAAAAATATTGTTGCAAATCAGTAGCACCCCTGGATGTTGATCAGACTTCTAGTTTGACATCTTGGACATCCAGTGTGATTGCACAACATTGAATCCTCTCCCCAAGTGTGGGAATTGTAAAAATGGGGAGAGAAATCTCCAGATTAGAGGCTGGTTCCTTAACTCCTCTGATCAGATATATCACTTACAAGTTATACAGAGGTTTCAAACTCTAAAACCTACTCTAAATTCCAAAGTGGACAGAGATAGAGAATGCAAAAAAAACTAAAACTAGTGCTAATAAGGTGATGCACCAAAGGAGTGGTGAGCATTTATTACTTATGTAGATTGACACAGTTCATAAAATGCAACAAAACTTCATGCACAAACTGATAACTGTAATGGAGGGTCAGAAATGAATCAAACAACACAAACAGAGGATTAAAACTCATTCACAGAGCCTGTATTGTCATTTTAACATCAAAAACCACTTGCATTACAACACCTGAGAGGAAAAACAGGTTTGCAGTCTTGGAAAAGGTCTGATTTTTCCACAAAAATCACTTTTTAGGTGAAAGAGGGAGCCTGCAATACATAAAAAATGTTCAACCCTTTGAAAATGAGTCAAATCTGGCTTTTTTATTGCAAGAAGCGACCCCAGGAGAGAGAAACGTAGGAAAACATGGGAGAGCTTCAACCACTAACCAAAAACACATTAAAACAACATGGGCATCCTTGCAGGCCCATCCCCTGACATTTTTGGCCATGCTGGGAGAGAATGCGAGCCATTCTTCATTAAAAATGGTGGTTGAAACGTCATTTCTGTCCATGACCATAGAGTTCTATTTGGTGGAGATGGATACCTTTGAATTCTCCTCCCTCTTTGCCTTATTCTTGGAGATAACTGCAGATACTCAAACAACACCTCTTCTTCTCCAGCTCTTGACCTTGTGGTGATTCTTCTCATGAGTTTTTCAGGCCTGCACTGCTAAAACCAGCTGATTCTTCTTCCTTGAAGTCACCAGATGTGTAATTTAGGGCTCTTTTAAGCAAGAAACTTGCAACAAATGCACATCAATTTTGTTGCAAAGAAGATGAAGACCTCTAAGGTCCCACCAGGCATGCCAAAAATATTGTTGCAAATCAGTAGCACCCCTGGATGTTGATCAGACTTCTAGTTTGACATCTTGGACATCCAGTGTGATTGCACAACATTGAATCCTCTCCCCAAGTGTGGGAATTGTAAAAATGGGAGAGAAATATCTAGATTAGAAGCTGGTTCCTTAACTCCTCTGATCAGATATATCACTTAAAATTTATACAGAGGTTTCAAACTCTAAAACCTACTCTAAATTCCAAAGTGGACAGAGATAGAGAATGCAAAAAAAACTGAAACTAGTGCTAATAAGGTGATGCACCAAAGGAGTGGTGAACATTTCTTACTTATGTAGATTGAAACAGTTCATAAAAATGCAACAAAACTTCATGCAAAAACTGATAACTATAATGGAGGGTCAGAAATGAATCAAACAACACAAACAAAGGATTAAAACTCATTCATAGAGCCTGTATTGTCATTTTAACATCAAAAACCACTTGCATTACAACACCTGAGAGGAAAAATAGGTTGCAGTCTTGGAAAAGGTCTGATTTTTCCACAAAAATCACTTTTTAGGTGAAAGAGGGAGCCTGCAATACATAAAAAATGTTCAACCCTTTGAAAATGAGTTAAATCTGGCTTTTTTAGTGCAAGAAGCGACCCTAAGAGAGAGAAACGTGGGAAAACATGGGAGAGCTTCAACCACTAACCCAAAACACATTAAAATAGCATAGGAATCTTTGCAAGCCCATCCCCTGACATTTTTGGCCATGCTAGGAGAGAATGCAAGCCATTCTTCATTAAAAATGGTGGTTGAAACGTCATTTCTATCCATGACCATGTGCCAGAGGCGTTTTTCAATTTTATCTCTCCAAAATCCATCAAAATGCAAAAATGACCTTGTAATCTTGTAGATTATTTCACTAGATTTACATTGATATAAAGAACGTGAAAAATTGAGCTCTGGATCGAAAGATATGGCCGTTTGAAATTTTAGGGCAAAACAAGGCCAATTCGGATTGGCGGGCAAATTTTTTTAAATTTTCCACTTTTTGGTCATTTGGAAAGTTTTCGAAAACTTCCCCATGCTCCACCATTCTAGGTGCCACGTGGCATGTTTTGATTAGGCGTGGGCCTTCAATGTTTCATTTTCCATTGTTTTTCCCTTTGGAAAATTTTCCAAAAATTCCCCGCCGGGTCGATGAGTTGAGGACACGTGGCAGCAGGTGATTCACCGCGGGAATTTCCTCCTGAATTTTCCATCACTTTTTGACCATTCCTCTGACCTAGACACGTGGTGAAACCCTATTGGATGCAGTCTTTTCCTTTTCACTTTTCCCGCGGGCCTTTCCTATATTTTTTACTGCCAAGTGGACACGTGGCGAGCTTCCATTGGTTCGCGCTTGGTGGGGGCAATTTTTCCTTTGAAATTTACTTCTTTTTGCTTGGGAAAATTTCCCAAATTCTCCCCACCTTTCGCTGGTCCAGGACACGTGGCAACATCTTACTGGATTCGGGGCCTGGGTGAACATTTTTCTTTTGCGCAATCACTTTGGGAAAAAATCCCAATCTTCTCCCGCGCTCTGTAGCTCCGACCCCCGGGGACACATGGCATCACATGATTAGTTGGTGGGGGGCAGCGGGCCAAAAAATTTCCTTTTGAAATTTGGCAAAACAGTTCGCCAAAATTCTAACTTATCCTCCACGCTCCGCCGGTCCAATGCCGTAGGACACGTGGCAAAACGTGATTGGGCGTAGGCCTTTCTTTCAAAAAAATTCATGCGCCAACACTTAGTCAAAAATTTCAATTTTCTCCCCTGGGACACGTGGCGGGATTCGATTCGCCAGCGGGTCTGCAGGGAAAATCTTCCCTTTTGAAATTTTTCCAAACACTTGGTAAAAAACCAAGTTTTCCTTCGACCCCCGCCACTTCCTTGGACACGTGGTGCCATTTCATTGGCTGCAGGTCTTTCAGGGGAAAATTTCCCACAAAAACTCCGCCGGGCCATAACTTCAAAAATACATGGAGTTAGGAGGAAAACTTTACCTTTCTGGAAAGTTGAGAAAGAGCTCTATCCAACGGTGCCATTTCCAGAAATTTTTGAGTGCCTGAAAAGCAAAAAATTATGACTGAGGCACAAGAGAGGGAAGAATGAAAGGAGTTAGCCAAAAAATGAGCAAGGGGTACATTTTGGATAACACAACCTTTTCATCACCTCCTTAAAAAGGATGTTTCCTTTAAATGGGATGACGATTTCCATAAATATTTTGAAGCATTAAAAGGATACCTTCTCAAACCACTTGTGCTCATCCCTCCTAAATATGACACTCCCTTTTATTACTATAATTCTACCATAGACCATTCATTGGGGGCCATGCTTGCTCATCATGACGAACAACATAGAGAGAAAGTGGTTTATTATATAAGTTGTACCCTTCTAGACTATGAGACTAGATACACTTACGCAAAAAAGTTCTTCCTATCCCTAGTCTTTGTCGCTACCAAACTTCACCATTACCTACTTAACCACAAAACCTTTTTTGTCACCAACACCGACCCCTTACATTATATGTATGCTAAACCTTACGAACATCAATGTGTTGTGCATTGGCTCATGCTCCTTGTAGACCTCGATCTCAAATTTATCCACCAAAAATATGTCCAAGGACAAACCATTACGGACCAACTTGCAAACGTACCTCTTTCTGGAAACCAATCCTCAAAATTTGATTTTCTAGATGAATCCATTGCTACCCTTTCCCTTGAAGATACAACTTATCAAATGACCTTATTTTTTGATGGTTCCAAATTTCAATGTGGGGGTGGTGTAGGATTTATCCTCATTCCTATGAATAGTGAGCCTATGCCCTTATCTTTCAAACTATATTTTTATTGAACCAATAACATCATCGAATACGAAGCACTCATATTGGGTCTTAGAACTGCCATAGCCTTAAATGTTAAATCCATTAATATTTTTGGTGATTCTCAACTAGATGTCAATCAAGTTAATGGAATATACCACTGTCGTAATGAGATACTTCAAAAGTATAAAAATCATGTCGATATTCTCTTGACTACCTTGAACCATTATGAACTTCGTACTACCCCATGTTCCATAAAAAAATTTGTGGATACCATGGCATGTCTCTCTTCTCAAATACCCACTTCACCCTCAGATTCGAATATATTTTTCATAATAAAAATATTGCACTCACCATCCTACCTATTCCCAAAGGTTAATTTTGTCACAAAAAAAAATTCCTAACGAGATATTTGGTATAAGCAATTTGTTGACTACCTTTCTCTTTCAATTATCCCTCTACATCTTACGTGCAATGGGAAACAAACCTTCCTCAAAATTGTCTCTTGCTATGTCATCATGGGTGGTCTAATATATAAACTTGGATTCAATGGCATCCTCTTACATTGCCTAACTAGTTTTTAAATACCATATACTATTAAAGAGGTTAGTAGCCAACTTGTGGCTTACCATATCATTTTATTATATCATTTATACTTTCTCATGCTTAATAGGTCGGCCTTGGTGATGGCCATAGCATATGAATAGTATATATAGGGGATTATAGATAGTATTTCATTATCATTTCAGCATTTGAGTCTTATTATATAGTTTGGAGGTTGCCCCCTCAAAGTGGCAAAGCTATTCTAATTGAATATTGAGATAATTATTCTGAAATATTGTGTTATTTTGTGTTCTATTGTTGCTCTTAATCTGAATTATACAAGTAATTTCATTACAAGTGGTATCAGAGCTACGATCCGGGCCAAAATTAGGGCAAAATCCCTAATTTTTTGTTTCCGCTCACATCTTACGAACCACATCGAATTTGTGGTAAATTTTTTATACCAGAGTTGCGAAACATTTCAAGTAAGGTTCCTTGAAAATTTAATACTTTTTTTATTTGTTTTGCAAAAGTTATTACAAATTTTGGGTTTTTCCTAAAATCGTTCCCTAGGGTGCAAATTGTGGAAAAAATTCAAGTTCTTTACATTTTCGGAAAGCTCTAAAAAAATTAGTATTAGTATCTTCTCTATGTTCTTTCCTGTTTGGCCAAAATTGTATCGAAACCCTAAACCCTAAGGTTTGACATCATGGCGGGGCCTTCCACAAGAGCAAAAAAGAATCCGGTTACTTCGAGTAAAACCTCAAATAAATATGGGGTAGTGATTGAAGAGATGGAGTTAGAAGGGGTAAATACAGATTCCTCAGCACTAGGGTTTACCTCAGTTGATCATAAGGTGAGCCAACTTGAGTATGAGCTGCGAAATGTATAATCTGAGATGGCCTCTAAAGGAGACATAGCCCAAATCAATCATCGGTTGGATGATATTATGCAACATGTAAAGGGTAACCAGTATGGCCCAAATCTGCCCCATATCAACCAAGGAGGACCTTTAGTTCAAAATCATGTACAAACTAACCATATTGGATCACTTTTCCAGTCCAATCAGAATCCAACTTGTTCACAACCACGGAACATGATGCCAAAAGTGGATATGCGCAAATTTAATGGTAAAGATCCCCTGAATTGGATAAATCAAATGGAGAACTTCTTTGAGTTACATCAAACACCATCAGGAAAAAAAGTGACATTGGCATCCCTATATCTTGAACCTGACCAATTTGTTTGGTATCGATGGTTATGTGCTCAGAGGCAGAAGAATGGTCTAGGTGTCACTTGGACAGTTTTTACCGAGGAGTTGCAATTGCACTATAGTTCCAGTGTTTCAGAGAACTACTTTAGTCAATTAGCAAAGTTACGAAAAATAGGATCAGTCAAAGATTATGTGTATCAATTCCAAAACCTATCCTTAAGGGTGGAGAATATTCTAGAAGAGAATCTGAATGACCTATTTCTTGGGGGTCTTAAGGACCACATCGAGCATGAGGTACATATGTTTAATCCACTCAAGCTTTCTGATTCTATTATCATGACAGCTCGTGCAGAGGAAAAATTTATTTGTAGTAGGAGGCCACCTTTCATCAACACCAGAGACCGTAGTATCTCTTCCCCTTCATTTGCTAGGCCAATTAGACTGACTCCTCAACAAATGGAAGAAATGAGAGAAAAAGGATTATGTTTTAACTGTGATAGAAAATATGGACCGGGACATAAATGTGTTGAGAAGAAGTTGTTCTATATTGACGGAGGTAATGGGGATGATGAGGAAGCTGAAATTATAGGAGAGGCTGAGGAACTAGTAGAAGATGAAGTAGAGGATTGCCAACCTACAATTTCTTGCCATGCATTGTCAGGTATTAGTACTCCTCAAACACTCAAGGTTATTGGCTATCTCAAAAAATAGAAGGTGACGGTGTTCATTGACTCGGGGAGTACTCATAACTTCATAAATAGTAAGTTAGCTACCCGCCTCAATTGTTTTATTTACCCAGCTCTAAAAATGCAAGTTATGATTGCGGATGGTGGGACAGTCAAGTGCACAGGAAAGTGCCATAGTATCAATATTTCCATGGGAGACTACATGTTAGACTCACCTATGTTTTCTATTTCTATGGGAGGGGCAGATATTGTTTTGGGTGTCCAATGGCTCACAACCTTAGGTACTATAGAGATGAATTTCCAAGAATTTTTCATGCGATTTCATTCAGATGGAAGGACAATACAATTGAATGGGATGGTAGCTAAGTCTCCATAGATTATTAGCTCTCATCAGATGTAGAAGGTTCTCAGAAAAGGAGTTGATGAATTTATAGCAAAGCTATTTTCCATAGAAGTACAAAACACAAAGTCTTCAATGCCACCCCATCTTTAGAAGATTGTGGATGCTCACTCATCTATTTTTGATGCAATTCCAAAGGGACTACCACCAGTTAGGGATCATGATCATTCCATTCAATTGATTCTAGGGAGCCAAACACCTAACATCAGACCATATAGATACCCATATTCCCATAAAAGTGAGATCGAGAAAATGGTGGAGTAAATGTTGAAGGCAGGTATCATCAGGCATAGCCAGAGTGCATATTCTTCACCAGTGGTCATGGTACGTAAGAAGGATGAAACTATTAGGAAATAAGTGATAAAATACACCATGGAATAATCCCTTACAGCTAATTGCAATAGTAGAAACTAATATGCAGAAAATATTACAGATCTCAAATAAAAGTGCAGAATAAATAACACAACACAGAGAGACAAGATTTAATGCAAATCCATACAAATGTTCTTTTGGTTCACCCAATTTGAAGGTGTCTACGTCCACCAAGAATCACTTGCTCAGATTTTATTACAAGCCTCCACTCTCTCAATACAATACCCAGATCCGTTTGGAGCAAAGGAAAAGATTTGATATGCTCAACAAACTCTACAGAATTCACACCCGAATTCAAAACACATCTGCAATACATTTGCTTGTCTTTCTATCATATGCATAAGACCATATAAATAGAAAACTTGCTCATATTTTATTAAGTAGTTTTACAAAACCATGGGTATGCTCAAATAATGGGCAAAAACAAAACCATCCCATATATCTATCATATGCATAAGACCATATAAATAGATAATTGCTTAAGCAGTTTGATACAAAACTATGGGCAAAAAGGGGGTTTTACAAAACAATGGGTACCGAAAAACCCGAGTGTAACACATAGAAGGTGTACCACACTCTAACATGAAAATAGGATCCATAAACATAACAATCTCCCACTTGGAGACTAATTTCCACTGAGCAAGCTTCTCAACCCTTCACTGTCATCCGCGAAGTCAAACCAAAGCTGAACATAGCTTTAGTTTATCCCTTGTGACCACCTTGGTCATCATGTCTGCAGGATTCTGACTAGTATGAATCTTCTCCAACTTCAACTTATCTTCCTCCAAAGTTGTCCTGATGAAGTGATATCTCAACTGTATATGCTTCGTCCTGGAGTGGAAAGCAGAGTTCTTAGCTAGGTGTATAGCACTCTGACTATCACTATGCAGCTTACATTCCTCCTGCTTATGCCCCAACTCCTCAAGCAATTGTTGTAACCAAATCATCTCTTTGCTTGCCTCTGTGGCAGCAACATACTCAGCCTCTGTGGTTGACAAAGCCACCAGCTTTTGTAGTCATGAAATTTAGCTCACTGTTGTCCCTCCTACAGTATAAATATAACCTGTCGTGCTCCTCCTGCTGTCTACATCTCCAGCCATGTCTAAATCTACATAACCACGTAAAGTGGTGTCTGATCCACTGTAGCACAAAATTGTCCCCATGGTTCCTCTCAAATACCGAAGGATCCACTTTACTGCTTGTCAATGCTCTTTACCTGGATCACTCATAAATCTACTCACAGCTCCCACTGCATGGGCAATATCAGGCCTAGTGCACACCATAGCATACATCAAACTGCCAACTGCTGATGAGTAAGGTACCTTGGACATCTGGTTTCTTCCCTGCTCTGTCTTGGGACACTGCTCCTTTGATAACTTAAAATGGCCTGCCAAAGGAGTCCCAACCGGTTTAGCATCCTACATGTTAAACCTGTCCAATACCTTCTTAATGTACTCTTCCTAAGATAAATTCAACTTCCATTCCTTCCTATCCCAATTTATCCTCATACCAAGGATTTGTCTAGCTGCCCCCAAATCCTTCATATCAAAGGATTCACTTAGTTGTTTCTTGAGTACTTTTATTTCCTGCATGTTTTTACCTGCAACCAACATATCATCAACATACAAACATAGGATAATATAACTTCCATCCTCAAATTTCTTTGTATACACGCAATGGTCAGAATGACATCTAATATAACCTTGCTCCATCATGAAGCTATCAAACTTCTTATACCATTGATGTGGAGCTTGTTTCAAGCCATACAAGCTCTTCTTCAGTTTACACACCATCTCCTCTTTACCTGTGACCTCATAGCCCTCTGGTTGCTGCATATATAGTTCCTCCTCCAAATCACCATGGAGAAATGCAGTCTTTACATCTAACTGTTCTAAGTGCAAGTCTTCTGCTGCCACTATTCCAAGAACAGTTCTAATAGAAGTCATTTTTACTACAGGAGAAAATATATCATCAAAATATATACCTTGTTTCTGTGCAAACCCCTTGACCACCAACCGGGCCTTATATATTTTCTTTCCTCCTTCTTCATCTTTAACTCTGTACACCCACTTGTTCTGCAATGCTCTTTTTCCTTCTGGTAGCTTCACCAAATCCCAAGTCGGGTTCTCCATGAGAGACTTATGCTCCTCATCCATGGCTTTCTCCCACTTCTTACTGGCATCTACCTACATTGCTTCATCAAAGCTCTCTGGCTCTCCACTATCAGTGAGTAATAAATAATAAAGAGAAGGAGAAAAATGTTCAGGTTCTTTTCTTACCCTAAAAGACCTCCTCACTGTAGGAGTTTTGGGTTCCTGTTGAGTAGGTTCCTGAACTGATTCATGGGTCACTTTCCCATCTGGAAGATCCTTTACCACTGCATATTCTTTCTTGGATTCTTCCATGTTTTCCTGCAACTGTTGCTTATACATGACTTTCTCATTAAAGACCACATCCCTAGACCGAATGATTTTCTTGTCCTTAATAATCCAACATTTAAACCTAAATTCATCACCACCATAACCAATGAAAGTACATTTTTCTAATTTAGCCTCTAGCTTGGTCCTATCATCCTTATCTATATGAACAAACACCTCACATCCAAAGACTCTAAGAAATGAATAATCAACTTTCTTACCATACCATGCCTCCTCAGGTATGCCTCCATCCAAGGCACTTGAGGGTCCTCTGTTTATCAAGTACACAGCTGTGCTCACCACTTCTACCCAAAAAGAAAGAGGCAATCCTGCATGTAACCTCATACTCCTAGCACGTTCCATTATTGTTCTGTTCATCCTTTCTGATACCCCATTCTGCTGTGGAGTTCCTAGAACTATCTTTTTCCTGTGGATTCCATTCTTAGAACAGTAATCATTAAATTCATTGTTGCAATACTCCCCTCCATTATCTGACCTGAGACATTTTAGCTTAAGACCTGTTTCATTCTCTACCAAGGCTTTCCATTTAACAAAAGTGTCAAATACATCAGATTTGTTTCTAATACAATAAACCCAAACTTTCCTTGTTGCATCATCAATAAAAGTAACATAATAACTTGAACCCCCAAGAGATGATACCTGAGCCGGCCCCCACACATCAGAATGTACCATCTCTAACTTACTCTCTTTCTTCGTAGGTCCAACCTTGAGAAACCTTACTCGCTTCTATTTCCCATATATGTAGTTCTCACAGAAATCCAAACCTATTTCTGTATATCCAGGAAAATTATTCTTTATGATGTTCATGCCCTTATGGCTCATATGACTGAGCCTATAGTTCCATAATGTTGTATCTGCATCTGAGGCCACAAGATTACAATCATTAGTACTATCAGTGGTTAAATACAAGGTTCCAACCTTCTTACCTCTTGCCACCACAAGAGCACCCTTGGTAACCTTCCAAGAGTTAGTTGTAAATATCACAGTACAACCATCACTTCCCAATTGCCCCGCCGATATCAAATTTCTCCTTAATGTAGGCACATGTCTGACATCCTTCAATAGCCATGTATTCCCATTCTGAATCTTAACCTGAACAAAACCTTTTCCAACTATACTGCAAGGCTCATCATCACCAAGAAAAACATGCCCAAAATCCCCTTGAACATAATCAACAAAATAATGCCTATGTGGAGTAGCATGAAAAGAAGCCCCTGAATCTAAAACCCAAGATTCAGTAATATTATGCAAAGAAAGAATCAAAGCATCCTGACATACATTACCCGATGCCACATTTGCCTCCTTGTTTTCTTCCTGTTGTTTCTTCATGTCTCGAAGCTCCCAACAATCCTTCTTTGCATGCCCAGACTTTCCACAGTTCCAACATACAATCTTGCTCTTGGATTTTGACCTTGCCCGATCTTTCAATTTTCCATGGTTTCCTCTATTCTTCTGTCTCCCTCTAGTTTCCACTGTCAAAGCATTCCCTGAAGTAGAAGATTCCCTAGAGCTTTTTCTTCGCATTTCCTCGCTTAGAATCACCCCTACAACATCCTCAAACTTCAACTTCGAGTTAGCTGGAACTGAGTTGCTTACCGCCATTACCAAGCTATTCCAACTTTCAGGTAAAGAGCATAGAATTAATAAAGCCCTAACTTCTTCATCAAATTCTATTGTAACCAAAGCTAGCATATTCACAACCGTATTGAAATCATTTAAATTATCTGCTACTGAACTATTCTAAGACATCTTCATATTAAACAACTTTTTCATTAAAAATATCTTGTTAGAGGCAGAGGGTTTTTCATACAACTTCCCTAATGCATCCATTAGATCTTTTGTAGTCTTTTCCTTTGAAACATTAAATAATACCGAAGATGCAAGACACAACTAGATCGTTCCAAGTGCCTTCCGATCCAACAAATCCCATTCTGCATCTTTCATACTCAAGGGTTTGTTCACCTTCTCAGACAACGGAGTATAAAGATCCTTCTGATAAAGGTAATCTTCCATCTGCATCTTCCAAAGACTAAAATTTTTCCCGTTGAATTTATCAACCCTAGATCTTCCATCATCTGCCATAGCTCCCACTCAAGATAAAACTTTCCCTGCGATTCAACACTTCAACAAACCAAACCAGGCTCATATACCAATTATTAGGAAATAAGTGATAAAATATGTGGAATAATCCCTTACAGAATCGCAACAGTAGAAACTAATATGCAGAAAATATTACAGATCTCAAATAAAAGTGCAGAATAAATAACACAACACAGAGAGACAAGATTTAACGTGATTCACCCAATTTGGGCTACGTCCACCAAGAATCACTTGCTCAGATTTTATTACAAGCCTCCACTCTCTCAATACAATACCCAGATCCGTTTGGAGCTATGCTCAACAAACTCTACAGAATTCACACCCAAATTCAAAACACATCTGCAATACATTTGCTTGTCTTTCTATCATATGCATAAGACCATATAAATAGACAACTACTTAAGCAATTTTACAAAACCATGGGTATCAAATAATGGGTAAAAACAAAACCGTCCCATAAAACTATGGGTAGCCGAAGAGGCGGTTTTACAAAACAATGGGTACTGAAAAACCCGAGTGTAACACATAGAAGGTTTACCACACTCTAACATGAAAATAGGCTCCATAAACATAACAGAAACATGGAGGATGTGTCCAGATTACCGAGAACTCAACAAGTACACCATCAAAGATAAGTTTCCTATTCCAGTAATTGATGTTTTACTTGATGAATTGCATGGTGTTGTTTATTTCAAAAAATTATATCTGCGTTTGGGGTACCATCAAATTAGGATAAAAGAGGAAGATGTTCATAAAACGGATTTCAGGACTCATGAGGGCCATTATGAGTTTTTGGTAATGCCTTTTGGTCTTACAAATGCACCCTCAACCTTTTAAAGCTTGATAAACACTATTTTTAGGCCGTTTTTAAGAAAATTTGTATTAGTTTTCTTTGATGACATATTGATTTACAGTAAGACACGAGAAGAACACTTACAACATGTAAATAAAGTGTTGAAAGTTTTGGAGAAACATACTTTGTATGCAAAGCCATCCAAATGTTCTTTTGGTGTCTAACAGGTAGAGTACTTGGGTCATATTATATCCCATAAAGGCGTAAAAGTTTATCCTCAGAAGATCAAAGCTATGGTGGAATGGCCAAGGCCCAAAAATCTCAAAAATATTTGTGGGTTCCTAAGTCTAACAGGGTACTACAAAAGATTTGTGCAGGGATATGGTAGAATAGCAACCCCACTCACTGCATTGCTAAAGAAGGATGCCTTCTATTGGACAGATATAGCCACTAAATCCTTTGAGAAACTGAAGGAAGCCATGTGCACCACCCCAGTTTTGGCTACTCCCAACTTCTCAAAAACCTTCATTGTTTAATGTGACGCTTCAGGATCGGGATTGGGAGCAGTTCTAATGCAAGAAGGAAGACCAATTACATTTGAGAGTCACCAATTCAAAGGAAAAGATTTGTTCAAACCTATCTATCAGAAAGAAATGATGGCTATTCTTCATGCGGTCAAGCAATGGAGGCCCTATCTCATGGGTAGACACTTCAAGGTAAAAACTGATCATGATAGTCTCAAATACTTTTTGGAGCAAAGGTTATCATCTGAGGAACAACAAAAGTGGGTAACAAAAATGTTGGGTTATGATTTTGAAATCATATACAAAAAGGGTAAAGAAAATGTAGTAGCTGATGCATTGTCCAGAAGGGATACATCCGCAGATGCCTTACTTTGTGGAATGTCCATGTTGACGGCCGATTGGGTGGATGAAGCAAGATTGGAATGGAATCAAGATAAGGATACACAATCTCTAATATAGAATATAAAGCAAGGATCTATGACATCTAACAAATTTGAGTGGAAAGCTAATGCCCTATGGTACAAGGATAGGTTATACTTGAGTAAAGATTTTGAGTTGAAGCATAAGATTCTTGCAGAGCTACATGCCTCACCTGACACTCTGGGTTTTTGAAGACATATCATAGAATAAAAAGAGAATTATTTTGGGAAGGACTCAAGGGGGATGTACGAAAGTTTGTATCAGAGTGTTTAGTGTGCCAACAGAACAAAGGGGAAACAATTAAGACACCAGGTCTATTGCAACCCTTACCAATTCCTAGCTAGAGATGGGAGGAGGTATCCATGGATTTCATCACCGGATTGCCTTGTTCAGAGGGTAAGAATGTTATTTTCATGATTGTGGATAGGCTCACAAAATATGCCCATTTTTGTGCCCTATCACATCCATTTTCAGCCAGTACAGTCAGCAGCTATTTTTTTGGAGACAGTTCAAAGGCTACATGGAACCCCAAAGATAATTGTAAGTGATCGTGATCCTATTTTCACAAGTAATTTTTGGATGGAATTATTTTCATGTTTGGGTACTCAGCTAGCTCACAGTTCATCTTATCATCCTCAAACTGATGGGAAAATAGAAGTGGTCAACAAATGCTTAGAGGGGTATCTACGTTGTTTTGTATAAGATAAACAGGAAAGGTGGATTAAATGGTTACCACTGGAAGAATGGTGGTATAACACATATTTTCATACCTCTTCTCAAATGACCCCATTTTTAGCATACCATCCACCTTCTATCACTTCCTCCTTGAGGGTGAAAACTAAGGTCAGAGATGTTGAGGAACACATTCAACATCAACAACAAGTTTTGGCTAGTTTGAAGGAGAATTTAGCATTAGCACAAAACAGGATGAAACAACAAGTAGATCAACACCGTAGTGAAAGACATTTTGAAATTGGTGACTGGGTTTTTGTACGTCTCCATCCCTACAAACAAATGTCCCTAAATTAATAGAAAAAGGAAAACAAACTTGCTCCTAAATATTATGGCCCTTATCAGGTTCTACAGAAAATTGGTAGTGTTGCTTATAAACTAGAGTTGCCTCCATCTTCACACATACACCTAGTATTCCATGTTTCATACCTGAAGAAGGTTATTGGACAGAAATTTGAAGCCTAGACAGAGTTACCAGAACTTGATGAGGAAGGAAGAATCATTTTAGAGCCAGAGAAGATTCTGCAAACACGTACTAAGAGGCTGAGAAACAGAGACATTAAGGAATATCTGATCAAGTGGAAGAATCTGAGCATAGAAGATGCCACCTGGGAGGATGAAGATTTTCTACAGTAACATCCAATATTATTCAACATTGAGGACGATGTTAGTTTGAAGGGGAAGGGCATGCTACGCCCTTAATCTATTGCTTGTATTAGGATATGAGTAGCTGACTTGTGGCTTACCATATCATTTTATTATATCATTTATACTTTCTCATGCTTAATAGGTGCACGATACCTTTTTCCTTTCTCTCAATGGGGTCTGGATCTCATTAGCGAGATTAACCCTCATTATTCTCAATTTCCTCAATGGATTATTAGTGCTACTGAATATTACACTAAATGGGTGGAAGTTGTACCTCTTATTTCTACCAAGGTCGAGAAAATATCTGAATTCATTAACCATCACGTAATTTATCACTTTTTTGTTCCTTACCGACTTATCACTGACAATGGTAAACAATTAAAAAATAAAACTATACAAAAACTTTGTTACACCTTTGACATCCAACTTAGTTTCTCTTCACCTTACTACCCCCAAGAAAATGGTCAAGCCGAATCAACCAACCAAACCTTCAATAAAATTATTCAGAAAATGGTCGATGATACTGGAAAGGATTGACATACGCACATTCCTTTCTCCTTATGGACTTACCGCACTAGTATTCGTACCTTGAATGCTGCCACACCCTTTTCTTTGGTTTATAGTATGGAAGTTATTTTACCTCTTGAGGTCCAAATTCCATCTCTTTGTATCTCAATCAAAGATATGCTCACCAATGATGATTGTTTCCAAGACCGTTTGGTACAACTTGAATTACTAGACAAGCATTTTCTCACCGCTCTTGATCACCTTCAAATCGACAAAAAATGGATCAAACGTGCCTACAAAAAAAACGTCCAAGAATGAATCTTCAAGGTTGGTGATCTCGTCCTGAAATAAAATCAACATGTAAAAAAGTGGAGAAAAGTAAACTGGGAAAATTTTCTCCTAATTGGCTTGGGCCCTATATAGTCACACATGTCTATGGATCAGGTGCTTATCATTTGTCTTCCCTCAAAGGCCAACCTAAACCTGAGCCCCTCAAATCTTTTCATCTTCGACCATTATATTGTTGAATCGAGTGTTATATCACCTTTTGTCTATTACAAACTCGTCCCTTGAGTACCCATTGCTTTCATCTCACCCATTTTAAGGTCCAATGGCTAAATAAGAATTGTGTGATTACCCATCATCTTTCAACCTTATCTTAAACATGAGTACAACAGCTCTAGGCATAGCATGATTATTATGGATACTTTTCATTCTTTTAAGTATGGAATCCCATGGGTATTCGTTACTTAAAATCTCTCTTGCACAACTAACCCTTTGTGTGCTACAATTTTGTCTTCATAAAAGAAGCCTATACTCCTCTATAGTCTCATCCATAACCTAAAATTCTAAATAATTTCAAACATAAAATGGGATTCAACTCCTTGAGTAAAAATTCTTGTAAATAGATGATTTCCTCGAAAATGACATTTACCTCTCTATATGGCTGCTATAAATAGATTGTTCCCTTGAAGGAAAACTATAAAGTTATACCTATTATACATAGTCTATCCAAAAAGAAGACTATTTCTAAACAAATAAATATAAAAATATTTTGAAGATTCCCGCATTGATCAGCTTCATGAAGACCTCAAGGAGTCCTTATATTTATCCCACATATACTTCCCACATCGACCAGTCTATAAAAATCAAAAGCAAAAGCAAAAAGAAACATACTACTTTTTCGTCATGGACTTGCTTATTCTAGTTTTGGGTATCTTGCAGAAGAGGCATGTTATCTCACAACAAGGTTACGCTACAACAAACCACTTCACCTCACCTCATTTTATTTCAAATCTCCTACTTACTCAAGGGACGTGCTGAAAATAGGACATTTTCTGATCATGTAACTTCGTTCACCCTTAGAAAGTTACAATATGAAACACCTTTAGGGTCTTAGATTCATAAGCCGATATTTTGGTGTAATAGACTTGTAATGGTCCTTACTAATTAGGCAGTACCCCACCTCCTTTACCATTCACCTCTTTTTCTATTTATTGCTTCTTCTACACAGGACTAGACATTTGAAACCTACACTTAATCATTCCTAAATGACCTAGACTCCATCATGCCTAAATGACATATACTCAACCATGTGTATTAAACCTTGACTTAACTATACCTAAATGACCTAAACTCACACTAACACCTAAAACCTATCAACCCATTTGCCTACCTCTTCATATTCTTCCCTATCTTAAGGGAGAACTACATCGGCCTGAGAACCTAGTTTTTCGGGGCTATGTAGGAAGAACTCCGAGAGAAGGGGGCCCTTAGAGGTTAGCTCAGCCATTTTCTACCATTTTCTATCCCTTCCCCCTTCTACACATTTTTCACCTACCCATTTTCCCCCTTTTATATTCACTTTCTACCTTATTTTGCATTCACAACAAAACATGGAAATTAATATACCATAATAAGCATACATCATTTTATCACATTTACCATTTTACCACCATATCCATATGCTACCTAATTCATTTAAAAATTTTCCATGATATCAAATATTTGGAAGATTAAACCACAACATACATATACATCATCATTTATTTTCCATAATACCAATAACTTGGAAATTAAATCAAACACAAAAAATATACTCAACCATGCCTATACTTGAATCCAGCATGCCTAGATGACCTGATTCCATCATGCCTATACCTGACTCCACCATGCCTAGACAACCTAACTCCAGCATGCCTATACCTGACTAAACCATGCATAGACAACCTAACTCCACCATTCCTAGATGACATGAATCCATCATGCCTAGACCTGACTCAACCATTCCGAAAACACTTGACTCCACCATTCCTAGATGAATTGACTCCATCATGCCTATACCTAACTCAAACATGCCTAGATGACCTGACTCCAGCATGCCTAGAAAAGCCATGTCAATCATGCCTAACTCAACTAGTTTCCATGATACACATAATCAATTAAAATTAAAAGAAGTACATCATCCATCCAATAAACAACATCAAATATCTAAATGGGAGAGTCTGCATAACAATACATATATACACAGATATAAATAAATACCAATGTCTCAAAATATCTCATGTATAATATCACATCTTCAACACGAAGGTCGATATATATCAAAAACTAAAATCAAAATACAATATCACATCAAGTGATCAGTCAGCTCCACCTGATACCCTCCTCCCTAGTCTCATTTGTATCCTCCTCCTCCCTACTTATCAACCACCCTACCAACATCTCTCCACCCTCTAAGGGTCTCTTCCTGGCCCTCACCTGGGCCTAGCCTCTGAGAACTAGTAACCTCTCCCTGGCCTTGTCTTTGGGCTCAATGGCCCCCTATGCTCTCTGAACTGTGAGTCCTAGATATCGTCCACTCATTGGCTTCGTGTTGGGATCTGTACTCGACATATGAGGGGACATCAATAATATTAGTTTTCAAATGATCCTGATAGTAGTGAGCCTCATTCAGGGCATCCCTGAACCTCACCATCGACATAATCTGAGGAGGTTCCATTGACCTGACAGCTCCCTATGAACTCTGACTAGCTACAAGAGTCCCATGTCCTGGGGTAGGTGCCTGTACTACGGGACCATGTCACTGTTCCTGTGGGGGTACATGTGTCACTACCTAGTCCTGTAAGGCTGTAACCTGTTCCTATGATGTGGCCAACTGGCCCTGTAATCTGGCCACCTGCACCTGTAAGGAAGCTACCTGGCCTCCATCCCCATCTCCACCTTGTGTGGGAGCATGCCACTATGCTACTTGGGCCTGTAGGGCCATCACTTATGCCTATAAAGTGGCCACCTATGCCTATGACCATGTCAGTTGTCCCTAAAAACCTATAATCTGTGCATGTAGGGTGGCCACTTGCCCCTGCAGTGCATCCCTCTGCACTATGACTGTCACTAGATTCGAATGCCCTGGCCTCGGTGGTGTTGCCCATAGTTCTCCCACCCACCACTGCATGTATGCATTAATGACACCCACATAATCAATATGTCAATTTTGAACCTACTCCTCCTACCCCATAGGATCACTCGCGTGTTGTGTAGATATGGCTCTCTCCACGGCATCTCTGCAATACTGTGGGAAAGGTGGGGGAACATCCTGCCATAGTCCAAAATTTCATATGACCCTATCAATAGGTATCATCTCGTGCTCACCGGCACACAACACCTGTATCTATATCAAACATTGTAGCCCATCTAGCTCCTCAGTCATGCCCCTGTATGATGGATAACCAATATATGGCCTCCATGCAATATCCACTACCAAAATTCCCTCCAAAATCCTCATGTAGTATGAAATATCATATGTGGTCGTAGCCACCCTCGGCTATCCCCCGATTGGTACCCATCATCTGAAACCAACTCTGTATACACCACCCCAGAACTAAACCTATAGTGGTAAACCAAGTGGAAGCACTCATATAATGTGCTCATATGCCCAACAATGTAATAAGTAGGTACAACACATACCAAATATCCTTAATCTACTATAGGCCCATAGCTCCATATACAATGCATCTAGGAAATCCGGTGCCCAAGCGATGAATATCTGCTCCTTGATCATGTCCTATAGCACCCCCATCAGTGCTCGTGGAAATCTACCACCCTCAGAATCTAGAAGAAAAAAGCATCCCACTGCCACCACCATCACCAAAGATAGTATGATCTCCTGTGGGTAGGCCACATACATGTCTCCATATATCAGATTCACATTGTGATAGCTCAACAGGCCCATCACCTCACCGAATACCATCACTATTGGATCCATTGATGCCTCAGATGAAATGGAATACATTGGCTCCCCAACAATAAGAAGCCTCAGGATCCTATAATCTTCCTCTAAAGTAACGGTCATCTCACCCATCAGTAAGTGAAAAGTATTGGTCGTTGAGTCCCATCTATCGATGAGAGCGGCCATCAAGCTATGATCTCGGGCTATACATCTATAGTGCATGATCGAAATGAATCCCACCTCCACTAAGTGCTCCCACTCCTCCATTGTCACACTTTCTTACATCTGTACTAGTAGGGGTGGTACTCTATCTCTCATCTTTAGCTGATGTCTCACCTGCATTATCCAAGCCAACAATATCATGTTGCATCCCTCTCAAATCACCTATTCCCAAATCTCAAATCCACCTAACACCTACCCCTTTTTTCATCACACACTACCTAAAACACATCAATGCTACTTACCCCTCACCTAGTTTCCGACACCTACACCCTTACCTAATTCACCTCGATACCTATTGTCTCCATTATCCTACTTACCAAATATCCTAGATCATTTGACCTACTTATCCATAATAAATCACCAACATAGTGATGAGGGTCGTCAATCCTTGCCATTAATAATGTCAATCCAGGGTTGGTGTCCGATGGCTATATGCATTAAGAGAAGAAGATCTTGGAGAGAAACTCCTTTAAACACAAACCAAACTTGCATTAAATAAAAGCACACAAGCAGAAATTCAAATGCACACTTGCAGATATGTAAAGACACTTGCATAAAGAAAATCACACTTGTAGAAATGTAAACACACTTGCATAAAGGAAATCACACTTCACACTTGCAGGAATAAAACACACTTGCATAAAGGAAATCACACTTCACACTTGCAGGAATAAAACACACTCACATAAATTGAAATTGTTGAATGGGAAATAAGTAAAATTAAATGAAACACCTGCAGGTTTACAACAGACTGAATTTTCACAATACGAAGATAAAAATAATACAATAGAATGAATTAAATACAGATGAATAAACATAAACATAAATACAAATATCCATCTTCTTTGGAATGAGTGGCCAACTCATTCCTTGGAAGAGGATTAAAATCATACTTCTGAGATCTTAAAACTACATAATATTTGAGAGGAAAGAACAAATCTTTATTTCTTGGGAGAAAAACATTACATATCTGAGTGTGGAAGGTTGTAGTTATAATTTATGCGTCCAACCAAATCCTTATTTTATAAAATACAATCTAATCTTATCTTTATTCCAATCCTAACAACTAAGATCTCCATCTCCACAAAATATGGAGAGAGATATATTATTGAAGTCAAAGTCTTATCTCACTTATTTTAAGAAGATTTTCTCCCAAATATTCTCCTCGATTTTTCGGTAACAAGAATCATAATGATTTGATTCCTCTACATTATTGGAAGGATGATTTCCCTGAAAATATGATTTTGACTAAATAACTTTCTCGGATTTTCCGTTTGACTTTGCTGTTTTTGACTATGAAACTTTTGACGCTTGTCTGATATGTTTTTTCCTTGGACTGCAATTCACTAAAAGTTAGATTTATCCTCATTGGTAAACCTATTGCAAATATGAATGATTTTTTTGTTAAACACATTGCTATGAACAAAAACCTCTCTCACATTTTCTATTTGACTTTTCTGTTTCTATTAATGGAACTTTTAGCGCTCATCAGATACACTTTTCCTCAGAATATAGCTCACTAAAATTTAGATATCTCTTCATTGGTAAAATATTTAGCAAATTTGAATGAGGTTTTTGTTAAACACATTGCTATGAACAAAAACCTCTCTCATATTTTCCATTTGAATTTTCTGTTTCTGTTTATGGAACTTTTAGTACTGATTTGATACACTTTTCCTTGGACTACAGCTCTCTAAAAGTAATACCTGTAGCAAATCTAAATGAAGTTTTTTGTAAAACACATTGCTATGAACAAAAACCTCTCTTAGATTTTCCATTGGATTCTCTGATCTTTCACAATTCCTCAAAAACTGTCAAAATCTGCTTAGTTCCATAACTAAGCCTGCAAGTTCCGGAACTAACTCTGCGAATTCTGGAACTAGCTCTACGAGTTCCAGAACTAACTCTGCGAGTTCCAGAACTAAGCCCGTGAACTTAAAACAACTATAACTTTTGCATACTATCTCGGATTGAGATGATTATTTTTTTAACTTATATAATTTTTCGAGAGGAATGTGAATATGAAATCATATTTGATTTTAAATTTATTGTTCATGATCAATTCCAATTTTTCCAATACTAGCATTATCTTTTCTTTATGGCTTGCATACACAAGACTTTGCATCTTTTCCCAAATAATCAATAAGATTAGTCAACAAGATAGATAAAAAAAAATTTCTAAAGAATGAACAAGATATATATCCTATATTCTATCTTAAGTAAACTATAAGTTCCTAGATTACATTTAAATCCACTTTCAAAGGTAACTTGGAAGGACAAAATAATGGTAATTTATGGCCAATTTATGGCCTCATCACATACTGCCTTACCCTATTCCACCTACATTAGACTTCACCTACCCCTTCCTCACCCACTTCACTTTTTTACATATGCCTTATTTCACCTATTTAATTTTAATCGTGACAGACATCGGTCACCTTGACTATCATCGGTCCTCTTGACCAGTGACGGTCACCCAAACCTTGACCGAAGCCGGCAACAGTTGACTGATGTCAGCCAACCTATGACTATCGTTGGTCACTATCGCGGAAACACAACCGAAACCCCCGTCCCCTATTATAAAAAAATTAACCAAAAGTAACCTAAACACCTACTCAAACCTATCTTACCTTCATTAACCACCATATTTAAGCTACATTTGACCTTCCCACCATCCGTTTCATTCATTTTAACCACATTTTCAAAATTAAATTTCTACTCAAACTTAACCTGCAATAAACAAAAAATATTTCAATATTTTCAACTCAATTGAAGGATTCAGATTGTCTCCTACCTCTACTTGGCACCGTCTTTGCGGTGGCACATTTGGTCACTATGCTAGTGGTCCACCTGCTCCCTCTCCTGCCTCCGCCATGCTAAAATAAAATCCTCACCTCGCAATCAATTGAATAGCTCCAATCCATCTCATGGACCTACCTATCAAATGCCAATCACCTGCTACATGGCTCACCAACTCAGTTCAACACCTCATACTAACATTTTCCACTCTTACACTTCTCCTCTGTCATATTATAAAAGTGGAAAGGCTAAAATGAATCCGTAAAAAGCATATTTGTACATTTTTATCCCCAAATCGACATGACCGTTGTCGGTCATGTCATGCCCTAGCAAAATGATTTCAGTTAACCTCTAACCGGCATCAATCACCCACCATTGTTGTTTGACCCATACAATGCCCATTTTTCCTGCAATAATGTTGTTCACACAACTATTACCCTTACCAACACTTATTACACTTTACCCACAAGCCTGAATTACTGGTACATTTCCTTAATTACGTTTAGGGACCTTTATTTTTACCTATACCTTGGCCTTACCTGTGCCCTGACCTACATACCCTGACCTGAATCACCTTTTGTGACATTCCAATTTGTGTACTTGCTATACCTTGTGACATTGTTACCCATGTTGTTTAGCCTAATGACCTTACCTTGCCTAATGTCATGATGTTTATCCCGACCATTCATTTGGTGCCATGGAACAAAACCTATTACCCATTCCTACACTTGACCTAGTTGTGCTTTCGAACCATATCCTATACCTTGGATACCTTAATCACTTCACCCTCGTTTGGATAAACCTATTGACCTTTGAAAACGTAGAGTTTGCATGATCTTCCACTTATTACTTTATCACAATCTATAGGTGTGCGTGCATTCGATTTCCATTACCCATTACCCGACCTGACCTTTGCCCATTACTTGCAATGACCATACCCTTACCCACCAACCCTCACTTTTCTCAAGATCCTATTTATAAAACCACTCACCGACTACGTTTCCTACCTAATTGGTTCGTGGTTTGAGGGGGATGACCTTCACCCCTACTTAGGACAACCTAACCTCCTCTTATATCTGGGACACCAACTTCCTATTTTTTTCATCATTGCTTACTAATACAAGATACACAATAAAAAGGGGAAAAATGTAAACACCAAATTTGGGTCACACTCCCCTTGATCCCTTTTAATTAATTAAGCACACCATTGCCCCATTATTAATTATTATTAATAAATTCACCTTCACATTATTAATTAATTTAATTTAATTAATTTCACCCTCACCAGGACACCTCACCCTAGACCCATTCTAGGGGCATTCAACTCATAGTGATTGAGTCATCACCCTCAACACTACGTCATCACTGAGTTATAACTCCTAGTGTTAAGTCACTAACTTGACCTAACTAACTAAGACTTCTTCCTAAACCTAATTGGACCTTTTATAAGTTCTTCTTGCCTTCTCTCACGTGAACTCCACTTTCCTAAGTGAGCTCAAGGATAAAGCGCACCAAATATGGGAAGATTTGTCTATTTTTGGTAAACCTAGGATTTCTCGCCTTAACGATGCCATTTATTCTGTAACTGATGCCAGTCACCTAAGGGTCAAAGCACAATGTTGTGTCCCACTTCATGTCCCAAAAACGCGAGTAAGAAGTTGGACGGGATCGGAAATCGAGGTTGTTCGTGCGAACACCCCTTTCGCGTGAACCCCCTTCGCCTGAACTGCCACGTAGGATGAAGAAACTGGTTCGCGCGAATGGGGGTTCGCGCGAACACCCATTCGCGCGAACCCCTTGAATTCAAATAATTTTGGCGGCAAAGAGTTATATATAGATATTTATATAGTTTTGGGCGGCAGATTTAAGGTTTGGGGGGGTTCGGGCGAAGGGGGGTTCACGCGAACCCCCTTCACGCGAACCCCCTTCACGCAAACCCCCCTTCGCGCGAACCCCCCTATGTGGCACCTATGTGGCACCTTTGTGGCACATTTTGGCGCCAAATCCATTTGGAGGATAATTTTATGCCAAAAAGTGCCACTAAGGTGCCACGTAATTAGGGTTAACGAATGAATAAAATTACAAAAATTTAACACAAAGTACAGAATTTTATTAGCTTTCTAAAAATATAATTTTTATTGTTTAAAAATATGTTTTACTATTTATTTTTTATATTTTGCTAACATATGGTATTTTAGGACAATCAATTGTACACAATCAACCCAATTTGAAAAATAGCAAAAAATATAAAAAAAAATTGAAAAAATTAAAATTACTATTTATTGAAGTCTTCTTCTTACCTGTGAAAAAAAAATTCAATTTTGATAAAAATCTTAAAAGTTATTAGCATAAACATTTGTACACCATTTATTTGAAAATATTTTTACTAAATAATTAATTAAAAAAAAAATATAAGTCCAAAAAATATGAAAATTTGACAGCGCCTCAAAATTCAAATCTTAAACATATATCTAAAATTTCATGGTGAAAAAATAAATTTTCATTTAAAAGAACCACCCAGGGACAGTCATTCCTCTTTTATAACATAAGAAACAACGTATGAATAAAATTAAGAAAAAGACCGTTTTTTTTGTATTTTTTTTTTATAAAAAATTTACATGTATTCTACACTCTAAATACAACATTTCGTTAGTTTGTGAAATTTCATGAATGTGTATGGTTTTATGGCTATTACCTTTAGAAAATCAATGAAACTGAAAATTCATGTGTATAATGGTACAAAACATACCAAAAAGTGGGACATTTTATTGTGCTTTTACCCCTAACCATCACCTGTTCCTTTATATACAACTTTGAAACCTTTTACCTAGGTTGGTCATTTTCAGTTTGGAGAGTTCTATTGCATTTAATCACAAATCAAAGACTTCTTAGCATCCAGACGTAGGATATACTCAACCGCAGGCCCAAGCAAGAACCTGATGCTCTTCCCAAGGCATTAGAAAATTCATAGGAACACTCTGGGAGTATTTCCGTGGTACTGAACACAAAATCTCTTCATGGATCAACTATTATCCTCCTTCACCTACCATAAATGCAAATGCAAGTAAGTATACGTGATTTTAATTATATTGTGCTTGTTTAAAGTCTAGGTTCATTATCTCTTTTATCATACTTTATTTCCTCATGTATTTCTTTATCCCACCTTCTCACTAATCCATCAATTCAACCACCTATGGCCTTTTGGCTCTCCGTACATTCTCCTTATGCATTCCTGAGTCTTCTGGTAATATCATGAACCCAATCACTCTCCCTTCATTCTCTGTACAATCACATAGAAGATCAAAACTATTTTTATTAAATTACTACTAAATTTCCCCTACTGACGTCGGTCACCTTAACCATCCACGGTCGCCCCTCTTTATTGGCATCAGTCACCAGACCGATATTGGTCACTGTGTTTTCTTTTAGCCTTCACCAAAATACCTCTAACATCACCTAAACTCCTCCCAGACCTTACCACACACCCTTATGACCTTACCTAACACCCTTGTGACCTTTCCTAACCAGAAACATACCTTGCCTAATGCTAGATTAGTTTATATTTCAATATTTTGCTTAATCTAGTGTGTTGATAACATTTTGAGATACCTAAGTCAAAGTGTTAGCATTAGGACCTTTATTTCTCGTATTTACTTTCATTAATTTGATAAAAATAGTGGATTGACAACCATCTAGGAAGAATCACACTTCTCGGAACTAGCAATCGCTAGGCAGTTCACTGTCATTTTCTATTTAATATCACTTGGTGGTCTTGTTTTGTTTCTTATATAGGTCGTTCCTCTTAGCCAAAGGGAATCTCTCTGTGTACATAACCATATGTATTCCTCCTTGACCGTTACCTTATCTATTTTATCGCTTACTTTGAGGTGAAATGGTGTGAATGCATGTGGTCAACCCAAGAACATGTGTGCAAGCACATGTTGAAAAAAAATTATTTGAGAAAAATTAGGAGCATAATTTTCTTCAAGAATTAATGTTCAATTTTCTTTAACAAGAAATGTTTTTTCCCATGTAAGTGTTACATGTGCTAATTTTTACCTTTCCCTATTTGGTTGATTTTGTAAATGAATTTCATAGTGTTATTAACATGCATCCATTTGTGTATTTTTAGGATGATTCCAATAAAAATTTTCTTAATCTTGTTGCCAACAATGTTGTCGAGGATCCTCTAAATGAATATTTTTAGTGATGTGGATGACCCTAATGATCCCGCAATTCTCAAGATACGTGAGATGCTAGAAAAATACTTTCTTACGCTTCTAGTTGACATTTGAATTCTTAATTTTGTTGGGAATATTGTTGAACTTGGTTGTACCAGGTTTTGAGAAAAGTCACTCTTTAAAAATGGTGAGGTCAATCATCTCCATGCACAACATTTCAAACATGTAAAAATGGCTTCAAAACCACTTTATGACATTTAACCGATTTTGTTGAGAATATTGCCATCCGTAGGTGTGCAACACCAACTAATGAACAATTATTAATTCCCTCCCACATGTAAAGGGTGATCAAATCTTGTTACTTTTCAAGAGGATTTGGAGAGATAATTTGAAAATGATGTGGAACAACAATTCATATGATCTATAAACCTTAAACTAAATTTTCTTGGCTATCTAAAAGTGGTTTGGCTAACTTATGGTTATTATAATATTATAGTCTATAGTCATTCTACATGGCTCAGTATTTGCTTCAAAAACATCATGTTTTCTATTTTTTTTTCTCGACCTCCACATCACATTAAAATATGTTTTAATGCATATAAAACACAAGAAAATTTTGCATAGTTTATGTTCTATATTTCTTCATTAGTTCGAAGAGTTCCAAAAATAGTTTATGTTCTATATTTATTCATTAGTTCGAAGAGTTCCAAAGAAGCTTTGAAAAATTCCTTGATATGTGTATTAAATGCATTGATGTGGCTTTAATTCGATTACATTTCATATATGTGAATTTATTTTTCTAGTTGTCCTGTTACGAATAATGACATTTCACTGTCATGGTATTAATCAATCGTCCAAGGGTAAAAACAAAGTATAATATATAATCTGTCCAACAATAATACATACATATGTCAAGGGAATCTTGTTGACAAAAGTGGGAGAGACTAGCTAGAAGTAATCATTTTCTATGAAGTGTGCATATTAACATAAAAGCTAGACAAAGCGATGCAGTTAAACTTTAGAAAATGGTGATATTTGCATATAAGGCTTAAGGTGATCACTAGTTTAGTTGTACATTTACTCGTAATTGTAAATCCACTATATACTACCTCCGAAGTATGACCAAAGATGTCGACAACTTATGTAATCTAGTGTCCAATGAGTGTGCACTACTCATCAAAAAAAAAAATCAAATAATTTTTTGATGTATACCATATAAATGAATTTATGTTATTTGTACTAATTATAACAAGACTAATTATAATAATAGATGATGGCTATTGACTACACAACCCATCATTAATTATAAAAACAAATTGTAAATTATTAACCAACGAACCTTTTCAAATTAAATTGCTCATTGGAACTCTTCGTAATTGAATAGAAAACTTTAGGATCAAATCATTATTATTACAAATTAAAAATATAGAGTCGGTAAGGTGCTCCCACATGTATTGAAAAAACAAGTACACTAGCTAAATCATAACAATTTTAATAAATCACATACCAATAATCAATAAATACGTCAAAAGACAACCCACAAGTTTTCTAAAATTGTTTGTGATTTTGGGAAATGAGAATTAATATAAAAATAGTATCGGTAGCATATGGAGGTGGGCTTGGGTGGAAGGGTACATGACATGTAATCCTTATAGTGTACATGTTAGGATTAAAAATTCGTAAATGCCCATAGAATGCTAAATTGGGCACTTTTACAAACAATTGATTATTTAATACTTATACGCGACTCGAACATGTTCACATACACACATTGACGAATATACTTAATGAAAACTATTTAATGCTGGAAGTGAGATTCGATCTCATATTATAGATAATAATTACGTACATAATTTAGTTTCAGTTTTCATTATTTGATTTTAATAATATTTTAATGGAAGAGAATATTTTAGAATTAAAGTATTATTGTTGCCGAAAATTTAATTAAAAAAAACAATCCGAAAAGCTAAAATTAGATTTCTTATTGGGATTAAACCATTCTTGTTGCGGAAAACATAATATGAAAATAGCATTCTACAAAGCTAAAATTAGAGTTTTTAGCGGGATTAAATCTATTTTGAGCATTTTGCTTTTGTTAATTATATACTATGACTGCTCTATAAAAGGTACTCTGCATCAAAACATTTTAATTCTTTCCGTCAATAATCATTTGCGAACATGAAGCCTGTTGTGCGAGAAAGCTGCTATCTATTTCCTCAACTTCCAGAGGAATTAGGGCGAGAGTGCCTGTTGAGGGTGCCATACGAATGGCACGACAACCTCAGAGATGTGAGCAGAACATGGAAGAAAAAGTGGTGAACAGCCCGCAGTTCTATCAAGACAGGAAGCGGTTTGGGATGTTGAAGCGATCCATATGCCTTATCCAGCAGTACTCCAATCAAGTATACTGTCCATATTCCAATCAAGGAACTGTATACAATTCATCTCAAAACAGGTGCCATCCTCTTGCCACCCATTCCTGTTAAATTCGGTGTCCATCCCCACTTGAATGAATGCATTTCTGTGAATGATAAGCTATTTTTCATGGGTGGATTTGTTCGAAATCCCGATAATAAGCCGGGGGACGAAGCTTGGCGACACGGTTTTAATGTACAAATTTTTCTTCTAAACAATGGGGTGCGCCGCGCACACATGCCCACCGCAAGAGCTCATTTTGCCTGTTCCGTCCTCGCCAGAAGGGACTGATATACATCGCAGGAGGAGAGTCGTGTGAGAGACTGGTTGAGCGCGAGGCAGCGGTTTATAATACAGAAGAAAACAAGTAGGAGGTTCTTCCAGGTATGAAACAAGGAGAACGAAAATGCAGTGGTGCTTTTCTCGACGGCAAGTTTTTTGTAATAACCGACTGGTCTGCACAAGTTTTTGATGTGAAGGCACAGACATGGACAGTTTTGGAAGATCCATTGAGATCATGTAGCGGTTTCCTGGATAGAAACTTTGTAGTTGCACAGGGTCGGTTGTATTGGTTTGAAGGTCCGTGGGTGATGGAATACAGCAGTAAAGAAAATGTGGTCAAGTTTGTTGATTTTTCCCCTCAACATTCAGACTGTGTGGCGGGAAAAGCTTTTTGTTTGTGGATATGACTCCAGGGACAATATTATTTGTTGCGTCTTATGTACAAAATTCTGTGATGATTTAATAGGGTTTATGTGGCCGGGAGATGTGAGAACGATTTCTGTTGAAGGAGATACATCCTTCTGCAAACATATATGCAATGCATTTACCAGTCAAAATCCAAAGAAATACGTAGTTTCTCCCATATATAAACATACTGCAAAATTACAGTGTCTTGTAGGCCTGAAATGCTTGTTTCTTTGATTGCTATTGTGGGTTTTGTTCAATTTGGGGGGTTGTAACTTTTCTCTCCGAATTTGACTGTTTTTTTTGGGATTTAATGGCTCAAAACGTGTGTGCGGGCGCTTTGGAGGGTTAAATTTGAGGTGGAAGAGGAAGTATGAGACACAATATTGGATGGCATTGATCTCGGAACCAGCTGTTCTTTCTAATTTCCGAGGCCCTGAAGAGGATGATTGTACAATCCTTATGAAATGAGATTGAAATTTACCGCTGTACATATTTTTTGCAAATCAATGTTGCAATTCACCCTAAAAGCTTTTCACATGTAATTTTTATCAAAATTCGTAATAGACTTGTCGGATTGGGTGGTATATACGATCATAACAGATGTTGTTGGTATATTACATAATGCATTTTGTTATTAATTTGCTCTCCTTGATTAGTCTTGATGAATCTGATTTTGTAATCAGTGTTATTTTAGTGGTTAGTTCTTCTCGCGTTGTGTCAAATTGAGTAGATATACACATAAGTCTACATATCCAGTTTGCAGATATGTAAGTCGATTGCACTTTTTTTTAAGATGTATTTTTATGGTGGTTTATTTTTCGTCCTCAAAAGTTAACTTATTTTGTTTTCTCTACATCTTAATTTTGATTTTGAGTCACTTAATTCGATTAAATTTACTTTAGTTATAGGGTAGACTACTCCCCAACCAAGAGCTTCAGAGGATATTGTAATTGTAATTACCACTCCTCTCTTTAATGATCCCATTACTCTAGTTATGAGCGCATGGATATTCAAGAATGGCGAGCCTTTAGAAAGAATACTTTCTCTATAAAGAGCTAGGAAAACATTCTCTTCCCCAAACAAAAAACTTATTCAAGAGATTCATAGCAACATGGAAAGAAGGAAATCTAGTGATGGTGGTTGAATTTTCAATTTTAGAAAGTCTTCTTTTGAAAGGATTAAGTTGGGATAGACTACTTTCCCACACTATCTGAAAGGTCATATGGAGGATTCAAACCAAAAGTTATATGTTTTAATAATCTATAGTTATGGTAGATCGTCTAATTTTTGGGAAAGGTGCTATCCACTATAATTTCTTTCTATAGTGATTTGTATCATGGTATTATAGATGATCATACTATCATTCCAATCGTGTTATTGTTGTCAACAGTTTGTCTCTTTTTGTCAAGTATTATGTTATTCAATTTCTTACCACCATTCAAAATTTCCAAGGACCTAACAATGTTGGCATTCTTGAGGACTTCACATACATAGATGACATTATTGAATGATTTTTTGTTGCACTAGATACTTTATAGAAGAATATAAGAAGTGGGGGAAAGAAGATTGGTCCTTCTCATCTTAGAGTTTACAACTTGGGAACCCCTTCCCTTGTTTCCGTTTCATATATTGTTTACATAATTGAATGACTATGGAAGGAATGCTAATAGTAACAATATTGTTATAAAAAATCATGCAAATGAAGATGTACCATATATACATGTCGATGCCATTCCTTTAGCTATTAGTGGCTTCTAACATGTTTACCATATCTTATAAATGGTGATACTTATCTTCTTGAGTTTTGGTTAAATCAAGAGTTTTAGATATTATTTGTTTATTTTACTTATCATGTTGAATTAGAAACAATTAGTTGTAATGGATACTATAGCCTTGTTTGTTTATTAATTCAAAATGAAATAGTGGGGAATTTTTTTCCAACTGGATTTTTTTTTTGTATTTTCTTTTCTATTTTAGTTTCAGGTATTTATAAATAAAACTAAAAATATTGAGCACCATTATGTGAATTTATTCAATACATATTTTTCCGTCAATCTCACTCACAACAATACTAGATTAACAACTAGTAATTCTGAGTTAGATTGGATGATCACTGACTTCATTGACAATATATTTTAGATAAGATTTTCACTCCATCCATATCAATAACCTTTAGTTATTGGTGTGTGTAACAATATGGGTTTTCTGAAGACAATGAGGTGCACGAGAAAACAAGCATGTCTCTAGTAAAGAAGGCAATACTACAACATGATAAATTGGATCATATTGGTGAAAAGATATTAAGCTCAGTATAATCCAATGGAATGGTGATGGCTATTGATGATGGTCCCTTGTAATTTGACTTCTATGCACATTATTATGGAAAAAACAAAGTGAAGTTTCCCCACCAACGTTGCACATGAAAAGGGGGTATTTAAGATAATAAAAATTCATTTGTTTGGATTGGTAAAGCTTATATCACTTAGGAAATCCATGTAATATGTGTATTTCATAAATAAATTTTCAAGAAAGACCTAGATATATTTTCTCCATGATAAATTAAAAAAAAATCAAAAAAATGAGTTTAAAGATCTTGTGGAAAACCAAAAGGAGAAAAAGATCAAATTGTTCCACACTGATAATGGGGTTAATTATAATAAATATATTTTTATAAATTCTACTGTAGACACAAAATGATGCACACATCATTATTTTACTATGTCATCAGTATGTTGTTATATGTATGGATCTTAATTAAGAAAAGTATTCACTGGTGAAATTGTCCGGTGTCCATCTACACTCTTTGATTGAATTATATTGTGACTCTTCTCTACATCTCTCATTTCTATATCCACTTCAGGTCAGGTCACAAGGATACTTATATGTCTGTCTTTTCACGTCCATCGGTATTTGTCTCAGGACACTAGCACTGAGCAGGGTAAGTGCACCAATATGGTGGACAATTAAGTGGACATAAAAACTTGAAATTTAGGTACCACGAGCATGGTTTATAAACCTGCACTTGTGGTTTTTAAAGCACACTCGTGTAACTGTTTTTATATGTTTGGTGATTTCGGAACCTAAAACCGCGATCGCGGTCCTCTGAGACAAAAAATATAGTCCCGCAACTCCTCATTTTCCCTCATTTTTCCTTTCCAACCACGATTTCTCCTACAAAATTTTGCACTCACACTTTGAATACCCCCTAAAAGTTACTCTTCGGACTTGTGGATCGTGATAGTTTCAACCATGCCGCCAAGACAAAGAGGTAAGCCCTCGATTTCGATCAATTTGTTTGCATTTTAGGTTTTTTGTGAGTTTCATGGGTTTTTCAATTTTTTTGTTTATGTATACAATTTTTTTGTTTTGTCAGTTTCTCAGGAAGCTCTTAATCCTACAAATCGTCAAAATATTCCTCAAAACCCTCCAAACAATCCTCAAAACCCTCCAAACATTTCGCAAAACCCTCCTCCAAACATAGATCCGCCTCTTGTGGCTCCTTCTGTCCCCACAGAACCAATAGGAACACATGCTGATATTGTTGGAAAAATCCAAAAAAATAAAATTGCCATTGAGAACCTTTTTCAAAATATAAGACAAAACCGTGCCACAAATTCGTCATGCATGACTTTAGCCAACACATTGCAAACATTGATTGGCGAAGTTGACTCTGCAACCAACCAAATAGATAGATGGAATACCTTTAGAGGTGATTGTAGGTAGTGGTATGCAAATAAATTATCCCATGCGGCCGTAAAAGACAAAAAAAATGGAAAAGACCGCATTTGTGCATTATTTACCGACCCAAAAACCAATGCCTCCCGTAGTTACTTGCAAATGGTTCCCAATCCATTGGTGCCACGATGACCGAATCAAGAACAATTTTTGGGACCGATAGTGGATAGTTTTTTATTATCCACCATGCAACAACAATGAGGTTCCCCTATAGTTTTTGAAGAAATTATATTGTGAGTTCGTGCTTGATGATGTCCCAAATTTTTTTGACTTTTCTGATTTTTATGGGTGAGGTGGTGGCTCTGCACAGAGTAGACCTGGTGCACATGTAGGTCAACCAAGGATCCCCCATGCCCCAAAACCCTCACTGCCTTCAGTTATCTCTCATATAGTGAATGGCGTTATGGAGATTGACACACTACATGCATTGAGGGAGCTCACTGACACTCTAACCCAGCATAATGAGCAGATTGCATCTGGTGATGTTGGTGGAGGCACCAGTTCTAGCGCACCACACCACTGTGGATCATGTGGTGCCATATGCACTGCGGGTGAGACATCATTTGCTGGATCACATTATTTATTTTCTCTAGACGAGATGATACCACATGTTTTTGGAACTAGTGCAATGGATCTTGGTCTTTCACAGGTAAATGTCAAATAAATATTTAATATATATACACAATAATTTAATTCATGTTAGAGATTTTAATATATATGTATTTCATTGTACGTTATGTACAAACTATTTTTTATTTTATTTTGAATAGCAAGAGCTGGTGAAGGAAACATCTAGCGTCAACATGCTAGCTACTACAGTTGGGCATGTTACAAACGTAAGTTTCAAGTTGTACTTAAATTTCAAATTTCATTTGATTGTGCACTTTTATTATTATAATGTTTGACCTATACATGTACATATTAATATATGTTTGTCTTTTATACATGTAGGAGCATGGCAGGTCATCATCTGCTCTGGGAACTGAGGCTATTGACATGCCTCATGTGACTTTTACGTAGGTTAGTTTCTCTTTACACTTTGGTTTTGATTGTGGAAGTTCACATGGATTAGGCTTTGGCTTTATTATGTGGCAGTCATGTAGATTAATATTGATTTGTACATGTTTTTTGTATAGCTTATGACTGCCAGAGAGACTCTTCCATATATGCAGACTATGGAGGTTGTTGTAGACAACTGCCATAGCATCTGCAGATCCACTAACTAAGGTAAAATTTTTTAAATTTGTTAAATTTATTTAGGAATTATTTCTTATTACTTAAATATACAATATCAAGAGCCCTGAGACCAAAAAATCGTTTAACTTCGACGGGTGACTACATGCACTCCATGGCACCTAGAGACATCTCGTCTAATCCTACACCTTGGCATAGGTACCCTCTACAATATACTATCTTTGTTTTTTCCTTCTCCACTCGGTGCTCTAGAGACGCTGCCACCTATTGCTTGCAAACATGCTGAATAGTGTAGTTTGAAACAGTGTAAGGCTGTCAAATGGTATATTTTGTAAACAATGGGTCGTGGCACAAAAATGAATGCTTGGAAATGTCTGGGTGTCTAGGTGAATGCTAGAGGAGGTTTTTTTTTGGTGCGCGTAAGAACGTCATTGCTTCCAAGCTACCTCGTTCGGGCAGAGTAGCCTTAAGAGCCCTGAGACCGAAAAATTGTTCAACTTCGATGGGTGACTGCACCCACTCGATAGCACCTAGAGATGTATCTTCTGATCCTACACCTCAACACTTAGGGACTCTCTCTAATATCTTGTCTCATATTTTTTCCTTCTCCAATCGGTGCTCTCGCTGCCCTATTGTTTGCAAACACGCCGATATGTATGTGTGAGTTAAAATTAAAAGACTATGGTGCAACAATAGGTTGTCAATAAGCATATATTCATGTAAACGGTGGGTCGTAGTGCAACAATAAGTCTTAACTACGTTAGACATGTAAGGTTATCAAATGATATATTATGTAAAGGTCGTGGCACAAAATTTCACTACGTAGACATGTCCAAGTGGTAGGTTAGATCAGGTTTCTTTTTGGTGCACAACAACGTCTTTGCTTCTGGGCTATCTCGTTCGGGAGGAGTCCCTAAAGAGCCCTGACACCAAAAAATTGTTCAACTTCGACAGGTGACTATGCACACTCTATGGCACCTAGTGATGTCTTTTCTGATCCTACACCTCGGCATAGGGACCCTCTACAATATCCTATCTCAGTTTTTTCCTTCTCTAATCGGTGCTCTCACTGCCCTATTGTTTATAAATGTGTCGAATAGTATAGTTTGGGAAAGTGTAAGGTTGTCAAACGGTTATATTAATTGTCCAACGAATAGGTCATGGCACAATAAGACAAAGCATATTTTAGTTAAGTATAAGTGGTTAAACATGTTATTGGTGAAGGCGGGTCGTAACATTTGAACCAAATGAGTGGAAACATCTAGGTGGCTAGGTGAACACTAGAGGAGGCATAGTTTTGGTGCGAAACAACGTCGTTGCTTCTATTCGGGCTACCTCGTTCGGGCGGAGTCCCTCAAGAGCCATAAGACCAAAAAATCATTCAATCCCTTTCGACGGGTGACTATGTGCACTCCGTGGCACCTAGAGGACATCTTGTCTGATCCTACACCTTGACGCATAGGGACCCTATACAATATTCTATTTTGGTTTTTTCCTTCTCTAATTGGTGCTCCTCACTGCCATATTGTTTGCAAAACGCGCCAAATAGTGTAGTTTGAGACTATGTAAGGTTGTCAAAAGGTATATTTTGTAAATGGTGGGTCGTGGCTCTGAACTGACTACAGGGACATGTCCAAGTGGACAGGTGAACACCAAAGGAGGTTTCATTTTGGTGAGCAACAATGTCATTGCTTCCAGGCTACCTCGTTCGGGCGAAGTCCCTCAAGAGCCCTAAGACCAAAAATTGTTCAACTTTGACAGGTGATTACGTGCACTCCGTGGCACCTAGATACATCTCTTCCAATCCTACACCTTGGCATAGGGACCCTCTACAATATCCTATCTCATTTTTTTCCTTCTCCAATCGGTGGTCTCGCTGCCCTATTGTTTGCAAACGTGTCGAATAGTGTAGTTTGAGCCGGTGTAAGGCTGTCAAACGGTATATTTTAAAAATGGTGGGTCGTGGCACCAAAACCGACTACTTGGAAACATCCAAGTGGCTAGGTGAACACTAGAGGAGGTGTCATTTTGGTGTGCAACAATGTCGTTGCTTCCGGGCTACCTCGTTCGGGTAGAGTCCCTCAAGAACCCTGAGACCAAAAAAATCGTTCAACTTCGACGGGTGACTACGTGCACTTTGTGGCACCTAGAGACATCTCATCTAATCCTACACCTTAGTGTAGGTACCCTCTACAATATATTGTCTCAATTTTTTCCTTCTCCAATTGGTGCTCTCATTGCCCTATTGTTTGCAAACGCGCTGAATAGTGTAGTTTGAGACAGTGTAAGGCTGTCAAACGGTATATTTTGTAAATGGTGGGTTGTGGCTCCAAACCGACTATGGAGGACATGTCCGAGTGGCTAGGTGAACACCAGAGGAGGTGTCATTTTGATGCAAAACAACGTATTTGCTTCCAGGCTACCTCATTCGGGTGAAGTCCCTCAAGAGCCCTGAGACAAAAAAATTGTTCAACTTTGACATGTGACTACGTGTACTCCATGGTGCCTAGATACATATCTTGAAATTATACACCTCGGTGTAGGGACCCTCTACAATATCCTGTCTCAGTTTTTTCCTTCTCCAATCAGTGCTACTCGCTGCCCTACTTGTTTGCAAATGCGTCAAATAGTGTAGTTTGAGCCGGTGTAAGGCTGTCAAACGATATAATTTGAAAATGGTGGGTCATGGCACCAAAGTGACTATGTGGACATGTCCGAGTGGCTAGGTTAACACTAGAGAAGGTGTCGTTTCGGTGTGCAACAAAATCATTTCTTCCGGGATACCTCGTTTGGGCGGAGTCCCTCAAGATCCTTGAGACCAAAAAATCATTCAAATTTGATGGGTGATTACGGTGCACTCTGTGGCACCTAGAGACATTCTCATCTAATCCTACACCTCTGCATAGGGACCCTCTACAATAGTCGGTCTCAGTTTTTTTCCTTCTCCAATCGGTGCTCTCGTTGCCCTATTGTTTGCAAACGCGCCGAATAGTATAGTTTGAGACAATGTAAGGCTGTCAAACGGCATATTTTATAAATGGTGGGTCATGGCACTGAACCGACTACACGGAAACATCCAAGTGGCCAGGAAAACACTAGAGGAGGCATCCTTTCAATGCATAACAATGTCGTTGCTTCCGGGCTACCTCGTTCAGGTGAAGTCCCTAAAGAGCCCTGAGACCAAATATACGTTCAACTTCGACGGGTGACTACGTAGAAACTCCATGGCACCTAGAGATGTCTCGTCTAATCCTACACCTCAGTGTAGGAACCCTCTACAATATCATGTATCGGTTTTTTCCTTCTCCAATCGGTGCTCTCGCTACCCTATTGTTTGCAAATGCACTGAATAGTGTAGTTTTAGATAGTGTAAGGCTTTCAAATAATATATTTTGTAAACGGTGGTTCATGGCACCAAACCGACTATGCGGACACGTTCGAGTGGCCAGGTGAATGCTAGAGGAGGCATATTTTTTGTGTGTAACAACGTCGTTGCTTCTAGGAAACCTCATTCAGGCGGAGTCCCTCTAGAGTCTTGAGACCAAAAAATCGTTCAACTTCGACAGGTGACTACTGCGTGGCACCACTCCATCTAATCTATCTACTCCTAATAATGTAGTTTGAGCCAGTGTAAGGCTTTCTAATGGTATATTTTGTAAACAGTGGGTCATGGCATCGAAACCGACTGCGGCGAACATGTCCAGATGGCTAGGTGAACACTAGAGGAGGCATTGTTTCGGTGCGCAACAACGTCGTTGCTTCCGACTACCTCGTTCCGGCGGAGTCCCCTCAGAGCCCTAAGACCAAAAAATCGTTCAATTTTGACAAGTGACTGTGCACACTTCATGGCACCTAGAGATGTCTCGTCCAATCCTATACCTTGGTGTAGGGACCCTCTACAATAGCCTATCTCAGGTTTTTCCTTCTCCAATCGGTGCTCTCGTTGCCCTATTTTTTGCAAACATGCCAAATAGTGTAGTTTGAGCTGGTGTAAGGCTGTTAAACGGTATATTTTGCAAACGGTGGGTCGTGGCACCGAACCAACTACGCGACACATGTCTAGGTGGCTAGGTGAACACTAGAGGAGGTGTCATTTTGGTGTGCGACAATGTTGTTTCTTCTGGGATACCTCATTCGGGCGTAGTCCTTAAGAGCCCTGAGACCAAAAAATTGTTCAACTTTGATGGGTGACTACACGCACTATGTGGAACCTAGAGACGTCTCGTCTAATCCTACACCTTTGCGTAGGGACCCTCTATAATAGCTTGTCTTGGTTTTTTCCTTCTCTAATCGGTGTTCTCGCTGCCCTATTGTTTGTAAACGCACCTAATAGTGTAGTTTGAGACAGTGTAAGGTTGTCAAACGGTATATTTTGCAAACAGTGGGTCGTGGCACTGAACCGACTGTGCACACACGTAGGGATGGTCTTATAAACACTTGGGGAGGCATCATTTCGGTTCTCTAAGCTCCAGGTCCTTCTGGGCTACCTCCTCTGGAGCCAAGAACCCTCTCCACAGGTACATAAATCATTGTTAATTGCTTCTCTTTTCTTGTAAAACAATGAAAGTTTCTCTTAGCTTCAAGAATTTATAATTCTCTACTAATAGTGCCAACCACGTGAAGGTGGAAGCTTTTCTGGCACCACTAACCTGCATATAAAAGTGTTAGTCAAAGAAATTTAAGTTTCAAATCAAAACCATACTAGATATATACAAAATACACAAATTTAATAAAATATATGAACTTAAATTTATCTAGCTAACAAATTTATATATACCAAAGAAATTATATATACCAGACATGAGCATTGTAAATTCATTCCAATGAACCATCAAGATAGGATCTACTCTGAATAGTGGACATGATTGCTTCATGATCTGACTCTCGAACCTTCCAAAGAATCTTGTTATTAGGCCTTCCTCGATATCTATACAGCTGAATATTTGTCACTAGAACTAGATGCGAATATAAGAGTATTTTCCTGTGTGTCTCAAAGTCTTCAAACACCCAAACAGAGGAGTTTTTTAATGGATACCGTCGAAGCCAATTTCCAGTAACTACCACTGACCCTGTAGGGTACTCAATATCTTCGCCATCTATAATAGGAGAAGTCAAATTATTTCTTTCCTCGATGCAATGACATAAGAAATAGTTTGTTCCTTCTTCATTTTCTTCTGTCGCAATAACTGCAAACACATGTCCTACAAAAAAAAAGGTTTCAACTCAAATTTAAATTGTACATATTAAAATTTCAATGGACATAACTCAATACAAAATTGTAAATAACCATAAATACCTTGTCGCACCAAAATTCAAAATTTCATCAAAGTCCTTGGATGTTGCAACTTCATCTGCAGAAATAAGTTCGTAATGCTTGTGGAGGTTGATAACTAGGAAACGGAGTTAGAGGCCTACAAATCCATCCATCCACCCATTCTTGTGAATCACACTTAGTAGTGACAAATTCGATACAAGATGCACAAAAACATGTCAAATTTCTTGTCCATGTGGCCCACGAAGTAGCGTCTAAGATACAAAATGAGTGCATATCACTGGACCCAGTGAGTGTCATACAATCCTCATAGTTAGCAATTTTTTGTTCCTCTATCAACCAAAAATATCTGTAAACCATGGAAATTTCTTGAGAACCTCGGGCCATGTTGTCAATACACCATTCCACTATGCTCTTTACATCTTTCAATTTAGCACCATCTTTGTACTTCAACTCTTCTCTTGCAAGAGATCTTTTCACACATGCCCCTGCACCGTCATGCTCTCCTTTTCCATGTCCAGCCTCAGTGAAACTCCAAATATGTTGCACACCCATCTTGACGTGCATCCTGCTCATCCAATAAAATATTTGGTGCATTCTTAAACTGAGACGTGTAATTATCTGACCATATATAATGTTGTTTGAAGTGGATGTCCATATCAGACAAGTTTCCATAAAATAACTGGAAACACCCTTGCACAAATTCAGTAGAATGAGTATGATCATCACTGATATAAAAGTGGTACTCTCTTAAAAAAATTTCGATCATTCTCTGTACTGTCAGGAGAATATATAAATGCTATATGCACAAAAATGACAACTTGTACTGAGTTGTAATATTGTGATTGAACCTCCATTTGTGGTTACAATGTGTAATTCTCTACAAAATCGACCACTGAAACAATAGTACCCAATAGGAAATGTGTCTTTGCATATCTTAAACTGTTCATCCAACCATCGAACTCCGTGTGTATGCCTAGCATACTCATAAACAATTTCATCCTTAAATTTTCTCATAAATTGAAAAATAGGCATATGTTCTGTAACTAGCTCACACCGTTTAGACTCTTTTCCATCTTTCAACTGGTATGCAATTGATTTATATTTATCAAACTAAACTAAATTATTTCCTATTGCACCTTCAATTTTCTCATGGATGCAACTTTTCAATTTAGGTAATCTGCCACATGTACCACAACTTCCATCTAAACAATCCTGACTATAAAAAAATTGTCCAACTTCTTTTTCACAAAATATCGTAGGAATGAAATCCCTGGAAGATATTGGTGGAACTTGAACACCACATTCTGATAACATAGTTTCATAATGTAAAATAGAATGAATACATAAAAATTTAGCATAATGCATAGCAAATTCAACATGTTGCCTACAACAAGTGGTGTGAGCGTGGTTGATTTTCACATAGAATGGTTTTAACATTTCAAAAAAATGTTGACTAATTTTAATTTCCATATGCTCTTGTTCAAACTTACGAAAAAATTGAGTTTGAGTCATATCTAAGAAATGCTTTGGATGTGGTTCACGATTAATAGAACCAACTCTCCATTTTACAACATCTCTTGTATTAGGTGAAACTCTAGTGTTATCATGCCAAAATTGAATAACAAATTCTCTTATAGCATCAGTATTATATTTTTCCTTACGCGGTGCTCTAGCAGAAAATGCCCAAAAATCGGTGTTATTGAGTGATTGAAGGATATTATGTATTTTTCAATTGCTTTCATTAGAGTTTTTCGATTAACTTGCAACATTCGACTTGTTTGCATAATCAAACATTGTTTTTTTATTGATTCACTTACAACACTAGTAACAAGTACACGATGCACAATATTACTATCCCTAGTGCATCTCTTGACACCAAAAGTGTGATATGCATCATGAAGGTTTTCAACAATTGTAGAGGTTTGACCACGTATATTAGATGTTGTCAATCCTAAGGTGTTTAATGTAGGTCTCATTTTATTCAATTTCATCAAACTAACCAACAACTAACATCTTTGGGAATCATTTAAATTTTAAAATGATTATCTTAAATTTCAGTGGTTTTTTCTTCTGATTTTCCATTCAGAAAGTTTGTCACACATTGGTTTCAAAATATTTTCATCAATTTCAATAAAATAATTAGGTTTCTTACGGAAAATCCTAGGAGGTGTTTTTGTCAAATTTTGCTTGTCTATAGTTTCAACCTAAATTTCTTTATTCACATTTTCATTGTCTCCTTCAATTTCAACATTTGCTACATCACGAGTATTTAATTCTTCTTCAACATTGACTAGTAAAAACATCTTCATCACGAGTATTTAATTCAACTTCAACATTGACAGTAGAAACATTACCTGGTTCCTCATTGCTTACAATAGTAGGGGTTGAAGATGAACCTCTTCTTGATTCATGAAGATTCCACATTCGCTCAGCATTTTGAAATCTGTTTTCCTCTAATTCGTTTGGTGTTTTTTTACTTAATGACTTCCTTTTTTGACTTCGTTTCTTGTCTCCCATGATGTTTTACTTCAGGTGATAAGAAAAACATGCAGAAAATAACAGAATTTCGTAGTAATTCGTACGGTAAAGTCGAACAATAAAAATCACACAGTAATTAGAACATTGGGATGCTGTATAAATATGATTTATGAATCACGATCATGCTTTAATAAACCAAGCTCATAGTTTATAAAGCGCGATCGCGGTTCTTGTTTAAAAACCCACGATCGCGGTTTGTAAACCGCAATCGTGCGGTTCTATCTGTATCATCAAATCTGACCCTAAGGCTTAGGAAATCTTTGTTTTGCCCCAACCAAAGCTATGGAAGGTCATTATGAAGTGTAAAGGGTCAAAAAACTTCAAATTTTCTCTTCCACAGACTTGAACCATGCTAAAAAACTGAAAACATTTCACAAAAATGGTGCCATCACGTAGGGGAGACTGTTAGCTTTGTAGAAATATTGATTTTAAAGTGAATAGAATAAGATAAATATCATTTTATAATTTTTTACTAATAATAGGTCTTTAAGACATTTTTTCTTGCGAATGTTCATGTCTACGTTTAAGACTGCAACTTTTGTTTCGCTTATCAAAATGTGATAAAAACTTATACCATCCCAAGTATGGAGAAATTCTATACACATTAAAAAATATATATTTGATTTCAATATTTTTTGATATAGTTATGGCAGGCAAACAGAAAGTGCTCCGTTTTCTAAATCTTTTTAGACCACTTTCACGGAAAAAATCATTAAAAAAAAATTGCTCAAAAAAATACAAAATAAAATCCATCCCAAGATAGACAACTACATCTAACTTTTCACCAAAGTAAAAAAAAATAACAAGATTTGGTCATCCAAATCGCGGGCAAACAGACTACAATCTTATAGGTTTTTTCAAAAACAAAAAACCAAGTCATATAATTTTAAGTGTTTAATATAGCTTAAACTTGTCCGTTTTTTAAAAAAATTAGTATTTTAGAAACTAGATTCCGGATGCTACGATTCATATTTATATAAATTTTTCTAATTTTGAGTGCACATATTGCTAATAATCCCTACAAGTTGAGATTTCAGTTTTTTTTTGCAATATGACGTCCACTTATGACCCCTTTTTTGTCCACCAACTTGGTGCACTTACCCATCTCCTAGGACTCTTGTGGGTCCATTTATCCTGGAGTGGATCTAGTCCCTTATTTATGTCTAGCCTATGCCACCCAACTTGTCTCGTGTACATTTCATGGTTTCACATATATAGTTAAATGGAGATATATCATGCATATCTCAAGTATTAGATTAGACCGTCATTGTAGTGTACAAGATTTAGGGGCAGATCATGTTATATATATGGAGCCTGTATATTTATATATATATAGTGTGTATGTGTGTATGGTATGTATGTATGTATGTATGTATGTAGTGTATGTATGTATGTAATTCCTATGGTATGATGTATGTATATGTATGTAGACTCACTATTATTCTAGATGGTAATTTAACCATGGGAGGATAGTTACGTATCTACGTATATATTGTCTAAAAGTTACTCAATGAGTTAGAGTTCCATTGCAGTGCATAGGAAAGGGAAGTGTATGAAATTATACCACACATCCTGCATCAACATTATGTATATGTTGATCTTAGCGTTATTTTTGACTTTATAAGTGGAAAACTGTAATTTTGGTAGAATGATGTTCACCCTATAAGAAGATTTTGAACTATTGGTGGAGTATGTTGATTTTTGTAGTACTTAATGTTGAGAGTACCAAGGTTTATAATTGAGAAGTGTGATGAAAATGTCAGTTATGATTTCATATATTAAATTACGATTCAAATTCTCGTCATGTTGTATGATATGAGCTTGGATGAAGATAAAATAGGTATGAATCTTATTTATCAAGTGAGAAATAAAATCCAATAGAAATAGAACCCTAATGATTTCATGAGGAGTTGTTGAAAGCATGAGATAAACGATAGATATTGTTGAGTAAATAATTACGAGGGAAACCATATGAAAAATGTTATTGAATTTATGTGTGAATATTTATCACAATGTTCTGATGTGGCCATAAGGACGATCTAGAACGTATTGTGTGCATCTTGTCCTCCTATGGAACAATCATGCCAACAATCATCTAAGAGGGGGATTCAGAGACCAGAACACAGTGTATAGCTAATGGTATAACATCATTGTAACCATATATACTTGTGTTGTGAAAGTTTGTAAATAATTTCCTAGGGGGCTTCCCATGGGAGATGATCTCCAGTTGTCACCATTGGCATGTGATCACTTTCTTCCCATTTATTTTATGAATTATTGTAGATCTTATGTACTTGTATTTTAATGTAGATTTATCACTCATATATCATTAGTTCTACCATCTTTTTTACTCTGAAATAAGGTTTAAAATCATAGATTAAATCATTTGGTCAGACCCGTGAAAAATGAGGTAAATTATTTGCCCTATGATTCGAATCCTATTATGGCTAATAAAGATGTACCTATCCCCAGATAGCCCTACGATTATTTGACAAGATGTAAGTTACTTTTTCCTACACTCTAAAGATGTAAGGATAAGATCTAAATTTCAGACTTGTTGGGCTCATGCAAAATTGTGTATTTGGATCGCTATAATTGACAAGTGTAACTTCTTGCATCCCAAGCTTCTTTAATTTCCTAATAATAACCAAAGCTATGATTGGGGGTTAAAAAATAGTACCCCATGTAATAACTTTATAGTCAAGACAGGTCCAATTTCACATGCTGACATGTACCAGTGAGAGAGGAGTGACTACTTTTTACATGGAAGAAATGTGTAATGTATAAGGTCACGAAGAAGGGATGTAGGTTCTAGATTGTATGTGTAAGAGGCTTGAAGGGATTCCTCTCAGCCGCCAATTTTACTTACACATTGGAGTATGAGGTAGTCACTTGTGATTTATTTAATAAGTACATGCAGCATCCTAGTGATGATCTTTCACCCATTAGGGTCACTTTTAACTATATATGCAAGTTACAATCCTAATTTTTTTTGGGTTAGTATAATTTCATTTGTGCTCTTGTATTTTTGGAGTTGAAGGATTTCCAAGTGCTTATTGAAAATGATTTGGAGCTTAGTGCCCAAGGCGTTGAACTTGTAGGAGCTTTAAAGGTAATTAGGGTTGCACAAGTTCTACTATGGATAAGGATACGAACTATATCAGCTAACTTTGTATCACTAAAATGTTTAACCCCAAAATATGAAAAAAAAAATGTGTTTGTGAAAGGTTTCTGTATCTCTTGTTGTCAATCTTAGGGTTCAAATAGTATAAGTATGGTATTTACATTAACTACTATGGGGATCAATATATGTAGATTAGTCATATATACCTAATTAGATAATTTGGGAGGGAGATAGAATCGATCCCAAAACAAGTGTATAATAAAATAAGTTGCATTTCTCACTTAGTTCTTTTGAGGGAGGAATAAGAGATACAAGTAAAGCATAAGAGAATTGTGGTAGTGGAAGAAGGGTGATAAATACTCGAAACGATGTTCAAGTGCTTCGAGGGGTTATAATTCTAATGTATATTGGTCAGATAAGTTAAGGTATGGCACCTATTTTCCCATGTGTACAGGCATAAGTGATCTCCCCATATATCCTTGCATACCTATTTGGCTTACGTTTCAAGCCTTGTGAATTTATGGCATTTTATAAATTTGGTACCTATTGTGATTGACAAATTTCTTGTGTTGAGTAAGTGTTGATATGTTTTGAAATTATGACCCGAATGTGGAAGATTTGTCAATAGTTGAACCATGAGATAAGAGTCCATATTTTATTGCATTTTGGTTGGGGCTCAGGGGCCATTGAGGAGGATAGCTTCTTCTCCTCATTAGAATATTGGTTGGGTGTAGAGTATGTACACTACTCTATGTTAGTACTATTATGAATAGGGATTATTGTGACATGTAGTAACCAGTAACATGTGATCATATCTATGTGGTTGCAACTACATTTGGAAATTTTATCACTTGATAATATAGATAATTGCATTTGGTGTGATTTAGTCTTAAATTAGATTGAAGAGGACTTTCCTTCTCGGTGAAAATTGAACCTTAGGACCAATTGTAGAGTTATTTAGACCTATGTAGGGTGCTTCTCCTAGTAAAATTTGTGATCGTTTGAAAGGTAATTTAGTGTATTGTATATTTTGTTATGCTTTTGTAATGTATTGTAGAAATTTTATCATAGGCTCCTTGCATTGAAAGAAATGAGTTGTGCTCAAGAAAAAGTAGATGAGTGCTCATTTAAATACCTTCTTATATATGGCTTTCCCATATGGAGTAGCGCCAGTATAAAATTCAACCCATGGAGGAAATTCCGTTGCTTGGCTCATAAAAAGATATACAATTTGATGCAAATGGATACAGTTGTGGACATGTGGACAAGGACAACGTAGGTGAGCTCACTCTCATTTAGGGTCTCTACTTTGGGATACCATCTTGAAGTTGTGCCAGGGATATCTACCATAAAGGGAACAACACATGTTGAAAGTAAGGATATTGGTACCTTGAGTCTAGTCAAATTGAATGAAGTGTTAAGCTGACACATGTTTAGGCATTATAATTGCTGTAAGCTATATTTGTTGGTAGGAGGATAGGTTTCAATGGCAAAATTGTCTAAGGAGACTACCAAGTTCGGAGCTTGACAAGTGGCACCAATCCACTGAGCTTCATAGACTATATTCAAAAACACACAATACAAAAGCACAATATATGGCGAGTTTGCGCTAATATTCAAGGTCATTCTATTTAGAAGGCACAATGAATCTAAATCTTCGTCATTGTGACACCTGGACAGAAAAATGAAATTATGATCATAGGGGGTTTCAAGTATGTATGTACCAGTTTTTGTAGCCATCTCTCTCTCTCTCTCTCTCTCACCTCTTCTGTTTCTTTCATACGAAGTGATCTTTTAACATTTAGCAAAAATGGCTTTCCTTTCCTCGATGGGATTTTTGCTTGTTATTCTTATCATTTTCCATGATTCTTCTACTCGATGGATTTTCGAACCCGCACAGGACAAATTGAGAAAGATCTTCCTTCTGATAGAGAAGAATTCAACTAGTACACATGTAACTCTTAGTTATACTAAACATAACAAGTAGGGACATGTAGGCAAAATTTTATTTACATCAATTTTCTAAGCTACGGGGAAAACTTGGAAACTTTTCCTAATTTCCAAAACAGATTCAACTTTAATAATTAAATCTACGTTTAATTTGTAATGTCTTTTTAATCAGGATACGTGTCAGGCCCATATTTTAGAAGTGGAGGCGTTCATTATATATAACTAATGGGAAATGTTTTCCTTTTATTTTCAATTTTTAAAATAAATATTCAAAGGAAGCCCTGAACCTGTTAAAATTGGATCTTCCATGTGGATGACCCACATTCAAAATCAAAGATCAATTGTTGCTAAGCATCTAAATCTGATTTCCCCCCATTTTTTCTACAAAACTCCTGGGAGTGCGAGTCTTCTTGATTTCTTGTTATTTTCTACATGCCAAATAGAGGAGTGAGTTAATTTTGATATCTAGAGTTTGGTGGGAGAGATCTGGGGACGTATTTCACCATTAAAATGGTTTGACTCTCAAGCCCGATCTGGTTTTCTATTTTTCTTCTCCTGAGCATTCAAGGGGTAAGATATAATTCATATGCAAAAAAAGTGGTTGGAGAATGGATGTAGATGTGTTTTTTCCCAAGAAAAGAGTTAAATGTGGGAGATATTCGAAGAGATCTGCCCCCTTGAACACCTGACAACTTTTTACATATCTGGTTCCAAGAATCATGATTGAGATCATGGAAAACACTGGTGCACTCAATGTTTAGGTTTTTTGGGGAGAAAAATATGTGGAAAATGTTATAAATTACATGAATTTGTCCTACAAATGGTTGGAGTGTTAGAGGTTGAAGAAAATTCCCAAGAGGAAAATTTGACTAAGCCTGTCCTTTTTAGAAGTCGTCTGAGGAACCTAGTTATCTCTTTTGTATTAAGTTTGATCATATCAAGGTGGTTGCAAGTGTACAACCATTGAAAATCTCTAAGATTGTTCTAGAAACTTTCCCCTGCTGATAAATTTAATCAAACTCGAGTTATTCCATGTTGATCTTGAGAAAAATGTGTCTGTTTCATTTTTGAATGTCTGCAAATAGTTTTTCTTGTTCCTAGTGCAATCTTGTATTAAAATATTTCTAAATCACGTAGGTCTCAATCCTTGTGACAATTTAGTGGCATCTGCAATTTCATTTCTCAGAAGAGCTTTCATCTGGGAATGAAATAAATGATTTAAAATCACTCTTCTTTCATCTGTTGATAGAGATTATCTGTAATTCTCTGGGTGTACCTCAGGCGTGATTGATCTTAGATTTTGATGCTTTGTTGGGTTCTTTAACTCGAGCCTTCATCTTAGAATCTCATAGATTGTGTGAAAAAGTGCTAATCTGGGCCTCCATTAAAACACATATTTTGGTTAAGGAAACATTTTAGCTATTATGTGGCATTATATTGGTTTAGCCTTCCGTTTTGTTGAAGCTCTCAAATATCTGGCGAATCAAGTCCATCCTGCCTCACCTCCCACCAAAAATTCATTAAAAAACATCCAATCCTACCTGTACTACCCCTATTTTTCCTGTGCATGTACAAATGCATAATTTTTGTTACCAAAACATGCAAAAACAATCAGGATTCCAAATGTCTTTATTATCCTTAACCTTTCCTAGAGAATATCTCCACTATCTAGAGTGACAACTCGTGAGAGTTAGATTTTGTTGCATTGATCATATTTTCTTCAATGTCTCCTTAATAACTTCATTAGGAAGGATATCTCCATATCCTCCACAAACTACAGGCTACAAAAGGGTTCTCTTACCTTGGTTGAAAGGCACAACCTAAAATAGTGAGGATAGATCAAATCCTCTTAAGGTGCTACCCACTCCTTTCAAAACCTGAGTGCTAAAAAGTCAAATAGATTGCTTCCCCAGCTACAAAACGACATACATAATCATCTATCTGCCTCTGAGCGTCTAGTATAATCCATGATGTTTCTTGGCCTTTGAAGGAGATTAAATTTGGCTACCAACAAATAGATTGTTACTAAAAGCCTTTTTTCACAACCTTGTTGATATCACTCACCAATGGTACACTCACTTACCTAATGGATCTATTAGTACTCATTATGATATTGAGGATTCTTTTCTTAGACATTTTATTTCTAACAATGGCCCTAAAGTTACATATGAACACTTTCCTTCTTTGCATCAAGGAAAGACAAAATCGATCTTAGATTACATTTTAGGCTTTAATTATTATATGCAATATTTACTGTTTCAGCCTATTGATATAGAAATGCAATTTATCTTTTGTCATGGCTTAATTCCTCCATTAAAATAAAATTTATTATATAATACATGTGATTCATTTACTCTTATTTTTTGTAAGGTTATTGATTTATAAAAACATGTAATAGTAAATCATGTTAAATAACACCTCCTTCTACTTCTTCTATTCCTCCCTTTTCAACTAAGTCTTCTCCTCTTCCATCTATTGACCCCCCTTCATGGCCGCCATCTCCTCCTCCATGTAAGCATACTCCTACTCATGAACCATTAATTTTTTCACATGTTGTTAAACCACATGATGTCATGTGTACATTACTTGATAAGTGACTGATTTGTTTACCTTCTAACCAGTATCATCCCTCTCATTTGTTGCACTATCATCTTAACCGCCATTTTTACAATTTTCACTACATTAATTGTCACTATGATAATGACTTATATGGTCTCCATGATATACTACGAAATTATAAGATAAGGATCGTATATCCTTCCACACCCACTCTCGCGAGTTATCTCTCTCTCCCATTTCATGTAGGAGAGCCTTTGCAACTATTAGCTTGTCACATTCTCCCCTTCCTAATTTTTTTATCTGTCTACCTCCTAAGGTCATCATTCATCCACCTCCTTCATTTGTCCCACCTCTTTTTGCATCCTCTCACCCTACCCACATTGCTACTACATATCATTGGCTTCCTAACATCCCACTTCCACATTTCCCACTGTCACACCTCTCATTATTGGCACCATCTCATCTTATATCCAATTTGGAACCTATATACATGGTGTCAATATTCCACATACTCCTAATGAGCATTGTAAGCCTCTTCACATATGGTAGATGATCCTCATCTCCATCTCATGACCTAATGACGTACTCATCTTCTCAAGGTTCATACATAACTGTTGAGGGAATTGTTATTTAAATTAACCTCAATCTCACACCGAGGGGTAATTGTTCACTTCCCCCCTTTATCCTCATCAAACTCAATCACCTACATCATTCCACAACTCATTATTATACCATTCTCAAAGAATCCTTATTTTACTCTGCTGCATTATCTAATCATGTTACCATTTCTATTTATCTGTAAAATTGCATCACATATAACCATGTCTATTTACCATATGTTCTACTATTCACTCTTATCCAAAATAAATTCCTATACAATTAATCAATTGTCAATTCTTTTCACATCATAACGCATTTTAACAATTAACAATATATATCACATCAACCATGCCAAAACTGCATAAAGAATCCAACAAACTGTATAATCACTACCAAGTGTAGATAGCCAACAAACTATACAATCACTACTAAGTGTAGATAGAAATCATCGCATACTATACAAATGCACATAAAAAAAAAATTGTGACATGAACACACACACACACACACACACACACACACACACACACACACACACACACACACACACACACACACATCATCATCATCATCATCATCATCATCAAAATCATAGTTACAATATACAATCATTGGGGGAAATACTCCATGCCTCAGTACATTGTATATATTGTATGTCATCCTCAATATCACTATCTAAAATCATGGGAGCCCTCAAATTCAAAGCTTCACCACTAACCCTAAGCCATCAATCTCAAAATTTGTATCTCTCAAACCGGCTCTGCAATATAGAAATCTTTATCGTCTGCTCTTCATATCGGCCCTAGAGCTCCACATATCATGCAAATACATCCTGAACTAGGACACCCCCTCCCAAAACCTGTCTCACTTTCTCTATCTATGCATGTACCTCATCGTGCTTACTCAACAAAACTGTGCACATGGCCACCATTATTGCCACAGGCTTGAATAAATGGGCATACTCACCCATAATCACATCCACCCACTCTAACTTCCCTCCTCCCATGAGCACATATGGGGGAACGCTCCACATCAATGTGCGTATGGAGGTATCTATAATAAGCATTTAATAAGCATAACTTTCCATCACATAAAAAACACCTCATATTAGAACTTACACATCATCATACTCACTAACTAAATTAAAAAAGTAAACCAAGCACAATATATGATACTCATGCTCCACTCATTCTGCTTCTATATCATCTCCCTCGGGAGTAGGTTCCTGGCCATCAAATCTTCCAACTATTTGCCCATCTATCGCATCGAAAACCATTATAAATATCAACACCCATCGTTATGTCACCCAAAATTGACTATACTCCTAAGTGCACCCCGTGTCATCCACCTGTAATGACCTTGTGGCCAGATATGCCTCATCTGGACATGGGGCACTAACTGTGCTCTTTTCGGGATTAGCCTCGACCCTGGGTGTCTCACTGTCCTAGTAGATCGACACCCTATATATGGCTATAGGGGAACATCCCTAAGCCATATCAAATTGTTGAGACACCCATTCACATTGGAAAAACTTCGCTTCTCCTGGAAATTAATCCTCTAACCACATCATGCGGTGAATAGATCGTAACTCAACACCATCCTCCAACCATCCTCCATATTCTTTATACGGCCTTTATATAATGGCCCCAGTTCCCATATGATCTAACATTGAACTATGTGTGGTCATTTCCATCCTCCTACTCTAAGTTCCCACCCACCTCACTATAAATATCTCTAGCTAAGCCCATTAGCCCTGTGGCCCACTGAATAGCCTTAATATAGCTATATGCTCATATGCGCATACATACAATATATTAGTATCTCTTAATCCACCTCCATGGTCCTCCTTTTTGAACTGATACAAATCCTTGTACAAATGGGCCAACACACATTGTGCCCATTCATATCTAGTACCATGCTTCTCTATGCTCAAGAAAATATCATACATCTGATATAGAATCCTCACTCGACCACCCTATATGACCACTGCTGCAATGAATCTCCAAAACTACGGAAGCCCAAATCTCACAATTATATCTAAAATGATATATGTCTCTTCCTGCACTCAAGACCTTAAAAAATACCTTCGTGTTACCCTCATCTAACTACGAGCATCCAATACTTTTGTAATCTGTACTCTCTCTGTAAATACTAACAACCTCAAAATCCTATATACATCCTCCAATGTCACTGTCATCTCTCCTATCAAAAATCACCTTCTCTCACATGAATCTGTTAAAAATGGAATATTATGGGTTATTTCCCCCAACCTAGTAATATGTCGTAAGCTGACACAGTCCAATATATCCCACTCATCATCGATCAATCCTAAAGCAAGAAATGTACTCAAGTAATGAACCGTACGGAACTCCCTCGAGTGTATATATCTTTTTACAACACAACTGAGAAACAAAAAAACAATATTAAAATGTAGATGTACTACAAAATCAATCATAACAACCTATGATTATTCAACAGGCACTCAATTCACAAAACAATGCCAAAATATTGGATCTAGGACACTAGCTCCCAAAAGTTGGACACTAGCACCACATAACATGTCACTAGCGATAGGAACTAGGGAATGGTGTCCCGAAGGAAAAAAATGCCATATCCACTTCTGTCCTGGTCAAAAATTTCCAATTCTACAAAATTAATTTTTTTCTAAAACTGATAAAAACAAGCATTTTTGACAAAAAATTCCAAATTTGGTCATACATACCAACTCCCTAGTCATATTTGTAGCCACAACCACCATTACCCTCTCAAATCTCATATAAATGGCCTCTCTAATGTGTGACATCCTTACAGCTCATAGCTAAAAATACAATCACTCTTGGATCAGCTAAGGTTACTATTCACCTATTTTCATATTACTATATATAGTAAACTCAATATTTTCGTCTATAATATGTGTTACTCACTACCATTCTTACAACTAATACACACACATGATTTAGATCATATCTTAAGCCTTATTACTTTATTTTCCTCCCATTTTGTGTCATCCAAATCATGGTCTCACCTAGCACTATTCTATTCCATTCTAATCATTCCATTTTCAAATACCACATGTGTAATAATCAATACATATGCATACTTTGTCAATACTACAACCTCTCCTATATTATCTCTCAATTACTATTAAAACATTTCATAGCCTTTCTTTCAGCTCAGTTCACATTTCTCCACACCTCGCCCTTTCACCAAAAGGGGGCAATACAACTGAGATCATCTTATAATCCCTCTTAGAATACAACGTAATCAATTGACACTCGTAATATGTTACTGTTAGGTTGTGGAGCCTATTTTCATATGTGAAATTATGAATACTGTACACTAAGACAACTGTACACTTTTCATAGTTGTCTCGTTGGGGTTCAAGGGTGCAGCCCCCAAGAAAAAAATGTGTGGCCTCAAAAAAAATGTCTTATATTTTGGGAAACGTGATCTTCTCATATGGGCGGGATTTTTTGACCCATAGGTTTATAGGATGGTTTTGGCCCATGGTTTTGATACCCATAGTATTGTAAAACTGCTTAAGTAGTTGTCTACTTATTTGGTTTTGTGTATATGGTAGGGTTGATGTAACATTGCATATGTGTGTGAAGACGGGTGTGAATTCTGTAGAGTTTGTTGAGCATAGGTCCAATTAGATTTGAGTATTGTATTGAGAGAGTGGTGGCTTATAATAAAATTTGAGAAAGTGATTCTTGGTGGACGTAGCCCAAATTGGGTGAACCATGCTAAATATTGTCTCTTTATGTTGTTTTTTTTATTCTGCACTTTTATTTCAGATCTCTAATATTTTATGCATATTAGTTTCTATTGTTGCGATTATATGAGAGATTTTTCCGTATATTTTATCCCTTATTTCCTAACAATTACTATCAAATTTTCTCTAATCTCATTCAAACACTGTTACATATATTCCATATGACAATTAATACTTTTTTCTATCTCAAATCTATTCATCCCAAATAACCTAATGTGGGGGCAAAGTAAAAACCTCTCCGTGAGTAATCTTCTAAATACATCTTATTCAAATCAACTCCTATCAATCAAAGCAATCAATCGAAAAAATGATCATAGATACTATCGCTTCTAGATGACCTAATTTTGGAACCAAATTACATCAATATCACTTCCAAATGACCTAACTAGGAATCCGTCTTAAACAATTCAAATCAGATCACCTATTATTATAGGAGTGGGGGTAATGATACATCATTTCCTTTCATGTATCGCTCATATGTGGGTTCTTCAATATGGAAAAACAAGTTATAATTGGAACTAAACAAGTAATAATTTGGTCCTTATCCATCTGTAATAGTTGGACCTTTTCGGGAAGTGTCATGGAAGGAGGGAAAAACAAATCTCTCTCCCCAACGCTCTTCTTCTAGCAGCAAGATGCCAAAATCCTTGAATTATCAACAAATCAGATTGAGAATTGATCACTCCCTACCTTTTATCACATTTGACAACAATCCAACATCTCCAATATCATCACAACTATTTCTCCATGTTGCTCATCATAGTATTTTTCTATCTCCTCTTACACCACATGGATCAAAACATTGATCCATGGTTCATCATGTTACAAGTTTTTTATATTCTACGCACACGGTACAATATGGATTCTTTGGACCCTATACATATATGTTCCTTACTTCCTTTATACTAATTGAATTTCCTTCAAATATAATAAAGGGGAAAAATGTAGACACAAAATTATGCACATATCATTATTTTACTATGCCATCAGCATGTTGTTATATGCATGGATCTCAATTAAGAAAATTATTCACTGGTGAAACTGTCCCTTGTCCATATATGCTCTTTGATTGATTTATATTGTGACTCTTCTCCACATCTCTCATTTCTATATCCACTTCTGGTCAGGTCATAGGGATCCCTGTCTATCTGTCTTTTTATACAGTTTTTATTTTTCTCAAGACACTAGTGCCCACTCTGGACACTAACACCTAGGTGCTTGTGTCCCTTATGGGTGCTTCTATCATATTTATTCTTTTTATACATTTTGACATTAGTGGTCAACCTTATTACTTTTCTTATCCTTATCCTGTATTATTAGTCAACCTTTTGTGTCACTAGTGTCTAAATTAAAACAAGAGACTCATATATACACAACATACTCACTATTATATTGGATGGAAATTCAAAATGGTCTATCACATCTACATACTCCCACTACTGTAAAAAAGGATTGTAGTTTTAGGCTGCATACATTGGATAGGAAGGAAATTTCTAAATGCCATACCACACATTTTCATCAAAGTTATCTATAGCCCTCTATCTTGGTATCATTGGCGCGAGGGAAAAACTAAGTGTAAACATTGAATTTGGGTCACACTCCCTTATGTCCTCCTTCGTATAGTCATATTGACGTGTTAAGCTAACCATGACCCCTTTACCGCATATTAATATTAATTTAGTTACTTAAAATTGAATTAATACCCATCCTCACATAATTTATTAATTTAATTAAATTAATTTACACCTCACCTAGCCACATCACCAAGACACCTCACCATGGGCTTGTTCTTAGCCTAGTAATTAACTAAGACCTAGTCTCCACTTCTCATAGCCACTTGAGACTTAGTATAACCCTAACATTAAATTCCTATTCTTTCTCTAACATCATGCCCGCTTATCTAAATGTTAACCACCACTTTAGACCCAAACCAACAAGTAGAGCTCACCAAAAATAGCCAAGATATATTATTTTTGATAAACCTAGGATATCCCACCTTGACCGACGCTGGCTAACCCTCAAATGACATCGGTCAACTTGACCATTGTTAGTCACCATATATCCAATTTGGAAACATTTTTCACAGGTTGATCACTTCAATTTTGGAAGAGAGTATTTATATTCAAGCGTGACCCTGATTTTTTCTCAGCATCAAGATGAAAAAATAAATCCAGCCAGAGTACCAAGCACGTACCAGGGCTGATCTAAAGGCATTGGCACCCGTGGTGACACTCTGGGAAGTACTTCTGTGGTACTGACCACCAGGTTCATAGATTGATCATCACTTTCCTTCACTCACCAATCTTACAGGAACTAGTAAGTGCATTTTATTTTGTATCGTTCTTGTACTTATTCATTAAGTTCTTTATCCCTTAGTTGTTTGAACTTGTTATTCCCTGTATTTCGCCATCTACATTTTCCAGCCCATATCCCTATCCAAACACTATAACCCTCCGGATCTTTATTCCTAACCTTTTACACATTTATGAGTTTTTATCACCTTATCACAAACTCAACTAGTTTCCCATTATTCTCTATGTAAACACAAAGAATCCCAAAACCACATGTTAATCAACTTTCACCAAATTTCCCCTACCAATGCTGGTTATCTTAACCATCGTTGGTTCCCCCTTCACTGGCACCGGTCCTTAGATCGATTTTGGTTACTGTATCTCTGGCCATAATTTTTCTAAATTGACCTTAACACCCCAAAGGCCTCACAAAAGTCTCAACCAAACCAGGTACCCTACTTGAAACTTCTCCCTAGACCTCCACATCTCTCTATGCAAATGCAGAGAGAACCTAAACACTTATTTTTCATACGTTACCATTCCTACAGAAACTGAGATCAGTTATCCATAACTAGTATCAATCATAGTTAAATCGGCGTTAGTCACACCCTGACCAACATTGGTCTATGTGTCTGGAAAACTGCCTCAGACCGGAAAGCACCCCAATCACCCAATCAGCCCCAAATTGTACCAAGCCTTACCCAGACCTTTTTTGTGACTTCTAGACCACCTGTCTAGCCTATGACCTAACCCTTGACTTTTGACAGTTGAATATCAAAGAATTTAAGTGGATAAAATTTGATAAGTAATTTGAGATACCTAAATCAGAGTATTATCACTAGATTTTTTTATCTTCATGTTCATTTGTTTCATATATATATATATATCAGTAGATTGACAACCATCGAGGATGTTTCATATTTCCTGGATCTATCTTGTGTTAGGAAATCCACTAACCTTTTGCTATTAACTATGTTTTGTGGTCTTGCTTTGCATTTCAGGTAGTTCCTCCTAGCCAAAAGGGAGCTCTCACATTCAGTATTAGATAGGGAAATCAGAATGCATGCAAAAACCTTCAACCGACATCACAAATAGGTATTCCTCATTGGCCTCTCACCTCTTATATGTTTCATTAATTTTCTAAGAATTTGGTGAAACATTTTGGCATGTCCGGTGGGACCCATCTGGGGCACCTTGCATTCATTCATTCACAAGGAATTGTTGTATGTTTGTTTCTTTTGAAAAGGAAGTTAATATTAATTTCTCTCCCTGGGAATCTTCTCTCTTCTATTTGTCTATGTGACATTTTTATTTCGAGACTAAAAAGAATCATTCTTTTTCTTCTTGCATTTGCATTAGTGAAATTCATTCTCTTTCCTATTCACTCTCTATTTACATTAAATATCACATTTCGATTTGGGTTCTAAAATACTTGCATTTCATACTTCTATGCTTGCATTTTAGCTCATATTATAACTTAGGGCAACCTATACGCTAGAAGTCATTCCTAGCTGACGGTTGACATAATTGAATCGTAGAGCACTTTCTCTTATGTCTCTTTGTCAAACTGCACAAATATAAATTCACAGATCTTCTTAAACAAAACCTTACTTGGAAGAAGTTTTCAAAAATCACACAATCAAAGGATTGAAAGTGGGCACCCAACTGGTTTATCTGTCCAGTCATTATCTCAGAGAAAGGACCACCCCCACCATAACATAACCTGAAACCACCCTTAGATCTTTCCTCTTCATAGGACACATTCCCAACCAAAAAACTCTGTTATATTCACAAGTCAGTATTAAATAGCATAAGCTAAAACATTAAATTCACTCATAGGATTGCGTGTTTTTCTTAGCTTTTTCTTGATTTTTGTTTTGAGTTGCGAGGTTACGTACTTCATTTTCTTCTTCCTTTCACACTCCAACATCATATTTGGTGTATTCTAATTGTTTCTGAGTGTGTCAGGACCCATTACTATCATACTCATGTTTCTGGGTTGATATTCAATCTAACTTAATTCACAAAAATCATTTTTTCTACATTTTATTCAAATTTCATAGTGACCGGCGTTAGTCCAATGACTGTCTTCGGTTTACATCAGATCATCATTAGTTTACCTAACCATTGTCGGTTCCTAGCTATTTTGGTCATTCTACCAAAAACAACATTCATCACATCTTATGTTATTTTTGAAGTTATTAGGACATCATCATACCCCCAGAATTTTAAAATCATAGTCAAATATAGCCTCTTTATTTGATTTCCATCCATTTTTACCTCATTTACAAAATTGTTGGTTTCCCACAATAATCATTATCGGTTATCCTAACCATCATCCCATCATCGGTTAACATAACCACTGTCGATTCCTTTGTTTTTAATTTTTAACTAAAACACTGACCAATTTCACCTCCTGGAATCTATTCTCCTCCATTTCTATTATTTTTATGTGTCATTTATAGAGAAAAATTTACCAAGTCTACGTTAATTCACATGGTTTTGACTCGCAGCCAAGCCAATGCCCTGGTGTTTCACACTAGCCTTTAGTCACTCCCACCTAGCCCATATTCACCTTCCATCTTCTCACCTATGGATCAAACTCAGCCCATCACAATTAGTACTGGCGACAAGGAGTTTGCAAGACTTCTTGACCAGAATCCTATTTCCCTACAATATTATCTCGCCCACTCATCCACATGGGACTCCCTGGGATAGTTGGTATATGACATGCCCATGTCTATCCCTCCTACCCTTGCTCCCACTTCTGCATCCACTACCATTAGCTCAGCGTTACCTCCATCCACTTTTTCACCTGTGGTGTCTCAATTGGACCCCACATCTTCTATAACTATTGCACCTATGACATATTTTGCACTCATGGTGTCAGCTAACCCTTCACCAACCACCTTGAGCATATCCCCATCCCCACCTTCCATCTCATATATACCTATTGCATTATAACCACCCATAGAGTCAGCAACCCATACCCCATTCCAAAACCTTGTCCTCTTCATCCCACATTCCTTACCCCCAATCACTACAAAATTCATTACGACTACCCCACCTACTCACATATATCATCAACAACCCCCAATCTCATGTATTTCCTATTCAGGATACCTTCCACCCGCATCTATTCGCCCTTCACAGTTATCGTACTTAGCACCACCTTATTCAAGAATGCCATCCACATCATACATTCATCATCAACCCGATTATATTACAGGGGGCATCCATTCATCATAGCCCACTAATGACCTCATTAAGATGATGATTGAAAAGATGCAAACATTATAAGCATCAGTTTCTAGCTCTCGTAACTCCTTAACTTACGAAGAAATATGTAATGAGCTTATTCATCCATATATTCCATTTTCCCATATCTTTTGCATTGGGAAATGCCCAAATTCAACCATTTCAATAGTAAAGAGGACCCACAGTAACACTTACGGTCATTCAAACATGGGTATTATTCAATCACCCACAATGATGTTTTACTCCTATGGACATTCCCCATGTCCTTGACAAGACCCACGTTAGATTGGTATAGTGGTTTAACTAGACATTCCATTTACTCATTTAACCAAGTGGCTCAAGCTTTCTTGGACCATTTTTCAATCAATGTCATCAAAAAAATTACCATGACCAACCTATACTCAACACAATAGTACAACGACGAATCTGTTGCAGATTTCGACACTTGTTGGCGAGGCCTTGTCAACCAACTAACATTCTAGTTACCTCAAACTAAGATTATAGAATTTTTCACTAGGGCCTGTATCAGGCACATCTTACCAACTCTATAAGTGCAAACCTTCCGTACCTTTGATGAAGCATTTACCATGGTGCGAAAACTAGAGATTTGTGCAATTGAAGAGAATAAAATTCAATTACGTAACAAGAATGCCACCTTTAAATCAAATGATGCTTCTTCCTCTTCAAAACCCCAAAATAATTATTTGAAATGCAAAGGATCTACCAATACGTTAGTTCTCAAAGTTGGCCCATCTCACCCATCTAACCACGAAAAACCTTCCGCCAATATTTCTCCCATTCAAACTTTTTAGTTTAGATAGGAACAATGAAAGTATACTCTAATAGGGGATCCTTATTCTTCAGTATTAGAAAAAATCCTTAAGGTTAGAGTCATTTCTCTTCCACCTATCAAACCACATACTGGTTTCGACCCCCCTTGTCTTATGCCTGCATGGTATAAATAACATGACTATTGTAACTATCATTGCGTCAAAGACCATAGCGATGGTAATTGTATAACCTTCAACAACATTGTCCAGGAAATGTTAGATAATGGATATCTCATCCTTAAAAACCTAAACACACTTTCCAATAGGAATTTTCATATCTTCAAGAATCCATTCCCTAACCATACCCTGTCACCAAACAAAACCGGTAAACCTTCAAGTAATGGCAATAATGTCCACGAGGTCCATGTTGTGTTTAACACCATACCAGACCTTCCTAAATTTCCTCTTATCTCCTCTATCGAGGAGATCTTGGCATGACCTCCCTTATCCATGGAGGATCCTACCTCATCTACTCCTCTACCCACAAAGGAGTCTCCTTCATCTCCCCCTTCATCCAAGGAAAATTTCCCTTTTTCTGCCAATGCAGTTTCGCCACCCACCTTGCAACCTAATGAACAACCTCTAACATTAACTCTTTTACCTAGGGTAGAGTCATCTCCTCCTTCATCTCCCCTGAAAGAGGAAACTTCTTCATCTCACCTGCCATCTCCTCTACCAATAGGGGATCCTTTAGATGTGCCACTTCCTGTAGGTGACCATTCCCCCTGTTTCGCATAGAATTTTGTTCCAGAATAGAGTTATTTCTATCTTTTTATTCTCTTGAGAAACAGATAAGGGTTAGGGCTATGAGAAATACCTGTTGAGTGTTGGGAAGGTGTGTGCGTATCTTAGAGAGATCAGATCGATTGTGAAGAGTTCCTTTTTGTCTGGGAAGGACTACTTGTAAATAAGAATGCAATACCACCAGATTTTTGTTAAACAATAAGTGAGGGAACTACCTTGGGCCCAGGAAATATTAGACTTCCTTTCGAAGGTGGTCAGTTCCCTTTTAATACAAATTACTGCAAATGATAATAAATAAGCTATTGCGAAATCACGATTTAGGTACCTCATTACTAAAAGCAATAGAGACTGAACTACTAATAATTTAAAAATGTTCATGTGTTTTGTTTGCGTCACTGGTTATTGATACTTTTAGATCAAGTGTTTGACAGGGCTAGACAAGGATGGATATGTGATTTTGGAGGGTAAATAGGTGAAGGTTGGTTTTTGGATAAGCACAGGTACCGATGCTGCGTCACTGATAACGACCGCGTTATAAAACCCGCCCCACCGGTCGGGGTATACTGGTAGGGGATAACCGATATTGTAGGGGCAGGATTTTAGGGGTTTTAAATGGAGGTTGGTGGTAAGGTGGTTAGGGGTTTTAGAAGGTTGGTAGATGGTTGAGGGAGTAAGTAGGGTGATTTAAATAAAAAGACGTAGAGAGGAGAAAGCTCATCTTGGGCGGCAATATAGAGATGGATGATGAAGGTGGGTGAAGGTGCTGCTGGGTGGTAGATCCAGGGTGGCTTTAGTTTTAATACTATTGGAATCAAAATTTCACCAAAAAGTAGTGTTTATAAAGCATAAAAGGTAATAAAAGAGACACTTACTAGTTTTTGATGCAGGCAGGTCCAAGGAATGTAGTGGGAGTAAGCTAATGTTGGGAATGATCTAGCAATTGGAAGTGAGCTAATGAGCGATCCTCGACTCTCCCATATGTTTGGATGAGGTGTTGACCGGGATCTATGGCGAGTTACAGTCTTGGGTCAATACTACTCTCTGGAACCCTTCTATCTCTCTCACTTGTCCCTCTCTTGCAAAATGATTTCGGATTCCCTTTATTTTGGTTGGGGTGAGGTCATGTAAAGGGAACCGATGGCGGTTACCTAATCGAATCTAGTCACGTAGGGACCGATGTCGGTTAGGTCAAAGTTGGCTATTTTTAGTAAAATAGCCAACTTTCCCTCCTTTTCTCCCGAGGGGTCAGTTGTGGGCTTGGTCAAGTCATTATTAGGTTCATTTTAGTGTGCGTGGGGGGTGATGAGTCATGGGTGTGTGTCTGGACCAAGTTATAGGTCTTAATTAGGTTAGTTTAGGGTTAGGGCTAGGTCATGGTGAGGTGGCGAGGTGAGGTGGCAGGGTTAGAGATGTTGATTTATTAATTATAAGGTAATGCATAAATAATTAAGTGTGTAAGGTTTAGGTGGTGAGGTAGGGTTAGGTTGTGAGACGAGATGTGGGGCACAAGGTGTCGTAAGACCCAAATTTGGTGTCTACATTTTCCCCTTGTTATTGTGTAGCTTGTCTTGTAAAGCTACACTGACAATAATAAGGAGTAGTTGCCCCAGTTAAGGGTATAGGTAATCCCCCTCAAATCTATTACAGATTGAGGCGATGTGAAATTAGGGATAGGGTTGATAAAGGGTGAATGATGATGAGATGATGGTAAGATGGTGGGGTAAGTTCAAGGAAGCAGACGCACGTTGAAATGTAGTAGTGCGACCAGGGTACACGATTTGAAGAGCAAACAAGAAATTCATAGGCAAAGGTCGATAGTTTATCCAAACAAGGTTGATATAATCCTAGTATCCAAGGCATAGGAAGTAGCTCCAGGGGATATAACAGGTAAGGTACCGGAACATTTAGGCATGTTCGGTAGTACCAAATGGTTGGTTTGGTTGAGATAAACATCACGGTCTCGGTCTAGGCAAAGCTGGTCGGCTGATCAATTCAAGTATCCTAGTCATGCTAAAACATGAACAGGTGAGCTCGATTGAACAAACAACTACATGATGGGTGGATAGAATCGTAATTTGTGGGCCTCGGTCGAGGTACTTAATTGGTGTGGTCTTGGGTCGGGCCGATTGGTTGGGTGCGGCCGTGGGTCGGGCCGATTGGTTGGTTGCCTTGGGTGGGTCGGCCGATTGGTTGGTGCAGGCCGATTGGTTGGTTGCGGCCTTGGGTCAGGCCGATTGATTGGTTACGGCCTTGGGTCAGGCCGATTGGTTGGTTACGGCCTTGGGTTGGGCCGATTGGATTGGTTGAAGGCCTTGGGTTGGGCAAACATAACCGAGGATTGGTGAGTTGTGGTCGGGCCTTAGGCCTTCGGGCTGATGGAATTCAAAATAAGGCAGGGTATTGCAGGAGTGACAAAGCCTGGGGGTCGGGGCGATGTGGTGACACAAGAGGGCCAAGATCCTGGTAGGTACAAGGGATACCACCTACAGGGTTTAGTTCACCAGCTTCAAACATAACGAGACCATAGGATTGTTAGGCTTCGCAGTTAGTGGAGAGACTAGAGGAAATACTCCTCCACGCGGAGGGCATATTCGTATGTGGTAGAAAAGATTGGTGGATTGAGTAGGAGGAACCAATAAGGGCAGGAGGTAGTGGTTAAAATCGCTAAGCAGGTAACCGATATTGGTAACCTGCACATCGATAATAGAGAAGATGTATTTGTTTAACATCTAAATAAAACTGAATATGTATGTTGATTTGAGTTATGATAATAATAAGAATGTTTGTGTTTTGAATGTTTGGATTGATAAAGGACAAAGGTGAGTGTTATCAATATAAATACGTGAAAATATTTATATTTTTAAGGAAAACACAACACATGATAGGTTATGGTAGGGGATGGTCGAGCTAACCTTGGGAGACCCCATGTCTCCTAAGTGCTACCTACATAGCCCATTGCACAAAGCAAGGAGGGGCCTCAGACTGATGTAGTTCTCCCTTAGGACCAGGGAGAGGTGAATTCAGGCAATTTGGTTGTGGTTAGGCAATTTGTTGGTTGGTAAAAGTTTGATGTTGGTAGGGTAATGTTGTTGGTGTTGGTAAGGTATTGGCGGTGTTGGTGTGGGTATAGGTGAAGTGAGGGTTAGCTTACCCAAGCATAGGAAACCGTGTCCTGATTAAGGTCAACACATAATCCTAGATTCGGGTAAAAGAGGCAAAAGTGTCCCATAGTTGGAAAGAGCTAAACAAACCACGTATTATTGTAGGATGAGCTTGAATCCCTAGGTACCTTGCATAGGCGAGAAGTCGATAGGTGAAAAGAGTTGTATAATCACAATATATCGGATATACGTCACGTCCCTTGAGTTTTTTTGTTTTGAAGAATGGTGAGGTGAGGTGGATGGTATAGCTGGGGTGCAGAGAACTTGTTATAAGGTGATTATTCTGACGAAAGAGAACCAAACCTAAATAGACAAGTCCATGACTCAAAAGTGCTTTTGAATACTGCTTTTATTTTTCTGGATATAGACTGATTGATGTGGGAAGTCTATATGGGATATGCATTTTGTTGTTCTTGAGGTCTTCACGAAGCTGATCAATGCGAGAAGCTTCTGATAGAGGCTGACTTTGTATAGTTGTCCTTCAAGGGAGTAAGTCTACTTATAGTAGCAGATGCGGCTTTGCACATAGCTGTCCTTCGAGGGAGTAGTCTAGTTTATAGCTTAGAGGTCTAGATGTCCGTTTGGCATGAAGCATCTAGTTTTGCAGGAAGTTTGACTCAAGAATATCCCAGAATTGTATAATTGAGAACTTGTTATTTTGATACTTTTAAGTCATGGACCAGACTAAAAAGGGGAAGGCATCTTTAAGAGGAGGTGATGATCAAACCACGTGAGTTTGATTCTACTTTGAGATGCATGAAACAAGGTGTATGAGGTGGTAAATGAGCTCAAGGGACGAGCGCAAGGTAGATAAGAAGTGATGTAACACTAAATTCAACAGTAGAATGGTCGGAGATGCAAGACATTAAGGGGTTCAGGCTCAGGTTTACCATTAAGTGAAGCTAAATGATAAGTACCTGATCTGTAAGTGTGAGTGATAATGTAAGGCCCAATCCAATTAGGAGAAAATTTTCCACGTTTTCTCTTTTCTAGTTTGGTTACATGTTGATTCTCTTTGAGGACAAGATCACCAATCTTAAAGGTATGCTCATGAATTCACTTATCATAAGCACGCTTGATGCGCTTTTGATAAATTTGAAGGTGGTCAAGAGCTGTAAGACGACGCTCGTCAAGAAGCTCCAATTGGGCTAACTGCTCTTGGCGGAAGTCATCATTGGTGAGAATATCCTGGAGAGATATTCTGAGGGAAGGGATTTGTATTTCGAGAGGCAAGACAGCCTTGGTACCATACACCAAAGAGAATGGTGTGGCATTAGTGGAAGTACGAATGCTGGTATGATAAGCCCAAAGGGCAAAGGGGATGTGATCATGCCAGTTTTTCCCAGAATCGTTAACGACTTTCATGAGAATTTTGGTTAAGGTTTTGTTAGAAGATTCGGCTTGACCATTTTCTTGTGGATAGTAGGGTGACGAGAAGCTAAGTTTGATACCAAAGTTGTCACAAAGGGCTCGTAACAGCTTATTTTTGAAAGATTTTCCATTATCGGTTATCAGGCGATGAGGAACACCAAAACGACAGATAATGTGATGATTGATGAACTCAACGATTTTCTTTTTTTTTGGTTGAAATGAGTGGAATGGCCTCCACCCATTTAGTGTAATATTCAGTTGCCGTGATGATCCAACGGTGACACTGTGAAGAAGGTGGGTGAATCTCACCAATAAGGTCTAAACCCCATTGTGAGAAAGGCCAAAGATCTCATGTGACCTATAGCGGGTGGCTGGGAGTATGTTGAAGGTTGGCATGTTGTTGACACATAACACAACGCTTAACATATTCGCAGCAGTATTTATTAAGAGTAGGCCAATAATATCCTAGGTGAAGGATCCGCTTGGCCATGGCAAGGCCACTAAAGTGCCCACCACAAATTCTGTCATGGACTTGTTGGATGGTATGGGTGACTTCAGCGCCAGTTAGACATTCGAAGGAGGATACCATCGAAGCCATGTTTATAGAGGAGTCCCCCCATGACGACATAACGAGAAACACTTTTAAGAAAAGCACGTTTTCCATTACTAGTAAGGTCAGGTGGGAGAACAGAGGTTGTAAGGTAGTCGTGAAATTGGTGATACCAGGTATCCTGCGAATCAGCAGATACATTATTTACCATACAAACATCTGGGACTAAGTAAGATGGGGCAAAGAGTTGTTGGACCAAGACAAATATGTCAGAGTCAGTTGGTGAGGCAGGAATTTGCGAGGCCAAGCAAGCCATAGTATCCACAAATTTATTAGTTGAGCGTGGAATGGTTTGGATAGAATAATGAGTAAATAAGGTCAAAAGTGAATCCACGTAATGTTTGTACTTTTGAAGTTCCTCATTTTTACATTGGTAGATGCCAGTAACTTGATTTACTACCAATTGAGAGTCACCGAAAATGTTAATAGACTTCACACCTAAGTGTAACGCAATGTGGAGACCCAAAACAAGGGCCTCGTATTCCATTGTATTGTTAGTGCAGGGGAAATTGAGCCTGAATGAAAGAGGCATAGGTTCACCATCAAGAGGAATGAGAACAATGCCCACCCCTCCACCACGCTGACATTTAGATCCATCGAAGAAGAGGGTCATTGGATAAGATGCATCACTGAGTGAAAGGGTTGTGATGAGTTCATCAGGGAAAGTAAAATTGGTAAATTGTTCCCCAGGTAAAGGGGCTTCCGCGAGTTGATCCACGATAGTTTGTCCTTTGACTGATTTCTGGTGTACAAACTCAAGGTCGAGGTCAGTGAGGAGCATAAGCCATCGGGTGATGCATTGGTTTAGATGAGGTTTGGCATACATATAATGTATGGGATCAGCATTGGTGATGACAAAAGTTTTGTGATTCAGGAGGTAATGTCGGAGTTTGGTGGCCACGAATGATAGGGCTAGGCACAACTTTTCTACGTGTGTATACCTAGTCTCGTAATCCACAAGAGTACGACTTATGTAATAAACTGCTTGCTCTCGATGCTCAGAGTCACGATGTGTGAGCATGGCTCCTACAACATGGTCGGTGGTAGAAAGGTAAAGGTAGAAAGGGTGATCGTCTTGAGGTGGGATAAGCATGGGTGGCTGCAAGAGATAAGCTTTAAGAGCCTCAAAGGCTTGGTGGCACTCCTCGCTCCATTGAAAGACAATGTCCTTTTTAAGGAGATGATGGAAAGGTTGACATCGATATGAGAGTTATGAGATGAAACACTGGATAGATTGGAGTTTTCCCTGCAAACTACGTAATTGTTTTAGGTTAGTGGGTGGGGGCATTTCTAAGATAGCTTTGACTTTAGCTGGGTCGACCTCAATGCCATGCAAAGAGACGATAAAGCCAAGGAGTTTTCCCGAAAGGACGCCAAAGACACATTTCTTTGGTTGAAGATGAACACAGTATTGTAACAGGTGATCGAAAATAATGGTTAAAACATCGAGATGTTCACTGCGATGTTTGGATTTTCCAAGAAGATCATCGACATAATCCTTGAGGATAGTGTGCATAATGTCATGAAAAATGTAAGTCATAGCCTGCTGATAGGTCGCACCAGCATTCTTAAGGCCAAATGGCATGACACGATAGCAGAAGGTCCCCCAGGGGGTAATGAAGGTGGTTTTATGTTGATTAGCCGGGGCTACTAAAATTTGATTATATCCCGAGAAACCATCCATGAGAGAAAGCATCTCATGGCCTGCAGTGAGATCAACAAGTTGATCAATGCTAGGTAGGGGGAAGTCATCCTTTGGGAAAGCGAGGTTAAGGTCCCAGAAATCCGTACATATCTGAAGTCCCCCTGTCGCTTTAGTGACAGGTACGACATTAGAAATCCATTGAGGATAGTCAATAGGTAAGATGAAAGAAACAGAAAGGAGTCGTTGAAGCTCTTCTTTAACCAAGAGGGCAATGCGTGGATGCATTTTTCTCAGTTTCTGTTTAACTGGTTTGGAGTTTGGTTTTAGAGTGATGTTATGGATAGCAATGTCAGGATCGATTCCTGGCATGTCGGTGTAGGACCAAGTGAAAGCTTGATTACGGGCACGGAGGAAGGTAGTGAAGGTGGCTTGTTCTGATGCGTCGAGAGATTGTCTGATCTTTACAATGTGAGGATCATCCTCCATGTGGATGTTGATTTCTATAGTCGACTCATTCAACATGGTTTGGGTTTCAGATGGTAAGGCACGTTGAATATAAGAGTCGTCTACACCAAGGTAGGTGAGGATGGAGTCGTCATCCTGGCACTCCACAACATTAATTGAAGGTGAGTCTTCTTCGATCATGTCTGGATACAAAAGGGGGAGAGAAGATGGGTCTTCACCATCGCGTTGATAAGTGAGAGGACCTAGGAAGATAGCATTCACAAAAAAAAAAGTTAGGAGGGATAGATTCCGGGTCTATCGACTCCGTGGGTGAAGATGGAAAAATGGGCGTTGATGGTTCGGAAGGGGTGACTTCATCATCTTCCTGGATACAATTGACACGAGGTTTCTTCGGTGTAGGTGGTTCAGAAAATCCAAGACCACTACGATCTTTGTGTTTACGTGTAGTCATGGGAATGATCATATGTCGGCCTTGTTCATAAAGACCGAAACCAAAACCTTTCCAAGCACAATGAGTTAGGAAGGTGAGGGTGAAAATGACGGTTGGTTAGATATTGAAAATCAGATTGGAAGGGAACCACACCAAGGGGAGGTTCAGGGGTGACAGAGGATGCGTTGACACCCCCATACGTTAGGTTGGTGTGGCAATTAGGTGGTCCATAGGAGATCACCTCCCCCACATGTTAGTCGTAGGTAGGATGCGCATGTAACTGTCCATACTCTTGTGGGGTATGGAAGGTGCTAACATTGTATAGGTGGTACTCCCCCAGCGTAAGGCATTGAAAAACACCTACCAAGGGATCCGAGGTTGGGATGTTGTTTGCGGGGAAGGAAGAGGTATTCACGTTGGTGGTTTCATTGGTCGAAGGTGTGGGTGTGGCTAAGGTGGATGGTTGAGGCATGGTTGAAGTAGATGGTTGGGTCGGATCAATGGGTGCCTTGACTGGTACAAGCACATCATTAGGGTGGTATAACATATTGCAGGTTTTGAAGGGGGAAGCGTCAGCTGTGACGGTGTATGACTTCCCCTCATACTCGAATTTTATGCATCTATGTAAGGTGGAGGGAACGCATCCCATAGCCTGGATCCAAGGGCGGCCTAACAACATGTTGTATTGGAACTCTCCCTCAAGGACATAGAAGAGTTTGGGCAAGGTACGTGGCCCTACACGAATGTTAAGGATCACGGTGCCTAGGGTAGAAGTAATAGCATCGTTGAATGAACGCAACATGGTGGGGTTGGCACACATGCAGCTAGGAGGGATATTCATCTGTTGGAAGGCTTTGGAAGAGATGATGTTTAGGCTAGTGCCCCCGTCGATCATAACACGATGTACCCGGATGTCCTGGATGTAAGCTGAGATGAAAAGAGTGGGGTCAAGATCTTCTGCACCAAAGATGACAATTTCTTCTTCAGAAAAACTGACAGTAGTGGCTTGCTGTACAGGGACAGAGGTGGTTGTGGAGGTAGGTTGTTTGGTGAGAGAAGTGATGTGGTTGGGTGTTAAGATGGAGGTGATGGGTAGGGTTTCATTAGGTAGGACCTCTATCCCTTGGAGGATCTCAATTAGAGCTTGTTGATGAGATTCAGATGTTTGAATGAGATCATAGAGTGTCATTTTTACAGGAGATTGGTGAAGTTGTTTGATCATGGTGCGATGGGAAACTCCATCAGAGACTGGATAGGCAGGTCCACGAATAACCACTTTAGGTGGTGGTGCAATCGGGATGGCGGAAGGAGAAAGAGAGGCCACAGGTGTGCTCTCTTTAGCTTTTCCATTGTTTTTCTGACCTCGAGTAGCAATGCTAATCATGTTGATCTCGTGAATACGAGATGAGGAAGATGGCAGGGATAAGTCATTGTTCTCGAGAGGCGGGGTTGTAATGATGATATATTTTGGTGAGGCGGGGACAGGTGGTATAGGAGAAGGGATCGAAGCTAAGGGCTTTTCCCTCCATAAGTTGTCTTTCTTAGATTTTCTATCCGAGATAGGCAACTGGCAAAAGATGGCTTTCAAAGCTTTGCATCCTTCTACATTATGTCCTGGTGTGTGGTGGTAGGCACAGATTTTAGATTCATCATAACCTATAGGTCAAGGTTTAGATGGATCATAGGGTCTGAGTGGGGGTAGGGAAATGGTCGCATCCCCTACCAACATATCAAGGATCTTGGCGTAAGATCCTTTGAGCGGGTCAAATTCAAATGAAGATGAGGCTATTGATTGAGTGAGTGAGATTATTGATTGTTTTGGTAATGGTTGGGTACGAGTGGTTCGTACGGGTGGTGGTTTAGGCAAGGGATTTTGATGATTGGGTTTAACTAGGCATGGCTTCTTCTACACAGAAGTCATGTTTAGCTGGTTAGATGATGAGGCCACAAATGACGTGGTGGTAGGAAACAACCATGGGGAAAGAGGAGCGACAACAAACAAGTCCTTTGATGATCGAGTTTGCTTAGGGTTGGTAGGTAGGTAGGATACTTGGGGCGATGGTGTTGAGACGCCTGTGGATTTCTGTATGGGTGCAGAAGGTGCAGGTCATGTTAAAGAAGACATGGGAGGCATGGTGTATTGAGGCAAGGTGGAGGGGTGAGGCCCCAATATAGAAGGTAGGTGTGATGGCGAGGGTTGAAACCGTGCCTACTGTACCAGTGTGATCAGGGGTGAGGGTTTTAGTTGTGGGGGAGGCATAGATTGGACTCGAGGAGATTGGGTCTATCTCCTAGGTGGATTGACGGCTTTATTTTTGGATAAATCTAACCATTTAGGTGGGTGCGTCAGGCTGGGTATTGGTGAAGTCCCAAGCGTAGGGGAAGGTTTGGTTAGGTTGATAGAGGTGGATGAGGTATTCGGTAGAGATGAGGGGGGTGAAGGTGAGGACATAGGCATTTTGAGCTTTTGTAAAAACTTCAGGCATATGGTAGAGGTGTCTGGATTAGTCATCTGCATTTGAGTAGAGCATGGTGTACTCAAACATTCCCATAAGACTCGTCTATCTTCTGGGGGATGACAATCTTCATGTGTGGATGGGAATTTTGGTATGGAAGAGAAGTGGGTTGTGATTCCGGTCCACTGTGGGTGTGATACAGGGGGTGAATGAGGCACTGTATCAATGGGTGTTAAGAGGTCAACCGGTGGCTGGAAAGATTTAGGTGATGAAGAACTGATAGGGAGGAGGGCATGTTCTAGAGGATCTGTCATGGTTAAGGAGTTTGGTGATGTAGGCTCGAGGGGTTTCTCCTCTAAGGATGACAGAAAAAGTGGCGATCCTTCTTCTTTTGCAGCAAGAGTGGTGGAAGGAGATGTTTGGGAAATAGATAGGTTGGATAACATCTACTCACAGTCTTGCAGGGATGTGGTGTAAGAAGGCTCTTCTGTGAGAAGAGAACTCTGGGCGGTTGATTCCTTTATGGGTAAAGGAATAGTGGGGCTGTCCTCTTGTCCTGATGAAGGAGAAGGGGGCGAGGACCCCTGCGTTGGTGAAGAGGCTCGATTCAGAATTTCCTCGATGGAAGCCCTTGGTTGGGAGTTGAAAACCACATGGATCTCATGCACACTCTTCTCCTCGGCTGAGGTTTCTTGGTTTGTGTTACTGTTAGATGAATGGTTTGGAAATGGTTTGTTGAAGATTTTTAAATTTTGATTAGCAGGGGCATTAGGATTATCGAGGGTTATATCCCCTGCATCAACCATTTCTTGCACTATGTTTTTCAACATCTTGCAGTTTTCGTGGCTGTGTCCCTTCACGTGATGGAAGTTACAGAAGTCATTTTCTTTATACCAAGAAGGTATAGCGTGGGCGGAATCAAACCGGGAGTGAGGTTTAACAGGAGGCAAGGTGATAGCTCCTGCTTTAAGCAATTTTTCCAAGATCACATCATAAGTTTCTCCCAAGGGAGTGTACTTGATGGGCTCGGCTTTATACTTATAGGTGGATTTTGGCTGGGTATTAGACGGTGCTTGAGATTTGACCATCACCGCGTGTACATGGCTCCTTTTGATTTTGAAGCAGCCGATGCATGAGAGTTGGTGGTGTTGGGTTTGTTGGTGGAGTCTTGGGTTCGGAAATTTGAGTTTTTGTTGCGCAACTTCAATTTCTCCTCCTCTAAGGCTCGAATCTCTAGTTTCCGAGCCATAGTAAAGGCCTCATCAAAGGTGTGGAAAGTTTGAATTTGGAGGGTGGGAGAAATGTGTTTAGTGCAGGCCCGCGTAAAGAGTTTGATGAGCTCAGCCTGAGGTAAGGCATAAGTAAGTTGGTTGATGAGGCCCCGCCATCGTCCAACAAAATCTGTGATAGACTCGTCTTCAAATTGTCGGATGGCATAGAGATCGGTAATGGATACTTTCTTGGAAATATTGATGGAGAAGTGATCCAAGAAAGATTGGGCTAACTGGTTAAAGGAGAAGATTGAGTGCTGGGTTAAAGCACTATACCACTCCAAGGCAGGTCCTGATAAGGACATGGGGAAGGTACGGAGTAGTAAGGCATCGTCATGAGCAATCAGATAGCAGGCATGTCTAAACGATCGCAAGTGTTGTTGAGGGTCCTCCTTACTACTAAAGCGAGTAAATTTCGGTAATTCCCATTGAGGAGGATATGTATGAAGGGGGACAGAAGGATGAATAGGCTCCCGAAAAACTTTCTCGTATGTCAGGGTGTTACGGCTTCCTGAAATAGAAGCCTCAAGATTTTGCATCTTGTCCATCATCTGTTTGATTAAATCATTGGTTGGGTTAGATGATGGTGCTGTCATCGTAAACGGAGGAGGATTGGGCCAAGAGCCACTACTAGACAATGGTGGGGTTGAATGTTGATAAGGTAATGATGATGAATGTGTTGGGGTGGCTGAATAAGGGTGTCCTATATAAGATGTTGAGGCCACCGGATGAGTCTGCGGAAATGAAAAGGTGGGCGGAGCCTGAGAGGGAAAGCTCATGTGGATAGATGGTAGAGAGTGAGTTATGAAAGAGGCAATCTGCGGGAGAGATGAGGTAGGGGTAGTGGATGGTAGTGATATGTGGGGCCCAGATTAACCAAAGGAAGGCCAATTGGTGTAGTATGAACCACCGAAGCCACTGAGCTGGGAGACGGGGCTAAGGATGAAGACGGTGAGGCGGAGTTATTAGGTGGGGAAGGGGCTAAGTGAGTGGCTATACTAATAGGCATACCAAAGAGGAGCTGACCGTCGGGTGTACGGTCAGGGGTATGAGACAAATAATACTATACGGCGCTAGGATTAACATCCAAAAATTTGGCAAAGTCTGGATCTCCTACAGGGATCTTGGGAAAAGCACTGGTGTCCGTAGGATTCCCCATAGGATGCAAAGGGGGTGACTCAGGCAAAGACACGGAACAAGCATGTGAAACCATGGCTGTGGCTTGTTACCCGGGTGATAACAACCATGGACAAGAGGATACACAGGGAATTAGTCAATCAGGAACAGAAACAACAACAAAATGTTGGAATTGGTAGGTTGCTGGTTTGTCAGGAACTGTGAAACACAGTAACCGATATCGGTCTAGTAACCGATGTCGGTCAGACGGTAGCCGGCGTCGGTCAGTGTAACCGATGTCAGTAGAAGAGGACCGGTGTCGGTCACTGTGAAGGCAAAGAGAGAATGTAAGAGGCTGCTAGTTTGGGGATAACAAGGCTTAGTATACCCACCAAACTGTTTGAAGTGATCACTGAGACAGGGTATAATAGAGAAACAGAACTGAAAGAAAACAAAAAAAAAAAAAAAACAAGCAAGATACACAAGCAAATCAAGAGACTAACCCTAGGATTAGTTTTAATCACTTTGGGCTTATGCCTTAGATGCAAGATGATGTCAATCCTAAACAAAAGACCTAAGGGAGATGTCAAGTTTGTTTTGGCTTGTAAGGCTACCTCAATCGGGTGGAGGAATACTGCGGGAAGGGGGGATGTTTGAGATGTTGTGTAGATTATGATGTGATTTGGTATGTGTTGTGCAGTGAGAGTAAGATTAATTTCTCGTCAATACCGTGGATATCACCCCCACGTGTACGACCTGTTACTTAATCTACGTTCACTAGAATTAAAAACAACAAGCAAGAATGTGATGCACGTGTTTTAAACCCAAATCGAAAATGATATTCGATGAAGCAAAGAAAGAGAAGAGGTTAAGAAGATGACTTTCACTAATGCAAAGATGTGAAAGAAAGACAAGTTCTTTTACCAAAATGACAAAATATTTTGTGAATATTTAGAAGAAAGAAATAGCAAGTGTGCTCCCTATATGAAAACAAGCAAGAAAGAAAGAAACCCGAGAAGGGTCCCACCGGGCGTGCCAAAATGTTTCACACAGAATTTTGTTCCAGAATAGAGTTATTTCTATCTTTTCATTCTCTTGAGAAATAGATAAGGGTTAGGGCTAGGAGGAATACCTGTTGAGTGTTGGGAAGGTGTGCGCATACCATAGAGAGATCAGACCGATTGTGAAGAGATCCTTTTTGTCTGGGAAGGACTACCTGTAAATAAGAATGCAAGACCACCAAATTTTCATTAAACAATAAGTGAGGGAACTTCCTTGGGCCCAGGAAATATTAGACTTCCTTTCGAAGGTGGTCAGTTCCCTTTTAATACAAATTAATGCAAATGATAATAAAGAAGCTATTGCGAAATCACGATTTAGGTACCTTGTTACTAAAAGCAATAGAGACTAAACTACCAATAATAAAATGTCATGTTGTTTGTTTGGTCACTGGTTATTGATACGTTCAGATCAAGTTACAGGGATAGACAAGGCTGGATATGAGATTGTTTGGAGGTAAATAGGTGAAAGGTTGTTTTTTTGGTATAAGTCACAGTGACCGATGCCGGTCACTGGATAACCGACCGCGGTTATAAAACCGGTACCGGTAGGGGATAACCGATATCAGTAGGGGCAGTGATTTAGGGGCTTTTAAATGGAGGTTAGTTGTAAGGTGGTTATGGGGTTTATAAGGTTGGTAGATGGTTGAGGGGAGTAGTAGGGTGATAGAGAAGACTCAGAGAGTGAGAAAGCTATCTTTGGGGCAATATAGAGATGGATGAATGAAGGTTAGGTGCAGGGTGCTGCCGGGTGGTAGATCCAGGAGTGAGCTTATAATCACTATGAATCAAAAGTTCACAAAGTAGTGTCTAGAAGCATACAAGGTAATAAAAGAGACTACTTACTAGTTTCTGATGCAGATGCAGGTCCAAGGAATGCAGTGGCGAAGGCAAGGCTCAGTTGGGATGATCCGGCAATCGGAAGTGAGCTGATGAAGCTATCCTCTAACTCTCCCAATGTTTGGATGAGTGTGACAGTGATCTAGTTGCTCAGTTACAGTCTTGGGCTCAATACTCCTCTCTGCAACCTCTTCTCTCTCTCTCACTTGTCCCTCTCTTGCCAAATGAATTTGGATCCCTTTTTTTTGGTTGGGGGAGGTCATTTACAGGGAACCAATGGCGGTTACCTAACCGACACCGGTTGTGTAGGGAACGATGTCGATTAGGTCAAAGTTGGCTATTTTTAGTAAAATAGCCAACTTTCCCTCCTTTTCTCCCGAGGGGTTAGTTGTGGGCTTGGTCAAGTCATTATTAGGTTTGTTTTGGTGTGGGTGAGGGGTGATGAGTCATGGGTGTGGGTCTGGACCAAGTTATAGGTCTTAATTACGTTAGTTTAGGGTTAGGACTAGGTCATGGTGAGGTGGCGAGGTGAGGTGGCAGGGCTGGAGATGTGGATTTATTAATTATAAGGTAATTAATAAATAATTAAGTGTGTAAGGTTTAGGTGGTGAGGTAGGGTTAGGTTGCGAGACAAGATGCGGGGCACAGGGTGTTGTAAGACCCAAATTTGGTGTCTACACCCCCTTAGCATTCCAGGATCCTGTTGATTTTCTCTTGGCTCTCTTACCCACAGAGTTTGAAGCCAACTAGATCCCTATATCACAGACATATTTTAGAGGGATCGCAAGTAAATCAACATCAGATCCTCTTACAACATCATTATTTTCATGCTTGGATGATCACTTGGATTACGTTGATAATTTCATGCTTTGAGGACATCTTTGGCTCCCATTTTCAACCTAAATGTAAATGCCACCTACAGATACATCCATAATTTATCCAAATATATTTCAAGGAACCCAATCAACCATGACCATGCCTATTGAAATGGCCTCTTCTTCGTCACCCTCACCTACATCAAAACCTTTCCCAACAACTAAACCTGATCCTATGTCTACAAACCTACATGTATCTACACCTTCCCCTATAGCCATACCCATCACTACCTTGGGTGTCATGTCGACATCAAGTCTTGTCCATCCACCTGTCAAATTGGAATTAGCCACATCTTACCAAGACTGGACAAAAATCATTCCTCAACCTACAAGGAATACCCAACCTTCTAGGCCACACACCACAGTTTCACCCACTACGGATTTTTCACCTTCGTCCCTTCCGTCTATCCTAGGGCCTCACCCTTTGACCTTGGCCAAGCAACTGCCTGTCCAAGGAAAATAAAACGTGCAACAGTCCTTTTCTTCACCACGGTCCTTTATTACACCCAATTGACCTACATGACCTTTGTCATAGTCTACATATTTATTACAACATATACCCCCACCAGCTATAATAACTTGAACATTACCTAGGATAATTCCTTCTAATCAACCTTTACCTTCTATCTCACCTCTGCTAGCAACCTTTATCGCACCTCCTTTATCACCTTAGCTAAAAAATCCTCTACCACCATCCGCTTTCTCTGCTACATCATGCACTCCTTCCTCACCTTTACCCAAGAAGGTTCAACCAAAATTGAAAAACCTCCTACCCTACAAAGCGGTAGCTAATCCTACAATGCCTTACATCGCTAGTTTGTCTACCATTCCTTTACCCAGGAAGGTACAACCCAAGCCTAAAAAATACCACCTACTAAACCGAGGGTCAAATCTATCCCACCTTCAATTCCACCTCCTATAATACCTATTCTACCACAATCATCTGCACCTTCACCCAAACCCACACTCACATCACATTGTGATCCATTGGCAGGGTCTTATGCCAACATTTTAGTCAATATTTTAGAAACCTCTGTCATCACATTACCACCGCTTCAACCTTATGACCCACTGAAACCCAAACCAAAGGGGTTTGACGAAACCAATATTTACACCTACCATCGTATGCCAGGACATGATGTAGAAATTTGTAAGGCTCTAAAGACCACACTTCTCCAACTATGTCCTCCGGAAGAAAATTTTGACGATGATGATCTTCTAGACGAGGACCCTGTTCCATCTTCATCTATCACCACACTTTCTCACCCCTTTCCTATTCAACATTCCACATCTCCACCTCCATAACCATTTTACCCTCCTCCACAATTTGAGATTAATATGGTATGGATAAGAGAACTCTCCGAAACTCCACCAAAATGTCAATGCGCCCTACTCATTTCACAAGGCCCTTATTCCGCACTAGGTTTTTATCCCTCATGTCGTTACACCTTTCATGACACACCTTCTTTATCCATCTATTTTCCTAAGATTAACATGATCCAAGTCACCACTCGCGCCTAGAAAGAAAAAGTAATCATCCCATCAACCAATCTTATGCCCCATATACCATCTACACCCGCACCCAAAATCACCATTCGAGGTCCCACATACCCTATTTCTAACGGGATCGCCCATTGTACACTGATAAAACAATTGCACTAATCCCCTTTAAAAATTTCTTTGTACGACCTTGTCCAAACCTTTGAGTCTCATTGACAGACCCTCTTGGAGGTTCTGTAAACCACCAAGTTTTTACTTAACGACCTGATGCCTATGGCCTCCATTATCACCCCTCATTATGTGGCATCCCTCACAAATTCATCCCCTTCCTCTACACCTACCACTACTCACCAAATAGCCACCCTCAGTTTCTATGATGATGAGATTATACCTCTCCAAACAAATGATCCTGATCCTTCCCTTTTCATCTCTGTCTATATTGATAACATACACGTTCAACACGTTATGATTGATGGCGGTGCTAACATCAACATTATCTCCTCCCACACATACAATAAAATGTACATCCCATCAAATTACATGCATAATAACCCATTTATGCTATGTTATTTCAATAACGCCATCACTTCCACTCTCGGCACCATCATCCTCCACGTTCGTGTTGGCCCCCATACTATTTTGGAACTATTCTATGTCTTAGAAGGGGGTTTCCGGTACAACCTGTTACTTGGATGACCTTGGATCTGTGCCATGGATTGTGTTCCTTCAACCTTGCATCATTGTGTAAAATTTGAACATGAGGGACATAACTATACCATCCCCACTGACCCTTCACCATTCAAAACTTGTAACATGCTATACCGGCCTAATCATTTCCTTATACCAACTAAGGTATCTATAACTGTTGCCACTTCTCCCTCACCCACCGACCCATCAAAATATGATTTTGTTACCTTTCCCACATCTACCTCATCCATTCCCACTTCCGCCAGAGCTTCTACAGCTGACTCATCCACTAACCCTTCTATTTCTTAACCAACAAGTTCTTCTTCTTCCTAATCACCAAGTGATTCATCTATTCCTACTACTCATATATCAACTACTGATTCCTTAGAAGGTGTTTTTAAACATCTCACTTTGGGGGAGTATCACTTGTATAACATTGACACATTCCTTACTCCTCAAGAGTATGGTAACCTTCTCCAACACTCTTTCTATGATCACCGTGTAGGTGAGGTTTTCCCTTATGAACCTCCTCACCTTCGGAAAAACTTAACCTATGGGGGACTTAATACTTCTACCTACTCACCCGAGGCACCTTCCCAAACGTGACCATTTTATTCTGACTTTCAATCCCTCACCAATTGTTGCTTCGCCTACAATTTCCTCCACTATTGTACATGGAAAGGCTTTGGCTTTGGGTTCTACGAACAAGGTCATCATAATGTCATCCCATGTACCATACGTAAAAATAGTGACTGCAGTGGTATTGGATTTTTTTAACCATCTTTCAAGAAATCCCACGTCAAACTCATTAAGGATGACAAACCTTCTTCAGCCCATCTACTAACTTCACCACCTTCACCCACAGAGTCTATGGATCTAGAATCCATTCCTCCTAATGTTTTTTTTCATGAACACCATTTCCCTGGGACCTTTGACTTATCAACGTGTTATCCCGTAAAATTGGCAAGGGCAATTTTGCAGATAACCCTACCGAAATTTTGTTCTGGTCCCTCGTCAGGGATTCCTTGCGTTCGGAGCATTGCAAAATCCCTTCCCAGGAAATCCATTTTTTCGAACTTAGTCATTTTTGGGTCTTTTTGGTTGGGTGCACATAATGGCCATGCAACATCAACTTTTGGTGTGCCCCCTTTAAATCCTTTGGCGCATGCTTTCTTGTGTCGACAGGTGTTTTCATGCGCCACTCTATGTTGAGCCTTCCTTCGCGTGCACCAAGGCGCATGCGCCTTCATGCTCAACAGATCCTTTTGTTACACCAAGTTTCATGGTGCCCTCAAGGGTGCACATGTCCTTATGTCAACACCACTTTCGGTGAGCCAAACGCGCGCATATCTTCCGTGTTTGACAATCGCTTTTTGGTGTCCCAAAGGGCGCATGCTTTTCTTGTGTCGACAGCTGCTTTTCATGTGCCACTTTAAAAGGTTGGTGGCGCATTTATTACCTACCTCACCTATATATAGGCGCATCTGTGTTGTCATTGTCACCTGAGCTATCACGTGATTGTTTGTAATATTATTTTCTCTGAGCCTGTCAGCGCACCTGCCCTGTCGTTTTTGATCACTTCGTGGACCCGTTTGTCACGTTTTTACATCGTTATATATCTTGGTAAGAGGTCCTTCACTCCTTTTGTGCATTTTGTGTATTTGAGCTTTTTGGATCTGCTAGGCTAGTTCTGGTTGGGTTTAATATAGACTGATGAAATCATGTTTTTATCCCCCTTACTACTATCTTTTCTATTCTTCACTCATGTCCTTCCTCCCCTCTTTCTAGATCTGTTGGGAAGGGGACTTTATCCTGAAAGTAATGACTCAAAGAATCTTGGTATTAAACCTCTTCATCACCCAAATGAACCTCGCTTAAAGGAAGCTTAAACCATATGCAAATGCCCCAGTGAGAGAAATCAAACCTTAAAAAGGAGACTACAATATTTTTCTCCTTTGGCGCATCTGGCGCACCCTCGCAACATGAAGAAACAGTTATGCGCCATTGGCGCATCTGTCACCGTGCCTGTTACAAAAAGAATAGCAACTGTGCCTTCAAGGCGCGCTTCCTTAGTTTGCTGCAAATGCTTACCGTGCGCCCCCTTTGGCGCACCAAACTCATTTGTTGCGTCATTTTAATTTCCGTGCACCCTTTGGTGCAACCAACATCGATGTGACACCAACTAAATCCTATGCACCAAGTTCAAAGCTACTAACAAGGTGCAGGCGCATCCTTGCATTACAGCAACATCATATTATGCAGACCTTCCATGCACCGTGCCAAGTTCCCCTATCGGTGCATAAAAATATGATGTTACACGCGTTAAACCCGCGCCCTTTGGCGTATCCTGTACCCGTGTAACATGAAAATAAGTTGCGCCCTCTATAAAAATGAATACACATGGCGCAGGCGCACTTGTCCTCACAACAACAAAAATGCAACCTGCAATATCCATGCACCATGCGCCCTTTGGTGCTGATTTGTCCATTACAACAGCCCTTTCCTGTGCGCCTTGTTATTTAGCCCTGTAAGCTGCAGCATTCATGCGCCCTACGCCCTGAAGCCTCAAAATCACTAACTCTTTCTTCTGTTAACACTTTAATGGAAGATCAAATGACTAATACAACCTTTTTGCGTTGGGTCTCATTTCTTCTTCGTGCAGATCAACAACTAAGCTCAGAGTTACATATGTCAACATCAAGCAAGAGGCCCTACCAAATCCAAGGGTAAAGCGAAGCTTACAGAAGAGGAAATGAAGTACAAATATCAGAGGGTCAGAATGCCTGAGTCCCAAGCAGAGTGTGACCTAGACATTAGGGACTCAGAACTGGGTCATATTGATATGGAGGAATTCTGGGTCAGAACCCAGAAAGTCACAAGAAGTCCATGGATGGACAAACTAATGGGCAGTGCACTACATTTTGCAGGCGGTATCCCTGTTAGTGTCGTAAACAATGATTTTATTATGGTGGTTTCCCGATGCTACAATAAAGACACAAGATGTGTCATGAATGACAAGGGTGAGGTCTTCATCAACCTCACTGCCTACCACTTTGAGATAATGCTCAGCATTCCTCATCACCAGCACTTTGTGGCCGTCAGCCAAGAAGACTGCATCAAGGCTTGAGATGACAATGAAGATCAGTGCATGCAACTGATGAATGAAGTTTATCTCAAGAACAAAAAAGTAGTGACTCGGTGGCCACAAGTCATCCACCGTAGTGATTTTTCAGAAGATATCAGTGACACAATTACGTTCCTGAGCAGATTCTTTGGGCTTCCTGATGCCCATTACTTCCACAAATAGATGCTGCGGTATTTAGAAAAAATGAACAAAAATATTCTTGATCAATGCTTTGAATGGGTAGAAATCATAAGCAGCATAATCTCTAAGCAACTACAACAATTCAACACAACAGGGAGGTTCTATATGAACTCCTACATGGTCTATGTTGTAGCTTCAAAGAGGGACTACCCAGCTTTGATGCGGAGTGGGGTATGGCCTCAAGTTAAGATCTATGAATACTATCCAGAATTGAAGCTGGAGAATAGCATCCCCCAATTCACAAAGATCAATGATGCATTTTTCTACTAAATCATCTGCCTGTTGAGGCCGAATATGACTCACGGTCGTGACGACCAAGAGCATCATGGCAGCCACGGAGAAATGGGGGGCCCTATTCACCCAATTCCCCACGTTCACCTATCTAAGGGCGGCCAACTTCTTGGGGGGAACCAACTAAACTGCCGAGGTACGCCGGGTCCCAAGTTGATCCTGTTGGAGCTGTCGAGGCAGCTAATTACATACCACGAGAAATGTCTCAAGAGGAAAAAGGGTGGAACTCCTTTCCCCCTCACAGTGGGTAGGTATACATGTCTTACTCACCACAAGGCAAAAGACATGTTTGCAGAGCTGGAGCTGTTGAATCTGAAACACAATTTCCCAGCAAGACCCACCTTCGACCCGAGGAATTGTTTTCCTAGGGTTAAGCTCGACCCGATCCACATTCCTCAAATTGAAGACATCTACATCGACGTCATTCATGAGGTTAAGCTCAGGAGGAAGGACCATTCTCTTTTGGCCTTAGCAGAAATCATCCAGTACGGGGTGGCCATCGTCCCCAAAGGCTACCAAACTACCGAGCAGGAAGTGGATCAAGTATATCTTGATACAAATGGGGACGATTGGCCTTTTGCAGCAATTGATAGAACCAAAGCACCTCAAACAATTGAGGAAAGGGTCAAGGAAACTCTGCGCAGAACAGAGCATTGGTGCCAGATGAACGGGCTCATCTACCTCGGAGTTGATTTCACAACCTCTCAGTTGGGTAGCGCACCTCCTAGATCAAAATAGCAGCCTAAAGGCAAAGGTAAAGACAAAGAGGGTGAATCCAGTTCCACCCAGGAGGAAGCCCTAAAAAGTCCTCCTTCCGCCTCATAAGAACGGGTTGAAATCCCAAAAAGCACAGAGGAAGAAATAGCGGAAGACATTCCAATCAGCACATCCACTCAAGGTGTGGCCATAGCTGTAACAACTGAGGTCCCTTCTGTTCCTTCTCCTTCTCCTCCTCCTCCTCCTCCTCCTCGAGTGACTCAAGTGACCATTCCTTTGATCGTTTCCTCTCCCCCTTCTTCTACTGTTCCTCTTGCTTCTTCGTCCATCTTCTCCTCTCTCACAGAGCTGTCCCCCTCCATTTCTTCCCTCATCTCTGAGCTCCCTTCCCTTCCTATGTCTTTCTCTCCTACAGTATCCCTTCCTCCCGTGGGCACTTCTTCGGCTGTTCTCTCTATGCCGCCGCCACGTGTCTCCACGTTTTTTCCTTCTACTACTGTGGCTGCCCCCTTCTCTATTTTTGGCCCTTCTCCCATAAGTCCAGCTTGGATCTCCCAGCACCTGAGTCAGCAGAAAAGGAAAGTTCCCATCACTCCGATGGACTTCTCCATGATCCCGTCAAAAGGGGAAAAGAAGCAAAAGCCTATCACGCGCTTCTCTCAGAGTGCTTCGGGAGAGAAGGTAATGGAGATCGCGTACCCCAATCCTCTGAAAGATAAAAAGGATCTGTCTTTGACAGACTACACAGTGACTCAAGTCACAAAGGGTACGTCTTCTGAAAGCCTTTAGGGAGAGGCCCTATCTGCAGTCGACACCCTCTGCAAGAAGCATCAAGAAGCAAAAGAAGAGAAAAGGCTACTGAAAGAGCAAAATAAACATCTGGTCCACGCCTTACAAAAGATGGGTAACGCACCTCCCATAACTGCCACCGAGACTCCTGAGTCTCTGAGCCAAGACAAAATCAATGAATATGCAAAGATCAATGAGCAGGGCATGGCAGTTTCCGCTTGGAGGAGCCAGATTCTCAAGGATAGTGAACGAGTAATTGCCAAGTTCACTGATTTGTACTTGAACATCAACAAGGCAAATAAGGAACTCCAGGCATTGGCAGGACCCATATCTAAAGAGCTGGACCATGCTAGGCTGCAACATGAGACCTTCCAAAAAATGTTCGACTGTTCAGTCAAAGATCTGGTTAAGTTCGGCATTTTCGGCTATCCCAAGACCCTCAATAAAGTCCTTTCTACTCTAGACTACTGGATGGATCAACTGGAATTCGTCCTTGAAAAGATCGATAAGGTGAAGGAAGAAGCCCTGGACGCGATGCACCAAATGGAACGAATCGTTCTCAACATGACTCCAGGGTTGCTTACTCCTTCTTTCACCATAAGGAAAGTTGATGAAACCATCTAGATCTTTAAAGAGATCGTTTTACAAGGGATGGGGCCAGAGGTCAATTTTGACGCAGAATCTATCAATAACCTGCTGGCCTGTCGGGACTTCATCGGGTTTCCTCATAAAAGCAGAGAAAGAATATTCCAAACTCCCAGAGAATCTCATAGACGAGCGGGAGACTTGCAAGGCGATCAGTGAGTGACACAAGGATCCTTCCCAGGATCAACTAGAGCCCATGATCAGCAAGTTCATGGAATACCGTGCCCAATTTCACATCTCGTCACCTAAGCAGCAACAGAAGCAAGATACCCCCTTTCGGCCGCAGGTTGATGATAATGAATGAATTCTCTCTCTTCTTCTCTCTCTCTCTCTCTTCGAATTTCTTTTTGTGAATGTCTAAAGTATGTTGACACAAATGATGACATCATCCATGTTGTACCATGGGATGATGTCATCCATCAAGTTGTCAAAAGTCAACATGACTTTGAGATATTTTGTAAATATTTTGTAAATAGGTGGTTGGTTCCTTTTTGCCTTCTTTCTTCTCCTTCTTCTATAAATACTCAAATACTTGTTGTATTTGAGTGTGGACATTTTTTAGATGAAAATAAAGGTGAGGAGAGAAAGACTTTGAGCTTCCTTGTAACAGAAGAAAACATTAATACAAATATTGAGACTTTGTACTGAATACATGTGTTATATGCATCAGATCTTTCTTACGTCAGATCTGTGTGTTTATTCTGTTAGATTCATATCTAATTTTTTTCATTTGCTCATCAGTATTGCTTTAATCATTTATGTAAGTAAGTTTGGCTCTGTTTACTACCGATCCCAAAACATAAACCCTCTGACCTTTCTGCTTTGGAATTCATTTCTTTTCTCCCTTCGGATCTAACCTTTCTTCATCCCCTCTTTCATTCCTTTCTCTGCGCAGCCGGGAAATAAACCTACTGGGACGAGATCCCATCCCCCGAAGGCAGAATACTGTGAGACTTGCACAAGATTCCTACTGGTAGAATAGCAATAAACCAGTTTTACTTTGTTGACTCAAAGAGGGGCTATGCCCTGCACACTGTTGCCTCATTTATCCATAAATCTGCCTAAGCGACAGATTTTCGAACCAACAGTTTTTGGCGACTCCGCTGGGGATCGAACAAATCTATCAGATCTATGATAGTGGTAGGATAGAAAATTGTAAAAAATTTGAAAAATCACTATCTGTTTGCAAACTTTAAAACTTTTTGTTAAAAAATCCAAAATTTTGCAAAAGTGACCTGAATTGAAAATTTTTCTTCTGAGATCCATAGATCTGGCCTAGTTGAGGATCTTTAGTTTGCTGAGTTTTTATAAAAATCTATATTTTGCCATAGATCTGAGTTTTTGACAGTTTACCAAAAAATTTCAAACTCTTCAAAAGTCAACTCTAGACCTGAAAATCAGATTACTAAGCTTCACCATCATTTTATCCTTGTTGTTCTTTATCATTAAACCGCAATCGGTTTTTAGAAGAGGATAATTTTAAATATTTAGAAAAGTACATGTTGCTGGTTTTTGTCAGAAAAACCAGAAAATCAGCGAGTACAACCAAAAAGAAATTTTAAATCTGTGCCACAACGTTGCGGATCTGGAAGGCACGTTGGTGGGTGAACCTTTTACGCATAGCAGGAAAGCTCATGGAGAAATCGATCCTACTTTCGATCTACTTCAAAGCCACAATTTCAGTGTAACACCGACACGCTTCTCATCATTGAGCTCGGCTGACCGGTCATCCAGGAGTGTCTCACCTCCACGGAGAAAGAACCTCTCGCAAGGGGAATCCACATCCCTTTGCAGTGCTTTGCTTCTCAGCGGAACTGCACTTCCATCCCATGTTCTTTTTCTAGGCTTTCAAATGGCAAGTGCCATGGGGAAATGCTATGGGCCCCCTGGCTTTACCACATCCAGTTCATGCGCTCCCACATGGAAACCGAAAGAATTTTCCCAAATTTGACGAAAGCGGGAACCAAAGCACGGATTCACACATATCTGCATTCATCATGTCATGCACTATCCTGGATGTAACTTATGAAGACGTGTCGGTCCACGTTTTTCTGGAAACTTTACAAGGGCCCGCAGCAGAATGGTTTCAGCATTTACCGGCCGGATCTATTACCAGTTGGGCCACCTTGTGGGATGCTTTCGAAGACAGGTACAAGCCTTCAGAAGATGCATTTTCATTACTATCACAGATCACTCACCTGAAGAAGGAGGCCAACGAGACCATGCGTGATTTTATCGCCAGGTTCAATGCATTAATCAACCGTGTGCCTATTACCATGCTTCCAACACCAGAAAATTAGAAGTGCTTCTTCGTGAACGCTATGAGTTTGAAAGTGAGTTTCTTGCTCCTGCAAGAACAAGTGGCTACCTTGATTCTCACCCAGGCTGCTGCCATCCGAATTGAAGATAATTTGATAATATCTGGCGAATTGAAATGGGAATCCTCTAAGCCTAAATCTTCGGGCCCTCCGCCCACTACTTCGTCTGATCCAGCATTTCAAAAGATGGCGAACGACTTGCTTGCATTAAAGAAGTAGTTAGCCCAAGCTTCCCCCGGTTCCTCATACTGGGACATCCCACGAAGGAATTTTTGCTTCCAACAATATTCCTCAAAGGCCACGCTTGCCTACAACTACTCCGCGGTTAGCGCTTGAGGCTCCTCAGGTTAACGCCTTAGCAGAAATTGAAGAAGAGGAACAAGATTACGAGGAACCTTCATCTGAAGGTGAGGATGATCAAGATGTCGGTGAGCCGACTGGCGACTCTACTATCAGGTATATGGAATTTGAGGAGGAAGAATCCGATGAAGAGGAGGGTACACAGGGATATGCAAGCGGACAATCATATGTTGTTTTTACCCCGTTCACAAGGAAAAGAAGCAGAGGTTGCTGCCCATCTGCCGAAGGAGAAGGCCATGTCAAACATGCCTCCAACTATTGCTAAAAGAGATAATCCTCTTCCTACTCGACTCCCTATTAAGTCTTTTACAAGAAAGTCTTTTCCCCCCATTTCTCCTCCAAATCAGTCTTCTTCTTTTCCCATAAAGACCAGTAATTCTACCCTACCATCACGAAGTGAGGGACTCATTCCTTCACCAACGCAACCCTTGGCCGCATTTGACATAATTGACCATGCTAAAAATACCAAGATCCAAATGTCTGAAGCCGAGTATCTTCAGTCAAATCCCGAACAGCTTGTAAGATTGACCAAGTATATTCAAAGTCAAGCTGTCATAACTAATCAGGTTTCCCCAAAAGGAATCTTGTCACTCCTCCTACATCCCGCATAAATGTTTCCTCAACGTCTGCATCAGGCAAGATAGAACCTTTCTATCTCTCCCTCCTGATCAATGGCCACAAGTTAAGTAACTGCATAATTGATTCAGGAGCTTCCGATAACGTCATGCCGGAAAAAGTTGCCCATGCTTTGGGTCTCACCCTTACCAAGCCTTTTGGCAGATGTTATTCTTTGGAAACCAAGCAGGTTCTGTTGATTGGTCAAATCAAAGACGCGCAGTTTGCGTTTGTGGCGTTCCCAGAGAAAAGAGTAAAGATGACCGTCCTTGTTGCCGACATTCCAGCAGCCTACAGGATTTTGCTGGGAAGAAGTTTTTGCAGCGAAGTTGGTGGGGAGATTCATATGGATTGGTCTAAGGCTAGAATCCCCATCAAATGTGTAATGCAGACATTGGAGCTAGAATCACAAAAGAAGTACTTGGTTACTAACTCTGAAGACCCCAAAGCTCAAATTCTTTTCGCATCATCAGGAATGGGGAACTATTTCTTGTCTACTGAGTCCAACAATATGGGTGTCCTCGTCCAAGAAGAAGATCTTAATAAGATCTGGACTTTGCAGTTCGATGGCAACTGTGCAACCAGTGGATGTGGTGCCAGAGCTGTGCTAATATCTCCCGAAGGAAGAAGTTATTCCTCTCTCTTTCAAGTTGCAGTTTTTCAACACCAATAATACTGCTGAGTATGAATCTCTGCTACTCGGCATGCAAGCCGCAAGGGAAAGAGGAATCAAAAAGCTGAAAGTGCAAGGTGATGCAGAGATAGTCGTAAATCAAGTTAAGAGGATATATCAAGTAAAGAATGAGAGGCTCAGGCATTACCGCAATGCGTGGTGTGGGACAGCATCGAGGAATTTGATGCTTTTTCAATTAGAGGCAATTCCAAGAGCTCAAAACGACATGGCTGATTCATTGGCCGTTTCAACGTCCCTCATGCTCCCTCACCAAGGTTTGAAAACAGACAAATACACCATTGAGGTAGTTTTCCGCCCGAGCGTGCCAGACAATTCTCAGCATTGGCAAGTATTCAACGATGACAATCAACTCATTGCCTTTCTAGAAAAGACGGAAAATTTTAGTGAACTTCATTTTGAAGGATCCACTTCCACATGTCGTGAATCAGTCATCGATCAAAACGAGGAATCGAAAGGAAGCAGCGGCATATGTTAGCTAAAAGGAAATAAAATTCTGAAAGGGCCTGGTTTCCTTAGAATGGTTGTTCGACAGGCATGACCGTTTTGTAAAAAAGAAAAGGTGAGATGGTACGGACTCCTCCCCAGAAACCGAACCGGTTAATTTAGGTTTGGTATACCGTCCGCAGTTCGTGAACATTGGAAAATGTTGCACACCCGAAGAGAAACGGAAGTTTGTCAAGCTACTAAAGAAATACATGGATGTATTGGCATGGTCCTACGCCAATCTGAAGTCTTTTAAGCCAAAGGACATCCAGCATGACATCCCGTTGAAGGAGGACGTCAAAGCCTTTCTCCAGAAGCAGAGGCATTATAACCCTAAGATCTCAGGTACCATACAGGCTAAAATTTAGAAAATGTTGGATGCGAGAATTATTTTTCCTATCCATCACAGTACTTGGGTGGCCAATATTGTGCCAATACGCAAGAAGAACGGAGAAATACGCATATGCGTAGACTTTCGAAATTTGAATCAGGATTCCTTAAAAGACAACTACCCACTTCCCATAATGGATCAAGTTTTGCAAGCAGTAACTGGATCAGAGATGCTGTCTATGCTTGATGGTTTTTTAAGCTACAATCAGATTGAAGTTTCACCTGAAGATCAATTTAAAACAACATTCACTACTCCCTGGGGCACATTTGCCTACAGCAGGATGCCTTTTGGCCTAACCAATGCTGGTGCCACTTTTTAGCGGGCCATGGACCTTGCATTCAAAGGTATGATGGGGAAGGTCATTGTTGTTTATCTGGATGACTTGACTGTGTTCTCTAAATGACGAAGTGATCATTGTGATCATTTGGAGAAAGTATTAGCCAGATGTCGAGAGCATGGGATATCCCTGAACCCAAAAAAGTCTGTTTTTGGAGTCACGGAAGGAAAGCTGCTAGGGCATGTTGTTAGCAAGGAAGGAACGAAAATAGATACCGAAAGAGTTAAGGCTATTCAGAGCCTTAATTTTCCTACAAGAAAAACCGACATCCATTCTTTCTTCGGAAAGGTAAACTTTCTCAGGCATTTTGTTCCCAACTTTGTTGAAAAGACTCGTCATATATTAGACATGATGAAAGGGTCATCAACTTTCCGTTAGAGCGAGGAAGGAAAAAGGTCGTTTGAAGAAATAAAAGCTTACGTCGCTCACGCGCCAGTCCTGGTATGTCCCGACTTCTCCAAAGATTTTATCATGTATAGTTATGCATCTGAGCATACTGTGTTTGCCATCTTGATGCAAAAGAATTCGGAGGATGTTGAATCTTCAATTTCGTTCATGAGCTCTCCTCTCAAGCCTCACGAACTAAAAATGTCTCAGTTGGAAAAGCATGCCTTCGCCATTGTCAAAGCAGTCAAAAACTTTAGGTATTACATTTTAAATTCTCATACAGTAGTACTAGTTCCTGACACGGCAGTCAAATCAATCCTAACTCAACAGGAGTTAGGAAGCTTACGAGGAAATTGGATTGTAAAGGTCTAGGAGTACGATCTAGATATAAGGCCAACTAAGTTGGTAAGAGGCAAGGGCCTGTGTCATCTTATGGCTGAAAAAAAAGATTCAGAAAACCCTAAAGAAAAGGATGGTTGTACCGATGAAGTGCAAAGCCAGCTGGAGGAAGCCCATTCTCTACCTCTGGTCCTATTTGTCGTAACAAGCGATGAGTGGTATTCCGACATTGCTTTCTGCCTCACCTACGGCGAATGTCCAGCCTCACTTAACTGCAAAGGAGAAACACACTATAAAGCTCAGAGCAGCCAAATATGTCATATGGGATGACGGTTTATACAAACGTGGGATAGATGGTGTCCTTCTTGCGATGTTTCGACAAGCCACAGCAGGCGAAGTTACTTGAAAGTTTTCATAATTTAGCCTGTGGGGGCCATTTCTCCTCTTCCGTGACAGCACATAAGATCATTCAGAGCCAGGTACTATTGGCCAACGCTCTTCCAAAATGCAACCACCTGTGGTGGCAAAGTGTGAACCTTGCCAAGCAGTTCGTCGGCAAGCCCAAGTTGGTTGTTTTTCCCCTCAGGGCCGGTCATTGTCAACGAACCATTCAAGTAGTGGGGAATTGATTTTATTGGTGCACTCAATCCCCAATCGAGTGTCAGACATAGTTATGTCCTAATTAGCAACGGATAACTTCACCAAGTGAGTGGAAGCCATACCTGTCAAACATGCCACTTCCGAGGGTTGTTTGCAGTTTCATCAAAGAAAATATCATTGTCAGGTTTGGAGTTCCAAATAAGATTGTTGCTGATAATGCTTCTAACCTATCTTCATGGGAAGTTATCTAGTTTTTGCTATGAATATGGGATAACTTTGGCTCATGCCTCAGATTATTACCCCCAGGGAAATGGTCAGGCAAAATCCGAGTAACAAAAACTTGGTGACCATCATACAGAAAGCTAGTGGATGAAAATCAATGAATGTGGCACAAATCCTTGTACGACGCTGTTTTGGGTAGATCGCATTAATCCAAAAAGGTCTCTCGGTATGTCACCTTTTCAAGTGTTATATGGAACTGATGCCGAGCTTCCCATTTCCACTAAAATCCCTGCTCTGCGCTTGGCACGGGTAATTGAAGATGAAACCTTCCAAAATTATCTTGAAAAGAGTATCATGTATCTAATAGAGATCGAAGAAAGGAGAGTAAGAGTGATCGACAGGTTCACCGAACATCAGAATCAAGTCAAGAGGCTGTTCTATAAAAAATCCAAGCAGAGGGACTTCCAGGTGGGAGACCTCATCCTTCTGTAGGACAAACGAAGAGAGCCAAAAGGCATGCACGGAAAGTTTGATTCCCTGTGGAGAGGGGCCTTTCAAGATCAAGCAGCTCAACAGAGAGAATATTTTCTATCTCTCATATCTGGATGGGACCGAACTCTCGCTTCCCTATAGTGGGGCAACATCTGAAGATCTTCAGGAAGTAGAGCTTGATCTCTTCCCTGTACAGTTTTCTTTAATTGTGTGTTTTTTTTTTGTCATGTGTTTGCTTTCTGTCTGTTGTGTGTTTCCCCTTCCGGTCACGCTTGTTTTTGACTCTGTAACCCAATGGATAGGCACAAGAGATCTGAGATTCTCTACCCCTGAGGTTCACTCAGAGATAGTCCCCAAAGAGAGCAAGCTGTTATCCTGCAAAATTGGTAAGGGCAATTTTACAGATAACCATACCGAAATTTTGTTCCGATCCCTCGTCAGGGGATTCCTTGCGTTCGGAGTGTTGCAAAATCCCTTCCCGGGAAATCCAGTTTTCCGAACTTAGTCATTTTTGGTCTTTTTGGCCCGGCGCATATAATGACTATGCAACATAAACTTTTGATGCGCCCCCTTTAAATCCTTTGGCGCATGCTTTCTCCTGTCGAACAGGGGTTTTGGTGCGCCTCACTATGTTGAGACTTCCTTGCGTGCGCCAAGGCGCATGCGCCTTCATGTCAACAGAACGTTTGTTGCGCCACTTTTTGGTGCGCCTCAAGGCGCACATATTCCTCTGTCAACACCACTTTCGGTGTGCCAAGGGCGCACATATCTTCCGTGTTGACAATCGTTTTGGGTGCGCCAAAGGGTGCATGCATTTTCTTGTGTCGACACTCTTTTGGTGCGCCACTTGAAAAGTTGGTGGCGCATTTATTGCCTCCTCGCCTATATATAGGCGCATCTGCGCTGTCATTGTCACCCGAACTATCACGTGATTATTTTTAATATTATTTTCTCTGAGCCTGTCAGCGCACCTGCCCTGTCGCTTTCGATCACGTCGTGGACCCGTTTTCACGCTTTTTCATTGTTTAAATCCGGGTAAGTGGCCTTCTTTCTTTTGTGCGTTTTGTATTTGAGGTTTTTGGATGCTAGGCTGGTTCAGTTTGGATTGGAAACATGATGAAATCATGTTTTTTCCCCCTTGCTACTCTCTTTTCCATTCTTCCTCATGTTCTCCTCCCCTCTTTCTAGATCTACTGGGAAGGGGGACTTTGTCCTGAAAGTAATGACTAAAAATATCTTGGTATTAAATCTCTTCATCACCCAAATAAACCTTGCAAAAGGAGCTTAACCATATGCAAACCCCTCAGAGAGAGAATCAACCTTAAAAAGGAAACTATATTTTCCTTCTCCTTTGGCGCATCTGTCACCCCTGTTACACAAAGAGCAGCCGTGCCAATGGCGCACATTTCCTGCCTGCTGCATCGTGAAAGGTTGCGCCCTCAAGGCGCACTACCTTAGTTTGTTACAAACACTTTCCTCGTGCCCCCTCATGATGCACCAAACTTCATTTGTTGCATTACTAAATTCCTGTGCCCTTAGGTGCACCCAGCATCCATGTCCAGCATAGAAATTATCCTATCTGCCAAGTGCAGAGCTTTAAAAGGTGCAGGCACATCCCCCATTGCAACAACATCATGTGTCATGCATTCCATCCATGTGCCGCACCAAGTTCCCTTTGGCGCAAAAAAATCATATGTTACACAAACCTTATATATGCCTTTGGCACACCGAAGTTCCATGCAACATGAAATTTCTACACGCCTTCGAGTGCATGCTGTTCCCATGTAACATGAAAAGAATCCATACGCCCCTTTACAAAATGCATCCCCATGGTGCAGGTGCACTTGTGCTTACAACAACAAAATGCATCATGTAGTGTCTATGCACCATGCGCCCTTTGGCACCAATTTAACCCCTTGCAACCTCCCTTTCCTATGTGCCCTTGCCTATTTAGCTCTGTAGCCTACAAGTATCCATGCGCCATGCACCCTGAGGCCCTAAAAATCTGCTAACTCTTTATTCTATCAGCATTTTAATGGAAAATCAAATAGCTGACATGGCTTTCTTTGATTGGGTTTCACTTCTTATTCTTGCAGATCAGCAGCTAAGTTCAGAAGAACATATGTCAACATCAAACAAGAGACCTATGAAATCCAAAGGCAAGGCCAAGCTCACAGAAGAAGAAATGAAGTATAAATATCAGAGGGGTTAGAGGGTCAGAATGCTCGACTCCCAGGCAGAGTGTGACCTAGACATCAGAGACTCAGAGTTGGGTCATATTGACATGGAAGATTTCTGGGTCAGGACTCAGAAGGTCAGAAGAAGTCCATGGATGGACAAGCTGATGGGCAGTGCCTTGCACTTTGCTGGAGGAATCCCAGTCAGTGCCATGAACAATGAGTTTACGATGGTGGTTGCCCGGGTGCTACAACAAAGACACAAGATGTGTTCGTAAATGAGAAGGGCGAGGTCATAATTAACCTCACTGCCTGCCACTTTGAGATAATACTCGGCATTCCTCATCACCGTCACTTTTTGGCCATTAGACGAGAGGATTATATAAAATCCTGGGATGACAATGAAGATCAGTGCATGCAACTGATGAATGAAGTCTATCTGAAAGAAGAAAAAAGTAGTGACCCGTTGGCCACAAATCATTCACCATAGTGACTTTTCAGAGGAGCTGAACGACACCATTACATTCTTAAGCAGAGTCTTTGGGCTTCTTGATGCCCATTATTTCTGCAAGTGGATGTTGTGGTACCTTAGAAACGATGAACAAAAATACGCCCGATCAACGCTTTGAATGGGAAGAAATTATAAGCAGCACAATCTCTAGAGTAGCTACAATAACTTAACACAACGGGGAGGTTCTATATGAATTCTTACGTTTTTTATGCTGCAGCTTTAGAAAGGGACTACCCAGCTCTGATGCAGAGTGGGGTTTGGCCGCAAGTTAGAATCTATGAATACTATCTAGAGCTAAAGTTGGAGAATAGCATCCCTCAATTTAAAAATATCAATGATACATTTTTCTATTTCATCATATGCCTGTTGAGGTTGAATATGACTCACGGTCGTACGACCAAGAGCATCGTGGTAGCCACTGAAAAGTGGGGGACTCTGTTCACCCTAGTTCCCCACATTCACTTATCTGAGGGCAGCTAACTTCTTAGGGGATAGCTGACTAGACTACCGAGATATGCCAGGCCCAAGCTAATCCTATTAGAGGTTGTCGAGGTAGCTTGTTACCTACCATGAGAAGTGCCTTAAGAGAAAGAAGGGTGGAACTCCTTTCCCCCTTACAGTGGGTAGGTACACATGTCTCACTGACCACAAGGCAAAAGACATGTTTGCAGAGCTGGAGCTACTGAATCTGAAACATGACTTCCCGGTAAGGCTTACCTTTGACCCAAGAAATTTTCTTCCAAGGGCCAAGCTCGATCCAATCCACATCCCTCAGATCGAAGATATCTACATTGACCTATATCACGAGGTTGAGCTTAGGAGGAAAGACCATTCTCGTTTGGCCTTAGCAGAAATCATCTAGTACAGAGTAGTCCATCATCCCCAAAGGCTACCAAACTACCGAGTAGGAAGTGGATCAGGTGTATGTTGACATAGGTGGGGACGATTGGCCATTTCGCGATCAATTGATAGAACCAAAGCACCTCAGAAAATTGAGGAAAGATTCGAGGAAACTCTGCATAGAACAGAGCATTGGTGCCGAATGAATGGGGCTAATCTACCTCGGGGTTGATTTCACAACCTCTCCATTGGGTAACACACATCCTCGATCAAAATAATAGCCTAAAGGAAAAGGTAAAGGTAAAGAGGGTGAATCCAGCACCACTCAAGAGGAAGCTCCTGCAAATTCCTCCTTTCATTGCACCCGAACAGGTTGTAACTCTGGATTCTCTAGAGGAAGAAGTGGAAGAAGATGTTCCAATAGTCCCATCCACTTAGGATGTCGCCACTACTGCAACAATCGATGTCCCTTCTGTTCCTTCATCTTCTCCTCCTTCCCCTCCTTGAGTGACTCAAGTGACCATTCCTTTGGTCGTGTCCTCTCCCCTTTCTTCTACCATCCCTCTTGCTTGTTTGTCCATCTTCTCTTCTCTCGTGGACATATCCCCCTTCATTTCTTCTCTCATCTCTGAGCTCCCCTTCCCTTCCTATGTCTTCCTCTCCTGCAGTATATCTTCCTCCCGTGAGCACTTCTTCAGCCTCCCTCTCGATGCCGCCTCCAAGTGTCTCCACTTTTTTTCCTTCAACTACTGTAGCTGCCCCCCTTCTCTATTTCTGATCCTTCTCCCATAAGTCCAGCCTGGATCTCCCAACACCTGAGTCAGTAGAAAAGAAAATTTCCCATCGCTCCGATGGAATTTTCCATGATCCTGTCCAAAGGGGAAAAGAAGCAGAGATCCCGTAACACACTTCTCTCAGAGTGCTTCGGAGAGATAGGGTAATGGAGATCGCATACCTCAATCCCTCTCAAGGATAAAAAAGATCTATCTCCCACAGATTATACAGTGACTCAAGTCACAATGGGGACGTCTTCTGAAAGCCTCCAGGGAGAGGCCCTATCTGTAGTCAATGACGCCCTCTGAAAGAATCTTCAAGAAGACAGAAGAAGAGAAAAGGCTATTGAAAGAGAAAAATAAACATCTACTCCAAGCCTTATAGAAGATGGGCAATGCAGCTCCAACAACTGCCACTAAAACTCCTGAGCCTCTAAGCTAGGATAAAATTAATGAATATGTAAAAATTGGCGAGCAGGGCATGGCAGTTTTCAGCTTGGAGGAGCCAAATCCTCAAGGACAGTGAAAGAGTGATCACCAAGTTCTCTGATTTATATCTGAACATCAACTAGGTGAATAAGGAGCTCCAAGCATTAGCAGGACCTATATCAGAAGAGCTACACCATGCTAGGCTGCAGCATGAGACCTTTCAAAAAATGTTCGACTGTTCAGTCGAAGATTTGGTCAAGTTCGGTGTTTTCGGTCATCCCAGGGCCCTCAATAAAGTCATTTCCACCCTGGACTACCAGATGGATCAACTGGAATTCATCCTTGAAAAGATTGATAAGGTAAAGGAAGAAGCCCTGGACGCGATGCACCAAATGGAATAAATCATTCTCAACATGTCTCCAGGGTTGCTTACTCCTTCCTTCACCTTAAGGAAAGTTGATGAAACCATCTAGATCTTCAAGGAGATCATTTTGCAAGGGCTGGGGCCATAGGTCACTTTTGACACAGAGTCTATCAATAACTTGCTGGCCTGTCGGGACTTCATCGGGTTCTTAATAGAAGTAGAGAAAGAATATTCCAAACTCCTAAAGAACCTCATAGATGAGTGGGAGACTTGCGAGGCAATCAGTGAATGCAACACAAGGGATCCTTCCCAGGTTGAATTACCCCCAAATAGGGCCCATGATCGGCAAGTTCATGGAATACCATGCTCAATTCCACATCTCGTCACCTGAGCAGCAACAAAAGCAGGCTACCCCCTTTCAGGCTGCAGGACGACAACGACGAATAAGTGGCTTTCTATTCTTCTCTCTCTTCTTCGACTTTCTTTTTTTGTGAATATCTAGGAGTATGTTGGCACAAATGATGACATCATCCATGTTGCACCATGGGATGATGTCATCCATCAAGTTGCCAAAAGTCAACATGACTTTGAGATATTTTGTATATCCTTATAGATATTTTGTAGATATTTTGTAAATAGGTGGTTGGCTCCTTTTTGCCTTCTTTTCTTCTCCTTCTTTTATAAATACTCCAATACTTATTGTATTTGAAGATGAGTGAATATCTTTTAGATGAAAAATAGAAGTGAGAAGAAAATACTTTGAGCTTCTTGTAACAGAAGAGAATTATTAATACAATATTTAGACTTTATGCTGAATACATGTGTTATTTACATTGGATCTTTCTTACATTCGATCTGTGCACTTGTTCTGTTGGATCTACTTCTGTTTTATTGTCATTTATTCATCAGTATTACTTTGCTCATTTATGCAAGTAGGTTTGGCTCTGTTTACTACCAATCCCAAAACATAAACCCTCTGACCTTTCTACTTTGGAATTCATTTCTTTTCTTTCTTCGGGATTTGATCTTCCTTCATCCTCTCTTTCATTCCTTTCTTGTCCGCAGTTGGAAACACCCCTATTGGGATGATATCCCAAAACCCCGAAGGTAGAATATTGTGAGACTTGCACAGATTCCTGCTGGTAGAATAGCAATAAACCATTTTTTCTTTGCTGACTCAAAGAGGGGCTAAGCCCTACACACTGCTGGCTCATCTATCCATAGGTCTACCCAAGAGACAGATTTTCAGACCAACACACTCATGTATGTTTTTTTGGGTTACAATCAAATATTACTTGCTCCATAAGATCAGCACAAGAACCACCTTCATCACACCTTGGGGGACCTTTTTTATCGAGTCATGCCCTTTGGCCTTAAAAATGTTGGTGCTACATATTAGCGGGCTATGACTTATATCTTCCATGACATCATGCATCGCATATTAGAAGATTATGTAGATGATCTTCTTGCCAAATCCAAACATCGAGCCCATGAACACCTTACAGTCTTGAAGGTCATCTTTGACCGTCTCATTAAGTATTGTGTTCACCTTCAACCTAAGAAGTGCGTCTTTGATGTTCTCTCTGGAAATCTCCTTGGGTTTATCATTTCTTTATGTGGCATAGAAGTCGATCCCACTAAAATCAAGGCTATTCTCAGAAATGCCTCCTACCTACTAACCTTCACCAACTTCATAGTTTACAAGGTAAGTTGCAATCTATTCGTCATTTTATTTCACAGTTTTCCAACTGTTGCCACCCATTTCATCATCTCCTAAAAAAGGACGTCTCCTTCAAATGGGATGATGAATGCCACAAAGCCTTTGAAGCCTTAAAATAGTACCTCCTCCAACCATCTTGTACTCATCCCTCCTAAGGATCACCAACCATTTTACCTTTACATTTATGCCACTGATCATTCCTTGGGTGTCATGCTCTCTCATCATGATGAGAAACACCATAGAGAGTAAGCGGTTTATTACATAAGTCGTACCCTTTTGGACTACGAAACTCGATATAACCATGCCGAAAAACTTTTCTTAGCATTGGTTTTCATTTCGCCACTAAACTTCGCCATTACCTACTTAACCATAAAACCTTTGTAATCACCAATACTAACCCCCTTACATTACATGTACACCAAGCCCTACCAACATCAACGTGTTCATATGTTGGCTCATGCTTCTTGCCAGACCTCGACCTTGAATTCACTCACCAAAAATATGTCAAAGGCCAAAGTATCACTGACCAACTTGCAGACACCTCTCTCTAGAGATCAACCATCTAACTTTGATTTCCCAGACGAATCCATTACTACACTTTCACTTGGATGATACCCGTTTACCAGATGACCTTATCTTTTGACGGTTCCAAATGTCAGTGTTGGGGGTGGTGCTAAGCGTTATCCTCATTCCTCTTAATGGTGAACCTATGCCATTATCTTTCAAACTAGATTTTTATTGTACTAACAATATCGCCGAATATGAAGCCCATTTCATATTAGGTCTCCAAACTGCCATCCCCTTAGATTTTAAATCGATTAATATCTTCGGTAAACTCTCAACTGGTCGTAAATCAAGTCAATGGCATATACCAGTGTCGTAACGAAAATACTTCAAAAGTATAAACATCATGTGGACATAATTTTGACTACCTTTGACCATTATGAACTTCAAACCACTCCATGTTCCACTAAAATATTTGTGGATACCATGGCCTACCTTGCTTCTCAGATACCCGCCTCATCCTCTAACTCGAAAATATTTGTCACAATACAAAGGTTTACAATCACCTTCTTATCTATTTCATGAGATGTCAACTCTCATCAGAACCGTTCAACCTAACCCACGTGACCTTTGGTATAAGTAGTTTGTATGACTATCTTTCCCTTTCAATTCTACCTCCTGACCTTACTCGTAATGGACAACGATGCCTTTCTCAAAAATGTCTCTCACTATGTCATCATGGGAGGCCTTCTTAATAAACATGGCTTTGATGGTATCCTCTTACGATGCCTTACAAGTTCTAAAATTCCTTATACCATCAAGGAAGTTCACGCCAGAATTTGTGGAGGTCATTTCAGTGGCTTAACTGTCGCTAAACACATCCTTTTCCTCGGCTATTATTGGCCAACCCTCATCCGTGACTTTTGTGACTATGTCAAACAATGTGTGAAATGCCAGCAACATGCTAATCTTCATCACACACCTAGTCACGCCCTACAGGTCGCACAAGACCTTTGGCCTTTTTCTCAATGGGGTTTAGATCTTGTCAGAGAGATCAATCCTCATTCTTCACAAATGCCAAAAATGGATTATTACCACTATTGAATACTAGACTAAATGGGTAGAAGACATCCCTCTCGTTTCTACAAAAGTTGAGAAAATATGTGAATTCATCAACCATCACATCATTTTGTCACTTTGGTGTCCCTCACCACCTCATCATTGATAATGGAAAACAATTCAAGAACAAAACCCTCTGGAAACTTTGTGACACCTTTGGCATTCAACTTAGTTTTTCTTCATCTTACTACCCACAAAAAAATGGCCAAGCGAAATCAACCAACAAAACCTTAAACAAAATTGTTATGAAAGTAGTTGGTGATACTGGAAAGGATTGGCACACACACATTCCTTTTGCCTTATGGGCTCACCATACTAGAATTTGTACCTCAACTGTAGCTATGCCTTTCTCTCTAGTCTATGGTACAGAGGCTGTTCTACCTCTTGACGTCTAGATATCGTGTCTTCGTATCTCTCTCAAAGAGATGCTCAACGATGATGACTTTGATCAGGACCGATTGTCACAACTAGAGTTATTAGATGAACGTCGTCTTAATGCTCTTGATCACCTTCAAATATACCAAAAATGTATCAAATGTGCCTATGATAAATGCATCCATGAGCGAACCTTCCAGGTCAGCAACCTTGTCCTGAAGGAAAATCAACATGTAACAAAAGAGGAAAAAAGAAAATGGGACAAATTTGCTCCTAATTGGCTTAGACCATAAATTGTTACTCATACCTATGGATCAGGTGCTTACCATTTGTATTCACTCGAAGGTAAACCCAAACCTAAGCCCCTCAATGCCTTGTATCTTTGACCATTCTATTGTTGAATCAAGTCTTATATCACCTTCTATCTATTTAACTCTCATCTCTTGAGCACCATTCACCTTCCATTTTCACTATTTTAAGGATCAATGACTAAACCAAGAATAATGTGATTATCCGTCACTCTTTCAACCTTATCTTCCATATGAGTACCACGGCTCTACTCATGACATGATTCTCATGCATACTTTTCATCTTTTTCAAGATGGAATCACATGGTTGTTCATCACTTAAAACCTCTCTATCATAGTTAACCTCTGTGCGTTACAGTTTTTGTCTTTAAAACAAGAGCTTATTTTTCTCTATAGTCTGGTCCATGACATCAAAGTCTAAAAGAAAAATACAATAAAAAAATCAAATGGGATGCAAACTCCTTGAGTCAAATTTCCAGCACAAAGATGAATCCTTCACAAAGGACATCTATTCTCTTTATCTCGCTACTAATAAATAGACTTCTCCCTCGAAGGACAACTATACAAATCTAGCCATATTGTACTTAGTCTCTCATCAAAAGAAGACTATTCTTGCAAAATAAAATAAAACTATTATGAAGCTTCCCGCATTGATCAACTTCACGAAGACGTCATGAAGAAAATTTACTCATCCCATATAAACTTCCCACATCGATCAATCTATCAAAAATAAAAGCATAAAGAAGAAAATGAAAACTTTTTTTTTATCACGGAATTGCCTATACTGATCTTGGGTCTCTTGCCAAGTAGGCATATGGTCTCACACTAGGTTACACTAATAACCAACCATTTTACCTCATCGCCTTTTTCACCCTAATTTCCTACCCGCTCAAGGGATGTGTCACACATGCGACATTTTGTGATCATGTGACTTTATTCTATCTTAGCATAGTCCATTATGCAACACCTTTTAGGGTCTTATGCTCATAAGCCCATCTTTAGTGTGATCGACTCGTTATGGTTCTTATCAATTAAGTGAATCTTTTTATCACCTCTTACCAATCACCTTCTTCATTACTTGTTGATCATCTTATACATGACCAAGCCTTTGACACCTCAATTTCACCATACCTAACTGACCTCAATTCACCCACACCTACATGACCTAAAAATCAACCATACCTATATGACCTAAAGACTCACCATGCCTATGACCACTCAACCAACACCAAACCAAATACCAACCATCTACCTCATCATATTCTTCCCTAGCTTACGTGAGAACTACATCGGCCCGAGGTACCTATTTTCCAAGGCTATGTAGGCAACACTCCGAGGGCATGGGGCCCTTGGAGGTTAGCTCAGCCACTATTTACCCTAACCATATCTCCCCCTTCATTTCTCCATTCATCTTCTACCTTAGTTAGTTTCCATCTTCTACACTACTTGGAAATTAAATAAACATACAAGTATATAAACATGTATACTTACATATTTCTTAAAAGCATCATATCATTCATCCATCATTTCAAATTTCCATGATATCAAATATTTTTGAAATTTACATCATACCATACATATACATCATCATTTATTTCCCATGTTACTAATAACTTGGAAATTAAATCATAACTAACAAACCTAAACTCCACCATGCCTAATTGACCTAACTCAACCATGCCTAAACCACATAAACACCACCATGCCTAACTGACCTCACTCAACCATGCCTAAATCACCTAAAACCTCGACCATGCCTAACCAACCTAACTCAACCATGCCTACATGACCTCCACTCCATCATGCATAATTCACCTAGTTTACATCACATACATAATAACAAATGGAAATTAAAAACACTCGTACATCATCCATACCATCAGTATCATCATCTATAAAAGTTTTTGTATCAATACAAATGTACACCGATGCCAATACATACAAATATCTCCAATCACTCAGATACAACCTCACCATCTTCAGTACGCAGGCTGGTATAAAAATCAAAATCTCAAAACTCTCATATACATCCTCACTATCATTGGCACACAGGACGGTATATACCAAAAAATTGATACATAGATCATATCCGGTGACTAATTGTCACCTCACCTGATATCCATACATGTCTCATCTATCTCCTCCTCCTCTCTACCTGTCTGTCACCCTGCCAACATCTCTCCACCTGCCATAGGTCTCAGTCTAGTCTTGACCTAGCTTGCAGTTAGATCTAGTCTCTATAAACTCGTTGTCTCACCCTGACCCTGTCTCTGGGCTCGCCGCCCCCATATGCTCTTTGAATTATGAGTGTGTGATCTAGTCCTCTCACTTGCTGCTTGATGTGCCTTGTACTCAACATAGGAAGGGGCATCTATCCTGCCGGTCATCAAATGATCCTGATAGTACCAGACCTCATTCAGGGCATCCCTAAATCTTGCCATCGACACCATCTATAGTGGTGCCATAGGTCTCACCACAATCTGTGAGCTTTGTCCTGTTAATGCTAGCCATCAGACCCTGTACCTATGATCCCTGTCATCCCTATACCATGAGACCCTATCCCGCTACTTCCTATCATATAAGACCCTATCCCTGAGCCTGTGGGGGCACATGTGCTACAACATGGGACTTGTAAGGCCATAACCTGAGCCTGTGTAGTGGCCAACTGGCCCTGAAAACCTGCTATCTGCACTTGTACGGAGGTTATCTGTCCCCCATCCCCATCTCCATCTTCACCCTGTGCTGGTGGCTATCCCTGTGTTACCTGGGCTTGTAAGGCCACCACCTGAGCCTATAAAATGGTAACCTATGCCTCTGACCCATTCGGCTTCCCATGTAACACTGTAATCTGTTCTTGAAGGGAAGCCACTTGACCCTATAAAGTATCCCTCTGAAATATGATGGTGGCTAAGTTTGGCTTGCCCTGGCCTCGGAGGTGCCGCTCATAGTTGTGCTGCCCACCACTATCTATCGGTGACCCAAACATCATCGATCCACTTGTCCACTGGATGCTCCTCCTACCCTATCGATAAACTCGAGCATGGTGGAGACATAGGTATCTCCACGATCATCTCTCTTGTAATGTGGAAACGATGGAGGCACATCCTGTAGCAACCCAAACTGCTGTCTGACCCTATCAATAGGTATCATCTCGTGCTCGCTAGCATGACACCCCTGAATCTACCTCAGTAGTTGTAACTCCTCTAACTCCTCCACCATGTCCCTGTATGAGGGTTAACCAATATATGGTCTCCAAACAATATCCACACCAGACAATCCCTGCAACAACTGCCTGTAATACGAAACATTGTGTGTAGCCCTAGCCATGTTGTGTTGTCCACCAAGTGGTGGTAGCCACTATATGTAGCCAACTCTGACCAAGCAACCTCTGAACCAATCATGTCAGGGCAAACCAACTGGTCACACACATATGATATGCTCATATGTCCATTAGTGTAATAGAAAGGTGTAACACAAACTGAACCGTCGTAATCTCCTGTAGGCCCACAACTCCCTATATAGCTACACCAAGAATGTTGGTTCCTAGGCAAAACAAATCCACTCCTCCATCATATCCTAGAGCACTCCCACCATTGATCATGGGAATCTCCCACCCTCCACATCTGATAAGGTGAAACAACCTATCACCTCCATCATCAACACAACCAACCTCGTCTTCTGAGGATGTGCCGCATACATGTCTCCATAGTTAAGGCTCGCGCTATGGTACCTCATCTCGCCCATCACCTCCCCAAATACAGACACTATTGGCTCCTCCGATGCCTCCGAAGTAATAGAATAAATCGGCTCCCCAACTATCGGTAGCCGTAGAATCTTGTACATATCCTATAGGGTGACAATCATCTCACTCATTAGTAAATGAAACATGTTGGTTGTTAAATCCCATCTATCGATGAGTGTGACCATCAAACTAGGATCTTGGGCTATACGCCTATAGCGTCAGATCCCAATCAATCCAACATCTGTCATATGCTCCCACTCTTCCATGGTCACACTAGACCACATCACCACCAGCAGAGGTGGTACTCTGTCCTGCATCGACAGCTGGTCCCTAGCCTGCATCCAACAACCCACAACATTGTTAAGACCTGACTTTATCCAATTACCTATTAACCCAAAAACCATACCCAACCACATCAATCATGATTACCCTATTTACCTAATTCACCTATAAGCCTGTTACCCTTTACAATCATGACCCATCACCTTAACATTGTTTAACCTACTCACCTATCCCATATCCCCAAAAATCATATTCTACCCTTTATCCCTCTACATAAACTCTTTCCTTGTCCTTACTTTACCCCTTTTCCTTTCCTACCTGCTATTTTTACCCCTATTCTTCCTTCATCGTAACCGTCCGCCGTGACTGTCACCATTTCTACCCTGAATGTCAACGGCTACCTTTCACCGGTGTCGGTCACCTAAGACCTGACCGATGCCGGCCAGAGCCAACTGATGTCGGCCAACCCTTGAATGACGTCGGTCTCTATCGCGGCAAACAAAAATTAAAAACCCACCATCCAAAACCAGTTTTCACCTACCATTCACTAAAATCTAGCCTATATCTTACCTCAATCTACCACACTTTACCTTATAGTCATGTTTTACCTACATTGGCCCTTCCCCATATGGATTTTACCTTATTTTCATCAATTTTTAAAAATGAAAACATCCCACCCCACATTTCTTCATTATACAATATAATTTAATCACATAACCAGCCAAAGGCAACCTCCTACCTCATCGCGATATCATCTCCTTAGTGGCACTTCTAACCATTGTGTAAGTGGTCCACCCAAACCCTCTCCTGCCTCTGCCATGCTGAAATATAACTCGACTCTCTCAAAAAATCTACTCGCTCCTCTCGATCTAGTGGACCTGCCTGCCGACATAGATTCCCATACTTGTCACTCATCAAATCAACTCGGCACGTCGTTACGTTGCTTTCCATGGAAGCACAAATGCTCTGCCATTTTCACAAATGACAAAAAGTATAAATGAATCTGTAAAGCACAAATTTTATTTTTTAACCCCCAACCCGACCTGACTGACATCGGTCATGTCGTGCTCTAGGAAACTGACGTCGGTTAAAACATAACTATCATCAGTCATTTTCCATTGATATTTTACCCACCTTTAGCCCATTTTGACCTAAAACCATTACAGCCAAATACCTTTTGACCTCACCAACACCTATCATACCCTACCCACTAGCCTACTCTACCTATACATTTCCTAAATTATGTTTAGAAACTTGTTATTTATCTATACCTCGACCATACCCATCACTTGACTTATGTATCTTGATCTAAACCACCTTTGGTGACCATTTGAACTAATGTACTCGCTATACCTTACGATGCTATTCCCCGTATTGATTAGCCTGATGACCTTACCTTGTCTATTACCATGCCGTTTATCCCAACCAAATGTTTAGTGTACCAGATCATACCTAAACGTTCATGTACCTAACCTACGTTGTGTTTTCGGACCATATCCTATACCTTGGATACCTTGAATCACTTCACTCTTGTTTGGATAAACCTATCGACCTTTGACGACATAGAGTTTACAAGCTCTTTAATTTGGTATTGTATTGTAATTTGAGCTTATGTGTGCGTCCAATTGCTTCTGGCTATTACCCAATACCTGTGACCTATGACCCATTACCCAATATCAATTACCTATGACCAATGACCCATGACCCACAAACCATTACCCAACATGCCCATCCCGTTACTTGCTACACTTCACGTTTCTCAATCACTTGTTTATCAAACCATTCCTCGACTCTATATCACACCTCATCAGTTCCTGGTTTCAGGGGGTTCACCTTCACGCACACTTGAGACAACCTCACCTTTTGCCTTACTTGGGGAAACCTCACTCTCACCCATACATGGGGTAATCACTTTTTTTTCAGCGTCGCTTATCAATAAAAACTATGTGACAAAAAGGGGCAAATGTAGACGCCCAATTTGTGTCACACTCCCTTGTGTCCTCTTTCGAGTAGTCAGCCTAACATGTTAACCTAACCATGACCCCTTTACCAAATATTCATATTAATTTAGTTACTTACAAGTGAATTAATACCCATCCTCACATAATTTATTAATTTAATTACTTTAAATAAATTAATTCACACCTCACCATGGACTTGTTCTTAGCCTATTAATTAACTAAGACTCAGTCCCCACTTATCCTAACCACTTGAGACTTGGTCTCACCCTAATATTAAATTCCTATTCTTTCTCCAACAGCATGCCCGCTTATCTAAGCATTAACTACCACTTTAGACTGGGGGACCAACAGATAGAGCTCGCTAGAAATAGCCAAGATCTACTATTTTTGGTAAACCTAGGATGTCCCGCCTTGATTGATGCCAATTAACCCTCAACCGATGCCAGTCAACTTGACTGTTGTCGGTCACCATATATACAATTTGGCAACATTTTTCCCAGGTTGGTCACTTTGAGTTTTGGGAGAGAGATATCTATATTCAAATGTGAACTAGAGTTTTCTCAAGGATCAAGATGACATAATACATCTAGCCAGAGATCCAAGCAAGTACCACGACTGATTTGAAGGCATAGGCATTCACGGTAAAATTCTGGGAAGCCCTACCGTGGCACTGACCACCAAGTTCATAGATCAATCATCACCTTCCTTCACCCACCAATTTTACAGGAACAAGTAAGCATGTTTTTATTTTTGTATCATTCATGTACTTATTCATTAAATTGTTTATCTCTTTGTTATTCCCTATATTCAGTCACCTCCATTTTCCAGCCCGTATCCTTTTCCATCCACCACAACCTTCCGAATCCTTATTTGTAACCTCTTACACATTTCTAAGTTTTTATCACCTTATCACGAACCCAACCAGTTTCCTTTCATTCTCTATGTAATCACAGAGAAGCTAAAAACCACGTGTTAATCAAATTTCATCAAATTGCCCTTGCCAACGGTGGTTACCTTAACCATCGTCAGTTCCCCCTTTACCAACATCGGTCATTAGACCGACGCCGATTACTGTATCTGCAGCCAGAATTTTTCTAAAGTGATCTTAACACCCCAAAGGCGTCACAAAAGTCTCACCCAAGCCAGATACCCTACCTAAAACTTATCCTTAGATCTTCCCATTTCTCTGTGCAGACACAGAGAGAACCTAGAAACCTATTTTGATACTTTACCATTCCTACAGAAACTGAGATCGGTTACCCCTAACTGGTATCAGTCATAGTTAAACTGTCATCGGTCACACCTTGACTAGCATCAGTCTCAGTGTCTGGAAAACTGCCTCTGACCGACAAGCACCCCAATCATCCAAATCAGTCCCAAATTGTACCAAGCCTTACCCATACCCTGTCTGTGACTTCTAGACAACTTTCCCATCCTGTGACCTGACCTGTGACCTTTGGTAGTTGAATATCGAAGAATTTAAGTGGATTAAAGTTGATAAGTAATCTGAGATACCTAAATCAAACTATTAGTACTATATTCATTTATCTACATGTTCATTTACTTTGAATTGAAATATAGATATTAGTGGATTGATGACCATTGAGGAAGTATCACACTTCATGGATCTAGCTTGCGCTAGGCAATCCACTAACCTTTTGCTATTAACTTTGTTTCTATTGTCTTTCTTTGCATTTCATGTAGTTCCTCCTAGCTAAAACGTAGTTCTCGCAATCAACATTTGATTACGAAAATCAGAACGTGCACACAACCTTCAACCGAACATGATGAACAAGTATTCCTCCTCGGCCTATCACCTCTTATCTATTTCATTAATTTGCTAATAATCTAGTGCAACATTAAGGACACTATTTCACACATAAGCACAAAGAACTACGTCGAGTCTGAGATGTAGTGCAGTGCTTAGTACTAAGTTCACTCATCAGGTGACCATTGAGGTCAGTTTGACTTCACATATTGCATATTTTATTTGAAAACTAATATATTTGGGAGCTTGTGTAAATAGCTAGGGTTTGTTTTGAAAGTTACATGTATAATCGAAACCTTAACAACAAATTCGTGGTGAGAAAATATATTTTGGAGCGAAGAACCTCAAATCTAGAAAAAAGTAGATCTTGAATATTCACGTAGTTACTAGCACCTAGAACAGGCACTAGCACTGTGAGAATTCCTATCCGCCTGTGAGCACTTCTCTGTAGCACAATTTAGAGTGAAAAAACTCTTTATAAGCCATTGTGACATCATTTCCATCCAGATCCAACATTTTTATAGTTACAATCACTTCCAAATCACATTAGGTCAACTAAGTCACCTCTTTTCTATAACTTACTTAGTGTTTCCTATTATTGCATGCTTATTGCTTGTTTTTACTTTATTTTATCACTAATATATCATTTTTTGGATTTAGTTACTCTGAAATAAGGTTTAATTTAATCTAGATTAAATCATCTACAAGGAGTGTAGAATTTAAAGAAAAACTAAAACTACAAATATCCCATACAATAATGGACTTTTGGATCAGATTAATAACAATGTTGATGGACAGATATGTGAATATTCTCAGCAGTACACGAATTGAGTATAAGTTTTGGGTTGAAAGCATCAGAAAATATGACTCTTCAAGAATATTATACTAGTAATAATCCATACCATAAACACCTAAAAAAATTGGTTGTGATGCATATGTGCATATTACCAAGGAGAAGAGAACAAATATTGACTATAAGTCTTATAAGTGTGTCTTCATTGGATATGTAAATGGTGTAACAAGGGTACAAGGTATAGAATTTAATAATAGAGAAGGTGCGTATGCATTCATAATGTTTCATTCAAATGGTTCAGGAGGATCCCTAGATAAAGGCAGTGTGTAGCTACAAAGATGATCTAAAAATTATGAAGGAGAAACTAAATGAAGAATAAAAAAGGGTTTTAATTGACACAAAGTTTGAAGAACCTATATTTGAGTATGAATTTTCTAATAAAGAAGTGTGAGAAGATAAATAAGAACCTCATAAACTTATATGTATAAGGTGAGAATTAGTGAGAAAAATACCCAGAAAGGTATAGTCTAGTTTATTACTATTTTTATTTACTACTATCAATAATAAATGGTGAAAATCCAAAAATAGTGTAAAAACATCTTGCATATAGGGAAATCATGTCTTGTAAGAACATCGTGAGGAGGAGGAGTCTCTAAAAACTAATGAGAGTTGGTGTATTGTTAATTTACCTCATGAAAGAAAGCATGTAGGTTGTAACTAGGTGTACAAGAGGAAGTACAATGTGTAAGGTAAATTGGATATGTATAAATCACCTCTTGGCTATTAAAGGGTTCTCATAGGTCAAAGGAATTGAATTCAATTATGTGTTCTCTCCTATTGTAAAATTTACTTTTATAAGATTTATTTTAGCTATTGAAGTTGCATATGATCTAGAGATAGATTATGTGAATGTTAAGATAATGTTTTTGCATTGAGTATTTAAGGAAGAAATATCACATGGTACATCCTATAAGTTTCAAAATGAAAGTAAAAGAGGATTTGGTCCATTACCTGAGGAAATTCTTGTATGGCTTAAAAAATAACCAAGGATGTGGAATCATAAATTTGACATCCATGTGCAAAACTTTGGTCACATATGTAGTGAGATAGATCCTTGTGTGCACTTCAAATAGGAAGGGAATGATTTTTTCATCATAGAGTTCTACATTGATTACATGATGTTGATTAGAAAATTCAAGGATTATTAAGCAGGTAAAGTATCAATTGTTTGTATAGTTAGATACGAAATATTTTGATGTTATGAAGTTTATTACGAAAACATGGAAATTATGTGAGATCATGAGTGAAGAAAATTCTTTGGTTGAGAAAAAGGAATTATATTAAGATGGTTTTGGAAATTCTTAAAATGCATAACAGTAGACTTGTTGGCACGCCTTATTTTAGTTGGTTAAAAACTCTTTGTTGCACAATATACAAAAAACAAAGAGAAGTTAAAGGACATGATTTGGGTACCATATGAAAATTTAGTGGGAATATTGATGTGTGTAATGGTTTACACAAGGCTTGATATTGCACATGTAGTGAGAGTTATTAGTAGATAGATGGAAAATATTAGGCAAGAACATTAGATTGCGGTAAAAAAAATTTTCATATATTTGTGCAAAACATTTGGTCATATAATTTTTTATTTGGGAATTCCCAATGATAGTAAGGTATTTATTTTATATGGTTTAGTGGGATATAAATGCTATGGAGATTTAGATTTTTTGTGTATCCACTAGTGGATATGTTTTCAACTTATTCGTAGGAGTAGTAAGTTAGATGAACAAATGTCAATCAAGATTTAATATTTCCACCACTAAAGAAGAGTACATGGAAAATACTCATGCAAGTAGGGAATTAGAATGATTTAAAAGCTCTTATGTTCCATAATTTGGGTCATCCATGAAATGGTGGGCATAGATTGTGACTTGCACAATGTGATTTTTTAGGTTAAAAACCCTAAAAATCATGCATGCACAAAATATAATGATGTTCCATATCATTTTATATGGAAAATGATGGAGGAAAATAAAGTGTTACTGAATAAGGGGGACAATCTAAATGTTTTTGAATCATTGAATAAGGTAGCGCATCTTGAGAAGTTTATCTAGTTCCAAGAAAATATGGGCTTAATCAATTATGTCTACTAAGTAATGAATTTGTACTCCCTTCATGCAAAGTGTTCACCTAAGAGAGAGAATATTGGTAATGTTTCAAATTTTCATGGTATTGTGCAATAATCCCACTCCTTTGTAATGGCCATCTTTATTTTGTATTTATTATCATGAAATGGTTAGATTCCGTAGTAGTACATAACTTCAATGTACAATAAAGGAGTTTTGAAGAATCAAGTATTTTAGATTATAAGATTACATGTAAGTGTGTGGGTACTTAGGCATAATAAAATATTCTCTAGAGTTACAGGTGCAAAATGAAAAATATGCAAGATTGTGCATGGGACCAATGTAGAGTGAGAGTTTCTTTATGGTGCGTAGAAGAGGTACTACAACCTATGGATAACTTTGACATAACTGTAAATAGTGATAGTTGTGCATTATCAAGAATTTTTCAAAGGATTGGAGATGTAGAGTGATGGGATAAGGATGACTGGGTAGAGGTTAGAGGGAATTTCATGATTATTTTTTAGTTTAATCTATGGATTTCTCAAAGTCATACCTTTTTTTGAGATTTCTTTGATTCCTAGGATCTAACTATGTAAAGTAGTTGTGATAGCTATTTTGGGGGATTTTTTAATTATAAATAAACAACCATGTCTAGGATGAATTAGAGGAAGGTTAATGTACATTGTGTATTGAGCATTCACAGTGTTTAATATTATAGGTATTGTAATCAAGTATTTTAGTTGTGTAATTTTTCCACATAGGCTACTAAGTATTATGAATAGAGTCTTGTTCATATATTTTTATAGTGATAAGTTAGATTAAGTGTAACCTCAAGAAATATCTTTTTTGCTATGCCAATTTTTACTTGAAATGTTTTTCACAACATAAAATTTTATTTATATCTTTTGTGTTTTATGGTTTCCCCTTCTTGTACCATTTTGATATTCATGTATATCTATCATATATTTTGTATTAGATTTATTTAACTTTCTCTTATTGAATTCATGTGGTTTATTGTATTGATTCCAAAAAGTGCAAACCATAATACTCTTTTTCAATGATAGAAAAAGTAGACACAAATAGTTCTTATAAACTCATTGAGACATTACATAAACCAATATTTAATATGTAGTCATAGGTAGACCACAATGTACATACACCATAATATAAATCATTATACCCAAAAAAAATATACTTTCTCTTCTTGTGCATTCTTGATACCCAAATTTGATTTTATCTTAGGGTACCATATAATGCATTTTGCAACATATCAATGATTTTCATCAGGTTCATGAAAAATATAGAATAATTCCCTTTACATATATAATGTTTACAATGAGCGTGAGTGAAGTACACGAGTTGTCCCATGAGATGTATATAAATTAGGATAGAACTAAACGTGATATGCACTTTTTATTTAGCTTGACATCTAGTTGAAATTGATTATGGAGGCTTAAAATATTCCATCTTAAAATCCTTTAGCAAGTTCATGACATATTTGACCGCAAGATCATTTGTGTTCACACATACTCATACATAAAAATAATGAGTTAACGTTATCCATATAAAGACAAGTGTGAAGTCGCACTTTTACCCATGTCCTGTGCCATTTTGTAAATAATGTCTCATAATATTAAAAAAATGTCTATCAATCTTATGCAAACTACAAAGGTCTATTAATTCTACATGGTACCATGTAATTGTATAGCATCTCACATAAAAGCATAAGACCTTATTTTATGTTGTAAATATTTTTCCAATGTCATCAGATGTCACGACGCTATTTTTATCCTCACACACTGACAAAAAAATTATTTACGTCATAATGCCTATTTTAGATCTTACACCATTTTTGATTCCATAAAAACCTTGCACCCCCCATTTTTTCATACCAAAGTCTCACCTCTCTCTTGGAAGTTACTTTTCATTCTATGAAGATTTTTTGTGATTCCATGAAATGGTGATTGATTTTGTAAAACCTTATGTGTAACTACATGCCTTGCAAGGAATCTAGTTTATACTACCACATTGGATATTTGTGTCTTATAGTTCTAAGAGGATCCATAATATCTTGTCAACATCACTAAAATTAAGAGGAGAACACATGGCATTTAATCTATTTTCTTCACCCAAGAACAAATCAAGTAACTTGGTATACTTAGATCTAATGAACATGATTTCATGGGAATCTGTGAACAAATTGATTGGATAAATCAATATTAATTTGAGGAATATTAAGGAATCTTTGCAAGGATGGACCTTTACTTGGAAATACAAATTTATTATCCTCTATGATTCCTTTCATGATCTATATATAAAAGGAAATAGTAAGTGTGTAGGTAATTCATCTGTCAATTGATATATATGAAATAAATCTATTATGCAGTTGTTGAATTAAGCTATCACTTAGTGTTGTAGCAGATCCATTTCTTCAAGGATTTCAGTTTGGTTCTGTAGAAACTTAGTAGAGTCTACAAGCTTAGCTAGGATACATCGTAAGACTAAAATTGTAATTTGAAAAAATTATAGATTATTTATCTAAGACTATTAATTTATGGTGAAATATATTTTGTGCCAAAATCTAATTTAATATTACCTCATGTAATGCAAGAAAATATTAACTTGTGAATGCAAGAAAAACAAAAAATTGCTTCTCCTAATCTAATATTCTCTAACAAAATCTTAGATAGAGCAATGGATGGAAAGAAAGGAGAGATTCAATACTTGTACTTACCTACAAGTTGCAAAACTCCTTCTTTGATGTGTTGGATTTGATATTTGATTTATTGTTGGTTTCTTGAACTTGGATACTTCAAATTTGTGTGGAAAAACTTGGACAACACCTCCCCTTGATTGTTCTTGGATTTCTTATTGGAGACAATGATGATAATAGATTGGATGATAGAGTGATCTGATATAATCGATTGATTGAATGATAAAAATGGCAGAGGTTTGTTACGGATTTCCATGTTAGCTCTCATGGAGAAGGAGATCTCAATTTATAGCTTGAGGAGTGGAGGATTCAATGGCTAAGATGAAGCCATGTTGGATTTGGATCAAGGGTGAAGAATGCATGTTAGGATTAGAGGATTCTAGAGTGGAAGACTCTAGAATTTCAATTTAAAATTCATGGAGGGAAAAAGCTTCCATTGAATTTTCAATGGAAGGAGGGATTTAGAGAGGCTTCTAGAAATAGAAGCCTCTAGATTTAGACATAGGAGGATGTGATTAGGAATAGAGTTAGATTAGGTTAATAAATTATGATTAGTAGGTGTATTACATGGAAAGGCTAGGTGTAGGGATGTGTAGAGTAGGTGGGTCGGAATATTAAATTCCTAGAAAATTTTAATAGGATTATTAGTGTGATAATAAGATATTATTAATGAATTAAAGGATTATGGATGAGATGGGATGAAATAAGATGATTAATGATGGAATTTTGTGATAAATGATAAGTAATGATAAAGGGTAAATATGATCAAATGGATTTAATAATAATTAATCTTGTGATTAGTTATTATATGGATGATGATGATGTTATTTGCGGGACATATTAATTGTAATTGATCATGTTAACATTTTATATGTCTACATTTTCCCCCTCTTTAAATGGTTATTGAGTAGAAATGAACAGTTCAAAGAAAAAGAAGAGAAAATGTTAAGATGGTGATATGATGCCCCCTCGAGGGGCTAGGTGAGGAGGAACGAGGTGGGTAACCACTAGAAAAGAGGAGAGACCCAAGTTAGTAGATGAGAGAGGATTAGAGAATAAGAAGATTTGAGGATTATAAGAGAGGAGAGAGGATTAGAGGTTTAGAAGATTGATTGAAGGGGTTGGATTATGGGATACCCCAGTAAAGGGGGTTGAGATTGGATTTGAGGATTGCTGATGAGGATTAAAGTATTATAATATTTGAGGATTTAGAGGATTAGGATTAGAGGATTAGAAGAGAGGAGATTAGAGGATTATTAGATATTAGATTTCTGAGTAGAGGATGCCCCAGTAAATGATATATGACAAGGGTGAATATTTTGGATTAGAAGATGCCCCTAGTGAAGGGGTTAGATTTTGAGGTTTTTCGATTATAGGATTCCCTAATCAAGGGGTGAGGATTGAAGATATGGGATTTAGATTTGACAATGTTGGAGTTAAAGATGTTATATTTGAGGATGTTAGATTTGAGGATTGATTAGATAGGAAGATAGGGTATTATTTTATAGGATGTTGGATTTTGAGGATTAGAAGATTGGGGATGTTTCGATGAGAGAATAAGGATTGGTTTTGGATTGATTTGGATGATAGTTAATTTATGAGGAGAGGATTGGGATGATGATTAATGAAGCAATGAGTTTTATTGATAAGAGAATGTTGGAAGATGCCCCAACTAGGGGGTGAGGATGTTGGATGTGAGAGGATAATATTTAGATGTGGATATTGATTGATTGATTAGAAGGATGAGGAGGGTATATAGATGATGATGATGATGGTGATGATAAGGCTAAAAGATGATGATAAAAGGGGGTGTGCTACCATAAAGTTCCCATTGTTATCATAGTTAGTAGTGTTATGGATGTGGCATAGAGTAAGATGTATCAAGGTATAAATACCATGATGATTAAAGTTCCAAATTACCTTGTCCTCATATCATTGGACATATTAATATAAAAAATATGGTCATCATATCATTGGATCATAAAATCAAAAAACAAAAGGGGCCTCGTATCATCGGCCAAAATGTTGGATGTTGATATTTTGGATGTTGATATTTTGAATTTTGGGATGGAGAGTGATGGGTCATTGTATTCTCCAATCATTTAATTAATAGGTTCTTCTGTTAGTGTCATTATAAAACCAAGGCTATGTCCAAGGCTATATGCAATGAAGGTTTATGCAACTTAGTTCGGTGGTTCCTTTTTTGGGGGGTTTTGTTTAGTATGCTTATTTGTCTTTGTTAATCTATGAAAGTGTAATGTTAAATTATGGAAATGACATTGTTGTAATGAAATGCATTTACTGGAACTAATTTGCAAAAATTATAATGCACAAACCAAAGTAATATAATGGAATTCAAATAACACACACTCGAAATTGCATTTTTAGAATTGAAATAACACACGCGGGATTGAATTGCATAAAAGGAAATACACACTCTGAATGTAAATTGCGATAAAGGAAATAAACACACTTTGAATTGAAATTACATAAAAGAAATAAACACACTAAATGGAAATTGCAGTAAAGGAAATGAGTGAATTATGAATTTTCAGAAAACCACATTCATGTGTAAACATAAATAGCCTCCATTCGCCTTGGTCAAGTGGGCCCTTTCTCTTCCTTTTGACATAGGGGATCTTAACAACACAAGATACTAAAAAAGATAGCCTCTTCTATTGATTCAAAGAAGTTCTATGACATATTCAATGCGTTTCAAAAGTAAATACTAACTGCTAAGAACTATATTGCAGATTATCAATATTATCCAAATACTAAATTGTTCCACAAGGAGATGTCTATATATAGACACAGTCGGTTACATATCACGCCAAATAGATAGGCACTAAGTTCTTCCACTAATAGCATTTGATTAAGGTTCATAAAATCCTACAGAACTTGCTAGAAACAAGACCCATGTTTATGGGTTGTTAATGGAAAAAGTCCTCCACGACCGCATGCCGACTTCAGACTAAGGCTCCTTGACTGCACTCTAAAACTAGTAGTAAAGGTTTATTATTATCCTATTCACGTTACCACATTTCACTCATAAAGGAAAATAGTAGGAAGTTATACGGTTAACATGTTGCATGAATAAGAACAAGGAAAATGCACTAAACTCACTACGATATAACCATATAAAGCATCCCCATGCACTAGTAAATTATGTTTAAATGAAAAATTATCAATCATATGAATGATATAAATTAGTCAAATAATTTACTCATCATATCCCCTATACTTTACCAGTTGCATGTCCCAATCCAAATCATCTTTGTCATGCCCTTTGGCTAAGCTATTGAGCCATGTCATACTCCACAAATTGATCAGCATATTGTTTTTTGGCTCCCTTACATCCTTGAGTATTTAACATAGATTTCACCCAAACAGTGAATCTTTCACGTGACTGGGCAACATTATTCTTCCAGATAGTGATCAGATTTAGAGGAAGAGGTGGCCTCACCTATGTTCCTACCCACTCATTATTGTATCCTTTGTCATTTTTCTCAGACAACTATTAAATTATTGTGACCAATGCATCACCCCTCCATATACACCAATTGAGATTCTGAGCGGAGATAACTTCCCTCCTTTTTAATGGCAAGCTTAAGGTATCCCACCTTCTATCACAAGCTTACCTAGCTTTAGCAAAGTGCTGATGACTATAGGACTCAAAATCCTACACACATTTCAGTAGAATCTTTGAAGTATTTTCCCCAACACCAGCCTGAGAATAGAGAGATAAAAAACATTCTTCATGGCTACATCATTGTGATGGGTAGGCCTAATGTGGAAACATATGGTGTGAGTTTTTTAATTGAAATTTTCCATTTGTTCATCCCCCACAATTTGATTCCTAAGTAGTGACTGAAAGGCCCTTTAATTGAAAATCTCCCATGAATAGGTTAATAAATAAATCAGACATATTGGTGACCAACATGTTGTGGAGGTAAAATTTACACATTTGATTTTGTATCACATGTGTACTATTTTGATAAATTGACAAAAAGGTTTTACCATCAGGATTTTTATGAGGTTCTTGACTGCACAGTCTCATCAATTTCCAAGCATAGAATTTATCATGGACAAACATACTATAGACAGAAGAAGGCTTCCTACAAGCCAGAAGCTTACAAGCTAACGGAAAAACAGAGTCCAAAAGAGATTGTAACTTCCTTTTCTCATCTGTGCTAGCCTAAAATTCTTCCTTTAATTTTTTGTTCTCCTTTCTTAACTCTTTATTCTGAAGAATTATTTGATTTAAATCAATCAAAACTCTAAGGCCTATATCTTTTTGTCTTTTCAGGCTGCTAACTTCTACATGTAAAGCAGTAATTTCTCCAACGTTTTCTACCATTCTCTGTGTGAACAAAATTTGCAAAGATAAATTTGTTTCTTACATACCTTTCAATTTTTCCTTGAGAGAGGTAATTTATTCCAAATAAAACTTTGGTACATCACCTTCACGTAACCCTTGGCTGTCAGTATCCATCGTAACCGGTTCTGGAGTCAGGGTTTGTGTTTCAGGTACTAAGGGTATTTTCATCAAATCCTTCGAATTTCCTAATGAATTCCAACCAACGGGAACTTCCAGGTCTTTGCAAGGTACATGACCACCTTGGCCTTAATAAAATAGAAGAAAAAAGTGGCAAAGTGCTCTTACCCTTATAATTATGAGGTGTAGAAGATGGGCTCTCCTGATTACCAAGTTCCTCCACATTCATCTATGAGGGACAAGAGGATGACTCAAGCTTGGGTCGAATGATGGAAGATGGCTCCTTTTTGAGTTTCCTTAATCAAGAACCCTCCCCCACACTTATTTGTTTGATCCTTCTCTTTGGTCTGAAAAAACTTGATGCGAGTAGAGTAATTGAATAATCCTAGGATTTTTGAGTGCTGCCTTACCACCTCCATTCTTATATTTTTGTCTGACCTTGATGACTGCATTGAATAAATATTCAAGTAAATTTACCCTAAGTGCAGGGTTTGTATAGCCATTCTTTAAATGAATTAGAATTTTTAGTGAATCCCCACCAAGAATAGTTAGTTTTTCATCACAGATGAATTATTTGTTGACCAACTTAGCTACTTATATCCAAATGCCAAGAAGACTTTTCTTCTTAATCCCCTTTTGAACACCATTGGAGGTGAGGATTACCTCTGGAAAATATTTTCCATCCTCATGAAACAGGGGAATCAGGTCCTTAAGAGGAGCATTTGTCATAACCTTGAGACCAAAATCTGGTAAACCAGATAGTTTAGAAATAACCCAACTATTGATTTCTACTCACTTTCCCCCAATGCGTGAGCAGGTGGCTTTAAAATTTACCAATAACTCATCTACTAAAAATTTTCATCAAATCCTTCGAATTTCCTAATGAATTCCAACCAACCGACATCATAAAATACCTAGGAAATTATAGAATTCCAGAGAAATGGGTCCAGAGAGACTGGTTCAGATTTTTTATTTTTCCCCATAGTGTAGACAAATCCATGTAGTGGAAAAGAAAAAGACAAGATTTTGTTCGAATGTGTAGAGTAACGACAAGAAGCAATAAGTGAGTCACAATTTGAAATGCACCAAAATATTTTAATTTTCTGTAGTTGGTGCAAATTTTGGCGGCATAAAAAATTGACAGGACTAGGTATGCATCAGAATTTTTAATGCATGGTATGGCAGATATCCCATTATTTTAAATAGAAATGCCACCTGTCCTTCCTATAAATCAGTGTGTCCTCTTCTTAAAAACTTGACACATGCGGTTTCTTTGGTTATTATGACTCATTACACCTCACTCAGTATCTTAATATTTGGAATATTATTCCCAAGAAATGCATCAAACATTGTGTAGTGATTTTAATCATGCTAAGTACATGTAATGGGGAATTTCTTAAGAAGGAAATATCCATAGTGAAGTAAAATGCACTTACACTTGCCTGCTTAGCTTCCAGATATCTGTATATTTCCAAATCCTACACTTTGCGATAAAATGCAATTAGTGTTCATTCAAATAATTAATATTTCTTCCTTATTGAAAAATAAACATCTAACTAAGGGAAAAATATTGAAAGTATGACCATATTCCTTTATTCAAATTCGAAAAAACAATTACTCCTAATAGGAGGAGCTGAGTGCCCCCACTGAATCCATTTCCTCACTTAGCAGCATATCTTTGTTGAAGGTTTCCTTATCTAGAGGACCCTGATACATCCTTAGTCTATGTCCATTCAAAAGAAAAGTTCTTTCATCTCCATTAATTGAAAATAATTTCACAGATGTATTATCAAACACTTTTTCAATCTGGTATGGTCCCAACCATCTTTGTTGATAGTTTGAGTCAAAAATTAACACCCAATCTCCCTCATTGAACTTCCTATATTTAATATGAGTATCATGCCACACTTTCCTTTGATGTTGAAGAATATCAGTTTGTTTTTGTCCCTCCATCTGCATTTCATCCAGCTCGTTCAGGTGTATTACTCTCTCTTGTTGTGCTTCGTCCAAATCGATACTAACTTTCATTGTTGTCCTCCAAGTATGTAGTTCAAACTCAATGGGTAATAGTGGCTTTTTATCATATACCAATTCATAAGGGGAAAATCCAGTAGTAGTCTTCTAGGTTGTATTATAGGCCCAAACCACTTATGGGAGTTTTGGTACCCAATTTTATATGTCCACATTGACCACTTTCGTCAAAATGTTCTCAAATTCCCTGTTGGTGACTTCTACTTGCCCATTGGATTGGGGGTGCTATGGTGAGGATTCCAGGTTCTTGATTCAGTAGATTTAGAGAAAATATTCAATCATGTTAGAAAAAAATTGAGGGCCTCGATCAGATACAATTGCTCTAGGGGTGCCAAATCTTGGAATTATACGATTATACAGAAAGTCTGTAATAACATCCTCATTGGCATATGTTAGTGCTTGAACCTCAACCCATTTCATCACGTAGTCGGTGCACACCAATAGGTATTCTTTTCCAAAGGATGGGGGATCAAAAGGTCTAATGAAATAAATTTCCCATTTCTCAAATGGTCCCTAAGACCAACTGAGGGTTGAGAGGCATTTCCATGGATAGTGTGGGCTTCCCCATTCTTCGACATGCATCACACTACCACTCATACTTCTTGATATACTTGTGTAAAGAAGGCCAATAATACCCATCTCCAAGGACCTTGTGAATTTTCCTCTTCACTAAGTAATTTCCTCTTCCAAACTCATCATGACAAGCTCTCATTATGTCATATACTTCATCCTCACAAACACACCTATGAAGAACCATATCAGGACAACATTTGAATACAATTCCATTACACCACTTATATGTTGCACTATTTTTAACTAATATTCGTCGCTTCTTATTAGTAAAATAGGTAGGAAACTTCCCTGTAGTTAGTTAATTTGCAAGATCATAAAACTATGGAGGTTGATTTGATACTACAAACAAATGTTCATCTAGAAAATGATCCTGGACTGCTTCTTCATCACCTGAAACATTCAATCTTGAAAGAAAATCAACAACAACATTATATTTTCATGGCTTATCAATAATGGTCAAATTAAATTCCTACAACAAGAGTAACCATATAATAATCTGGCCCCCCACTACTAGTTTATTCATCAAATATATTATGGCCAAGTGATCAGTATAAACAAAGATTTTGTACCTAATAATGTAATGTTTGAATTTATTCAGGTAACAAACAATAGCTAAAAATTCCTTTTCCGTAGTGGTGTAGTTTCTCTCGGTAGGGGTCAAATTCTTGCTGATAAAATAAATGGCATACATCTGATCATCTTCATATTTTTGTCTATGAACATCTCCCATTGTTGTATTATATACATCAATGTGAATATGGAAAGGATGCCACCAATCAGGTCCTCTCAAGACTGGAGCGGTGGTTAGCTTTTCTTTGATAATCTCGAATGCCTACTAACATTGAGGAGACCAGTCAGAAACACAATCTTTTTTTAGGGAATAGAACATAGGTGTAACAATTTTACTAAATTCTTTGATGAACCACCTATAATACCCTGTATTCCCAAGGAAACTCTTGATGTCAATTTGATTTGTTGATGTAGGCAACTGGGTAATTAATGCAATCTTTTTGGGGTCGATCTTTATTCCTTTGGTAGAGATATGATGACCTAAGACAATTCCTTGATTAACCATAATCAAAAAAATTTCATGACTCAAGGAGAGTTGATGCTACTCAAATCTAGTTAATACCTTCTCAAGATTGTTAAGAGATTCATCAAAAGTGGAGCCATGGATAGTGAAGTCGTCCATGTAAACTTCAACACAATCATTTGTAAGATCTATAGAAATGTCCAAAACTACTCTCTAGAAAGTAGCAGGTGTATTTCAAATCCCAAATAGTAAGATTCTATATGCAAATGTACACAAGGGATAAGTGAAGGTGGTTTTATCATAGTCAAAAAGTGCAATACTTATTTGGTTATACCCACTAAACCCATCCAAGAAGGAGAAATATTTCTTACAAGTAAGATTGTCCAGAACTTGATCAATAAAGGGCAGGGGAAAGTAGTCTTTCTTGGTGGATTTATTAAGTTCCCTATACTCTACAAAAATTCTCCATTTACCATTTTTCTTGGGAACTATAACTAATGGTGATACCCACTGACTATCAGATATAGGATAGATGAGTCCTATCTTCAGCAATTTTTCTATCTCATTTTTTATTATGTCTCTGAGTGCTAGATTAATTATTCATTGTGGATGTCTTATGGGTTTAACATCCTCGGTGAAGATATGGTGAGTGTAGATTCTTGGATGAATCCCTTTCATATCAGTATAATCCTAAGAAAAATCTTGGGAATGCTTCTTCAAGATTTCTAAAACCCTAATCTCTTGGCTGGCCTCTAAGTTATTACCAATGGTCAACTCTGTTCCTATGTCAACAGTCACTTTCTTAGTATCATTCAAAATAGTGAGCTATGCATCAGTAATTAAGGAATTCAAGGGACAAAAATGAGGTTGAAGCATGTGAAAAATAGTCATATTGTAAATAGACATAATCTTGGTTAAAGGACAATAAAAATAAGAGACTACACATTTTGCATTATAAGCATAGGTTTCTTTGCAATCTTCATTGAAAATGTCACTTACCAAGGTAATAGTATCTGATGTGTTCAGAACAGATGGTTTTGTAGCCTCAGTTCCAATTTCCATAGCTCAAGTTCTGATTTCCATAGCCACAGAGTCCTCTTCTTCAAACATTGTGTAGGACTCAACAACTTCTGTCAAGTGATTTTTCACTGCAATGGTGTGCCAGATAAGAAGAACTCAGATGATTAGTATTTGAATAATCTACCCATACATGTTCACAATCATACACATACGGCTGGGAAGGAGGATATAATGAAATATTCTTTGATTTTTTCCCATTTAAAATGTTCATTTTTCCTTACGTACATTCAATATATGCAACAAACGTACCTAATCAGGGTCTTCCTAAGATGACTGGATATCCCAAATTCCAAGCTTTTAGTTGTAAGACCATAAAATCAATGGGATACTCCAAGGATTCAAACATGACCATTACAGACTCAATCATTCCATCTGGTATGGCAATAGATTGATCTCCCAATTAAAGAACGATATTAGTTTGTTGCAATCCTGTTAAAGACAACATATTGAACATATTTATTTTTATAACATTGATGACAACACCAAGATCCACTAAAATGTTATATATTGATTGACCATTTATATAAATAGTAATGAATGGACTCCCAATATCCCCATATTTTGGTGTTATAAGCTTTCCAACAACAATATTAGCTATATTTCCTTCCACCTTGACTATTTTTGGGTATTTCTTCTTCCTTCCTAGTGTCTTTATACACTCATTTCTAATGTTCTAGTTTAATTCAGAAATGTTCCTTATTGCTCTCAGAAGTGGGACCTCAATGTTCATATTTTTAAACCCTTAAACTAGCATTGTTTCGTTTGTAGTTTGAGTTTCCTATAATCATTCTAGAAAAGGAGTTACATGCACATTCTTATCTTTTCCTTGACTGTTCCTAGTGTCTTGTGTTTGTGGAACATGTTCAGTTTCTTTAGTTTCCTCAGGTGTCTCTTCATTCTCATTTTCTATAGGTATTTATGTGATAACAATAGGAGAATGATTCAATGTTCTCCGAGACCTTAGTCACAAATTATTGATAGTATTAACCTACATTGTATCACTTTGTCCTACTTCATTAATTAAAGTTGTCTATTGATGTTTAGGGTTTGCAACAGGTTGGGTTGGAAGTTGAGTTTGTGCTGCTTTCCTGTTTTGTTGATATTTTTTGATGGGGCCATTAAAGCATGTTATGGTTGTTGGAATCTCCTTTTTTGATTAGAATTATGTTGAGGTGCCTACTGATGGTTTTTCCATGGATTTTGCATTGGCTGGTGGTTTCTAACCCTATTGATTGTAGGGATTCATCCATGGTGGTGGATGTGGGTAAGCCATCCAGTTTGGTGGTGTCCACTCAAGTTGTCGCCAAGTAGGCTAAGGATCCTGAATGGGAAATGACATCCTCTAGGGGTTCTGAGAAAGCCGAGGAGCATACATAGCCTAATTATTTGGCCTTTGAACAAATTTTAACTTTGCATCTATGTGAGAGACAAAATTCAATCCTTCTTTGAACTAAGGTAAGAAAGTTCAATGTTTAGTATCATGATTAGCAACATCATAGATCAAACACATGTCTGTGATGCCCAAAGGAAACTCTCTCAAGGGATGTCTCTTCCTGTATTTCGGTCAATATATGTCATGAGGTTCTTTTGCAGCACTGGTTTTGGATTCAATCCCATATATGGTTGATGCAAATTGTGACAAGATATCTTTTTTCATGTTATCCATTTCCTCCAGAAGTTTTGAGGTACCTAGTTCAAGCTTGGATGTTTTTGTCTTCCTTATACCTCCTCGTGTTCTAGAGTAACTTCTTCATAGCTCAGTGATTTATTCCATACTAAGTTTTTAAACATCACCTTTTCCCATAAGATGGAGGGAATCCTTAGTTTCCTCATCAAGTCCTTTAAGGAAAACTTTATTTGTGATTTCTGCATATAACTCATAACCACTCCTCTGATGGAGAAAGAGAAATCTATCCAGATAATCTTCTATATTTTCATCTTCTTTTGTCTTTATCTGGAAGAACTCTTCCCTCCTATCCCTTCCCCTATACTAATTTTGATATTTATCCAGAAAATTTGTCTCCATGGCCTCCTAAGAATGAATGGACTTAGGGGACAATCCTGTGAACCACCTCATAGTAGAGTCCTTGAGAGTGGAAGGAAATAGTTTGAGTTTTTTATTTTATGTTCTATAGTCATATGTCTGGAAAAGAACTTTGAATTCAAACAAGAACTGATTGGGGTCTTCTGTAGACATGCCTCGAAAGATAGGGAGGATGGATGGTGAGATATTTTTCATAAGTGCATCATCATCTTCATCTAAGACAATAGGATAGGTAAAAGTTCTACCCAAGGGTTGGTTCTCATTATTCCCATTGTCTCTCATTTCTGAATGTTGTTCTGGTTCTAAATAGGATGATGCAGAATGTTCAGAAGGGTTGTTAGGCGTTGGATTAGAGTCAGTATCACTTTCAGTGTTCCCTACTTGTATTATTTTTGGAGATATTATTTGGATATTACGTGGTAGAAATCTCCCTTGATCACCCCATGGTCAATGCATCAAGGTTGGTGATGTAAATAAGGCCTAGGATTTCTACTGGTTGCATAGATTAACTACATTAACACCCATAACATGTAAAGTGAATAAAATGGCATGTTTTGCTTATGGTGTCCCCGACAATGGTGCCAAAAATATTGGTCATTGTATTCTCCAATCATTTAACTAACATGTTCTTCTACTAGTGTCATTATAAAACTAAGGCCATGTACAAGGCTATATGCAATGAAGCTTTATACAAATCAGTTCGGTCGTTCATTTTTTGGGGGGTTTTGGTTATTATGTTTGTCTGTCTCTACTAATATATGGAAGTGTAATGCTAAACTATGGAAACAACATTGTTGTAATGAAATGCATTTATTGGAATTAGTTTGCTAAAATTATAATGCACACACCAAAGTAATATAATGGAATTCAAATAACACACACTCGAAATTGCATAAAAGGAAATACACACTCTGAATGGAAATTAAAATAAAGGAAATGAAAACACTTGTAATTGAAATTTCATAAAATAAATAAACACACTAAATGGAAATTGCAGTAAAGGAAATGATTAAATTATGACTTATCAGAAAACCACATTCATGCGTAAACGTAAACAACCTCTAGTCACCTTGGTCAAGTGGGACCATGCTCTTCCTTGGGATAGAGGTGATCTTAACAACACAAGATACTCATAATGATAGCCACTTATATTTATTCAAAGAATTTCTATGACATATTTAGTGTGTTTTGAAAGTAAATACTAACTGTTACAAACTGTATTGTAGATTATCAATATTATCCAACTACTAAATTGTTCCACAAGGAGATGTCTATATATAAACACATTCAATTACATATCATGCCAAAATGGTAGGCACTAAGTTCTTCCACTAACAACATTTGATCAAGGATCATAAAATCCTACATAACTTGCTAGAAACAAGATCCATGTTTATAGGTTGTTAATGGAAAAAGTCCTCCACAACTACATACAAAATCCAAACTCAGGCTCCTTAACTGCACTCCAAAAATGGTAGTAAATGTTCATTATTATCCTATTCACATTATCACATTTCAATCACAAAGGAAATTAGTAGGAAGTTGTACGGTTAACAATTTTCATGAACAAGAACAAGGAAAATGCACTAAAATCAGTAAGATATAACCATATAAAGCATCCCCATGCACTAGTAAATTATGTTTAAATGACAAATTATCAATCATATAAATGATATAAATTAATCAAATAATGTACTCATCATAGGAAATGGTTTATGATAGGTAAGATGAAAAAGGATTTAGGATGGGATAGTTCATGGGGGGGTGGGAAGGGATGTAAGGTGGGATGAAACTTTATCCTATAAGTCCCAAAGTGTGTTTGGGTAGGATGAAATGGAATGATTGAGGGAAATTGGATAGGTTGGATAGGATAGGGATTGGTTGATAAATTAGGATTATATGGGATGTGGGATGGAATATAGATAGATAGGATGAGGGAAATTAGGTAGGTTGGATAAGATAGTGATGGGTTAATAGGTTAGGATTATGTGGGATGTGGGATGGGAGATAGATAAATAAGACAAGGGATGTGGTATAAGATAAGATGGTGGATATGGAAGATGATAAGATATGCCCTTGAGTTTAGGGTAGGATGGGAAGTGAGGGGTATCTAAAATGGATGATACCCCTAGTGGATGGTAATAAGGTTGCCCCCAGTTATAATGATGATAGGCCGAAAAGGGACATGAGGAGGATTGGATGAAAAGGAAAGGATCATCATTTTCCCACATATTCTCGATCTAAGGGAAAAAGGATGTGGATTTTATGGATGGAATAACATCAGTGTTAAAAACATATGATCCTAACAACACATGTTATAAGGTAAGAGTTGGACTAAAAAAAAAGTGTGACCGAGGTGTAAACAATACTTGGCAACACGTGAGCCCTATGTATCTGTGAGATCAAAGTGTGTGTGATTTTGATGGTTAATTAATTCTTGAAGTGAATACTTAATGGGTATTATGTGAAGATAAACTATCCAATGTATAGGGATTTCTTAATTCAAATATGTGGATGGAGGGTGAATGGAAGGCTAAGTCCCGTATTGCTCCGCTTCTATCTAGGCATCCATATCCTTGACAGAGATGCATTTGATTCTTGTCACAAAATTTCTCTACTTCCAACTAGGCATCCATAGCCCTATTAGAGATATTGCTAACACCCCTATAGAGAGTCTTGAGGTGGATTTTTTTTTTTAAAATTTTGAAATGATTTTTGGATCTTTTTCTTTTTTACTTTTGGATTTTTTTTACATAAAGAGTTTTCACCCTCTCGATAACTCTCAAAGGGTTAATAATCACTAGTGGATTGATGGGGGGATGGAAATGAGTGTGGTGAGGACATTAGATAGAGTGTCAAAATATTCACCCGCGGGTCTTCACCACAAGTTGATTAAGTGTGTTAAAGTGTGTGGATCTTGAGGAGGATAATTGTGCTAAAATTTTGAAGATAATTATAGACCAAGGTCACACAGTTGTAGTAGGTATTAGTGTCTTACAACATATGTGATTAAGTTGATCAAGTGTTCAAATGAATAGATTGGAAGAGGATATAAATGTATTTGATGATAAGAATGGATTAGATGTAAAGGGATGTAGTTTTTGGATGGAAGATGGATTGGTGGAAGTAAATAATATCTGTGTGTGGACGATTAATTATGTGCTCAATTCATTTTTAGGTGTTTGGTGTAGGGGGATTAAATGATTTTTGATTGGGTCGATTGGTTAGGATGGTAGAATAAATAAGAGGAGTGCTATAAATGTGTTGTGATGGAGTAGTGGAGGGATTTTATTAGTGTTAAGTTTATACCCTAATCCTAAATGACCTAGATTTTTTTGAAGGGAGATGGGTTCGCGAATGCCTTTCTCATGGATGCCTAATCCTTTTCCTTGATGTTTCATATTATCAAACATATTTTTGGTGATAGGATATAAATTTTATGGGGAAGATGATTCCATGTGGTTATCATGACAAGTGGGGGTTGTAATTTTATCATCCGTTAAGAGGATGGACATAACAAAGGATGGTAGGTGAGATTTATTTTATTTTTTAGTCGAGGAAGGATGTTTTGATGTATAATTAAATGTGAATGGATGATGATTTTTGGATGTCAATTTTGATTTGGATGGTGGGAAATTATTAGGGGGAGAGATGGAATGGAAACGTAGTGGATAAAGAGGTACAAGGATAATAATTCCTTAGTTCATCAAATTTTTGAAATAATACCTAAATTACATGCAACGATTGGTCAAATGTCCATGGGTACGATTGAAGTCAAAATAATAGTGTTCCTGATACCAAGATGGTTTGGGAAGGTTTTGATTGCATGATTTTATGGGGGATGGATGATCATGTTGAGTTTTTTTAAACGATGGAAGATGGTGCTCAAGGTTTCTCGTAAAGGAGTGAAGTGGTTTAGTGTAAATAGTTTTGGGGGAGTAGGAAGTAAAGGTATAGGATTGGGTGGCTAATGAAATGTTTTGGTTGATTTGGATTTATGAGTTGGATTATATTATTGTGGCTAAGAAGATGAAGGGGATGGATTAGACCTGGGGGCCGAAGTATATTTGGTTGATTTTGGATTGGTTGGAGTATGTGGTTTTGAGGTAGATGGTTTTGTCTTAGGATTATATTGTTTGGGATTAGTAGATGTAGATGAATGGGATGGGGTATATTTAGATTAATTGGATGGGTGTGATATTGAGGTCACATTAGATTTAGGTGATGTTGGGGATGGATGAGATTTGGGAGATGGGTGTAGTATAGAAACCACGTTAGATTTCATTGATTTAGGGGATGAGTTAGATGAAGGTTGCATAGGAGCCTAATTATATTTGTTAGGAGATGGAATGGGGAGAGGGTTGGGGTTAGGTTTGTTAGATTTTGGAGTTGGTGATATAGGAGTCTTATTAGATGTTTTAGGATTTGGGGTTGGTGGATTTGAAATAGGATTAGAGGATAGGATAGTGTAAGGTTTCGTGTGATGAAAGGGGTAAGATAGGATTAGAAGAAGACAAGGGTGGTGTAGCATGTAAATTTGGATGGTTTGGGATTGGGGGTAAAATGGGATGAGGCTGACTTAGGAATAAAAATGGATGAGATAGTTTTGACATGATTAGGTTTAGGTGATTGAGGGGATGAAATAGGCATAGGGGTGGAGTTTGATTATATATTAGGGGATTTGGGAGTATCTAGGAGAAATTCCATTGGATCGGATTGGGGTGGTGAAGATGATGAGGATGGATGGCTAAGATGAGATGTGGGGGATGAAAATTTTGGATGAAGTTATTGGGGTTGTTATGGATATGTCAATAAGACTTGATGACAGGTTTTATGATGACTGGATTTAGAAATTGAAGTTTTGGATGGTAATGGATAATTTACATGAGTTTTAATTGTAGGAATGTGTTGGTTATGATTATTCATAGGGGTGTTTGGAGGTTGTAATTTTGGATGGTTGTGTAGGTTTGGAATTGGTGCATAGATTAACAAGGACATAAGGGAGGTCCTCTTGCTTTAAGTCAAAGTTCGTGAGGTGGTCAAAGTGGATGAAATTGTCTTTCAGGGATAGATATTTATGTTTATTAGGTCAGGTTATATATTGATATGATTCGAGTTATTCAAATAGGAAGTCCATGGGGTGATGGATAGGGATCTTAGGAAGGATAAATCATGGATGCGGTTGGTTAAGAGATGATTGATCGAATTGAAGATTAAATATAAGATATTTTTTTATTAATATGTAGGATGATTTTTAGGATGTTAGGATCTACATGGGATGGATGATTTAGATGACGAGGATGGGATGGGAATAGTTGAGTTAGGATGTTAAGTATAATATTTTTTTGTTAATGTGTTGGATCGTGTGTGGGACTTCATGGTCAAAGTGGGATGCTAGAATTTTATTAGTGGGGGATGATGGGATATCTTGGATAATAGATTTAGAAAAGAGATAGGGGTTTGGATGTTTATTTGGAGAGGATGGAGATTTATGATCAAAATCCATGGTTTGATAGGATGTGGAGGTGATTATATTTTGATTAGGTTAGTTGATTACTTGGATGGTGATGGGATTTTGATTTAGATTGTTTGATTAAGGATGGTTGATTATAATAATGTTTGATTAATTAAAATTTTAAAGTGATGGGATGGTTAATATTGTTCACAAACAAGCAACAATCATGCAATACACACCCTAGCTATTCAAGTGGGATTGAATTTAAGCTATAACATGATTTTAATACCACACAAAAATGATGGTGCCACAATTGGATCTCCACCTAGGTTTCAATTTGGTTTCGGCTAGCGAGTGATCTTGGGGAGTGCATCCTCCTTGAACTATAGTTTAATATATGGCCAAGAGGCTACCTAGTCTATGATGTACGAGTTCACTAGGGGATTCACTGATATATCGTGTGGTATATGGGGCAAAAGTTTGTGATATAAGGATGTTTTCTAAGGCTTGGGTATTGGTATGTGAAATCCCCTCAATTCATGCCACTCTTAAAGCAAGCAAGTGCTTAGCCAATAACAATTATTGTTTAAGAATTTATATACCCCACCAGAATATGGGGTGTTTCTACATGCGTGGAGATGAAGCCCATAGTCACAAGTCCCCTAAGACTATGGAGAGTGCATGGATATCATTTCCATGTCACACGTTTCCCCTACAAAACAAAAATGGGAAGACTAGCCACTTTTGATCTTCAAGATGAACAAACAACAGGGAAAAACACATAAAATGTTTATAAATTCAAGATAATAAAATGACATATGATAAAATGAAATTAAAAATATTATTATTTTGGTGATTGGGTCTTCAAGAAGAGGCCCTACAAAAAAAGAATTAGTGGTTTTATTTTTTTAACCCAATTTCTTGGACTAAATGAGTTGCAAAACAAAAGGATTAGTATTTTTCAATTCTTATAATCATAAAAAAGTTTAAATAAATGTAAAAAATGGATGTAATGTTCCATTTTTTTGTAATAAACCTACAAAAACATAATTTTAGGCCTGTAAAAAGTCGGCAAAAATAGATGAAAACAAGATTAGACCGTTAGTCGTAGCAAAACATGTGATTCTACAAAGGTGATAATTGAAAGGGCATAGGTTCCAAAGTATTAAAAAGGATAAAAAGTAAATAAAAGTCACCAATTTAGGAAATATGCTCCATTTTATGTGTAAAGGTGCCAATGTATAGAGCATGGACATTGTTTCGCACTGGAAACAAAATTTGAGCCTGAATATTACAAATTTGAAGGGGTAAATGACGACACAAGTTATTAAAACTTTAACACCCTGTGCAAGGGATCAAATAAGATTAGAAATGATGAAAAATTTGGCATAAGATCCTAATGGGTGCCATTATTCCCTTCATTTAATCAACTTCTTGTTGATGTCATATCAAACCAGGGGTGTGTCTAAAGCTATATGCAACAAGAGTAATTTCATCGATCTAGTAGTTGACTGTAGTTATTTTTTCTATTTTTTGGGGGATCTTTTCAATGTCTTAAGGACTTCTTGGTAAAACCTTATTTAAATCAAACTATGAAAAATTTCTGAAAGTAAACACACTGGAAGCTTTGCTGAAAGGAAACACACTGTGCATAATGGAAACACACTTGCTGTTGGAAAATAAACACACTTGCTTCTGAAAGTAAACACACTTTCTTTTGGAAATAAACACATTCAATTTATAATTCTTGAAAACAATTGCAAGAAATATAAGAATCTATTTAAAAACTTAAAAGAACAAGCATATAATAGATTTTAACTGAAATAATTGAAACAATACAAGAGTTAATTTATCTAATCTATTTGCTGAAGAAATATAAATACCAAATAAATGAATATCCTAGTTCTTGGGGGAGTGGTCCCTTACTCCTCCTTGAATCAAGATTTAACAACTCAGAATTATCTCAAATATGAATGGCTATTTTATTGATAAAACCTTCAGTATTACAAAACCTACTGGATCTGAATACTTAATCTATATATCTCTTTTTTATTCTATATCTATCTTATATAAGATTCTATATATCCTCTATCTACTGCAGGTTTTGTATTTATATAAATTTTACAATCACAGTTATATTAACGATTCTGATGAAATCAAATCATGCCTAGACTAGATGCTGAGTCAGATTGCAGTTGATCAGATAGCTGTAGGATAAATCTCCCTGGATTTGCATTCATAAATCTTCTCATCATTGCATGATCGAAAAGGTCATAGATGAAAATTATCTGAATGTGGTTAGAAAGATAACTCCCATCAGTTCTGGAACTTTAGAGAATTTCCAGAACCATAGGAAATCGTTTAAGGGTCAATATCTGCAAGAGTTCTAGAGCTATAACCAGGAGTTCTGGAACTAAATGATGACTGGTGTGATAGAGTTCCAGAACTAGCTTGGAAGTTCTGGAACTAAGCTGTGTAGGAACAGATGCTTATTAAAAAAATATTGAACGCCACCTGCTTCATTTCCTCGACTGATTAGACCTGCTTTATTACAAAACTGAATTTCAACACACACTTTCTCAGGAATTTTAGAGCTTTTAAACATTAGAATCACAATCAATCAAAAGATGGAAAATTACATCCTAACTCATATCAGATTAACTAAAATTCACATAATGCAATCAAACTTAATAAAAGGAGAGTAAGATGAGATCATATATTATACATTAATCAGACATATTCTGGCCTCATTATTTCCCCCAAACTTACTTGTTTGTAAGTCCCTTTACAAAATTCATTCTTCAAAAGTGGGGTCATATGTTCTACATTCTATTTGATTGCTAAGATCAAATGGATGAAACTAGATTTTTCAATGCTTAAGATCAGATGTACTGTACCCAGCTCCTGCTTCTATTTTCCTTTCCCACTTTTCAAATTCAGCAGGATCTTGAGGTTCTCTATTTTTCCAAGGAGACATGGGGGTGAGAAGTAGAGGGGGCCTTGTTCACATTCCCATCCATATTTTCCCATAGGTTTCATTGACTTGGGGAATTATTATGCATAATGCTTTTGCCCTTTCTAAACTCCAGATCAGATTTGCAGGGGAAATTACTTCCCTTCTTTTCAAAGAAACAGTAAGGAGTTCCCACCTCTTTGAGCATCCTTCATAAATATCTTCAAATTTTTCCTCCTCATAAGAGGTGAAGGCATTAATACTCTTTTACAGAATGACACGGTAATGTGTCTTGAATATCATATCAAAGGCATGATTTATAAAATGCATGAGGAAGGCAAAAGGTTTACCATAGTGAGCTCTCATACAGAGACCAGTTGAGCTAAATTTTACTAAAAACTCATATTCCCTTTCCTTCGATGCAATTTGGTTTTGTAAAACAGAGAAAAATGGATTGAGTTGGCTCTCTCCCAAATACAAGTTGATCATAAATCGTGCATTTTTCTCTAGCATAAAATTTCAAAGATAAAATTCACATAGGAGATTTTTCTGCTCAGCGATGGATAGAGAGTAAGCTTTCATGAATTCAGATTCATCTTTTATTTCATGTGGAAGCCCACATGCAATTCTTGACAGCTGCCAGTGAATGAACTTCTCTTCTAAAACCACACTATATGTAGGAGAGTGCCTCCTGCAGGCAAACAATTTCTCACTCATAATATAGACCATATGAATTTTGGAAAGACATTTATATTTATTTCCTTCCTCCTTATAAAACTTTTCTTCCCATTCTTTTCTTTCCTTCATCTCTTCTTCCATCTTAGTCTTCAATTATTTATTTGATGTTTTGGCTTCTCTAAGCTCCATGTAAGTGACATTCCATAGTTGTTTAAGTGGTAAATAGGTCAACTCAGTCTGTGTAGAGGTTGTGGACGTAGCACTCTGTTTTCTGGAAGTCTAAAAATTTTCCTCTTTTCTATCAGCTACTTCTTGGTTGCTGATAACTCCTTAGTCCTGGCTGTAAGATGAGTTGTTAGCTCATCAATGATCATTTCCCTTTGTTCTAATTTAAGTTTGAGGAAATCCAATTCCTCATTCTTTTCTTTGATAGTGAGCTCTGCTCTAGACAAGAACTCCTCCTCCTCTGAGATTAATTTAGGAGTTGGGCATTCTTCCTCTATCATAGGAAATTTTCCTTTTCTTCTCCAAGATGCCAAATATTCTTCTTCATGTGGCAATGCTGATGGTTCATTCAATTCTTGAAAATCTTGCTCCTCAAGTCTCCCCTCTCCTCTGTCCAATTCATCTTGACTTTGCTCAAGAGGATTCATGGCCATACTACCTAGAATGTCAGCAGATTCTTCTTCCATCCTTTCCTTCTCACTCCTTCCCTCTGGGATTTCCCTTTCCTCTTCTGAATTTTTCTTCTCTGGGGAGGTTCAACATGCCCAGCAGTGGATTTATTTCTAGAGCTTCTTCTTACTATTTTTTCTTGTTCTTTCCTGGGTGAGCTATCACTGTTAGAGACAGATATTGGCTCCCCTGAAGCTACTGTAGAAGAAGGAATTTCCTTCACAGGTATAGAAGGATCTACTTTTTTATCTTTCTTACTGAACTTCTTATTTTTGGTATGTTTTCTCTCTCCATTTCCCTCTGTTCTTCTACAGGGGTATCAATTTCTAGATTAGTTGAAGGAGAGAATGGGACTGGAATTATCCTTCTAATAATATTAGGGTTTTTCTTGAACTTGCCAAGAAACTTGTCCCAAATTTCTTCTCCATTCTTCTTTGATAGAAAATGGTGCTGGCATATTAAATGAATTAAACCATGATGCCTGATTATCCCAACACCCTAGGAATACCTCTAAGCCATGGTATGGATAGAATAAAAAAGAAACCCTAGAAGGTTTATTATGTACTCAGGTTTTGTAGCTCCATACTTCAAATATATGAGCATTTTTAGGACTTCTTTTCCCACAGACCCAAATTGACCATCACAGGTTAGATATTTCACTACCCAAAATGCTACCCTATTAAAGGGTTTGAGAAAATTGGCCCTTTTGACCCCTTTTATGATTTTCTTTGTATTATAGATGTATTGGGGTTCAGTTTCTCCTTCTTGCAATAAGAATTCAACCAGTTCTTTCAAAGTCCCCTTGGCAGGTTGTGGGACATGCACAATTGGCACTCCAGACACATTACTTACAGTATTTACAGAAAAAGGAATAAATATGTTTCTCACCTTTGTCCTGGATTGTTCTAGGTTTATGAAAAATTCTCTTACCAATTCATCATTATGTCTTGAAATTTTCTTTAGGAACTCTAGCCATCATACATGCTCAAAGATAGATGCCACTTCTTCATCTGTGAGTAGTTAGGAATCATCCTCTGGTTCTGATTTCTTCTTAATCCCCATATCGGATTTTTTTCTATCTTTTTGATTTTGTGTAATTGGTTACAGGCCCTCTTTCTTGGCTGTGGAACCTCTGTTCTTAGCTGTGGAACCTTAGTTCTTAGCTGTGGAACTTCTTAATTCTCTGTTCTTTGCTACGGAATACGAACTCAGTTTGCTGCTCCTTCCTCAAAATATATCTGCAATATTATTTCACTTGATTTTTTCAATAATGATTACTAATAATAATCATGCTGCCACTTATTCCATCCAAATCATCTTCATGATTACACACTTGTAATCATAATGTATAAATAGATCACTCATCATACCTACTTTTAAATTAAGTCAAATCACACATGCAAACATTTAATCAACCCTAAATAAGTTAAAAGATATAATTACCATCCTTGATGATGTAATTAATCCTTTTGCTACGATGACTCGTCATTCCTACAAGTGGAACAAAACATGATTAAATAAGAAAGATGGAATTTAAAAGAATTACCTTATTTGAACTAGCCAAAAAGAGGTCAACCACCATTTACTGGTTTTCAATCGACCTTTGAGAGAATTTTTTAAAAATTATTATTATTATTTTGGGGGAAGAAAATGCCATTTGTTGGTTTTCATCTTCTTCCCTTTATTATGGATCTATCATCTGGTTATTTTATCATTTTGGAAGAAATGGATTCTTCCATATGATCAAATTCTTTGTCTGCTTCAATCTACTTCAAGAATTCATCCTTAGTGGGAGGCTTCCTATAGAGTTTCAGCCTATGTCCATTGACCAAGAGTGTTCTACTATTGCCATCAATCGGAAGTAACTAAATAGAACCATTGTCAAATATCTGTTCAATCTGATAAGGTCCCAACCATCTAGTTCTTAATTTGCCCTTAAATTATTGGTACTTAGAATCGAACAGCAATGCCCAATCTCCTACTTTGAATTGTCTTTTCTTGATATGTGTGTCATGTCATTACTTCCTTTTCTCTTGAATTATCTCTGTTTGCTGAAGTGCTTCCAACCTTAATTCATCCAACTCATTGAGTGGAAGGATTCTTTCTTTCTAAGCTTCATTCAACTTAATTCCCACCTTTACTGTTGTCCTCAATGTTTGAAGTTCACATTCTATAGGCAACAAGGGATTTTTTTCATAGACTAATTCATATGGTGAAAACCCTGTGGTAGTTTTTCAAGTTGTATTATAAGCCTAAAAAAATTCAGGTAGTCTCTTTACCCAATCTTTTCTCCCAGCTTCAACTATTTTGGTAAGGATGTTCTCCAATTCTCTGTTTGTTACTTCAGCTTGTCCATTTGACTGTGGGTGGTAAGGAGATGACTTCCTATGATTGATCTTGGTAATACCTTATGAAATCTTTGATCATATTAGACATGAATTGCGGTCCCTGTTCTGAAACTATGCTCCTTGGTGCTCCAAAATTTTTCATAATTTTGTTCCGAAGGAAATCAGAAACTGCTTCTTCAATGGCATTTTTCAATGCCTGCACTTCTACCCATTTTATCACATAGTCAGTATACACAATAATATATTCCTTTCCTTGTGAAGGAGGATTAAAGGGACCAACAATATCCAATCCCCATCTCTCAAATGTTTCAACCACAAGTTGAGGTTTAAGAGACATTTCATTGGTGAAAGTTGGATGTCCCATCCTTTAACAAGGATCACAACTCTTGATATATCTCTTCACATCCTTGTATAGATATGGCCAATAATAACCAGTGCCAAGTATCTTATAAGATATTCTTTTCAATGAATAATGTCCTCCACTTGGTTCGTAATGAAATGGTTTGAGGATGTCAAATATTTCATCCTCTCTTACACACCTGCATAAGAAAAAATCATGACCACATTTAAATAAAATTCCTCTTAACCATTTGAACTGTGCATCTGGTTTTAATTAACTTATTTATTTGTTTCTTAGTGAAATAAGGAGAAAACTTTGTTGTTGCAAGATAATTTTCCATATCAGCAAACCATGGTGTACTTGATGAGATTGCAAATAGTTTCTCATCTAGAAAGTTATCCTTTATTGGATCTTGCTCCCATGTGGTGGTTAGTCTTGACAAAAAATCAGCAACCACATTAGATTTACCTGGATTGTCCACAATGGAAATATCAAATTCTTGCAAAGTAATAACCATCTAATTATTCTTCCTCCAACCACTGGTTTGTTCATTAAATACTTAATCATTGAATGATTTGTGTGTACAAATATCTTGTACCATATAATGTAATGTCTGAATTTATTGATTGCGTAAATCACAGCCAGAAATTCCTTTTCAGTGGGAGTAAGATTATTGCTAAGATAATAAATGGCATACATCTTTCCTTCCTCATCTTTCTGTCCCAATACTGCACCAATGGAATAATTTGAGGCATTTTTTTGGATATGAAATTAATTTTCCCAATTAGGTCCTCTCAATATTGGGGCACTGATTAATTTTTCCTTAATTTCTTCAAAAACATGCTGACACTTTTCATCCCAAAGAAATTCACAGTCCTTGGTTAGCAAATTAAACATGGGGGCAGAAATTTTATTGAAATACTTTATAAAGTGCCTATAGTACCCAGCATGCCCTAGAAATGATTTGATATATGTGGGGGTCTGAGGAATAGGTAAATCTGAAATGATCCTAATTTTTTTTTATCCACCTAAATTCCTCTCTTTGAAATATGGTGTCCTAATACAATCCCCTCATCCACCATCATCAAACACTTTTCATCACTAAGAGACAAGTTGTGTTGTTCACATCTTGTTAACACTCTATCTAAATTTCTCAAAGCATCTTCAAATGTATCTCCTTGTACAGTGAATTCATCCATATATACCTCAACACAATCATTTGTTAGATCAACAAAAATTGCAAGTATAACTCTCTGGAAATTTACAGGAGCATGTTGTATAAACCAAATGGTAACACCCTACATGAAAAGGTTCCTCATGGACATGTACATGTAGTTTTTTCTTGATATTCAGCAACAACTCTGATCTGATTGTACCCACTAAATCCATCCAAGAAAGAAAAGTATTTTTTACCTTAAAGGTTATCTAGGACTTGATCTATGAATGGTAATGGAAAATAATCTCTCATTGTGGATTTTTTCAGTTCCCTATAGTCAGCACATATTCTCCATTTTTTGTTCTTTTTGGAAACAATCACAAGAAGAGATACTCATTGGCTATCTGAGATAGGGTAGATGAAACCTACTTGTAATAGTTTTTCAATTTCTTGTTTGACTATATCCCTTAAAGCTGGGTTAATCCTTCTTTGAGGCTACCTAACTGGTTTAATGTTTTTAGTATAGATGTGATGAGTGTAGATACTTGGATGAATCCCCTTCATGTCTTTGTAGTCCCAAGAAAAATATTTAATATGATTTTTTAGAACATCAAACAATTTAGCTTCTTCATCATCCTTCAACCAACTGTTTATCTTTAAAGTTTTACCTGGTTGAATTTCAACATGCTTGGTTCCAATATGTCATGAACTAATTTGTGGGAAGGGTTTCATTAAAGTATTTAATGAACATGTATGTGGTAACAACATATGGTATGTAGCAACATCTCCAAAAGTTCCTTGAGACAGAATACTGGAAAAAGGACAATAATGAGAATTATGATATTTATCTCTTTGTAGGCTAAATTCTGTCACTGCTACTTTCCAGAAATTATTAATCAGTTCCTGATGTACTTGAAATTGAAGCTACTGATTCATCCTCTCCCCACAAGAATTTTCATTCCTCCGAAGTGAAATCATTTTCAATCAAAGAGAACTACTATTGTCGTGGTTCTAGAACTAAATATGGTGGTTCCGGAACTATAGCTGCAAGTTCTGGAACTAAGTTTGTGGGTTCTTGAAATAATTTTGCAAGTTCTTGAACTATTTTGGATTGCTTTGAGGACAACAGGCTCTCATCCAATGGTGGATTAATAATTTCTTCTACTTCTCGTACATGATCCTGTAGTGTGATCATAGCTAAAGAAGAATTTTTTTTTATCAATTTCAGGAGAATCAACCTGAAATTATTCATGATTGTCAGTAAAAGGTTGTGTAGTAGGATATAAGGAAATTTGTTTAGATTTCTTACCATTTGAGATTGTCATATCACCTAACCTACAATCTATCAAAGTAGCAACTGTAGCTAACCATGGTCTACCCAAAATAATGGGATAACCCAATGTTTTACCTTTTGGTTGCAATATAAGGAAGTCAACTAGATATTCCCATGACTCCACCATAACTACCACGTCTTCAATAATTCCTTTTGGTTTTGCTACAGACTGGCCTGCCATCTGCAATATGGTATTAGTAGGTTGTATACCCATTAATGGTAATGTGTTTAGAGTATCTATTGTCATTACATTGATAGCAACTCCCAAATCTATCAAAACATTATGTACATCCTTATTTCCTATAGAGACAAAAATAATAGGACTTCCAGGATCTCCATATTTGGGAAGTAAAATTTTTCCTGCTAATAAATTAGCAAGTTTCCTGTCTACTTTGATAGTCTTGGAGTATTGTTTCTTCCTTCCAAGATTTTTCAGACATAATATTGTGATTAATTTGTTTAATTCTAGAATGTCCTTAATTTCTTGTAACAGTGGTATTTCAATATTCAACTTCCTTAATTGATGTACCAATTCAGACTCTTTGATTTCTATAGCTTCTTTGAATCTATCTGGAAATGGAGTCTCAGTAGTGTTGTTGTTTGGCTCCTTTTCTTTTTTTCTATATCCTCTTTTGGAACAATAGTACTAGGAATTCCATTTTCTTCTATCATTTCAGTGATTACAAGGGGTGGACTATTAATGATTTTCCCAGATCTAGTTTGAATATCCTTACAATCCATAGCATGTAAATCAACTAATTTTTCTGGTTCTGTTCCATAAACAAGGGTTGTTTGTTTGTTTCTTGGATTTGCTACTAGATGTGCTGACATTTGTGTTCGGACTACATTATCAATTTGTGAATTTTGTGTAGGGGATCCCATGATGGTCTATTGATTTTGATTGGATATGTTCTTCCTTGAGCATTATTATTAGGGTTCCATCTAGGTTGTGACCAAGCATAAGGATTTCCTTGACTAGCCCATGGTTGTTGATGCCCCTAAGCATACCAAGCTTGATTTTCCCAATCTTGAGGGTTCTAAGTTGGTTGAGGTACCCAAGGTGGTTGTCCCCAATTTTATGGTACTGACTGAGTAGCCGATGGTATCGTCCATGGATTAGGGATTGATCTTAACATAAACTACCCTTGGTTAGGCTGTCTCTGAACAAAATTCAATTCTTCTATTGTATATGAGGCACTGGTTTGTTTAAGTTGGTTCTCAATAACAAGAAGTAAAGAACAAACATCAGTATCATGTTCTTTAGATTCACAGATAAGACACATTTCCATTGTATCCAAAGGACAATCTCTTAGTGCATGCTTCTTCCTACATCTAGGAAAATGCATAGCCAATGGTTCAGTTTTGGCATTTACTTTAGCTTGTAATCCATCCATAGTAGAGGTTAATTGCACTAAAATGTCTATTTTAAATTTTTCTAATTCATCCATTAGTTTGTTCATATCTAGATTCAAAATTTTCATTGATTTTCCTTTTCTAGGTCCACCCCTTGTTCTGGAATAGCTTCTACAAATCTCCTTAATTCCATTCATTCTTATCTGATCAATGTCTCCACCTACTATCAAGTTAAGGGTTTCCCTAGATTCGTCATCCAAACCTTTAAGAAAAATGGTTTTACTTAACTCTTCTGAAAGCACAAATCCACATCTTTTGCTAACAAAGAGGAATCTGTCTAAATAGTCTTCTATGTTTTCATCTTCCTCCTACTTGATTTTAAAGAATTCTTCCTCCTTATTTCTCCCTCTACGATAATCCTAGTATTTATCTAGGAAGGAAGTCTCCATGTGTGCCCAAGTGCTAATAGAATTGGATGGTAATCCCATGAAACACCTAATTGTTGCATCCTTCAAAGTGGATGGAAACAAATTTAGTTTTTTATTATCTGTTTTATAATCATAGGTCTGACATAGTACCTTGAATTCAAACAGAAATTGGTCAGGATCTTCAGATGACATCCCTCTAAATGTGGGTAAATGTGTAGGTGAGATATTTTTCATTGGTGTATCATCATCTCCCAATTTTATTGGATAAGTAAAGGTCTTATCAATTATGCCCTCAGCTTCTCGTTCCATTTTTAAAATATTTTCTGAATTTTCCTCCCAATCAATGTGGTAAACGGTATGCCTTGGGGAAGGTGAAAAATCAGGAGTAGGAGGTTGACTACTCAATTGAGAATCGAAACTTTCCCTAAATGGATCTTGAGTAATAAGCCTTCTCCTAGAAGTTCCACTTCCTTCAGGTGATTGATCTAAGAATTCTAAAGGTGGAAATTATGTTTCTTGTCTGACAGGGGATGATGGTGCCTCAAATTCTTGATCAATTTCCTTACTTTGACTAGAGGATGTTATGAATTCTTGTGAAGATGTTTATGGAAGGAATCTACCCTGTGAGTCTCTTGGTCTACTCATATATTTTTTGATATAGTAGGGAAGATCCTTCAACTACTAGATGTATGTTTTTTTTTCTCTTGCTAACACTTAATTAGGAAGTTCCAACTAGTGTTCCCTGGAAACAGTGCCAAAAATGATGGGTTTCATTATTCCCTTCATTTAATCAACTTCTTGTTGATCTCATATCAAACCATGGGTGTTTCTAAATCTATATGCAACAAGAGTAATTTTATCGATCTAGTAGTTGACTGTAGTTATTTTTCTATTTTTGGGGGGATATTTTCAGTGTCTTAAGGACTTCTTGGTAAAACCTTATTTAAATCAAAATATGAAAACTTGCTGAAAGTAAACACACTAGAAGCTTTGCTGAAAGAAAACACACTGTGTAGAATGGAAACACACTTGCTTCTGAAAGTAAACACACTTGCTTTTGGAAATAAACACACTCAATTTAGAATGCTTGAAACAATTGTAAGAAATATAAGAATCTATCTAAACACCTGCAAGAACAAGCATACAACAGAGTTTAACCGAAAGAATTGAAACAATACAGAGTTAACAGATCTAAGCTATTTGTTGAAGAAATATAAATACCAAATAAATGAATATCTTGGTCCTTGGGGGAGTGGGCCCTTGCTCCTCCTCGAATAAGGATTTAATAACTTAGAATTCTCTCAAATAAGAATGGCTATTTTATTGATAAAAAATTCGGTATTACAAAACCTATTGGATCTGAATACTTAATCTATATATCTCTTCTCTTTTCTATATCTATCTTATATCAAATTCTATATATCCTCTATCTACTACAGGTTTTCTTTTATATACATTTTACAATCGCAATTGTCTCAATGATTCTAATGAAATTGAATCACGCCCAAAATAGATGTTGTGTTGGATTTTGGTTGATCAAATAGCTGTAGAATAAATCTCCCTGGATCTTCGTTCATAAATCTTCTCATCCTTACCTAATTGAAAAGGTCGTAGATGCAAATTATTTAGATGTGGTTAGAAAGATAACTCCCATCGGTTCTAGAAATTTAAAGAAGTTCCAAAACCATAGGAAATCATTTAAGGATCAACACCGTGAGAGTTCTGGAGCTATACCTAGGATTTCTGGAAATAAATGATGACTGTGTGATGGAGTTCCAAAACTAGCTTGGAAGTTCCAGAACTAAGCTGTGTAGGAACAGATGCTTATAAAAAAATACTGAATGCCACCTACTTCATTTCCTCAATTGATTAGACCTACTTTATTAAAAAACTGAATTTCAACACACACTTCGTCAGAAATTTCAGATCTTTTAAACATTAGAATCACAATCAATCAAAAGACAAAAAATTACGTCCTAACTCATATCAGACTAACTAAAAGTCACACAATGCAATCAAACTTAATAAAAAGGAGAGTAAGATGAGATCATATATTATACATTAATCGGACATATTCTGGCCGCATCAAACCCATGGTTTTTTCCAAAATATAATGTAATAAAATATTGTCTTGTGAATGCAAGAAACACAAAAAATTGTTCTCTTACTCTAATATTCTCAAACAAAACCTCAAATAGAGTAATGCATGGAAAGAAAGGATAGATTCAATACCTACACTTACCTATAAGCTACACAACTCCTTCTTTGATGTTTTGGATTTCCTCTTTGATTGATTTTTCGTTTCTTGAACTTTGATGCTTTAGATTTGTGTGGAAAAACATAGACAACACCTCCCCTTGATTGTGCTTGAATTGCTTGATGGAGATGATGATTGATAGATTGGATGATAGAATGGATTGATTGAATTATAAACATGATAGAGGTTTGTTATGGATTTCCAATTTATCTCTCATGGAAGAGGAGAGATCAATTTATAGTTGAGGAGTGGATGATTCAATGGCTAAGATGAATCCATGTTGGATTTGGATCAAGGGTGGAGAATACATGCAAGGATTAGAGGATTCTAGAGTGGAAGACTCTACAATTTGAATTTAAATTTCATGGAGGGAAAAAGCTTCCATTGAATAAAAAATTCAATTGAAGGAGGGATTTAGAGAGGCTTTTAGAAATAGAATCCTCTAGATTTAGAGGTGGGAAGATGTGATTACGATTAGAGTTACATTAGGTTAATAAAGATGATTAGGGGTGTATTTATGGAAAGGCTAGGTGTAGGGATGTGTAGAGTAGGTGGGTAGGTAGATATATGAATATTAAATTCCTAGAAAATGTTAATAGGGATTATTAGTGGGATAATAAGATATTATTAATGAATTAAAGGATTATGGATGAGATGGGATGAAATAAGAGGATTAATGATGGAATGTTGTAATAAATGATAAATAATGATAAAGGGTAAATATGATAAAATAGATTTAATAATAATTAATCTTGTGATTAATTATTATATGGATGATGATGATGGTATTTGTGGGACAGATTAATCTTAATTGACCATGTCAACATTTTAGATGTCTACACCTCATAAATAAGAAAATAATATTTTATTTTTCCCATTAATTTTTGCCTAAGCTCTTGTTTTGGTGAGATCTAGCACTAATAATGTGGGTTGCATGGTCTTGTAGACCCTCATTTTGGTAATTCATGTCTTGAAAAAACATAAATTATACAACACTCTTACATTTTCCCACACTTTCTCAATTTGGCCAATTATCCCATCCCTAGCTATATCTCACTAATTCTTGTTTGCATATATAAGCTATTTGTCATATAACGTTCATATTAATCCATAAAATTAGGCGTTAATGTCCCCTTTGGGTACTTATTTCCTATTACCCCATTTTATCAAATTCAAAATGCCACATTGATTATTATCTTTTCTATATTACTACTTGTCACTCTGGGTCAGTTTTTTAGGTGTTAATGACAAAATTCAACACACACACACACACACACACACACACACACACACACACACACACACACACACACACACACACACAAACACACAAACACACACAAATTACTTATTATTCTAAGGGGGTGGGAAATATGGGATATTAATTCATATCTACTACTTGGACAAGAGAGTAATACTTAAAGACTACATTTGGGTTGCATCACTCACTACATAAGAAGGGGAAATCTATGAATTCCATATCACACATTCATATTGGGGTAAATGTAGTTACAGAATGCTATCTTGGTGTAACTAGAACAAGGGTGACACAGATATAAGTGACACATAATAGAATTACATTGAGTCTGAAATGTAGTGCAATGCTCAGTGACAATCACATTGGGGCTGTTGGTGCTTGTTTTGATCTCTCACCATTTTCCCCTAATTTTCCTCTAATCTACGTGTTATGAAACATTTTGTTTCTCGATGTGGATGTTATAACATATTTTACCTCTATTTGAATGCCTTGAGTTGTTTGCAGAATCCACTGTCATGTCCCTCTTTGAGGAAGTCTCCAAGTTTGCCCTGTTCTTGCCCTAGTTTCTTCAAAATCCAGAAGCTTTGCCATTTTTCCTATTTTTCCTCAACCATGGAAGCTCGAGAATGATCAATTTATATTTCTATGCCTTTGAAAATCCAAATCCATGGTCGAAATATTCTTGGAACCATGATTCACTTGGTTTTGTTTCAAAAAGTTTTCATCCTTAGCGAAAAATCAGGTTTTGAGCATGAATGATGAGTTTATGTGTTTTTGACAGTCTAATGGGTGTATTTTTCCTATCAAAGTTATTCCTTAGCATTCAGTGGTCATGTGTATTCTTTTGGTTGGTCAAGGGACGACAGGAAAATGCTTTAACTTATCACTTTTTGCTTTTTCAGCAAAAAGGAAAATTTGGTCCCATAGCCCGGCTCAAATTTGATTAGTTCTTTTGGTGTTTACGTGGCTTCTTCTAATTAGATGGGGTGTGGCAGGTTTGTTTTTTAAACTTTTTCTTTTTGTTTACTTTGGAAAAAATTTTGAACCCACCTCACGGTGCCACCAGGCATTGATTAAAGTAAATTTTAAGTGGCAAGGAATAGGTCTTACCTTGACCCCACAGAAGGACACATGGAAAAGTTAAAGGTGGAGATGCGGGCCTTCGAAGGTAAGCTGAATGTTTTTCCCTTTTGGAAAAATGGATTAAAATTATATAATGGAAGCATGCCCCCATCAAATCATTTTTGAAGCCTTAAGGTTTTTGAAAATTATGCCATAACAACATGTGGAGGTCGCCGCTGGGTATTCTTTCCTTAGAATTTTCAGCAACTTCTTAAAGGGCCCGAGACACGTGGTGATCCTGTGCTTATTCAAGGTATCAATTTTTAGGGACCATCTCGAGATGCACCATAGTAACATGTGGTGGTCTAAAAATTCAAATCAACAGGGAAGTGGACCATTGAAGGCAACTTGGATTTTTTCCTCTTGTCATCAAAAGGATTAAAATCTCAAAATGGCGTGTAAACCCAACAAGAAAAATGTCAAAATTCGGGGAAGCAAACCATCGGGGGTAACTTGGATTTTTTTCCCCTTGATATTCAAATGACTAAAATCATCAAAATAACCCACGAGCATGATGGAGAAAGGTCAAAGCTTGCTCTAGTTAACGGCAAAGGTGCGGACCTTCGGAGGAAAACTGGGAAATTTTCCCTTTGTGGGAAATGGAGCTAACAGTGAAAAAGGGAGTGTGGTTCTGCTGGGACCCACATCAGAGACTAGAAGCAGAAGGGCAGAGCCACTGGGAAAACTTGGTAAATTTTCCCTTTTCCAAAAGGGTGGTGAAATAACAGAATTTGGCCACGGTTCTTTTGGGACCCACCTTAGGACACGTGGCTCATTTCTCAAGGGTGGAGGTGCAGAGAAAAATGTGAAAATTTTACATTTTTCTAAAAGTTGTAAAAGGAAAAAGGGAACCACCAGGCCTGCTCTAAATTAGATCTCCCACGTGGATAGCCCAATTTCAAAATAGAAAGATCAATAGAAACTATGTATCTATATCTGACTTTCCACCATTTCTGCTATGAAGCTTCTGGGGATGCATATTCGTATGGTTTTTTAATCATTTCTTGGAGTCTCCTGCATGCCTAATGAAGAGGAACATTAACCTGGTATCCTGGTTTGTTGGGAAATGTCTGTAAATGTCTCTCACCATTAATATGCAAACTAACTGTCAGATTCAGCCTAATTTTTCTTTCCTTGGAACACAAAGGACTTGTTGATATCTAAGTTTGGTGAGAAAAATCTGGGGACGTCTTTTACCATTAAGACGAAATCTGACCTTTGAGTTTGATCTGATCTTCCATTCTTCTTCCTGGGCATGTGAAGAACTAGATTTGACAGATTAGGGGTGGAATTGGTTGGCGAGTAAAGGGAAAAATGATCTACCAAAAGGAGTTGAATGCGGGAGATATTCGAAGAGGTTTGCCTCCCTAAGAGCTAGACAACTTTTTATAGATCTGATTCTAGAAACCCCGATCGAGATCATGGCGAGCACTTGTGCACTCAATGTTTAGGCTTTTGGGGGAAAAAACTCTATGGAAAATTTTATAAATTGCATGCATTTTTTGTGTAAATGGTTGGAGTGTTAGAGGTCGGGACTGATTTTCTAATAGAAAAAGCTTGATAGAACCTATCTTTTGAGAAGCCGTCTGTGAAGATTATATATCTCTTTTGTTTTAAATTTGATCTTGTCAAGGTGGTTATGAGTGTACATCCATTGAAAAGCTCTAAAAATTTTCTAGAAACTTTCCCTTGCTGATAAATTTAATCAAACTCGAGTTATTCTGTGTTGATCTTGAGCAAAATGTGTTTGTTTCATTTCTGAATGTCTGCAAATATATTTTCTTGTTCCTGTTGCAATATTGTATCAAAATTTGTCTTAATCACACATGTCTCAATCCTTGTGACAGTTTAGTGGCATCTGCAATTTCATTTCTTAGAAGAGCTTTCATTTGGGAGTGAAATAAATGATTTAAAATCACTTTTCTTTCATCTGTTGATAGAGATTATCTGTAAGCCTCTGGGTGTACCTCAGGCGTGATTGGGTTTAGATCTCAATACTTTTTTGGGTTTTCTAACTCGAGCCTTTGTGTTAAAATCTCATAGATTGTGTGAAAAATTGCTACTATGGGCCTCCATTGAAGCACATATTCTTGTTAAAGGAACATTTTAGCTATTCTGAAGCATTTTGTTGTCTAGACTTTCCATTTTGTAAGAGTTCTCAAAGATCTGGAAACTAAAGCTCATTTTGCCTCACCTCCCACCAAAATTTATTTAAAAACAACCAATCCTACCCATAATACCCCTATTTTTCCTGTGTGTGCATAAATTCATAATTTCCATTACCAAAACATGCAGAAACAATCAGGATTCCAAATGTCTTTAGTAGTCTGAACCTTGCCTAGAGAATGTCTCCACTATCTAAAGTGACAGCTCGTGAGAGTTAGATTTTGTTGCATTGATAATATTTTCTTCAAGGTCTCCTTAACAACTTCATTAGCAAGGATATCTCCATCTCCTCCACAAAAAACAGGCTACAAAAGGGTTCTCTTACCTTGGTTGAAAGGTACAACCTAAAATAGTCAGGATAGATCAAATCCTCTTAAGGTGCTACCCACTCCTTTCAAATCCTTGGTGCTAAAAAGTTAGATAGACTGCTTCCCCGTCTACAAAATGACATACATAATCATCTATATACCTCTGAACATCCTGTCAAATCCATGATGATGCCTAGCCTTTAAAGGAGATTAAATTTGGGTACCAACATGCTTTTGTCGTCGTTTCTGGGGAGTTAGTTCAATTTGATCCATGTGCATACATATTTGAGTTCATATCTATTTGGCTCGTCAAAAACACACTTTTGGCACCATTTTCGGGGACGAATAGATTACAACTCATACTTAGACCCTTGTGCTATATGTAACCTTTCCAATGTCTACATTTTTTTGCACTAGTGTTCATTGATAAATTTTGGTAAAGGAAGGTCATATATTTTCATTTCTAGTTTCTAATGCTGACAGACACTTAACAAATTATATTTTAGTGCATTTGTACAACTAAGGAGGAAATCCTTAGTGGCGACTCCCTGTTGATTTGGTTTTGATAAGGACCAGTGTCTTAAAACTTTGTCAAAGTAAGATTTGTTACTAATATTTGCAAAACTGGAAGGAAGAAGATCTTTCTTCTCTAAGTATCCTGCTAGGACACTATTTCTAGAGCTAGGAAAAACAAAATGAGAAGGAAGAAGAGCCTGGAGAGTTGTGGGAGATCGGCAGTCAAGAAGGGAGATCCCTATTACTAAGAGTGACTGACCTATCATTGAAGACTATCATTCAAGTGATTCTGAATCAGGTAGCCTCTTTGTGGAATTGAATTCTCCAACTGGAGAAGGGAGTTCATTTGATTTTGAAAATTTTGCTTCTCATTCTGCCCCTATCTTTTTAGAAGTTGATATGGTTTTCTAGGAAACAAGGCCTTTAAGGGATATCCATTTTGAAAACTATACTCCTATGTTTCAAAGACCCCCCCGCCCCTTATCAATTTGTCTCTCCCCCAAGGTCACCTCCTCGAATCAACATGACCCATCCCCCACCCAGACATCCATTTGTTGTAAATACCTTTGGACCTATAATTTTTGTGGGAATGGCTGGTTATCCAAATGTAGTTCCTCAAGATGTAAGGAGCATACTACAAAAGTTCCACATAAATAATTTTATAACCAGTGATCAACATCTAAATCTTTTTTATCAATATGATGGAAGACTTTGAGATTGAACATGAATATGTATACATAAAATTGTGTTTTCACACTTTGGAAAAGGATGCAAGGGACTGGTATAAAGCTTTACCAGATAATTCCATTGATTCTTGGACAGAGATGAACAATGCATTTAGATTGCAGTATGGTGACAAGATAGACCCTAGGTTTCTTTTTTCAGAATTCGAGAATATTAAAAAGAATCCTAATGAGTTAGTGCATGAATTTAATACGAGATTCAATAAGACATTGAGAATATTTCTTATTGGCTTCATGCCATGTGATTAATCATGTTTGATCAAATATTCAAATGCATTTAATAAAAAGGATGCATATTACTTGAGGGACAAGAACCCTACCTATTTGAGGTAGGCCTTCACCATGGCTCTGCAAATAGAGAATAACATCAAGGAAATTGGAAAGCATCCAAAAAGGGAGGGTGTGAAGCTAATTAATCCATAAAATTCTCAGGAAGGCAAGGATGCTCATTTGGAAGAAGTTGTGAAAAATTTGGTAGGGGTTGTCAAAGAAATATCATACAAATTAGCCTGGGCAGAAAAAGGGATTGGGAAAATTTCATAAGGTCAACACAAGCAACAAAGCCAAGATAGGTTTACAAATCACCAAAGATCTGATGACAAAGGCAAGGGACCTGTTGGATTTGGAAATAGATAGTCCCAGGCTAGGGAAAGTAGAATGGTGCCTGAGCCTTTGGCTGCTAAAGTTGCTATTGTGGAGGAGACAAATGTCATTGATTGGTGTGACAGATGTTTTATGCCCCATGCTCCATGTGAGGTAAGAACTACCACCTAAAATAGTTCTACAATTTAGCTAAAACAAAGCATAAACACCATCATGATAAGAATTAAACAAGGGTTAGATGCTAGCATTCATCAATACAAACTTTGAAACTAACAATGTTAAATATCTAAACTCATCTATTCTCTAACAACAAATAAATGAATGGACCTAAGTAAGCTCCATGGCTATCAAAATAGTTTTCCTTAGTATGCCAAGTAACTTAGGAATGAGGACCTATCAAAGTTTGGCTACAAGACCCCTTTGACACCTCCCATATGACCTAAGCACTTAAGAAAGAGGCTTAACTCTTCAAGATGATGAACTCTCAAAAGGGCAAGGTGCAAGCTCTTAGTCTCTTTGCTATATGCTTTGCATTTGCTCTCTTAGGAGTTTAGGTGTAAGTAAAAAGTTAGGTGGAGGGCTCTTTATATAGCCCAAAGGATAAAGGATTCAACACATTCTCATGAATGTGGGATAAGGTAAAACATGATTAGGAACGGATAAGGTTGCTTTATTAAAGGTAACCTTACTTTAGAAGAGTTTAATACATGTTTAGCAAGTCATGGGAGTTGGGGGGTGTTTTAATTAATCAAAGGTGATTAACTAATAGGTATGTGTAAGTTTATAGAAGCCAATTAGAACAATTTTAGTGTGATTTAGGCTATTATAAGGGGATTAAATCAATTAAATATTGATTTATTGGTTAAATGAAAGGGAAAGCTAATTAATTAATAATAATTAATTAGTCTAGGTAGAAGGGGTGATTTATTAACGGAAGGTCGTTAATTAGGGTATTTGTTAGATAGGAAACTTAATTAATTATCTTAGTGTAATTAATTAATGATGATATGAGGGAAAATGAGTGCTTTTGACGATATGTCGTTGATTTGTGAGAAAGGGGATAATTAGCACAATTTAAGTATTTAAATTGCTTGGGCGTAATTATAGGTGTCTACATTTGCCCCTCTTTGGGGTGGCGTAAGTGATGCCACTTCAAAGATAGTAGGTAGAAGATATTTTGAAGGGATAGAAGAAAAATTAGTAGAAGGGAGAGATGCCGCCTCGAGTGTCGATGGGGTGATGAAGGAAGCCGATCGACGATCGAAAAATATGAGAAGTAGGCAGAAGAATGGGGATGAGGTAGGATGCCCCGAGGAGAGGGAGAATTAGGGGTGAAAGGGAAGTCATGTAGAAGAAATATGGATGAGGGGAGAGAAGAGCTTAACCTCTAGCCATGTATTTGTTTGGAACAAATTTGATGTCATCATATTGCCATAAGAACTACATCATCGGTCCTTATGAAAAATATAAGCATACGAAAAAGGTAGAATGACATGAAAATCCATACTACGAACAATTGTCCATTGCTGAAAGTACCAACTCCACGCAACATACAATAATGCAATGCAATACGAGAAGGAAACAAGCTCATATAATAGGGAAAACAAGTACAAACGCACATATCTAACCCAACAACGGTCAAGACAGTTGTACAAATGTTTTTTTATCAGTGCTGAAGAGATCCACAAGTTCGTGATTGACAAAAAGGGTTAAAAATGATGCCCCAAGAAAGGATACATGTAAGGGGAAATGAAAATGGACACGGGGTCCATGAAAATCATTTGTGCGCAATGAAACAGCACTAGGCAACCAAAAGTGCCCCAGAGTACAGATGAAGCAAGCAGCTAGATTTTGTGAATGGTTGTGAATCCAGTGATCCACGAGTCATATTAATCAGGGAAGATGTGAGACAAACCAACAGGATATGGAGAAAATACCATGCGCAAGACATAAGTTTTAGCCGTAAGAAGCAAGTTACCATTTTGTAGGGTGTTTTACTTTTTAGGAATTTTTTGAAAAATTTTGCCTTGATTTTAGATTTTTTGAGATATATATAGATATATATATTGTTTTTGTTGTTTTCTTGAAACAATGTTCTATTGTTTTTGTGTTTTGTGAAATAATTTTCTATTGTTTTTGTGTTTTCTCAAAACAATGTTTCTATTGTTTTTGTGTTTTGTGAAACAATTTTCTATTGTTTTTGTGTTTTCTCAAAACAATGTTCTATTGTTTTTGTGTTTTCTCGAAACAATTTTCTATTGTTTTTGTGTTTTGTGAAAAAAATTTCTATTGTTATTGTGTTTTCTCAAAACAATGTTTCTATTGTTTTTGTGTTTTGTGAAACAATTTTCTATTGTTTTTGTGTTTTCTCAAAACAATGTTCTATTGTTTTTGTGTTTTCTCGAAACAATTTTCTATTGTTTTTTTGTTTTGTGAAACAATTTTCTATTGTTTTTGTGTTTTGTGAAAAAAAATTCTATTGTTTTTGTGTTTTCTCAAAACAATGTTTCTATTGTTTTTGTGTTTTTAACAGTTTTCCAAAGCTATGTGCAGGTAACCAAGAAAGCATGGATGCCCCCAGCGTTAGGTGGGGAATATACAAGGGCAGAAGCCACGCGCTTATGAACAAGAAGGTGAAGTCGTTGAGTTGCCCCCAACGTAAGATGGGAAATAACGAAAGACCACGTACCTTACAGACGAATAGAAGAAGGCAAAGCCGGATCAAGGCTGGACTAGATGGTGTGCACAAGGAAACTCGAAGGCAGAAACAGGTCCAGGATAAAGACAACTACCCTTCTAATACAGAATGCTTGTGAACAACGAATCCTCCCGAGGCGCCGGAAACCAGTTTTCACCCAAGGACTTGTCCAAAGTGCCACAATTACGTGGTTTTCACTAGTGGACGACCTGTTTTCTCTTTTTCTTTTTCTGATTTGTTTTTTTTTTTGTGATGTTTTTATATTTTTTTGTGATTTTTATGACTTTCTTGTGCCATGTTTAGGCATAAAACCTCTTAAGATGTATGGAATTCATGGGCTCCTAGAGCTCATCACCATTGGGGTGAGACAACTTGTATGCCCCTGTGCCATACTTGGCAACTATGACATAGGGTCCTAACCAGTGTGGTTCAAACTTCCCTTTCTTTTCTCACTCTACTCTGGTGTTGAACTGGTTCTCCTTCATAACTAAATCACCCACCTCAAACTGGCGAGGGATGATTCTCTTGTTGTAGTTGCGGGAGATTCTATGTTGATATACCTTCAGGTGATTAAGAGTGCGAATGCTCCTCTCATCCAGGAGCTCTAATTCAGCCAATCTTGCCACTCGGTAATCTTCATCCTTATCCAAATAGTCCTGAAGAGAAATTCGCAGGGATGGGAGTTCAATCTCTAAAGGGATGATAGATTCTATCTCGAACACTAGGGAATATGGTGTCGCACCCATAAGAGTGCGAATTGATGTTTGGTAGGCCCCGAGGGCTGGGTGGATTTGTAGGTGCCAGTTTCGACCAGTTTTGCTAACCATCTTCTCCATTATCCTTACCAAAGTCTTGTTTGTTTCCTCATCTTGTCCATTACCCTGAGGGTAATATGGCGTGGACCATTTCAATCTGATTTGAAACCGTTGGCAAAGACCTTTCACAATTTTGTTCTTAAATGACTTCCCATTATCTGTGACAATGGCTACAGGGATACCATATTGGCAAATAATGTGATTCATGATGAATTTAGAAATCTGTTCTCTTGTGACATAGGTTAAAGGGACAGCCTCCACCCATTTTGTAAAGTATTCTGTAGCTGTGATGATATGTGTATGACCATCAGATGAGGTAGGAGTAAGCTTCCCTATTAGATCAAGTCCCCACTTGGAGAATGGCCACGGGATAGTGATTGGTTGCAATGGTTGCAATGGAGCATGGATGAAATTTCCATACTTTTGGCAAAGCACACATTTTCTAACATAATTACAATAATCAGTTTCCATGGTAGGCCAATAGTAACCTACTCTCAGCAATTTCTTAGCCAAGACCATTCCGTTTGTATGCGCTCCGCATACTCCTTTGTGTACTTCCTTGATTGCCTGGATTGACTCTGTCACATCCAGACAACGTAACAAATTCCCGTCATAGCCATGACGATAAAGTGTACCTCCTAAAAGGGTGTAATGGGCTATCTGGCGAATTAGGCTCTGCTTTTCAGAGAGGGAGATATCGGGAGGGAATGTACTATCCTTAAGATAAGTGAAAATGGGTTCATTCCATGGTGAATGGGGACCAACAACCTCACAAGCCAGGTAAGATTCTGGCATGTCATATGCGGGCTGGCATAGATTTTCTACGAAGAATGGCATATCATTGTTCCCTGGCGGAATACGAAGCATAGATCCCACCATTTCCATAACATCTGCCGATCTATTCTGTGCTCTTGGGATCTACTCAAAGGTGATGCACACAAAATACTCCTTTAGAGTTTCCACTAACTTTTTGTAAGGTATGAGCTTGTCATCCTTAACTTTATACTCATCATTAACCTGTTTGATGATTAGCTGTGAATCACCTACAACCTTAACATGTTGAATATTCCACTTGATGGCTAGTTTCATCCCTGCAATGAGTGCTTCATATTCCGCAATGTTGTTTGTGCAAGGGAAGGCCAGGTGGAAAGCCTACGGTATAGGATCACCCGAAGGAGTAATAAGGACCACTCCTGCACCTGAACCATGAAATGTAAAAGATCCATCAAAATGTATCTGCCATATGATAGATTCTTCAATGTAGAGCAAAGATGCATCTGACAGATCCAGACTCAAAGGTTCTGTGCTTTGCAAAGGTGCTTCCGCTAGCTGGTCGGCAAGTACTTTTCCTTTAACTGATTTTTGATGGACAAATTCTATATCAAACTCACTGAGTAGAATGATCCAATTAGCCATTCTACCTGTGAGGGTGGGTTTGGACAACACATACTTGAGTGGGTCGACCTTGGATATGAGCTTGGTCTTAGTATTTAGCAGGTAATAGTGAAGTTTCTGAAAGGTAAAAACAACGGCCAAGCAAGCCTTTTCAATTTGAGGATAATTGCGTTCATAGGTGATGAGGGTGCGACTCAGATAGTACACTTCTTTCTCTTTATGGCTAAGGTCATATTGGGCGAGCAGTGCACCAATAGCGTATTGCGTAGTAGAAATATAGAGCAAAAGTGGTTCTCCTGGAGTGGGAGGCATGAGGACAGGTGGATTAGCCAGGTACTGTTTAAGCAAAGCAAAGGCTTATTGTTGCTCAAGTCCCCAGATGAAAGCGATGTCCTTCTTAAGAAAATGAGTGAATGAGTGAAATTTATCTGCAAGCTGGGAGATAAAGTAGTGAATGGCTTGAATGTTCCCTTGCAAGCTATGTAGTTGCTTGATATTCTCATGTGGAGGCATTTCTGTGATGGCAGACACTTTAGCAGGGTCTACCTCAATACCGCATCTTGAGACGATGAAGCCTAATAGTTTCCCAGATAGCACACCGAAGACACACTTCTTTGGATTTAGCTTGGCTTTGTATTCACGTAGGCGTTCAAAGATACGCCGCAAAATGATAGGATGATCCTCTCTTGGTTTGGACTTTCCCAGGATGTCATCTACGTAGTCTTCCATGATGTCATGAATCATATCGTGAAATATTACTGTCATGGCTTGCTGATAAGTTTCTCCCGCATTCTTAAGGCCAAATGGCATCACCTGATAACAGAAGGTGCCCCAAGGAGTTGTGAAAGTTGTTTTGTGTTGGTCTTCCTTAGCGATCTTAATTTGATTATAACCCGAAAAGCCATCCATAAGTGATAGCATTTCGTACCCTGCGGTTGAGTCAACAATCATGTCAATGTTGGGAAATGGAAAGTTATCTTTAGGGAAAGCTTTATTGATGTCCCTAAAATCTATGTAAATTCGGATACCAATAGGTTTCTTCTGGACAGGAACAATGTTCGATATCCATTCAGAATAATCAATTGGCCTGATGAATCCTGCTGCAAGCAACCTTCCAACTCTTCTTTAACTAACAAGGCCACTCTTGGGTGCATCTTTCGAAGCTTCTGTTTGATAGGCTTAGCGTCTGCGTGCACAACCAAGTTATGCACAACCAAAGTTGGATCTAAGCTGGGCATGTCTTTGTAAGACCATGCGAACACATCAATAAACTCTCGCAGTAGCATAGTGAACGTCTTTTTTTCTCTGGCTGAGAGTGATGCTCCCAATTTTACTATCTTGGGATCTTCTTCGATACCAATACTGACATCAATGGTTTCTTCAACTAACAATTTTGATAAATCCTCCATACACGTAGGATCAGGAGGTAGGTTGAGATCTTCATCCAAGAATGTCTCTACGAGATTTTCATCCTTGGCGTGGTCACTTTGTTTGTCCTTTGATTTTCTTATTTGTTTGTCAGCCAATGCCTCAAAGAGGTTTTCAATGTGTTACTTGGACTTCGATTTTTGCCGAGGCTTTTCTTTAGAACTCTTGCCCTCGCTTTTCTTTAAATTTTGCTGACCACAAAGTTTAGCCTCCTCGCCGAAGTAGGCGTAGGTGTCTAAGTTGATAAAGAAACCCTTCTTGTGATCTCCAATGGGAATTGTATCCCTTATGCCCATGAACTCTGCAATAGCCTCGTCGTTCTCGAATAAATATAGTGGCACGTGACGTTGTTGGTCCCATTCAACAAGGGAGGGGTATACAAGGTCAAGGGTTAGTTCAGTGGGGGTGATGGTTAGGACATTGTTATTCATGAAAAGGTTCGTGGAGGAAAAATCCTCATATTGGCTACAACAGGAATCTGTAACGCTGTCTAGATAATTGGAGCTATCCTCATGCTCAGAACAAGTCGCATCTCGATCGTTGGGGTGTGCTCCATAAGGGCAAATCCCAATGCCATATCTTTCTGTTTTGAAATGTGGAAGAGGGACTGGTTCTCTTTGTCCTTGTTCATTCCTCCCACATCCTAGGCCTTTGTAGCCTATGGAGTACATCATTCTGCTAGATTTTTCATATTCTGGGGTTTGATAACAAGATGGCTGAGTGTCCTCAGGGACCCAAGTAGTAGGTGGATCAAGTAATTTTTCCTCAGCTAACAAGCCTCCAGGTAGGAATGACCCAATAGTGTGTTCCTCTCTAGGTCTCCTGAAGCAGTAGTTGGGTCGACCTCTAGTCTTGGGCAACAAGGAGAGGTCACAAACCAAGAGCACTTGTTATATATTATACTCCCCACAGCCATATTCTAGAATTTTCATCTCCCATGAATTAAATGGAGATGTTGAAGTAGATTCCCCATGAGTGCAAGAACTAAGAGAATTTGAATATACTCGAGATTCCATGGCCTCAGAATGAAGAGGGACAACTATATCTGTGGAGGGACATGCATATGTACCCTTTCGTGCAAAGCTATTAAGAGCTCTACAATGAGAAAAGGACTCTGAGTCTCCTGGTATTGTTACTGTATGTCCCTCATGCTTCAGCTTGATGCATTGATGAAATGTTGATGGTACTGCTTGCATGGCATGGATCCATGGTCTGCCTAGAAGCATATTATATGGAAGTTCCAAGTCTAAGACGTGAAAATTTGTCTGATGGAAAGTGGGGCCCACCTCCATTGGCAGCGTAATGGTGCCTGCTGACTCTCTTTCTGCATTGTCGTATGCGGTGATAGTGATGATATGGGACTCAAGATCTTCTTTCGTATGTCCCAATTGTTTGACTAATTTAAGTGTGCAGATGTTCAATCCAGATCCGTTATCCACAAGCACCCGTTTGATTTTCCTGCGGGTAACAACTACCTCAATGTATAAGGGAAGATTATGTGTAGGATTCTCTGTAGGGACCTCCCGATGGTTGAAAGTGAGATGCTCACTTGGTGTAATATTTGCCACCGTGGTTTGAAGGTACACAGGATCGACTTCTAAAGGCACTCCCAACCCCTGAAGATTTTGATACAGGATTTCCTTATGTACATTGGAAATCTTGAGAAGGTCTAAGATCGAAATCTTACCAGACGTCTTCTCAAATTGTTCTAAAAGGTTATACTTACCAGTATGCAGGGTCGACGGAGAGGGGTCCAGAATTACGAGGCGGGCGCGCCTTGTTACCGCAGCACAGTCCTTTCCCTTAATCCAGATGGTGTTGACGTGGTCAGCAGGGGAGCGAATACATCTGATAAGTGAATCGTAATGATTGTTATCTCTCTTGGTATACAAGTAATTCACGGCTTTATAGGTTTGGGATGACTCTCCCCGATCTGGTTTTTCCTTTTCCGACTTATCATGCTTGGGGAATGGTTCCTTATAAATCTCCATCTTCTCGTTAGGTGTTTGCATGTGGCTAGGGTTATCCACCTCTATCTCCCCGTTGCCAATGAGGTCTTGAATATAGTGGTGAAGTCGCAAACATTTATCTGTTTTATGACCTTTAACGCGATGCATTTCGTAGTATTCATACTCCTTATACCATGAAGGTTTAGGAGCGTTGTCATCAAACGGTTGCGTTGTAGGATAGGTCATCATGTGGGCCGCATCCAACTGTTTTAGTATGACGGACTGTCGACACTAAAATTTTCCTTCGTAATTTCTATTTCATTAATATATGTATTAGGAATAGGATGTTGTTAAGTATAATTAGTAGTAGCATCCGATAGAAGATAACAGTGCTGCCAGTACGACGCCGCCAATAATGTATAGTACAGAAATAGTCAAAAGTACAATAGGAATGTTGTGGTAAAAAGTAAATAGTTGTTGTAAGTGGTCCAGTAATGTTAAAATATCAAAGCTGGGTAAGAAGAGAAGTAGAGTCTACATGATTAGGAATTAGAAATATTATATTGGTGATAAGGACAATGAGTGAGGTCATAAATATTTTGTGTATTTTATTTGTAAAAATTCTAAAAATGTGGAACCCATGTGAAATGATAAGGTTTATCTTATCTTAAAAGATAAGCTTACATGTACAGATAAGAGTTAAGGTATGGAATATGATTCATCAGAGTGGATTTCTTATCCTATCTTAGAGATAAGATGGATAAGCCTAGAAGTCTATAAATAAAGAGGCCACCCCCCTCATTTAGCATAGAAGGAAGTAGTGAGAAATATTGTAGGAAGTGTGCAAAGGAAGCCATCATTTTAAAGGTGTGTTGAAGAAGCCATCAAGAGGTGTAATTGTAAAGTTTCTCCCATAGTCTTGTTGAAGTATCTCATGGGTGAGATTGTAACAGTTTCATGTTAATATTATAATTTATTTTGATATTTCAGATTTGTCGTCATTCTGTCTTATTAGAGTCAATGGTATTCTTGTGTTCGGTTGTTGTTTTGCTTCCAGATTACATCCACCAAACTAAAGTCTGTGCATTAGTAAATAATCATAGCACAAGGAGTTCCCGGTGAAGAATTATCATAGTGCCGGATTGCTGATGACATTTTGGTTCCGTTGCCGGGACCATTCCTCGTTGGTGGATTTTTTTGGAGAGATATTCCCACTTCGGAAAAAATTAATTGGAGGGTAACCTTGTTTTTACTGTGTATAGTAGTTACCATGGTAAAGTCATTTTTACCGTGAATAGTAGTTACCATGTTAAAGTCATTTTTGCCATGAATAGTAGTTACCCTGGTAAAGTCCTTTTTGCTGGGACAGTAATTACCGCAGTAAAGTCACTTTTTACCGTGAATAGTATTTACCGCAATAACTTCACTTTTTACCATGAATAGTGTTTACCACAATAAAATCAGTTTTTACCGCAGTAAGTCAAGTTTTACCATAGTTTACCATGGTCATTTCTATTTTACTGTAGAAAGGTGTAAAGTCACTTTCTAGTATAGTGATTCCAATTATTTTTTGCACATAAATCTTGTTAATTGTATTTGTGGGTTGGTATTTCACGGTGGTTTACTTTTGAAAATGGGAAAGATTCCTGTTTTTTTCAGCTCAATCTAATGAAGATGCTTCTTCTTTCATCCAAGAGTTTAAGCGATCTTGTTATTTGTAATGGCCTTATAAGAAGGGAACAATGGACTGAATTTTTTCCTACCTTTTTTGGATGGTTCAACACTTAGGTGGTTTTAAAACACTAGGTGATAATGTGAGAAATTCATGGGATTTATTAACCGAAAGTTTTCTTGAAGAATTTGGTGAACAACAAAAATATGTAAATCTGATGATCGAGATCACAAAGCTAATCCAAAGGAGAGAAGGAGAAGATAAGGGATTATCATGCTCGTGTTCTAGAGCTAAGGAGGAAGCTTGATGCCTAGATCCGGAAGGAAGGACTAGCGGATGGGTTGATGAATGGCATGGATAATCTCCTCTGTAAGCACTTCATTTCTTGGGATGAAGCTGGAGATCAGACAACGAATGAAGTATGACCACCCAACTACCATTGAACAAGCAAAGGAGATTGTAAGAAGGCAAGAAGAAAGCATGGAAGAGGAGCCCAAAGAAATTGTTGTTAAAGTAGAGCCTACAGTAGCTCCTTTGGTCCAAAATCCACAACCACTCCCGGTGAGCACAAATATTTCTCCTAATACATCTACTGAGTATGAAGATCTGCTTAGGAAGATGGGCCAGTTAACTATTAATCTTCTTTAAGGAAAGGAATTTAGTTCTCAGGGAGGAGATAGAGGTCCAAAAAGAAATATTACTGAAGTTGTTTGTTATGGTTTTTATAAAAAGGGTCATTATAAGTATAATTGTCTAGATATAGCTTCTAAATCTGGTACAGGGAGATAATGATAAAGGAAAAGCACCTGTGAATTCTCTTGATGTAGTAGATAAGAGCAGAAATAATGAATTAGATGTGTTTGTAACAAAAAGAAAGAAAGAAAAAGATAATCAAGATGGAACTGATCCTAAGAAGATGAAAGAAGAAACTAGTAAGAAATATAGGAGAAGAAAGTTGGGTGTGTAGGATTTTCTGATTTCACAAGGGCAAGGACCATACTCCATCTTGGAAGATCTATCCAAAAGGCCTGCAAATATTACATATGGTCAACTCTTGGCTATGTCTTCTGAGAAGAGGCGGGAGTTGCGAGGTGGAATCAATGCTCGAAGAAGGAAGGAGGTTGAGGTCCCTGTTTTGGAGGTAGAGGCATATCCCTATTGCTCCACAAGCTGAGGTATTATGAAATGGTATTTCAATTCATGATGTCTTAGTTGATGGAGGTGCTGCAGTTAATGTAATGATCGAGTCTATAATGAATATGTTGGGTTTAAAAATTTGATCGCCCTTCAACACTTATGTTAAGGTCATTAAATAAGGGAAAAACTAAACCAGAAGGTGTAATTTCAAATGTTGGCAATATCTGTTATGGGTGTTGTATGTGTGGTAGACTTTCAGGTGATGAAAAATGGTACTGTTGCATACCCAATGCTACTGGAAAGACCATGGCTAAGGAGAGTTCATGCAAGAAACTACTGGAATGAAGGTTTCATGACACTTAGACATGGTAGAGAGAAGGTGAAGATAAACATGATCCCTCGACATCATAAAGTAGAAACCTGTGGATTCAAGTGATGAAACTAATGATTGGACATCCTCTGATTACTCTAGTACCAGTGAAGTGGACATTGAAGATGATGAAAACGAGGTGGATGTTTCAGTCATGGATATCCTGCCAGTCACACCAACTCATGACCCCATAAAATTATCTTAAGAAGAAGTTGATGATCGTCTCCAACAAATAAAGATTGGTGATGCTGTGTATGAAGAGTGAGAAGGAATCCTACCTCCAGTTCTTTCAAAGGTACATACACATATTCACTTTTGATTACAAGGAACTCCATCAAGTAAGTTGGGTAGAACATTCAATTGAGTTGGTAGACGGTGCTAAGCCTATAAAGCAAATGCCATATAGAATGAATCCTAATTTTTCCAAGACTGTAAAAGGAGAAATAGATAAGTTGTTTGATGCAGGATTCATATTTGTTGTGGAGAATTCAGAATGGGTTTCTCCCATTGTGATCTCAATTAAAAAGAATGGGGAAGCTACGCATTTGTGTTGATTATAGGAAGCTCAATAAGGCAACAAAGAAGGATCATTACCCTCTTCCATTTTCATATCAGATCTTGGACGAAGTAGCTGGCCAGGAGTGCTATAGTTTTGCTGATGGGATGTAGCGGCTACAACCAAGTTCTTATAGCAGAGAAATATCAGCTGAAGACCACGTTCACCACTCCTTGGGGAATGTTTAGCTTATTATAGTTATGCCTTTTGGGTTGTGTAATGCTCCAGCAACATTCTAGCGTTTGATGAATAGGGTGTTCAAACCCTACATTGGGACCCTTCATCAGAGTATTTCTGGATTGATTTTTGCATCTATGGGAGCAAGATGGGACCACCTGCACTAGATGGAGACAACATTTCAAAGGTTAGATGAAGCACAAGCCTCACTAAACCCTAACAAATTGTGTCTTTGGATGTTCTAAAGGCGTTTTGTTAGGGCATGTTGTATCCAGAGATGGTATTGGTACTGATCCTGATAAAGTTTCAAAATTCAAAAACTTACCATTTCAGTTGGCCTATGGCATTGATCCAGTAAGTTCCTATGAGTTTGATATTCCCACTGTGAGAGTTACTGAAAAATGAAAGGATGGATGAAAGTGATTTAGTAAAAGAAAGGTTGGTACAGCCACTAACCCATTTCTTAGAGGAAATGATGGGAAATATGAACCAGGATACACCAGGCGCATGAAGCTTTTGGACAAATGAAGCAGAAGCCCTGAATGTCTTTACCTGTTTTGAAGAATCCAGATTGGAGCAAGCCATTTCATTGTGTACACTGATGCCTCAGATGCAGTCACTAGGTAGTATGATTCCAGATACAAAAGGAAGAAGACATGAGAATAATTTCTTCCAATTTAATGGATGGGGGCCCTACAAAATGAATAGTTGCTGCATGAAAATGGTACTGTACGGACTGGAGGAATTGGATGGCACTCCCATTATCGATTTTTGCTGTCAACCACGACAAGTTGAGAAATTACTTGCAAGCACCAGAAATTTATAGTTCTAACAGATCATCGAGGCTCTGAAATATATTGTCAAGAAGCCTAAACCCATCTGGGAGGATAGCAATATCGACACTAAAATTTTCCTACCATAATTTCTATTTCATTAATGTATAGATAGGCCAGGAATAGAAGCATGTCAATGTTAAGTATGCAATCTAGTAGTAGCGTCTGATAGAAGATAACGACGCCATCTAGTGACGATGATGATTTTCGCCGATGCAGCATGTGGAGTCTCCCTTGACACAGTCCCTAGTGAAGTACAATAGGATATGTTGTAATTAAGTAAATGAATTGTCGTAAGTGGTCTTGATAATGTTAAAATGTCAAAGACTTTGAGGTAGATTAGAGAAGCCAGTTGTCCATATTCGTGATTAGGAATGGAGAAATATTTTGAATTGGTACCTGAATGGACAAGGACAAGAGGTCATAAATGGACGTGTATTTTATTTGTAAAGGAAGTACTAGAAGAATGTGGAACCACAATGGTAAAATGATGGAAGGCACTTATCTGGACATCTTAACAGCAAGATAGGAGCTTACATGTACAGGTTATCACTGGCCCACTCTTTTTAAGGTATTGGAATAATGATTCGTCAGAGTGGATTTCGATATCCTGTCTTAGAGATAAGATGGATAAGCCTGGAAGACTTCTATCAAATAGATTATGTCCCTATTCCCCCCCTCATGGTAGCAGAGAAGGAAATAGTGGAATAAATATTGTAGGTCCAGTGTGCACAGGACAGCACATCAGTTTAAAGGTGTGTTGAAGAAGCCCATCAAGAGGTGTAATTGTAACCAAGTGGTTCTCCCATAGTCTTGTTGAAGTACAGCTTCCGTGGGTGAGATTGTAACAAGGTTCATGTTAATATTATACGCATTGTCACTTTGATATTTTAGATTTGTCATCATTCTGAAATTGTCATAGATCAATGAAGCCACTTCATTAATGTTATGTTGTTGAAAGCCCTTGTTTCCATAAGTTACATCCACCAAACTAAAGGCTGTGCATTAGTAACATACAAGCCATAGCACAAATGGACAGTTCCCGGAACGAACAAATTATGTGTAGTGCCGGATTTGGTAGCAAATGAGTGCAGCCTCCCAGGTACATAAAATGGGATAAATATTGTGATTCTTCTCTAGGTCATCCTAAAGTGGGCATAGTTGGGTCAACCTCAAAGTCTTGGGTGACAAAGAGAGATACTGACACCAAGAGCAGCTTGGCCTGTGGCATTGATCCAGTTCTCCCCATTGATTTCCATATTCCCAGGACTTTGAGAGTCTCCCATGAAAATGAAAAGGATGGATGAAAGTGATTCAGTAAAAAGAAAAGGTTGGTACATCCCCATGAGCGCAGAGAACTAAGTGAATCCAAATCCTTGCAACGGATTCCATAGCCATAAGAAGAAATTGGAGTAGAACGGTTATACTCTGATCAGAGGGATGCGATATGTACTCCATTTCATGTGAATAACTTGGTCCTAGTATAAGAGCTCGACAGATACAAGAAAAGAAGACTCTGAAAATTTCTTCCTGGTATTGTTATCGTATGTCCCTACATGCTTCAACAGCTGATGTATTGATGAAATGTTGATGGCACGTACCTGCACTGACATGAATCCATGGATCGGCAACTAGAAGCATGATGACAAGTGGGGCCCACCTCCATGGGCAAGTGTGATGATTTGCCAAGCACCTGACTAGTCTACTCCGAGGTTGTAGTATGAAGGTAGGATAGTGATAATATGTCGACTCTAAGGTCTTCCTCCATAATGTCTATTTCATTTAATGTATGTATTACCAACTTAAGAGGTTGTTAGATGTGTCAATCCCGATCTGTAACGTCCGATACAAGCATAACGTTTGATTTTCCTACGGTGCCGACAACTACCTCGTGGAGTACAAGGGTATATTATGTGTAGGGTTATCGGTAGGGATCTCCCTATTGTTGAAAGTAAGATGCTTGTCGTAAGTGGTGCAATAATGTTAAAAATGTCACAGCTTGAAGGTGTAATTAGAGAAGTCGACTTCTAAAGGCACTCCCGACCCCTAGAAAAGATTATATTGATACATAATGTCAAGGAGTGCAGGTCATTAGATATTCTTGACGTAGATCTATTTGATAAAAAAGTCTAAAAATGCGGATTTATTCTCAAGTTGTTCTCATAAGGTTTATCTTATCTTATCAGATTATGCGGGGTACGATGGAGAGGGGTCAAGAATTAGGAGGCATGGCATGCCTTGATTACCGCAGACATGGAGTCCTTATCCCTTAATCTTAGGAGATAGGATGGATAAGACTAGAAGTTCTATAAACAGAGAGGCCACCCGAATACATTTAGGATATAAGTGAATCTTAATGATTGAAATATCTCTCTAGGAAGTATACGAAGTAATTCATCAGCTTTATAAGGTGTGTGGGATAAGCTCATCCCCGATCCGGCTTTGCCTAATTCTAAAGTTTATCCCATAGTCTTGGTTGAATGGTTCCTTATAAATCCCCATTTTCTCGTTAGGTGTTTATGTGTAACTAGGGTTATCCACCTCTATCTCCCCATGGTCAATTGAGGTCTTGAATATATTGGAGAAGTTGTCAACATTTTGTCCTTATTCAGAGTCAATGGTATTCTTGTGTTCGTTGTTGTTTTGCATTTCACAGATATTCATGCTCCTTATACCATGAAGGTTTGTGGAGCGTTGTCGTCAAACAGTTGTGTTGTATGATAGGTTATCATGTGCGCTGCATCCAATTGTTTAAGTATGACTGAAAACAGTTCATTGAGAGAGGTGAATGTTCATCATTTGGTGGTGGTTGAATTGGGCCCTTGGTCAGTTTAAAAGGTTGACTAGTTTGGACCATTTGAACACGTTTGGAATTAGTGATTCTGTCTCCCACCACGTTTTTGTTTTTGTTAAAGATCTTTGGATTTTCAATGGGTTTGACACTTTGGTTGTCTTTAGATTGGGTTTTGAGGGTGCCTTTGGCAATGAGAGCCTTTTCTATTTGAATCCCTTTCTTGATAAAATCCTCAAAGGTGCGGACACAATGCATTTGGAGGTGGAAAGCTATATCTGGGTTGAGATTAGGGATGAAAATACTGACCAGCTGCTTCTCAGGGAAAGCACAAGGGAAGCGACTAGCTATCCCTCTCCATCGTTGGAGGAAGCTGGCGAAGGTCTCATTGGGGAATTTTTTTGTGCCGCACAAGTCTGCCATGGTGATGTCACTCTCTATGTTATATGAGAAATGATGCACGAATCTTTCCGCCAATTCTGGCCAGGTGAAAATTGATCCTCGTGGTAAGTGCATAAACCATTCCAATGCTTGACCTCTGAGACTCTTAGGAAAAAGTCTGATGAGGTAATTATCACTATAAGACACCTCTTGACATGCCATGTAGAAATCTTTAACATGATCCCTTGGGTCTCCCTTTCCTTTGTATTTTTCAAACTTTGGCATATCAAATTTCTTTGGAAAGGGTTGAAGGGTCATTGTCTTGTCAAAAGGATTGGGGCATAGTTCTTCGTATTTGTATTTCCTAATACTCCCTATATTGCTTTCTTATATGCTCGCAAGTGTTGCTTTCATAGATTGCACTTCTTGTGCGAGCAATTGTTCTTTAGTGGGAGAAGCGGGGATGTGTACACGATGATACCCTGTGTCTTCTTCTCCTTGGTTTTCTCGATGGAGTTCGTGGATCCTAAACTTAGGCTTTGACTTTTGAATGTTCTTGTTTGTGTCTTTCTGTACCTAGAAAGTAAGCAAAGCTAGTTGTCGGCTTAGGTTACTGAGTTATTGTTGGATTGTGACTTGGTTTGTGTCTTCTTCTTCTAAAGGTTCTTCCTTTTTGTATTGTGGAGGTTCTTCCCCTGTCTCATGTTCTATCTTGTTTCTTTGTGGCACTTTGATGGAGGGGTATTCTATGCCCTACCACTTTATCATTTTCTGCGTAAGAAGTGGAAGCATGCCCACCTGTTAAAATATCTTCCATATTGATAAGGGGGCGTTCTTCCTTAGTAGTGTCATTTGTAGGTAATATTGGTTCATTCTCGGTGGGCAATTTGGCCCCTAATTCCATGACCCGTGCCAAAACTCTATCTTTATTTCTAAGGAGAAACTCATCTAGTAGAGTGGGGTCAAAATCAAAGTCTGTGTGTGGTGATTCTAATTCGTTTCCACTATGGTCAACCATTTCTTCTATTTCCTTTTCTGCAGAAAATAGTGGTCCTAGATCGTGTCCGATAAATGGGTTTGACCCTTGTTTGTTAGAGGTTTCCCAAGCTTGCGCCTGTTGTTCCTCATATATTTGTTTCTTTAAACCTAGACGCGTCTTGGGAGCCATGTTTTCGTGATAAGTTTCACTAAGGTAAGTTGTATATTTGTTCAAAATTCAATGACTACCCCTAAGTGAAACACAAGATGTACATGTTAAGAGTAAATTAACAGTGAGAATATCAATGTGATAGAAAGATAAAGTCACCAATGAAACAATCGTTTGGTACCAAAACTTAATCAAATGAAGTACTTCCTAGACTACGTTTCAAAGTAATTTGTGACGCCAGATGATTAACAAGATGTCTCCACTTATGCCAAGTTCAAAGGAATGAACACGACGTAAGTAAATACATGAAGTTAAATGTGATCTTCCAATCAAGATATACGATGAGCAAGCTCAAGTCTGATTAAGACCTATATCTCAAAAAGTGCCAATTACGATTTGTGAATGACACAACAATATCACCAAGATATGTTAACCCACTTTGCAAGAAAGTGAAGTATTGATATCAAGTTTTTATTGATATAACATGCACAAATGGTAGTGCCTAGCACCTTTTGAAATCGAGGTAATAATAAAACCAAACAAAAAAATGCTCAAAGTATAGCTAGGAATAGTTAAGAATGTGTGCAATGTAACCGTACAATATAGGTATTTATGTCGAGTTTACAAGAATCAAGATGTAAATATCGAAATTGTAATGATACGAGACAAACAAGCTAACTCCTCTATGGAAGTCCGCAGTGATGAACCACGCCTAACTACAATGATGATCTTGACGTGGGTATCAAGATCACAATGGCTACCAAATGACTTGAAAACATCTCCACTTACTTTAGATGTTTAACTAACCCAGCCACAAACATGGATGGGCGTAAACGAACATAAAAGTGAGGGAAACAGTCGAATGGCAACACAAAGGTAATCACACCTCTTTTGATCAACAAAGTGTCAAAATAATATGAAGGAAATAAATCAAGAAAAAAAAGACAAAAAATGCTAGTCTCACTTCGGCAGAGTTTCGCCTCGCCCTAAGGAAAGTAAAAACTAGGTGAAAGTAATATGTCACACATTTCTCAAAAAGAAGGTTCACAACTCAACACTGTTTTAAACTGGTCAAAGTGGGCTCCTGGCCAAATTATATTCTCCTAGGTGGTTCTCTCGCCCTAGGTGTTACAAAGTTGCCACGAGCGAGCGTGATTTACCCAAAAATTCACACTGACTAGTTTGGGAGTATCTTGGATTTACTTTACCCCCTTCAAGAATAGTAGGCAACTAGTGCATCTACGTGTACTATCACTGGGGTCGCCACAACAGACAACTTGTAACACTATCTCAAAAAGGAAACACTAGTCAAGTAGGTAGTGCGGAGCACTTCCCGTTTCATCCACAAGGTTTCCTCTTGCGTGGACTAATTTGGGGTTCCTGGAACCACCCCCATTGTTGTAGCTTAAGGCGTTATGCCAAAGGGGTTATGTTCCAGTTGAGCGGAGAGGGACGTACCCTTTTCCGAAACCTGCAATACAGTGTTTTAAATATGTTGTTCTTTTTATCTTGTTTAATTAGGTGTGGTTTGATTGAACACCTTTTGGCAACCTGTATAACAACTGTATTAGTAGTTTTTGATTTCGTTTTGATTCCTCCTTTCTTTGACAAGCGTTTTTAGGTCCTACACTTAAGCGTTAGTAGTTCTCCAAGAAAATCATATTATTTAAAAGAGGATTAAGAGTTACTTTTGATTCTCAAGATCATCCAAGGATGCAAGAGAAGAGCATACACAGAAAATATTCCAACTAAAAAGTAAAGAAAATCTTTTCAATCAATGAACCATACAAAATTCTTGATAAATGTTCATTCCTTTAAACCAAAAGTGAAAGATGAAGTTTCCAATTTACCAAATATTATAAAATGAAGACTAAAGTTGCTTTTGATTCTCAAGATCACCCTAAGGTGCAAGGGAAGATCATACACAAACTTTATCCCAACTATATAGAAATGGAAAACTTGAAATCAAAGGACCATTGAAAAATGCTTTGTAAAAGGTTCATTCCCTTAAGCAAAATGAATAATCAAGTTTCCAAGTTTAATCCCAATGTTAACAAGATAGAGATCAAAGTTGTTTTTGATTCTCAATATCACCAAAAGGTGCAAGAGAAGAGCATACACACGCTTTGGTCTACATCAAGTAAGCATGGAAATACAACATTCATCAAAACATTAGACATGTTAGAAAATGACCAGTTTTAAAATAACAGAAAAACTTGTAACTTCTATAAGTATAAATCCCAAATTTATGTTTTCATTGCATATTTAACTTCAATACCTTTCCAACGAAAAAAAAATTGAGTCATTTCGAGTTCGGGAGCAAAATTTATGGCCTTCGGAAGATGGGTTACGCATATGCTCTTATGCTCATGGGTGTGCACTTGACATGCACTCAAAAAATGTCAAAAAAAACGTCCCTTAATCTACAAAATGGGAAAAAAATTTCCAACCAAGATTCAATTTTGAAAACAACCCATCACATTAATATATGAATATAAGACTCAACGCTATCAAACATTAACATACATGCTCAAGAATTTAAGATTTTCAAGAAATTGACAAAACTAGCATGTAGAATGATGAAAAAGTAAGCTCTAAAAATGAAAACATGATGAAATCTTGAAATTTTCTCACCAAGATTTAAATTTTGACAGCAACCCACCACATTAATATGTAAATATAAGACTCATCACTATCAAACACTAACCTATATGCTCAAGAATTGAAAAAATCAAGAAATTGACAAAACTAGCATGTAAAATGATGAAAAAGTAAGCTCTAAAAATGAAAACATGATGAAATCTTGAAATTTTCTCACCAAGATTAAATTTTGACAGCAACCCACCACATTAATATGTAAATAGAAGACTCATCACTATCAAACACTAACCCACATGCTCAAGAATTGAAAATTTTCAAGAAATTGACAAAACTAGCATGTAAAATATTAAAAAAGTAAGTTCTAAAAATGAAAACATGGAGAAATCTTGAAATTTTCCCCTCAATTCCAATTTTGACAGCACTTCACCTCCTTCATACCTACAAGGAATACCCAACACATGCAAACGCAACAAAACAAGTTAAGAAAAACAAGTTAGATCAACATGTGTAAAAGAGGGTTAGTAACAAAAAATAAAACTTAACTACAAAAACTTGAAATTAAGTGCAAAGGACAATGGAGTAAGTCCCACCGGGCATGCCAAATGTGTGCATGTATACTTTTCTTAATGCTAAATCAAATGAAACAAGAACTACCACCTAAAATAGTTCTACAATTTAGCTAAAACAAAGCATAAACACCATCATGATAAGAATTAAACAAGGGTTAGATGCTAGAATTCATCAATACAAACTTTGAAACTAACAATGCTAAATATCTAAACTCCTCTATTCTCTAACAAAAAATAAATGAATGGACCTAAGTAAGCTCCATGGCTATCAGAATAGTTATCCTTAATGTTCCAAGAACCTAGGAATGGGGGCTAATCAAAGTTGGGCTACAAGACCCTTTTGACACCTCCCATATGACCCAAGCACTTTAAGAAAGAGGCTTAACTCTTCAAGATGATGAACTCTCAAAAGGGAAAGGTGAAAGCTCTTATTCTCTTTGCTATATGCTTTGCATTTGCTCTCTTAGAAAGTTTAGGTGTAAGTAAAAAGGTAGGTGGAGGGCTATTTATATAGCCCAAAGGATAAAGGATTCAACACATTCTCATGAATGTGGGATAAAGGTAAAACATGATTAGGAATGGATAAGGTTGCTTTATTAAAGGTAACTTTACTTTAGAAGAGTTTAATACATGTTTAGCAAGTCATGGGAGTTGGGGGGTATTTTAATTAATCAAAGGTGATTAATTAATAGGTAGGTGTAAGCTTATAGAAGCCAATTAGAGGAATATTAGTGTGATTTAGGCTATTATAAGGGGATTAAATCAATCAAATCTTGATTTATTGGTTAAATGGAAGGGAAAGCTAATTAATTAATAATAATTAATTAGTCTAGGTAGAAGGGGTGATTTATTAACGAAAGGTCGTTAATTAGGGTATTTTTTGGATAGGCAACTTAATTAATTAGCTTAGTGTAATTAATTAATGATGATATGAGGGAAAATGAGTGCTTTTGACGATATGTCGTTGATTTGCGAGAAAGGGGATAATTAGCACAATTTAAGTATTTAAATTGCTTGGGCGTAATTATAGGTGTCTACAAGATCCTACTGACTGAGAGTCTCGGTGACCCTATTTCCTAATGATGACCCATTGAGGAGGAGGCCTACATGATGGAGATCCCTGTAAGTTTGCCAATCAAATCAACTGTCAAATGGGGTCTATAAGTGCTAGGGCGGGCTGCTATTTACTAGGATGGTATCCACCGGATTACCTCTTGTTGAACCCTGTCCACCACTTTAGGAGTATTTGACACCACTACAACCTGTTGAATTGCCTACATCTACTGGATTGTGGCTACTTGCAGGGCTATCCCTGGCCTGCTATGTCTGATCCCCTGAGTCTCCTTCAGAACTATATAGGAAACTCTCAACAGCCTCATGTAATAGTCTGCGGACTATGGATATGCACCGCACAATACCAGAAGTAAAGATGCCAAGTGGCCACAAGCCAAGTCAAAAGTTCCATTGCTTACCAAATCCCCAAAGAAAAATGCATATGGTAGAGAGCTTGTTTCCCCAAGCAAAAATTGTGTTCCTCCCCATGCCAAAACTGAAAAGAATGCCATTTCAGAGGTGATGAATTTTCCAATCTTTCTCCTAGTGAACTTTACCCAAATTTGTTCCATATGACATTGCCCAAGTTTTGAGTCGAATCAAAATTCCTATCCTATTTGTTGAGCCACTTAGGACCCCTTAGCACAAGAAGAGGGCTTTTGAATATTTAGGATTCAAAGAGGAAGAGATCATACAAGGCAGAGATGTAAACAAGGTTGAGATTCCCCTTACTGTTGTAGTATTGGGAAAGCCACAAGTGTTGGAAGAGCTATGGGAACCACCTCAAGGTTTATTTAGGAACTTCTTTGGTTAAATCCCAGCTAAATGTAGATACATTCTTCACGACCCTGGTTATCAAAGACAAGCTATTACATAACTGTATGTTTGATTCTGGAGCTTCATGTAATGTCATGCCTCTTGAGGTCATAAATGAATTAGGTATCAAGGTAACGACAACATATGGGAAGTGTACTGCTATGGACTCCAGAGAGGTGCCAGTGGTGGGATGTGTGAAGGGTCTAGTGGTATAACTGTGGTACTCTACCCGGGTAAGAACCTGAAGCTTGATGTCTCATTGTTGATTGTCTAGCCAAGTGGGGTATGTTATTACCTAGAAAATGGGCTACAAGTATTAGTGGTAGTGTGCAAATGGACATCCTCTTATGCCACTATCCCCATGAAGGAAACTTGGACGAAATTATATGGAGAGAAGAATGATGATGTACTTGATTGAAGACCCAAGAAATGCATCTTATGAAGTTTTGCAAGTCTAGATCTGATCTTAACAAGGCCCCTTTTGTGAGTTTAGTGGATTTCAGGGAGTATGAAAGTGTTGAAAATAGAGCTCCTATGTTACTTTTTTTCTAGGAATTTGGTTATGATTCAGCCTTGAAAATTTTTAAAGAATTTGACTTAAACACAATGGAGGAGCTTCAGAGAAAATGGATGGTTTACTAAACTGAACAAAGAAGAAAAGGAGGTATATTTCCAGTTGATGAAGACATATCAGGATTGCTTAGCATGGTCATATCCAAGGATGGCAGGCACTTGAACCCATTTTCCTTGATTTTTTTTCTTTGAATCAAGGCTAAAAATCTTTTTTATAGACCTGAACAACATAGTTTGTTGTTTGTTTCCTATCTTATGTGTTTTTTGTTTGTTTTGGCCCCTAGTGGCCTATTTTTTGCTGGTTTTTCTATTCATTTTTGGGGGATGGTCCTGGTTTTGTGCTCTGCAAGCTACAATCCTATTTAATCAATGGATATTTTGGCACTTGGTATACCTTATTTCTTGTGGCACTCGCAGGGGGTACCCATCCACGAGTTGGAGACGATGTTCGTGCTCAAATTGAGTCTCGCCATTTAGTTAATTTTCCTGTGATCTATGTGTTAATTGAAATGTTTTGTTTCTCGATGTGGATGTTGAAAGCTTTTAATTCCATTTTGAATTCCTCAAAGTTGTTTGCCAGAATCCATTGTCATGTCCTTCCTTGAGGAAGTCTCTGAGTTTTCCCTTTTCTTAAACAAGGTTCTTCAATGTACATGAGGCTTAGAAATTTTTCTCTTACCCCATGACCATGGAAGCTCAAGAATGTTAATTTATATTTTTATTCCTTTGAAAATCCAAATCCATAAATAAAAAAGGTAATGCTCGAAACCATGATTTCACTTGTTTTGTTTCGAAAAGTTTTCATCCTTAGCGAAAATTTCGGGTTTTAGAGCATGAATCGTGAATTTATGTGTTTTTAACGATCTGAAGGTGTATTTTTCCTGTCAAAGTTATTCCTCAGTGTTCAACAAGTTATGTGGCTTTTTTTGGTTGGTCAGGGCACAGTGGGAAAATGCTTTAACTTATCACTTTTTGCTTGCGGGCCTGCAAAAGAGACAAATTTGGTCCCGTATCCCTGCTCAAATCTGATTGGTTCTTTTGTGCTTATATGGCTTCTTCTAATTGGGAGGGGCACGATGATCTTTGCAATTTTTTAACTTTTTCTTTTTGGATAATTTGGAAATCCAAATTGAACCCACCCCACCATGCGTTGATTAAAGAAAATTTTCAGTGGCAAGGAAAAAGTCTTACCTTGACCCCAGGCAGCAAGGACACGTGGCAAAGTTAACGCGGCAGAGATGCGGGCCTTCGGAGGCAACTTGGATTTTTTCCCTTTTGAAAAAATGGAAAAATTTTAAAATGGAACCATGCCCCCCCACAACCCATTTTTGAAGCCTTAAGGTTTTTGCCCAAAATTATGCCATAACGACACGTGGAGATCTGACCGGGTCTTCTTTCCTTAGAATTTTCAGACTTTTGTGTAAAAAAGCCTGAGACACATGTTAAAAACAGCCCACACCTCCGTCAATGCCTCAATTTTTGGGGACCATCTCAAGATGCACCATAGTGACACATGGGTAGGTTTGAAAAGTCAAAGGGTAGGGAAACAGACCATCGGAGGAAACTTGGATTTTTGCCTCTTGTCATCAAAAGGATTACAATCTCAAAATGGCCCGTAAGCCGTCGACAAGAAGGAGGTCAAAGTTGGCAGTTGAAAATGTCAAAAGGTGGGGAGGCGGAGCATGGGGGGAAACTTGGATTTTTTGCCCCTTGATATTTAAATGACTAAAATCATCAAAATGAAGGGGCATGCCCGTGCACCCGTGGAAAGGTCAAAGCTTGCTCCAGTAAACGGCGGAGGTGCGGAGCTTCGGCAGGAAAATTGGGAAATTTTCCAATTGTGGGAAAAGGATTTAAAAGTTAAAAAGGGAGTGTGGTTGTGCTAGGACCCCACATCAGAGACTAGAAGTTGGAAGGGTGGAGCTAGAGGGAAGAACTTGGAAAATTTTCCCTTTTCCAAAAGGGAGGTGAAATAGCAGAATTTGGCCACGGTTCTTTTAGGACCCACCTTACGACATATGTCAGGCTCATTTCTCAAGGGCAGATTTTTTGTGGAAGAAAAATGTGAAATTTTACATTTTTCATAAAAGTTGTAAAAGGAAAAAGGGAACCCACAAGCCTTTTTAAATTGGATCTCCCACATGGAGCATACCCAATATTCAAAATTGAAAATCAATGGAAACTATGTAATTTGTATCTGAAATTATTTCCACCATTTAAGTTCTAAAAAGCTACTACTGGGGATGTGTACTCTTCTGGTCCTTTTCTATCATTTCTTCCATTTCCTACACGCCTAGATTTCTCAATGAATAGGAACATTAATTTGGTATCCTGCTTGGAAGTGTGAAAGTTTTCATGATTTAACTCAATCTGCCATTCACTTCTTCTTCAAACTATGAAACACGCTTGGAAGTGTCAGATTTTCATGATTTCTTATTTCCTTACACGCCAAATAGAAAGGGGAGTTAATTTTGATATCTGAGTTTGGTGGTAGAGATCTGGGGACATCTTTTACCATTAAAACAAAATCTGACCTATGCAGGCTCGATCTGATCTTCCATTTTTTCTTCTCGAGCATGCAAGGAACCAGATTTGATAGATTAGGGGTGGAAGTGGTTGGCAAAGTGAAGGGAAGAGTGGATTTACTAAAGGAAGGAGTTGAATGCAGTAGATATTCGAAGAGATATGCCCCCTGAGCACCTGACAAATTTTTATAGATCTGATTCTGGGAATTGTAATCGAGATCATGGCAAGCACTGGTGCATTCAATGTTTTTTTATTTTGGGGGAAAAGGGGCTCTATTGAAAATTTTATAAATGGCATGAATTTTTCATGTAAAATGGTTGGAGTGTTAGAGGTTGGGACTGATTTCCTAAGAGAAAAAGCTTGATAGAAGCCTATCTTTTGAGAAGTTGTCTGAGAAGCATGTTTATCTCTTTTGTATTAAATTTGATCGTCTCAAGGTGGTTATGAGTGTACATCTATTGACAAGCTCTGAGATTGTTCTAGAAAACTTTCCCCTGCTGATAAATTTAATCAAACTCAAGTTATTCTGTGTTGATCTTAGAGAAAAATGTGTTTGTTTTATTTCTGAATGTCTGCAAATAGTTTTTATTGTTCCTGTTGCAATCTTAATATCAAAATCTATCTTAATCACACATATCTCAATCCTTGTGAAAGTTTAGTGGTATCTGAAATTTCATTTCTCAAGAAGATCTTTCATCTAGGGAGTGAAATAAACGATTTAAAATCATTTTTCTTTCATATGTTAATAGAGATTGTTTGTAAGCCTTTGGGTGTACCTTAGGCATGATTGATCTTATATCTCAATGTTTTATTGAGTTTTCTAACTCGAGCCTTCGTGTTAAAATCTCATAGATTTTGTGAAAAAGTGCTAATCTGGGCCTCCATTGAAGCACATATTCTGGTTAAAGGAACATTTTAGCTATTCTGAAGCATTCTGTTGTTTAGAACTTTCCATTTTGTAATATTTCTCAAAGATTTGGTATAATCAATTTTATCCTACTCTCACCTCCCACCAAAATTTATTTAAAAACAACCAATCATACCCATACTACCCCTTTTTGTCATGTGTGTATACAAATGCATAAATTTCCACTACCAAAACATGAAGAAACAATCAGGATTCCAAATGTCTTTAGTAGCCTGAACCTTGCCTAGAGAATATCTCCACTATCTAGAGTGACAACTCGTGAGAGTTATATTTTTTTGCATTGATCATACTTTCTCCAAGGTCTCCTTAAAAACTTCATTAGAAAGGATATCTCCATCTCCTCCATAAACAACAGGCTACAAAAGGGTTCTCTTACCTTGGTTAAAAGGTACAACCTAAAATAGTGAGGATAGATCAAATCCTCTTAAGGTACTACCCGCTCCTTTCAAATCCTGAGTGTTGAAAAGTTAGATAGATTGCTTCCCTAGCTACAAAATGACATACATAATCATTTATCTACCTCTAAGCATCCTGTCAAATCCATGATGTTTCCTGGCCTGTGAAGGAGATTAAATTTGGGTACCAACAGGGGCTACTCCTGAGATAAATATGACTCAAGAATATGAATTATTTATTCCATATAATGTGTACTTGAGCCTTGTGTAGGTAGATATATTTCATTTTACAAGTATAGGTGTGATACATGAACCCTGTAATGAAGTTATAAAAACAAAGAGCGAGTTTAAGGTGATAATATAAGACCCTAAAAATAACAAATATGTAGTTTTTTCCATGAAAATAGTATCCTGGATGGTATCTTCATCCCTTTTTTGGTTAAATATGGAGGAATTTCATATATTTATTCTCCAAAGGAAGCTTACTCATTCCACATCTAGTCAATTACATCCATTCACTAGCCCAGAATTAGTCCACAAACTCATATACAAGATAAGTTATTCTCATCTTCTCATTACTTGTAATTTATTGTTATTACATGGTAGATATTTATTATCTTAGATATATTAATTTGATCTCAGCATTATGATTAAGATTTAATTTTAGTCAAATCATTTGGTGAACTTGTTTAATGATCGAAACCTATTTTGTCATAGGATCCCTCACTTTGTTTGCGTTATCGTAGACATAACCCTATTAACCTTATGATTTATTTCTTTGTTTTTGGATTTCAATATATTTCATTCATCATGAAAACTCTTTAGGATCATTATAAGTATTTATCTATCTTTCCCACATCTCCTAGCTATCATATCTCCAATGCTTATTTATCTAGCACACAAGCAGTTGAGTCTGTTGTTCATTTCCAAATAATTATTGACAATGCACCTCTATTGTATATTCAAGTTCACATTTATAGTGTTTTTGTCAAGTGTTCCTTAGTTTATAATGGATATAGACTTAATGTATGTAAAATTTCCTTTCTCCATCAAATATGACTTTCTACTGTTGATTTATATCCATCTACTTTATGTATATGTGGCTTTGATAACACACATAAGAAAGCATTGGGAGGAATATTTCTCCCTATTATTATAGGAAATTTCACTCTCAATGTTCTATGTAATTCCACGCCTAACAATCTTAATTCTAATATTTATCTGTAGACACAAAATCACGCACTTGGGTACATTTCTAGGTCCTAAAAGCATTCTAGCATTTATATGATTCATAAGTAAGAAAACTAGTGGTTGAAAACTATATTTGGCTTCTTTTATTTGTTTCTTCTTTTCCCTTTGGTCTTCCACAGGCTACAGCCCAGTACAAATTTTATGGATTTATCTTGTTTGGCTTTAGACACTAGTGCCCAGTCAGGACAAAAGTGCCCAAATGCCCTTGTTCCCACTAGGCACCCCTGACCCTTTTTCACTTTACTCACTTCTTTTGGGTCACTTTTATCTTTTGGGAAAAAAAATCACTTATGGGTCAGCCTTCCAGTTGTAAATTACAAAATTCAAACAAGGAAATCATATAAATACATACTATGTGACCAAAATCAACAACCAAACACTAAGCATTATTACTATAACATATGCTTGCATCCAAAAGGCACCTAAAGCACTCAAAAGGCATCCATCTAGCATTCACTCAAGGGACAAGGGATGCAAATCTACTTACAAAACATAGGAAGGGGGAAAGTTCATTCTATTCCATCCACACATTTTACTACATTGCTACATTCTAGTTATAACCTATTAGCAAGTACAACTTACACAAGGGAATCCTAGGGCACAATTTCTACACATGCACTCACAAGAAATACATGGATTATGAGATGTAGTGAAATTCTCAGTTCTAATTTCACTCTTAGGTGACTGTCAGGGTTAGTTTAACTCCCCATATTGCATATTTCTTTTTATATTTCATGTAGTTTGTGGGGTTGTATAATTGAACTCTTCTTTTTTCAGTTATAGGTACCCTTGGAAATCTTTGTGCGACTATCACAAGATCAAAAGGAAATAACAATGAAGACCCTACGACACACTGGAAAGAAGATATTAAGCTATTTTGTAGTCACCAGCGACCAGAAGTGGTCTACAGTGCCCAAGTTCCCTTGATTTATCCCTAGCACCTATTTCTGGCCTCATTCTTGCATCTCAGAATTTATTGTGAGAATTTGTGACACTCTTCGCATTCTGTTAATCACTTTTCCAAATCCATAACAGTTCCAGACCAAGCGTAAATCAGCTAAGTACTCTGACATTCTTCATTGCTAAGGGTTTTATATTTTAAATCTTTGTTTTCTTATGTCATTTCTACATTTCAATATTTACATATCATTTATTTTAGTAGTGACTCTATAATATTTAGATTTTATTCAAATTAAATTAAATCATTTGGTGAATCCTATCTGTCAAACCCTACCTTTTGAGAATGTATTAAAATATCTCTCCTTCTTCTAAATTCATGGATAGATTTTCCTATCCTTATTTTACTCTAACTAAGGTTTATGTCATGACTACTACTGCCACTAATTTTATGGAGGTTTGTACTCAACATCCTCTTCACTTTATTACTCCAATGTTTGATTTGTCCATCAATGTAGTCACCGCCCACCGCACACATCATCCTATGGCTCTTCCAATATATTTCCCACCACCTATCACTTATATAATTTCTACCACTACCTCTAAGGGTTATGACATCATAGATCATCTCAAGATTACACCTGAAAAAATATATCTTTATGATTTATTGTGCAATGCACCCAATTTTCTTCATACATTAGAGTCTACTCTTCGTCCCATTCACATTGAGAGAAATAATTCACATGTTTCCTTTAATCACCTCATTCAATCCCTTAAAAACTTACCACATGCTATATCTTTTAGTGATGAGGATATTCCTCCTTCTGATGCTAACGATCAATTTGCACCTTTTCTTATCACCGCTACTATTGGTGTCATATGTATTAATTGTGTACTCATTGACAATGGCTCCACTATAAATCTATGCGCTTTATACATCCTTAGGGAAATTGGCATTACTAATGAATTAAATAATAAATCCTCACAATTCATTCATAACTATGATTCCACTACTCTCATATGTATGGGAACTATCACCCTACCTCTAAAAGTTGGCCCTAGAAATTGTTCCTATTCTATTATTTGTTATCAATGCCATATTTTGATTTAATTGCTTACTTGGAAGACCCTGGATTCATGTAATACACATTGCTCCATCTATAGTTCATCGATGTGTTAAATTATTACATGATGGTTATGAACATACTATTGCTTCGAACCTTGATCCATTTAATTTTTTCTGTATAGATCCTGTCACTGCCATGCGTATCCCTCCATCATAACCTATTCCATATTGTAATATTGGTATATATAATGTTGGGTAATCTAGTTCTTCTACTTACTTTTTGCTTCATCATGCATTCAATACATTCCTACTCATACTACTGATATCCTTTAACCTAATATGGCCACCCCTATGGCTCTTCTTAACCTATCATGGATCCTCTCAATTCTACATCTAGTTACATCCCTACGAATATTCCTGATAATGTTATACAACAAGATAATGTTAGCACTTATGATTATAATTATGAGGATGAGGTCATATAGCTTAATGATGACACATTGCAAAATATTAACTTTACTCCTATTAAAATCGATGATATCTACTTCCATAATACTTTTGTTGTTATTGTCCCTGGTGAATACCAATTCAAGAAGATTCCTCCTTCCACTAATTATGTGATACCTTTTCAATGGACTATTCAATATACATGCATTAGATATTCTTTCACCTGCTGCATCTCCCCACATTAATTATTCTTCATGCCTGGATCCCTTCATATGCACTCTCTTTATTTGTAATTCTTATTGGCCTTATATTTCGTTTGACCCTACTTTATCTGAGATTGTTTACACACATGATGGCTTGGCTCCTCTAGGATTCACATTTTTTGATCTCATTTCTCCACCTTACTCCCATCACCTTTACTATGGATGTGTCTTCATTACTCTAACTTATTGCCTCCACTTATACCATTTGATAGTATTCCTTGCATGCAATCCTCGTTATTCTCCAATAACACTTGGGAATTCTTGGCTTGATTAAATTAGTGGTAGATTGGATCTAAATCATACGAATATCACATTTCCTATTCCTTTTGGCCGCATCGTTATTTGCAATCATTTATTCCTTGAATATTCTAAAAATTTCACCTATCAGTATGCGCACAATTTTCAACAACCACCTTTCACTGATGAAGAATATGCAATGGGTATGTATAATTTACGCCACACGAGATTTTTATATGATCAACCTCAAACTATTATTTACCATGTCTCTGATCTAACTCCAATTGGTTACAATCCTGAAAATGATGATCTCTTAGATGATTTTACTTGATTCTTCTCCACATCACACACTTGGGGGGACATTATGACTTCTTCCCCCCTTCAATCTTTATCACTTGTTACTAGTCTTTACACTTATGCTTTATGCTCTGTGTTTCACATCTAGTCCTTATTACTACTCTTATACATCTTTATACACACATTGTATCATCATTACACTATGATGCATTCTAGTTCCATGGATCATACTCACCTACTAAGGGTATAAATCTGAAATTAACATCACCACATTCACCTTCTACACTCTATGCTTAATGATCTAACATTCTAGTGCACATTATCAAACAATTTCCCAATGACACACTCTTGTTCTATGGTTCATTCTTGATTTTTGAGGGGTATTTTATAAATGAACCTCAACTCATACTCATATACATATGTTAGGGGCCAAAATTCCCCTATCACATTCACACATTGCATACCATTCCATCACACTCATACATCACATTTTCATATCTTGATTATATCTACTTTTTCTAGGATTATTTTATTCACATATTAAACATTGACTACCATGCTAGTCAGATACTCAGTATGTCATTATATTTATCATATACACATGCAAATTCACTTGGTTTATAGTTGTGATTGTAAATTTCTTAAATATTTTCACACGTTGCAATGATGCTTGATATTGTATCATTTTCTAATCCCACCGAGGCTCCTGGGGGCGTCTACCATTACTAATCTTACACATTACAGGATTTATTATTTCATCGTGTCCTACTTCCTATTATCACCAGTAAATTACTTTCCATTAGTACATACATGATTTGACATACTTTTTATCTCTCTAACATACTAACAGGTGATTCATGTGAAGCATTTTCCTTACAGGAATATTTACCACCATAGTTTTCTGATACATTTTCCTTTTCATTGCTCTCTACTTATATGTTATTGTTTGTGGGATTTTCCATATGTCTTGCTTGATCACTTTTCTATGCTTTTGGCTGCTTCATCCCTGATTGTCTTGTGAAATTGTTAATGATGCCCAATGTATGAAATCTACATTTCACATTCCACTCTATTTGCACACTTTCTTCATTACATTGTCTTCTATTATATGATTTATACTTTTTGTACTAGCACATGTATCTAGCCACTTTTTTGCATGTGCCTTGGTTTCTACCATGAACATCCCCTACCCCTTGCAAGTATCAACTTAAAATCAACATTAGGTCCTCCTTTTTGGGCCGCACACTCATGTCGTTGTTACATGTACTCCAAATGAGGAGGGGCATACATTGGGTGAACAATTCATGCCTACAACAAATCAAAGATACAATTCAGTTAAATATACTACAGAATCACTATAGGAAAACAACAAAAAAATAGCCTAGAATCAGACTTGCATCAGATCAATACAATTCACAGAAGCCTTAAGAGAAGTTTTACAACTACAAGCATAGTCCTCTAGCAAAAAATGCATGCAATATCCTACAATCCTATTGGTGATAAAATTTATCAGTTTCTAAAATTAGGTATCTCCACCAAATTTCACAGGACTACACCCCTCTGTATTTAATGGTGAAGATCCCATTATTGAATGAAAACTAATATAATATTAACTAAAATTGTGGATTGGACCAAAGGGTTGAGGATCACATAAGGACACTCCACTGAACCTGTAGCAAGATAATTGTATGTGGGTATAAGAGCGGAAATCACAATGATCCAGGAGAAGGAGATAAATTAGGGAAGGAAAGTTAATTTTGTGAGTAGGCCAATTGCAAAGTTCACACCCTGTGATTAGAGTAGTTCAACATTCAATATAGAAGAACAACAACCTTTTTACTGATATCAAGATAGGATGAGACCATGAGTACAAATTCTTATTAATCTCCTCATCAAGAAAAACAATAAACTCTTTTCATATTTATTGACATTCATAAATTTGTTTAATGACAAGAATAGAAGAACATATGAAAAAGGGAAATGGAAGAAATATAGCTCTTATTTCTTGTACATTGATACAAAGTTCAATAACTATAATCCACAATTATTACAGAGTGGAAGTTTTCCAAAATCTAGGATCCTTTGGAATGAAGAGGCTATCCCAATTTATACTAATTTGAATTATCTTCTCACCTCCCTCACATGACTCTCTGTATTCCATATTCCACTTGTAACCTTTCGTTTTCCATCAGAAAAGACAAATTAAGTATTTATCTTATAATTTTGAGAAAATACTTTTACAATTTTAAAATAGGTCACTTAAGTGAATAGGATGAAATACAATGATGAATCTCAATGAAGAATTAGAAAGTAGAGATAAGGAAGAGGGAGAAAGAGAGAAGGAGAGAAAAATAGATGCTCTGAAGCATGGATAAAGAATACTCCATCTCTGATGAAGATCATCTCCATCGATAAAATCGTGAAATGATCCAATGCAATTATGAACTTTGAACGTTTAAACCATGAGAAAACTTCTTCCTTAACAATCCATAAAAATTTGCAACTCCTTTTAATCAATTATGTATATGAATGAAGGTTTGATATAATCTCTTGCATAATGAAATCATGATGTTTAATCTCCCTTGAGGATAATTAAAGATGATACTCTAACTACTAATGATCCTTCAAATTGATGAAGGTTTTTCTTCTAGATACCTTTGAACACCTTTCTCCTTACTAATGATGATTCATGATTTCCTCTTTGTATGACATGCAGATACCTTGAAATCATGAAGATCCACTCTGGAGAGGTTAAGGATTGAATACTGACACTTGATGACCTTTCGCATACTACTACATTGAAGGTAAACTTCAATTAAATTCAATTTGAACACTTAGAAGGATAGGATAGGCCCAATACAGGGAATATGATGATTTGGGAGGGTGTTTCCAGAAAGGTATACCAAAGAAATTTTTCGATACTAGGTATGGTTGTCCTATTTTCAAGTGAATTTTACCCATGCAAAAAACACAGGACAAAAAATCTATTTTAATCAAAACAAATAATACAATCAAAAATAATTTGGGACAATAGGAACGAAATAGGGTAACACCATCTTCAATGGTGTTTATCAAGAGGAGTCATGGAATGTGAGTAACACTAGACCTCTCTCCCCAACACTTTCTCTTTGACATGACATCACCAAAAAAACTCGCATTTGGTGTGATATTTCCCAAAAAACTCACACTTGGTGTGGGATCGCCCAAAAAATAGCACTTGGTGTGAGATCACCCGAAAACTCACACTTGGCGTGAGATCAAATAAAAAACTCACTCTTCAAAATATTTTTAGGACACCTTTCATTCTTTTTTACACTCTTTTACATCAGGTGCATACTTTCCTTCTACACACTTTTTACATACTTTTACGTATGTGTACAAATTTTTCTCTGATTTATAATATACGTGACTTAGACTGCACTCTTTTTATTCTTTTTATAGGTCCATCCTTATAAGAAGAAACAATCATAAGCTACAAAAATAATAGGTACAATGCAACACATACACATACACCCCTAGGATCACTTTCCTTTCCTAGTCTCCACTCTTCACTTTGCATCATTCCATGATTCACTTGTCCACTTGGCACACTTTTCACTACATGCTCTACAAGAACATAAGGTACAAATATCTTATCTACTTTATGTTATTGATTATTCACTCGACAACATAAAGTGGGGGAAAATGTAGAGACAAAATCACACACTTGGGTATATTTCTAGGTTCTAAAATCATAATAGCATTTATATTATTCCTAAACAAGAAAAATAGTGGGTGAGAACTATCTTTGGCCTCTTTCCTTTGTTCCTTATTTTTTGTTTGGTCTTCGACACCCTAAAACCCAATCATACATTTATTAATTTATCTTCTACGGCTTCAAACACCAATGCCCAACTAGGATAGAAGCACCCAAGTGCCCATGTCCCCTTTGGGTGCACTTGATCATTTCTCATCTTACTCACTTATTTCGGGTCTATTTTATATTCTTGGAATATTTTTCACTTATGGGTTTTCTTTCCATTTTTTAATTACAAAATTTAAACAAGGGAATCATATAAATACATAGTTATGTGACAAAAATCAAGGACCAAGCACTTAGAATTATTAATATCACTTAATCTTGCATCCAAAAGGCACCTTAAGCACTCAAAATGCATCCATCTAGTATTCACTCAAGGGATAAGGGATGCAAATCTACATATGCAACATAGGAAGGGTAAAGTTCATTATATTCCATCCACACATTCTACTACATTGTTACATTATAATGATTTAGCAAAAATAAAAATTTATGCTAAACCCTATATTGCAATATAACAGTAAATAAGTAAGCAATGATGTATAGATTTGGCCTAAGTAATAAGAAATAAAAAATGTAAAACCTTAAGTGCAAGAGGGAGGAAAGAAGACTTAGTTGATTTGCAATAATCCCATATGTGTGCAGAGCTAAAGAATTGGTAAAATATAAGTACATACTCTCACAACGAAGCCCATAAAAATGTATAAGTGTTGAAATAAGCCAGACTGGGGCACTTGGAATGGGTCAGGGGTGCCTAGGAACTATAGACCTCCTATGGATGCTTGTGACTATTCAGAACCTTAGAAAATGATGTTAACATGGTTGCAAGATATTCACTAATGTTCTCCTTTAGTCACATGTGTTTCATTGTCTGATCGTTGAACCTTTCTAAAACATGTAAAGAGAAAGAGCACCTACAAAACCCCCAAATCACATCAAATCCTAAAAAAAAAGATACAACAGAGGAGTCAAACTGACTCTGGTGGTCACCACACTAAGTGAACTTACGATCTTGGTGTTGCAATACATTTTAGACTCTATGTAGTTTCTACTTGTGTGAGTTTTAGAATCATGCCCTAGGCGTCTCTTATGCTAGATGCACTTGACTAGAGAGAAATAGCTAAATGTAGAAGATGTAAATAGATGTGTGCATGGAAAAATTAACTTCTACTCCTATGAAGTGTATGCATAATAATGAAGTCCCTTGTCCCTTGTGTGAGTGTTGGATGATTTGATGCTCTTGTAATGAAATTTCAATGCAACCTTAGCTGGTGATATTCAATGATTAGACCTTGGTCCTTTATTATGGTCACATAGCTTTGTATTTATATGATTCCCTTATTTGAATTTCATAACTAACCACTAAAATTCCAACCACCAAGAAAATAAGATTCCGAACATCTATAAAGGACCCAAAATATGGGAATAAGATACAAAAAGGTTGAGGGTTCCCAGAGGGGACAAGGGTGCCTGGGTGTCGACGTCCTGGCTGGGTGTTGGCGTCCTGGATGGGTGCTGGTGTCCAAAATCAGAAAAAATGAAGTGTAAAATTTTAGTATGAGAAAGAAGGTGTGTAAAACCAAGAAGGAAACTAGAAATGAAGAAAAGAGGCCAAAGATAGTGGTCAATTAGTATTTTTCTCACTTAGAAATCATATGAATTGTTGTATGTGACTAGGACCTAGAAATGTACCCAAAGTGTGTCATTTGGTGTCTACATTTTCCCCCACTTTATGTTTTTGATTGAGTTCTTGATAATATAAAGTAGATAAGAGATGTGTACATGATAACCATGTAGATCGATGGCGAAAAATTGTGCCAAGGAGACAAGAAAAAGCGTGGACTAATAAAATGAAGCCTGGAAGCTAGATAAGAGGAAATGACCCTAAGGGTGAAAGTGTATGAGTGTACCATGTTGTTTTGTACCTTTTGTTAATGTTTATTGATGCTTGATGATGTGATTGTTACTTCCCATTAGGACAGACCTATTGTTGATGTCGATTTATGCTTGATAATGTGACAGTTGCTTCCCATAAGGATGAACCTGCAAAAGAGAAGAGTCAAAGTCGTGTATGTGAAAAATTTGATCCAAATATGTAAAAAGCATGTAAAAGTGTGTAAAATGTGAAAAGGGACATGTGTACCTGATCTGTAATGAGTGAAGAGTGTAGAAAGGATCTTAAAAATGTTATAGAAGAATGATTTTTATGGGTGATCTCATGCCAAGAACGAATTTTTTAAGCGATCTCACACCAAGTGATTTTTTTTCGGCAATCTCACACCACAAAAGAAGAAGTGTAGGGAGAAAGGTCTAGTTTTATTCTCCATATTTTGACCTCTTCTTGATGATGTATTCACCACTGTAGGTGGTGTGTTCAAATCCAATCCATTTCAATCCAACGCGAAAAATAGAAAAAGGTAAAATCATGCATTCTGATTTCTAAAGGATTGTGCCTCTATTAAGAAAAACAATGTGTAAACTATCAAAAAATATGTTGATCTGAGAAAACCTGTGTAACTACCCCCTATTCATAGGTTTCAAGGAAGTCTCAGAGGTGCCCATATGCTCATGTCTGTGTCTGGGCATTGTCGTTCATGATGTGTTAAAGACCCAAGTCGAATGCTAGGTTGTTTTTGTGACTGAAGACTTTGTTGTACCAGTATTGAACTAAGTTGTACTATGACTATGAACTATTGTATGAGGTGACTAATTCACCCAATGATTCCCCCATCATTTGGGGTGCATAGATGTCACGATGAGAATGCGGCCATGTTGGTGAGAAAATTTTCTGGGTGGACAAACTTGTGCATTTCTTGCCAATGCTCTGGGAATCTAAGTCCCTCTACTTAACCGATGCAGCTTCCATATATGCATGCGTGAGTGAAAGTGAATTTTATCTATATGGCCTTACAACCGAGGATCCAACAGGGGCACTCCACTGACCTTGTGACAAAGCCAGACAATCTCTTGCTAGGGAAGACTTTTTATGTAAGAGTAGGGAAAGGGGGGTAAGAAAAGAGGTAGGATAACTAATGTGTCCAGGTAGAAAATCATATTCCTACACACACTAAGTTATAAGTTTCATCACATGCACTAAATTAAGAGGAAACAACTCTGCCAATAGAAATAAGACCAAATAGAATTTGATGCATCACAAAGTATTAAGAAATCCCTTGGTCAAATATAATATAGAAACTACTTCTTCTTGTATTCATTACTCAAACCAAATTTGTACATAATGTGGGGAAATGCAGGAAATTTGAGAATGAAGGTGAAAATGGAACAATTTGGCTATCTCCTTTGTTCTCTCAATGCACTCTTGAGTTTACAAAATCAGTCACCAACCCTTCGAAATGGGAATGCATTTACAATTTATAGAATGAGAGATTACTCTTCGTCTACCCCCCAATGCCTTTTCATATGTCCTCGCACAAATTTAAAAATTTCAACTACCTAGGAAACTTTTAAGTCCCTTTTTATAACATAAAGGTGACTTATTACATTAGGAACATTAATACATATGAAAAATTGCAACCCCAATGCAAAATTAGAACATTGAGAAGAGAGAGAAAGTTGGGGGTATGAAGAGAAAAGAGAGAAGAAGAAGAGGAGATGTTTTTCTTGATGAAGTTTGTTGATCCTTGTCGATGGAAAGCTACAAATGTAGTGAAACTCTGAATCTTCAAACTCCTTGCACCTTGAGAAACTCCTTCAAGATGGTTCTAGGACACCTTACGTTTAAGTGTTCAAAAACACTTATCGAATGACTTTACCGATGACCATGAACATTGACTCATAAAGATCCTTTTCAAAGATATAGGAACTCAGAACCAATCATACCAACTTGAATGAATTTTTTCACTGATGATCACAACTTCCACCCTACATATGATATACCTGTGACCCGAACCATGTAGTGAGTGTTGAAAAACACTATTGATTTCCCTAAGATGGATCTCGAATGCCCTATGAGAAATGCCTATGATGATCCCAAATGATGATGTTACCCTGATTGATCATCCCTCTATGTCCCATTGTGCCATACCTTCCCTTTGAGTGTGGCCTATTATCTTTAGCAAGTTCCTAGATGGGAGACTTACTATTTTTAGTAAGAGGTTATTTTTGTCTCTTCTTGACCATCGTGATGTGATGAACTCCATCATTCGCTCTTGCGCACATTGTCTTCGCATTGACCACTTCTTTGGGTGACTTACTATTTTTAGTAAGCACCCATATGAGGGGCTTACTACTTTTAGTAAGTGGTCATTTTAACTATTTTTTGCTCTGGACAATCATTTTGGCTTCCTGGTGATCTTCAGTGCACACTTTCTTTGTCATAGCTGCTTTTGATGGTTACTTCCCAAACATAGCAAGTCTATATAGGAAAACTTACTATTTTTAGAAAGAAAAATTCCACTGCTCTATTTGCAATGGAACATATTTTTTCAGACTCAGCTTGTCATCGCAGTCACGTCATTTGAATTTCACTTAATTTCACCCATTAGAATGCTTGGAAATAAAATTTAAATTTTTTTCCTGGCACAGAACTTCCATGGCGGTCATTAATGGAGCTCAAAATTTTCAGGTCTAGTTTTTGTCTCCAATCACAATGAAATCAACTCCATTGCGATAGGTTTTTCATTTGAAGTCTGAGGGAAAGTTTTTAACTCGATCCAACCGTCGGTTTGATGGGAAATCAAGTTTATTTCTCCATTAGGCCAGGAAGAGGATTTCTTCACTATGAATGTTTTATGCCACAGGAGGAGGGTCTGAAGGTGTTTTTCTAATTTTTTTTATAGAGGAATGAACAGAAAAATATGGTTCTTCAATCCCTGCATCCGTTTGCAAGATTTCTTCAAAATTCAATTTTGTAGCAATGGGGATTTTCATTGTTCTTCTTCTCTATTCTTTGTTTCTTCTCCTTAGTTTCATGAAATATTCTTCTAAGACATGTGTAGCACCATGGAAAAGAGGATTTTATTGATGAATTGGAGTTGTTTTGAGCTTTGACAATGGTGGAATGGTGGTAGGAAGTTCCAGAGGAAGTTGTGCATGGGGATGCTAGATGATAGATGTTAGAAGTAGGAGGGAATTTAAAATTTGAAAAATTCAAAGGAATAGAGAAAGTTGAATTTTCGTGTCCCTAATGGCCCTCACCTCAAAGGGACATGAGGGATATCAATTTGCACATTCTTCTTCAACTTGGCACGTGGCAAAGATCCGACGACAGGGGATTAAAGCAAAAAAATATCTTTAAAGCACTAAGGGGTTAGAAGCTATTCACATGAGGGACCTTGAGGCATCATGGAGTGGCTAGGTGAATTTTTCCAACCTTGATATACCTCACCTCAAAGGGACATGAGGGAAATCAGTTTACATGGCGCGTCAGGTGATGAATTATGGCAACGATCTGATAGTTGAGAATGAAGGCTTAACAAGCACCTGGGGGCTGGAAATTCACTCTTGAAGAGGTCACATGAGTGACCAAGAGTCTTCTTATGGTTGGGTGCATTTTTTCATGTCTTATTTCCCTCACCTAAAAGGGACATGAGGGACATCAACTTACACGGTGCGTTAGGTGATGACATGTGGCAGTGATCCAACGATGAAGGATTTGAGCTCTCTCAAGCACCTGGGTTTAGACTAGTGATCCTAGAGGCTCCATGAGGGTCTATAGGGATTATAAGGGCTAGGCACATTTTTCCAACTTTGATGTCCTTAACCTTGAGGGACGTGAGAGACATAAAATTGTGTCAGGCTCTTGGAGCTGGCACATGTCCTTCCAAAAGTTGACTAATTTGACTAAATTTTTTGATGAAATTTTATATGTTTTTGACTCTTAAATGGCCTTTAGAATCCAATGGTGGGGGCCTCAGGTCTTTATTCCTCCATTTTATCCCTAAAAAAGTGGATTTATGATCTGGTACTCCACATGTGCATGAGCAAAACCTTCTTACATATCTATTGCACCAAAGTGTTGTGAAAAAACTAATTTCACCATATTTTAGGACTTGGAATTCCATTTCCAAAGATTTTTTTTTCTCCTAACTCCATTCGTATCTCCTAGAATCACCTTTTGAAGCTCAGCAATGTTTTTGGCCTGCTTAGGCCTGTGAACCCTTATTTTAGTGAAATTATCCCAACTTCTCTAGATCCTTCCTGAATCTTCCTAAATTAAATCTATGATATTCCTAGGCCTTTGGTGCACCTTTGTGTCTAGTTTATCTTTTCTATTTTGCTCCATGGGGTCGCTCCAGTCCTAGGAAGGCCAATGATAGCCCTTCCCACAGTTGTCTGAAGCTTGAATTTTTCAATGAACTCCTAAAATCACCTAGGGGGATTGATTTTACTTTCCTAAATCACCTAGGGGAATGAATTAGCACCCATTTGGAGGTCACTTGGAATGACTGGAAGGGTAGACTCAGGGTGTCTTGAAAGGGTAAAACTTGAAAAAAATAACACAAGGGTATAGTTGTCATGCTTGGAAATTGTTAATTTCCTTGTTCCACATTTTCATAACAACAGGCCCAAAGGAGGACCGACTACTAAACTGTGACTAATAACCTACATGGGGAGGGAATTTTATGGGTAAAAACTAAGGCACACACAAGAAAAGTGGCTGGAAATAAGTATTAGTACAATCAAGATAAGCATGCATATAGAAATTAGTATGTAAGCTAGCATCTAAGAAGACAAAGTAGACCATGAAAAGTGGGTTTCAAACATGGGACATCACTCACAATGTCTTAAGACAATTAGGGTTGAAGCATCCAAAAGAAAATAAGTAGTAAACAAGCAAGACATATGGAAAATCCCGCAAACAATGGCAAACAATGTAAGATAATAGAAATCAAAGTAATAGACAACCAAGGTGGAAAATAGACCTACAAAGAAAATGCTACACATGAAGCACCCATTAGTATGTTATAATAATAAAATGTATGTCAAAGAGTGTGTGATATGATATAAGAGTGTGCTAGTATGAATAGGAAATAGCATAAATCGAAACAATAGCACTTGTGATGAGTACAAAAGTATATGCCCCTAAGAGCCACTGCGGGACTAGTAAGAGGTATTGTACCAAGCATTTGTACTGTGTGTAAGGATCTATGTAAAATTTTCATGCAAAACTAAAAGGAAGTGAATGCATATGTGTATATAGAAATATAATGACATATTAAATATTTGTCTAGCATGTGTAACAAAGTGTACATGTATGCATAAGAAAGCAAGAGTAAATGTGACCAAGCTATGCATTATGTTGTGGATGTGAATGGGATGGAATGAAAAGTGAGTGCGATAGGAGCAGTATGCCCCCTTAGTGAATGTGAATTAGTATGTATGAGATGCGGTTCATTTATAAATGACCCCTCAACAATCAAGAATGAATCATAAAACAAGAGTGCGATCATCAATAAATGGTTTGAACTATGTGTTTGAACATATGTGTAGAGTGTCATAGAGTGATTGAGTGTGGTAAGGTTCATTTCATATATGAGACCCTCAGTCAGTCAAATATGAACCATGGTAGCTAGATAGTGCATCATCAGGGTAATGAGCATAGTAACATATAAAAGTAGATGCAGGAAAGAAGTATCGTGAATGTGTATAGTGTGTAGTGCATATGATGTGTGATAGAAGATATCAGAAAGAGATGTCATAAATGTGTGCAATGTGTGAAAGGTGTAGTATGTGAGATTCATGTATATATTATGCCCTCAACATTCAAGTGTGAACTGAAGCATGAGAGTTTGTCATATGGTAATGGCAATAGAAGTTGTGTGTATCAAATAGTTTGTAATGATGCTTATAGGACATATTAGACATTTAAGCATGAAACCATTAATTGCATAAAATGATATACACATTTGATAGCAATGCAAGGAGGAAGAATCTAGGAGTGATTCCCCCAAGTGTGTCAATGATATGACGAGTCTATGTGATGATGTAATAAATACTAAATACAATGGTGATGGAGTTTGAAATGTATCATAAGATAAGTAATAGTTCGTGTGATCACAATGCTAAGTTGGATGAAAAAATAGGATCACAGATGGATGTGGATTTTGAATGGAGGACAGTCGAAAGAGGCCATCTATAATTTGATTTTGGTAGTGATGTAGTGAATGGTTGCTGATATAGGTTTAGATAATGTTGTAGAAGGTTTTGAGTAGGAGGTGAAGTTTTGGATTGGTTTTGAGAGGTTGATGCTTAGGAGGTGGTACCGTGGAAGAAGACTTAATAAAAGGAAGTGATGGAGGACCAACCTTGAGAGGTGATTTCTTAAATTAATTGAGGTTATATAGGTAGCTCTTTGATTGAAGGATAGGAAGGAACATTAGATGTAATGGCATAAGTACTCATTCGACATAGATGAATCAAATTTAGGAACCTATTGGGACTGTAGTAATTGAAGATCAACATGCAGTGGTATTTTGTATTGCAAAGCGAAATTAGTTAATAATTTTTTAGATGGCTCAAGATGTTTGATTCTTTGTTGTAAAGCATAGATCAATCATTTTCATTATGTCTATTGATTCAATGATAATTGCACAAAATGGGATGACCTTGATATTTGACTAGCCGATAAGGAGTATAATAAATTAGTAGTTAGCAAAGATGATCAATTGATGGGTGAGGATTTATGGAAGAATGTCATGTTTCTTAGTATTGGATATTAAATGTTGAGAGGTGTGGGGAGCGGTAAGACTTTGGGTTTCACTAATATGAGCACATGTAGAAGACATAAAAAGATGATGAGCAGAAGAAATAGCATGAGCCAGAGAAGCATCCTTAAGAGGTTGATATTTCATATTTTAGAGATGTAATTACGGATTCCATATCCTGGAATTTATATTGAAATAAATAATGAAGAGCTTGAATGGATTTACAAATACATTGATTGGAATTATAATCAAGAGAGTCATCAAAAAACGATCAAAGATAGACACTGACTGGAGTGGGTGGCATATCTCTAGGAAGATACATGGTTTCTAGATATTTTTGAAGAACCTATTTCCAAGGTAAATGCATTTGAAGGTAATTCAGAAAAAGAGATATGACGAACCTTAGGAGCCATGATATATAATATGATGTGCCAAAGGAGGATCTGAATGACCAATCATGAATGGGGTTCACCAAAGTATTTAATAAAATAAGAATTTTATACTCAATGTAGCAGAAAATAAATAAGAAATGACATAAATATTTTTCCTAAGTAATAAGCAATGACAAATGCAAAACCTAAGTGAAAGAGGAAGGAAAGAAGACTTAGCTGATTTATAATAATCCTAGAGGTGTGTAGAGTTAAAGAATTGGTAAAATAGAAGTAAAATCTCTCACAAGGAAGCCCAAAAAAATGCAGAAGTGTCAGAATAAGTCGAAATGGGGAACCTAGAATGGTCCAGGAGTTCTTAGGCACTATACACCTCCTATGGGTTCTTGTGACTTCTCAGAACGTTAGAAAATCATCTTCGTAGGGTCACAATATATTCACTAATGTTCTCCTTTTGTCATTTGTGTGTCATTTTCTAATCGTTGAACCTTTCTGGAACCTGTAAAGAGAAATAACACCTAAAAAACCCCAAATCACATCAAATCCTAAAAAGAAAAATATATAAATGGGGATTCACACTAAACCCAGTGATCACTTGACTAATAACTTACAATCTAGGCATTGCAGTACAATTCAGAATCCATGTAGTTCTATGTGTGTGTAGAATCATTCCCTAAGTGGCTCTTGTGCCAAACGCGCTTTAATAATGAGAAATAGATAGATGTAGAATTTGTAAAGAGATGTGTGCATGAAAAAATGAACTTCCCCTCCTATGTGTGTATGTAGAAATAAAACTCCATTGTCACTTGTATGAATCTAGATGGATGCTTAAATGCTCTTGGATGCAACCTTAGGTGGTCATAGTAAATTTTTTTTGCTCGATTCTTTATCACCGTCACATATTTTTATATTTATATGATTACATTTTTTGAATTTTGTAATTAACCACTAAAAGGCTAACCCATAAAAAAAGATCTCTAACGGCTAAAAGAGGACCCAAAAAATGAGAGAAAGATACAAAGAGGTCGGGGGAAACTAGAGGGGTGATGGGTTCTTGGGTACTGGCATCTTGGCTGGATGTTAGTTTCTAGACTCAAAAAAATTGAAGTTTCGAAAGTTAGACTGGGAAATAAGGTGTGTAATACCAAGAAGGAAACTAAAAAGAAAGAAAAGAGGCCAAATAAAGTTGTTAATTAGTACATTTCTCACTTAGGAATCATATGAGTAGTGGTATGGACAAAGACCTAGAAACGTATCCAAAGTGTGTGATTTAGTGTCTACATCTAGATATAGCCTGCTATCAAGTGCAACTTACACAAGGGAATCCTATGGCATTATTTATACACACACTCACAAGAACTACATAGAGTCTGAGATGTAGTGTAGTGCTTGGTCATAAGTTCACTCTCAGGGTGACCACTGAGGTCAATCTGAGGCCCCATATTGCATCTTTCTTTTTAGATTTGATACAGTTTTTGGGATTGTATAGGTGAACTCTTATTTTATAGGTTACAGGTACCCTCAGTGATCTTTGTGTGACTATCAAAAAATCAAAATGAAATAACATTAAAGACCTTGTGACACACCAAAAAGTAGATCTTGATCTCTTGTGTAGTCACCAACACCCAAAAGTGGTCTCTAGTGCCCAAATGCCCTTGACATATCCTAGGTTCTCATGTCTGACCTCATTCCTACATCTCAAAATTTATTGTGAGCATTTACAACACTACCCATTATGTTCATCATTTTCCCAGTCCAAAATGGTTCCAAATCAAGCGTAAATCAGCTAATTTCTCTTTCTTTCTCTATTATTTAGGGTTTTAGTTTTCTTGCATCATTTCTACATATCAATATTTTCGTATCAATTATTTTAGTAGTGAATCTGTAATATTTAGACTTAATTCAAATTAAATTAAATAACTTTCTAGGTCATGCCTAGCTACATTCTATGTATGTAATCCCTTCTACCCATGTCATAGCACACAAGTCCATTAGAAAACCTTCTTCCATGGATAATGATATGATAGATTCCACACTTCATGTTATTAATATTTTTGATAGCCCTCCCATACATGATGATTAAGACAGTACTTATATTACACTTCCTTCTACCCTTGTGACAGACTATAATGTTATTGTTCTTCCTATTGACACATAGGATACTACTCCCATTATGTCTCACTCTTCATAAACCTCTACTGATCATATTCTTAATGATTCCAATGTTACATCCCTTGCCACACCTTCTTCATCAAAATTTAGAACACAATGTCTTTATTTGATAATGATTCTTGGTGTTATTATCTAACTTTTCTAATTTTTATTCCTGACTCATATGTTATACCCATCTTGTTGCATCCATAGGGGCAAGAAATTCCCCTCTTTCCACATTTTAAATCTTCAGCTTTCACTAACACACTGACGTCCTCGATATTTCTTGCTCTCCTCAATGTATCTCAAGGTTGATTAACCTTCTCGATATAAGAAAATTACATCAATCATTTCATTAATGTCCTACACATCACGCTCCTCTTCCTCGAAAATACAAATACTGGTACATGTAATATAACATTCACTCTTACTTATCTAGCACACATCACACTATACCTATACTAGAGGAAATCAGGACTTCAGAGCACCCAAGATTGGCCATAAGGCCCAATACCACTCCTTTTATAGCCAAGACCTTGTAGTCTTGTCCTATTTCAGTGACAAGGTCAAACTCCTCCTTGTTACAAATCAGGTAATTCCAAACATCAATCCAGGAATCCATTTTTTTTGACTTACAAAATGTAGATGGGGATCCGGAGTTTGCCTCTTTGTATATCATCCCACTGCTCTTCACTGTTCTATATCACTTTAGGACTGATTCAATGACTACCATATAAAAGCTAATGGAATGGAAAATTCAAGAATCTGATGCATCGATACCTTAATGACCTTCAAAGGTTGTTCCAAGATGATAGAGGCTGCCCTTGCTTCGAATCATGAAAGATTCAGCTTAGAAGAGATGAAACTGTTCATGCACCATGTATTCTTAAGAAAATTTGATCGTGACAACCATCAAAAAATAAAAAAAAATCGTTCCCAAAACGTGAATGTGAAACTGTCCCTGGTAGGCACGTATTGGATTGACAGGGTTCAGTGAAAACGTTATCTCCCGTTCGAATTACAGTCTGCACTTTTTGGAAATGTGAGGCGACCTGGTAAGTACCGAGATTGTCAAAGAATTTAGATATTCGGCCGTGGAACGTAGGAGATCCGCCGTGCCCTAGATACGGCCAGAACATGGAAAATCTGACCATAAAACCTTCAATCGACTAGTTCACGACCTGTATAAATTTCCTCGTGCTCAGGAGAGTCGATTACACACGTTCCATGCTTTACAGAAGGCTTATCGGTCAAGGAACTTTGACTGGCATTTCTCTTCCTCACGGCTCGGGACGGGATTCACCACAAAATGTTCAGAAAACAAAAATAACAGTTAAAAGAATGCACGAAAATGACTGTCTTTATTTTCATCTGAATTTGTCCTTTTATTACATCCCTCTTTCTGTCTCTCTTCCATCCGAATCACATCTCCAACCATAAAAAAAAAAAACAAATTTTCATCTTTTTTTAGACTGCTATCCCCACTTCCCTGATTTTCTCCCTTTTTCCCACCTAGGCTTGATCCTCTAAACTTAGAAAAATCCCTGAAACAAGGAGAGGAAACACACCCTCCTATTTTATTCCTCTCCATCCCAATAAAATCTCTAATTTAGCCAAAAAAACAAATTGGCCTTATTTAGCTCATGGAGCCGTTTTTCCATCCCCTTACAAGACAAATTGACCAAAACCAATAAAACAAAAAAAATAAAACATAGTTTATTATTCATCTATTTTAACTGGTAAGGATGCTCCTGCATCATTCTACCCTGGAGAGGAAAGATCTTCTTCATGACTGGTTTGTCTTTTGCAGGTCTTCAATCCTGACTCCCAGCTTGATCAGGTCCCCTTCCGTCATCCACGTTGCATCCTCAGCTGGAAAACCTCTCCACTTGATCAGATACTGGTAGTATTCTTTGTCCCTGGTCTTCTTGATAACCTTTTTGTCCAACAGCTGCTCTATCTCCTTGGGTTTGGTTCTAGGCATTTGTGCCTGCCAATCTGTGTTCTGCTGTCCTATTTCAGACTCCTCTTCCACTCCTTCTTCTCCTCTGTACTCATACAGGTCTGCAACATTGAAGATTGGAGAAATCCCAATGCCTTCAGGGAGTTTCAATTCGTAAGCATTGTTGGAAAATTTCCTGAGTATTTTACAGGGACCAATCTTTTTGACTTTCAGCTTGTTATACTCTTTCCTGGGAAATCTCTCTTTCCTCAAGTGTGCAAGTACTTCATCATCAACTTCAAAACTGACTTCCTTCCTCCTCTGATCAGCTCTCTGCTTGTACTTGTTGGCATTTCCTTCAAGGTTCTTCTTTACCTGTTCATGGATGTCCTGCATTGCCTTAGCAAATTCTTCTGCATCTGCACTCCTACCTTCCATTTTCCCCAAGTCTCTCAACTCATATACACCCCTTGGGTGCTGCCCATACATGATTTGGAAAGGACTCATGCCTGTACTCCTGTTGGGTGAATCATTGTAAGCAAATTCAGCTTGTGCAAGTGCTAGATCCCACTGTTTTGGGTGCATGCTCACCAAGCTCCTCAGGATGTTTCCAAGGCTCCTGTTGACTACTTCAGTCTGTCCATCTGTTTGTGGATGGTAGGCTGAACTAAAACTCAGGTGAGTTCCCAACTTCTTCCAAAGCGTTCTCCAAAAATTCCCAACAAACTTTGTATCCCTGTCTGATACAATACTCCTTGGCAATCCATGCAGTCTTACTATCTCCTGAAAGAATAAGTTAGCTATATGGGTAGCATCACTAGTTTTTGTGCATGGAATGAAGTGTGCCATCTTAGTAAACCTGTCAACAACTACAAAGATGGAGTCATGTCCCTTCTGAGTCTTGGGCAATCCCAGTATAAAGTCCATGCTCAAACAATCCCATGGTCTGCTGGGAATAGGAAGTGGCTGATACAAACCAGCATTTTGGCTAGTCCCTTTACTGTATTGGCATATCCTGCATCTTTCCACAAATTTCTTCACATCCTGACTCATCCTTGGCCAAAAATAGTGTGTACTTAGTTGGGCTAATGTCTTGTTTTGACCAAAATGTCCCGATAAACTTCCACTATGTTTTTCTCGAATCAGGTTCTCCCTCATTGAACCCTTAGGAATGCATAACTGGCTGCCCTTGAACAGCAGTCCTTCTTGCAGCATATAGTCCATCCATGGACTCCTATCCATCACTGTGGGTTGCTTACAAGCTTTGTAAGCCTCGCTGAAATCATCATCCTCTTCATATTGCTCTCTCAAGTTCTCAAAACCCATCACACTCACCTGCAGCTCTTGTACAACCAGCACCCTCCTGCTCAAAGCATCTGCCACTTTGTTGGCCTGTCCTTTCTTGTGTTTAATGCTGAAAGTATAATTTTGCAAGTACTCCACCCATTTGACATGTCTTTGATTCAATTTAGGCTGATTACTAATAAATTGCAGGGCATAATTATCAGTAAACAACACGAATTCTTTAGGCAACAGGTAGTGTCTCCATTTTTTTAGTGCCTGAACTATTGCATAGAATTCTTGATCATAGGATGAATACTTCCTTTTTGCTTCACTGAGTTTTTCACTGAAGAAAGCAACTGGTTTGCCTTCTTGGCTCAAAACTGCCCCAATTGCTAAGCCACTAGCATCACACTCTACCTGGAACAATTTGTTAAAATCAGGTAGAACTAAAATGGGCTCTTCTGTTACCTTCTTTTTCAGAAATTGAAACCCTCTCTCTGCTGCTTCAGTCCACTGAAAATGTTTCTTATCACCTTTTATAGTCTCTATTATGGGAGCTACAATACCACTGAAATTTCTGATAAATTTCCTATAAAAACTAGCTAACCCATGGAAACTTCTTACCTCAAACACACTCCTGGGTGTTGGCCATTCAAGGATGGCTTTGATCTTATCCTTATCCATTTTCAGTCCTTCCTTTGATAGGACAAACCCCAAATACACCAGCTCAGTTTGTAGAAAACTGCACTTTTTCACATTGATCAGCAGTTTCTCTTCCTGTAACTTATTTAGTACCATTCTCAAATGCAATAAATGTTCTTCTCTACTCTGACTAAATACCAAAATGTCATCCAAATACACAATGACAAACTTACCCGTGAAACTTTTAAGCACCTCATTCATCAGTCTCATGAAGGTACTAGGAGCATTGGTCAACCCAAAGGGCATAACCAGCCACTCATACAACCCGTCATTTGTCTTGAATGCTGTCTTCCATTCATCTCCCTCTCTGATTCTTATCTGATGGTATCCACTCTTCAAATCTATCTTAGAGAAGTAAACTGATCCACTCAAACAATCAAGTAAGTCATCTATCCTGGGCAAAGGAAATCTATACCTTATGGTGATCTTGTTGATGGTCCTGGAGTCTGTACACATTCTCCATGTTCCATCTTTCTTAGGACTGAGCACCGTAGGTACAACACATGGACTCAAACTCTCCCTTATCAATCCTTTGTCCAACAACTCTTGAATTTGTTGCTTGATCTCTTCATTCTCCCTTGGTGTCATCCGGTAGGCTGCCTTGTTTGGCAAACTTGCACCTGGGATCAGATCTATGTGATGGCTGATACTTCTCACAGGTGGCAGCTCATTCGGTAGCTCATCCACCACAATGTCTACATATTCATTCAGCATCTCCTGGACTTCAAGAGGTAAATCACTCAATTGAGTGTTAGTCACTACACTTTTCAATTTACCAATGACTGCAAAACTTACCTCTTCCTTCTTCATGCTTTGTAAAAATTCTTTGCCACTTACCATCATTACTTTTGAACTGGATTCAGCTGTATCATTCTCTTCCTTCAGAGGTATGAGTGTATGCTCTACTCCATCCTTCTTGAAGGTGTAAGTATTCTTCCTCCCATCGTGAATGGCTTTGTTGTCAAACTGCCAAGGTCTTCCTAGAAGGATATGGCAAACATCCATGGGCATGATGTCACACATGACCTGATCTTTATAAGCTCCAATCTGAAATTCTACCTTACATTGTTCATTTACCAACAGCTGATGTCCTTTTTGCAGCCAAGACACTTTATATGGAGTGGGGTGTGGCTCTCTTTTCAAGCCTAGCTTTTCTACCATCTCAACAGACACAAGGTTGTCTGTACTCCCACTATCAATCACCACCTTGCAGCACTTCCCTTTGCTCTTGCACCTGGTCCTAAACAAATTCTTCCTCTGAGGGGGTTCCATTGCCTCCTTGTTGGGTTTCAGCAGCACTCTCTTCATGAGAAGAGACTCGCCATCTTCCGGGATATTCTCTAGTTTAGGAGCTACATCTAGCTCTCCACCTTGCTCTTCATTTGAAGCAATATACATATTCTTCCCATGGCTGTTTTGAGGGTTCTCTGGACACTCATAGGATCTATGACCAACATACTTGTTGCACCTGGAAACACTTACCCAAAAATCTGCCTCTACCTCTTTGATAACCTTGATAGGGTCTCCTTCCTCTGAATGGTGAACCGCCTCTTGTGTTCTGTATGCTACTGGAGCTGCTCCCCTCCTCAGCACTTGTCTGCAGCTGTCTTCTATCACTAGGAGCACCTCTTCCTCTGAATGACCTGCCCCTTCCTCTTGAGACAGTGTTTTGTCTCCTGGCTATTTTCTCTTCTGCTTTTAGAGCAACCTGGTAGGCCTCCTCAATGGTCTTGGGAGTGAGAAGGCTGATCTCATCCTGGATGTTGAATCTCAGTCCATTGATGTATCTAGCTACCTTTTCCAAATCTTCTTCTATGTGACCTGATCTGATTGTTAGCCTGTAGAATTCTTCAGTATATTCTTTCACAGACAACTCCTTTTGCCTCAAATTTTGCAACTTCTTAAATAGGTTTACCTCATAATCTCTGGGAATGAATTTGCCCTTCATCTTGGCTACCATTCTGTCCCAGCTCTTAATTTTTGCTTTGCCTTTTCTTTTCCTCTCTTCTTGCACTCCATCCCACCACAGGGCTGCATGCTTATGCAATCTGGTCATGGCAAATTTCACTTTTCTGTCATCTTCCACTATACCTTCAAAATCAAAGTACTTGTCCAGTGCTTTGATCCAATCAATCAATTCTTCCACATTCAAGTTACCTTCGTACATGGGAACCTCCATCTTTGGTTTTGTGTTCACCTTCATGATGGCTCTAATCAATCTCTCTTCAGGTGTCTCTTCCTCCACCTCTGCAGTCAGCTCCTCCTCTGGTGGCTCTTGCTCACCATCACTGACTTCTGCCATCTCTGTTCCTCTTCTTTGTGCCTCTTCTAGGTCCCTCAACCTAGCTGTCAGGTTCCGGATGTCTTCAGCCAATGCTAATTGGGCTGCTTGGGCTACTTGAATTGCTCTTCTTGGTGGCATCTTGTTCTGTCACTTCTTATCCTTTCCTTTTTTTTTTCTCTGGATCCTTAGATTGTGCACAATCAATCGCTCTGATACCACAAATGGTGTATAAATCTTCAGCTTTCACTAACACACTGACTTCCTCGATATTTCTTGCTCTCCTCAATGTATCTCAAGGTTGATTAACCTTCTCGATATAAGAAAATTACATCAATCATTTCATTAATGTCCTACACATCACACTCCTCTTCCTCGAAAATACAAATACTGGTACATGTAATATAACATTCACTCTTACTTATCTAGCACACATCACACTATACCTATACTAGAGGAAATCAGGACTTCAGAGCACCCAAGATTGGCCATAAGGCCCAATACCACTCCTTTGCATAGCCAAGACCTTGTAGTCTTGTCCTATTTCAGTGACAAGGTCAAACTCCTCCTTGTTACAAATCAGGTAATTCCAAACATCAATCCAGGAATCCATTTTTTTTGACTTACAAAATGTAGATGGGGATCCGGAGTTTGCCTCTTTGTATATCATCCCACTGCTCTTCACTGTTCTATATCACTTTAGGACTGATTCAATGACTACCATATAAAGCTAATGGAATGGAAAATTCAAGAATCTGATGCATCGATACCTTAATGACCTTCAAAGGTCGTTCCAAGATGATAGAGGCTGCCCTTGCTTCGAATCATGAAAGATTCAGCTTAGAAGAGATGAAACTGTTCATGCACCATGTATTCTTAAGAAAATTTGATCGTGACAACCATCAAAAAAATAAAAATAAATCGTTCCCAAAACGTGAATGTGAAACTGTCCCTGGTAGGCACGTATTGGATTGACAGGGTTCAGTGAAAACGTTATCTCCCGTTCGAATTACAGTCTGCACTTTTTGGAAATGTGAGGCGACCTGGTAAGTACCGAGATTGTCAAAGAATTTAGATATTCGGCCGTGGAACATAGGAGATCCGCCGTGCCCTAGATACGGCCAGAACATGGAAAATCCGACCATAAAACCTTCAATCGACTAGTTCACGACCTGTATAAATTTCCTCGTGCTCAGGAGAGTCGATTACACACGTTCCATGCTTTACAGAAGGCTTATCGGTCAAGGAACTTTGACTGGCATTTCTCTTCCTCACGGCTCGGGACGGGATTCACCACAAAAATGTTCAGAAAACAAAAATAACAGTTAAAAGAATGCACGAAAATGACTGTCTTTATTTTCATCTGAATTTGTCCTTTTATTACATCCCTCTTTCTGTCTCTCTTCCATCCGAATCACATCTCCAACCATAAAAAAAAAACAAATTTTCATCTTTTCTTTAGACTGCTATCCCCACTTCCCTGATTTTCTCCCTTTTTCCCACCTAGGCTTGATCCTCTAAACTTAGAAAAATCCCTGAAACAAGGAGAGGAAACACACCCTCCTATTTTATTCCTCTCCATCCCAATAAAATCTCTAATTTAGCCAAAAAAACAAATTGGCCTTATTTAGCTCATGGAGCCGTTTTTCCATCCCCTTACAAGACAAATTGACCAAAACCAATAAAACAAAAAAAATAAAACATAGTTTATTATTCATCTATTTTAACTGGTAAGGATGCTCCTGCATCACTTTTATTTCTTATACACTTCCTACTCATGTATTTGGGATCTTGGAATCCATTGGATTCTCCCCTCACTATGTTAATAATGTTCTCTGGTAGCTCTTGTGATACCCTTTCGACTTGATGATGTACTCATGTTCTAGGTTCAAAAATGACTTTTAAGGGTACAACTACCTACCTTACCCTCACTTTACAAATATACAATGGGAGAAACCTTACTCCCCTCCCATATTGAAAGAATTTCATATTATGATATAATTAAAAAACATTCAAATATTGGCAAACATAAAAAATATTAACATAGATCTTTGTTAGATGTATCCTTTATTTCTTATATTATTCTATGATGTATTTTTTCTACCATGTTACTTTTATTCATAGTATTTTCTATATTTCTACAATACAAATGTGTGTTTACATAGTACTATGAATTGAATGTATGTTATCTATAGTTTATCACATGATGCATGATTTTTTACACAATTCTCTACCATCCCTACTGAGGATCCTCGAGAATCTACCTTCCCTGCTTTATATTCATGTTCTATCATTGCAATATTCACTATTTTCATCCCTATTTTCAGCTATATACATTTTTACATACCATCAATTTTTCTAGCATGCTAATGGGTGTGTCATGTGTAGAATTTATCTTATAGACCTACTCCCAACCATGGTTATTTGATTTTCTTGTATCTTATATATGTTTGTATCTTGATTTTCCTTATTTGTGGGATATGTCAGATGCTTGATTTTTTATTTTCTTGTATAGCCTTAAAGGATTCGATTGTCTTGTGACATCCTGAGTGGTGTCTTAGGTATTCTATCAGCTACTATGCTCACCTTTTACTATATTACTATGTGTTTTGACTAGTTTCTATTACATTATGTTAAGATTGTTTGTTACTAACACTTTTTTTAGATTCTTCCTTTTTATCTTGCATGTGTCATGGTTTATACTATGCACATTATATATTCCCCCTATAGGAGTTATATTTCACATGTGCAAACTAGTTTCAACTTTCCACATTTGAGTCACATTTACATTGGTACATATCATGCAAAAATGAGTGGGATAAATCATCAGGTGATTATTTCACCCTCTTAGTAGTCCAGCAATCAGAAACATAATGGTACACCACAAAATATGACCAAACAATATCTAACAAAATTTTCATAATCAAACTTGGGCCAAAAACATAACATGGACAAAAGTGCTCAGTATAGATAGGAACAATGGGCATTAGTGTTCCATCTAGGTGGTTATGTCCTAGGGGTAGAAATATGCATAATACATGTTGAACATATTCTCGGTGATAGTTTTTATCAAAATATTGCAATATGGGCTTAGTTATAGGTTACTATTCATTACTACAAGAACATAATTAGGGGCAAGTTTCATATTTTGGGAAAGGGAATTAATTTATTAGTTTACATGTTTTATAATGGTATAAAATAAGGAGTGAAACCTAGGGTATATGCAGGACAACAATATGTCTGGAATAATGTGTCATTTTTGGCTAATTTTTATTGATTTTTTGACTATTTGTAGTGGCACTTATTTGTGGAAAAGTGTCAAAATACTACATCTCTCCCAATATTCATCCCTTGGCAAAAGGATGCCTAAATAATCAGTGTGGTAATAATATTCCTAAATCCTTGGTATATTCACACTAGATTGAGAATTGAACACTCTAAAATCTTCCAACCATTCCAAGGTAATAAATACATAGGAATAATTTTATCTCTTCTCTCATGAAATTTAGGTGTACTCTATCCTTGACTCACTTGTTTTTTTATATGAATTTCTATTCTAATTTTTTTCTTAAATTAAATTTTAATTTCATATACCATGAGCATTGACTACACTTTTCTTCATTTGTAGGTTTTTGTATATCCCAATAAAGGAAACACAAATGGAACAAGGAGAAATATCAAACTTAAGATTCTTAACAAAAGCCAATAATTCATGTTACAAAAATAGACATCATTTCCATTATGTAAACAAGATTACGTCTAGTATCTCCATCCCCTCTTATATTCCACAATACATATCCCACAATCTCCATTTGACAAGTTATCGGTTATAATATCCATTCGTCACGATATAGACTATAACCTCTTTTGGATCTCCACAAAGTATGTTATTCCTATCTACTTTATACTACCAAATATTTATTCACCAACATAAATTGGGGGAAATTGTGGATATGAAATCATGAACTTAATTTTTACATTATGCTTTTAGTATGTTATAAATGTATAATTCCTATGCAAGAACATTATGCATTAATAACACATATTTTGCTTTATATTTACATTGTTTTATTTTTTATACTCTTGTACTTGGCTCTTCTGGAACCATCCCTTTACTTTTGTACATTACACAATACATGACTTAGCTCAACATTTTCTATCTTATCTTTGTACCTTCCTAGACACTAGTGCCCAATAAGGACAAGAATACCCATGTACTACTGTCCCCTTTGGGGGCTTATATCCTTTTGCCCCATTTTCTCAAATTCAAAATGCCACATTGATTATTATCTTTTCTAAATTACTACTTGTCACTTTTGGTCATATTTTTAGCTGTTAATGTTGAAATTTAAGCAAAAAAATCATATATATATATATACATATATATATATATATGTATATATATATACATATATATATATATATACATATATATATATATACATATATATGTGTATATATATATATATATATATATATATGTATATATATACACACACACACACACACACATATACATACATACATGAATTGCTTACTATTTTAAGGGGTTGGGAAATTTGAGTTATTCCTTCCTATCTACTATTTGGGAAAGAGATAAATATTCAAATATTGAATTTGTGATGCATCACTCATTTCATAGGAAGGGGAATTTTCTAAATTCCATTTCACATATTCATCTTGGAGGAAAATTAGTTGTAGCCCACTATATTGGTGCAACTAGCATAAGGGTAACCTAGATTCAACGAACACATTTCAATCACATATACTAGAACTACATTATGTCTTAAATGTAGTGTAACACTCGGTGAAAATATCATTGGGGTGACGACCAAGGTCATTATAATTCAAGAATATGCATTATTTATTCCATCTAATGTGTTCTTGATCCTTTTTCATGTACCTAGGATTTATTTTGTAGGTACATGTGTGATACAGGAACCCTACCATAAATCCAAAATGACAAAGAGTGAATTTATGGTGAGCTTGTCAGACCCTAAAAATATCATATCTGACGTTGTTGTTAGAATACTAGTGCCTATTTTGGACACTAGTACCCATGGAGATCTTGTCCTTTAGGCAGTTCTTTAGGAAGGAATTTTAGATCTCTGTTCTCCAGTTGAATCTTAATCAGTCCATATCCATTCTGGTCCATCGATTCACCAATCTAGGATAAGACCATAAACTAACATACAAGATAATTCATTCACATCTTCTCGTTACTTTCACTTGTTATTTCTTGTATAGTAGATCATGATTATCTCAGATATATCAGCTTGATCTTAGTCTTCTAATCAAGATTTATTGACAAATAAATCAATGTTATTCGATCTCTCTTTTGAGTATTGGTGATGTCGATGGTGCATGGGGGTGCCATAAATATTAAAAATCAACACATGACCTTTAGCTGCACTCAACCTCCCGAGGTCGTGCTAGGACAACCCATGTAGAATGAGTGGATGGCTATGGGTAGTGAAATATAGCGAATATGTGATATGTGGATGAAAATATGTGAAAAGGGGATGAACAAGCTATCAAAGAAAAATGATGTCCTCGACGCGCAATATCGGGATATGTTTGTCAAGGACAAGAAAGGCCCTTCTAACCTGAAAGGGTCTAATGGATGTCTCAAAAATAATAGCCACACAAAGAATCCAATCAATGTCAATCTCCAAGAAATCCTCTCTAATGGTTACGGGATACGTGGAAAACCAACGGGTTCCTTGTAATGATGTCCAAAAAAGGTCATGGAATAAGTGAGAGAGTCATGGTTTCACGAGATCTAAATCCAATTGGATAGGGCGGTTCAAAACTCATAATATTTTTTCACCTTGGATGTTTAGGGCATTCAGTTATGAAATAATATTAGGTGGTAGTGGTGATATTTAGAAAACTAACATAAGCAAGCCCATGTCAATGTCTAATGAGTAGTTCGGGCTCATTCAGCTGGGGGACCTTAGGATCGCTACCATATGTTTTTGGATATTGTGGTCCTTGAATGGTCATGTGTGCATTTGTGTAATTTTAATCTAAAAAATGAAATAACAATATAATCTAAGTAAGTAAAAGCTACACTATGTTTTTCTATTTTTGATATAAAAGAAATAAAGCAATGCAAAACAATTAATCTAATTAAAAGAAATCTTTTTGTATTTTATGGAACTTTATGGAATAATAAAGAAATGAAGAAATAAATTACTTCTAATCCTAATTAACAAATCCTTTACAAAATAGATAGCTAGATGTGGCTATTTATATGTGCAACAGTATACTAAATATGTTCTAATTTAAATGAATCTTTTTTTCCTATTAATAATTCTGGATTATCAAATCCTCTTCCTATCTCAGAGGCACGAGAATATTTGAAGATTCTGAGAAGATTTTCTTCCCCTACAAATTTCCGGATAAAAATATGGGAAGATTTAATAGAGATCACAGTTTGTAACAATTTTTTTACTATCTATGGCGATATAGAAAGCTTCCTCTAGATATTCTTCCCTCACAAACCCACAAGGATAAGAAGGGAAGGATATATCATAAGAAACTTCTATAGAATATGTGAAAGCTTATTGGAAATAATCTAAATATTTGCAATAAATAAAATGATTTCTTATATTATAGTTTTATAAGTGTCTGTACATTCAAAAATAAATGAAGAATTGAAGAAGCTCAATAACAACCCTCCAACTTGTAATTACAATGCAAAGGCAAAAAAAATCTCCCCTCAGTTGTCTTTACCAATATTTTCTATCCATGTGAGTCTAGGGAACTAGGAATGCAGAGGGAGTAGTAAGAAGAAATCATTAAATCAATATCAACTTGATGGTAGTCTGGTTATAATATAGGTAGAAGAAACACAACACAAGAGAATAAAGTTTGGTTGTGTAGTTTCTAGCGAAATTGTGGCAGCTCAACTAAGCAAGATACACAAATACAATCCGGCCATTTTCTTCAGAAGAAGCAATGAGTTTATATAACACAAACTAGTGAATGGTCTTAACCATTTGGAAGCAATGGGGTGCCACATCACAACAAGGAGAGGCAGTTTAACACTCAATCAATAATTAGAAGTGGAAGAGGAGGTTGATATGAATCATTCAAGCTTAAAATTAGCCAAATTGATCAATAAACGTGCACTAGAGGTGAAATGGTGTGATCAAACACACATCGAATTCACACTGGGAAAGTTATAGAAAATTCACACAAAAATTCCACCCTATGTAGAGTGGCGGGTTATGTAGTTGTCACCTAAGTATGGCGGAGATTTTGTGACTAAAGTCCAAAACTGAAGGAAAAACATTGCAAAAAATCTACGAAAAAGAAGGAAATGGATAAGTAAGGTAATCTAAGTTAGAAATATGAACTACAAGGAGGTAAAGGGGCTCAAAAACATTTGGAAAAGAAATGAATCATCATTAGGGACTTTTGAACCATTTCTGACAATATAGTATATGAAAGTTTTGGTGCATACATATTGCCCCCTCGGAGAAGAATTTTAGCCATGAAGAGGCATAAAACGTAGAGTCCAAGTATGGCTCTCCCGAAATGGGGAGTTAGAATCTATACCTGACACACCCGTGTGCTGAGGTGATGTCATCCAAGCTTCCACTACTTGCAAAATACAAACAAAACTCAAGTGCAAATAGATATGATATCAAAAAATAAATACTAGAACAAATCGACATGAGGAATTACCATTTGCGTAGGGATAGAAATATACCTACACCAGTGCTCTTACCCTAGAAAACACACACACACTCAACACAAAGTTTAAAAAAAACATATATGTCTAAAACCATTCATTTTCAAACTCATTTGTACATGCCCTCGTAGCGATTTTGGAGCTTCTGGATTACCTATCACCATTTTTGAGCGCGTGGATACAATCGAAACGAAGAGTAAAACATCGTGATAATGGTTGTATGAGTGAGAGTTCAAGTGACTAGGTGAAAGGTTAGTACTTTGTGTTTATTCAATTTAAACCTAAAATGTGAAAAATTAAAAAAATCTACACTAAGGGGTTAATTTTTATAAATATTCCAATCAAAATGTTCCCTATGGGGTAGTCTATGGTGGGTATATCTTTTGTTTTGTCCAAAATGGTCAATATTTGTATTTTTTTACTCTTTTTGGTCAAAGAGGATGGCTTTTCCATTTTAGACATGACCGTCACCCTACGTAGGGTGATGATTACACAACCGCCACGTAAATTACGCAACCACCACTCTACACAGGGTGAAGGTTTTGTAATTGTTGAGGAAGAACCTTATTTTGAGCAACCTAAGTGAAGTTTTTTTGGATTTTAAGTTTTTTTATATTGTTTTTGATGAGCTTATGTATTAAATTATATTGATAAATTGCACTTTTTTATTTTAGTGAACACAGAAGAACGATGACTACATCTTCTAGAGTCAAGAAAGAGACTGCGATTGACTCCATGTGATTATTGATCAGTTGACTCAAGTGGAGAGAGACTTGCTACATAGAGCCTTCCTATGGAGGATCTCTCAAATAACATTGTTAGCATCGGTTAGTTACTTACTGTGTAACTTGTTGAGTTATTGGGATGCTAACTGAAACACTTTTCAGTTTCCTGGGGTTAGAGAAGAGTGCACTATCACTCTCGAGGATGTTCACATGACCTTTGGTGTTCTTGTGATTGGAATATGGTTGACACTGGAAAAAAGGTTCTCCAGAGAGATATATATAGGAAATGGGAATCACATATGGGGGATGATGGGGTGTCCAATGTGTGTGCCAAGTAGAGTATGCATCTACTATCAGTTGCCTCCGCACCTATACCCACTCTACGCAAGGCCATTATTGGTATTTTGGATTCTCTTTTAGTGGGAAACAAGGGTGGGGGACAAGCTCATGTATTGTTGGGCTCCTATCATCATGGCCATTGAGAAATATGGTAGGATATTTTCTTGGGGAGTGGATATCTTAGGGGACTACTTATCATGACTCGTACCACATTGTTAGGCTTCAGGAAAAATCCCTGAGCCACCCCACTTTGGTTATGATTTGGGTTTATGACAGGATCATCCCCTATCAGAGGGGAGTTGGTATATTAGATCTAGGGGCTATCAGAACTGTCAGATGAATAGTCTTAATAGTTCTTAAGGGGACACACCAGCCCGTTTTTACTCTTACAACAGACAATTTTTTTCCAGACTATATCAAGATATGACTATGCTATGGGATGATTACAGAGTTATACTAATTTCATGAAACACCACAAATTATTCAGTGGGTAGCACAGGTAGGGTGGAGGTCCACCCTATTGATAGAGTGTCCCAAACAGTTCGAGATTCCATACGTTGAAGTACTTCTTATCATTCCTATTTTTTATTGTGGTATTAGAGAGGCACGAGATGGGCCCTAAGGGCCTGAATGGATGGAAAATTGTTACACTAAGGGTACCTATTAGTGTGGAGAGGGTACCATTTCCTAAAGCAGCAGTATCCATCCTCTAAATCGAGGCCACATCCACTCACAGTGGGGAGGAGGAGGAGGAGGAGGATGTCCATACGGCTTCAAAGATAGATCTTGAGGGAAGCGAGGAGATAGGAGGAGAGGATCATGATGCAGAGATGGATAGTGATATAGAGTGGCGGGGTACAGAGGAGATCTCTACAACTGTGAGAGTAGAGGCATAGGTAGAGGAGGTGACCCTTGTTTCAGAGGACCCACTTTCTTGAGAGGGAGGCAACAATGAGCACTTTGTGATGGGTCAGTACATCGTCACCAGAAGAGGATGATGCTCACTAGGTGCCTGCAGTAGCTCCACCACCACCAGCCACACTATCTAACCCTTCCTTGATGCCAGGAGATCCGAGTATGTAGATACTCTTATCTTGACCTTTTCAGCTAGAATTGTTAGTAAGCTACTCATTTTGTTTGTTTTTTGTTTTTGAATGTTTTCTAATTCACCATTGTTTTTCCTTGTGTTTTTTAGCCACTGTTGATGGATGGTGAAACCTTATTCAGAGCATCCTTCGCGACCCTTTTTTACACCCCATGGGCATGACCCGAGATGAGCTACTTGTGGATTCATGGTATCCCATTATGGCAGGGAGGCATACTGACTTATTTTCTCCATCATGGATCATAGAAGGAGAGGTGACAAAGATGAGGACCGATCTTGCTAGATATCGGATGGATAAGAGGTAGCGGTGAGAGAAATCCTGCAGTGAAGGAACCACTAGCAGATCTCCTAGTTCATCTTCTCATGGTAATTCTCATATATTTTTCCATGGAGGCTCTCACTCCCGCTATAGGAGCCATAGCAGGAGCCCTAGTCATGCACCTTTGTATAGATCTCGTAGGAAGGAATAGGCCATAAGCCTTATTACCTTTGATGTCATTTTGCTGAGACATTTATATGACTATTTTTGGATTTTCATGCTCATTACAAGCGTTTTGACCACACCTAGAGTGATGGCATTGTATACAGACTTGACCTCCTATTATGGTATATATATATATATATATATATATATATACATACTTCTTTTTGTTTCAATCATTCTTGTGTAATAGTTGACTCATTGATGGTTTATCTTACTTGTGTACTCTTAGATTCTCAAAATTTCTAATTTTTTTATATACTTTTTGGATGCATGTTATGGATGATGATATACAAACAAAATGATTTCTTTTTGTTGTTTTGTTTTATATGATGCTAATGCAAATACAATGTAATGTTGAAACTTTGGTTTTTCAAGCAATATTTAACACTTATTGTTTGGTTGGAAAAATGTGATGAAAATGATTCGATAATAAAATGAAATCACTTCACTTCTAACCCCACGCAACCAGTAAGATGTGAGGGCTCAACAGCGAGAGCTAGAATGGACATGAGTTGTATGATTTTGATAAATGGAAGTGGTGAGAGAAAGACAATATTTTGATAGAAATCCAATTAAAAACCTACTACCCAAATCTACACACAACTCACTACACAGTCTAGAATGTTGTTTGCTTGCAGGTTTATCTAGAATTAGACCTATAGATGGTCTCCTGATTGATAAAATCTGGTTTTAAGGTTTTAAATCTTGTGGAACATACACATCTAATTCACTTTCTTGGGATTTATGATTTCAAATAACTTTTTATTGAATGAATTTATTACAACTTACTAACGTATTTGATAAGACCCCCTATACCTTGCCCCATGCTAGAAATAAGAAGCATGGGCTCATCACTAAAGAAAAGGCATAGGTGAGTAAGAGAACATCCCTCATTTCCTAAACTCACGTAGCTAGTAAGAAACGTGGGCTCATCACTACAAACTAGTGGGGAAAAGAAGTGTCGCTTTATTTGTAAAAGAAATATTTTTGCATTTATTTGATTTGACTTATACCAATTTTCTTATTTTAATGTTTGATTTGTGATTTTTGGAGGGATAAATTTCCCCTAGCCTCAACCCCACACAAGTGGTAGGATGTGAGGGCTCAACATTGAAGGATGAGATAGGAAAACAAATGATCCAGGTGAAAATGTTTAGAATGATTTTTCTACTAAAGAGATTTTTCTGGGAGATATATGACAACAAGAAGCTTCTAGAACAGACTATAGGAAAAGACACCTATACTACAAGAAAACTACGAGTAGAACCAAGTATGTAGGCCTTGGTAGGAGTAGTGTCAAAATTTTGTCTTATCTTGTTGAACCAATTGAAAATATTATAAAGGTTGGTGACAATATTGTGGATATTTGAAGAAATGTCATTGAATGTTTTGCCAATATTTTCAAAAGTTTTTTAAATTTTTCTTGAAATATAAGTTCTTTGATTACAAATTTATAAAGTGATCTAATAGATGAAATGTAATTCAGATGCAATATTATACATGTCGAAATGTAGATGGATCATACATATTAAATTTTCAAGTGAAGTGCATTAATGGATTCACCAAATTCTTCACCCTCTATAAGTACACAGGTGATACACCCCCTTTCTTTTACTCCTCTATGACTCAATATGTAGCCGTGGAATTAGATAAAAGGTTATATGCACATGGGATAAATTTAATTTATATGAAATCAAAATATTTTCTTAGGTTAAGCATGACAATATTATAGAGTTGTACGTGCTCCACTCTAGTCCCGTAAACTTCTTAAACTTGGTTGGACGACTAGTTGGGAATCACCCAAAACTCTAATATTGTAAGAATCCATTCTTTTGGCTACAATGAGACCAAGAAGGAGAGCCTTGTAATCGGAACCATTGTTCGTAGCATTTGAAATTGATCTTAAAGGCAAAAGTCATAACCTTCCCTTCCAGGGAAGTGAGGATCATGCCTGCTCCAACACCAAAACAACACTTTTCTCCATCATAGTTGAGTATCCAATAGTTTGTTAGGGAATATTAATGTTTGATTATTTATATTATCTTCTTCCTCCACTTCCAAGACCTCAACCATATAGATCTCTTCAGTTTGGAAGAGAACTGAATCCTAGAGCATGTCTTATGCCCAAAGATTTGAAATGAAATAGAATAGGAAAATCATTCTCCAAAAACTTGACAATCTTATCCTTGGTTCCATTGATATTGTAATCAAAAACAATAGTTTCATATTTTGTTGCAATGACCTCCTCAATCAAAATGGACATTTTTAGTTCTGTTGTGGGAATCAGTTTAGACTGTGGTATTATATCTTTATGTTTGTTTACCTGTTTGGCAGGGCGTTCGAACTCGGTATGGACCCCAGGATTATTTTTTATGTTGTTTAGGTGAATATCAAAAGGTTTTGGGTCACCCTTAGTGAAAAATACTTTCCGAAAATTTAGGAATTTGACTTCCTGGAATAGTATGGAAGGGATTTCCTTCATCTAATGTATCCAAGGTCGGCCAAGAACCATGTTATAGTTAGTGTCCCTATCTATAATATAAAAATCAATTAGAACCATCATTGGCCCAAGAGTAATTGGGGGCATTATGGTCTTTATGGAAGTTTATTTGAGATTGTCATAACCTCTTAGCATGTTTCTAGTTAAGGAATAATTGGTTTCCCCGTAGCCTAACTTTTAGAGGAATTATAAGGGCAAGATATGAACATCTGCCCCATTGTCAATCATTACATGCTTAACGTAATTATTATAGATAAAAACCTATAAATACAATGTTGGGTCACCTCTACATGCCATCTCAGCATTGGTGGGCATATTATTAATGTTTGAAGATGAATCCCAACATCTCTTTCAGGCTACCTAGGAGGATATACATCAAAGTCTATGTGGTTGACTTTTTCCTCCAGTGGAAGGGTAACATTAATGAAGTGACCAAGAACCAATGATTCTAACAAAGATTACTCAATGAGCGGGAGAGTAATTCAACAAATCTAAGAAGGAAATATAAGAAAATATCTTATTTAAATTCATGATTAGATCATATGCCCCTACCGGCTTCAGAAGTATTGGAGGTGTCATCTAACATATATGGGTAAATGGGAATATGCTACATTGAATAGTCACAATTTCTTGTAGCTGTGTTAATTTGAGGTTTAGTTTCTAATTCAACAAGACCTATAATCTTACTTTGTTGTTAATCATCCAACAAAGGTGCTACTAGTGGGTTTGGATAATTGGATGCTTCATGGTCATTAATTCCCATTGGGTTACCCTTTTTTGTACCATTGGGATTTAATTTTCCATTATTAGGATGCGTAGGAATAGGATCACTAAATATCCTAAGAGGAGTTTTTTGGGGGCAATTGGCCCCATACTAGCATTTTACATTGGTGATGTAGGATTTACCAAAAACATCTTGACAAAGAGTTTCGTTTTGGTCCTCCGATAGGTGCTATATGAACTTGTTATAGTCTCGAAAATTTCTAACATCATGTCCTCGGACCCTATGGAAACTACAATAAATGTTAGGATCATAATCCTTGAGATCTTTTATTCACATTCTTTTATAGTTCAAAGTTTTTGATTGTTATTCAACTATTGGTTTTTTATAATTAAATTTCAGAGGCCTTTGCCCTTGGTTTTGATACTGGTTTTGATACCCATTTGGATATTGATTGGGGCCTTAGGCCTGAACTTGTTGTGGAGGTGGAGAATGATTAAAATCAACCACATTGATTTACGTAGTGAAATTGTTACACCTCTGATTATTTATTTTCATATTGTTATTGAATTTTTTTTTCTCTTGAAGTGTTAACAACATTCAAATTTTTAGCTTGATTAGTAATTTCGTCTGTTATAACACCACGGTTCTTATTGAGGGCCGTAGGTCCTTGGTTATTGGAATTTTTGAGGTAATTTGAACCTTGGGAGGGAGTGATCAATTGTTGGTTTTTATCACTAAAGTTTTAGAGATCTTTGCCCTTGGTTTTGATACTAATTTTGATACTTGTTTGGGTATTAATTGGGGCCTTGGGCCTGAAATTTTTGTGGAGGTGAGAGAATGATTAAAATCCACCGCATTGATTGAAGGAGTGAAATTATTAATCCCCTGATTATTTCCATTCATATTTTTATTGACATACTTTACATTTGAGGTGTTAATAACATTCTTAGCTTGATCAGTGATGTCATACATAGTAACACCGTAGTTCTTATTGAGGGACCTTAGCTCCTTGGTTGTTGTTGGAATTTCTAGGGTAATTCAAATTACCTTGGGATGGAGCGACCAATCTCCCTTTTGAACCCTAGGTATTTTTAATACCATCTATTTGTGTTTGATCAATGTGGAGAGTACCCTCTAGTACCTCCTCGTAGCTCATAAGGGGGAACTTTTGGACTTATTCGTTGTGTTTCCTGGTTAAGAGAATGAAGGAATATATTGCAAAGCTCCGTATCTGATCCATATTCAGAGCACTTTTCAAATAGTAGAGGACCTACCGCCACCTCTAAATGAAGTGGGCAGCAAATTCATTATGTTGTTGTTTTATGTGGAGGAATTCCCTAATTCCCATTCTTAGCAACTTGTTCATGTCAAATGCCTTAATGAACTTCGGATATGAGTTGCTTAAAGGAGTGTATTGATGCTTCAGGTATCATGTAATACTAATCAAGATAAAGAGTGATTCCTTCAAGATTTTTATGGAAGATCTTTGCTACAACTGCATCCCATAAGAGCAGCTCCCAAATGGTAGTCGCTTACACCTTGATATGTGCATTTGTATCTCCCTCCCCTTTAAACTTTGGCAAGTTAGGAAGTGTTCATGGAAGCATTATGCTTTTTATAGTAAAGTAAAAGGGATCCTTAATATATTTAGAATACATGCCCAATGCAGTAGGACTCTACAATGGACGACCCATGATGGGGAGATGGAGCAGGAAAAGGAGGTTGGTATGACATAGCGTAAACATTTGTAAAGGCACAAAGCATCCCCTATGGCTGAGCATATGAACCAGGAAAAGAATACATGTCCCCTTGTGATGAGTTGGGATACATGTGTACATATGGGGGAACATTATTCTGGTATGGAGTGGGAGGCTAAAAACTAAGGAACTTCGTATTGCTAGTTGGGACAACATTCGAGAACGTACTTCCGGCTAGTGTGTGTTGTGCATATTTGTACAATTTGTGAGGGGGTATACCTAACATTCTTGACACAGTGAGAAGATTTTCAGGGCTTTGAACACCCATGTAACCGGAGAAGGTGATAGTTGAAGAAGGAACATAATCTTTATTATGGGTATGGTAAGGGATCTTGCCTTTCCCGACAGTAGGTGAAACGCGATATGATTGGGTAAGTTCCAATTCCCTAACTTTTTCAACCAGTGTAGAAATTACATCACCCAAAGAAAACGTTTTAATTTACTTGGGGTGGGTTCTGATGCATTGTTAGGATGTAGAGGTATGTGATGTCCTGCTATAAATTGTTCTCTTGGTGGCTACCCCTCTTTGGGTATATTTCCCACTATACGGGGAGGGGTAGTGGTATTGTTTTGAAGCAGAGCATCAACACACTCTTGCATCCTTTCCAAATATTGTTCCAATGGCATTAAAAACATATTGGCTTCAGGTGAATCATATCAAAAGCTCATCATGAGAAGAGAGGTAGGAAGTGAAGGGATCATACTGCATGTTGATTTGAGATGTAGACAATAACTGTGGATTAAAACCTTGTTCTATAGTGAATTTCATATTGTTTGAATTAGATAATTTAGGTAGATTGATCCCCTCAATCCTTAGAGATAAACCATTTTTGGTGTTTTGAGGAGGAATGTCTATTAAAGGTAAGTTGGATGATTAATTTTCAGCACAACTTGATAATGGTGGAGACTGTGATATGCCGATTTGGTGGTAATAAGCCTCTAGACCTAGAATGGGTCTATTGTAATCATATCCTGACATATTTGGGGGGTATATAAATACCTGCATAATTTTTGGAGAGGAAGAAGATGGATGAAATAAATGGAAATGAAAAGATACTATCTCTTCACCTCGGGTTCACCAATTTGTATGACTAAAAATCAACTTGTGACCTTCAGCCACACTTGACTTCCCGAGGTTGTGCTGGGACAACCGATGTAGAATGAGTGGATAGATATGGGTAGAGAAATATAGCAAATATGTGATATGTGGATGAAAATATGTGGAAAGTGTATGAACATGCTATTAAGGAAAAATTATGTCCTCGAAACGTAATATCAAGATCTACTTGTCAAGGGAAAGAAAGTCCCTTCTAACCTAAATGGGTCTAATGGATGGGTCGAAAAGAATACCCACATGAAGAATCCAATCAATGTCAAGCTCCATAGAAATCATATCTAATGGTTATGGGATACATGGAAAAATAACGAGCACCTCGTAATGATGTCTCAGATAAGGTCATTAAATAAGTGAGAGAGGCGTGGTTTTGCAAGATATAAATTTGATTGGCTATGGCAGTCCAGAACTCGTAAGATTATTTATCTTTGATGTTTAGGACAATTGGGTTATGAGATAATATCTGGTGGTAGTGGCGATGTTCAAAAAATTAGCATACACAATCTCGTGTCAATGTCTATGAGTAGATCAGGCCCGTTTGGTTAAGGGACCCTAGGATTGTTTACAATATGTTCTTGGTTGTTGCGGGTCCTTGAATGTTCATGTGTGCATTTGTGTAATTTTAATCTACAAAATTAAATAACAAGCTAATTTAAGTGAATAAAAGATACAATATGTTTTTGTATTTTTGATATAAAAGAAATAAAGCAATACAAAGCAATTAATCTACTTAAAATAAATAATTTTGTATTTTATGTAACTTTTTGGACTAATGAAGAAATGAAGAAATAAATTTCTTCTAATCCTAATTAACAAATCCTATACAAATAGATAGCCAGATGTAGCTATTTATCTGTGCAATAATATACTAAATCTATTATAATTTAAATGAAGCTTTTTCCAATTAATAATTGTGGATTATCAAATCCTCTTCCTATCTCAGAGGCACAAGAAAGATTTGAATCTTTTGACAAGCTTTTCTTCCCATGTAACTTCCTAAATAGAATATGGGAAGATTCAATAGAGATCACAATTTGCAACAGATTTGTTATTATCTACGGTGATATAACAAGCTTCCTCCTAATATTCTTCCCTCACAAACCCTCAAGGATAGGAAGGGAAGGATCTATCATCAAAAATTTCTATAGAATATGTGAAAGCTTCTTGGAAATGATCTAACTATTTTCAATAAATAAAAATGATTTCTTTTATTCTATTTGTTAATTATGTGTACATTCAGAAATAAATTAAGAAATGAAAAACCTCAATAACAACCCCTAGCCTGAAATTACAGTGCCAAAGGAAATGCCAGTTGTGGTATCAATTTGTCTCCCCAGTTGTCTTTACCAATATTTTATGTCCGTGTGATTCCCAAGGAACTGGGAATGCATAGGAAGAAAAAAGAAGAAAGCACTGAAGCAATAACAGCTTGATGGTATTCTAGTTGTAATACATGCAGAAGAAAGACAAAGCAAGATAATTGAGTTTGGATTTGCATTTTCTAGAAAATCTGTGGCAGCTCAACTAAACAACATACAAAAATAATCATCAGCCATTTTTCTTCAAGAAGAAGCGACACTTTTATAGAACAAAAACTAGGAAATAATCTTAGCCATTTGGCAATAATGGGATGCCACATCACAAAGAGGAGAGGGAGTTTAACACTCGATCAATAATTAGAAGTGGAAGAGGAGGTTGATATGAATTATTCAAGCTTAAAATTATCCAAATTGATCAAGAAACGTGCGTTATAGGTGAAATGGAGTGAGAAAACATCCATCTAATTAATACTTGGAAAGTTTTCAAACAATTCGCATGAAACCGCCGCCCTATGTAGAGTGGCGATTATGGAACCACTGCCAAAGTAGGGTGATGGTTGTGAAACTGTCCCCCCTGAAGGGCAGTGGTTTTCTAACTAAAGGCCAAAAATGAAGGAAAAAACCATTGCAAACATTTATAAAATAGAAGGAAATGGCTAAGTAAGGTAATATAAGGTACATATATGAACTTAAAAAGAGGTAAAGGGGATCGAACACATTTTAAAAATACATAAATCATCATTAGGGACATTTGAACCATTTCTGACAATGTAGCACATGTAAATTTGGGTGTGTAAACTATTTCCCCCTCAGATAAGCGTTTTAGCCATGAAGAGGCGTAAAAACATAGAGTCTGAGTATGACGTTCCTTAAATGGGGAGTTAGAAGCTATACCTGACACACCCATGTGCCGAAGTGACGTCATCCAAGCTCCTGCGACCTATAAAATACAAACAATACTCAAGTGCAAATAGATATGATATCGAAAAATAAATACTAAAAAAATTAACCTGAGGACTTACCATTTGTGTAGGGATAGAAATATACCTGTGCTAGTACTCCATCCCTGCAAAACATACACACTCAACATGAAGTTAAAACAAAAACATATATATCTAAAACCATTCATTTTCCAAATTCATTTGTACTTTCCCTCATAGCAATTTTGGATCTCTAGATTACTTGTCACCATTTTGAGCACAGATAAAGTCAAAATGAAGAGTACGACGTTGTGATCATGGCACCATGAGCAAGAGTTCCAGCTGCTAGGTGAAAGGTTAATATTTTGTGTTTATTCATTTTAAACCTAAAATGTGAAAAATTTAAAAACCTAAACCGAGTGGGATAATGTTTTCAAATATTCTAGTCAAAATTTTCCCTACGGGTAGTATAGGTGGGTCTAGCTTTTTTTTTTGTCCAAAATGGTCAATTTTTTTATTTTTTTTGCATTTTAGGGTCAAAGGGGACGGATTGTCCATTCTGGATATGACCGTCTCCCTACGCATGGGGCAATTATGAAACCATCACCCTACGCAAGGTAGCGGCTGTGTAACCGTAACGGAAATCATGCAACCGTTTGTTTTGTACAATGCAGCGGTTTCATAACTGTCAGGGGAAAAACCTTATTTTGAGAAACCTAAGTGATTTTTTATAGTTTAAGTTGTTTTGTATTATTTTTTATAAGATTATGTATTGAATCATGTTGTTAACTTGTTATTTTTCTTGTTTTAGTTAATGTAGAAGAATTATGACTACATTCGATGGAGCCATGTGAGAGAGTGTGATTGGTTCCCTGCAATTATTGATCACTTGACGCAGGTGAAGAGAGACTTACTACACAAAGCCAACCTATGGAGGATCTCTCAGACATCATTTTTGGCTCCAACTATTCACTTACTGTGTGACTTGTTTGATTTATTAGGATGACGACCAAAACACTTTCTAGTTTCCTAGAGTCAAATGATGGTGAACTATCACTCTCAAGGATATTCAAAGGATCTTTGGTGTTCATGTGGTTGACATATGGTTAACACTGGATAAAGGTTATCCATCTATATATATATAGATGGCATCATATATGGAGGATGATGGCGCATGCAATATGGGCACCCAGTAGGGTATGCATCTACTATTAGTTATTGTTAGCCATATTTCTCCCCCCAAGCAAAATATTGGATTAACCATGACCCCGCATGGAAATAATCTGATAAAAACATGTTTAATCTTGCCAACAGGTTACAAAAGGACTCAACAATGGAGTGGCAGGGGTTGAGAAAGACTAAATGACCCTATGCAAGAAGAAATAGCTCTTTCGAGCCGTTTCTATGTCTTAAATTCATTCTATGGTTTATAGGTGAGTTCGGAAATGGAATAGCAGGGTCAAAAGAGGAGGAGCAGTGTCTCAAAGAAGCCAAGAGCAAGAAAATGAAGAAAATGGAAAACATCTAAAGTTTTTCGAGGCTCAAAACACTTTAGAATGAGTCCAGAAATTGACTAAGTATGGAGGAGACAGAAGAGAGAGCCATGTGTCTGCACGACACTTCTCCAGATTTGAATCCTAAAAAGGGGAAGCCCAAGTGAGCACTAGGCTTCCACACATCTAAAACCCCAAAATTTTCATGGTCGTTAAAAATTCTTTCAACTAGGATAGAAGGTGTCAGGTGTCGACTTGGCACAAATATAAAATGAGATTCCAAGGTGGAGACTCAAACTTGTACACCATCCCTCTATGTAACAAACAGTCAACAGAGGTAAAAATATGGACATAACGGGCCTCAAAAAGGAATAAGTATAGAAGTTTTGACAGATACTTCCACGTGTCCAAGCGGCACAGCTGCCAAGGGTAGATCCAAAAGTGGAAACTCAAACAAGCACCAGTTCGCCACATATCCCAAGACTTAAAAAGGAAGCGGAGAGGTTGTTGAAAATTCTAAAGACCTGCAGAGGCTACCAAGTGTCAACTCAACGCTCCTTCAAGGGGAAAATATTGATCGGGCTTTCAAGCGAGTGTGGAGGTTCCACACGTCCAGTTTAAAAGGGAATCAGATTCAGGTTAATTAGTCAATGCATGGTGGTAGGCCGACAGAGAATGCCAAGTGTCCAAATGAAACTAACTCAAGGATTGAATAAAGAGAGGGTTTTCCAAATGAGTGCAACACTTTCACATGTCCCCTGGTCAAGAAATATGACCCCACCGAGCAAAGGACTTAGCCAAAAACATAGAAATTGGAGTATGTAATAGAGGAAGTGCCATGTGGAAAGCTTAAACTAGCAGCACTAAGGCAAGCCATCGGGGGGAAAGTTGGTTTTTTTTCCCCTTTTTATTCCAAATATGTAAAATTTGTAAAATGGGCCGCAACTCCGCCCAAAGGGAAAAATTCAACATTTGAGCCCGAGTCAAAGGTCAAAGCGGGAAAGCGGGGAGTTAGAAGAAAAGGTGGAAATTTTCCTTTTGTTAAAGGGCACAAAGATGAACATTGAATCGTATCTCCCTAGCCAACTAAAGGGTGCCACATTTCCCATATTAAATAAGGGGCCCATTTTTCAAACTAGTTTTCTTGCCCCTTTGTACGGACCTGATACAAACTTTAAAAGGGCATATCTTTCAACTCAGGGCTTGACACATAGCAAATATGACACCATTGGAAAGATCGTGAGCCTCACCCATGCTATGGAGACATGGAATTTTAAGTTTAGAGAGTTTAAGTGGGAGAAACATAGAGAAATGTCTTCAGGCCTTTAATGTAGGATCTATTTACCCCAACAACCAGATCGGATTTAATATGTTCCTTCGTTTCCTCCTCCTTCGAGGTGCCAAACTAGTAATTGGTGTAGTTAAGACAAATTTGGGGATAGATTTTACAAGAGACATTAATGGAAGTGGTTGAACTCTAAACTAGTTCACCCGCTTCTCTCTCTTTCTTCCCTCTGATTGAATCTATAAATATAGGGTCGAGACTAATTGTAAGGGGTTGGACATTCTTTTTGCAGGCTCCCCTTTCTTTCTGGCAAAAGAATTCATGGATTTCAGACCTTCCATTTAAATTACAATATGTTTCCTGCCTTCTGGCCATTTGTAATTCACTGTATCAGTCTGCAAAGCAATAAAACATGTTTTTGATCGATTTTAGATCCTTTCTTGTCTCCTTTGTTCTCATCTGGTCTTTCATTATAAATCTGGTTATCTGTGCTTGATTATCATATGTATTTTTTTGGTTTGTGTCTATCAGCAAAACTAATGTTCATCATTCCTTTAGTGCATCACCTTATAGTTTAGCTCTAATTTCTCATATTCCTTTTATCCATGCCTCCTTAGTAAAACTTAGATTAGGTTTAGGAATAGGTCCTTTACAAATTTCCACGTATGCACCTAAATAGAGGAATAGGAGCTAACCTTTAATCTGGAGAGTTTTCCCGTTTTCTAAGCACCACACTTTGGAGAAAAATCAATGTTATGTGAATCACACCAAATGAATCTGCCTTAGAAAAGTAGATCTGACTACTCATTTGGGGGTGCTGTGATTTTTCACTAATAGTTTTGGCACATCCAGTGGGACTAAGAAGTCTCCATCTTTATTACAGTAAGATCAATGTGCACTTATGTGATTCTAGATTTTAAGAAGATTTTAAGAACTCCACATTTGGCGAATCCAAAAGGGACATAACCCATTGTTTTCAATAGTCCAAGTTTCCCAAGTTCATGAGAAGGATAAAAAAAGGTCAAGAATAAGAGAAGGACAATTTGTACACCTACACTTGTCTCTAGACATAAGGAGAAGAGGGAGAAGAGCCCAGAGGTATCTATCTCCACCAAACAAAGCCTTATCAACACCTCCTCCTAGTAGGCCATTCTTTCAATCAAGAAGGGTGCTCAAGCCGATCATGATGGCACAACAAAATCCATATGTCAATTTCACTGAAATCATCCCACTCACTCTAAATGCACAATATCTAGTCCTGGTAGCAACATTGAAGAGCATCCCATATTTCACTAGGGAAAACCAGACTTCTCCTGGTGACCACGTTCAAGATATTACAAATGTCTGTACAATCCATGAGATCACTGAGATGGACATTGTAGTCAAGTTGTTAGCCTCTTCACTCAAGGGTAAAGCTTCACAATGGTTCAAGAGCCTAGAAGCAAGCTCTATTCAATCTTGGGACCATTTGTGCTCTTCACGACTAGTTTGGAGAAAAAGGAGATAAATTATCCTTGTTGGAGAAACTGACAACAATCAAGAGAGATCCAAATGAGCAATTGACAGATTTCAACCTCAGATTTCAACGGACCTGGGATAGGATTCTAGCAGCAGTAAAGCCCACTAATGAAGGTGCCTTCTTATACATTCTTAGAGCTTTAAATTCTGATATTGCTTTAATGATTTATTGGGGGGCACAACTTTAACTGTAGCCTATAGCCTTTACATAAGAGCTGAAAATTGTTTAATTCAGGCTAGAAAACTTGCTCCTAGTCCATCCATGCCTCTATACCACAAATTAGGTAACCCAAGTACTAGACAAACACCCACAATAGCTCTTATACCTACTCCCAGGAGTCAAAGTTCAGCTGAAGCCTCCACCTCATCATCTACCACCTCAAAGGAGGTTCAGGAAATTATGAAATAGCTTCAAAACATAGGGAATGAGTTAGTAACCATCAAAAGATAGCATGATCAGAGTTCTAGGCCATATCAGCCTCAAGCTTAGTATTAGGCTAGACCCCTGTATCAGCAAAATAGACCACAAGCCTAGACTGTAACTCAGACTCAACACTGAGGACAACCCAAAGTTTCTAGACCTTTCAGGCCATATGATCCAAACACAGCTTCAACATCAAGGGAATTGGTTCCGATATAGAATAACATGGCAAAAGAATATGATTAGTGTTTCCCATGCAGTCAACCACATAATCAATCGATGTTATTCAATGGTGCACTAAATCAGACTTTGATGGTGTAAACTGTTGGTATGTCACAAGAACCTAGCCTATAATAAAATTAGCAGCAAGGAGACCAACAAGAGGGACCTCCAAGTGAGACTATGCTTGTCAATTGGCAAGATGGAGACTTTTGTAGAATGAATCAGACTCCTTCTCAAAGTATAGTTGTCAATACATGGTTCAAGAAGAGAAATATTGGAGAAGGAAATTCACCAAACTCAGGTGATCCTCAATCCTCCATTGCTCCACAAGGTATTGGCATCCAAAGTAAAACTCCTAATATGCAGAGCCAATCCAAGCCACCTTCCAAACCCACTCAGGCACCGGTTTTAATAACCCATGTGCAAGAGATAAATGTGCCAGGGAAGGGGCAATAGAAGGATATATCATTTAATATCATTGAGAAAATGAAGAGGAAAAGTGTGAACATTTCACTTTAGGAGTCATTGGCCATTCCAGGTCAGAGGGATCTATTGCAGACTGGCATGCAAAATTTTTCAAGCTCAAATCAACCCCCTAACCAACAAGAGAGAGAGCTTACCAATACAACTCAACCTGGGGGAAACCATTGAGAGAAACAAGGTAAGAACCTGAGACCTCCTCCATTCTATGTTTCATTAATCATTGGGGATAAATTGGTGCATAATTTCATGATTAATTCTAGGGAAAGTAGTTCTGTAATGCCCAAAAAAATAGCTGATCAACTGGGTCTCCAGTATGAAGTCATCTCTAGAGGGCTAGTACAATTGTATGGGACATCGGTGATAACTGTTGGAATCATCAAGGATCTGAGCCTCACTCTGCATGCCTACCCCAATGTAAATGTACTACAAAACATATCAGTCATAGACTCGCTACCACATTTTGCATTGTGTTTGTCCAGGGACTTCACTGCCAAAACTGGAGGCTATTTGTCTACTAACTGGTTGCATATGCTCTTTAGAACAAGATATGGAGCCAAGGCTACAGTCAGATCTAAACCCATTGTTGATTATCATATTGAGTCTTATGTGCCTAGCCCAATTAATGCCAATTGTTTAATTTTTTATCAAGAAAATCTCCTAAGAACTTGTGAAGCAGACACCAAGGTGGGGTGTATCCCAGACGTGACTCTTGATGAATGGGCCAACAAAAGGCATGCTTTTGACCCCTATAAGGAGATGGAAGAATCTGAGCTAGGAGTCTACTATCTGCATGAAGATAATCATCCTCTTCCTAACATCATTAAGCTAGAATACAAAGATGAAATTGAAGTGTGGCAGTTATTCTTTGATGGCTCAAGGAGTAGATAAGGAGCCAGAGGAGGAGCTATGATTGTGTCCCCCCAAGGTATGACATATTATTCATCTTTAAAATTTCAGTTTTCCTGCTCAAATAAAATTTCTGAATATGAGGCTTTGATCCATGGTCTTCATTGGGCTTGAAGATGAGGAATCAAGAACTTGTAAGTGTTTAGTGATAGCGAACTAGTTTCCAATCAAGTTAGAGGACTTAATGCTGTCAAGAATGACCTGCTCAAGAGCTACAAGAGTAGGGTATGGGATCTCATTGAAGATTTATAAGCCTTCAACATTGTGTCCATACCCAGGAAGGAAAATGAAGCTACTGATAGGCTTGCAGTAGCTGGAGCAACATTTGATGTGGTTGACAACATCAAGAGGGACACAGGACAACCACATATCAATGTAGTTGTGAGGCCAGCAGTTCCATATGACAACACATGTTGGAAGGTGTTTGATAATGATCAACAAATCATCAATTTTTTTCAAGAGGACATTGATTTCTCAGCTAGGAATCAAAACAGACTAGAGCAGCAATATGGAGATCAAGTAGTACAGCTGCATACAAACAAGCTTCCTAAAGGTTTGGTGACATTGGATTCTATCTTGTATCCTAATGATCAGTTTAAAAAAGATAAGGCTAATATACAGATCAGAGGAGAAGATTCAGGGTCAATTCTAGTTGGAGAAGGAAAAAAACTTTAAATTGGAAAAGTGGCCACCAAACAAGAAAGGTATGAATTCATGCAACTTTGCCAAGATTTTCGAGATGTATTTTCTTGGAGCTATGAATACCTCTGAGGGTTCAATCCAAAGTTAGCTCAACACATAATCAAACTAGATCTAGCTGCTAAGCACATCAAGAAAAGGCAGAGGCCAGTCAATCCACACATTAAACCTCTGATGAAGAGAGAGCTAAACAAGCTGATAAAGGAAAGTATCATATTTCTAATCAAACACTCAAGTTAGGTTGCAAACTTGGTCCTAGTCAAGAATAATAATAGAGATATTAGTTGTGTGTGGACTTTCAAGACTTGAACAGAGCATCCCTCAAAGACCACTACCCACTCCCCTCAATGGAGCAAATATTGCAGGTGGTTTCTGGATCAGAGAGATTCTCTCTCCTAGATGGCTACTCAAGGTACAACTAGATCATGGTGAAAGAAGATGATCAATTCAAACAACTTTCACCACCAAATGGGGCACCTATGCCTACAGAAAAATGCCATTTGGATTGTCTAATTCCGGAGCCACTTTTCAAAGGGAAATGGACCTATGGCATTTAAAGGGTTGACCTAAATCATTGTATTTTAATTTACCTAGATGATCATCATGGTATTCTCTAAAGAAAACGGGAGACCACATTCAACACCTTAGATAGGTTTTTTATCAGATGTAGGTAGCATTTGGGATATCCCTGAACCCTAATATTTGCATATTCTTGGCTCACTGAAGGAACAGGATCCTTCGGCACATATTGTGAATGAAGGAAGGGGGGAAATATGATTTCCACAGAGAGAATAAAATCCATCCAGATAATTGCCATTTCTAATCAAGTAAAAATGGATCTCCATTCCTTATTTAGGAAAATTTAACTTCCTTCGTCTGCAGGTTTTTCCTAGATTTTTCTTACCCTTTGACTAAGCATATCACGTATCATGATGAATCCACAGAGTTTGGAACTTCAAATGGAACAGAGGAAGGAAAAAGGAAAGTTTTGAAGAAATTAAAAAAGCTGATAGCACAAGGCCGCTACCTCTGGTGTACCCTAGATTTTTCATAAATATTTCATTTTATATTGCTACACTTGGTGGCCTTGACATACAATATTTGCACCATTCTGGTTCAGACAGAAAAAAGAAGGCCTACAAAGCAGCCCACCGCTTTCATGATATCTCAGGTTCTGAAAAACAATAAAGTTGAAGTATAATCAACTCATTGAGAAGAATGTCATATGTCTTGGTCAAAGGCTGTAAATAAATTTCTATATTATTTGGTTTCAAAAACTCCCATCACAGTGGTAATGGTCTCGAGGATCTGCAGGGGTCAAGGATCAATCCTCACCTAGCAAGGATATGTATGTAATTTCTGTAGGATGGATCACTCATTTCATGGAGTCCCAAATGTGATGACCTAGGTCACCTAAGCATAGTGTTGGGTATTCACCCGAGGTGCACCTGGGTGTTGATCCCCTAGCCTTTATGTGAGATTCATGAGAATGGTCAAAAATTGAATTGGACAATGAGTTATAGAAATGGAAACATAGACATTCACTCAAAAATAGAAGATACAATGACAATATATCCACTGCAAAGATGGACATGATAACATGGAAATGAACATTCCTAAATAAGCATAATGAAACTATATCTGAATCCAGAATAATGATGTAATAACATAAGGGTTTACACTTTTGAGCATGAATAACTAGAATCACATCACCATATATTGATTTATAAATGGTGTCTTATTCATATGGAACATCCATGGTGTCATGTTAGGGTGCATACAGGACAAATACATCAAGGGATATTAACTTAAACCCTACAAAAATAATCTGTAGAGGGAGAGAGTTCTTAGCTATTCTACCCAATACAACCCTTGTTCATACCCAAATCCATGCCTAATATTCTTAAAAACCCATCTTGTAAGCATTTTTGTAGCACCAAAATCATGTTTCTAGGGTCCCCTCGGGTTCTTTCTAACTCTCCTGTCCAAGAAGAAAACCTGGCAAGTTAGAAAGTGTAAAAAAATTGCAAAAAATTTACAAAAAAGCCAAGCTTGGGGCCGAAATACAAAGAAAATCGGCTAAGTCAGACATTTTTGTCCCAGGCAGCACTTGGGACAGTTGGGATGTCGGGGCGCGCGGGACGTGAAAAGGAGAATCGGCTGAAGGTGGAAAAAATGACTAAGTGTTGTTAGCGTGCGGTTCGGGACATCTGGGCTGTAGGTACGCGTGGGACGTGGATCGGCCGATTTGCTGACAGACAATCCATTTCGGGCGGTTCAGAGATATTTGTCCCAGACAGTTTGGGACATCCGGGCCAAAAGTACACGGGGGACGTGAACCGGCCGATTCAGCCGAAACAGGGGACTTTCATCTGGGACAGTTGGGCCAAAAGTACGCACGGAACGCGGAAAGCTGAAAGAGCCTCCAACGAATGGAATCTCGCCACGTGTCTTCACCTCAAACAGGAACAAGGAAACCCGAATCGGCCGAAGCAGGAGATTTTCGTTCGGGACATCCGAGCCAAAGGTACGCGAGGGACGCGTGGGATGTGAAAAGGTGAGATGGCTGAAAAGAGACAAGGAGGCCCGCAGACGAATCAGAATGTGCCACGTGTCAGAAGGTTGAAAATTTGCTGAGTGTTTGGCGCAAGGTAAAAATGCGCCCCTCAAGCCCGAACCAATAAAATAGTGGCACGTGTCCAAGTTTAAGGGCCCGAAAGGAATTTTCAGAGGATGAACCCATGGATGAATCAGAGCCTGACACGTGTCATCCAAGTGGCAGAGCGCGGGAAAAATTAAAATATTTTCCCGCCGATCCGTTTTGGCATGTTTTTGCCCTAAATCTTCAGATCGCCATAACTTTCGATCCAGAGCTCAGATTTTCACGTTCTTTATATCAATGGAAAGTTGGTGAAATTATCTACATGATTCTAGGGTCAATATTACATTTTGGTTCAGTTTGGAGAGATAAAATCGAAAAACACCTCTGGCACGTGATAATGGCTAGAAATGACATTTCAACAACCAGCTTAAATGCAAAATACAGTTCACCGCTTTTGCTAGGGTTCTCACCTACCGCCATAATGAGATGAATTAAATACAACCTAGAATTGGTTGGGGTAGATCTGGATTTCCTCTCTCTTCCCTCTCTCATTCTTCTTATAAATTGTAAGGAGGAGTTTCATTCTAAGGGTTGAACATTCTTGCTTTGCCCCTCCCTTCTTATCTTTGGCAGGTGAATTTGTGGAGTTCAAACCTCCCATTTAAAACTCTAATGCAACCTTGCCTCTTGGCATTTTGTAGTGTATTGTATCGATCTTTGGAGAAAGTAATGCATGTTTGTGGATGATTCTCAACCCTCTCTATGTTCATTTGTATCCTCCTGATCTTTCACTGCAAATTTTGTTATTTGTGCATGATCTTGCATCACATTTGAATGGTCTGTGTTTATTGGCAAGATAGGTGTTCTTCATTCCTCGGTGCATCACCTCTGTTAGCTTGGGTTTATTTTTTATGCATCTTCTTACACTGTCTCCTTGGAAAGTTAGATTAGGTTTTGAGTAAACCCTCTGCATTTTCGTGTGCATCTGAACAGAGGAATAGGAACCAGCCTTCTCTGGAGATTCCTTTCTCATTTCAGCAAGTCCCACACTTGGAGAAAGGATTCCATGTTGTGCAATCACACTGGATGCTAGTATGATCAAACTAGAAATCTGATCAACATCCAGGGGTGCTGTGATTTTGCACTAACAGTTCTGGCATGCCCAGTGGGACCTTAGAGGTCTTCCACTTCATCTTTTGCAGGTTGGTGTGTTCCTGTGAAGATTTCAGCCTTTGGAGTCACTTGCAAAAAAAATCTGGCGACTCCATCTGATCAGCAAGCTGTTTCTGAAGTTGCAGACCTGTTTTTCATCCATTCCCATCCATCCTTCTTTCCATCTCTTTCATTCTTTTCCATTCCATGAAGTTGTGCAATCATGACTTCATTTCCATCATGGAACTCACATTTACAATAGCAGTAATTTTTCCCACCTCCAACATGTTTTTTAAATCCTCCAAATCAGCATTTTGAACAAATTCAAAATCAACATACATACCCATATGAGCAGCAATGCCAAAATCAGTTTGGCCATGGAGCTTTCCAAGAGCAAGGGTGTGCATACAGTGAAGAGAATCAGATGCAAGATGCTGGTCTATTGGAGAAAATCCAAAATATGGAGGTAAACATGGTGCAATCTAGGGCAACAAGCACAAATGAAAGCATTTCAGAATCGGTTGTGGAGGACTCCTTGTCCATGGGTGAGGACCTTTCCCAAGGCACTTACAACCCTCAAGAGAAGTTTGACTTCATGATTGCAGATGCTGCCCCATTGCTTGCACAAGTGGATTGAAGGAATAGAGGTGTATGAGAGGAGTTATTCAATAACCTTGTTAATGGGTAAGTTCTACACCCATCATCATGCCTTTTCTTTTCCTCTTTCCCAATCTGTTTTATCTCATTTGCAATGTACAAAGTTTTAAACTCTCCATCTGTTGTCCCAAGTTTTGAATCCCATTTCTCCACCCCCTCAGTCTTCCACCTCATCTCAATTCTTCTTGTCCCTTTCCCTTCTAAACAGTCATCCCCTCCACAAGAGCTAAATGAAACACCCTCTCCTCCAAAGAAACAAGAGGTTTTACATCCTCTACCACCACAAAAAATTTCCAAATCAATTGAGTTACGACCCATCCCTCCTCTTGCATTCCCAATTCCATGTGGGGAAGAAGACAATTGCAAAATCAGCCATGAAGAACAGCAAGACAGAGGAGCCCAACAGAAAAGAAATGACAAACATTTTGAAGAGTTGGGATGCTTAAATTTGGGATGAAAAAGATCCCCTTGCTGATGAAGCCTTTAAAAGAGGTTGGAGTTAAAGAAAAGGTGGTGGTCAGGACTGATTTTGTTGCAGCAGAAGAAGAGAAAAAAGGAGTTGTAGATCAGTAATCAATTTGCCCAGAATAGTAGTGTCCATGTTGGCACCCTATTTGAAGGGAATGTTGATTCAATTCAAGTTGCACAATCAGCCATAGAGGAAGAAAGCTCAAAAGAAGATCTTGCAGTCCCAACTTGTCCTCTAGAGCAATAGATTGAAGAGTTTGACTTGATGAACTTCGGGTTAGAGGAAGAGTTCTATCAAGAGCAGGATTTTCTTCAAGTAGTAGAGAAAGGAGAAGCTGCTCCAAATCCAAAAGAAGAGTAGTACATTCCAGCTGTGGGGGAGAAAAGTGTAGATCCAAAGGCTTTGAGCACAAAGTAGGTTATGGAAGAACCTTCAGTTCTTTTCTCTACTTCATCTCTCCCGAGTTCTAATGTACTGAAGAAGAGTTTGATCCCTCAAACTCAATGCTGGAGGATGAAAGAAACCATGGTGATCAAGTTGTAGATCAAGATAGACGCCATGGGAGGAGGTTGAACATTTGTAGCAGGACAGCAATGAGGTAGTTTACCTTTCTGATTTGGAGGATTGTTTTGATGAAGAAGAACCGATTGAGTTTCCACCATTCTCTCTTTCATCATCCATCATTCCAAACACAAGAGCCTGCTGTCATGGAGGAGAGTATTCATTTGTAGCAACCTGCATCTTATAGAAGCTCTTTGGAACCAAGATTGGAAGATTTTAATCTTTCATGTCCTTCATTGGAGGAAGAGAAAGGGACATAAGGAATTCTACGCCATTTCTTCCACACCATCCATTCAGGAGGGTCTACAAGAAGAACTCCATTTTTGGAATTGAAAATCAGAGCTATGGGCATACTCAAATGGATCATACCTTACCTAATAAGGTATTTGACTTCATTGGAGTCAAAGGAGAAGTCCACAAACCCAGTCATGCTTGCTTCTAAGCATGAGGATGAGCTACAAAGTACCAAGGATTAGCTGTCATACCTCTTCAATCCAAATGCAGAGCAACTAAAAGAAGTATTGGATTTGCCTTCAGCTGATACCTTGATGATTTGGGTGAGAAGAACAGTTTCTTGTTGATTTTCCACTCATCTTAATCAGTCATGACTCAGCCCCAAATCAATTACATGCCTGCCACTTTTGAAGAAAGGGAAGCTATTTCTGCACAACCAATTGTAGGGTTTGTTTAGCTTGCCTTTTCTTCCAGTTAGATTAGAGTAGGTAGGTTTGCTTTTAGTAGAAGAATTTCTTGTGTACACTCTACATGTTCCATTTAGAGCATGTATGAGTTTCAATTCTGTACATAGTTTTTGGTGGTGCTGGTTTCACTCTTGCACAATCCATTTCAGATGGCATTTTGGTGTGAACTACTCCGTGTTTAGTGGGTTTCCAAGTGGCTCAAAGAGGAGGTTTTCAAAGTTCAAATCAGTTTGCAGGTTACAACTCATGACTCCATGCCCAATGGATTGCTTCAGGCAACTGGTAACTTCATCCAGCAGGCAAATGACCCCTCTGAGTCGCCAAAATTGTTATCCAAAATGTGCCCCCAAGGTAATTTTGATGACATGCATCAGAATATTCAGTCCCAGGCAAATAGATTGATTCAAGGCAAAAAATCATATTTCTGGGGTCCCCTCGGGTTCTTTCTAACTCTCATGTCTAAGAAGAAAACCCGGAAAGTCAGAAAGTGTAAAAAAATTGCAAAAAAGCCAAGCTTGGGGCCGAAATACAGAGAAAATCGGCTAAGTCGGACATTTTTGTCCTAGGCAGCACTTGGGACAGTTGGGACGTCGGGGCGCGAATCGGCCGAAAAGCCACCAGGCGATCCACGCAGCAGTTGGGACGTCGGGGTGCATGGGATGCGAAAAGGAGAACCGGCCGAAGGTGGAAAAAATGACTAAGTGTTGTTAGCATGCGGTTCAGGACATCTGGGCCGTAGGTACGGGCGGGACGCGGATCGGCCGATTTGCTGAAAAACAGTCCATTTCGGGCGGTTTGGAGATATTTGTCCCAGACAGTTTGGGACATCTGAGCCAAAAGTACGCAGGGGACGCGAACCCGCCGATTCGGCCGAAACAAGGGACTTTCATCTGGGACAGTTGGGCCAAAAGTACGCGCGAGATGCGGAAAGCTGAAAGAGCCGCGAACGAATGGAATCTCGCCACGTGTCTTCACCTCAAACAGGAACAAGGAAACCCGAATCGGCCGAAGCAGGAGATTTTCGTTCGGGACATCCAGGCCAAAGGTACGCGAGGGACGCGTGGGATGTGAAAAGGCGAGATGGCCGAAAAGAGACAAGGAGGCCCGCGGATGAATCAGAATGTGCCACGTGTCAGAAGGTTGAAAATTTGCTGAGTGTTTGGCGCAAGGTAAAAATGCGCCCCTCAAGCCCGAACCAATAAAATAGTGGCACGTGTCCAAGTTTAAGGGCCCGAAAGGAATTTTCAGAGGATGAACCCGTGGATGAATCAGAGCCTGACATGTGTCATCCAAGTGGCAGAGCGCGGGAAAAATTCAAATATTTTCCCGCTGATCCGTTTTGGCATGTTTTTGCCCTAAATCTTCAGATCGCCATAACTTTCGATCCAGAGCTCGGATTTTCACATTCTTTATATCAATGGAAAGCTGGTGAAATTCTCTACATGATTCTGGGGTCAATATTACATTTTGGTTAAGTTTGGAGAGATAAAATTGAAAAACACATCTGGCACGTGATAATGGCCAGAAATGACGTTTCAACAACCAACTTAAATGCAAAATACAGTTCGCCGCTTTTGCTAGGGTTCTCACCTACCACCATAATGAGATGAATTAAATAAAACCTAGAAGTGGTTGGGGTAGATCTGGAATTCCTCTCTCTTCCCTCTCTCATTCTTCTTATAAATTGTAAGGAGGAGTTTCTTTCTAAGGGTTGAACATTCTTGCTTTGCCCCTCCCTTCTTCTCTTTGGCAGGCGAATTTGTGGAGTTCAAACCTCCCATTTAAAACTCTAATGCAACCTTGCCTCTTGGCATTTTTTAGTGTATTGTATCGATCTTTGGAGCAAGTATTACAGGTTTGTATGGACAGCTAACAGGGTCATAGGCATAGGTCACCACTTTTTCAACACATGTGACAGCCCTACATGCCCAGTAGCATAGGCACAGGCTCCTATATAGGGTGGAGATAGGGATGGAGGGAAAGTAGCATCCTTAAAGGCATAGGTGATTGGATTATAGGGCCAATTGGCCACCGCACAGGCACAGGTTGTGGCCCTATATGCCCAATTAGTTACACAAGTACCAGCACAGGCACAAGGATAGGGTCTCATAGTATAGGCACCTACACCAAGACAGGGTGCACTCTTAGTTAGGAAGAGTTCACAGGGCTAAGTTAAGCCAATGGAACTACCTAAGACCGTATCCATGGTGAGTTTCATGTGATTGCACTCAAGATCATGAAGGCTCGTTATTATCAGGACCATCTAGCCACTACAGGGATTGATGTGATCTTCATATGCCAAGTACCGTAGCCCAACAGTGCAAGAATTGTGCATTCTTCACTAGCAAATCAAGGCTATCAACAATTCCATGGTAGCACCTAAGGGGTCAGTCAACCCTAGACATTCAGGGCCATAGTGAGGTTGGATTTCATCTGGGTTATCAATCCAAAAGCCAAGGCCACAAATGGATTCTGACAGCAACAGACTATTTTGCCAAGTGGACTGAGGAAGTGGCACTCAAAGAAGCTAATGAGTCCAGTATACTAGATTTCTATGAAGGGATAGTAACCAGATTCAGAGTGCCAGCCACCATTGTATCAGACAATGCATTAGCATTCATAGGTTCCAAGATCATAGGATGGGATGTTAGGAATGGTATTTACTTGAGCACTTCATCAAAATATTACCCTTAAGGTAATGGCCAATCTAAGTCCACAAATAAGAACCTGCTAAATATTGTCAGAAGAAATCTTGATGAAAATCAAAGAACCTGGAACACAAAGCCCAAATTGGCCTTATGGGCTGATAGGAAAACACCCAAGAGATCTACCAGGAAGCTCTCTATTCAAAATTTTTCTATGGGAAAGAAGCAGTGTTGCCTATATCACTTGAGTTTCCAACATTGGAACTCATCAAGCAGCTGGAGATGTCTGAATTTGAACTAATGGAGGCCAGGTATGTAGATCTAATGGAATTGGAAGAAACCAAAGAGCATGCACTCTAAACAATAGAGAAGGATCAAGCCTCAATCAAGATATTCTTTGACAAGGAAGGAAAAAAAGGACCTTCCAGGAAGGAGACCTAGTTTTGAAATGGGATGCAGATCAGGAAAAACTAGGAAGGCATTCCAAGTTTGATGCCATTGGGAGTGGCCAGTACATGGTCACAAGATGTAAAAGTAGCAATGCTTTCTAATTATCTATGTTGGATGGTGAGGAGTTATAGATTCCAGTGAATGGGATCATATCGTAAACACTAATGCTAGAATGAAGGTTCTCACCTTGTACATATTAGCTTAATTTATTTTTCCTCTAAGTGCTTTTGCACAATGTCTTGTTGTAGTTTAGGTTGCTTTTATCCTAAGTGCTTTGCACACTCTGCATGTTCTACTTGGAGCATGTATGATTTAAAATTTTGTATATAGCTATGGTGTTGTTTTGTTGCACTTATGCAGTCCATTCAAAGAAACAGATGAAGCCCTGGGTCAAAGCAATTTTCTACTGTCATACAGCCATCGTTTCAATATTTCTTATGAAAAGTGAGAATGTAAATAGTTGGGCTCACAAATTAGAGGCAGGACCAATATCAGACCGATGTTCTCAACTTCGTGCCCAATAGATATGACAAGGCAAGTGGTCTTTTCATCTAGCAGGTAGATACCCCCTATGAGGTCTCTAAATTTTTATCCATATTTCGCCACCTGGGTAAAATATTGGATCAACCATGACCCCGCATAGAAAGAACCTGAGAAAAACACCTTTAATATTGCAAATAGGTTGCAAAAGAACTCAACAATGGAGTGGCAGGGGCTGAGAAATACTAAACAACCCTATGCAAAAAGAAAAGGCTCTGTCGAGTCGTTTCTATGTCTTAAATCCATTCTACGGGTTACAGGTGGGCTCGTAAATGAGGAATAATAGGGTCATAATATGAGGAGTGGTTGTCTCAAAGAATCCAAGAGAAAGAAAATTAAGAAAAGGTGAAGATCCAAAGTTTTTGAGCTCAAAAAAAATCAGAATGAGTCCAAAAATTGACTAATTATGGAGGAGGCAGTGGAGAGAGCCACATGTCTGCACGGTGCTTCTCCAAAGTTAAATCTAGAAAGGGAAGCACAAGCGAGTGGCTAGATTTCACGTGTCTAGAGCCCCAAAAGTTGCATGGCCATTGAAAATTCTTTAACTAGGAAAGAAGGTGCTAGGTGTCAACTTGGCGCAAATCTGAAATAAGAGTCCAAAATGGAGACTCAAACTTGTGCCAGCCCTCCACATAGCAATTAGTCAACAGAGGTCAAAAGATAGATCAGGTGGGCCTCAAAAAGGGCTAAGTATAGAAGTGTTGGTGGAGACTGCCACATGTCCAAGAGGCACAACTCCAAGGGTAGATCCAAAAGAGGAAGCTCAAACAAGTGCCAGTTTGCCACGTAGCCTAAGGCTCAAAAAGGAAGGGAGAGGTAGTTGAAAAGTACAAAGACCTGCGAAGGCTGCCAAGTGTTAACTTGATGCTCCTTCAAAGGGAAAATATTGATCAGGATTTCAAGCGAGCATAGAGCCTCCACACGTCTAGTTCAAAAGGGGAATCAGAGTCAGGTTGAATAGTCAATGCATGGTGGTAGGCCGATGGAGAATGCTAAGTGTCCAAAAGGCTCTAACTCAAGGATTGAATAGAGAGAGGATTTCCAAATGATTTCCAGATTGCCACGTGTCCCCGGTCAAGAGATATGAGCCTGACGAGTAAAGGACTTAGCCAAAAACATAGAAATTGGGTAGGCATTAGAGGAAGCACCACGTGGCAAGCCTAAACTAGCATTGCTAAGGTGGGCCGTCGAGGGAAAGTTAGTTTTTTTCCCCTTTTATTCCAAAGATGTAAAAGTTACAAAATGGGTCGCAACCCTGCCCAAAGGGAAAAAGTCAGTGTTTGAGCCCGAATCAAGGTCAAAGTGGGAAAGCAAGGAGTCAGAAGAAAATGTGAAAATTTTCCTTTTGTCAAAGGGCACAAAGATGAAAATTGAAGCACATCACCCTAGCCAACCAAAGGGTGCCACATGTCCCATATTAAAGAAGGGCCCGTTTTTCAAATTGGTTTTCCTGCCCCTTTGTACGGACCTGATACAAACTTCAAAGGGGCATATCTTTCAACTTAGGGCTCAAATAATAGAAAATCTAACACCATTGGAAATATCTCAGCCTCACCCATGCCATAGAGACATGAAATTTTAAGTTTGGAGAGGTTAGGTGGGAGAAAATGGAGAAATTTATTTGGGCCTTTAATGCAAGATCTATTTTCCCCAACAACCAGATCGGATTCAATCTTCTTTGTTGTTTCCTCCTCCTTTGAGGTGTTGAACCAGTAATTGGTGTAGTTAAGACAGATTTGGGGGCATATTTTACAAGAGACATTGATGGCAGTGGTTAAGCTCTAAACTGGTTCTCCCGCTTCTCTCTCTTTCTTCCCTCTGATTGAATCTATAAATACAGGGTCGAGACTCATTATAAGGGGTTGACAACATTCTTTTTACAGGCTCCCCTTTCTTTCTGGTAAAATAATTCATGGAGTTCAGACCTTCCATTTAAATTGCAATATGTTTCCCACCTTCTAGCCATTTGTAATGCATTGTATCAATCTACATAGCAATAAAACACATTTGTCATCGATTTTAGATCCTTTTTTGTCTCCTTTTCTCTCATCTATTCTTTCATTATAAATTTGGTTATATGTGCTTCATTATCATATGTATTTTTTTGGTTTGTGTCTATTAGCAATACTAATGTTCATCATTCCTTCGGTGCATCACCTTATAGTTTATATTTGATTTCTCATATTCCTTTTATCCCTGTCTTCTTCATAAAACATAGATTAGGTTTAGGGAAAGGTCCTATGAAAATTTCCATGTATACACCTAAACAGAGGAATAGGAACCAACCTTTAATATGGAGAGTTTTTGTTGTTTTCTAAGCCCCACACTTTAGGGAAAACTCAATGTTATGTGAATCACACCAAATGAATCTACCTTAGAAAAGCAGATCTGACTACTCATTTGGGGGTGTTGTGATTTTGCACTAACAGTTATCCTCCACACCTATCCCTACTCTACGCAAAGTCATTATTGGTAATCTAGCTTCGTGTTTAGTGGGAGATAAGGGTGGGGATAAGCTCTTGTATTACTGGGCTCCTATCATCATCGCCATTGAACAACATGATAGGATATTTATTTGGGGAGTGGATATTTTGGGGACTACTTATCATGACTTATACCACATTGTTAGGTTTCAAGGTAAATTCCGGAGCCACCCCACTTTGGTTATGACTTGGGTTTATGATACTTCTGAAACTTGGTTAGCAATTAGATGGGAATCACCCAAAACCCTAATATTTTAAGAACCCATTCTCTTTGCTACAATGAGACCAAGAAGGAGAGCCTTGTACTCGACACCAATGTTCATGCATTTTAATTTGAGCTTAAAGGAATAAGGCATAACCTTCCCTTCAAGGGAAGTGAGGATCACGCCTAAACTAGCACCAAAATGACACTTTTCTCCATCATAGTTGAGAGTCCAATAATTGTTAGGGAATATTAATGTTTGATAGTTTCTAGTATCTTCTTCCTCCACTTCTGATACCTCAACCATGTAGATCTATTTGACTTGAAGAGAGCTAAGTCGTACAACATGTCCTATGCCCAAAGATTCAAAAGGAAAGAGAATAGGTAAATCGTTCTCTAACAACTTGAAAATATTATCCTTGGTTCCGTTAACAATATCTCAATAACAACAATTTCATATTTTGTTACAATGACCCCCTCAATCAAAATGGAGGTTTCTAGTTCCATCATGGGAATCATTTTAGACTGTGGCATTATATCTTTAGGTTTGTTTACTTGATTGGGTGGGATTCTAAACTTGGTATAGACCCTAGGTTTCTTTTTTAAGTTTGTTAGGTGAATATCGAAAGGTTTTGGGTCATCCTGAGAGAAAAAAGACTTTCCCCAAATGTAGGAATCTAACTTCCAGGAATAGTGTGGAATGGATTGCCTTCATTCGATGGATCCAAGGTTAGCCAAGAACCATGTTATAGTTATTTTCCTTATCTATAATATAAAACTTGGTTAGAACCATCTTGGGCCCAAGAGTAATTGGGAGCATTATTGCACCTATGGAAGTTGTTTTAAGAGTGTCATACCCTCTTATCATGTTTCTAGTTGAGGAATAGTTGGTTTCCTCATAGCCTAACTTTTGGAGGAGTTATAAGGGGACAATATTAATAGCTACCCCATTATCAATCATTGCATTCTTAACATAATTATTATAGATCCAGACCTATAAATACAACATTGGGTCACCTATGTGTGCTAGTTCAACATCGATGAGCATTTTAGTGATGTCAAAGACAAATCCAACATCTCTTTCAGGATACCTAGGAGGATATATGTCAAATTCTATGTGGTTGAGTTATGCCTCCTACAGAGGGGTAACATTAATCAAGTGACCAAGACCCAACACTTCTAACAAAGCAAATCAATGAGAGGGAGAGTTCTTCAAAAAATACAAGAAGGAAATGTGAGAAAAGCTCTTGGTTAAATCCATGATTAGATCATATGCCCCTACCAGATTCAAAAGTATTGGAGTGTTGTCCAACATAGATGGGTAGATGAGAATAGGCTGCATTGGATAATCATGATTTCTTGTAGCTATGTTAATTTGAGGTTCATTTTCTAATTCAATAAGACCCAAAATCTTAGATTGTTGTCAATCATCCAACGGATGTTCTACTAGTTGGTGTGAAGAAGTGGGAGCTACGTTGTTATTATTTCCAACCGGGTTACCCTTGTTTGTACCGTGGGGGTTTAATTTTCCATTTTCAGGATGTATATGAAGAATATTTCTAAATATATTAAGAGGAGTGTTTTGGGGGAAACTGGCCCCATGCTAGCATTCTACGTTGGTGTTGGAGGCTTTGCCAAAAACATCTCGATGAAGAGTTGCATTTGGTCCTGTAGTAGGTGCTATATGAACTTGTTACAGTCTTAAAAATTTCTGACATCATGCCCTCAGACCCTATGGAAACTGTAATAAAGGTTAGGATCATAATCCTGAGGTATTTGATTCATGTAATTTTTTGGTTCAAAGTTTCGGTTGTTATTCAACTGTTGGTTGTTATAATTAAAGTCTAGGGGCCTTTGCCCTTGGTTTTGATACTGATTTTTATACCCATTTGGGTATTGATTGGGGCCTTAGGCCTGAACTTTTTCTGGAGGCGGAGAATGATTAAAATCAACCACATTGATTAAAGTAGTGAAAGTGTTACTCCTATGATTATTTTCATTCATATTATTATTGACATTGTTTTCTCTTGAAGTGTTAACAACATTCAAATTTTTAGCTTAATCAGTAACGTCATCTGGTGTAACACCAAGGTTCTTATTCAGGGCCTTAGGTCCTTGGTTTTTAGAATTGTTAGGGTAATTTTAACCCTAGGAGGGAGTGATCAATCTTCCATTTGAATAGTAGGTCTTTTGAATACTATCTATTTATGCTTGATCAATGCAGAGAGCACACTCTAGTACCTCCTCGTAGCTCATAACGGGGAACTTTTGGAAAAAAAAAGAAATTTCGGTTAAGAGAATGAAGGAATAGATTGTAAATATTTGTTTAATCCATATTGGGAGAACTTTCTAAAAATTAGAGGACCTACCACCACCTCTAAATGAAGTGGGCATCATATTTGTTATGCTCTTGTTTTATGTGGTGGAATTCCCTGATACATGTTCTTAGCAAATTTTTCATGTAAAATGCCTTAATGAACTCGGATACGAGTTTCTTAAAGGAGTGTATTGAGGCTTTAGGTATCCTATAATACCAATTGAGAGTGATTTCTTCAAGATTCTTAGGGAATATATTTTCTAAAACTACATCCCATAAGAGAATCTCCCAAATTGCAATTGCATACACCTTGATATGTGCATTTAGATATCCCTCCCCTTTAAAATTTGGAAAGTCAGGAAGTGGTCATGGAAGCATTTAGATTCATATAGTAAAGTCTAAGGGATCCTTAAGATATTCAGCATACATGCCTAATGCGTAAGGCAATATGATGGAAAACCCTTGATGGGAAGGTGGAGCAGGAAAAGGAGGCTGGTATGGTGCAGTGAAAACATTTGTAGAGGCATAAGGCATCCCTTGTGGCTGATCATATGAACTAGGTAAAGAATGCATGTCCCCCTATATATATTTTGAATACATGTTTACATACGAGGGAATTTTAATCTAGTACGGAGTGGGAGGAACAAAACCATGGAACATTGTATTGCCATTTGGGGCAGCATTTTAGAATGCACTTCTAGTTGGTGCATGTTGTGGGTATCTGTACAAGGTGTGAGGGGGCATATCTAACGTGCCTGACCCAGTGAGATGATCTTCGGTGCTTGGAATGCCCTTGTAACTGGAGAAGGTGATGGTGCAGAAGGCACATAATCTATATTCTATGTGTGGTATGGATCTTGCCTGCCTGGTAAAGGTGAAACACGAAACGACTGGGCAAATTCCAATTCCATAACTTTTTGAAATAGTGTAGAAATTACATCACCAAAAGACAACCTTGTATTTTTCTTGGGTGAGTTTTGAGCATTGTTAGGATGTAGAGGTACATGATGTCTTGCTATAAATTTTTCTCTTGGTGGCCACCCCTCTTTGGGTATATTTCCTGCTGCGGTGGGAGGGGGTAACAATATTGTTTTGAAGTAGAGCATAAATATAATCTTACATAATTTCCAAATATTGGTCCATGGCATTAAAATTCTCTTAGATTTTGGAAAATCATGTCATAATATCATTATGAGAAGGGATGTCAGAAGTGAAGGGATCAAAATGCATGATGATTTGAGATCTAGACAAGACCCGTGGACAAAAACCTTGTTCTCTAGTGAATTTCATATTGTTTGAATTGGAGAATTTAGGTTGATTAATATCCTCAATGCTTACAAATGAACCATTGATGGTGTTTTGAGGATTATTGTATGGTGAAGGTAAGTTGGATAAATAATTGCTATCTCACCCTGATAATGATGGTGACTGTGGTATGCCAATTCGGTAGTAATAAGCCTCTAGAAACAGAATGGGCCTGTCGTAATCTTGTCTCGACATATTTGGGGGTAGATAAGTACCTAAAAAATAATGGGAGATGGAGAAGATGGATGAAATAAATGGAAACTAAAAGATACTAGCTCTTCACGCTAGGTCCACAAATTTATACAACTTAAAATTAACATGCGACCTTCTGTCGCACTCAACCTCCCGATGTTGTATTAGAACAACCGATGTAGAATGAGTTGATGGCTATGGGTAAAGAAATATAGTGAATATGTGATATGTGGATGAAAATATGTGGAAATGGGATGAACAATATATCAAGGAAAAATGATGTCCTCGACGCGTAATATCATAATCTGCTTGTCAAGGGAAAAAATGCCCTTCTAACAAAAATGGGTCTAATGGATGGGTAAGAAATAATAGCCACACGAAGACTCCAATCAATGTTGAGCTCCATGAAAATCCTCTTTAATGGTTATAGGATACATGGAAAAATAATGGGTGCCACGTAATGATGTCCAGAAAATGTCATTGAATAAGCGAGAGAGGTGTGGTTTCGCAAGATCTAAATTTGAATGGTTGGGGTAGTCTGAAACTCGTAATATTTGTCTTCTTTGACATTCAAGAAATTCATTTGTGAGATAATATCATGTGGTAGTGGAGATGTTCGAAAAACCAGCATACACAAGCCCGTGTCAATGTTTGTGAGTAGTTCGGGCCCGTTCAATTAGGGGATCCTAGGATCACTACCATATGTTTTTTGTTTTTTTGGTTCATGAATGGTCATATGTGCATTTGTGCAATTTTAATCGAAAAAATAAAATAACAAGCTAATCTAAGTAAATAAAAACTACACTATGTTTTTTTATTTTTGATATAAAAGAAATAAAGTTATGCAAACCAATTAATCTAATTAAAAGAAATATTTTTGTATTTTCTGTAACTTTCCGAAATAATTAATAAATGAAGAAATAAATTTCTTCTAATCCTAATTAATAAATCCTATACAAATAGATATCCAAATGTATTTAGTTATCTATGCAATAGTATACTAAATCTATTCTAATTTAAATGAAGATTTTTCCAATTAATACTTATTGACTATCAAATCCTCTTCCTATCTCAAAGGCATGAGAAGATTTTCTTCCCCTACAACTTCCTAGATAGAATATGTGAAGATTCAATAGAGATCATAATTTGTAATAGATTTGTTATTATTTATGGTGATATAGCAAGCTTCATCCAGATATTCTTCCCTCACAAACCCACAAGGATATGAAGGAAAGGATCTATCACTAGAAACTTCTATAGAAGATGTGAAATATCCTTGGAATTGATCTATCTATTTGCAATAAATAAAATTATTTATTTTATTCTAGTTGATAATTGTGCGTACGTTTAGAAATAAAGAAACTCAATAACAACCCCCAACCTAGAATTACAGTGCAAAGGCAATGCAAGTTGTGGTATCACTTTGTCCCCTCAGTTGTCTCTACCAATATTTTATGTCCTCTTGATTCCAGGGAATAGGGAATATAGAGGAAGCAGTAAGAATAAATTGTTAGGGAAATAATATCTTGATGACATTATGGTTACAGTACATGAAGAAGAAAGATAACACAAGAGAACAGAGATTGGCTGTGTAGTTTCTAGAAAGATTGTGGAACCTCAACTAAGCAAGATACATAAATAATCTCCATCCATTTACTTGAGAAGAATTGATGCTTTTATAGAAAACAAACTAGGAAATGGTCTCAACCATTTGGGAGCAATGGGATGCCACATCACAAGAAGGAGATGCAGTTTAACACCCAATCAATATTTAAAAGTGGAAGAGGAGGTTGATATGAATTAGTCAAGCTTAAAATGAGCCAAATTGTTCAAGAAATGTGTGCTAGAGGTGAACTAGAGTGAGAAAACATGCATCCAATTCACATTGGAAATGTTTCAGACAATTCACATGAAATCGCTGCCCTGTGCAGAGAGGCGATTGTGCAACCGTCGCCCTGCAGGGTGACAATTTTTTAACTAAACGTAAAAATTGAAAGCAAAACATTGTAGAAAGCTATGGAAAAGCAAGATATTGATAAGTAAGGTACTGTAATCTACAAATATTAACTGTAAATAGGTAAATGGGATCGAACACCTTTAAAAAATACATGAATCATCATTGGGGACTTTTGAATCATTTTTGACAATGTAGCACATGAAAATTTGGGTGCATATAATTCCCATAACCCACCTAAAATTGTTTGTGGGACTCTCTCACCTTATAGGTTTTTTAAGATTGGATGAGTTGCACAGAGACCATCCACAATATTAGAGGTCTAGATTCCAAACAGGAGTAGAACATAAAATAATGAATGGGTAAAGAAAGTTGTAGAAGCTGAAAGTGAAGAAGGATAAGGTCATACAAAAATGTTTATAGTGGGGAACATTTTATTCTATATCATACGCTTTGGTATAGGTATATTTGTTTAGGACATGGTTTCAAAGATGAAGATCAGTTAGATTATTTCCAATCATCATATCAACTCATATTAGCACAAGATTTATAATTTCAGCTAAGTCCTCTTCTCCTTATCATTTTCAGTACCTCATTTCATTTATTTATAGTTATCTATCTTGTTTCACGTATTATTCTTATGTTATTGTAATTAGCTTTGGAAACTAGTTTATTAAGATAATATTCAATCTATTACTTCCCCGTAAATAATTAACCATTTAGGTTGAATAATTTGGTTAACCCAACATTTTTTTAATTTTTCATTGTATATATATTCTCCTCTCTTGTATCTTTCTTATAGGGTGATTTCTAATTATTATTCTTTCACCCCTACCCATGTGTAATCATAACACTTTTCAATCTGAATATATACATATACATACATACATACATACATACATACATACATATATATATATATACATATATATATATATATATATATATATATATATATATATATATATATATATATATATCAATTGTCACTCAATTCCCTCCTCGATCCAATCCTTCCCTTCTTGATTCTACCGTAAATATTATGACTACTTGACAAAATAAGCAACCCATGGGGGCCTTCCACCACTCCCCCCACATCTTAGTACATAACCATCTTGGCCTATTGAATCATCTAAATATTATGATAGTATAGATCAATTAAACAATACCCTTGCGAATATATCCTTTTTTTATCTACTTCACAAAGCTCCTATTGTCACCACACATTATAAGAAGCATTGTGCTCTATTCATTTATAAATTAATAACCCTACCTTAGACTTTGCAAAATATGGATTCTTTTAAGCTCATGAATAAAGAAATTACATTCACTAATGAAGATATTCCAATCACCTCTTCTAGTGATCCTCGTCCTCCTACTTTGATTATGGCTCACATCCAATGTTTTCTCATTAAGCATGTACTCATTTACATTGGATCTACCTTGAACATACTTATTTTATCACTATTGATGCAATTGGGTAGCCTTGATATGAAAATTGAAAATTCTATTCTTATGGTGTGATACTATAACATCATCACTCAAACATCTATAGGAGCCATCACATTGTATTTACAAGTAGGGCCTACAAAAATCCCCACTTTTTTTCATATTATGGATTCTCCATTTCAAATAAATATTTTTCTTGTTCGTCCATGGATCTATGAAATGTGGGTCATCCAATCCACAGTACATCAATGTGTTAAATTTTCCTATGATGGGTATGAACACACTATTACAACTGACCCCAAAATTTTTGAATATTGTAAAATTGATCATGTTACTTCTATGGTTATTCCCTCCTCATAATAATTTACCTCTCACCAAATAAATACATACGTTCTTGTGGAATAAAGAGAAACTACTAACACAATAACATCTCCTCCCACTTCTTCCCCTCCATCCTCTGATATTGATCTTTTATCTACTACTATATCTTTTCCTATGACATCGGCTATTTCTACTCCAAATCCTCTAGAGAATGTTGTTCGATAATTTAATGACAAAACTAATGATTTGGATGATGTTGATGGTTTTATTGAGCTTACCTATGATAACTTGAAAATTTTATATTTGCAACCCTATCAATCATGACTCCATGTTCTATTCTCTTTATATTGCAACTAAACTTGGAGAATATGAGCTCCATCCCTTTACTATGCCCGCTACTATCAATTTCATGGTTCTTTTTCACAATTATATCCATTATCTTGATCCTATTCCCATTTTTTTCTCTTTCACCATTCCATCACACCAAGATACCTCACAAGATATTTTTTCTATTCTTTTAGATCATGGATTGCTTACTCACCCCACTAAACGAAACCACTCTTCTAAGAAATGTCCTTGACAACCAAACACTCCTTTTTGTGATTACCATTTCTTATTTGGACACATGCCCAGAAATGTCACACCCTATTGAAAAAAATCATCTTTCTCAAGGCTAATGGAATCATCACCATTTTCAAGACTCTAAGTCACCACATACACCATCCGCTTCTCTAGATAGAAAATCGACACCCACACAAAATGTGTTCAATGCATTCACTTTCACACTTTACATTCATGAAGTAAAATATTGGAATCATATGCCTTTTAATCCTATTAACAATGACATTGTGTGTGCATATGAATTCCTAAATAATTTAGGAATTACTCCCTCAGATATTATTCCTCTTCTACATCCATCTAGCGATTACCAAGGATACATCATATAAACTAATTACTTTTGGTCCAAGAATCCTTTCCAAAAAGTGTGGGCTTTCGTTTATGCCTTACCTGCTCCACTTAACCTTGTCTAATATTTTGACACCTCAGAGGTATGATTGAAAAGAATCATACTATTATCACCTACCCTTTGCATAAGAGCATGGTAAAAATTTATAATGATTCAATCCCTGATTTCATGCCTAACATGATACACTAGACTCAATACATGACCAAAGATGGACCACTTTACACCGATGAAGAATATATCATGGCCACGTATCAATTACGTATGTTAGGATTCTTCTTTGGGTCCCAAAACCTTTTCACACATTATGTAGCTGACCTGGCCACTGTAAGTTTTGATCCATATTCAGATGACACTCTTGATTAATCTGTGACCTATTCTAACTCACACTCTAGGGGTATATAACTTTTCCCTTGTTCTATGTTTATAGAATGGTAAATTTTAATGGTGAATATCCATTAATTCATGAATATTTCAGTTTTTAAAATTTGAATTTGGTGAATTTTTAGGGTAGGAATTCAGAACAGGTCACCTAAATTTTCTAGATACAAGTTAATTTTTCGGGTTAGTTCACCTATCATTTACACCAATAGCCGACTATTTTAATCCAAATCACCTTTGGTGCAAAATTAAAAATTTCCATATTCACCTTCATATATATACTAATTATGTATTTACAATTCCATATGTAAATTTTAAATATCAAGTACAAATAAAATATTATTTGCAGTTTCTTTGGGATTTTAAGATCAAGATCGATTGCATATTACAACCCTACATTACGATAATTTTAATATTTATGGAACTGTATTGCATTTGTTTCAAAAATCCACAAAACAAAATGGCATCGACCGATAGCACTATAGGAACATGCATATGCCATTGGCCGGTAGCATGCTACATGCCACCAGACAGTAGCATAATACATACCACCATCCAATATCATTGATAAATTCCACCGTTCGATGACATGTAGAGTGCTACCAGTTGGTAGCTTGTTAGGGACTACCAGTTGACAACATATTGGTTACTACCATCTGGTAACATGGTGGGTGCTACCAACCAATAGTAAGCTAAGTGCCACCGACCAGTGGTAGATTGGATGCTACCAGTCGATGGAATCCAACATGCTACTTATCAATAATATTTAGCATGATATTAGATGATAGCATTCAACATGCTACTGGTTGGTTGTATCTAATAATCTACTGGTTAGTTGCATTCATCTTGTTATCGATTGACTTCACCTACCATGCTACTTTCAAGTAGCATCCATCATGATAATGACATGTAACATCCAATATACTACTATCTGGTAGCATTCCTTATCTTACAATGACCTCTTCTAGGTTCCCTTAATGTTGTAAAAACATTTCCAAACCTATGAATCAAATTTTCTTGTTATTCACCATCCTTTCAAAAGTGGTTTTTGAAAAGTTGTCAAATAGTTTCTAAGGCTTTTTAGGGGCCATTAAAATTTAACGTATTTTATAGTTCAACTTGACTATTTAGGGAATGGCTACACATCTAAACCTCACTTTACACATACATACTAGGGAAACCATTACATCTCCTCTCTAATTATATAATATATATTAATCAAAAGTACTAAAAATCTAAATATCCCCCCCTAGGGTAATTTTTAGATCACCCTTCCTTATCTTCAGAGAATAGGTTTTCATATATACCCTCTAGAGGCCTAAAAATCCAAAAATAATCATATATCCTAAAAATTCAAAAAGAATTAAATATATGTAGAACCCAAAAATATTTGCATTGATCTTGCTTAGTTGTTTCTGTTGCACACTTATTTTATTCATGTTGCATATTACTTCTAACGCTAGTTGGATACATAGTATGTTATCTTCTTATTTTTTATACACATGTGCATTCACATAGTACATTGAGTTGAATGAAAGATCCACATATATTATTACACAATGTAGGATGTTTGACAATGCTCTCTACTAGTTCTTCCACAACTACTGAGAGAATCCACTTTACACATTATCACATACGGATACTATTGTTCTAATCTTTTCTACTTCACTTTCTCTTACCTCCTTCATCCAGTACATACATCATGTCCTACTATTTATTACTCTAACATGATATTGTTTGCTTCATGTATAGTATTTATTTTTCTAGTCACTTACAAAATGAGCTCATCTTCATCCTATTACTTATTTATTTATTTCTCTTTGTTTTCACTAGTGTGTGGGTTGTCTCCTATGTACTTGTTTGATTTATTTATGTCCTAAAGTTTCTTGAGTTTCTTACAATATCTTGATTGGTGTCCCATGTATGTGGTATATTGTTTTGCATTTTTTCTATTTGTGTTTCCTTCCATGCTTTTTCTTATATCCATTATGTTGTTTTCTTATCGTTTGTTACTAACACTTTGCTACTTTTTTATTATTTTACTATATATGTGTCATGGTATACACCATGTGCACACCATTATTCCCCTAAAGTAATTCTAGACCAAATGTAAACATCAAGTACATGTCCTCTTGTTTGAGTTGCACTCACACTGTTCCATCTCATGCAACCCAAATAAGGGGAAACCATAAGGTGATATTTCACCCTCACAATAACTTAGAATCGGGAAAAAAAATAGGTGCATGATCAAATAGATTAGAGGTATATAGAATGACTCAAAAATATAATTGGGTTAGAAAATACGTAGGAACAAAAATATAAAGAAAATACCATAGCTTCTGGACCATTCCATACACTTATGGTCTAGGGGAAGATTCAATAAATTTCTTAGCTAGTACAGTTTCTCAAGGACATATACAGGCCTTTCACTTAGTTTCAATAATAGAATTCATGGTATAGTTTAGGATATGGTGACACTAAGGGCACATGCAAGCTAGCATTGCCTCAGTATATTATATCATCATTTTCAAATCAATTAGGTTCATGTTCATCTACAATGGCACTTATCCATGGGTCTTTGGAAGCGTTAGGGTGATTATTATCCTCGTAGGATTGACTTTCCATTGCTCATATTTTTGTGGAGGGATGTGGAGTAACTATAATTCTCCCCATACACTTCTCTTCACCGTTTGGGGTGTATTTTCACTTCTTTTTATTCTCCTAGGTGCATTCCACTTGGGGACTGATCACCCCTAAGTCCTAAAAAAACTGCTCTGACATAAAATCTATCAAATCCCCATAGAAATAGTAGCAGAAGTACTCTCTTCCCCTCTCTCACAAAATAATCAGGTGTAATCTTTCCTTTATTTTAATTTTCTACTTGGAAATTACTATTTTCATACTAAGATCAAAATTTTCAAGTTATTGATTTCCTATATTATGGTCATTGACTACACTTTTATTTATAGGTACTCATCCTGAAAAAAACACAACTAGAACAAAGACAAATTCATAGGACAATCACAATGTTCTTCGAGAAAAGGTAAAGTGTGTCTACAAACTTTAGTTACTTTTCCTTTAACTACATAATTTTCAATTCCATACCTAAAGGGGGGAAATGGAGACACTCATTTTTGGTAATTCATGTCTTACAACAAATAAAATTGTACAAAACTCTTGTATTAGCCAACACTTACTCAAATTGTTCTATTATCATGTCCCTAACTATATCTCACTAATTATTACTTTCATACACAACCTATATGTTCATGTAATGGTCATATTAATCCATCAAATTAGGCTATACCCTCGCACATTGTAATTCCAATTCCCAGATCATTTACACATGTATCTAGAACCAAAGCACCTAGAAATTTCCATAATGTCCATACACTATGGACCCACCTAGATGCTTTGGTATTTTTTCCTTCAATGGTAATTTTATTGATTTAAATGTATTTAGTACACTTTATTCATACTTTCCCATGTTTTCCAAATCTAGAACACATATATGTAAGAAATTAATTTATATCCCATTAAAGAGGGCATTCTATATGTTTAACTCGTAGCATCCCAATGAAAAAATACTAAAAGAAATCATAATTAAATCCACTCTAAGACTCCCTTGATATTAATATATTATGCATACTCATTCTAGGAAAGTCATCCACTCATATCTACAAGTACAAAAGGAAGATTACCAAAATCAAGTCAAGCTAGGGAAAGTATCAAGTACAATCATATTTTTACAAGATCGTGGTTATCAATTTGGTTGCATAAATCATAGATATAACATGCTAGGCAAGTAAGATGTGTGGTATGATCCCTATTTGGAGTAGTTGTGATGATGGTACTACAAAAGGGTTTGCATAACCCACGTAATGTTTTTTATGCATGACTCTCTCACCATATAGGATTTTGAAGATTGGGCCAGTTGCATAATGAGCATCTCATATTATCGAAGGTATAAATTCTAAACAAGAGTGGAACAAAAAGTAGTGAATGGGCATAGAAATTTGTAGAACTTGAAAGTGTAGAAGCATAAAATTAGAATAGGAAGCAGCGAATTGGCACAAAAAGTTGCAGAAGCTGAAATTATAGAAGGAAAAGGGCATACAAAAAGGGCTATAATTGGGGTATAATTTGGTCTGTAGCATACACTTTGGTCTAGGAAGCTATTGAGGACATAGTTTCAAATGTGAATCTCAGTTAGATCATTTCCACCCATTTCCACTCATCAAATCAGCCCAGATCAACACATGAATCTAATTCCCCTTCTTTTTCTCATTTATAGTACCTCATTTCATTTATCTATCGTTATCTATATTTTTTATGTATTATCCCAATTTCGATGTAATTACCTTTGGAAGCTAGTTGAGTATGATAATATTCAATCAATTACTACCCCTAAAGAATTATTCATTTAGATTATATAAAGTCTAGGGCATCCCTTCATTAGGACCTTTAATTTAAATTCATTGGTTTATTATCAAGGTAGGAATTCAAGTCTTATTATGGAATCTAGAATGCATTCAATAACATCATTATGTTGTCAAGGATTTGAATTCATGTAGATGTCTGACTCAAAAAAGTATTTATTATTTTATATACTTGTGTATGTAGGTAGAATGTATATGTAGACATCTTCTAATTTTTTTATTGTGTAGAAGTTTTAGGTCATATATTATTTTCAAATGAATGAATGCAAGGAACTTTTAATGGAAAATAACACATATATTGCTACAAAAATAAGTTGGAGTTCCATAATTGTATATTTTGTAGAAATGATGAGATGAATACAAACCCGTTTGGAAGGCATGGAAACCACTCAATGCAAATTATTAGTATTATATGATGATGGTATAAATGAATAGAAATTAAATACCATGATGTTGAATATGATTATGAGAAAGAGAAATAATTCTTACATGTTATAACAAGAATTGGGAGTAATCCAAATGTAGATGTTCCAAGTTACTATGCGATTTTATATCTAGAGAAACTCATTGACTGGATTAAAGAATAGATAAATACTTTGAAGATATAAAAGATTCCAATAAGGTAATATTTTTCTTTCCATAGCTAAAAATACATGTATCTTAATGCTAGGAACCTATGAAAACCAAAAGGGTACTTCAAGGAAAAGAAAGGGTAAGGAATTGGAGTAAACTAGTCACATAATTAAAGCCTAATTTTATGCCCTTGATTTAATTTAAGTTGAATTATATATAAATATTGCAGAGTCACTATTGAAATAAATGATGTATAAATGTTGAAATACAATAATGACACAAGTAAACTAAGATTTAATATATCAAACCCTAAGCAAGAGAGAGAGAGAGAGAGAAGATTTTTTAGCTGATATCCATGTAATATGGGACTCGTTTGGGATGAGGGAAGTGATGACCATGAATATAACAACATATTAATTGATCTCTATAAATTTTGCAACCCATGAATAATAATAGACAGGGGCTCCTAGGGCAGGATAGGGGTACTTGGGCGTTGATGACTAGATCTAGGAACACATGACTATGAAAAAGCTCTGAATCTGATTTCTATTGTGTCAAAATGGTGTCTTAGTTACTATTTATTGATCACTTATTGTTCACACTATGATCACCAAAGGTACTTGTAACGTGCAAGAGATATGTTCACATGCACAAGCCCACAAACCGCATCAAATGTTGTTGGCATGGTGTCCTAAAAGGTGTTTTCATTGATGTAAAAATACATTAATGGTAAATTGAATGTTGTAGGATGATTTCATGATGACGTTTTTGGTGCTAACATACTGGTTCAGATGTATATCAGCTACTGCAGTGGAATTCAGTGATGTGTGCTTGCTCTAGCAAGCCTATACAAGTGCTGAAGAGGTGTTGCTTGGAAGTATGAGATTCTTGGATGCCTAGGAAGCATGTTGGAATGATTTATAACATGATTTTAGGGTGCTTGTACACTCACAATAATGGCATAGTATATGTGTAGCTGGTTCACTTGGTTACAGGTGCTCGTTGGGAACAAGTATGCTTGCTTAGAGGTGTGACAGTGCGGATTAGATCCATTTGAGCTCATAGAAGCATGAAAATAGGTATATCATAGAATATGAGGTATTTTTGGGTCATTTTCAGAGGTTATTTTTTCAGTTATTTCTATATTTTAGTTGACCCTAGTTGCTACTATGAGGATCTAGCATGCAAACTTATGTAAGTCTTAGGGAATGGAAAGATTGGGATATTTAATTTATATTATAATGATTTGAGATGTTAGAGGGATAATTGATTATTATTTCAAAAAAAAAATTAGGTGCCCATGTTGAGTTTATTTTTAGATATGGTTGTTTTTGTAAGACAGGATGAAAAATAAGGCAAAATCTAGCTCGAAGTGCAACTTCAGATGTTGATTGTGAATAGTGTAATTTACATCGGACCTTGTGATATTAAAGGATGATTATAAGGTGAGTAAATAATTTTTCAAAAATATAATGAGTTCAGTTGATCATCAGTATTTTATGAACAAAATTTAAGAAGGAAAAGAGGTCTAAAACCCTAGTTAAACCCAAGTTAGGAGTAGTTTGCAAAAAAGTGAAGTATGATGACCAAGTTTTAATTGATAGTGAAAAATTGATGATTTTATGTTGTATATAAATCCTAATTATTTAAAAAAATGTATGGTTGAGATAATGGTGATGATTAGGAACCACCCAAAAAATAGAATTTTTTGGGAAAGAAGATTTTAGGACAAGATGCTCCAAAGGATTAGCATGAAAAATTGATGTAGCGTGAAAATTTGATGGTGTATGATTTTTGCGGGGGTTTATTGATTTAAATTGAGGTTTCAAAAAAAATTCATTCAGTTTCATGATTTTTTGAGGTCCAAATAGGTTGACTGGTCAAAGGGCAGTTTCGGGGTCTCAAATAACATGGTCCAGTAAACTGAGCATAACTTGAGCTACACATGGATTTTTGAGGTGATTAATTTTTTTTTTGAAATAATATTAAGAAATACTTCCATTTATATATGGATTTCCTCGTGATGGGGTCATTTTACTGGGTTTCTAGGTCATTCTTTGAGAAATAATATTTTTAGTAGTTTAAGACAACATCTATTTTGTGGAAGTTTGATGTTGTTTGAAGCCTAATATGGATTGGTTGGTTCTTAATATAACCTTTAATATTAATAGGGATGAATTTGGAATCCAAATAATACATTTGGAGGTATTTAATATATTTATAAATTATTTTATGAGCTAACATTTGGAAATAACATTTTTGGCAGGTTGATTTGGTGAGGGCGAATATTGTTGTGGTTTGAATTGAAGGATGTTCATGACTTATAACTTGATTAAAAGTGATATATAGGTTATTCCATATTTTTTGGTCATATGGAATTTTTTGGTGATCAGATGAATTTTCCAGGGTGCTGAAGGTTGAAGGAAACAACTATTTTGAGATTTCTAAATGGAACTGAGCCCAGTAAATGAAAGAATATGATTGGTTAATTAATTAAAACCATTTATGAATGTTTTATGATATTTTATTCATATGTAAGTGGTTTTTGGATGAATTTGTATTCTTTCAATGTAAGGGCATTTTTAAGAATGTGTTCATGGGGTTTTGATCCATTTTTGGCATATGTAATGGGGTTTTAGCTATGCCGACCCAATTGAGTCATATGTAATTGTTGTAATTAATTTTTTTGAATGTTATAGATATGTATGGGTCGAAATTATCATGAGGGGCTGGTATATTTTTGTTTGGAAGGAAGAAAAGTATATTTAATTGTTTGTTTGGTTCATTTTTGAACTAGTTCTCTTGGAGGGAAGAAGTGTGACATAGAGGGATATATTTTGAAGGTATGTGAGCATGTTTTGAAGTCCAAAAAAAATAATTACAGGTTGAGAAAGATCATATATCATGAGATCAAGAGGATAGAGAAAAGAAAAATGAAGAAAGAGCAAGAATATGAGAGATTGAAGACCTAGTGTGTGAGCTAGGGTTTGTGAGCTAAAATCATGATCGCAATCAGTTATGGAAGCAGAAAAATCAGATATTAGATATCTTCAGGTGGCTAAGTTTTTGTTTTTTCATCATTAGGGGGTTGTAGCCTCCTTGTGGAGTGGCTACTTCACTAAATTAGGGGTTAGTGCTCCTTGTAGGGTTGGTGCTCTAATAAACTAGGGGTTGGTGCTCTTTGTGAAGTTGGTGCTTCACTAAATTACTTTGTTTTGTGTAATATAAGAATATTTTTAGTGGTATTTCTTCCCCATGAGGGTTTCTCACTTAATTTTGATGTCTTTTGTACTCTCTTGTTCTTGATCTTGCTTATGGTTGTTTATATGCTTAAGTTAACACACATATGGTACATGGATGAATGAATGGTTGTATGAATGATAACATATGATGAATGGAAACTGAAATAAAAGTTTTGTAGGATTGATTCAACCCCCTCTCATTCCCTTATGCTTCTAATAAACATAAAAAAGGAAAATGTAGAATTGGGAGTCATACTGATCTCGACGATCACCCTGAGAGTGAACTTATAATCGAGAGTTACACTACATCTCAAAATCCATGTAGTTGTTATGACTGTGTAGAAATGCTTCCCTAGGATGCCCTTGTGCAAGTTACACTTGATAGCAGGATGTAGCTATAATGTAGCAATGTAGTAGAATGTTTGGATGGAATAGAATGAAATTACCTTTCCTATGTTGTGTATGTAGAGTTGTTACATCCCTTGTCCCTTGAATGGATGCTATATGGATTATTTTTAGTGCTTTAGGTGCCTTTTAAATGCAATCTTAGGTGATAGTAGTAATCTTTAGTGCTTGGTCCTTTATTTTAAACACATAACTATGTATTTTTATGTTTCCCTTGTATGAATTTCCTAATTTACAACTGAAAGGAAAACCCATAAGTGAACAGATGCCCAAAATATAAAAGAGACCTGAAATAAGTGATTAAGGTGAGAAAGGTTCAGGGGTGCTCTGAAGGGATAGGGGTGCCTGGGAAATTCTGTCCTAGCTACAAGCTAGTGTTTGAAGCCATAAAAGATTTATCAGTAAAATTTATACTGAGTTGTAGGGTGTGTAAGACCAAATAGAAAACAAGAACCAAATATTAGTGGTCAAATATAGTTTCCAATCACTAGTTTTCTTACTTAGGAATCATGTGTTTATGTTATTATGCTTTTATGACCTATAAATATGCCCAAGTGCATGATTTTGTGTCTACATTTTCCCCCACTTTATGTTGTTGAGTAAATATTCGATAACATAAAGTAGATAATATATGTGTACCTTATGGTCCTATAGAGTGTGCAATGAAATGTGTGTCGAGTGGACAATGAAGCGTGGAGACTAGGAAAGTAAATTGACCCTAGGGTTGAAGCGTATGCGTTGCATTGTACCTTTTATTTTTCTTGTATTTTTTGTTGTAGGCTACTTATTATTTTGTATTAAGGATGGGCCTACAAAAGAAGAGTGAAAGAATAGTAAAATTTTTACATATGAGAAATCTGAGTAAAGCATGTATAAGTATGTAAAAGTGTGGAAGTATGTAAAAAGGAAAGTGTGTACCTAATATATAAGAGTGTAAAGGATAGAAAAATGTCTTGAAATACTATGAAGAGTGAGTGTTTTGGGTGATCTCATGCCAAGATCAAGTTTTTTTGGCCGATCTCATGCCAAGTGCAATTTTTTTGGGATGTCTCATGCCAATTGGGATTTTTTGTTTGATCTCACACCAAAGAGAAATTTTTGGGGAGAGAGGTCTAGTGTTACTCTCCTTCCATTATTTTTTCCGATAAGCACCACTGTAGATGGTGCATCCCTAATTTGTTCATGTTGTCCCGATTTGTTCTAAATTAGTTCCAAGTTATATCGATTAAATAAAATAAAATGTATTCTACTACTGGATGATTGTGCATGTAACTATATTATTACTCTAAAGGATTCTATGAAATGTGTTGTTTTGATAAGATGGCTTTATGTGCCCTCAGGACATAAGAATTCAGGGGAGGACACAAGCACCTAGGTAATACTATCTAAGTCTGGGCGCTGGTGTATGTGCTATGATTTTGACCCAAGTCTAATTCTAGGTCATTTTTTACTCTATTTATGTGTCATTATTATATTATGTAGATATGTGTTGTAGCTCTGAGTTGCTGTAGGGGTGATTGGTTCACCCAATGTATGTCCCTCGTTTTGTGTGCATGTAATGACTGTAGGAATGTGTAGCCTAAAAGAGAGGACATGATGTTGATTTGAAGTTAATACTTGCATAAGCTAAGGGATGTGCATGGTACAAACCAATGCACATGCAAAGAAGATGTTTAGTAATATGTGTTAGTGAAATCAAAGCATGTAATATAAAAAAATGTAACAAGCAAGTGTGAAGACAATATAGGCCGCAAAAAGAGGGTTTCAAATTTGGAACATTGCTCACATTATCACAAGACAATCAGGGCCGAAGCAGCCAAAAGCATACAAAAAGTGATCAAACAAGACATAGGGCATGGCTCGTAAACAATGACATACAATAGAAAATAATGGAAAACAAAATGTATCAGATAACCATGGTGGCATATAGTCCTGCAAAGAAAATTTTACACATGAAGCACCCATTAGCATGCTAGAAAGATAAAAATTATGTCAAGACATATATGTATCAATGGAAATTATTGTGCTAGTAAGTAGAAGTATTAAATGATGAAACAATATCACCTATAATGTGTGAAAGAAGTAAAATTAAATGCCCCTAGGAGCCTTGGTGGGACTGGTAAAGGATATTTTGTTAAGAATCATTGCAGCGTGTGAAAATATGTAAGAGATATGCATTCACTCCAAAAGACCAAGTGAATGTTCATGTGTGTGTATATTAAGATAAGGACATACTGATAATATGACTAGCATAGTAAGAAAAGTGCATCATGCAAGTAGTATAAACAAGCAAGATTAAGTGCAACCAAGATATGTAAATGCAGTGTATAAGTGTGATTGAATGGTATCCAATGTGTGAATATGATAGGAGCATCGTACCCCTAATAGATATGTATGAGATAAGGTTCATTTATAAAATACCCCTCAACAATCAAGAATGAACCATAGAATAAGAGTGTGTCATTGGGAACTGTTTTGAGAATGTGTGTTAGAAAGATAGATCTTAAAGCATAGAGTGTGAAGAGTGAATACCGAGAGGTTAATTTCAAATTTAGACCCTCAAAATTTGAGTATGAACAGTGGAACTAGAGTGTGTCATATGGTAATGACGATACAATGCGTGTATAAAAGGGCATGAAAGGGTATAGAAGGATGAGTTGTGAAGCACAGAGTGTCAAGTGTGATAGCAGGTGCTAAAGACAATTGACATTGTTAATAGCGGCGAGAAGTGCAACGCCCCCCAATTGTGCCAATGATGGAGATATATATGATGATATGAGAAGGACCATGCCATGGTGGTGGAGTTTGAAATGTGTCCCAACCATTAATATATGGATTAGCTTGTCTAAAAAAAAGAATTGAATTCTTGATTGAAGGATGTTATAGAGGTATCTTGAATGGTGGTGGATTATTTGGGATTGATAACGCTATAGAAGACTTGAGAGGAAGAGGGGATGGACAAATTTTTATAGGAGGTTACTTAATTGGACTTGGTAATGCTGCAGAAGGCTTGAGAGGAGGGGATGGACTGATTTTTAGAGGAGGTTTCTTAGTTGGAATGGGTTGGATAGGATTCTCATGACTTACCAAATAAGGAACATTATGGATTATGGATTGATGCTCATGAGACATGGAAGGACCAGATTAAGGAGCCCATTAGGATATGGAAATTGAGTCTTAGCATGAAGTAGAATATTGTGCAACAAATGAGATAAAACCCTAATGTTCAAAGTGCTTAATTATTCATCTTAAAGCATAGCATGCACTATCATGATTTCCATTAAGTCTATGATAATTTCAAAAGGGTATACCTTGGTATTTGGCAAGCCGATAAGGAGGGTAGCGATTAGTAGATAGTAAGTTGATCAATTCGTGATTGAGGAGCTTATGAACAATATTATGTTTCTTAACATTTAAATCAAACTTGAGAGGCGTTGGTAGCAGTATGACTTGGGTTTTACTTATATGATCACATGTAGAAGTAGTATGAGATATAGAAAGAGAACTAGCATGGGCTTGAGAAGCGTCTTTGAGATGTTGGATTTTAGCTTTAAGAGATGTAATCGTTGTTTCCATAGATTGATTTTTTTCTTGAAATAAACAATGTAAAGTTTGAATTGAGTCTAAGATGGGTGGATTGGATGGAGAATTAGGACCAATCGAATCATGAAATAGACGATCAAAAATGAAACTTAATTGAGCAGGTGGTGTATTGCAAAGGAGGTACATAGTGTCTAGGGTTTTTTAGGACATGTTAGTAAGGTGGGTGTATTTGAAGTGAGTCGTGCAAGGAGATTAGAGGATTTTCATGAGCCATGAAATAGAAAATGATAGAATAGGGATCTGAATGACAGATCACGAGTGTGGTTCACCAAATGATTTAATTTAATTTTAATGAAATATAAATATTGCATATTCACTATTGAAATAAATGATGTATAAATGCTGAAATACAGTCATGACACAAGAAAACTAAGATTTAAAATAAGAAACCATAAGCAAGATAGAGAGAAAAGATGAATTAGTAGATGTTCAAGTAATCTAGAATTATTATAGGTTGGGAGAAGTGATGAACAGGAAGCCAATTACATTGTAATTTATCTCTATATATTCTATACATCATGAACAACAACAAAAAGGGGCACATGGGGAAGGACAGGGGCATCTGGGCACTGATGACTAGATCTGGGTGCTTGTGACTATGCGAAATCCCTAATTTTGATTTATGTTTTGTCGTAAGGGTGTCTCAGTTACTCTTTTTTAATCTATTGTTGTTCACACTATGATCACTAAAGGTATTTGTAACCTGCAAGAGAGATGTTCACCTGCACAAGCCCACGAACTTCATTAAACCTAAAAAATGAAAATGTAGAATTAGGTGTGAGACTGATCTCGACAATCACCCTAAGAGTGAAATTACAATCGAGCATTGCACTACATTTCAAACTCTATGTATTTCTTATGAGTGTGTGTATAAATTGTTCCCTAGGACACCCTTATGTAAGATGCACTTTATAGTGGGTTGTAGCTAGAATGTAGCAATGTAGTAAAATGTTTGCATGGAATATAATGAACTTCCCCTTCCTATGTTTTGTATGCGGAGTTTTTACAACCCTTGTCCCTTGAATGGATTCTAGATGGATGTTTTTGAGTGCTTTAGGTGCCTTTTGAATGCAATCTTAGGTGATAGTAGTAATTCTTAGCATTTGGTCCTCTATTTTGAACACATAACTATGTTTTTATATGATCCCCTTATTTGAATTACTTAATTGGAAAATGGAAGGACAACCCATAAGTGAAAAATATTACCAAAAGATAAAAAATACCCAAAAGAAGTGAGTAGTGTGATAAAGGGTCAGGGGCACCCAGAGGGGACAAGGGTTCTTGAGCACTTTTTTCCTGGCTAGGCGTTGGTGTTTGAAGCCATAAAAGATAAATTAGTAAAATTATGACTGGGGTGTAGGGTGTGTAAGACCAAATAGAAAACAAGAAACAAAGAAAAGAGGCCAGAGATAGTTTTCAATCACTAGTTTTATATCATAGGAATTATGTAAATGCTATTATGTTTTTAGGACCTAAAAATGTAACAAAGTGCGTGATTTTCTATCTACAACCATAAACTATTTGTAGACACCTACATTTGACAATCATGTAATTAATAGTATTTATTTATCTTTTTTACCTTAACAATGACTTGAGTACATAAACAAATCTTGAATGCATGCTTCCACTCTTTTCTAAGGATTAAAAATACTTCTTATTCTCCTACTCTTTTCTTAGAAACCTATAGGAATGACCCCATTTCTCATATACATCCTATATCTAGTGTCATACATCTCTATATTTCCACCTCTCTATACATTACCATCTATGTTAGATAGAACCGTCACATGGGTCTATCTCTATTTAACACTTCTTCTTAGAGTGGGCTAACTATCAAAAGAATTTATGTTTAATTTTTGCACTTCCTAGTCAAACTTAGTATAAAAATAACATCTTATGGAAATGTATAAAATAAAATTACAAAGAATCATTTAATCTCCTCGCATTATTAAGATCTCTTTTAGCAATATCTACCATTCTTATACAAATATTCCCTAATCTTCCTAAGATCAAGAGACAACATTAGCATTAGTCTTTATATAGATCCAAAGAAATTTAAAATAGGAAAATATAAAATCAAACTGAGTCAATAGCATCTCAAGGCTAAATCAGAATAACATCGTGCTACAAACCCTTACATCCTATATATTATTTTAAATATTGCATTTACATTCATTTATTGCTAGGGTGTAAAAATTTCTATAAAATTATGAATTTTTTACTAAGAAACTACCCAAGATGTCCATCATATCCTTTGATGGTTTCGTCCCCTATTGGATGGGTTTTCCTTGTGTAAATTTTTATCTGAATCTTTATCTATTCCAATTCATTATGTATTTGTAAGATGTCCTATTTTAATCTAAATCTTGTATTTTATCAATGTGCCTAAATTGCGTAGATATCCATGTGATAATCCTATTGAATTTCCCCTTTTTTGAGGTAGTTTAGATGTGTAATAGATCACTCATTTTAAAATAAGTGATAGATTCCCATGTCATATGTAGCATATTTTTAGTAGTGGAAGAAATTGAAGGCTATTATAGGTGGCCACTATAGATATCATGTTCTAGAAAGAGAGTGCATGTTATAAACCATGGGATGAAGAGATAGAAAACTATCATATTGTGAACAAAAATTCATATAAGCATAGAATTAAAAATGTATAAAAACATAGAATTATACAAGTACAACAAGTAATGTGGCATATGTTAGTTAAAGGACATGTGAAGAGATGAATATAAGAGACAAAAGAGTGTCACACACACAAATAGTCATGAAAAATGGAAATAAATGCCATAGACAAGGAACAATGAAGTGTCACGCACTCATGAATATAAATGGACATTGGCCTCATAAATGATAACACGCATACAAAAAAGTAAATATAATAGTAGATAGTATTCTAAAGGAACATTTATCAAGATATGATAGTTCTTCACCAAGTACATGTGTCAGCCACATTAGTATGAGTAAATAGCATATAGCACAATATAGAAAATTATCATAATGAGAATGTGAAATAACACTATGTGATAATACCATAATACATATCCATAATTTTTCATCATGTGAATTCATGTACAATATGTCTTGCAACATGGTCAAACTACATCATGAAGTTTAATTATTGAAGCACATATGTTTCTTAATAAATCCTAAAGCCAAAAATAAATTGAGAATTCACATATTATGTCTAGATCTATTATCAATCAATACAATATATATAGTAATTAGATGAAAAAAATAACAAATCTAGAGGGAATGAGAAACACCATCATAAATAATGTAGCATCATAAATGTAATAGTAGGCATAGGAAGCATAAAAGAGGAAAAATATAACAATCATAAAATCAAATGGACGCTCATATATAGTAGGAGGATGGATCCTATAGTTGAGGAGGAGGATCATATATAATAGCAGAAATATACTTAATCTTATTCAAATTAAAAATATATCTCTCATTATTTTAAAGAATTATCTAGTTCATCAAAAGATAAAAAATTGTCAATCATAATTGATTCTTTCAAAGGAGATATAAGACTTTGGTAAGTAAATCCTAGAGCTCATTGTTAGGGAGTATATTATTTATCTTAGTAAGCGTAGTCTTATGGTGCAAAACATAGTCACTAATTATTTCATTAGATCCTTTTTGCTTCATAGTTATTTGAGTATATGAAATCTTGTCACCAATGTTGATAGAAAAATGTGCAATAGTTTGATTATTCAATGGATTAAAATCCCTAATATAATGAATAGGTATATCATAGAACAATTATAAAGCACAATATTTAAGACTTGTAGGAAAAATATTAGTAATCAATTGATCATTTTAAGCATACCCTAAGAAAGTGGCATGAAAGGAGAGAAGATGTTGTTTACGGTCATCTTTACCATCATAGATATGAATCCTAAGAGATGGAAACCCAAGGGCTAAAGGATAAGAGTAAACTTCATGTGCAATGGGATTATAAAGAAATTGAGTAGAATTCATAACATTAAAAGGCTTATAAGCACCTTGTTGTCATTCTCAAAATTTAATTTCTAAATCATGGACAAGATGCTCAAAGGAATGTGTAGAAAAAAAAGAGACGAAATTCCCATGGGTATGCATAAAATATGTAGGAATAGTAATACACATTGGAATAGACATTTTAAAATTTTGAAGAGGAATATGATATGCCCCATAGATATACGCACAATAGAGGTATAAAATATAGATCTAGAAATGGGATAAGAAATAATGTTAAATTAAGGAATATTTACAATACATGAATATTAGGTGAAACCAAATCAATTTTTTAATCTAGATGTATATATTATAATAATACCAATATGTTAAGGATTTCATATAGAAACTCTATAAAACGTTACTATCTTGTTGAGTGAGGGGGTTGATGTTGGTATTGGATTCATCTTAATAACCTTCCCCTTAAGACAGCTTGACAAAGGTAACCGTAATAGTATTAACAAAGATAAACTATGAGGGATCCTTAATAGAAACTCTAGAGTATGCACGTGGAGTATTTCCTATGTCAATAAGGGAAAACGATTCATTACAAACATTGAATCCATTATTATTATAATTATAATAAAAATCCTTCACATAATCAAAATTGTTATGGTCCATAGCGTAATATGCCTCATGTGTATCATCAAATTCATATTCAGAAAATTCATCATAAGTATTGATAATGTCTTCACAAAGTGTTATATTAGCTAGGGACATGGATGTTGCTCATTGGTATAAGTATAATATAAAGGCACAACATGAGGTAGAGTAAGACATGAAAGCACAAAAAAGAGAAAACCTTTAGGTAAGGAAAAAATCATATAAGGAGGAATAAATGGAAACCCTAGGGAAGCTAGTGTTTGACACCAAAATGCCTATTTAGAGTGGGAAGGCCTAGTTAGGGTAGGCAACCCCAAGTTGATCTAGGTGAAGGATTTGCTCAAAAAGTGGGTTCACTAAATGATTTAACCCAGAAATGAAATAACATATGTGTATGATCATGTTACTTAGTTTTGAAACATGAGATATATTAAAATTAATTAATTTTCATTAAAATTCGTATTAGAATACCTATTTAGCAATATGCAAGATAGAATGATCAAATCAAGTGCTAAATGAGATAAGCATAATACATGAGTTATGCTTAGCTAAGTGTATGCTCAATAAGTTGATCTAGTTGTGGCATATGAATAAAATGATTGGAAATGATCTATAAGTTCTTCATTTTTTTGTTTTGGGAGTGTAAGAGGAGAAAGGATGAAAATGTTATGTTTGTATATAATGATTTCATGGTTTCATACCTATTTGGTTGATATGTCCAGTGAGTTGCTAGCATTCTTGAACTTGTTGTTCTTGTATAAGCCTTTAGAAAATTTATTCTTATGAAACCCTAGGTGTTATACATATGTAAAACCATATATATGAATCCAAACAACTTCAAACCCCAACCATATGTAGGAGTTATAAGGGTAATTTTTGGGCACGCTTTATGTGTCTAAATGAGATTTGGTTACAAAATAAAGTTAAATAGTGTTCATTTATATGCATTATAATTTTCTCAAATCTAAATACATCTAGCAATTCACCTAATCATAAATTAATTTGATAAAATATCTCAAATAACAACATTAGATAATGAAATATATTACTATAACACAGAGAGAGAACATGTATGTATATGTATATGTAAGTTTGTGTGTGTGTATATATATACGTGTAAATACGTATATATGTATGTATGTATATACACATATATACATACACACATACACACACACACATACTTATATATGTGTTGTATAAATTTATTTTTTCTAATAAATAATTATGTAATATTTTTGGAAACGTGGATTTTATAATATCAAGGTGTTAAAACATGATTTATGAAAGTTAAAATAACTCCTGTAACGCCCACAATTTTGAAATTCTAAAACCACATGGTACCCTAAATACATAACTAGAACGTTGTGGATATATATATATATATATAATTTAGAAGGGTAGCAAACCCCATAAACACATGTTTGATTAATCCTACCAACAACTACTGCATTACATTACATGGAACATGCCTAGTTTAATATTCCAATAATCTTAATTCAATTCTAAAGTTAATTTCAAATACAATTCTCTAACAAAGTGTCAATTAATTTATTTTACTTGATTAAATCCTTACCCCTAGCTACCTTAGCCCCTTTAAATTGTTAGCCTTGATGCCAATTTAAACATTGATTAAAAATGCACTAGGAGAGTTACATATTTAACCTAATATCCTAGGGTACTAAATGGCCCCATTCACCCATTTAGACATACCCTCAAATTATTTAATAACCCAAAATATTAATTCTTACCTAACAATCGTAGGGTTGATTCCTATGGGTAAGTGCACAAAGTTGGGGGGGCCAAAAAGTAGACAAGAATCCAAAAAAATCAAAATGTGCTCACGTGTTAGTTAGTTTGGCTCGGGAATCACCAAAGCATAATACGTACGCGTTATATAATGCGTATGTGTTATATAATGCGTGCACATTACATAATGCGTATGCGTTATGTTGACTATAAACAAAAAAAGAGGCCCGAGCCTCTATCATTTTACCTCCCTCAAATGTGAGTTTCAGAGCTTGTTCGTGCCCTCACGTTTTTTCATTCAATTGGATATCAAGCTCAAAGGATCGTTTCTGGATCACTGGGAAGATCTAAATCGACGATGGCGCCACAGAGAAGAGGTAAGCACATTTCTTTTCTCAAAATTGCATTGAAATATGATAATTATAGATAAAAATGTGAATTGAGTACATATTTTTTATTGTTACAGTTAGAGGTCGAGGGAATCAACCACAACCAAACCCTGTTATTCCTGACATCCCTCCCGACACTCCCACAATTTCTCAACATCCCTCAGGTAGTCAAGAAGATTTAGCAGCCCAAATAGTTTAAAACAAAATTGAAATTGATTATTTAATCAAAACAATGAGGGATGCACAATATACAAACCCCCACCATGCCTCTCTTGCAAACACATGTTGGAGTTATTACTTGTTCAAATTGATGCAGCAATGGGGCAAATTGATCGTTGGACAACTTACAAAGAGGATTGTAGGGTTTATTATTCCAACAAATTGTTATATGTGGATGTAAAGAAAAAATAAATTTCAAAAGAACTCATATGCGCCTTATTCATAGACCCCCATACTAATATTAATATTCCATTGACATGTAAATAATTTCCCATCCATTGGTGCAATAATAATTTGATTAGAAATAATTTTTGTGACTAATGGTGGGTGGTGTTTGATTTTAAACCTTGTAATAAAAACGAGGTGCCACTATACTTTCTGAGGAAACTCTATTGCAAGTTTATCCTCAACGAGATCCCAAATTATTTTGATTTCTGAGATTTCCAGGGCCGAGGAAAAGGATATGCACAGGATCTACCAGGTGCACAACGTGCACCTATTCAGCAAGGTAGATTCCCCACACAGAAGCACCCTCACCCTAAGATTGTCCCTCAAGCAGTGAAGGAGATAGTAGATATTGATACACTCCACACGCTTCAGGGGCTATCTATAAGCCTTGTTTGACCTACGAGGGATATTTCTGAGCCAGATGCTCGTGGAGGTACATAGAGTATTTGTTATCCAAAATTTTCCCCTCGAGGTAATTTTGATAACATGCATCAAATTCTTCATTCCCGAGCAAGTAGAATTAATTCAAGGCCCAAAATCATGTTTTTGGGGTCCCCTTGGCTTCTCTCTAGCTTCCCCATCCAAGGAAAAATCCAAGAAGTTAGAAAAAATCAAAAAAATGAAGTCGCAGGCTTGTTTTAAAGCATTGCGGGTCTAGAGGCTACGAATCGTACCAGTGTGGATCGTACTAAGGTTTGTCGTACCAGGTTTGGAGCTAAAATACAAAAGAATAATCTAAATTGGCTTTCTATGTCCCAGACCACACTAGTTCAACAGGGACGCGCAGGACGCGCAAAGCTAAAGCGGCCGTAGGCAGTAAAAATAAAAAAAGTGGAAGTTTTTGTCCCGCGCAGTCCATAGGACATCCAAGACAAAATTACACACGGGATGTGATCGGATGATTTTTCTACAAGTCAGTCTATTACAGGTGGTGTGGATGAAATTTTCTAGGACAATCAGGACAAAAGGATGCATGGGACGCGCAAAGGTGAAATTGCCGCACAAGGAGCCATAGGATGCAGAGAATACGAAGGTCAACAGCCTTCATGGCCCTGTCAACAGTAGACGCATAGAGACAAGGAGGCCCAAATAGGCTGATGTAGAAGAATGTGTCTGGGACATCTGCGACACGTTGACCCAATTTTACCGAAATAGCCGTAGCAAAGAGAGAAGTCAAAGTTTGACCTCCCAAACTTTAAATAGCAATAACTTTTGACTCCGAGCTCCGATTTTCATAAAATTGGACTTTCTGGAATGAGCACAAAATCCTATGCCTCAGAAAAAATATATTTTTAAATTTGATGAGGGTAGATATACTTAAATAAAATAAAAATATTCAGCTCCAATCAATTAATGCTCATTCTCATCAAATGATAGAAAACGCCTGGCAGACCCAAAATAGCTACTTGCACTTAGAAGGCCATAACTTTTGCATTTATCAACAAAATCACACAAAATTGGTACTGTTGGAATCATGGTTCTCAACTCAATGCACACCAATTAATAAATTCAGGATTTTATGATAAATAGATGGATATTTTTCATAAAACGTGGCCAGATTCATGACAGTGTTTTTATTTGGTAGTTGGGAGTGCAATCAAGAGGCATGGTCATCATTCTTTCTCTGTTTTGGAACCTGGGATAGTATGGAGAGCATTTTGTAAGTAACATACAATCATTCCACTCCATTTAATGCATCTTACAAGTGGTTGAAGGATAGATTTTGGGATTTCCATGTTCTCATTCTCTCTCTCTTCTCTTTTTTCTATAAATTGGAGTATTGGGCTCATGGTAGAAGGGGGGTAGTTTTGTTATAGCAAAGCTCTATAAAAATTACTTTGTGAAGTCAATGTGCTACATGCCCTTATAGTGGACTGCTTACATGGTGATCCAGGCCATTATCTTGTAACAGATTGAATTGTGCATATCATGAAGCAATAAAATACAAGTTTGTGGATGCATCTTCCCCTGCTGTGTTTTCTTGCATTCTTCTTGCCCCTTCAACCTTGATTACAAGTGTGTTGTGTCTAACTTATGCTCTTAAAAGGATCCATTATTATTGTGCATGTATGAAATATTGTTGTGAATGCATTTTCAAATTGTGGAGAATTGTTATCACCCCTTCTAGTATGCACTTTACTTCTAGTTTTCACACATTGGAAGACTACTCTCACACCCTCCTTTTCTGGTGTATCACCTCTGTAGTGTAGGATTTTATTTTTATGTATTCTTTCTCCTTAGTCCCTTGGAAAGTTAGATTAGGACAGTTATTTTTTCCTGCATTAGAGTAGATTGTGGCAGGTAGTTTAGGATAAAGAACCAACTTTCTCTAGAGGTCTATCTCAAGTAGCAAGTCCCGCAACTTGGAGCTAGTACCCATGTTATCCAATCATGCCAAGAACTCAAGTATATGCACTTGTGTAAACATAAGGGTGTTGTGATTCGGTGATAATAGTATTCCCTCAGGGAGTACTAGCATGAGGCCACATTTTTGCTTGTCATGTGGTAGAATATGTTTGGGGCCTAAGGAGGACGATACTTTCATGCGTACTAATTTTGGTGCACCTACTGCTAGGGATGAACACAATAATGTCACTATGTTAGATGTCCTTTTGAGTGAGACATTTGGATTACATTCATTGGCATCACCTTCGCAGGTAAATTTGTTACATTTTGTTATGTGTGTTACAAAATTTTTGGAGTACCTAATTTACTTATATATTCTAAATTTTGAAATAATTGTATTTGTACATGTACATAAATTGATATTACAGTGCGCGGGAGGTGCATCTTCATCCTGACCATAGGTGAAGAGCACCATGCATACACATACATTCACATAGGTAATTTATAATGTTAATTATGTAGAATTTTCACATACATGTGTGTGTGTGTGTGTGTGTGTGTGTGTGTGTGTGTGTGTGTGTGTGTGTGTGTGTGTGTGTGTGTGTGTGTGTGTGTATGAAGTCAACATCTTTATCAAACATGTATATCATGTGAGTTAGATGGACATATAAGAACATACATATATTTGAATTCAAAACTAGTATATATATATATATATATATATATACTAGTTTTGAATTCAAATATATGTATGTTCTTATATGTCCATCTAACTCACATGATATACATGTTTAATAAAGATGTTGAATTCACTAGACACCCCACCATCTCTGCGACATAAGTAGATAAAGGTGTTTCCACTACGATATCATCTGCTCAGCGATTCGCTGAAGTATTCAAACAACACGTAAATTTTGTTAAATTTTTTGTGTAATTCATATTATGTTAAATTACATGTTAGTAATGTCTTTCATTGTAGTATTATTAAATTATGTTAATAATGTCCTTCACTGTGTGTATGTAGTAGTTACCTGTGACAGGGCGCAACCTTTTTCATTTGATTCACAGGCGTGGCAGGGTAAAAACAATAGTTCTATATTGATAAAATTAGTTAAAATATTGTCATTATGTAGATATATGTACTTAGCTCTATTTTCACTAATTCTAATGTTAGATTTTCTGATCTTATGTGTATGTAGGGAACTTTAACCCCCTCCATTTTGACTTCGAGGGCACGGACTCCTCCATCTCGTCATCTTCGTACCCCCATTCGTACTGCAGGAGCTCCCGATGACTCATCTGAGCGTGAGATGCAAATTTGGAGTGATCGACAACTTGCGGTAAGTTTGTGTATTTATGTAAATACTTTCATTCTAGCATGGTCTTAAATACATGTTGAAAACATATATAAATTAAGTTTTGACAAAAAAACATTGTTTGCATTTACAGGCTCATCTACAGGTGAGTATTCAGTGGAAGATGACTTGAAGCATGGGCTCGGATGATCCAAAGTCATCTCATGGATCTCCATCTTCGCCTAAGGGAGGGCCTTCTTCAAGCAAGGCCAAGAGAGGGATATATTTTGATGAGTAGGAAATATATATGTCTTACATGACATTGTTTTTGTATGCCTATGTGCATGGCATTATATGTAAGCCTATATGGCATTTGAACTTGATGGTATATGACCTATTTGGGAATTTTTATATTTATTATGCACATTAAAATACTATTTGGAACTTGATAATTTTGTATGAGACCTTACATTTCTGAGATTATTTTCACATGAATCTAATATGATGTGCACTTGACAATATTTAAGACATTATGGATTATTTTTTCATTTATTGGTGATGTACATGTACTAGCATTTTCAATGTATAATATGCATCAAACTTTGGAAATTTAATATTTATATAATGTATGTATATAAAGAGTTACCTAATCTGAGTAATTATTCATTCAATTTATCAATGTGTATATGTGTATTTACCTTACTTGCGCTTCTTCTTGCTCATGGTCTCTTTGTACTAGTTCCTATCTTATCATGCACTTACTACATTCTTCTATGCTTCGTAGTCTTCTCCCCTATTAAAACACCTGACAGTCGTCACAATTTGATGCCTTTCATCTGTTGATATTTTGAGAATGTCTCTCCATATACATTACTCCAATGCTTGAGAATGTCTCCAGATGCAATGACATTCTGATTCAGACACTCAATGATTCTTGATTGTCTAATCATGTCCAATTCGTGTTACTACCTTTAAATCTATAGGAATTTCAAGTTATTTGGAAATCACATCACACCCTTCACTAGGCTTGATGACTACCCCTATCCTTTTTAAGGCACTTTTGAAAGCATCCATGGGTTTATCATAACATAAATTATCAATGAATGGAAGGTCACTAAGTCGTAGGCTAGCTGACTCCCATCCAGAACAAAACAAGAAAGATTTACTAGGTGATTGATAACTCTCGTGTGTTCTTAGACATACCCCTATCAAATTCATTCTTAAGCCAATCTATTCATTCAGGGATCTTAAGCAACTACGCCTAGACGAGGTAGCCCTACACTGACTCAGAATGCACTATTTTACACATTTACAAACAATAGGAAACCGAGAGAACCAAATGGAGATGGAGAAAACCATGAGATATTTTGTAGAGGGTACTGACGTGGAGCTCTTGGATCTGACAAGACATCTCTAGGTGCCACAGAGTCTGAGAAATCACATGTCGAAGATATAAGGTGTTTGGGCCTTAGGGCTCTTAAGCAACTACACCTGGATGGGGTAGCCCGAAAACACGGACAGCATAGGGAACCAAAAAAATGCCCCACTAGTGTTCACCAGGCCATACGGATGTGTTGGCCCAAACGGTTCGGTCCCACAAGCTACCGTTCGCAAAATACAACATCTAACAGCCTTACATTGACTTAGACTACACTATTTCACGTGTTTACAAACAATAGGATAGTGAGAGAACCGAATGGAGATGGAGAAAACTGCGAGACACTTTCATAGAGGGCCCTGACATGGAGATCTCAGATCTAAAGAGACATCTCTAGGTGCCACGGAGTCTGAGAAATCACCCGTCGAAGATATGGAGTGTTTGGGCCTCAGAGCTCTTAAGCGACTACACCCAGACGAGGTAGCCCAAAAGCACGGGGAGCATAGGGAACCAAAAATAAATCCTCTACTAGCATTCACCAGGACACCCTGATGTTTTGGCATAGTTGGTTTCGGTCCCATGAGCTTCCTGTTTGCAAACTACAACCTCTGGAAGCCCTACACTGACTCAGACTGCACTATTTCTCGCGTTTGCAAACAATAGCACAACGAGAGAACTGGATGGAGACATGGAAAAAACCATAAGAGCCTTTCTTATAGGGCCCTGACATGGAGCTCTTGGATCTAACGACACATCTCTAGGTGCCATGGAGTCTGAGAAATCACTTGTCAAAGATATGGCGTCTTTGGGCCTCAGGGCTCTTAAGTGACTACGCCCAGACGGGGTAGGCTGAAAGCATGGGGAGTGTAGGGAACCAAAATTAATCCACCACTAGTATTCACCAAGCCACCTCAATGTGTTGGTGTAGTGGGTTCGGCCCACGAGCTTCCGTTTGCAAAATACAGCATCTGACAGCCTTACACTGACTTAGAATGCACTATTTCACACATTTACAAACAATAGGACATCAAGAGAACCGAAAGGAGATGGAGAAAACCACGAGATAATTTTTTAGAGGGCCTTGACATGGAGCTCTTGGATCTGATGAGACGTCTCTAGGTGCCATGGAGTCTAAGAAATCACATGTTGAAGACATGGCGTGTTTGGGCCTCAGGGCTCTTAAGTGACTACGCCTGGACGAGGTAGCCCGAAAGCACAGGGCAGTGTAGGGAACCAAAAAAAGCCTCCAATAGTGTTATCTAGGCCATATGAATGTGTTGGCCTAGACGGTTTAGTCCCACAAGCTATCGTTTGCAAAATACAGCATCTAGCAGCCTTACACTAACTTAGACTACACTATTTCACATCGTTTACAAACAATAGGACAGGGAGAGAACCGGATGGAGACAGAGAAAACCATGAGAGGTTTTCATAGAGGGCCCTAACATGGAGCTCTCATGTATCTAACAAGATGTCTCTAGGTTCCACGGAGTTCCAAAAATCACTCGTCGAAAATATGGCATGTTTGGGCCTCAGGGCTCTTAAGTGACTACACCTGGACGGGGTAGCCCGAAAGCACAGGGGAGCATAGGGAACCAAAAAGAATGCTCCACTAGCATTCACCAGGCCATACAGATGTGTTGGCCTATATGGTTTGGTCCCAAAAGCTACCATTTGCAAAATACAGCATCTATTAGCCTTACACTAACTTAGACTACACTATTTCGTGCAGCTACAAATAATAGGACAACGAGAGAACCAAATGGAGACGGAGAAAACCACGAGAGGATTTTGTAGAGCACCCTAACATGGAGCTCTCAGATCTAACAAGACATCTCTAGGTGCAACAGAGTCCGAGAAATCACCCGTCGAAGATATGGTGTGTTTGGGCCTCAGGGCTCTTAAGCGACTACGCCCAGACATAGTAGCTTGAAAGCACGGGGAGCGTAGGGAACCAAAATAAAACCTCCAATAGTATTTACCAGGCCACCCCAAGATGTGTTTTCATAGTTTTTTTGGTCCCACGATCTTCCGTTTCCAAACTACAACCTCTGACATCCCTACACTGACTCAGACTACACTATTTCTCGTGTTTACAAACAATATCACAGCAAGAGAACCGAATGGAGATGGAAAAAACCGCAAGCTTATTTCATATAGGTCCCTAGCATGGAGGTATCAGATCTGAGGAGACATCTCTAGGTTCCATGGAGTCTGAGAAATCACATGTCGAAGATATAAGGTGTTTGGGCCTAAGGGCTCTTAAGCGACTACGCCGGACGGGGTAGCCTGAAAGAATGGGGAGCGTAGGTAACCAAAATGAAGCCTCCAATAGTGTACACTAGGCCACCCTGACGTGTTGGAGTAGTTGGTTTGGTCCCACGAGCTTCCGTTTGCAAACTACAACATCTGGCAAGCCTTACACTGACTCAAACTGCACTATTTCACGCGTTTACAAACAATAGGACTGCGAGAGAACCAGATGGAGACAAAGAAAACCATGAGAGAATTTCATAGAGGGCCCCAACATGGAGCTCTCGGATCTGACGAGATGTCTCTAGGTGCCACGGAGTCCGAGAAATCACATGTTGAAGATATAAGGTGTTTGGGCCTCATGGCTCTTAAGCGACTACGCCCGGACAGGGTAGCCTGAAAGCACGGGGAGCATAGGGAACCAAAAAAAATCCTCCACTAGCGTTCACTAGGCCACCTCGATGTGTTGGTGTAGTTGGTTCGGTCCCACAGGCTTTCGTTTGCAAACTATAGCATCTAACAAGCTTATAATGACTCAGACTGCAGTATTTCGTGCATTTACAAACAATAGGACAGCGAGAGAACCAGATGAAGATGGAGAAAACCATGAGAGGATTTCGTAGAGGGATCTGATGTAGAGCTCTTAGATCTGACGAGATGTCTCTAGGTGCCACGAAGTCTGAGAAATCACATGTCGAAGATATAAGGTGTTTGGGCCTCAGGGCTCTTAAGCGACTATGCCCCTGGGTAGCCCGAAAGCATGGGCTAGTTAGGGAACCAAAAATGAAATGCCTCCACTAGTGTTCACCAAGCCATAAGAATGTGTTGGCTGTAGATGGTTCGGTCCCACAAGCTACCGTTTGCAAAATACAACATCTAGCAGCCTTACACTGACTTAGACTACACTATTTCGCGTGTTTACAAACAATAAGACAACGAGAGAACCGGATGGAGACAGAGAAAACCACGAGAGGATTTCATATAGGGCCCCGACATGGATCTCTTGGATCTAACGAGACATCTCTAGGTGCCATGGATTTCGAGAAATCACCTGTCAAAGATATGGCGTGTTTGGGCCTCAGGGCTCTTAAGCGACTACGCCCAGACGGGGTAGCCCGAAAGCACGGGGAGCGTAGGGAACCAAAATGAATGCTCCACTAGTGTTCACTAGGACCATACGAATGTGTTTTCCTAGATGGTTCGGCAGTCCCACAAGCTACCATTTGCAAAATACAACATCTAACAGCCTTACACTAACTTAGACTACACTATTTCACGCGTTTACAAACAATAGGACAACGAGAGAACCGGATGGAGACGGAGAAAACTACAAGAGAGATTTCTTATAGAGGGCCCTAACATGGAGCTGTTTGAATCTGACAAGATGTCTCTAGGTGCCATGGAGTTCGAGAAATCATTCGTCAAAAATATGGCGTGTTTGGGCCTCAGGGCTCTTAAGCGACTACGCCTGGACGGGGTAGCCTAAAAGCACAGTGTTCACCAGGAGACGTAGGGAACCAAAACGAATGCTCCACTAGTCTTCACCAAGCCATACCTGATGTGTTGGCCTAGACAGTTTGGTCCCACAAGCTACCGTTTGCAAAATACATAGCATCTAGTAGCCCTTACACTAACTTAGACTACACTATTTCACACGTTTACAAACAATAGGACAACGAGAGAACCGGATGGAGATGGAGAAAACCGCGAGAGGATTTCATAGAGAGTCTTGACGTGGAGCTCTCGGACCTGACAAAAAATTTCTAGGTGTCATGGAGTCTAAAAAATCACCCGTCGAAGATATGGCATTTTGGGCCTTAGGGCTCTTAAGCGACTACGCCTGGACGGGGTAGCCCGAAAGCACGGGGAGCGTAGGGAACCAAAACAAATCCTCCAATAGTGTTCACTAGGCCACCCCAATGTTTTTTCATAGTTTTTTTAGTCCCATGATCTTCTGTTTCCAAACTACAGCCTCTAGCATCCCTACACTGACTCAGACTGCACTATTTCTTGCATTTATAAACAATAGCATAGCGAGAGAACCGAATGGAGATGGAAAAAACCATGAGATTATTTCATATAGGGCCCTGAGCATGGAGGTCTCAGATCTAGAGGAGACATCTCTAGGTTCCATGGAGTCTGAGAAATCACATGTCGAAGATATAACATGTTTGGGCCTTAGGGCTCTTAAGCGACTACGCCCGGACAGGGTAGCCCGAAAGCACGAGGAGCATAGGGAACCAAAAATAATCCTCCACTAGTGTTCACCAGGCCACCCTAATGTGTTGGCATAGTTGGTTTGGTCCCACGAGCTTCCGTTTGCAAACTACAACAAGTCTGACAGCCTTACACTGACTCAAACTGCACTATTTCACACGTTTACAAACAATAGGACAGCGAGAGAACCGGATGGAGATGGAGAAAACCATGAGAGGATTTTGTAGAGGGGCCCTGACATGGAGCTCTCAGATCTGACGAGATATCTCTAGGTGCCATGGAGTCTGAGAAATCACATGTCGAAGATATAAGGTGTTTGGGCCTCATGGCTCTTAAGCGACTATGCCCGGACAGGGTAGCTCGAAAGCACGGGGAGCATAGGGAACCAAAAAAAAATCCTCCACTAGCATTCACCAAGCCACCTCGACATATTGGTGTAGTTGGTTTGGTCCCATGAGCTTTCATTTGCAAACTACAGCATCTAGCAACCTTACACTGACTCAGACTGCACTATTTCATGCGTTTACAAACAATAGGACAACGAAAGAACCAGATGGAGATGGAGAAAACCATGAGATGATTTCATAGAGGGCCTCTGACATGGAGCTTGTTGGATCTGACGAGATGATCTCTAGGTGCCACAAAGTTGAGAAATCACCCATGTCGAAGATATAAGCATGTTTGGGCCTCAAGGCTCTTAAGCGACTACGCCCGGACGAGGTAGCCCAAAAGCACGGGGAGCATGTAGGAAACCAAAAATAAATGCTCCACTAGTGTTCACCAGGCCATCCAGACATGGTTGGCGTAGATGGTTTGGTCCCACAAGCTACCGTTTGCAAAATACAGCATCTAGCAGCCTTACATTGACTTAGACTACACTATTTTGTGTGTTTGCAAACAATAGGACACTCGAGAGAACCAAATGGAGATGGAGAAAACCATGAGAGATTATTTTGTAGAGGGCCCTAACATGGAGCTCTCGGATCTAACGAGACATCTCTAGGTGCCACAGAGTCTGAGAAATCACCCGTCAAAGATATGGCGTGTTTAGGACCTCAGGGCTCTTAAGTGACTACGCCTAGACGGGGTAGCCCGAAAGCACGGGGAGCATAGGGAACCAAAATGAAGCCTCCACTAGCATTCACTAGGCCACCCCAACATGTGTTGGCATAGTTGGTTCGGTCCCATAAGCTTCCATTTGTAAAATACAGCATCTAGCAACCTTACACTGACTCAGACTACACTATTTCATGCGTTTGCAAACAATAGGACAGCGAGAGAACCGGATGGAGATGGAGAAAACCGTGAGATTGATTTTGTAGAGGGCCCTGACATGGAGATGTTGGATCTGACGAGACGTCTCTAGGTGCCACGGAGTTCTGAGAAATCACCTGTCGAAGATATGCCATGTTTGGGCCTCAAGGCTCTTAAGTGGACTACGCCTAGGATGAGGTAGCCCAAAAGCACGGGGAGTGTAGGGAACTGAAACAAATCCTTCCACTATAGCATTTACCAAGCCATCCTGATGTGTTGGTGTAGATGGTTCGGTCCCATGAGCTACCCTTTGCAAAATATAACGTCCTGACAGCCTTACACTGACTCAGACTACACTATTTCTCGCGTTTGCAAACAATAGCACAGCGATAGAACAAAATGGAGATAGAGATAAATTCATGAAATTACTTTCATATAAGGGCCTTAACATGGAGGTCTCGGATCATAACAAGACATCTCTAGATGCCACGGAGTCTGTGAAATCACCCGTTGAAGATATAACATGTTTGGGTCTTAGGCTCTTAAGCGACTAAGCTCGAACAAGGTAGGCCTGAAAGCACGGGGAGCATAGGGAACCAAAACAAATCCTCCACTAGCATTCACCATGGCCACCTTGACATATTTTCCGTAGTTGGTTCAGTCCCATGAGCTTCCGTTTGTAAAATACAACATCTGGCAGCCTTACACTAACTCAGATTGCACTGTTTCACGCGATTACAAATAATAGGATAGCGAGATCACCGAAAGGATATGGATATAAACCGTGAGAGATGATTTCATAGAGGTCCTTGATTTAGAGGTTTCGGATATAACTAGATATCTCTAGGTTCCATGGAGTCTGAGAAATCACCCATGTCAAAGATATAATGTGTTTGGGCATCTCAGGGCTTTAAAGCGACTATGCCCGGATGAGGTAGCCCGAAAGCACAGGGAAGCATAGAGAACCAAAAAAAATGCTCCACTAGCATTTACTAGGCCATACGTACATGTATTGATGCCTAGACAGTTCGGTCCCACAAGCTACCATTTGCAAAATATAGCATCTGGCAGCCTTACACTGACTTAAACTACACTATTTCGCACGTGTTTGCAAACAATAGGACAACAAGAGAAAACAGATCGGAGATGGATAAAGCCACGAAACAATTTCGTAGAGGTCCCCCGGACAGCAAGGTCTTGGATCTGAATGAGACATATCTATGTGCCACGGAGTCTGAGAAATTACCCATTAAAGATATGACATGTTTTGGGTCTCAGTGCTATTAAGGGACTACGTCCGAACGGGGTAGCCCGAAAGCACGAGTGAATGTAGGTAACCAAAACAAATCCTCTCCTAGTGTTTACCTGGCCACCACGAACATGTTGGCCTAGACGGTTTTGTCACCATAGAGATTTTGTTTGTTAAGTACATTGTGTCTAACAACCTTACAATGACTCAGAGTGCACTATTTCGACGCGTTTGTAAATAATAGGACAACGAGAGATCACCGGAATAGATATGGATAAAACCGTGAGAGAATTTCATAGATGGCCCCGATGTGGAGATATCAGATCTGATGAGACATCTCTAGGTGCCACGAAATTCTGAGAAATCACCTCGTCAAAGATATAACATGTTTTGGCCCTTAGGGCTCTTAAAGCGACTATGCCCAGATGAGGTAGCTCGAAAGGACGGGGAGCATATGGACCCAAAGACGAAGCCTCCACTACCATTCACCAGGCCATCCGGATATGTTGGCATAGAAGGTTTGGTCCCACGAGCTATCCAAAATATAGCACTTGACAACCTGACACTTACTCAGACTACACTATTTCACGTGTTTGATAACAATAAGACAACGAGAGAACACAATGGATATGGATAAAACTATGAGAGGATTTCATAGAGGGTCCTGACATGGAGGTTTCAGATCTGACGGGTGATTCCTCAGACTCTGTGGCACCTAGAGAAATCTCCTCAAATTTGAAACCTCCATGTTGAGGCCATCTATGAAAGCCTTTCGTGGTTTTGTCCATATCCATTTGGTTCTCTCGCTATGTTATTGTTTACAAACACACGAAATAGTATAGTTTGAGTTAGTGTAAGGATGCTTTCTCATGTTGTCCTATTAGATACATATAGCTTCAATGAGTGATTTCTCAAACTCCATGGCACCTAGAGACATCTTATCATGATCTGAGGTGGTCCATAGTCAAGGCCCACTACGTGGAGCCTCTTGCAATTTTGTCCATATCCTTACGGTGATCTCAATGTCCTATATCTTTACAAACGTGCTGACCCTAGTGTAGTCGTAGTTAGCTGTAAGGTTGCTTTCTTGTTAGGTGCATTAGATACATATATCTTCGACAGGGGATTTATCTAACTCCATGGCATCTAGAGACATCTCATTAGATCCGAAGACCTCCATTTCAAGGCCCTCTGCATGAAGAGTCCTCTCGCGGTTTTTCTCAATATTCTTCCAGTGATCTCACGTTGTCCTATTGTTTGTAAACACGTGCGAAATAGTGAAATCTGAGTCAGTGTAAGGTTGATAGATGCTATATTTTTCAAATGGTATCTTGTGGGACCGAAAAATTATACATCAACATGTCAAGATGTCCTAGTGAACACTAGTAGAGGCTATCGTTTTGGTTCCCTACACTCCCTATGTTTTTGGGCTACCCCGTTCAGGCGTAGTCACTTAAGAACCGTGAGGCCCAATCACTTTATATCTTCGACATGTGATTTATCAGACTCCATGGCACCTAGAGACATCTCCTTAGATCTGAGGCCTCTATGCCAAGGCCCCCTACGAAATCCTCTTGTGGTTTTCTCTGTCTCCATCAAGTTCTCTTGTTGTGTTATTGTTTGTAAACGTGAGAAATAATGCAGTCTGAGTCAATGTAGGGCTGCTAGAGGTTGTAGTTTGCAAACGGAAGCTCGTGGGACCTAAAAAATATGCCAACACATCGGGGTGGTCTTGTGAACTCTAGTGGAAGCTTTGTTTTGGTTCCCTACGCTCCTCGTGCTTTCGGGCTACCCCGTCCGATTGTAGTCGCTTAAGAGCCATGAGGCCCAAACACACCATATCTTCAACATGTGATTTCTCAAACTCCATGGCACCTAGAGCTATCTCTTTAGATCCAAGAGCTCCATTTTAAGGCCCTCTACAAAATCCTCTCGCAGTTTTCTCCTTCTCCATCTGGTTCTCTCGCTGACCTATTGTTTGTAAACATGCGAAATAGTGTAGTCTAAGTCAGTGTAAGGTTGTTAGATGTTGTATTTTGCAAACGGTAGCTTGTGGAACCGAACTATCTAGGCCAACATATCCATATGGCTTCGTGAAAAATATTGGAGCATTCGTTTTAGTTCCCTACACTGCCCATGCTTTCGGGCTACCCTGTCCGGGCGTAGTCGCTTAAGAGCCTTGAGGCCCAAACACACCATATCTTCGACATGTGATTTCTCAGACTCCGTGGCACCTAGAGATGTCTCGTCAGACCTGAGAGCTCCATGTGAAGGCCCTCTACAAAAGTCTCTATTGGTTTTCTCTATCTACATCTGGTTCTCTCGTTGTCCTATTATTGTAAACACGAGAAATAGTGCATTCTAAGTTAGTATAAGGCTGTCAGACATTGTATTTTGCAAACGGAAGCTCGTGGGACTGAACCAACTACGCCAATACGTTGAGGTGGCCTGGTGAACGCTAGTGGAGGATTTTTTTTGGTTCCCTATGTTTCCCATGCTTTTGGTCTACCCAATCTGAGCGTAGTCGCTTAAGAGCCTTGAAGCCCAAACACGTCATATCTTCGACGAGTAATTTCTCGAACTCTATGGCACCTAGAGATGTCGCGTCAGATCCGAGAACTCCATGCCGGAGCCCTTTACGAAAGCCTCTCATGGTTTTCTCTATCTCCATTTAGACTGAGTCAGTGTAAGGTTGTCCATTGCCAATCACCGGAATAATATAGGTGGTTCATACAATATAGGTGGTGAAATGAGAATTTTAATAAGATATGTTTACAATATAGGTGGTGAAATGAGAATTTTTATTTTTTGTTACTTTCTAATATTTAATTTTTCTTAGCTTGACTTGGCTTTGAGAATAATAAATTATCTACTGGCAGTGTCAACCACGTGAAGGTGGAAGCTTTTTTGGCACCACTAACCTACATAAACATGTTAGTAAGTAATTAAATAGAATTTTAAATCATACAAAATTTAAACAAAATCATTTAAGTAAATATTCAAATGAAATTCATGAAGAACATACCTTTGAAAATTCAATCCAATGAATCACAAGGATCAACTCTATTCTTGACAGTAGCAAGAATTGTTTCATAATCTTATCCATGAACCTTCCACATATTTGTGTTTGATGGTCGACCTCAATATTTGATCAATTTAATATTTGTTTCAAGGACCAAATGTGAATAGTGAAGTATCTTTCGATGTAAACAACCAAATGTTTGATTTTTTTATAGGATATCATCAAAGCCAAGTTCCAATGACTACCACTGATCCAGTGGGATACTCAAGGTCTTCACCATCAATGACTGTAGAAGTCAATTTATTTCCCCTCTACACAATGAGATAAGTATTTTGTTCCCTCTTCGTTAAATTTTGTCGCAATAACTGCAAAAATGTTCCCTATGTATCACAAAGTAAAACTATTTAGTCAATTTATAAATACATTAAGAGTTGACCATTTAATAATTTATAAATCTAAAATATGGCATATACATATATGTATGTACCTTGTTGCACTTAATCAGAGACTTGGTCAAAGTTAGGTGATGTTGTCATTTGATCTGAAGACCCTGCAAGTTGTATTGCTCGTGGAACTTGATATGTGTCGAGTGGAATTAGAGGTATACAAGTCCACTCATCCACCCACTACTGTGACTCACATTCATTCCATGCAAAATCAATGCATGATATACAAAAACATGTCATGCACCTAGTATAAATAGTCCAAGCGTTTGCATCTGAACTACGGAACGAGTGCATATCACTTAATCCTGCAACTATCATACAATTTTCAAAGTTTGTCAAATGTTATTGATCTATCAACCAAAAATATCTACAAACCGTTGATCTCTCTTGAGATTCATGGCCCATATTCTTGACACACCAATCAACAATGATTTTTACATCTATAAATTTAGCACCATCCTTGAACTTTAACTCTTCTCTTGCAAGTGCTCTTTTCATACATGCTCCTACACCATCATGCTCTCCTTTTCCATGCCTTACCTCAGTAAAACTCCAAATATGTTGTAAATTTGTTTCTTTGTGCATCCTGCTTAGCCAATAAAACATCTGCGCATTCTTGAATTTTGATGTGCAGTTGTCCGACCAAATGTAATGTTAATCGAAACTAATGTTCCTCTCATTCAAGTTCGCATAAAACACCTGGAAACACCCTTGTACATATTCTGTAGAAAGAGTCTGATCATCACTAATGTAGAAATGATAATCTCTTAATATTTTTTGATCTTGTTTAGTGCTTTCAGGAGAGTGCATGAATGTTATATGCACGAAAATAGAAGCTTGCACTGAGTTATAATATTGAGATTGAACCTCTATTTGTGGCTGCAATATGTAATTCTCTGTGAAGTCAACTACTGAAACAATAGTACCAAGTGGGAATGTTTCCTTGCTTAACTTGAATTTTTCATCCAACCATCGAGCTCTATGTGTGTGCCTTGCATACTCAAAATAAAATTCCTCTCTAAATTTGACCATATATTCTGATACATGTAATTGTTTTATAACAAGCTCACACGTCTTAGATTCTTTTCTATCTTTTAATTGATATGCCACCGATTTATATTTGGTGAAATCAACCAATTCTTTTCCTCTTGAATATGTACTCTCCTCGTGGATACAACTTTTCAGCTTTGGAAAGCCACTGCATACATTGCACGTTCCATCCAAGCATGTTTTGTTATAAAAAATTATATTGTTGATTTTTCAAAAAATATTTTCGAAATAAATTCTCTTGAAGATTTTTGTGGGACATTTATTCTGCACTCCTGCAACATGATGTTAGTATGCAAAACACTACATATTTGACAAAAAACATCATAATGCATTGAAAATTCAACATGATGCCTACAACAACAAGTGGTACGTGAGTGATTGATTTTCACATTGTTGGTCGTCAAATAGGACTTTATGAAGAGCAACAGTCAGGGGACAATAAGTCCCTCCTCTTTAATGGGAGAGGTTCCCTTATTCAGAAACGAACCTATTTACAAATATACAAAACATGATTTTCTGGTTGAACTTGGATATAACGAAAGTGTTTTCTATAAAGATCATCAATTACAAAAGGATTGAGGAATGAGAAAACGAGAATGAGCACAAAGGAAACATGTAGAATTATAGATAATAGAGTAATTCTTTATGTATGCGAAGTTACAGTGAATTGAAACAAGATCATTTGTATCATATAAATAAGATGGAATTTAAAGATACAAAGTTCTGTAAATAACATCTGCCAGAACACAAAGTTTCTTGACATAACACAGACAAATGATCTTCACAAAATTAAATGAAAGCTTGGGGATAAAAGAGATCAGATCGACAAAGAATGAAAAGCCATTTTGTATTGATTTCTTTATGATATATTTACACTTTCAGAAAATAAGCCAAGTTCCCATTCCACAAAATGGCGTGGAGAGGCCATTATATAGCTTACAAATCAGTTACTCTTGGTAACCACTTCTTTTAACTAAATATTAGTTAAGGATTGCCAATCGCAATACCTCAACTTATTACAATGAATCTGAGAAAAATAATTAGAAGAGAAGAGAAGAACAAGGAGAAGAAGACAGGTGGTTATGACTGGAAGGGACCCACTGACTTCAAAATCTGCTGCTTGAATCTCTTCAATGCCTCGGCTATTTCTCTGCCACGGGGGACTGACGTGTTGGCTATAGACTGAGTCCAAAATCTGAGGCACTTCTCCATTTCCTTATCAAACTCGACATGAGTATGATAGTCTTTATTTTCTTCTTCAATGGCAGACTGAAGAGAGAAAATCTCCTTCATTTTCTCTTTGGAAATGGAGCTTTCCTTGAATAGATTATCTTTGACAAAAGCTCTAAATTGAGCTTTGATTTCTTGCAAGGAAAAAGGCACACCAGAAGTTTCATCCTGAAGATGACAATGTATATCTTTGAAATCAGATACAACCAGTGTCTTGAAAGCCTCACCCTTTTGACAGCTATTCTTCAGTTCCCCCAAAGCCTCCTCCAAAACTTTGATTTTCCACTCCACGCTGTAAACATAGGATTCTGACAGATTATCCTTTGCATCACCAAAAACCTTACTTGCCAATAAAACATTCTCATCTGTCTGTCCCATGAGACAGAGGTCTACTATGCAACTGCTCCAAAGTTTGAGCTCTTTATCCATGATCTCGATAGTGGAGGAGATCTTCTGTTGCAATTTGTTCACCTTTCCATGGAGTTTGAAAGCTTCATCAATAAAGTTCAATCCTGCAACAAGCATATCTTCCACCATGGCCTCCATAGCTCTGCCATAGACGAAATACTTGTGCATGTCTTTGATACTCTGTACCTCATCTTGGCTCAAAATTATAGGTGGCGGAAGGGTAGTCAGTGGGGTAGGGTCCAAAACTTTGTCCTTAGACAAAAGATATTTGATCAAACCAGTGAGAATCTGGGCTTGTTCCTCCAACTGTTCAATAGTTTGTTGCCCTTTCTCTACCCTCCCAATGACTCTTGTGACCGTTTCCTGGAGATTATGGATCTCACCTTCAGGAGTAGAGTCTCCCATTGGAATCCTTGAGAGTTCTAGGTCAGATGCCTGTAAGTCCTGCTCTGATTTATCTACTGTAGGCTTAGCAATCTCCAGGAATTGCTGACCCTAAGCATCAGACACTATCCTGGAGGTGATTCTGGCTTTTTTGGCGCGAGAAGGAGTAGTGCCTAACAAGGCTGCCACAACATCAAAATTTGGCCCTAAGCTCCGAGAGGAAGATTTCCTTTTCCTACTGTCAACAAAAGGTTGCACCCATGCAAAAGAGGAAGAGGAAGCAGCAGGAGGGGCAAGAGGACCAAGAGACAGAGAGCTCATGACGCTCAAGGTTTGCACAACTGTTGTCTCAAGTTGAGATGTGAGTGGGGCGCTTGAGACAATTGCTGCAGAGGAATCAATAGCACTTGGAAGTTCAGTGCTTTGGACTTCCTTATCTTTATCCGTTGGAGCTTCAAGAGCATTTGTAGGGGCTGACACTTCACTCTCTTCACTTTCACTGAGAACAATAATGTTCTCTGGTCCCAGAGGCACTTCTTCCTTCTTTCTCTGAGAATCATTTTCCACAGGCTCCTTCTTAACCTCTTTGAATTTCTTCTGGTATACTTGAGTGGATGAAGGAGTAGAAGCTGCAGGTCCTTGTGTTGATGAGGCAGGAGGGGTTTGTGTAGGTGTGTCTAACATGGGAGTCGATGCTTCCCTCCTTGGTGTTGAAACATCCTTAGAGGAGGATTCTCCTGAGTGCCTTCCAAGCTCTCGAATTTTCTTATCAAACCAGACCTTAGTCCTGACTAAGACTGGAGCTAGGATCTCGGCCAGATCATCTTTCTCTTTCTTGTTCCAATCCAAGTCCTCCAAGGGAGTGTGCTTAACCACATTGTCATACTCATATGAGTATAGATCAGATTTGTCATCTTGTAGCCCTTTAGGAACTTGGTACAAGCCGAGTTCTTGTATCAATTGCAGAGAGAACCTGCCATAATGCCTCCTTCTAGGCTCAAAATCATCGGCACAGACAGCCCAATAGTATTTTGTATCTACCCTATGATGATAGCTTATCTTGATGTTCTGCTCAATGAACTTCTTCAAGTCGAAGCAAGTTCTTGGCTTGAAGAAATGAACAGTGATGGGAACCAGGGCTCTTTCTATATTTTGTGCGTCCAGGGCTGTTTTACAAGTGTAATTTCCCAAAGAGATGGGAATGTGCAAACCAGTAATCTTCTTGTCTCTGCAGGTTCTGTGTAATTTGTCTAATTGCCTGCATACTTCTATCAAAGCCATTTTATCACTGCAGAACATGGGAAGCCTCAGAGGGGTGCTCTCATAGCCAGCAAGCTTGATATAGGATAATTTTCTGAATTGAATAAAATAGGCACTGTAGTGCGACATCAGATTCATGGCTTCGTCAGAAAACCTTCTAGCAGTGTCACCTTCAAGAAGCCTGACCACGTACATGGTGAAAGCATCATTTACCCTTCAGAAATTGCGATTGCTGGTCTCTAGGGTGAACTGCGGGCAGTAGGCATATACAGGATCATCCTTGTGGGCATCAATGTAAGAAAAACCAAACCATTGCCTTGATGCCGCCAAAGTATACATCAGGTATGAAGTCATGTAGAACTTCTTCGTTTGTTGTACATTGGACAGCTGCTCCGCCAAGTTCATGCTGATGATTTCCACCCAGTTGATATTTTGAGTTCCCTCGCACACCATGCTGATGAGCGGGCACATCCAGAAATGGAATTCGTTAGTAGAGGGTAAGCCCATAACCCGAGCCTGTAAGATTGTAAAATCTGAGAATTCTTCATTGAAATCAGCCCAGAAAAGAGTCTTGGATAGACGAGATGCTCCCTTCTTAGGGTTCTTTAGCCAGGACTTCGCCACCCGCGCCTTGTATTTGTCGCTGTCTTGATTGAATAGGGCCTGTGCTTGATCCTGGGAAACAAATATGGCATTATCCGTTTCTAAAATCCTCAGTGCAGTGCTAATGGCGGCGGCGTCCAATTTGGCGATGAGTTCCCTGTGTACGTTGGTTAATTCACTCGAATCAGGGTCGAAGTGAGCTCTGCATGAAAGCACTGTATCAGCACATTGCACCGAGATTGGGAAACCCCCAGCGAAAGCCAAACCGCTGTCGTGAATCATTTGTGTCATAGGTGTAGGATTCGCATCTGCCAACCTTGCCCAAAAATCACCAAAGTCAAGATGACGAGCTTCACTGTCCCCAATATTGGGAACGACAGACTCTAGTGGTGAGATTTGTTCCTGTCCCTGAAATTTGATCTTCATATTGATAGTAATTCGGAGGGTAGAGCCGCAAACTAAACTCGGGAAGGAATTACAGAGGGAAGGGATACATGCGCAGGATTTTAGATTGTAAGGGTTCGAGCAAAGGATAGCATGGAAGCAGTGTGAAAAATGCAAAGGGGGTTCACTCGTTATATAGCGGATTAGGAGAGAGATATAATGAATGCGCATTTAATACATACCTACAAATTTGAATAAGCATGATATTTGGGTAGAGCAGGAAAAATAAGCACGAATGGCACTTGGTTCATTTGGGACATGTAAGACGCGAATGCGTGAAACACGCGGCTCGGGCTATTCGGGCGAAGTGGGGAAAAGATACACAAATGCCTTTTGGGACATGCGGGAAAAAAGTGTGTGAAACACGTGACTCGGGCGATTCGGGTGAAGTGGGGAAAAGACGCACAAATGTCTTTTGGGACATGCGGGACAAAACTGCGCGAAACACACGACTCGGCCGGATCGAACGAAAATGTGACAATAGGTCTGGGCAAACTTGGGACTTGGGACATTTGGGACGTGAAAGCACGTAGTACGCGGTTCAAGTGATTCATCCGAAAATGGAACAACTTGCCCATTTTAACTTAGGAGATTTGGGACGTGAAAGCGTGAAGTACGCGGTTCAGGTGATTTGGCTGAAAATGGAACAACTTGCAAAATTGAACTTGTGACATTTGGGACGTGAAGTTCCGATGGGCCTGAAAAGGACAAACTTCGGGGGAAACCGGCCGATTGGGGAACAGAGCGCCCGTTTGAACTTGGGACACGCAGGACAAAAATGTCTGACAGGCCCAAAAAAGACACAAAATGACCCAAAAACGCATATTTTCTCAATCTCTTGACTTTTAACATTGAGTACAATAGAGAAGACACTTAAAAATCAAAAATTTGAAATTTTCATTTTCTTACGAGTAGGGCAATTTTGAGTGGACAACAGCTGGCTCCTTCTGGGGATGACTTGGCATAAATTTAAGGAATGAGACAAGGTAAGAAATTAGACAAACTCGGGGAAGTAGACCAGTACCTTATCCATTGGGCCACGGAGTCAAAAAGAAAATCAATACAGAGGACAACACACCAAAACAAAAAGGAAAGAAAAACAAAAAGCTGTACAGAATATACAAAGGAATCCCTAAACACCTAAGACTTGAACAACTTAAGGTACTGCCCACTATAAGGAAGTGGGAGAGGAGAACCATCCATGTAATCAAGATAAAAGGAGTTCTTACCAGCAAAGTGTCTGATCTTGAAAGATCCGAGCCAAAGGGAATCAAACTTGCCATGGCTGCCACGAGGTTCATGCCTTTTATCCCACAACAACACAGTGTCTCCAACTTGGAAATCTCTGAACCTGGCTTTCTTATCAAACATGACCTTTACCTTCTGCTGGTGAACAGATATCCTATCAGCAACATCCAATCTGTCCTCATTCAGTTTGTGAAGGTACATAATTCTCTTATCCAAAGCATCACTGAAACTAGTATCTTCAATGGCCTTCATTAGATGCAAGGCTGGCAGCTCCATTGTTACTGGCAATTGAGCTTCTACTCCATATACCACTTGAAAAGGAGACATTCCAATAGCTCTCTTTGGTGTGATCATGTCTTCCCAAAGAGCATCATAGAGCTTCTTGTGCCAGTTTTGTTGAGAGTCATTGACTAATTTCCTTATAATAGTCACCAAATTTTTATTAGTGGATTATGCTTGCCCATTTCCCTGAGGATAGTAATCTTAGGAGTGAGCCAAAGAGATGCCATACCCATAGCAAAAATCCATTATCTCGGTTGAAGAGAAATTCGAAGCATTATCTGTCATAATCTTGTTAGGTACACCATACCTTACCAAGATGTTCTCTTTGATGAAGCTGCATACCACTTCAGAAGTAGTACTCTTTACTGGAATAGCTTCTACCCATTTGGTGAAATAATCTGTGGCAGTTAATACATGAGTATGACCAGCACTAGAAGTGGGATTAAGTGTTCCAATGAAGTCCAAACCCCACTGTTGAAAAGTTTCCTCAATTACAACTAGCTTAAGAGGCAAAGAAGCCAATTTGGGTCTTCCCATGAAAGTCTGACAAGCCTCACATTTATCAACCCACTTAGATGCATCTCTGAACATAGAAGGCGAGTAATATCCTCCACGAAGTATCTTATGAGCAGTGACCATTGATGAATAGTTCCCTCCACATGCCTGATCATGAAAAGATGAGAGTAACTTTTTCTGCTGTTCCTTGTCCACACATTTCAAAAATCTTCCATCTAACCCACGTTTGAACAAGGCGTTTTCCCGCAACACATATTGCACTGACCTTAGTTTAACAGTCCTCTTTTCTTTGGTAGTTAAATGAGAGGGGCATTCTCCATAGGTGAGAAAATGAGTGATATCAGCATACCATTCATCAACTGAGCTAAGAAATAGAACGGTAGGAAGGCCAACTTTATCCTTCAGCAACTCATGTTTAGCTCCTTCAGCAATGAGCTCACAAAGGCCTTTTCCACGAATGATCTTGGTTGGTTTGATGTCAATATCATATTCTTGGACCTTAGCAACCCAGTTCCCTCTCTTGGATCCAAATTCCTATTGTGTGAGAATTGACTTAACAGTTGTATCTGGAACCAACACCATGGAGTGAGAGTTGAGAATGTAAAAACAAAACTGCTTAACAGCTTTGACCACTACAAAAGCATGTTTTTCCATCATGCTGTATCTTAACTCATGATATTTTAGAATATAGCTCATGAATGCAATTGGGAGTTCATGCTCATTAGAGTCTTCTTGAGTCAAAACAGCAGCCAAGGTATTATCTGTGGCATAGCAATAGATAATAAAATCTTTGCTGAAATCAGGACAGGCTAAAATAGGAGTTTTAACAATAGCTCTTTTAATACCTTCAAAGGATTCCTTTCCTTCAGAAGACCAACCAAACGTTTGTTTGCCTTTCATCATTTGGGAAATACTCAAAGTTAACTTTGCAAAATCAGGGATGAACCTTCTTAAAAAATTGATCTTACCAAAGAAAGAGTGCACGCCCTTTTTGCTGGTTGGGAGAGGAATTTGCTGGATAGCTTGAACTCACTCAGGATCAATCTTAATACCATCTTTGGAGACAATGAGTCCTAATAATTTCCCCTCTGTGACACAAAAGACATATTTTTTAGGATTCAAAGAAATCCCATGTTCTCTACATCTTAGCAGAACTGTCTCCAGGTGGTCAAAATGATCCGCCCTTGTTTTAGAAAACACAGTCAAGTCGTCAAGGTATATGACAATACACTTCCCTTTCAAACTTCCAAAGGCCAGATCCATAGCTCTCTGAAAAGTGGCACCAGCATTAATGAGCCCAAAAGGCATTCTCTTGTAAGCAAAGGTACCCCAAGGAGTAGTGAAAGCTATTTTGTGTTGATCTGCAGTATCAACATCTACCTGATTATATCCCGAGAATCCATCAAGCATAGATAACATTTCAGATCCTGTTACTGCTTGCAAGACCTAATCCATCATAGGCAAAGGATAATTATCTTTCAAGGAAGCTTGATTCAGATTCCTGAAATCAACACAGATGTTGATCTCACCATTTTTCTTCCTAATAGGCACAATATTGGCAATCCATGTTGAATGGTGAATGGGAAAAATGATTTTTGCCTTCAACAACTTCTGTATTTCCTGAAAGATGGTGTCAACTATCTTGGGATTGTATTGCCTCTGTTTCTGCTTAAAAGGCTTAATTCCAGGTTTGAGAGGAATAAAATGTTGCATATCTTTTGGTTTGAAAGCTTTTAAATCTTCATAAGAGTAAGCAAGAAAATCCTTATACCTCTTTAAAAGATAAATTACTTTTTTCCTCTCATCTGCTGTGCAACATTTTCCAATGTTCACGAGCTTAGGATCAATAGAACTCCCAATATTAATCTTGTCATATTCAGCTGATTGTTGGGGTCCAGTAGAAGCTCTAGACTTTACATACCTGTCATGTTTATCAAATAGTTCCTCTAAACTCACCAATCCTTTAGGAATCTTGTTTCCTTTGAGTTTGATGCATCCATCTTGATCCATTTCTTCTCCTTGGGTGACTGCTTTGTCAAAGGGCATACTTTCACGAGGCAGGTTGTCACTTCCTTCAAAATACAGCTGTTCAAAATTACCTTTGAGTTCTAAGAAAGAAAGCAAGTGTTGATCATCATTGAAAACTTGCCAGTTATTTGTGTTATCAGGTACACTAGGTCGATGGACCATCTCAATGGTGAACTTGTCTTGAGAGAAGTCAGGATGAGGAATCAGTAGTGACCCTGAGACTGCTAGCGAATCAACCCTGCTGTTCTTCTCCCTAGGTATTGCCTCGATGGAGAAAGCATCAAGAAATTTAATGGAATCCCAAACCTGATTCCGGTAATGTTTCAACCTTCCATTTTTTACCTGGAAAAGGCTTCTAACTTGCTTTACAATCAATTCCGCATCACCACAAGCCAGAATATTCTTTACACCTTGTTCTTTGGCCACTTGCAGTCCAAGAATGAGAGCCTCATACTCTACTGTATTATTAGTATTTTCGAACTGCAACTTGAATGAAAAAGGATGAAGGCTTCCTTCAGGTGACACCAGTAGGACACCAACTCCTGAACCAACTGAGGAACAACTTCCATCAAACTCCAAAATCCAAACACCATTAGGATCTTTAGATGACACTTTGGGGAGTTGAATTTCATCAGGGGACATAATCATATAGTTACCATGACCCATATCCTCATAGAGTATTTGTGCTTTAGGATCATCCGTTTTTTGTACAATATACTCAGATTGCTTCTCAGGCAGCAACTTCTTCATTTGTCCATTAACAGGTACGAGTGCATGTGACCAATCCATTTGAATTTCTCCACCCACATCCTTACAGAAGTTTCTTCTTAGCAACATCCCGTATGAAGGAGGAATATCTGCTACTAAGATGGTAGCTAAAACTTTCTTCTCAGGTAAAGCAGTAAAAGCTATTTGTGCATCTTTAATCCTTCCGACCAAGGGCACTTCTTTACTCTCCATAGAATAACAAGATTCATAAGTGCGTGTGATATTCAAGCCTAAGGCATGAACTACTTTAGCAGGCATCACATTGTGTGATGCTCCTGAGTCTATGACGCAATTGCTAAGCCTATGACCAGCTATAAGAAGTGTCACATAGAATGGTTTGATTTTGTCACTGGGTGAGGTGACAACGGCTATTAGATTAGGTTGTGGTGTAGAAGAAGGAGTGGGTAAAATGCCTTTAGAGGTAGCTTTAGAATGGGAATTGACAAATTGAATCATTTTAGCAAAAGCTTTGGGATGGGTTTGGTAATACTCAGCCTCTAAGATTTGAACCTTAGTCTTTTTCAGGTGATCAATAATATCAAAAGACCCAGAAGTGGACAGGCTATCATCATTTGAAAACTTTGGTTTATAAATTTTAGGGGAAAAAGAAGAAACTTTAGTAGCAGGATTGACGGGACTCACCTTTGGTGCAGATGAAGTGGGAATAGGGGATCCTCTTTTTGCAATAACGGGGATAGTTGTCGGCTGCTCCTTAGATTTCTTGGTGGACTGCGTCACTTTCTCCCTCTGATTTGTCTGATCTTGAGTCATGATAGCATATGATTCTCTATTCATATCTGCTACCACTTCATCATAATCATCCCCTTCATCAATTCCTTCAGTGGTGAAGAAATTAACCCGAGATCCCTCAAACTCATCTGCTTCATCATCAACCTCTTCAATAGATTCCTCGCAATCTTCATTAACCTCCTCATCCTCTGGTTCCTCAACCTCACAGGTTGCATTGACAGGAACTTTAATATGAGGTCCTTCAAGTGCTAGCCTTGTTTGAGCAGCAAGAAAATGATTTCTGGGCTGAAAATTCCTCCTTGGAACGTCTGCATAGGGAGCATGCTGAGCTAATTGTTTCTTAATGGCAATGAGATCATTTGCAAGTTTTTGTACCAGTGAATCAGTATTTGGTCCAGGAGTGGAAGAGGAGGAAGAAGCAAATTTAGAGTTAGAAGGGTCTCTCCTCAACTTCCCTGATATGATTAAATCATCTTCAACACTAACAACAAGAGTTTGATCCTCGGCCAATGCTGCGAGGTTAGCCCTTCTCAGTGCATAACTAACTTCAGGCGATTGAGCATTTAGGAAAAAACATTTTTGAATTTGATCTACAGGCCGAGTATTTGCTCGAATTTTGTTAATCAACCTGTTGAATCGGGCCACAAATTCTCTCATGGGCTCAGGTGAATCCATTTTTATTTGAGAGATTTGAGCTAGCAAGGCATGCACATCTTCTGCTGGTTTGAAATGGTTTTCAAACCTAGTTCTCATAGTGTCCCAGCTGGTGATAGAACCAATCAGCAGCATTATCTTGTAGAGTCTCAACGAAAAGTATTACGGAGACATCTTCGTGTTCAACTCCCAGAACTCCACATGCAACTATGATGGCTGCGATGTGTTCATCAGGATGAGCTTTACCATCGCCTTTGAACTTAGGGAAGTTCTTCCTGTTACCTCTGGGTAACTCATGCAAAGGCTGAGGAAGGGCAAGGAGCCCAACACGATGACCCCAAGGCAATGGTACCCGCCATTCTTGGAAAAATGGCTTGAAGAGGAACTGCAACACCAGCAAGAATCAAAGCTCGAAGATTAGGACTAGCTGGCTCTGAAGGAATACCACCCATAGGAATTCTATCTCGAACAAGTGGAGTGCTCGTCGAACGAGTCTTTTTATTTCTTGTTGAAGGGAAAGGAAAACCCTACTGCTCCAAAATCTGAAACTGAGAATCTTCAATAAGAAGGGCCCTTCTCCCTCGAGTAAAACGTGGAGTCACCAGATCAAAGGATGATCAAAAATTATAGAACTGAAATATGATTTCCCCAGCAGAAGCACCAAAAACTGTTGGTCGTCAAATAGGACTTTACGAAGAGCAACAGTCAGGGGACAAGAAGTCCCTCCTCTTTAATGGGAGAGGTTCCCTTATTCAGAAACAAACCTATTTACAAATATACAAAACATGATTTTCTGGTTGAACTTGGATATTACGAAAGTGTTTTCTATAAAGATCATCAATTACGAAAGGACTGAGGAATAAGAAGACGAGAATGAGCAGAAAGGCAACACTCAGAATTATAGATAACAGAGTAATTATTTATGTATGAGAAGTTATAGTGAAATGAAACAAGATCATTTGCATCATATAAATAAGATGGAATTTGAAGACACAAAGTTCTATAAATAAGATCAGCAAGAACACCAAGTTTCTTGACATAACATAGACAAATGATCTTAGCAATATAAAAGGAACAACTTTTTGGATAAAAGGAACTCAGATAGACAAAGAATGAAAAGTCCTTCTGTATTGATTTCTTTATGATTTATTTACACTTTCAGAAAATAAGCCAAGTTCTTCCTCCTTTTCAAAATGGCGTGGAGTTTGAAAGCTTCATCGATGAAGTTCAATCCTGCAACAAGCATATCTTCCACCATGGCCTCCATAGCTCTACCATAGACGGAATACTTGTGCATGTCTTTGATACTTTGTACTTCATCTTGGCTCAAAATTACAGGTGGCGGAAGAGTAGTCAATGGGGTAGGGTCCAAAACTTTGTCCTTAGACAAAAGAGATTTGATAAAACCTGTGAGAATTTGGGCTTGTTCTTCCAAATGTTCAATAGTTTTCTTCCCTTTCTCTACCCTCCCAATGACTCTTGTGACTGTTTCCTAGAGGTTGTGGATCTCACCTTTAGGGGTAGACTCTCCCATTGGAATCCTTGAGAATTAAAGATCAGATGCCTGCAAGTCCTGCTCTGATTTATCTACTGTAGGCTTAACAATCTCCGAGAATTGCTAGCCCTGAGCATCTGACACTATCCTGGATGTGATTCTGGATTTTTTGGCGCGTGAAGGAGTAGTGCCTAACAAGGCTGCAAGAGCATCAAAATTTGGCCCTGAGCTCCGAGAGGAAGATTTCCTCTTCCTACTGTCAACGAGAGGCTGCACCCATGCAAAAAAGGAGGAGGAAGCAATAGGAGGGGCAAGAGGACCAAGAGACAGAGAGCTCATGACGCTCAAGGTTTGCACAGCTGTTGTCTCAAGTTGAGATGCGAGTGGGGCGCTTGAAATAACTGCTGCAGAGGAATCAATAACACTTGGAAGTTTAGTGCTCTGGACTTCCTTATCTTTATCCATTGGATCTTCAGGAGCATTTGCAGGGGCTGGCACTTCACTCTCTTCACTTTCACTGAGAACAATGATGTTCTCTTGTCCCAAAGGCACTTCTACCTGCTTTCTTTGAGGATATTTTTCCACAGGCTCCTTCTTAACCTCTTTGAGTTTCTTTTGGTATACTTGAGTGGATGAAGAAGGAGTGGAAGCTGCAGGTCCTTGCGTTGATGACGCAGGAGGGGTTTGCACAGGTGTGTCTGATATGGGATTCGATGCTTCTCTCCTTATTGTTGAAACATCCTTAGTGGAGGATTCTCCTGAGTGCCTTCTAAGCTCTCGAACTTTCCTATCAAACCAGACCTTAGTCCTGACTAAGACTGGAGCTAGGATCTCGGCCAGATCATCTTTCTCTCTCTTGTTCCAATCCAAGTCCTCCAATGGAGTGTGCTTAACCACATTGTCATACTCATATGAGTATAGATCAGAGTTGCAATCCTGGAGTCCTTCAGGAACTTGGTACAAGCCAAGTTCTTGGATCAATTACAGAGAGAACCTGCCATAGTGCCTCCTTCTAGCCTCAAAATCATCTACACAGTCAGCCCAATAGTCTTATGTATCTGCCTTATGATTATATATTATCTTGATGTTCTATTCAATGAACTTCTTCAAGTCGAAACAAGTTCTTGGCTTGAAGAAATGAACAGTGATGGGAACCAGGGCTCTTTCTATATTCTGTGCGTCCAGAGCTGTTTTACAAGTGTAGTTTCCCAAAGAGATGGGAAAGTGCAAACCAGTAATCTTCTTATCTCTACAGGTTCTATGCAATTTTTCCAACTTCCTGCATACTTCTATCAAAGCCATCTTATTACTGTAGAACATGGGAAGCCTCAGAGGGGTGCTCTCATAACCAGCAAGCCTGATATAGGAGAATTTTTTGAATTGGATAAAATAGGCACCGTAGTGCGATATCAGGTTCATGGCTTCATCAGAAAACCTTCTAGCAGTGTCACCTTCAAGCATCCTGACCACATACATGGTGAAAGCATCATTTACCCTTCTGAAATTGTGATTACTGGTCTCTAGGGTGAACTACGAGCAGTAGGCATATACAGGATCATCCTTGTGGGCATCAATGTAAGAAAAACCAAACCATTGCCTTGATGCCGCCAGAGTATACATCAGGTATGAAGTCATGTAGAACTTCTTCATTTGTTGTACATTGGACAGCTGCTCCGCCAAGTTCATGCTTATGATTTCTGCCCAGTTGATATTTTGAGTTCCCTCGCACACCATGCTGATGAACGGGCACATCCAAAAATGGAATTCGTTAGTAGAGGGTAAGCCCATAACCCGAGCTAGTAGGATTATAAAATCTGACAATTCTTCATTGAAATCAGCCCAGAAAAGAGTCTTGGATAGACGAGATGCTCCCTTCTTAGGGTTCTTTAGCCAAGACTTCGCCACCCGCGCCTTGTATTTGTTGCTGTCTTGATTGAACAGGGCCTGTGCTTGATCTTGGGAAACAACTATGGCATTATCCGTTTCTGGAATCCTCAGTGTAATGCTAATGGCGGCTGCGTCTAGTTTTACGATGAGTTCCCCATGTACGTTGGTTAATTCACTCGAATCAGGGTCGTAGTGAGCTCCGCATGAAAGCACTGTATCAGTACATTGCATCGAGATTGAGAAACCCCCAGCGAAAGCCAAACCGCTGTCATGAATCATCTGTGCCATAGGTGTAGGATTCGCATCTACCATCCTTGCCCAAAAATTGCCAAAGTCAAGATGACGAGCTTCACTATCCCCAATATTGGGAACGACAGACTCTAGTGGCGAGATTTGTTCCTGTCCTTGAAATTTGATCTTCATATTGATAGTAATTTGGAGGGCAGAGCCGCAAACTAAACTCGGGAAGGAATTACAGAGGGAAGGGATACACGTGCAAGATTTTAGATTGTAAGGGTTCGAGAAAAGGATAGCATGGAAGCAGTGTGAAAAATGCAAAGGGGGTTCACTCGTTATATAGCTGATTACGAGAGAGAGATAATGAATGCGCATTTAATACATACCTACAAATTTGAATAAGCATGATATTCGGGTAGAGTGGGAAAAATAAGCACGAATGGCACTTGGTTCATTTGGGACATGTGAGACGCGAATGCGTGAAACACGCGGCTCGGACGATTCAGGCAAAGCGGGGAAAAGACACACAAATTCCTTTTGGGACATGTAGGACAAAAGTGCGCGAAACACGCGACTCGAGCGGTTCGGGCGAAATGGGGAAAAGATGTACAAATGCCTTTTGGGACATGCGGGACAAAAGTGCGTGAAACACGCGACTCGACCGGATCGGACGAAAATGTGACAACAGGTCTGGGTGAACTTGGGACATTTGGGACGTGAAAGCGCGAAGTACGCGGTTCGGGTGATTCGGGCGAAAATGGAACAACTTTCCCATTTGAACTTGGGACATTTGGGACGTGAAAGTGCGAAGTACGCGATTCGGGTGATTCTACCGAAAATGGAACAACTTGCAAAATTGAACTTGGGACATTTGGGACATGAAGTTCCGACGGGCCTGAAAAAGACAAACTTCAGGGAAACCGGCCGATCGGGGAACAAAGCGCCCGTTTGAACTTGGGACATGCGGGACAAAAATGTCCGACAGGCCCGAAAAAGACACAAAATGACCCAAAAATGTAGATTTTCTCAATCTCTCAACTTTTAACATTGAGTACAACAGAGAAGACACTTAAAACTCAAAATTTTGAAATTTTCATTTTCTTACGAGCAGGGGAATTTTGAGTGGACAACACACATAAAAGGGTTTTCTCATTTCAAAGAATCTTTGGCTAATGTTAATTTGTGGATTTTTCATATTTAAACTTAGAGAACAATTCTATTTGAGTCATATCTAAGAAAATGTTTTACACAAAATTCACGATTACGAGAACCTATTCTTCTTTTTAGTGTATTCCTCTTCTATTCAATGACACCCGTGTGTTCTCATTCCAAAATTTTACAATTAATTCTTTTAGAATATCATATGTATTCTTGTCTTTTCGTGGAAGGTCTATTAGAGAAAGCCCAATAGTCAGTGTTATTGACTAACTCAAGACATTTATGTCTCTCTATTACTTTCATTAGTGTTTTTTCTATTTAGCTTCAAAGCACTGCTTATTTTTCTAATCAAGTATTTATTAACTGTTTTATCACTTACTATACAATGTAGTTAGTGCACGTCATGTAGTATTACTATCTTTGGTGCATATTTTTTCCACTTGACAGTTTGGTATGCTTTATGTATGTTTTCAACAATCGACGTATTTTTGATCAACAACATTAGATGTTCTTAACCCCAAGGTCTTTATTATAGGTCTCATATTAATTAATTTCATCAATGAAATAAAATAATTGACATCTTTGTGTGTCATTTAAATTCTCAAAGTAATTATCTCAAATCCCACTAGCTTTTCTTCTCGCATTTTCTTTCATACATTTTGTTAGGCATTGGTTTTATAATGTTTTCATCAATTTTCAATTAAGTGAATTGGTTTTCTTCATGAAATGGAAGGATGTGTTTCTTAGAGGTAAATATTCGTTTACAAGGTTACTTTCTTCATTCAGTGTTTTTCATACAAATTTTGGGGTTAACATTTGGATTTCTCAAGAAAGGGTTTCAACAATTAGATTCATATCAATCTCTTCATCCATACCAACATTATCATTCAATTCAATATCATTATTCATTGCAAAATCATTATTCTCTACACTTTCATTATGTATTTCATCCCAATTTTCTAATACATTAGCTATATTTGATATAGCGGATGTACCTTGCCCTGCTTGAAGGTTTTTGCATTCTCCTCAATTTCTTTATTCTCTTCTCTTCCAATTTCTCTAGTGTATTATTCTTGACTTTCCTCTTGTCCTTATCTCAACGTTTATCACCCATGATTAGAAAAAATCAACTAGTGGGGGTAGGGGACAAAAATGAAATATTAAAAAAATCGTGCAAGAATGTAGAGAATATTGCAGACAAAATAGAATGTTTGCAAAATTCCTGTGAAAGAGATGAAAGGGACGTTGGGGGTCCCACAAGATATAAAATAAAGCAAAACACGTACATATTTTTTGTTTTCTCTTTTCCCAAGCCCTGACTAAAGGCTTGAGATCTAGTTTGGATCCCCAAGCTTGAGGCATGGACCTGCACAAAATACAACAAACAATGATTTTTTACAAGAAAATGTAAAAATGTCACTTCCTCTATGATAAAATCAAAATAAAACAGTCGATCCATTTTTTTAAAAAAATTATACCACAATGTAGAGCAGAGTCTCTTCTTTCTAAAAATATAATTTTTCAAATTTTCTAACTAATATAAAGGTATCGATATTATTTATTTTCTAACTATGCATGTTTATAGTTATTTTTTGAAGTGTAAAATATGTCTATCTTTCATGGTGTATATTTTTTTTTGGGTGATCGAAATTAAAAAATATATACTAGCCCAAACTAGGCATAATTCTATACATATTAAAAAAAAAAAACTAATTTTCAATCTATTTTGAGGTAGTTATGGGGGGCACGGTCAGAGCTCCGTTATTTTTCAAACATAAAAATTTTTTGTACTAGAAAAAATCATAAATAAAAAAAATACTCACTAAAAAAAATCTTTAAAAAATGGAGCCTAAACTAGATGCTCCTAGCTATCTTTTATAAAAAAGGGGTTTTCAAAAATGCTAAATGGTGCTCAAAAAAATGGTGGGGGGCACAAAAATTCCCTCTATTATGTTTTCTAACAAAAATAGGAGCATCTTTTGGTATTTTAGTTGTTTGACGCACTTAAAATTATCTGTTTTCAATAAAATTTAGTAGCTTAGAAACTAGACACAAAATTCTATGATTCATATTTTTACATCTTACAATTTTTGGGTGTAAACTGTTTCGAAAAAACTCGTTACAAGTTGAAGTTTTTTTTTTTTAGAAAAAATGCATCCACTTAAGACCCCCTTTTGGCCCCCCAACTTGGTGCACTCCACCCCTATCCCTTAGATCAACTCAACTATGGCCATAATATCTTAGGGTTCAATTACTAACCCTAAACTATCCTTATGAAATATTATTAAACTCTTTTCTCTTTCCCTAACCTCCTCATTATGTCTCTTTTCTTTTGTCTAAAATGCAGGTTGGAGAAATGGAAGTCATGGGAGCAAGGAAAGGAAGGATCATGGAGGAATTCATAAAAATCGGGCTTAGTTTTAGTTTAGGTTATGGTTTTATTATTGAAATGCCTTCCATTTGAAGATTGAAGGGGTTTCCACTCCAAATCTGGAGTTGTGATTTAGTTAATTCCATTTTTTGTCTTCTATTTGGGCAAGAACCCTACTTTATTTTAAATCCATGAGATTGATTGCTTTTAAATACCCATTTAAATATTTACAAGTATAGAACAATGCATTTATGTCTTTATTGCATGTTGGAGGTTTTCCTCTTTAATTTTATAGGCTTAAATTTTTAGTTAAACCAAGTTAAAATTTACACAGATGAGGATTTGAATTTTTCATCCGTTAGTGATGAAACCACTGCTCAAAGTAGGCTAGTGGTCCAAGGGACTGCCATCCCTACCTGGGTGACAATTCACAAACCACCGCCTTATCTGAGCGGTGGTTTCAGAGACTGAACCCTCTGCACAGGGCGGCGATCCTATTCTTTAAAAAAAAAAAACCTTCAAATCTAAAAATTTTACTAGAGTGTTGTAAAGATCATTCTTAGCTTGAATTTATATTCCTAAAGTCTCCAGTTGAAGGGTTTAATCCATTCATTCATTCCATACTTAAATTACTAAATTTAAAAAATTCCTCTATTTCAATAGTGACAAGAAAAACAACCACAAGATCATTTTAAAATTTCTTTTAACAATTTTTCTTTCAAGTTCAAAAGTAGGAATGAAGCTAAATCTACTTATAATGTTCATTGTTTTTTCCTTACAACAAAATGTAATATTTCAACATAACAATTTACTTAGAATTTATTGCATCTTTTCTATTTCTACTACAACCATTTGTTCAAGTAACTAAAAACAACTTTATTCCTCATTCAAATTTGCCAGGAATACCTTATTAATGTTTTTACAACTTCTATACTCTTCTTTTCATTTTTACAAAAATACAAACACTTACAATAGGAATGGACTTTCCTTTTTCTTTTGAGCATGACTCATTTTCTTACAATGCAAGGAGTTTCCTTTTCAACAATACATTACAACTTAATAAACCAAAATATACAATGCAACTTTTCTTTCAAATACAATACTACAAATCTTCCATCTAAGTGGAAATTACAAGAAAGGTTTTCTCCCAAATAGGAGTTCCTTTGACTTCACAAAATCTCCAAGTACCAATTCTCCAACAAGAGCTCTTTCATTTCATCAATTGATTACACAGCAACAAAAAATGGGGGAGAGGCAACACTCTTCACCCAACCAATAATCCAATGAGGAGAAGAAGTTATCCTCCTCATTGGCCCCCGAACCCCCAACCACAATGAAATAAAATATGGATCCAACTCATGAAAACTATTACAAAGCTTCCACATCACAACACAAGGATTTCACAACCATTTCAAAACACAATCAACACCAAATACAGTCACAAGATGGAAAATAACAAAATATACAAGGCTTAAAAATGCAAAGCCAATGGAGCAAGGATCTATGGGGAGATCACATATGACTCCCAATGGGATTAGGTGCCCACCTTAAACCCTCACAATATACATCTCAAAACCCCTACACAACTCTTATTCCTCCCTCAAGATCTTATTATGCCTCCCACATTCTTTTATGTCTCCCTCAAGATCCTATTATGTCTCCCACATTCTTTTATGCCTCCCTAAATCTCTTATGTCTCCCCAAAAGAATTAAGTAAGAAATACATCCAAGGTGGGGCACCCAACTCAATTCTCTCCAAAAATACACAACTCTTATGCCTCCCTACATATAAAATCCACATAGCCTTCTCCTACACAATACTTAGGTAATCTACCCAAGAACCCATCAAACATACCAAAACATTCAATAATATACATATATACACATATAAGAGAAAACAATTAAAATAAGGGTGTAGCTCCTACCTTTCCATGGCAGATCTTGATCAAAGAATCACACTCCAAGATCATTAAAGCTCAATCCAACTTCAACAATCTCAAGACTTCAACAAGCATTCCCAAAATTCTCTAACTCCAAAATTACATGAGCAAAAAATGTAAAGAAGTAACGCCCAAATAAACAAATAAACTTGCATATATAGAAAAAGGAAAGAGGAGGGTGAGGTGGCTCAATGTAGGATGCTACATCACTTATACTCAACTTCACATCACAATTCAAACCTCAACCCCAATGCATGATAAATTGGTGGTTGAGAGGAATGAAAAACCTCTTACACACACAATCCAAACCCACACCCTCTAAGGACATAATTTAAAACCCATGTAAGAAAAGTGCAATAAATATAACTTTTTGTCTTACAAAACACTTAATGGGGCCTATTTTTGACCCCCCCCAATCCATAGGTAGGGTTGGTATAATAAATTAAAAGGTGTGGGACAATCTTAGCTTGTCCCACAAGCCTCCAAAAATGGTCGTTAAGCCCAAATCCGAAATTTCAAGGTAGTGTTAAAACACTCAAAATATCACATACACTCAACTTAAATCACAAAGTTCAAAGAACCAACTACTCTAATAAATGACCCCTTTTGTCACATCCACAAATAACTTTAAAACATGATTAATTTACTTAATAAAGGCACATTACTCAACAATGATTAAATAAATTACATCACAAAATAAATCACATACTCAACAATAAATAAAATAAAAAGGGAACATACACAAATCCCATTGTCACAATTGGAGCTCATCCCCCCATGGGGACCCCCTAACAAAAAAATAACAAAACATAACACAAGTTGTCATAGTGACCATTGTTGTATCAATCTAGTATTCTGCGGTGGTTGGTCTTCAATCCCCATTTTGATTGTTATGATTTAATTACCTATAAAATCACACAATACCTCCTTTGGCCTCATGGCCGCATCAAAACATCAAAGATAAAATATACGCATACAAATCAATAATCATCCGCATATAATCAAATAATCATCTAGACTAACAATGCTTATCATTTTAAAATTCCAATAACATCTCAATTATATCTTTTTATAGGCATTTAAAAGATCATTGTAATGTCAGCTAAAACAGCCCACTTGAGACTCAAGACCAACCTAGGACTAGTTGGAAAAAATTTTATGGAATAATTTTCTTTTTAAAACAGTCTACAACCAGGTTACAAGACAACAGTTGTCACTAACAGGTTCCAGATCAATTCTAATATACTAGAATATACTTTTCTTTTGTTAACAATTATTATAGGTCGCAAGGTCTAAAATTTAGGGTTAGAAGGTTCAATTAGGTTAAGAGGGTAATTCCTCACCATACCCACTCTCTAACAGGCTTTAAAAATTCACCTTGATTTTTCTCAAAATTAACACTTTCAAAATTTTCCTAAACTATATTCATTGGATAGGAAATTTCCTCACCTTTCTAGTGATATCACGAAGTCCACTGAACTCCTTGTATTTTAAACGTTATGGGCCGGCGGGCCTTAGGGTGAAAATTTTCCCCAAGAGCGGGCCTACAGGCCCAGGGGAGAAATTTTTTCCCAGGGATAGGTCGGCGGGCCGCAGGGAGAAAAATTTCCCTACGAGCGGGCTCTGCGGACCGCAGGGAGAAAAATTTCCCTACGGGTGGGTCTGCGGGATCATGGAAGAGAAATAGATCCCCACAAGCGGATCTGTACGGACCGCGGAAGAGAAATTTATTTCCCCTTGGAGCAGGTCTGACAAGGCCACGGGAGACATTTTATAAATTTCCTCACATTGGGGTGGAAAGACACATTCGCACCCATGCTCTCGAGAGTCCGCAATTTCCGTAAGGGACATGTGGAGCCTCCTAAGCTAATGCGAGGAAAGTGGGGCAGTGGGGATAAAAATAAATTTAATGCCCAGAGGGGTGAAAAGGGTAAAATTCACCCGTGCCTCCACCGACACCTCGCGATGCCATGTGGTAGCATTTGATTGGCTGCGGGCCGGCGGGCCGGCGGAGAAAATGTAGAAAAGTTTCCCAAAATTTTCTGAAAACGTAAAAGGCAGAACCGGCGGAGAAAATGTAGAAAAGTTTCCCAAAAATTTCTAAAAATGTCAAAAGGCAGAAAGGAACTCACTTCCCCCGTTGATGCCTCACGACGCCACGTGGTAGCTCCTGATTAACTACGGGCTGACGGGGTGCGGGGAAAATTTAGAAAATTTCCCCAAATTTTTTTTGAAGTGCTAAGTTAAAAAGAGATCCGCCACTCTACCAACACATTATGGTGCCACATGGTATCCTTTGATTGGCTACGGGGTGGCATGGTGGCGGGGAAAATTTTGAAACTTTTCTCAAAAAAAAATGTTACAGATATAATTATTTTTTTTATGCCAAATGAAGAAAAACATTCATAAGGCCATAACTTTTGATAGAGAGCTCTTTTTTAGGGAAAACGAAGACTTTCTGGAAATATATCGATGTCCTCTTTACATAAGATTCATTAAATTTTGATTTTGATAAAGTTCAAGGAGTCAATTTCAAGAAAATAATATATAGTCTTTACCGTGCAAATTGGTAAATTTTAATTTATAACATTTACTTAATTTTATCTTCTTCCTCTCTTATCATGTCAAGTATACATAGATAATTGTTCTTAGATAGATTTAAGAAGGATTTCAAGATTCAATTTATCTGATTGATTTTGAAATTCAAAAATCTACATCTCTTAACAACAAAATGACTATAAGAGGGTTGAGCCCATTTTTGAAAAGTTTGAAGGATTCTCCCTTAAGTTTTTTTATCCAATTACATTCATTTATAGCCTAGAATGTTCAATTTTAATGTTTCATTGTTATTTTTTTATTGCAAGTTTGGTCGGTTCATTTCTGGTAAAAGTTGTAGAGTTTAACATGAAGCAAAAATAAAAACAACAAAATTAACTCAATGGTTCTTATTTTACTTGCCTTACAAATTAATTCATTTCATGCTAGTTTAAAATATGTTTCATTCCTTCAATCAACTGATAAAGACAAGAATGTAACTTTTATTCTTTTAAAATCATGCACTTCACAAAACTGAGTATTACATTTTCTTCATACGCATTTCTTTCTTTTAAACAAAGATTAAAACTCACATATAGGCAATCAAATTAAATACAATGATGAAATTTAAGGAAGTTTATGCAATCCTTTATTGATTCCAAAATATAAATTTACAACTTCCTTCTTTCATTCTTCAATTTCATCATATAGAACAAAATTTCTTACTTTCAAAAGAATAGAACAAAGTATGTCTTTTTCACATTTCAATTTACACTTTCATAACCAGTACAACATCTTTCCATTACAAAACATATACAATTTCATCCAATTTAAGTGGGAAAGGTTACAATAATATTTCATTTCATAAGGGACTGTCAAACTGTCTTTATCTCAGCTCCAAAATAGCAACATGCATAATTCTTATTCTTCCAAATTGTGATCACAACAAGAGTAGGAGAAATGACTATGCTCTCCACCTAACCGAGAAATCCAATGAAGAGGAGAAGTCATCCTTCTTCATTGGCCCCCAAGCCCCAACCACAATGCAATAAAATACGTGATCCAACTCATGGCAACAATAGGCTTCCACAAACACACAAGCAACATTTTAACAATAAAAACACAGTCTAAAACAAAATGTAGTTTACAAATACATTAAATCATTACAAACATTACTAAGGATTCATCAAGCAAGCTAAATGAGCAATAAACTATGGGGGGAATGCTTCTTATGCCCTCCCAAAAGGGGAAATAGGTATCACCACCTAAAATACAAACAACCAAAATATAGTATATGAAAACCCTGACATTCCTTATGCCTCCCCAAGTACCCCTTATTCCTCACATTTCCTTGTGCCTCCCCAACCTCTTATGGCACCCCATAACGAGTAAATAAATACAAGCTATTTCTTTGTAAGGTAGAACCCAAATCCCAACTCCTTCCACCCTTATACCTCCCTAAAACACACTTGTGCCTCCCCATAAAAATAAGCCCCATAGTCTTCTCCTACACCATTCCTAGGCCATCTACTGAATAGCCCACAAACATGCCAAAACATTCACACATTAACATTTACATTCATAAAAGAAGAGTGTTTTAAGAGCCAAACTCTTACCTCTCCATGATGGAGTTTTCCCAAGTTCCAAACAACAATTATTTCTAAGCAAAACAATCCAAAAATCCACCGAGCAACTAGCATGAAACAATCTTCAAACTTCTCCAAAAGCAAGAGCTCCCAAAATAGTAAGGAATTCACCCAAGAATGAAATCTCCCTAGTGAAGAAACTCAAAACAAGGCAAGCAATTCAAATTTTAAAGAAGAGGGAAAAGAAGAGGATGAGGAGGATCCATGTAGGATGCCACATCACACATCCTCAACCCCAACCCAAAATTCAACTTCATTCTCCAATGCATAATAAATAGGTGGTTGAAAAAATATGACAGTTTACGTACATACTAAAATCCAACCCACACCCCAAAGGACTGAATTTAAACCATGTAAGAGAAGTGTAATTAAAACTTACAATTTGTCTTTTGAAAAATTATTATAAAATTCTAAATTCAACTCTCCAACCATAGGTATGGTTGGTAAATAAATTTAATAGGTATGGGACAAGTTTAACTTGTCCCACAAGCCTCCAACATCAGCCTCCAAGGACAAATTCAAATTTCCAAGAAGGTGGAGTGTTTTCCACTCAAAATTCAACATACACATCACTTACACGTATCTTACAACACTTTAAATCAAGGCCAACAACTCTATTAATTACTTTCTTATGACATATTTTAATTAATTAAATTAACAACATGATTACTCACATTATTACACACCATTTAATAAATAATGAAAGGGGTCAAAGCACCAAAAAATAACCACATGCATACATTAACAAAGGGACCAAATAAAAGAAATACATAAAACCCCTTGGTCACATTTAAAGGTGATCCCCCCATGGGAATCCCTAACACAAACAAACATACACAAACAAATACAGTTGCCATGGTGACCTTGTTGAATTTATTTAGAATTTCAAAGTGGTTGGTCTCCAATCCCCCGATGTTTATTGTGATATTTTAAACCTGCAAAATACAAATACCTCCTTCGGCCTCATGGCCATATCAAAACATACAAATGAATATAAATATAATTTCAAGATCATCAATATATATGTGATTCACAACAATCATCAAGACAATCAACAATATCACTTACAATTTCATGAACAACTATATCATCATCAATTTTAATCCAATTTTCATTTTCTAGGTCTAATCAAAATATCCAATTATCACAAGTCCGAACAACATCTATAATATAACCATATCAAATAGTATATCAACATCAATATATAAAAATGTCTCTAAGAATCATCATGCATCATATAAGAATCAAAGTCAACAATAATCCATAATCGAGCATCTAACATCATACTAAATCAAAACTATAATAATGCCCATGATATAGTCAACAGTGTCATGATCAATATCAAAAGGTGTCAAAGAGAAGTGGGCACTACAATCACAAGATTAGTCCAAACTCTAAATCCTACTCAACATGATGAGAATTCTGAATGTCAGTAATACATATATCAACAACACATCATCATCATCAAATATAATATGTTTCTCTATGTATCTAAGCATCCACATAAATCATACAATGAATAACAATCCATCAATAGTCAAAATATTTCTATCATCTAACATCATGTTAAACCAAAATGATACAATAATATTCATGTCTATAGTCAACAATAATCGAAATCAAAATGTAATAAGTGTCGAAGAGAAGTGGGCACTACAACTCCTAATATTTTTTATGTAATAAAATTAAAATGTATAAATAAGATCAAATTAGATTATTTCATTATCACTTTTTTATATGGATTAAATATATACTAGAAATATTATATATAACTTAAAATTTGTCATTGAAAACACATAAATTTGAAAGCATTTACATATACATTATAGAGGTAGAAATTTTTAAAAATATTATATAATAATTATTAAGTACATAATGCATCTTAAAAATGAACAAAACATCGGTTCAAATACAAATGTCTTTTTAATGAAATCATTCTTCTTCTTTGTATATTTGGGCTTAAGGGTGGACTTAATATATTAAATTTGGAATTATTTTACCATTTCAAGTTATGGTTAGTTAGAGAAGTGTTTAAGTATATGTTTGAGGTTATTTTTTTAGTTTTTTAAAGTATTTATTTCTTCCCTCTTAGTTCCATTTCCTAATTTAGATTACATGTAGATTTTGTAATTGTTGTGCATTATTCTAAAATTAAAGTTTGTTTGTTTTTTATTTGTTTAATTATTTTCATTTTTTTCATTTTGTTTCATTTTTAATATTATTTTATTTAGACCTAATTTATTGTGTCATATAAATAATTATCTTAAATTTCAGTTAGATGTAATTAATTTAGTTTATTAATATAGAAAACTCACTTTTCATGAAAAGTGAGTTTTCTATATTAATAAACTAAATTAATTACATCTAACTGAAATTTAAGATAATTATTTATATGACACAATAAATTAGGTCTAAATAAAATAATATAAATAATTATTTATTGTGTCATATAAATAATTATCTTAAATTTCAGTTAGATGTAATTAATTTAGTTTATTAATATAGAAAACTCATTTTTCTTTCTTATATATATATATATATATATATATATATATATTAAATTGTGTTTTCTTAATTTAAAAGGTTTTTTTTAATTCATCCTATAAAATAATAGAATTGATATCACTTTGTGTAAATTTCAATTAGATGTAATTAATTTAGTTCATTATTATAGAAAACTCACTTTTCATATCTACCTATTAATATAGATATTATAAATTTAGAAGTTAAATTTTATTTTCTTAATTACACCAAAGGCATTCCCCCTATGGAAAAGGACCTTCTGGACCTTTCTGTGACTGTGTTAATTTGACAGTTTGACGGTTTCATGCCTGGGAACCATCTATAGTCACCGGTAAACAAATTTCAAACATATGGCAAATAACTTTCAATTAAAATATATTTATTTAGTTGATTTACAGAATATTTGGTTTACTTCTTTGTCAGACTGCAGATCTACAAGTATTGGCATTTAATAGATTCTTTGAGGGCTGTAAGTTTGTAACCCATCGGCCATCTCTTTCACCGCCCTAGGTGTCACATGCCAACAAATAGATCGTTCTCCACTGCCAACCTTATCGCATGCCAGAAAATAGTTCATTCTTCGCCGATAAACCTCTCTTTGCTAATGGTAACCATTCCATGACTCCAAAAAATAACACTTTTGACAGTAAGAAATGGTACATTCAGTCAAAACTTGTCTCGGATGCACCCTATTTTCTTAAAGTTTTTTGATAGCATTTCGCAATAAAATCCGTCATTTGACATAAGTGTGCGATATTAAAGTGTTAGTCTTTATTCTTTATGATACATGCTTGACTCTTGTTACTACTCTTATTGTGACATCTTTGTTGCCTAATTTGATTTGTTTTCAATCTTTGTAACTATTGAAGGCAAATGTTTCAATTGCACCAAATATCCTTAAAGGAATTGATTTCTTAGCCATTTCTATTCAACACAAAACCGAACATGAAATTAGATTGGATTACAGCTAAAAGGATGATAGCAAGTTGTGGTTCACCACTTTCCACTATTAAAATCAATGTTGTAGTAGTAGTATCATATTTTGGATGATAGAGTCTTTGGTGTACACTAGATATGTTCTTTGATCACATCAAATCTTTGTGCACTAAAACTTTTTTTTATGCATAAGGATTTCTATAGTGGAGTGTAGCCTGTTAAATCTGACAAATGTCAAAAAATAGACGGTTGAGATGGCAACTCTTAGAAATGTTGAAATCTAACAGTAGACGTGTATTTTTAGATTGGTCCTTTGCCTCTACTTCATCGTAGGTTTTGTTAATGTGTTGGTATTTATTCTTTATGATACATGCTTGACTCTCGTTTCTGCTCTTCTTGTGACATCTTTGCTGCCTAATTTGATTTGTTTTCAATCTTTGTAACTATTAAAGGCAGATGTTTCAATTGCACCAAATATCATTAAAGAATTGATTTCTTAGCCATTTATCTTCAACACAAAACTGAATATAAAATTATATTAGATTACAGCTAAAAGGATGATAGCAAGTTTTGGTTCACCACTTTTCTCCACTATTAAAATCAATGTTGTAGTGGTAGTATCATATTTTGGATGATAGAGACTCTGGTGTACACTAGATATGTTATTTGATCACATGAAATATTTGTGCACTTAAACTCTTTTTACGCGTAAGGTGTTTTATAGTGGAGTGTAACCTGTTGAATCTAACAAATGTCAGAAAAATAGACGGTTGAGATGGTTAGCTCTCAAAAACATTGAAATCTAACGGTAGACGTGCATTTTCAGATCGGTCATTTGCCTCTACTTCATCGTAGGTCTTGTTAAATGTTTTTGTCTCGGAGTGTGATGAGCTTACTGTCGAGGAATGCAGTGGATTTCTCGACGCTCGAGCTGCTGGAGGATGTGGGTCTAGGCGTCTCGCGTGCTAAGGAAGGGAACCATGTGAAGTGGGTTGATTTCCTGTACGGCTTTCTACCACGCATCTATCACTGGGATTTCTAAGTGACCTCTATGCGTGTACCCAGATTCATCGAAAGGAATGATCGATCGAGCATCGAATCGAATCTTCGAGAACCGTATTTCAGCAGAAGAATGTAACTTGCCGGCACGTCGAGCATTTTTTCAACGGTCGACACTTAACCGGGGGGCAGGTAACACATTTTTTGGCCTAGTGCGAGCCATTACCTAGTGGCCAATTAACGCTGATGCACCGACACGTTATGGGTCATCGGTGCCAGCCGACAAGGTAAGTAAGGCCGCTAACAGGAAACAAAGAAAATGTCAGGGTCGTCAATCCTACGATGAAGAAGATCTCGTAAATGGGTCAACGCATTTGGACTCCCCAGATCACATATTATCCTTCCGAGGGTTCGCGTATTTTCCTTCCGAGGGCTCACAGATTAGTTTAACTTGTATATATATATATATGTATGTTATTTTCGTCGATTGACGACGCCGACGTTTGTGGAAGTTGATGGAAAGGGGGTTGGAGTTGGGGTTTTTAGGTGTTTTAAGGGAACATTCTTAACCCCTAAGTCTTATTGTCATCATTAATTTTTTATTGCAGACATTATAGTTTATACTTTGACCATTATTTTGATTGATTTATAATATATTGGAATGAGATGGAGAGAGACATGTTAACTTTTTATTTCATAGAGATCTTATTTGTTTACACTCCATGGGATATAAGATGAGAGGTTTTGGAAACAATGAAAAATCTGTATTTCTTTTTTTTTTATATTTAATGTTTGTCTTTTTTTTGGTATTTAGGATGATAAATTTCTTGGAATCTTATATGGTATTTTTTTCAGGAGTTGGAGACCGAGAATAACATGCAAATGAATGCCCCACCGCCATCATTACCTTTATTTTTTGCAGTCAAATTTGATAGATACAACAACCCATGTTGGGATACCTCCAACCCGCTACATATTTCAATACCCTTATTTCGAGAGGGAATCGAAGACGATTACCGATTAAAATTTTCTGGGGATTAACTATCCACAAGTCCTAGGGACTTACTTTGCATAGAGAAACTGTCAACATTGGACCACTTAAAGGCAGGGTCTGACATTCACAACTTTCTCCAGAGTTTCCTCGCTTGCAAATATGTGCATTTCACCTCCTTTTTCATTCGAAAGGTACTAAAAAATGGTGCGCATACCAAAACTTGGAGCAAGAAGAAAGGAGGATTCAAGGCTACTATCCCTCAACCCTTCGTAAATATAACCCTCTACTTTGATAGCACCTCCACTACTACTTTACTCAACACTTCTTGTATCCAAAGCGGCATTGTCATTCAAGGTGTATCAAATGTAATCATGTTTACTGAAAATAAAATTGCCCACAAAAGGCATACCATTCATGATATAAAATACTGCAAATGTATACATGTTTCGTTATGTGTACAAAGGTATTCATGTATCTAATATTGTGATATATGAATTGCAACTTTATATGTACGAATCTCTAACAAATTTAAATGTACACATACAGCCTTTCAATGAAATGTTTCACCTATATTCCTACACAACCACTATCAATCACACACCTTATCGAGTGTACATAATAGGTTTTTTCAACAAAAGACCAACCAAACAACCGATGCAACACTAACACAATTACCCTGAAATTAATACAAATCACGTCAACTATAAAAGTAATTAACTATAAAAAACGGTATCAAATATATGCATGTACGAATTTGTAACAAGTTTGAAATGTAGAGAGAACCTTTAAATTAAGTGGTTCATCTATATTTCTACACTTACAAAATCAATCACACCCCTTATCAACATCAAGTGCAAAAGTAAAAACTATCCCTCTAAATCAAATAACATATATCGTTCGGCATCACATTGCATTGTACACATGCAATTGCTAGTTTAAGAGACTTTTTTAATTCATCCTATAAAATAATAGAATTGATATCACGTTGTGATTTATAAATTTATTTTAATATATAAATTTATGTAACTATAATATAAAATTATGTGGCATATGTTGACATTTTGTGTGGTAGTAAAATATTTTTCACAAATAAAACCTTGCCAAACACATTTTAAATGTTCAAATATGTATTTTGTAATTATTTAAATATACAAAAATATAAATCCAAAATTTATTTTAAAATAAAAAGAATTTCAAAAAAATTTAAAATTTATTCAATAATTAATTTTAAAAATATTTTTGACCACCTAATAAAATATATTTATATACTTTAACATTCTAAAAATTATAAAAATATTTAGATGCCAAAAAAAAATTGTATACTACGATGTGATTGATTGTATTCTAACTTTTCAAAATGATGAAAACACGAGTTTAAGACGGGGAGAGTCGGTAAACATCCCGTAGCAACAAAGAATCGTGCACCTACTTGGCATGAAATTTGAATTGTATGATAACACGGCCATATCCTTTTGGATAGCCAGTCTTTCACCAAAAGAAATTCCCAGGTAGAGATTATCTCTGGACAAAAATACGACATTAAATCTGATATAATTTATACAGCTGCTTAAAATTAATATCGGTTTCACATAACTTATGTATCACACAAAATAGAATAAATTTGATATGGGTAGAACATATTTTTGTAAATTGGCTTCGAGGTGTCATCGTCTCCTATGAAAACATATAATCAGTTATTTATAATATGAAGACAAATGACAGTAGCGGATGCCTATTCAACATGAAGAACAAACCGGCAAACAATTGAAGTATGCATTAGGAAGAAAACAAAATCAGACGAAGAATATAATATCAATAATTATTAATTGAACACTAGATCTTAGATTCTTACTGTTGTTTCATATCCCTTGTATTTTGGTTGTTATAAAAAGTTTAAAATGATTGTTATGGACAGAAAAACTGTGAGATCTATAAAAGCATAATCATGGAATACTTGAAAATTTATTCCCCAGACGTATTGCGCAAGCTTTGAAGATTTAGATTCACTCACTATAATTTAACTTTTATTTTCGTGATTTGATATAAACAAAATAGGAACCCTTCCTATTTATATGGAATAACTTAGATTTCAAGATATTGGTAGTCTATATATAGGGCAAATTTAGAGAATGAGAATGGCAATCTTAAAAGCAATAAAACCGGATTTAAAATTAGATTTGTTTTTGTTTTTGTTTTTTTTCCCTTTGTTTTTGTTTTTTGTTTTTTTCGGATTTTAGAGGAATCATTTTAAAATTAGACTTGTTATTGGTAACTTTGACTGATTTTTTTTTGTTAATTATAGCTCATTGTAGAACTCCATAAAAGTACTTGAATCCATGCATGCTTCTTCAATATAATTATTCTTCTTGTGAGGCGAGTATTAGAAAATTGCGATCATGAAGCGTGTAGTGCAAGAAAGCTGCTATCTATTTCCTCAACTTCCTGAGGAATTAGAAGGGAGAGAATGCCTGTTGAGAGTGCCCTACGAATGGCACGACAACCTCAGAGCTGTGAACAAAAGATGGAAGGAAGTGGTGAACAGCCCGCAATTTTATCAAGACAGGAAGCGGCTTGCGATATTGGAGCCATATATATGCCTCGTTCAAGATTCCAATCAAGTAAATGTATACCATCCATCTCAAAACAGGTGCCGCAGCCTTCCTCTTCCTCCCATTCATGATGAATTCGGTGTTCATCCCTACAGGAGTGAATGCATTTCTGTAAACTATAACCTAATTTTCATGGGTGGTTCTGTATGGATTAATCGAAATAATTTGCCAGAACGTCATCTAGTCGCCATGGTTGTAATGTATAATTTTTCTCGTAAACAGTGGCTGCGCGGCGCAGACATGCCCATCGCAAGAACTCATTTTGCATGCTCGGTGTCGCCTGAAGGACTTGTATATATTGCAGGAGGGGAGTCGTTTGAGATAATGGCCGAGCGCGAGGCAACGGTTTATCATACAGAAGAAGACAGGCGGGAGATTCTTCCCGTAATGAAACAGGGAGAAAGAAGATGCAGTGGCGCATTTCTTGAGGGCAAGTTTTTCGTTATAACTCACGAAGCTGAACAGATTTTTGACGTGAAGACGAGAAAATGGACATTCTTGGATGATCTGTGGAGATGCAGCGAGTTTCTGGATAGAAACCTTGTGACTGCACATGGTCGGTTGTATTTGTTTGAAGGTCAGTCGGTGATGGAATACAATTGTGAAGAAAATGTTCTCGCGTGGGTCGGTTTTACCCCTCGACGATTTATCCTGATTGAATGCCTTGCCGTGTGTGGAAATGGAGAAAAGGTTTTTGTGTATGGTTGGGACAAAAGACTAAAACAAGTATGCTACATTTATAGTCTCCCAACAAAAGAAACTTCTCACGAGCTCGAGCTCCGGCTCCAGCACGAGCACGAGCACGAGCTCGAGCTCGAGCACGAGTATCGGCTCCGACCGGCACGAGGATGAGGATGAGGATGAGGATGAGCACGAGGATGAGGATGAGGATGAGGACGAGAACGAAATGTAGCCTATATATTTATGAAGCTCGTACTCTGCATATTTGATTAACACCAGACCTGGTGGGCCTCTCTCTAACCCTAAAAGACCAATAGGCCTACTATCTTTTAAAAGCGATGGACCATTTATGCTTCGTCAATCAATTTTATAGTGAGAGTAATTGTTTAATATTATCTTTCAAATCATGTTGAACAATACAATTTATTTTATTTTGTTTTTGTTTTTGTTGAAGGTCTCACCTAAATCTAGTCTTCTTTATTTTAATATATATAAGTTAATATAATATGTATACTTATATACATTAAAATTTGTGGTAATCTTTTAAATATGCAAGTTCTTATACATGGTTATAGTATTTCCAAACAAAGTAATATGCCCATAACAAATGAGTACCTATGAATAAGTATGAAGCATTTTTTAAGTGTTGATTCTAGTTATTTTATGTATCATGTGAAAAAATCAAAATATAAAAGCAAACATAAACTAATAAGTTAGTAACAAGGCCATGACAGAATATTCATGTTGAAGTGATGGGTCTAAACACGAATTAAATTTTTTTTAAATGTTATGAGTGTTTATTTAGGGGTGGGGAAGTAGCGGTGGAATTTGTGTGACATTTGGTGTCAATTGCGATGGAGTAGACGGTTGAGTCTAATTGCAATACCCTTCCCTCCCTCGCTTGTTTTTAAAAGTTCCCCGACCTTCCACCAACAATAGAAGTGATTGAATGCCACAATATTTCATCAGAATTGTAATAGTGGAAATTATTATGGATGGACATAGATCTATTAGATTAAATGATGGGAGGATAAGGGTCTAGTTGCTTCATCCAACACCCACATGTGGGCATGTTTGACTTCATCTCTCATACATATATCAATTTGAAGGATCCTTCCTCCACACACCAAAAAAAAAAAATGCTTCCACGCTTCTAGTGCCAGAAGTGATAACCACCTCCAAAATTGTCGCAAGAATATATTTATGTAGTAGAGGAAGGGCAACTTCCAATAATTTGATGTGGTGAATAGCCATAATCATGTGTTGGCTCCTAAATTTGTACCATGGTTAAGATGAATGGATCCAACAAGATAGTTCGTTGTAATGAGTGGCTTATTCACCTAGAATTTTAGACTTAATGCCAACAAATGGGAGGGTGGTTAATCTCCTACTCTTCATGCTCTATAATACCTTGGGTGGGGACCCTAAAGTAACCCAAATGATCAAAAACAACAAAGATCAGGAAAATATGATGTAGCATACCCAACCAATCAGCCAAACCACCACAAATTCTTACCCATTTTTTTTCACTAGCAGGATATTCTCAAAAAAATTTAAGAATGGGAAAATTTTGCACTCAAATAGATGATAATAACAAAGACATCCACATTTTATGAGCTCATTGTTATCAAGGCCAAAAAAAAAAAATTCAAATGAAATCTTATAACCATGAATCTAGAGTTCTAATGGTTGAAAATGTTGAATGGTTTATAAATGTACAATAAGATTTTAATAAGTAAAGTGTGGAAGTGAATGGGAATGTTAAGAAAAGAATGTGATTAGATGAACTAAGACCAATGACTAGATCCATTGGGCAAAGAGTTACCAGAATTTAGATTAAGTCTGCTAAGGATGATCAAAAGCAAACAACAACCTATACAAATGTTATACATCCACCATTAATTTAGATATACAATGAAATATCCTACATGCATAGAGAGTTCATTGTTGAGGCAATATCAAGTAGCATGTTCATTCATATTGAGGTTTTCAAAATTGATAAAAGAAAAGTCAATATACCAATAGACAGGGGTGAAATGGTTTAATTTATTAATATTTTGAATTAGGTATTTGAGGTAGATTAGAGAGGTGGGCCACAGGAGATGTAAGGTTGGTTTTAATATAAAACTAAAACATTTGAACCTTAGTTTTTAACACTAAATACCTTAACATTGTAAAAGGAGGGTGATCATAAAGATAAATTATAATCTCTTTTGTAATAAGGAAATATCAATTAGGAGGTTCTTAATCAAATAATAATAAGATAATAGAAAACTAGGATTGATTATGCTTGTCAACACAAATGATATTATTTCACCATCTAATTAAATTTAAAGAAGTAATTATAAATGATTAAATCTTAACATTAAGGTAATTTATAATAAGTCTTGAATTTCTTCAAACTCTCTTTCCATAGCAAAGGTGTATTAAGAAAATAATAATTGATTGAAAAACATCATATATTTTTAGTTTGATATATTAGGGTAGAAATAAAAAGGGGTAAAGACAATCATAACAGACAAATGGGTAAGCAAGGTACGTGGAAAAAATAGGGGGTATTTTCCTTATAATAATGTAATGGGAGGGGGTATTATCAATTAAATAATTAAAGGTAAAATCTAACATTAATGATATTCTTTAATATCACTCAAATGATCGTGTTATACCATACTTTTACTAAGTGAACCCCACATACATATACATACCTATCATTATTAATAAGGACAAGGCATCATAGAATGACAAAACACTGATATTAAAACTTTTGCATGAAAACAAAGAAGTGAAAACATGCAAGGATTTTTGTAATTAAACACTTATGAATATTTACATGATACTAACAAGTGCTTAGTAACCAAACAGCGGTTTGTACCTTCAATGCTTCCTAACAAATCCATAACACTTGCTCAACATCCTACAATACTTATTTTTTGAACTAGAAAAGATTATCACTATTTAATTTCTTAGAAAATTGGAAAATGAAATCCTCAAATTGGACAACCAAGTATTTTCAATATCTAAAACATCATTAAAAAAAGTTTCTTTTCCATTTTACACAATTTCCCTTTGCAAAGATACACATCAAAGGTACTTAAAATATTATCTCAAAGGAAATTAAAGGTCGTAAAGGAGTTATTTATCAGCACGGTGTAAAAACAACTCACCGATAAAAGAGAGGAGGGATAAAAGTGTTCTTGAATCGCTCTTTCCAAATTAATATGGAAAGAAATGCAAAATTTTCCCATAATCAAGCTAAATTTGGTATAAAAGTGACTTGTGAGGAAATTTAAATGAGTTTCCACAAAAATAAAACACATGTGCATCTTTGAAAATTAGGAGAATGGGTGAACAAGAAACTAACACTTCATTGGGAGTATTATTTTTTCACCATTGGATCATTGTGACAGCTTATTTCTTTGATCTAAAGCTTAATCAAATTAATGCATTTTAGTGGGAACCTGAAGGGAGAAACAATTTGAAGACATATTTTAGAAGGGTCAAGACCACCCAAAATCTTGAGAGAGTGATTTAGGTGTTATTGGATTAAAAATAATGAGAAGGATATACCCAAAAACTCTATGAAGAAAATATCTTAAATATCTACATTATCTACCCCAAAAATCATGTCGATACAAAGCTCTCTCCAAGACCTTTTTAATGCCACTTGTCATAGCTAATTTGGATATCCCAGTGAAAAATATGATCAAAAAAATATTTCAATCATGCCTCCATTGCATTTAGATAATATTTCCCTGAGATCATTCTTATGTTTAGAGGAAGCCTTCAAATTTCTCCTTTTTAACAGGTGTCTACATTTTCCCCTCTTTGGGGTGGTGTAAGTGACATCACTTCAAAGATAGTAGACATGTAAAAATTTTGAAGGGGTAGAAGAAAAATTAGTAAAAGTGAGAGATGCCCCCTCAAGTGTTGATGGGGTGATGAAGGAAGGCAATCGACAATCGAAAAAGGTGAGAGAAAGTGAGAAGAAGAATGGGTAGGGATAGGATGCCCCAAACAAAATGGAAGAATGGTGTGAAGAGGATAATGATATAGAAGAAATGTGAAAAAAGAGAGAGAAGAATGAGCCTTCACCCATTGCATTGGAACAATTGTTTTGTCATCATATAGCCAAAGATATATGTCATCGGTCCTTATTAAAGATATAAGCATACGACAATGCATAAAATGACATGAAAAGCCATAATACGAAGCTATTGTCCATTGCTGAAAACTAACTCAATGCCACACACAAAATGTAATGCAATACGAGAAGTAAACAAGCTCATTTAAACATGGAAACAAGTACAAACACACATACTCAAACCAAAAATGGTCAAGACTGTTGCACAAATGTTTTTGTTATAAAGCTGAAAATCCCCAAATGTTCGTGATTGATGACAATGGTTAAAAATGATGCCCCGAGAAAACATATATGTGAGGGAAAGTGAAGGAAACCAGGTCCAATGATAAAGTGTTGTGCACAACGAAACAATATCAGGCAACTGGATGTGCCCCAGAACACTAACGAAGAAAGCAGGCTAGCTTTGTAAATGGTTGTAAAATTGATTATCCATGAGTCGTTTGGTTTTAAAACACGTGAGGATTTCCAATAACATATGGGAGGAGTAGCATGTACAAGACACAGATTTCAGCCATTTGTGAGATGTTCACCTATTTTTGCAATAAAAAAAAGAATTTTTTTACAATTTTTAGGATTTTTAACTGATTTTGAATTTTTTAAGATTTTTTACTGATTTTTTAATTTTCTAGATTTTTGACTGATTTTTTAATTTTTTGACTATTTGTATTAGTGGATTTTCGTATAGAAGAAGTCAGAAGAATCAGGAAGAGTCTCCTAGGATAGAGAGAAATGCCCCAGGGAGAAGGAAGAAGCATTGGGTGGCAAGTACTGCCCTAGCATAACAAAATAATAATAAAATAATTATTAGTTGGAGTGTGTAGAAGGAGTGATATTACCTAGAAGCAATAAAATTGTCCTAGTGAGAAGAAGCAAATGCTAGGTGGCAAATAATGCCTCAGCACGGTGAAAAATTAAATAAAATAATTATTTAATTAAAAAATAATTATTTACAACAAGCAGAAGAAGGGTTAGAATGAGAATGGTGGTCAAAACATGCCCCCGTGGCATCACGGCCATCAAAAATGTCTAAATGTACCCCACACGAGAGGGCGTAAATCATTACGATCAATTCAATTGTTACGAACCATTGCCAAAAATTACCGTGAGACCTCCGAGAGTGATGAAGATGATGGCGAGAGCACGATCCCATAAGAGATGCACCAACCAAGTTCGGGAGCACATTCATCATGTAGAAGATGGCCCCATCGTGAGTAGTTTAACCTTTCCCTTGTATTTTTGTGCATTTATTACTTTATTACTTGTTTTTTAGCCCTAGGAAATGTGCATGCGCACACCCTCGGGGGTGCAGGTGTCCTCAAGGGCGCACAGGCACCACAAAAGTGTGTACATGTATGCGCATACGTGTAGGAACCAATGGGGAGTTGGACATATGTACCTATGCATGCATGCTAAAAAGGCCACGTAGGCATATTGAAGCACACGCACATATGCACGGGTTGGGTTAGCTAAGAGGGGGGGCACATACATAAAGATGTGCGTGAAAGTACCCTAGAATGGACACATATGTACCATATGCGCATACATACAAGGAGCTCACACATGCCCAAAAGGACACGTTGGTGCCTAAAAGAAGAAAATGAAAATTAAAACATGAAAGAAGATAGAAGAAAATAGAGGAAATGTTAGTGCCTAACACTTATGTTTCGCAAAGATGATTTTCAGCGTTGCAAACGATAGAGTGACATAATTGCATTGCTGAGATAGAGGCGAGCTTGCCTCGGTGGGATCGTCGTGACATGGAGGTACTTTTGGAGGTAGTTGGTTTAGGACACATTACTTGGATGTCATCTATCACATTGGATCATGGCCTTTTGACAGCATTGATAAAGCGATGGCATATTGAGAGCCAGTGCTTCTGAATCCCTATCAGGGAGATGATTGTTACCTTGGAGGATGTATGGAGGATTCTATGTGTCCCCATTGTTGGCTCCTTGATTAAATATACCAGAAAATTTAGACAAATTATAGAAGCGATCAGTGATGTCTTCTGCAAGGACAACATACCCCATCAAGGTATGACTGTTTATTTACATCGTTACATATTAGATCATACCATTCACCGGGTACCCTTATATTTGATGGCTCTTATCAGTTGGTTTTTATTCACTGATAAGACAGGGACCTTATTTCCATTAGGCTTGATTATCGTAATTCACGGTCTCTATAGTGGTGATATATATTTTTAGGGCCAGTGCATAATGGAAAATCTATAGAGGAACCTACATTTGATCACATAACATCATCAGAAGACGGTGGGGCCTGTGTTTTTATTGCATATTTGATCATGGGACCACATAGTGATTGGTCATCTTGTGAGCATACTGTGTGTGCGAGCTCCAGAGGATCCTACAGTAATGGGATGGGTCCGTATTGGGGATGATATCTAAGCGCAATGGGAGATACATACTATTATTATCAAAACTTTAATGAGTTATGTACTGAGAGATATCATTGGAGGCCCTACAGACATATACAGTGGCTTCAGGATGGGGTAGAGCTCAACGTTTGCACGGTAGAGAACTTGATCTTGGGAATCCATAGTTACATTACAAATTTTTATAGATTTGACCGATGCTAACGGTAGTTGGGTATCATTCAAGGTGTTCCTCAGCCTAATATGTCATACACTTATTGTAATGTGGAGAGGCAGACCATTGGCCCCCATATTCAAATAGCTAGAGCCAAGGATAATTTTGTGCAGATGGTACCACATGTTTTGGATCCATCATGATAGATCAGGGACCTGGGGACCACACCAGATTACCTGGCTTGGTATGCCACATTTTTTCCCATGATTAACCATACCAGATGGTGCATGGGCTGTAGGTGTGAGACCACCACCATAGATTCCTTGCAACAGTGTTGAGGGTGATAATGTAGAGGGTAGTATCAGGGGATGTGATTATGACGATGATCCATTTGATGGATAGAGGCATGACGGTGGAGATGATGGATAAGGTCTAGCACAGGTTCCTAGACTGAGGCTACAGAGATAGGGGTAGGTCCTTGCAGTATAATAGATACTGCCCAGAGCACAGGGTCTGAGGCATAGCCCTCCCCACAGTCCGTTGAGAGGAGGAGAGGGTGAAGATGATAAGGGATGGCTAGCTTCCCTGCAGCAGCAGCTTCAGCAGGTCACAGCGGTCCAGCTGTGGGTAGCAACAGAGGGACTAGGTTTGGGCCCATATATAAGTTCTCATAGGTAAGAGGCACCAAGATAGAGTGCAGGAAGGTCAGGGATGAGACGGTGCTTCTTGGTTCCAGCAAATAAGATATATTTCCTCGTAGATGGCTTAGATTATGGGCCTACTACAGCAGTCTTAGGTGCAGGTGCAGTAGTTGACTGTAGAGAGGGATCAGCTCCGAGTCGAGTGAGTAGTGGGTTAGACTGAGGTTGCAAGGCTATCCAAGGAGGTAGCATCCTTCCAACACACATATGGGACTGCGGTGACACCGGACACACATAGAGATTTAGCGACAGCTAAGGGCATAGCCTCCTACTACCACTCTTTATATTATGAGGTCATTCAAGAGGGTTAGTAGGAAACTAGCTATAGTCAACAGTCGAGTGTATCAGCAAGGTCACAAAGGCCGTTAGAATATAGTATATCCGTTGAGAAACCACGAGGGAAGATGACAAGCTAGCGTGGTGTATAGGTTATGGGTCCTCCCCCAGTTCACAGGCCACGTAGTCCTGATGAGGGTTCGAGTCAGATATGACTCATATGTTTTTACCAATTTGTATGTAACTTGTGATACATTCCTCTTATGAAGGATTTATTTATTTTGACCGATGTATATGATGTAGCATTTTGATGTATGCCTTTGATGAAATATTTATTATGACTTATGCCCTTGACAACCCATGTTGTACCGATGATGGATATCCTTTTGAGATAGACTTTTTACACATGTATATATGGACATTTGATGTTGTATATTATCATGTTGTGATGTATTTTATGATGATTATTTATTATGGACGTTTATTATAATGTTGTATGGTTTTATTCCACATGTCTGTATGTATCATGATGATGGTTATGACAATGTTCTATATGTGTTAGATTTTATGATATATCTGTAGATGATACCAGTTGTTACATATGTGACCTTGTGTTGATATTTTATACATGATGATAAGATGATATATTATTTGGGGGGTATATATTTTGATATTTGCAATCCCTCTTGCCCCCATTTGATGATACGGTATGTGATGATTAGCTTAGCATTCATGTATGATGTATACTTATTTGTTTATTTATATATGATGTTAAATGTGATGATATAGATGAATATATGATGATGTGATAACAAAACCATGCAAATGCAACAAGAAAATACAAGCAAATGCTAACAAACCTATCAAATATACATTGTTAAACAACATAAATTAACATAACTATGTACAATTATTTACAAGCATGCAAAAACACACTTCATATGTATAACTAAGAATAAATATAATCTAAGCAAGAAAAGATGAATCAAACAAAGTATGTACAAATGAAAAACTATACAAATGTACAAGCAAGCAGAAACTATAAAAGCAATCAATGTACACAAACTAACAAACAAACCCAGAAACAAGATAAAGTAAGTAAACTAAAGCTATGTTTTTGTAATATTTTTTTAGTGCGTTTTGCATTGTTTTTGGGAGTTTTGTGAAATGATTTTCTATTGTTTTATGTTTTCTATTTTTCTAATATTTTGGGGGTTTTCAAGGTTTATGCGAATGTTATAGGATTTTCAGTATATTTGAATGTTTTTGCAATTTTCAACATATTTGAATGTTTTTGGATTTTCATCATATTTGAATGTTTTTTACAATTTTTAGAAGGTTTTCCGAAGCTATGTATAGGAAACTGAGAAATGTGGATTCCCCCCATATTAGATGGGAATATACAAGGGCAGGTGTCATGTATTATAAACAAGAAGGTGAAATTGTGAAGGTACCCCCAGTGTTAAATGCGGAATACAAAAAGGAAATCCCTTCACTAATTTACAAGAGGAGAAACAGCTGAATCAAGGCTTGAAAGGATAGAATCATAAGGAATCTCAGATCCATGTGTGGAACTAGCCCTAGAGCTAAGTAAAAGTACCTGTTGGTGCTCGGATTTGTCTCACCCCATTTTCTTTTGAAATCTCTCAGCTTACGGCCTTAGTCACATTTTATCTCCCCGTGTTGTGCTTGAAAAGTTTCTATCTTCAATTTTGTTTCCATAATCAATCCTTTCCTGGGCCAAGGATCACTTATGGATCCATAATTGATTCTTCATTTCTATTATCATCTCAAAAGAGTCTGTACATTGGGTGTAAAAACTCAGGTTGTCCCATTCTTTCCATTTTCCACAGTCAGGAATTGTTGTCCCTGTTGTTTTCATCCTAAATACCTAAAATAAAAATGAATGGATGTATCTCGAAGGAGTGTGTTTGAGCCTTGTAACATTTCAAATTTCTTTTTCCTTAAAAGAAAATTTTATCTTCAGGCTCAAACAGTTTTCTTCCTACATTTTACGGTTTGACGGGTGAGTTTTCCCCTGTCAATTTTTCATCTCTACATCAGTGGAAATGTGGCCCTTTTTGTTGGATGCGGCTCAGCAGGGCACTCTAAAAATTCTATGGATCACCTCGACCTAAAATTTGTCCACGTGGAGGAACGAAACTCATTTGAAGGTTAACATTTTGGTTTGGCCTTGGAGTTGTGCTGGGAGGACACGTGGAGGATTTAGCTGCTTTTCCCAGACTTAGAAAAAAAATTATCCAGCTGGTACAATTTGGCATAACAGGGACACAAGGTGAGCCCGCGCTCATTCAAGTTCTCTGCTCTTGTGTTATATTTTGAAATTACGCCATGGAGACACGTGGAAGCTTTCGTCAGGTGTTCCCATACTTAAACTTTTTCAAACAATTTTCTGGAATCCTGGGACACATGGTGAGCCCGGCTCATTCAGGGTCTTCACTTTTGGGCACCATCTTGAAATCGCACCATGGAGACACGTGGAGGAACTACACAAGTTTGGGGACCAACGCTTGATTTTTATTTTAAAGAAGTGCTAGGAGGACACTTGGAGGCTTTCACCCACTCTATCTTTTGCTTGGACTTTTTAATGGCCAAAGGAGACTGTCGCAGATACTGGACACATGGCATCTTCCGCTGAGCTTTCAACTTTCAAAAAAATTCTGTCGGGCTAGGACACGTGGTGAGCCCATGCTCAATCAAGGTCTCGAATTTTGGGAACCATCTCAAAGATGCATCATTGAGACGCGTGGCAGTATTGGAAAGTCAAAAGGGCGAGGAAGCAGGTTGTCAGGGGAAACTTGGGTCTTTTTCCTCTTGTCTAGGTTAAAATCATCAAAATGGCCCAAGCCTGACAAAGGATAAGTCAAAATTTGAGGTAAGGGTCAAGGGCAGAGGTGCGGATTTCTGAAGGAAATTTAGAAATTTTCCTTTTGTGAAAAAAGGGGTCAAAGTAAAGAAAGGAGCGACGTTTCCATTGGACCCACCTTAGGACACATGTGTCAGGCCCATTTTTCAAAGGCGGAGGGGCAGAGAAAAATGAGAAAATTTTACATTTTTCCAAAAGGTTGTAAAAGGAAAAAAGGAACCCCCAGGCCCGTTTTAAATTTGATCTCCCACGTGGATGGTCCAAATTCAAAATAGAAATCAATGGCAGCTGTGCATCTGTATCTGATTTTTCTGCCATTTTTACTCCAAAGCTCTTGGAGATGTGAGTCTTCATGATTTATTGATATCTCCTACATGCCAAAAAGAGAGGGGAGTTAATTTGATATCTAAATTTGGTGAGGAAGATCTGGAGACATCTTTTACCATTAAGATGTAATTTGGCTATCGGGTTCGATTTGATTTTCCAGTTTTCCCTTCCTTGGCATGCAAGGAACCAAATTTGACAGATTAGGGGTGGAAGTAGTTGGCGCATAGGAGGAAGAGTGATCTACCAAATGAAAGAATTGAATGCTGAGATATTTGAAGAAATCTACCTCCCTGAGCACCTGACAACTTTTGTAAATTTGATTCTGGGAATCATGATCAAGATCATAAAGAGCACTGGTACATTGAATGTTTCTGGTTTTTTGGGGGAAAAATCTGTTGTAAAAATGTTATAAATTGCATGAATTTGTCATGCAAAGGGTTGGAGTGTTAGAGGTCAGGACTGATTTTCTAAGAGAAAATCTTGATAGAAGCCCGTCTTTCTGAGAAACCATCTGAGAAACATGTTTATCTCCTTTATGTTAAATTTGATCATGTCAAGGTGGTTGCGAGTGTACAACCATTGACAAGCTCTGAGATTGTTCTAGAAACTTTCCCCTGCTGATAAATTTAATCAAACTTGAGTTAATCTATGTTATTTTTGGGAAAAATTTGTGTTTGCTTCATTTCTGAATGTCTGCAAGTAGTTTTTCTTGTTCCCATTGCAATCTTACATTGAAATCTTTGTGAATCACACAAGATCTTATCCTTGTGATAGTTTGGTGGCATTTACAATTTCATTTATCATAAGAGCTTTCATTTGATAGTGAAATAAACAAATTTAAAATCACTGTGACTCCTAGCATGACTATAAGATTGTTTGTTAGCCTTTGAGGGTATCTTAGGCGTGATGAAACAGAATATTGATAATGTTTAGTTAAGTTTTCCAATTTGAGCCTTCATTTTGGATCCTTGAAGTTTGTGTGAAAAGTGTTGATCTGGGCCTCCATTGAAGCACATATTCTGGTTAAAGGAACATCCTAGCTACCCTGAAGCATTCTGTTGTTCAAGCTCTCCATTTTTGTAAAAGTTCTCAAGGATCTGGCAAATCAAGTTCATCCTGCCTCACCTCCCACCAAAATCCATTTAAAAACAACCAATATTACCCATACTACCCCTATTTTTCATGTGTGTATACAAATGCATAGTTTCTATTACCAAAACATGCAGAAACAATCAGGTTTTCATTGTCTTTAGTGGCCTGAACCTTGCTTAGAAAATATCTCCATTATCTAGAGTGACAACTCATGAGAGTTAGGTTTTGTTGCATTGATCATATTTTCTTCAAGGTCTCCTTAATAACTTCACAAGGAAGGATATCTCCATCTCCTCCACAAATAGTAGGATACAAAAGGGTCCTCTCACCCTGGTTGAAAGGCACAACCATAAAGTAGTGAGGATAGGTCAAATCCTCTTGAGGGTGCTACCCATTTCTCCACATCTGAGTGACAAAGAGCAAGTTACATTTCATCCCTGGCTACAAAATGACACACTACATGCTCTGCTTGTCTCTAAGCTTCCTGCCAAACCTGTGATGTTGCTCAGTACCAACACTTCTGAGGGAGAATCAATTTGTGGTACCAACATCCGATTGGCACCTTTTTGTGGGGAATTGTGATTACAGTTCATATTCAGACCCTGGTAAACACTTCTTATATGCTCTAAGTGCTAATACATTGTTTCAACATCATCCTGTGTTTGGGCCTGTAAGAAGTGTTCAAAGTTACAAGTGTTGTGTGCAATTATTTCAGTTTCTACACCTATTGCACTAGCTTTCATTGATAAATCTAGGTAAAGAAAAGTCAGGTCTTTCCATTTCCAGTTTCTAGTATTGACAGACATTTGACAGATCATATTTTAGTGCATTTTCACAACTAAGGTGGAAATCCTTAGTGGCAACTCCCTGTTGATCTAATTTTTGATAAATACCAGTGTCTTAACCTCTGTCAAGTGAGATTTGTTACTAATCTTTGCAAATCTGGAAGGAAGAAGATATTTCTTTGCTAGGGATCCTGCTAGGACATTATTTCCAAAGCTAGGAAAAACAAAGTCAGAAGGAAGAAGAGCCTGGAGAGTTGTTGGAGATCAGCAGTCAAGAAAAGAGATCTCCATTGATGAAAGTGATTGGCCTATCATTGAAGATTGCCATTCAAGTGCTTCTGAATTAGGTAGTCTCTTTGTGGAATTGAATTCTCCATCTGGAGAGGGGCCTTCATTTGAATTTGAAAGGTTTGCTTCTCATTCTACCTTTGTCTTTTCAAAAGTTGATAGGGTTTTCCAAGAAACAAGGCCTTTAGGGGATATCCATTTTGAAATTTATACTCCTGTGTTTCAAAGACCCCCTGCCCCTTATCAGTTTGATTCTCCTCCAAGGTCACCTCCTCAAAACAACATGGCCCATCCCCCACCCAGACCTCCATTTGTTGTAAATACCTTTGGTCCTATAAATTTTACAGGGATGGTTGGTTATCCAAATGCAGTTCCCCAGGATGTAAGAAATAGATTACCAAAGTTCCAAGGAAACAATGTCTATAACTGGTGATCAACATTTAAAGCTTTTTATCAATATGATGGAAGACTTTGAGATTGAATATGAAGATGTATATATCAAATTGTTTATCCATACTTTGGAAGAGGATGCAAGGGACTGGTATAAAGCTTTGCCAGATAATTCCATTGATTCTTGGATAGAGATGAATAATGCATTTAGATTGCAATATGGTGATAGAACAGACCCTAGGTTTCTTCTGTCAGAATTTGAAAACATCAAAAAGAATCCTAATGAGTCAGTACATGATTTCAACACAAGGTTTAACAAGACCTTGAGGAGATTTCCTGTTAACTTAAGGCCATGTGATGAATCATGTTTGATCAAATATTCAGATGCATTTGATAAAAAAGTTGCTTACTACTTGAGGGACAAAAACCCTACTAATTTGAGGCAGGCCTTCACCATGGCTCTACAAATTGAGAACAACATCAAGGAAATTGGGAAACCTCCTAAGAGGGAGGGTGTGAAACTAGTTAACCCAGAAAACCTCAAGCAAGTAAGGTTACTGATTTGGAGGAAGTTGTGAAAACTTTGGCAGGGGTTGTCAAAGAAATCTCATACAAATTAGCCAGGTAGAAAAGGGAATTGGGCAAAGTTCACAAGGTCAGCACAAGCAACAAGGCCAAGACAGGTTTACAAATCATCATAGAAATGAGCAGAGATCTGATGACAGAGGCAAGGGACCTATTGGATTTGGAAATAAACAGTCCCAGGCAGGGAAAACAGAATGGTACCTGATCCTTTGGCTGCTAGAGTTGTTGTTGTGGAGGAAACAAATGTCATTGATTGGTGTGATAGATGTTTCATGCCCCATGCTCCATGTGAGGTAGATCAGCAAGAAGAAGAAGAAGCTGATGATGATAATGATGATGATGTTTACATGATGGGTTGCTCCACGAGCTCACAACAAGGGGAAACTTCAAATGAAGTGATAAGTGCTCAACTGCTACAAGTTTTTGGGATTGCATCCATTGGGTACCTATTCTTCCTCCCTCTCATACTTTAGAAATAGATATTGTACAAGATTTTGAGATACCTAATAATGACTTTGAATACTTAAGAGCTTTGATGATAAAGAAGTATGATGGAGGAATCCCATCTGAGGAGGACAGGAAGTTGTTGATGAATGTTGTTGTTGCCCAAGAGAAGGAGTATAACACAAGAAGTAAGGTTGTCAAAGGGACAGGGCCTCAAGCCAAGCCAAAAACTCCATTACTTTCAAATATTCCTAAAGAGGCTCCTAAGAAAGATACATCTGCCAAAGGCCTTGCTGTCCCAAACAAAATTCATACCCCTCCTCATGCCCAAACTGTCAAAAATCCCATGCCATCTGATGAGTGTGTCAATCTCCCTTCCAATGTTGCCTTGCCAAAGTATGTCCCTTATGATATTTCCCAAGTCTTGAGTCAGATCAAGATTTCAGTTCCAATTGTTGAGTTTCTTAGGATTCCTGAGCACAAGAAAAGGGATTTTGAGTATTTGGGGCTGAAAGAGGAGAAGACTGCCCTAGGTAGAAATGTAAACATTGTGGAGACTCCTCCAGTCATTGAAGAGTTAGAAACACCACCAGCATTGGAGGAACTAGGTGAACCACCTGAGGTTTATTTGGGGACATCCTTGGTGGAATCTCAGCTAAATGTGGATCCATTCTTCACCACTCTGATCATTAAGGATAGATTTCTACAACTGTATGTTTGACTCAGGGGCATCATGCAATGTTATGCCTCTGGAAGTCATGAATGAGCTGGATATCAAAGTAACAACAACATATGGGAAGTGCACTGCCATGGATTCCAGAGAAGTGCCAGTGGTGGGATGTGTGAAAGGTTTGGTGGTGCAACTTGCAGCTTACCCAGGTAAGAACCTGAAACTTGATGTTGTTATTGTTGATTTCCCAGCCAAGTGGGGTATGTTTTTGTCTAGAAAATGGGCTGCAAGTGTTGGTGGGAGTGTCCAAATGGATATGTCCTATGCCACCATCCCAATTGAGGGCAGCCTTGTCAGGTTGTATGGAGAAAAGAAGATGTTGCACCTTATTGAAGATCCCAACAATGCATCTTATGAAGTATTGTACACAAGTGTTGATGTTGATAACTTTGTAGGATTTGCTGATGGAAAAGAGCACAAAATTGAAGAATGCAAGTGTCTTGAACAGGTAGGCTCTCCTTGGACTTTATTGTTTGATGGAGCTTGCTCCAAGTTTGGAAATGGTGCTGGTGTTGTTCTGATTTCTCCAGGCCAGGAAGAGTTTGTTTTTTCCTTCAAACTCAACTTTGAGTGCACTAACAACATTGCTGAGTATGAGGCACTGTTGTTAGGTTTGAGAATTGCTTGGAAATATGGTGTTAAAGACATCATTGTCAAAGGAGATTCAGAATTAATTGTCAAGCAAGTCAGAAAACTTTATGCCACAAAAAATCAGTGAATGAAACAATACAAGCATGCAGTTTGGGATCTCATTGAGATGTTTGATTCATTCAACATTGTGCATCATGATAGGAAGTTCAATGATTTGGCAAAACAAACTTGCAGTATTGGGATCTCGGTTTGATAATTGTGCAATGTCCCCATATTGTGAATATGATGTTGAAGTGTTAACAAGGCCATCTGTCCCTGACAATATTAAACATTGGCAAGTTTTTGATGATGATGCTCAGGTTAGAAGATTTCTACAGAACAAAGGGGAGTTTGTTGATCAAAGTATTGATTGGGAGCCAATGGTGTGTGTAGTAGAGGGTAAAGAAACCTTGTTTGGCAAAGGCATCATCCAACTGAAGACTAATACCATTCCTAGAGGGCTGGTTGCTCTTGAATCCAACTTTGATAATGTTGATTGCATTATTAACAGATGCATAGCAGCCTCAAGGGATGTTGAGGAGCATGACCTTGGCACAAAGGAGAAACCAAGGAAGATCTGGTTGGGAAGCAATCTCAGCAAGGAGGAAAAACAGTCTTATGTCCAATTGCTGAAAAAATATCAAGATTGCATGGCTTGGACTTATTCTGAACTAAAGGCATACAGAGAGGATCTGTTTCAACATGAGATTCCCTTGGAATCTAATGCAAAACCATTCAAGGAAGAAACAGAGGCCAATCAATCCACTCCTATCTCTTAAAATGCAAGAAGAACTGAAGAAACTGAGGGATGGAGGGATTATTCAGCCCACAAGGTATTCTTCTTGGGTTGCAAACCTAGTACCAGTTAGAAAGAAGAATGGTGATATCAGGTTGTGTGTGGATTTCAGAAATCTGAATAGAGCATCAATGAAGGATAATTATCCTTTACCAAACATGGAAAACATGCTACAATTAGTGACTGGTTCTGAGTTGCTTTCTACCCTGGATGGTTTCTCTGGTTATAACCAAGTTGTGGTGAAGGAATCAGAAAGAATTAAGACAACCTTTACCACCCCTTGGGGAACTTATGTATATGTCAGGATGCCCTTTGGACTGATGAATGTTGGAGAAACCTTTCAAAGAGAAATGGATGTTGCTTTTGTTGGTTACATCAATGATTTTATTGTTGTCTACCAAGATGATGTAACTGTGTTTTCTAGAAAGAGAGGTGATCATTTGCAACACTTGGAGAAAATGTTGATAAGATGTAGAGAATATGGCATTTCACTCAATCCAAAGAAGTGCCATTTCAGAGTGCAGAAGGAAAAATTACTTGGTCACATTGTGTCACAAGAGGGGGTAATGATTGATCCAGAAAGGGTAGAGGCCATCAGCAAGGTCCCAATTCCAAGAACCAAGAAAGGAATTCAGTCCTTCTTTGGGCAGATAAACTTTATCAGAAGATTCATATCAAACTTTGCTGAGTTGACCATTCCAATCACTTGTATGCTAAAGAAGGACCAGGTCATCAAATGGGAGGAGGATGCCATTCAAGCTTTCAATGGGATCAAAGAGGCATTAAAGCATGCCCCTGTTTTAGCAGCTCCAGATTATAAGAAGCCTTTCCAACTATTTTCTTTTGCTTCAGAGAACACTATTGCATCTGTCCTGTTATAGAAGGATGATGAAGGGGCTGAGAGGCCAATTGCCTTTTTCAGTAAGGCATTGCAGGGGGCTGAGCTGAAATACACTATTATGGAGAAGCAAGCATTTTCCTTGGTAAAAGCAACAAAGGTTTTCAGGCCTTACATTCTGAGCTCTAAGTTTGTTGCTTATGTTCCCCACACCATGGTGAAGGACATCTTATCAGAGATGGAGGTCTCAAGAAAAAGATGCAGATGGGTGAACAAGTTGCAAGAATATGACATGGATATCCAAACCATGAAGTTGGTAAGAGGTTTGGGCTTGGCTAAGCTTATGGCTGAGAGAAACTTGCAAACTATTGAGGTAAATGAGGTAGAAGAAGGAAGGGTAGATGTTTTTGAAAAGTTGATGAGTTCTGAGTGGTACAAAGATGTAATTTTTTATCTCAGACATTTATACTGCCCTGAGTATTTGAGTAAGAACCAGAAAAGAGCCCTTAAGTTGGCTTCCCAGAAATATGTCATTACTGATTATGGGTTAGCTTGGAAGAACCCTGAGGGAGTTCTCTTAAGGTGCATTACTGAAGATGAAGCCCCCAAGATAATTGTTGATCTCCATGGAGGAGTTTGTGGGGGGCATTTTGCTGGAAGAGTCACAACACACAAGATCCTGAGGGCTGGTTATTGGTGGCCAACTCTCTTCAAGGATACAACTCTTTTGGTTAGAATATGTGAGAGTTTCCAGCTTTTCTAGAAGACTGAAAGCTTCAGGCTCCCTGCCTTTGCAACCTGTATCAATTGAAGCCCCATTCAAGCAATGGGGAATGGATTTCATTGGTGAGATTTCAGACCCTTCAAGTGCTGGCCATAAGTGGATTCTTGTAGCCACTGATTACTTCACTAAGTGGGTGGAGGAAATCCCCACCAAAAGAGCAACACACCAAATTGTCATGGACTTCGTGCTGAACCATATTATCTGCAGGTTTGGAGTGCCAGTTAAAATTGTTGCTGACAATGCCATGAGCTTCAGAGCTAAACCTTTGGTGGCAATGTGCAAAGAATATGGGATCAATTTGACATATGCTTCTAATTACAATCCCCAAGGAAATGGACAAGCTGAGTCCAGTAATAAAAATTTGCTGAAGATTATCAGAAGAACCTTGGAGCTGAACAAAAGAAAATGGGGTGAGACAGTTGAAGTTTGTTGTCTGGGCTGATCGAATTACTATTAAAAGAGCCACTGGAAAGAGTCCATTTGAGTTGGTGTATGGAACTCAGGCCCTGCTACCCCTGCATATGTAATTATCCTCATATCAGTTCATTCAACAACTGGAAGATCAAGAAGTTAGTCCATATGATGCTCGCATTAACCAGATTGTTGAACTTGATGAAGAAAGGAGGGCATCCCACCAAAGGCATGTAAAGTTTAGAGAAAAGATGAAGAAGTTATTTGACAAGAAGGTCACTCCAAGAGCTTTCAATGTTGGAGATCTCATGCTGTTATGGGATAACAGGCATGAAGATAAGGGAAAGCATGAAAATTTGACGCATTATGGATGGGCCCTTACTCCATTGATATTAGAATTGGTGAACATACCTTTTTCTTGAAGGACTTGGATGGGGAATTTCTTGAATTTCCTATTAATGGTAGGCATTTGAAACATTTCTTGGATTGATTCCCCAGAATCAGGTGAACATCATTTGTACAGTGTATAGTTTGTTGGTTTGTTTTTGTCTTTTGTGTTTTATTCATTCTGGTCCCTGGTGGCCTGGTTTTGCTGGTTTCTTGGTTCATTTTTTGGGAGATGGTTCTGGTTTTGTGCTCTGCAAGCTGACTCCTTTTCCCAATGGATATTTTGGCACTTGGTCTGTTATTTGGTTCTTGTGGCACTCACAGGGAGTTCCCATCCCCAAGCCAGAGCTGATGTTGGTGCTCAAATTAGTCTCACCCCATTTTCCATTGAAATCTCTCAGTTTATGGCCTCTGTCACATTTTATCTCCCCGTGTTGTGCTTGAAAAGACTCTATGTCTTCCTTTTTGTTTCCATAATCAATCCTTTCCTAGGCCGAGGATCACTTATGGATCCATAGTTGATTCCTTCATTTCTCTGTTCATCTGAAAAAGTCTGTAAATTGGGTATAAAAACTCAGGTTGTCCCATTCTTTCCATTTTCCACAGTCAGGAATTGTTGTCCCTATTGTTTTTGTCCTAAATACCTGAAGAAAAATGAATGGATGTAGCTTGAGAGGAGTGTGTTTGAGCCTTGTAACATTTCTAAATTCTCTGTCCTTAAAGAAAATTTCATCTCCAGGCTCAAATGAGTTGTTTTCCTGCATTTTACGGTTTGACGGGTGTTTTCCCTATCAAATTTACATCTTTAACATCAGTGGAAATGTGGCCCCTTTTGGTTGGATGTGGCTCAACGGGGCACTCTAAAAATTCTATGGATCACCTCGACCCAAAATTTGTCCATGTGGAGGAATGACGCTCATTTGAAAGTTCACTCTTTGGTTTGGCCTTGGAGTTGCGTCAGGAGGACATGTGGAGGCTTTACTGCTTTTCCCGGACTTAGAAAAATTTTATGTAGCTAGTACAGTTTGGTGGGACAGGGACACGTGGTGAGCCCACGCTCATTCAGGGTCTCTCCACTCTTGGGTACCATTTTGAAATTGTGCCATGGAGACATGTGGAGGTTTCCACCTGGGTTTTCCCATACTTAGACTTTTTCAATAGCTAAGGTTTTGGGAGGCCTGGGACACGTGGAGGAACCACGCATGTTTGGGGACCGGCCCTTGAGTTTTATTTTAAAGAAGTGCCAGGAGGACACTTGGAAGCTTCCGCTTACTTTGCCTTTTGCTTGGACTTTTCAACAGCCAAAGGAAACTGCCACGGACCCTGGACACATGGTGCCTTCCACTGAGCTTTCAAATTTCAACAAATTCTTCAGGCTAGGACACGTGGTGAGCCTGTGCTCATTCAGGGTCTCAACTTTTGGGAACCATCTCAAGATGCGCCATTGAGACGCGTGGCAGTTTGAAAAGTCAAAAGGACGGGGAAGTGGGCCATCGGGGGCAACTTGGATTTTTTGCCTCTTGTCATCAAAAGGGTTAAAATCATCAAAATGGCCCGCAAGCCCTGACAAAGGATAAGTCAAAATTTGATGTGAAGGTCAATGGTGGAGGTGCGGACTTCCGGAGGAAATTTAGAATATTTTCCTTTTGTGAAAAAAGGGGTTAAAGTAAAGAAAGGGAGCACGTTTCCGTTAGGACCCACATTAGGACATGTGTCAGGCCCATTTTTCAAAGGCGGAGGGGAGGAGAAAAATGAGAAAATTTTACATTTTTCAAAAAAGTTGTAAAAGGTAAAAGGAACCCCCAGGCCTGTTTTAAATTGGATCTCCCACGTGGATGGTCCAAATTCAAAATAGAAATCAATGACAATTGTGCATCTGTATCTGATTTTTCCACCATTTTTACTCCAAAGCTCCTAGAGATGTGAGTCTTCATGATTTCTTGATATCTCCTACACGCCAAACAGAGAGGGAGAGTTAATTTGATATCTAAATTTGGTGAGGAAGATCTGGAGACATCTTTTACCATTAAGACATAATTTGGCTATTGGGTTCGATCTGATTTTCTAGTTTTCCCTTCCTTGGCACGCAAGGGACCAAATTTGACAGATTAGGGGTGGAAGTAGTTGGCGCATAGGAGGAAGAGTGATCTACCTGATGAAAGAGTTAAATGCTGAGATATTTGAAGAAATCTACCTCCTGAGTGCCTGACAACTTTTGTAAATCTGATTTTGGGAATCGTGATCGAGATCATAACGAGCACTGGTACATTGAATGTTTCTACTTTTTGGGGGAAAACTCTGTTGTAAAAATGTTATAAATTACATGAATTTGTTGTGCAAATGGTTGGAGTGTTAGAGGTCGGGACTGATTTTTCTAAGAGAAAATCTTGATAGAGTCCATCTTTCTGAGAAACCATCTGAAGAAACATGTTTATCTCTTTTGTGTTAAATTTGATCATGTCAAGGTGGTTATGAGTGTACAGCCATTGACAAGCTCTGAGATTGTTCTAGAAACTTTCCCCTGCTGATAAATTTAATCAAACTTGAGTTAATCTGGGTTATTTTTGGGAAAAATTTGTGTTTGCTTCATTTCTGAATGTCTGCAAGTAGTTTCTCTTGTTCCCATTGCAATCTTACATTGAAATATTTGTGAATCACACAAGATCTTATCCTTGTGATAGTTTGGTGGAATTTTCAATTTCATTTATCAGAAGAGATTTCATTTGATAGTGAAATAAACAAATTTAAAATCACTGTGACTCCTAGCATGACTATAAGATTATTTGTTAGCCTTTGAGGGTATCTTAGGCATGATGAAACAGAGATTGATAATGTTTAGTTAAGTTTTCCAATTTGAGCCTTCATTTTGGATTCTTGAAGTTTGTGTGAAAACGTGCTGATTTGGGCCTCCATTGAAGCACATATTCTGGTTAAAGGAACATTTTAGCTACCTTGAAGCATTCCATTTGTTCAAGCTCTCCATTTTTGTAAAAGTTCTCAAGGATCTGGTGAATCAAGTTCATTCTGCCTCACCTCCCACCAAAATCCATTTAAAAACAACCAATCTTACCCATACTACCCCTGTTTGTCCTGTGTGTATACAAATGCATAGTTTCTATTACCAAAACATGTAGAAACAATCAGGTTTTCATTGTCTTTAGTGGCTTGAACCTTGCTTAGAAAATATCTCCATTATCTAGAGTGACAACTTGTGAGAGTTAGGTTTTGTTGTATTGATCATATTTTCTTCAAGGTCTCCTTAATAACTTCACAAGGAAGGATATCTCCATCTCCTCCACAAATAATAGGCTACAAAAGGGTCCTCTCACCTTGGTTGAAAGGCACAACCATAAAGTAGTGAGGATAGGTCAAATCCTCTTGAGGGTGCTACCCATTTCTCCACGTTCTGAGTGACAGAGAGCAAGCTGCATTTCATCCCAAGATACAAAACAAAACACTACATGCTCTGCTTGTCTCTAAGCTTCCGGGTACCAATAGTACCTCCTAGATGCAAGATGTTTGTGAAAAATGAATCCTCCCAATGTATCGGAATCCATTTTTCACTGAGGGACCCATCCAAATCACCACAATTGCGTTGTTTTCACATATGGATGATCTGCTTTCTCTTTTTCTTTCTCTCTTTTTTTTGATTTTTTTGTAATTTTATCCTTTTTTAATTTTGTGTTTGTTTTTTATTTTTTTGCCATGTTTAAGCATATAACCACTTAAGGTGCATGGCATTCATTAGCTCACAGATCCCATCTCCATCAATTATAAGCAAGTTTGTATGCTCTTGTTCCATATTTTACCACAATAATGTAAGGTTCGTACCAGTGTGGTTTGAAACTTTACTTTCTTCTCTCTTTCTTCCCTTGTGTTGAACTAATTCTCTTTCATGACCAAATCTATGACCTCAAATTGATGAGGTATGATCCTTTTGTTGTAGTTCCGGGAGACTCTGTTTTGATATACCTTGACATGGTTAAGGGTGTGGATGTGCTTTTCATCTAGGAATTCTAGTTACACTAGCCTTGCCACTCTATAATCCTCGTCATTGTCTAGATAATGACTAAGATATATTATCAGGGACAGAAGTTTCTATTTCCAATGGGATGATAGATTTTGTCCCAAACACTAGGGGTAGGGTGTCGTACTAGTATGAGTGCAAATAGAGGTCCTATAAGCCCAGAGGGCTAGGTGAATTTGTAAATGCCACTTGTAACCTGTCTTACTCACCATATTTTCCATGATCTGAACCAATGTTTTGTTAGTGGCTTCAACTTTCCCATTTACCTTGAGGGTAATATGGCGTGGACCACTTTAATCTTATTTGAAATTGATGAAAAATATCTTCCAGTCTTGTTCTTGAATGATTTTCCATTAACACTAATTATGGCCACATGAATGCCATACTAGAAAATAAGGTGATTCATGATGAACTTTGATATCTGAGGACCTATAACATAGGTCAATGGAACAGCCTCTACCCACTTGGTGAAATATTATGTGGACATGATGATGTGGGTATGACCGAAGGATGAGGTGGGGGTGAACTTCCCTATTAAATCCAGTCCCCATTTGGAAAATGGTCACGATGATGTAATTGGTTGCAATGGCTGTGATGGTGCATGGATGAAATTTCCATAGTTTTGACATAGAACACATTTCCTTACATGGGTCAGTAATCTGTCTCCCATAGTAGGCCAGTAGTAGCCTACCCTTAGCGATTTCTTTGATAGGACCATTATGTTTGTATGGGCACCACACACCCCTTCATGTACCTCCTTGATCACTTATACTGACTCTGTTACATCTAGACAATGCAAAAAAATTCCCATCATATCCATGACGATAGAACGTACCTCTTAGGAGGGTGTAATGGGCTATTTTGTAGATAAGGCTTTGTTTTTCATATCGGGAGATGTTAGGAGGAAAGGTACCACTTTGGAGGTAGTTAAAAATAGGGTCATACCATGGGGAATAGGGACCAACAACTTCACATGCCAGGCATGATTACGACATGTCGTATGCATGTTGACGCAGATTTTCAACAAAAAAATGGAATATCATTGTTTTCTGGTGGAATATATAGCATAGAACCCACTGGTTGCCATTGCCTCTACAGATTGGTTTTTTTCCCTTAGAATTTATTCCAAGGTGATGTGTACAAAGTATTCTTTTATATTTTCCACCCAACTTTTTATATGGGATGAACTTGTCATCCTTGACCTTGTACTCATCGTTGACTTGTTTGATAGTCAGTTATGAGTCACCAATGACCTTGACATGATGGATATTCCATTTTATTACCAGCTTCATTCCAGTGATGAGTGCTTCATATTCTCCTGTGTTGTTGTTGTAAGGAAATCCAAGATGGAAAGCTTACGGGATAGGATCTACTGAAGGAGGTGATTAGTACTACACCTACCCCTGAACCATGGAAAGTGAATGATCCATCAAAGTGAACCTATCACATGATATATTCCTCAATATACATTAGTGATGCATCTAGCAGCTCCAAACTTATAGGTTCTGCTCCAAGTAAGGGTACTTTCTATTAATTGGTCCGACAAGTATTTATCCTTTAACTGACTTCTCGTGTATGTATTCAATGTCAAATTCATTGAGTAGAATGTTCCAATTAACCATTCTACATGTAAGGGAAGGCTTTGAAAATAGGTAAATTGATTGGGTCAACTTTATATATAATCTTGGTTTTATTATTCAATAGGTAATGATGAAGTTTTTGAAAGCTAAAAACGACATCCAAACAATATTTTTCAATTTGTGGATAGTTGAGCTCATAGGAAATTAAGGTACGGATAAGGTAGTAAATGGATTTCTATTTTTGGCTTAGGTCATATTGTGTAAGCAAACCACTGATAGAAAATTGGGTAGTGGATATGTATAGAAAAAGTGGCTTTACTTGGGGGTTGGGAGGCATGAGGACAGGAGGATTGGCCAAGTATTATTTAAGCAAGGTGAAGCCTTGTCGTTTCTCCAATCCCCAAATAAATTCAACATCTTTCTTAAGCAGATGGGGTGAATGAATGAAATTTGTTTTCAAGTTGTGAAATCAAACGGTGGATGGCTTGTATCTTTCCTTGCAAAGCTACGCAGCTATTTGAATTGTGGTGAAATTTGGTTGTTTCCATCTCAATACCTATCCTTGATAAAATTAAACCTAGAAACTTTCCTGAAAAAATACTTCAAACACACATTTCTTTAGATTCAGTATAACCTTATACTCCCGGTAGACATTCAAAAATACACCGAAAAACTTCAAGGTGGTCTTCTCTTGTCTTTTACTTCCCTAGGATATCATCTACATAGTCCTCCATGATGTCATGCATAATATCATGGAATATTACTGGAATTTCCCTTTAATAAGTTGTACCATGGTTTTTTGAGGCTGAAGGGCATTAGTTGATAGGATAATGTCCCCCAAGGGGGTTATGAAGGTTGTCTTGTGTTGATCTTCCTCTGCTATCTTGATTTTATTATAGCCTAAAAATCCATCCATAAGAGATAGCATTTCATAACCCGTAGTTGAATTGACAATCATGTCGATGTTGGGCAAAGGGAAATCATCTTTCGAACATGCCTTGTTGATGTCTCTAAAGTCTGTGAAAATTTTGATGCCTACAGGTTTCTTTTATACCGGAACTACATTCGATATCCATTCCGAGTAATCAATAGGTCTAATGAACCCTAATTCTAGTAATCTTTCTAAATCTTCTGTTTAACTAGAAGAGCTACCTGTGGATGTATTTTTCTTAGCTTCTGTTTGATGGGCTTTGCGTCTGCGTGCAGAAGATAGGTTATGCACTATCAAATTTGGATCTAATCCTAGCATATCTTTATAATATCACGTGAATATATCCAAAAATTCTCTCAGAAGCATGGTGAATGTATTTATCTCTTGTGCTAACAGCGAAGCTCCTAGCTTGACTATCTTCAAGTCTTCTTATGTTCCAATATTCACATCAATGGTTTCTTCTACCAGCATTTTTGACATATCCTCCATATGTGAAGGATCAAGAGGAAGGTTGAGATATTCTTCCAAGGGCATCTCTATGAGATTTTCACCCTTGGCATGGTCCTTTTTCTTGTCTGTTGATTTTTTTACTTGTTTTTTTAGCCAGCGCCTCAAAAAAGGTTTTCAATGTGTGACTTGGGATTTTTCTTTTTCCAAGGGGGATTTTCATTGGAACTTTTGCCCTCACTTTTTCTTAAGTTTTTCTGACCACGAAGCTCAATTTTCTCTCTGAAATATGCACATGTATCTAAGTCAATGTAGAAACCTTTCTTATGGTCTCAAATTGGAATTGTATCTCTTATGCCCATGAATTCTGCAATGGCCTTGTCATTCTCAAAGAGGTCCAATGGCATATGACGTTGTTGGTCCCAATCAATAAGGGAAGGGTAGACAAGGTCAATTTTAGGTTCAGCGAGGTTATGGTAAGGAAATTGGTATCCATGAATAGGTTCATGGAGGAAATATCATCATATTGGCTATAGCAGGAATTTGTACCGCTATCTAAATAATCAAATTTATCCTCACTCTCATAATAGGTAGCATCTTGATCATTAGGGTGCAATCCATAGGGTCGAATTTTGATACCATATCTTTCCATTTTGAAATGTGGAATTTTAGTTGGTTCTCTTGGTCCTTACTCATTCTTTCCACATCCTAGGCCCTTGTAGCCCATAGAATACATCATTTTAGCTAGACTTCTCGTATTCAGGGATTTGGTAAATAAGTCAGCTTGGAGTGTCCTCTGGGACCCAAGTTTTAGGTGGGTCTATCAATTTCTCTTCTACAAGTAATCCCCCAGGTAATAATGTCCCAATATTTCATTCATCTCTAGGTCATTTGAAAGGATAGTTGGTTTGACCTCTTGTTCTAGGTGACAAAGATAGGTCTGAAACTAAGAGAGCTTGTTGTACATTGTATTTTCCATAACCATATTACAGAAATTTCATATCCCATGAATCAAAGGGATAGGTAAATTTATAATCTTCTTGAGTGCAAGTGCTAAGGGAATTTGAATCAACTCGTGATTCAATAGCTTTTGATAAAGGGGATCGACCATATCAAGTGGAAGGATGCACATATGTACCTTTATGAGTGAATCTATTTAAGAGCTCTGCAATTGAAATATTTTTGGATCTCCTTGTATTGTAACAGTGCATCCATCATGTTTTAACTTGATGTATTGATGGAATGTTGATGGTATGACATGCATGGCAAGAATCCATGGGCATTCAAAAAGCATATTATATAGAAGTTCCAAGTATAATATGTGAAACTTGGTATTGTGACAAGTTAGTACTACTTCCATTGGCAGTAATGATTGTTCTAGCTGACTCCCCCCTCTGTGTTGTCGTAAGTAGTTATGGTAATAATATGGGACTCTAGATCTTATTCAGTGTGTCTGAGTTGTTTGATTAGTTTCAATGTGCATATATTCAATCCCGATCCGTTGTCCACAAGCACATTTTTTATCTTTCATCGAGTAACAAATACCTCTATATACAAGGGATGGTTATGTGTGTGATCTTTGTTGGGTATTTCCTTGTGGTTAAAGGAGATGTGTTCAGTTTATGCAATGTTTTCCACCACAAATTGTAAATGTCAAGTTTCTACTTCTATTGGAACTCCTGACCCCTATAGAGTTTTGTAAAGGATTGTCCTTATGTACATTTGATATCTTAAGAAGATCTAAGATTGAAATCTTGGTAGATTTCTTCTCAAGTTGTTATAAGATGTTTTGACGGAGAGGGTCCTAGGATCATGATATGGACGCAACTTGTTACCCGCAATGTAATCCTTTTCCTTGATCCTAATGGTCTTCACATATTCATTAGAAGAGAGGACACATCCAATGAGTGAGTCATAATTATTATTATCACTTTTGGTGTATAGATAGTTTTCAAATTTGTAGCTTTGGGATGAATCTCCTTGATCCAGATTTTTCTCATCTAATTTTCCATGTTTAGGGAATGGTTCTTTGAATATCCCGATATTTTCATTTGGTGTTTGATTTCTCTTTGGGGTGTCAACTTCTATCTCTCCATTGTCAATGAGATCTTGAATGTAGTGGCGAAGTCTTAGGCACTTGTCTATCTTATGTCCCCTTACATGATGAAAATCAAAATACTCATGTTCTTTATACCATGATGGTTTAGGATCATTGTCATCAAAAGGTTGCATCGTATGATAAGTCACCATGTGGATTGCATCTAATAGTTTCAATATTGTAGACAAATACTCATTAATAGGATTGAATGTTCTACGCTTTGGTGGTGGTTAAATGGGTCCTTTTGGTCAGTTTAAAAGGTTGACCAACTTGAACTGTTTGTACTCATTTGGAATCTGTGATTTCATCTCCTACCACGTTCTTGTTTTTGTTAAAGATATCTGGTTTCTCTGTTGGTTTGTCATTTTTATTATCCTTAGAAGGTTGTTTGATTGTTCTTTTTACAATTAGGGATTTTTATATTTATATACCCTTTTCAATGACTTATTCAAATGTATAGACACAATGCATTTGTGATTGAAAAGTGATGTCCGGGTTTAAATTAGGCACAAAGTTGCTCACAATATTTTTTTTAGGAAATGTGCAAGGGAAGCGGTTGGCTATTCCTTTCCATCTTTGTAGAAGCTTGTGAATGTTTCATTAGGGTGTTGTTTAGTATTACACAAGTTTTTCATAGTTATGTCACTGTCTATGTTGTATGAGAAATGTCGAACAAACATTTCTACTAGTTCAGACCATGTGAAGATAGACCCATGAGGTAAGCGAGTGAACCATTCTAAAGCTTGTCCCCTTAGACTCTTTGGAAAGAGTCGTATGAGGTAATTGTCATTATATGCCACTTCTTGGCATTCCATGTAAAAATCTTTCACATTATCTCTTAGGTCACTTTTCCCCCTATACTTGTCAAATTTTGGCATGCCAAACTTCTTAGGAAAATGGTGAAGCATCATAGCTTTATCGAATGGATGGGGGTATAGATCTTCATGTTGGTACTTTTTGATATGCCCAACATTACTATCTTGAAGGCTTGTGAGTGTTGTTTTCATGGATTATATTTCTTGTGTAAATAATTGCTTTTTAGTAGGAGCAGCGGGAATATATACGCGACTTTATTTCATATTTTCTCCTTCTTTGTTTTCTATGTGAAGTTCACTAGTTTTGACCTTAGGCTTCTCCTTATGTACATTTTTGTTGGGTTCTTTCTATACATAAGATGTCAGTAAAGCTAATTGTCAACTGAGGTTTTGGATTTGTTGTTGAATAGTGACTTCTTCCTCAAGCGGTTCTTCTTCTTCAAGTCATTGCATGGAGGTTGTTCCATGTTTTCATGTTCTAGTCTAACTCTACATGGGATCTTGATGAAAGGCATTTTATAACCCAACATATTATCATTTCCTATGTTGGACGTGGAAGCGTGCCTATGTATTAGGATATCTTCCATGTTAGTAAAGGGGTTGTTCTACCTCATTAGCCTCATTTGTGACTAGGATTGTCTCATGTTCTATAGGCATTCTAGCTCCTAATTCCACCACTCTTGCTAGCGCCCGATATTTGTTTCTAAAAAATGAATTCATCTAAAAAAGGTGGGTTCAAAATCAAATTATATGCATGGTGACCCTAATTCATCACCACTATGATCTACCATTTCTTCCACTTCTTTCTCTATGGAAAATAGAGGCACGATATCATGGCCAATAAAGGGATTTTACCCTTGTTTGTTTGAATATTCGCAAGCTTGCTTTTTGGCTCCCAATCTTGCTTTAGGGGCCATGATGTATGTGAGTTTCACCAAGGTGTTTTTAAATTTGTTCAAAAGGTATTGATTAAGCCTAAGTAAAACGTCAAAAGACTGTCAATAGTTCAAGAATGATGAATGTCAATGGATAAATGTGCAAAAGTGATTTTCCTAAATGATTAAGTCAAAAAGTGACAAATGAAATACAATCATATGATGTTTAGTTTCAAAACCAATCAATCAAATTATATACTCCCTAAGTCTGATTCCAAATGGTATTTCGTGTTTCAAGATGATCAACAAAATTTCACCACTTATGTCAAATTCAAATAAATGAACAAGGTGTAGGTAATAACAGAAGTTAATGCAATCCTCAAACAAAGTATACTAAAATCAAGCTTGAATCCAATCAAGACCTATATCCCAAAAAGTGGTAGTTATGATTGTGAACCAAATTTTTGTGAAAAATTAAGGTATTAATATCAATATGATATTGATATAACACGTACAAATGGTAACACTCAACACTTTTAAAACTCAAGGTAGTAATTGAAATCAAACTAGGGCTAGCGTATACTAAGGAATTGTTAGAGTTTGTATAGTGTAATGTCACAATATAGATATTCAGGCCAAGCTTACGAGAAACAAGACGTAAATATTGAAATTATAGTGACATGATATAAAAAAAATAGTTCAAAGGAGAATCAAGGTGATGAATCAAGCCTAACTATGATGACAATATTGACTTGGGCATCAGGATCAAAGAGGCTACCAATGATATGAAAATGTCTCCACACACTTTATATGTTTAACAACTCAGCCGCAAACATGGATGAGCGGTAAACAAACACAAAAGTGGGAGAATACAGTCAATTAGCAACACAAGGGTACTCACTCTTCTTTTGATCAAAAAGAAGTGTCAAAAGAAAAGTGAATGGAGTAGATCAATTAGGGGTGAAAATTTTTGGCTTCACTTCAGAAAATTTTTTCCTCACCTTAGGGCGAGTGAAAAACTAAGCAAAAGTAACACTTCACACATTTTTTGATGAATAATGGCTCTCAATTCAAATCAATTTTGAAATGGTCAAAGTTGGCTTCTAGTAAAAGATAACTTCCTAGGTGGTTCACTCAACTAGGTGTCAAAATTTATCTAATGCGAGCTCAATTTACCAAGAAAGTCACAATGATTAATCTTGGGTTATCTTGGATTTAATTTACCACCTTCAAGCATAGTGGGAAATAAATGCATACATCGTGTACTCTCACTAGGGTCGCAATATGGATAACCTTTACACTAAATCTCTCAAATGGTAACACTATTCAAGTAGGTTGTGTGGAGCACTTCCCATTTCATCCATAACGTTCCCTCTTGCATGAACTACTTTAGGGTTCCTAGAACCACCCTCATTGTTGTAGCTTAAGGCATTATGCCAAAGGGGTTATGATCTAGTTGAGTGGATAGGGAAGTACCCTTTACCAAAACCTATACATACAGTTTGATGTTTCTGGTGTGTTTTTTATTCTTGTTTAACTTAATGTGGTTTTCTTGAACACCTTTTGGCAACCTGCACGGAAACTGTATTAGTAGTTTTGTGTTGTCTTTACTTCTTCTTTCTTTGACAAGTGTTTTTGGTCCTGCACAATGGATTAGTAATTTTTTCATACACCCAAATATGACAAATGTCATTTCTAATTCTCAAGATTATCCTAGAATGCTATGAGAAGAGCATACACAACAAAAAATCTAACTAATAAATCAAAAAATGGAAAATAATTAATTAAAATGTGAAATATGTTCATCTTAACCAAATTTGACATTCTAAACATTTTTCAAGGAAATAAAAGAGATAGAAATTGTTTATGATTCCCAATATCACTGAAAAGGTGCGAGGGAAGAGCATACGCGACTTTACTCTTATGATTAAACATGCAAAGTTTATCCAAATTTAATACAATTTTAAAAAAACATGTAAATACACCCTAAAAAATAGAAATTAATATGGACTAAACCTGCAAGATGTTAGTATTTTAACGACACAAGATTTTGTAAACACGAAGCTAACATGTTAACATTTATTGTTCTACTCTTTAGAAATCTAAATCAATGAAATGGACCTAGGGTAGATCCTTTAGCTATCAAATGGTTGATAGTTGTTGTTTGATCCAAGAGGATTGAGGATGGAGGTTCATCAAGTCATGGCAATAAGTCCTTTCTTGATTAACTCCATTGATCTTCAAAAAATAACTTGGATGATTCTTAGCTTCACTCTAATGAAGAATGCTCTAATATGATAAAATAGCTATAGCTTGGGGCTCTATGCTCATTTAGGTGTTAGTAGAATAGTAAGAGGAGGGTTCCTTATATATCCCAATGGATAAAAGAATCTCTACATCCCCTTTACATGCGGAATAATATAGAGGTTTGGTTAGTTGTGGTTAGGGAGGGTTGAGTCAACCTTAGGAGAGTTTTAATTTGTCCTTTAGTGACCCATGGGAATTAGAGGTGAACTTAATTAATCAAAGGTGATTAATTAATAAGGAGATGGACCTATTGGGCTTAGTTTAGAAGAGAATTAACATGATTTCAGGTGATGTAATAGAGTAATTTTATTAAATAGATGAAGATTTGTTGATTTAGATTAGTGGCCGTAATTAAATAAGAATAATTAATTACTTTAGATAAAAGGAGGTGTTTAATTAACGAAAGGTTGTTAATTAGGTTTTTGAGCTTCAGAAGGGCTAATCAATTGTCGTAATGCGATTGATTAGTGGTGATAGAGAAGAAATGGACCATTATTGACAGCGTGCCATCAATCTTATTGAAAGTGGTGCAATTAGCACAATTTAAGTGTATTAAATTGTGTAGTCCAATTAACAGGTGTCTACAAATATAATGAAACTCATTTAAAGATATATTTTCAATATTGTGCAAGATGGGAACCTTTTCCAATGAATGTGTTCTTGTGAAAATATTTCAAAAACACTTCTATCTTAAATCTATTCAATTTTTACTTCATTTGTAAATGATAAAATGTGCAAAATATATATTAAAAATATTAGAAACCAAATGCAAACAAGATTGAGTGTGATCTAATTCCCCAAAATGGGAATGAAAATCATTTTGACAACACTTTGAAACCAAAAATTTAACCATAGTTCTATCTATAGGATGGTTACCCCTTGTGGGTAAACTATAGATCCGAAAAAATCTTTGAAGGAGAAGGACTAATGCCTTATCTATAACAGATCCAAACCCATCATATTTTTTTGTATTGTAACCTAAAAAATCAGCCCAACTAAATTTTTTATTTTTTTTTTTAAAAGTACAAGTAATTTTATATAATTTTGAACATGCCTCTGAGTGCATAGATAGAGAACAAACATCTAGATAGTATTGATCTATGAAAAAACCACATATATTATGCAGCAAAAACTATATACATGCACATAAAAAACACTTATGTACACTACAGGGAACTTTACCACCTCCAATCAGCTGAAAAAATGTTTCAAATGCCTTCCATTAATAGGAAAATATAGAATTTATCCATTTATATCTCTGAGGAAGAATGTGTTTTCTCTAATGCAGACATCAATGGCATATGGATCCATCCACAATGAAAAAAACTTACCATGTTTTTACTTTTTCCTCATGTTTGATAGCCCAAAGCAACACCAAGTCATTTAGTTGAAAGTATCTTGCAAACACCTGTTTTTCCAAAAAATCGTGATATTTTTCTCTTACATTTCAGACATTTTTCATGATATTACCTTCTAATTTCATCCAATATTATGAGTTTATTTATTCTATCAACAAATGGCCCAACCTCATCAAATTTACCTTTTGCAAAAATTGGTAAGTGGGAAGTTCTAAGTTACAAGGAAAGGCATCATTCATCCCCTAAACCAATTCAAATGGGATCCTTCATGTATCCTTATTGGGATTAATGAAGTTCTCCCAAAATAGCTAGCCTTTATTTCTCTTCCCACTTTATTTTGTTCAACTCAAAAGTCCTCACAATTTTGATCATATTTTAATTGTTAGACTCAAGTTGACAATTTTCTTGTAGGTGGTAGTTAGATGAATAAGTCAAGTTGATTCCAAATTGGTAACACATGTAAAAGAAGAAGAACTTTAAAGCACATAGCTTAGTTAGAAATATTTTTTTTGGGCACACCAAACCTTTTGATGATATTAGTTTGTAGGAATTCCATCACTACCTTGCGGGTTACATTATTAGTTGGGATGGCTTCTACCCACATTGGGAGAAGTAATTTATTTTCAACTAAAATCCATATATGTCCAAAATTGGATTGATCACTTATCTTCCCAATGAAATTTATCCCTCATTGTTGGAAAGGAGGAAACTAGAACAAATGGAACTAATGAAAGAGAACTAAACTTTTTAAGTATTCCTATAAAACATTGACTTGGTTCACATTTTCTCACAACATTGGCAACATCATAAAATAATGTGGCCCACTAATAACCATATTTAATAATCTTATATGCAATAGGTTTGGCTACATAGTTGCCTCCATATAATCTGTGATGAAACTCGGTAATTAATTTTACAAATTGCTCCTCATTGAAAAATATCATAAGGACGCATTCAGGATTTTTCCAAGCCATCCCTTCTTGAGTAAGCACATATATTTAGTAATCCAATCTCATAATAGTAAAATTGAAAATTGAAAGGAATTCGATGAAGAGAATATTATTTGTTGGATGATCCCTCCTTTCAATTTTCAAAGCTTTACTTGCATCTTAGTTTCCAACATAAGATTCATTAGCCTCTATTTTTGTCTGAATGGATTCAGATCAAGATGCAATGGAATTACATTTTAAAACAAATCCTCTATATAATATTTAGCTCATCATAATACCAATCCATATATATATATATATATATATATATATATATATATATATATATATATATATATATATATATATATATATATATATATATAGTATTGGGGACACAACAATACCCAAATTAATTTCTTCTTTATTTTACTTTTTTGGTGTATCTCTTTGTCTTACCATGTGTGCAACATCAAAGGATATCTCAAGTTCTACAATTCCCCTTTGGGATCTTGTCAGGTTTCAACTCAATGACTTCTTATCTCAAGAGAATCTCTTTTCCTTCCTTATTTTCAATAAAATGCTCCAAGTCTATAACTTGACCTTAAAATCAGTTGTATTTTTTTACGACTCATAATCAAATTTTCATCTTCAAATACTTGCATATTTTATATGTTATCTAGAATGGAGGGCAATAATAACACTTTAACATCATGCTTATAATAAATAACAATTACTTGATTTTGAGACTAAGAAATATAGACAACAAGCTTATTTGTAACTATGTTCAATGATCTATCAACATGAATGATGTTAAATGAGTAAAAAAATAAAGGAATTCTCATACAATGCTTCTATAATATTTTAACCTCTCATTTTTGGTTGATATACCTTCCTCACATGTTGTGTGATTAGTTTTGAATCTCCCTTTACAACCACATCTTTGATCTTGCATTTAGATTTCACTTTTAAACCAATCAATAGAGCTTCATGCTCTACTACATTGTTGGTACATTGAAAGTCTAGTCTGTAAGAGAAATTGAAGACATTTCCTTACGGAGAACGTAAAACAACCCTATCCCTTCCCTTTGAATTGAACATGGTCCATCAAATATCATGGTCCATATACAATCAAAATAAATATTGCAAACTTGTGGGTAGAAATTTGGGTTGATTGGATTCTAAATAAAACATGTATTCCATACAACATTCCACATCCACATCATTATACAATAATTAATTTAAATCCCTTATTGTATATTCAATCAATTTTATTATAGATTTTCTCTACATAATATCACTTGTTATCCCTCCAAATGAATTTTAGAAAAGGACATATCCATTTAAATGTTTCCCCTAACTAAAGAAACCCACTTTCTTGATAATATCATTTCCCATCTATAATAACAGTCAATTACCACAATTTTCATATCTAGAAAGTTACCCAAATAAGCTATAAGTTGAACAATAAGTCCCCTAACACAACCCACCATAGAAGCTTATCTTGAATCCATAACATAACATCTCCCATAGGTGAGTGATATCTTTATTTTCAACTCATTTATCACTTTTAATGGCATTATGTTGTAGGAGTCCCCTGAATCCATCATGTAATTATGTAGCAACTACTCTTTAAAAGTAAATTTGTATAAAATAGATCCGTGCTAAGTTGACTACCCACTAGTGATGTACCTACATAAATCTTAGGAATTTCCTCTAATTATTCACTGACCTCGTTAGCTTCAGTAGTATAAGTAGATAGGGAATTAGATATTTGCACACTAAGGAAATAAAACACCCTATTTCTATTCTCATGGATGTGTAGAATCTCAGTTAAAGGGACTGTCATTTATAATTGGCTAAGAACATTAGCCATATCACAAGTAATATACTTTGGAATTGGGGTATTTGGATGAAATGTGGGTAGTATTGGCATCTTGGATACAAGAAGTAAGAGATTGTGCAAAATAAATTCCCAAATCATAAGGTGAGGGGACATTATTTTTAATTAGGTTTACAGGTTCAATATCTACTATTTTCCTCTTATTGTCTATTTAATATTAGATAAAGAGGATCACTTAGTCATGTCAGTAAGAAGAGGATACTTTCTTTTCATTTCCTGCACAATATTATTGTGTTTAGTGATGAGTGTTAGGGGTAAATTTATTTTACCTAAGTTAATTTTGTATTTAATATTATAATTTGGTTATAATTGTATAACCATTTATTTTGTCTTATTTAAGCATGTATGTTGCATAGTTGCAACTTATTATTTGTTTGTATTTAAATATTGTTGCTTCTCAAATGAATTTTAGAAGTTGTTGTGATTTCAGATTGTACCTGTGCAACATTGCATTTGTTTGGCACATGGTTGTTCAATTCTTATAAGAATTGTACCCCTTCTATTGTAAATTAGATTTTGATGATTAATAAAATATTACAGGCTTCCATTTCCTATTTTATGTTTGGTACCAGAGCAGGAATTTGGACCTGTGAAGCAACAAAGGGTTGGAGAGAAGTTGTAGTAGGAAGAGAAGTGTATTGGAGAAGGACTTTATTTCCAGGATAGCCTATGTTGCCTCCAACAAATTCCCAAATATCCCTACATCACCAAAACCCCCCTCTTCCATTCCAGGGGTTTGGAATGTACAATTTATTTTTTGCACTAGTGCACCCTGCACTAGGAAAAATGTGTTGCTGGAGTCATTTTGATTCATAAATCAGATCAGAAGAGAAAATAATAATTTACCCCGTTAAGGGATTCTCCACTACATTTGGTGGATATTCTAGTCACTGCTAGTGTTAGTAGATTAACCAATTTGGAGAAGACAGAACTCCTACCGAGTTTTGCAGCATTTATACAAAGTTATCTCCATTTAGTTGGTGGCTTGTATGTTGATCAAGTTGCATTGGCAGTTTCATTGTTGGTTGAGCTATTTATAAGTGGAAGATCCCACAAATCATTAAGTCGAGATCTATTTGAAAGATCGAGCTCTTTGAAGCATGGTCTACACCGATCTATTTGAAGGGCTCTAAATTTTCAACCAAGCTATCAATTAAACCCCCCCACCAAGGTGATAGCCGAGTTGATCGACCTCCTCGTTTTGCATTCAATGGTGAGTTGGAGTCATTGAACGACAACCCTGCAACAACGAACTGTCAAAGAACTTAGCCAACATTGCATTCAGACTGCAAGTTGTACAAAGTTCTCTGTCATCGTTCAAGGACGAGTCCTCCACATCGAAAAAGTGAGTTGACTGTATTGTTTGTTGAATGTGACCAATCCCATCGAGCCAAGGACGAGCCAATCAATCAGGAACCTACAAATAGAAAAATAGGATCGACCAAGTTCATCACTTAGGATCGATCCTCCTACTACAAATCCAAACGGTGATATCGATCCATGCAAGCCCCTGTCTACCTGCTAATTGAGTCATCCTTCGCATCCACACAGTCTCTATGACCTGCACAATAGCACATGACGACATACAAATAAAAAATAGTGGATAAAACTATACGACAGCAAATAGAAGCCATCACAGGAGATAATATTAAAATGACTTTGAATAATCTCATTTTTTCATGCAATGAGAAACCCTAATGTGAATTCATCTCCAAGATAGCTGTCAGTGCCACGTGGAGCCTCACTCTTACACAACCCCACATCACCATTTTTTTCAAAGCTTAGTACTTTTGGCTATTTGTATTTAAAATACTAATTTGCTTCATTTCATATGCAAAGCCTTGGCACCCGACTAGTTGGATAGTCAAAATTCTTTGGGGATAAAAGGTTTGGGGCTCGACCCCAACCCCCAACTTTTTTTTTATAACAATTGCCACTTAGTGGAAAATTTGGAAAAACCACCAATTTTAGAGGAAAATAAATAGTGAGAAAATCTCCTCCAAAATGCCTAGTGACAACTAAAACCTAGGCTATTTTTAGCGAGCAAAACCCTCAAAAGGGTCAAAAACATTTCCCTTGTTATGCTTCATTGTTGATTTTGAGCAACATTTGCTAAAGGGGGTACACCTAAAAATTGCATTTTCAGCTATATTTTTGCAATTTTTGGCATTGTGAGCTATTTTGAGCTCCGGAGGCCAACTAGGTCATGTAAAACAAAAAAATTTTACCTGTCATTCAATTTGTTTAAAAAAATTTAATGTAATTCTATACTTCAGTATATTGTACTAATTTGCAGGTTATCATAGTCAACTGAAAATATTGTAACTGCTCACAAATTGGAAGAGAATTGTAATAAAAAACAATGAAATTTGGTTCTAAAACACTCAAAGATCCTAGATCTCATTCGCAGCGTTCAGTATAAACAGTGACTCTAGGAATCACTTACGGGTAAAGTCATCACGAATACTCCTCCACTTAACACCTAATGTAGCTGCAATAATGTCGTGTGGGCATCAACCCTTTAAATCAATGGGAAGTAATAAGGACACAATGCACACACTATGAGCCATCCCATCCATCTATGAACAATTGCACGACTTAAATCCAGACTAATAAATTATCTGAGTATATAGCAAAGTTACGTACTTGTATGAGGATATTTATTTGAACCATTGTTAATAATCGCACATACCCCTTTCATTACTTTCTTGGTACCACGTATCGAATTCTTCCATGTACGTTAACACCTCTTTCACATACTTCCTGGCATATAGAAAAGGGAAATATTCTTCCACATACCAATGGGTATATCAAAAGAATGCATATATAGAAAGGTTTGGTATATCAAACTGACGGTATATAGAATGGAAGACCTTATACCTGGAGTGACAAGAGCCTAACCCTATCAGTGAATTCTTCAAAATGGGCACCAATGCCCCAAAATTATTTCTTCCAGACTCAAAACTACTCTGAAGAAATAAATAAGCTACATGAAAGACAAAAATTGAGACACATCTTGAGTTTGAGGAGATCTGGACTGTTGTGAATGGTACTCTGACCAAATCAACTACTGATACAACACAACAACGGTAGTTTGATAGATCATATCATAAATCCAAGATAATCATCTTGTTTGGAGTATCTAACGATGTGCAATGCCACATTCGAGATGCCAAAACAACCAAAGAAGCATGGGATAAGTTGAGCATGGTGTACGAGGCCAAAAAAAAAATGTCATTTTGAATTTGTAGAGTTAGTTACACACATTGAAGTTTAAGAAAAATGAGAAAATCAAAGCTTTCTTAAGAAGAGTTACAAAGTTGAGGGATTCACTTCTATCCTAGGAGAGGATGTCACTTATGATGCTCTCATTCCCGTTGTTTTGAGATCACTCCCTCCTTCATACCACATTTTTGTGACAACACTCAACTTTTTTGATACGATAGTTAGTTTCGACAAGTTAGTAAACCTACTGCAACAAGAGGAAGCCATGTATAATAAGGATGACAAAGAGGAGAAGGAACTTTCTTCTCATCAAAAATAGAAAGGAAAAGGGAAAGGAAAACCTAATTCCTATCAAAAACCCCAAAATTAGGTTCAGAATCAACAAGGGGATAAGCAACAGAAGAAGAAATGTCCAATTTGTAAAATAGGACATGAATTAAAAGATTTTTGGTATAATACTTACAAGAAAGGTTCATCAAGAAATTATGGACCTCCACATTAGCAATCTCACAAGGGTCAAACAAACTACAATCAAGGGCAGAAAAAGGGTAACTGGAAAAGAAGACCCCATAACCAAGGAAATATTTCTGAGCAAGAAGAACATTCAGATAATGAAGACTAATTGTACATTACTTGATTAAGTGAACCCTCCACGTCATCTAGTGATGTCTGGTATGTTGATTCGGGAGCCACTTGACACATGACTAACCATAGAGACTAATTTCTTCAATGAGGGACACACCTTCAAAAAAACCATGTTTCGTTAGGTGATGATTCTTCATACACAGTACAGGGAATTTGTAACATTTATCTACCTCTTAGTTCACGCAATTGTAGATTGTCAGATGTATTACATATCCTTATTGTTGACTAAAAATATGTTATCTGTCAATCAACTCCTAGATCACAACTTGAAAAATTGAATTTGAAAGTCATTCTGGCAAGGAAATGTGCCTAATTCAACAAAAATCACGAGGCTCAAAAATAGTTGCAAAAGCCACCAATGTGGGACACATGTTCCAGCTTGATTTTGTTCACTGAGACGATCAAGCACTTATGACTAATAACTCTACCTCTACACATTTATGGCATCAAAGACTTGGTCATATAAGTTTCAAATATATCGATACACTTCGCTGGCACAATATGGTAAAAGGATTACCATCTCTTCAAAAGGATACAAATAAATGTCCTCACTGCCTTGTAGGAAAACAACACAAAGCTTCGTTCCAAAAGAGTACGTATCGAGCTCATGGAAAAATTAATCTAATTCATGTCGATCTTTGTGGAGCCGATGCAACCAAGTCATTCTTGGTTCCAATATTTCATGCTTTGTGTTGATGACTACTCATGAAAAATGTGGATATACTGTCTTCGTAAGAAAATTGAAGCTTTTGAAACCTTCAAAAAATTCAAAGTGTTTGTTGAGAACAAAACCAGTCATCACATCAAAACTCTCTGCTCAAATCGAGGGGGGGGAATTCACTAGTGATGAGTTCAAAGCCTACCTTCAATATCATGGAATTCATCAACAATTACCTCATCCACACACACCACAGAAAAATGGTATCATTGAGAGAAGAGATCATACTAAATGGAAATGGTGCGATGCATGATCGATGATTCCAGACTAGTAAGGACATTATGGGAAGAATAAGCAAAGACATCAGTACCCATAGTGTATTTTTTGAACACAGTACCCACAATTACTCTTGACGGAAGTAACACCACAAGAAGCATGGTCAAAAAGGAAACCATTTGTTGTACACCTTATAGTATTCAGGTGAAAAGCAAGCCACATATGGTCAAAGTGCATGTACCCAAGAAGAACATAAAGAAACTGGATATGAAATCACAAAAACTCATCTTCATTGGGTATAGTGAAGAGACTCTTGGATACAGATTGATGGATCTGAAGACTAGGAAAGTCTACACCAGTAGAGATTTTGAGTTCTTTGAGAAGAAGGAAGCACAATCTCCTCCTCTAGACTCACCTGATGTAGATTTTTCACCAGTTGTAAAAATAGATCTTGATGTTCCTACAGATGATGAAAGTGATGATGGGGATTATGGTGATGATCAAATAGAACCACAATCCATGAGAACAGTTTAGCATATGCCCAAGTGTTATACTAGCATGTTACGAGATGAAAGAATGGATGCTAACCGGATACATCCACCCTTGGACCACGGACTCATAATAAAGTAAGAAAAGAAGTGAACTTTGCTTTGATGAGTAGAGTTATTGAATTAGATGATCCCTCTATAGTTTAGAAATCCCTACAGTCAAAAGATTGGAAAGATTCCATGGACGCTAAGTATAACACAGTAATGAAAAAAAATACTTGATCCCATAAAAATGCCAAAAGGTATGAAAATTCATTCAATGGTTATTGTTTCTTATGTAATATGTTTTTTCATAGAGTAAGAGAGAGTATAATACCATCTAAGAACCAGTTTTCATGGGACGATGCATGGAGTCATAGTCCACATCAGTCAAGAGGTATGCATGATATTGTTTTCTATGACTGTCATCAAAGATGTCATATTGCAAGATTTTTTCATCATGAATCACCAAGACAGAAAAATAAGTTTGAAGCTCCAAGAATTCAAGATAGAAGACAAACCAAAGTGTGGAATCCAATGATAGCTAAGAAAAATTTTATTTCCATCAAGAAGTCTTACCCTGTAGATGAAGTGAAAGAGGAATAAAGTACTGAAGGAAAAGGATAATTTCTAGCTAATATTGTTTTTTACGTTCAAAATGAAGATATGATTTGGTATAAAGATAGTGGTTTCTTACACCACATGATAGGTGCTAAGAACAAGTTTATTTCATTGAAGAAGAGTGCATCAAGATCATTGAAATGTGGGGATAATACATCTTCCAATATTTTTGGAAAGGGTACCTTGAGTTTGGATAATGGGAAGACCAAGACAAATAATGTATTATATGTTTAAGGTATGAAACATAATTTTATAATTTTGAGTTAGATGTGCAGTCACAGAAAAATACTCATCTTTCATGAAAAAGGGTGTGATATAGGAAAAGACAAATCAGGTAGACTAGTTTCCAAGGGTAAGAGAATTAAAAACAACATATATTTCTTGAGTGAAATCAGGAAGAAGATATTCTTAATGAGTAAGATGGATGAATTTTGGTTATGGCATATGAGGTTGGGGCACCTAAACTTTAACAACATGGTTAAGATCATATCTAAAAAGTGTGTGAAAAACATGCCTAAAATCACCAAACATAAAACACACTTTGCAAGGCATGTCAACATGGTAAGCAAACTAGAATGAGATTAAAGTCTAAGGATTACCCTACCTATAGACATTTATAACTAATTCATACTAATTTTTGTGTACCTACAAGGAAAAAAATCATTCAAGGAGATGGTTACTTCATGTTACTCATAGATGACTACACAAGGATGACTTGGGTATCATTCTTGAAAGAAAAATCAAAAGATCTTGATATGTTCAAGTAATTTAAGGCTCTTTTTTAGAATTAAAATATCAATTTTCTAATCTCTGACAGAGGAGGAGAGTTGTGGTCAAATGAGTTTGATGATTTTTGTGAGGCTAATGGAATAATAAGACATTTTTCAGCAACTAGGACACCTCAGCAAAATGGGTTAGTTGAAAGAAAGAACAAGGAATTCAAAAAAATGGAAAGTAAAATGTTGAATGAGTTAAGGTTATCTTATGGTTATTAGGAAAGCATAGTAGTATACACTTTGAATAGATCACAAATAAGGATTAATGGTGAAAAACCCCCTATGAGTTTTGGAAATACAAACCTACAAATGTGAAGCATTTTAGAGTGTTTGGGAGAAAATGCTACATCACAGGAGATGAGGATTACCTAGGTAATTTTTATTCAATGTCTAATGAGGGTATATTCTTAGGATATTTATCATTCATCTCAACTTATAAATGCTACAACAAGATATTTTAAAAGATAATAGAAATCACCAATGTGAAGGCTAATGAGACTTGTTCCAAGAAGTCAAAGTTTCATCATGTGGACTCCAAGAATGAAGAAGAAGCTACTGAGATAGATGAAGAAGAAGAAGTTGAAGAAAGAGAATATTCTAAAGTTCCTCCAATATAGATTTAGAAAGACCATCCAAAGACACAAATTATTGAAAACAAGAATGCATGAGTGAAGATAAGAAGGAAGATGGTAAGTAACTATATCCATGAAAATGTTATTATTTTGTCTAAAATTAAACCTAAGAATTTTTTAGAAGAAATTGAAGAAAAGTTTTGGGTTGGTGCCATGAATGTGGAGTTAGATTAAATAGAGAAGAATAATATTTGGGAACTAGTTATAAGGCCTAAAGACAAGGAATTTAATTGGATATTTAGGAACAAGTTAAATGAAAATGGAGAAGTCACTAGGGACAAGGCCACTTTGGTCTGCAAAGGATATGGACAATTAGGAGGAGTTGATTTTGAGGAAACATTTTCTCCTATGGAAATATTGGAAGCTATAAGACTATTTTTAGTATCTGCAAGTTTTAAAGGATTTAGGGTATACCAGATGATATCAAGTTAGCATTCCTAAATGGGAACTTGGAAGAAGAGGTATATATTGAGATTCCTAAAGGATTTTTTATTATCATATGACAAATATTATATTTTTAAACTTTAAACATCATTTTATGGTCTAAAACAGGCACCTAGAGCCTGGTATGCCAGATTAGACATGTATATGTTAGACAAGGTTTCAGAAAAGGAGTTGTAGATAGAAATTTATGTGTAAATACATAAGGAGATAATCAGTTGATAGTGGGTTGTTTATTTGGATGATATCATCTTTGGTGGCAACAATGAGAGCATGACTAAATTCTTTACAGATTTGATGAAGAAATAATTTTAGATTTCTATGATAGGAGAGTTGTTATTATTTCTTAGACTATATATTACTCAATCAAAAAAAGTATTTTCATTTCAAAAAACAAAATACATAAGAGAAATGTTGGAAAATTTTGGAATGGAAGATATCATACCTATTAGTATGCCTATGAATCATTTGGTACAAGTTAAACAAGGAGGGTGAGTTTCCAAAAGTCGATCAGAGAGTATATAGGTCAATGATTGGGATTTTTTGTATACCACTACCTTTATGCATGATATCATGCAAGTTGTAGGTGCTATGGGAAGATTTCAAGATGATCCAAAGGATAACAATTTTTCAAGAATTCAAGAGGATATTTAGGTATCTCAAAGGTATTGTGGAGTATGGATTGTGGTACCCAAGAAGCAAAGATTTTGACATGACATCCTATATTGATGTTGACTAGGAAGGAAGTCAAGATGATAGGAAAAACATTAGTGGTGGGGCTTACTTCTTAAGAGATATCCTAGTTTCATGGAAAATCAAAAAGTAAGGATCGGTAGCTTTATATACTTGTGAGGCTGAGTATATTACAGTTTCTTTATTATGTACTCAAGTGCTTTGGATGAAATAGACCTTGAATGACTACAAGGTAGAGTATGATAGTCATATTCTGATATTTTATGAAAATACAAGTTCCTTAAGTATTTCAAATAATACTGTCATGCATTCAAAGACCAAACACATTCATATCATGTATCATTTTCTAAGAGAGCAAGTGAGTGAACAAAGTATCAAGCTTGAATATGAACCTACTAAGGATTATATTTTAGATATCCTAACCAAACCACTTCCAATATCAGTATTTGTGCATTTAAGATGGGAATTGGGTGTAATTCATGTTCCTAACAATCACTAAAGAAGTTAATAACTTAGGGGGAGCTAATCAAATGATATTTTAGATCCAAGAGCAAGAAAGAAGTTTTGAGAATGTATGCATGGAGATAAGGGGAGCATGTCATTTTGGGTGATGTTTTAAAATTTTGGTTGATCCATCCAAGTGGTGACTTCTTTGTGATTTCATATTAGCATAATAAAGAAGCAACAGATATTTCCTTTTTCATTAATGTTAAAGGGGGAGAATGATATCCTAGCGTTAAGAGTAGAGTAATTGTCATAGTATTTATAAGTGTGGTTGCCATCAATGACAAAGTGGGATATTTTTAATATTTTCATTGATTTCAAATATTGATGGTATGCATGGTTGATGTCATAGGTCATTGATGCCATGGGGAGATTGTTTTTGTGTTGTCAAGGTCTACATGGTTGGTGTCAGTTGTTGGCAATGAGTGAGAAAGAGATAATTTGAAGACAATGTGAAGACAAAAGAAAAAGCTCAATGTGAAGATGTTCCTATGAAGGTATGATTACAAGTATGTCTACAAGTGTTGTGTTTTTTATCAAGGTTGTAAAGATTGGCATGGTAGAGTTCAGGTCATTATGTCAATGTTGTAAGTGCTTGAGAAACCTAGTCATGGCCTGGTCATGGCATGAAAACACCCTGTGAGAAGGTATAAGCATGGTAGCTTGGTGAGTGGAGTCAACACATGTATGAGAGTATGTATAACACTATTTTATCCTAGTAAAATGGTTTAGAATACATGATCATAGGTATGTAAGTTAATTTCAAGGCCTAGTAAGGCATGACAACCAAGGAGTAGAGAGTAAGATAAAGATAGTGTGACCTAATGAGGTATGAGGTTCAGTTTCCGAGGAAAGTATGGGCATGTGAGCATGAAAATAGGGTTATGTATGTTGATTTAGCTATGTTAATGAAGTTTCAAGTCATAGTTTGAAGGATTTTGTAAGATAATGCATTTTTGGTACTATCAAGCTCAATGGAATGGAGAATCCCAACTCGAGGTGCACATTCATTTGCTTGTTGGCATGTTAATCCTCTACATGGGAACCTGAGTTGTTGGGGAAAAATAAAAAATGGTCCTATAAAATATTTCTTGGCATAAGTTTTGGGATTGAGGTCCATATCTTTATGAGCAATTGTTAACACCAAAACAAGCCATAAACCCTCCTACAACCCTAATAAGGACTCAATATAAGAGATATGGCTCAAACATTATCAGAATGGATATTTTTTCCTAGTTTGATTATTAGAACATGTAGTATACTCTCCCAGCTATCTCTAGGTGGTGATGGTTAGTCATATGAGAGAGAAAAAGTGTAGGTACGATATTTTTTTCTGAATAATTTTTTATAGCTCTCAAGTTTTACATCAGACAAGATGACTAAATGGATGTATGAGGGTTTTTTGAGACCTATATTCCATGTATATTATGATTATAGGATAATTTTCAATATTTAAGTGGTCACATGAAGTCAATTTCTCATGACTAGTTCTTGGGACAAATGTGATAGTTTTGAGTAGTCTTAGACCAAAGTTGTTTTTTATCCCTTATCCCCTAAGTTGAAGTATCTAATGGATATGGTGATGTTTTTTTGGTCATGTAGTATTTTATACATGTTTTATTTTTCATGATTGAGTTTCTCAAGGTGGTACAATCTTCATTCTTAAAGACAAACATTTTTGGTATATAGGCCTAATAAGACAGTTTTGTTCTTAAGGTGTTTTCATGGCATTTATGGTTGGTGCAGAGCTATTCAAGAATGGAGGAGGTATGAAGAGGTCATTAGTAATGTGTTTGGCATGTTTTTGAGTTTTTTATATGTTCATGGTTTCCCAATAAATTCATATTGCTTTTTTATGAAGTCATACCTAGTTGAAGTAGCTCCTTTTGAGGCATAATGTAAAAGGCTTTGTTGAGTCATTGTCATCCAAATGAAGGTTATGATGTAATTTTTACAAGTTTTTCAGATGTTCTAAGGTATTGGCATGGTTGACATAATTGATGTATGACCGACTAAATAGGTCAAGTAGAATTTTTTTTTATTTTATTTTATTTTATTTTTTTATTTTTATTTTTTATTTGTGTGTATTTTTATTTTTGTGTGTGTGTGTGTGTAAAGGCAGTTTTAGGCCCGGTAATTGAATGAGAGTATGAGTGATATATAAGGGCTTGAGAGACATGTAAGAAGTCTTGTAGATCATGAATAATGTGTGTAGATTGAATATTTGAATATGGTCATCTTGTAGAAGACAGTTTATGCATGCTCATGTCAAATTGAAGAAGAGTGAAGAGAGAAGAAGCATGGCATGACATTTTGAGGTGTAATAAAGAGAAGAAAATATGAGAGAGTGTAATCATTAGTTGATCAACAATAAAGGAAAGGTGAAAAAAATTTAGAGGTGGTTAAGTTGGTGTTGATTCACTTAGTTGGTGCTTCCTTGAAGTTAGTGCTTGTTAAAACATAGGGAGTCTATGATTCCTTGCAATTGGGTGCTTGGAAATTAGGGGTCAGTCCTCCTTCTAGATTTGGTTCTTCACTAAATCTTGATTTTTTATAATACATAGATCAGTGGGTTTTCCTCCCTTTAATTTTTTCCCACATACATGTTGTGTTTTATCTTGTTTTTTATTCTTATGGATGGTTGGTTCATGCATAATAAGCTCAAAATGGTTAATATATGTATAATGGTTACTTTGATTATTCATGAAAGTTAACATAATTGAAGTAAAAAAAATTAAAACACTGATTCATCCCCCCCCCCCCCCCGCAATGATTTTTCTTCCAACAAAAGGGGTGAAGATTGCAATGCTTGGTACATGGGATCAAATAAGTCTGACCCATCATATTTTATCCCCTTAATGAACTAATAAGAATTAATATCCCTCATCTAGTCTATTGTCATACACATATATTCTCTTTTCCATACCTTGAAATCATCCATGTAATTATCCCAGTAGTCTTCAATTTTTGGTGTTTGGTGCAAACCTAAAAATGTGAAGGTCTCCATATTTTTTCTGATATCGAAGTCATACCCAAATGTGTAGGATTATAGAATAAGGGCAGGAAAGGATGCTTTGATGTTTTCCATGTCCATGACATTCTTACATGAATATATTCCAAATGATATTGGAAATGAAACACCTTTCTTTTTGGTATTCTTATGCTTGACATGAACATGATCCAATTATCTACACAACTCGAAAATTATACTTGGGTATCCTGTGAGGAGCGAGATCATATCCCATAAATTTGATGTAGGTGAAGGTAGGGAAATAGATGAAGTGGCTCCCATACTTTTATATCAATACAACTTTTTGAGAAGAGATCCTCCATTCCAAATTACTCTCAAGGATCCTGATAATAAACATGGTGAATGTATCATTCACCCTGGAATAGTGGGAGTTAGTCTCCTTATGAGTAGTTTATGGATAATTCTTGTATGGAGGTTATTTTTGAGGCACATGAGGAGTTGTTGATAATATTTTAAAGGTTCTAGTGAAGGAAATGACATACTCCAGGTAAGAGGTCATGGTTAAATTCTTAGTGGCATTCAATTGCAACAGTTGTCAATGGATGTTGTCACTGATTATTTGTCCCCAATCAACCACATAGTTTCCCTCAGTAGCCAGGAGGATGAATTGAGTCATTTAATCTTGGGAAAAAAAAAATCTTCCCTCATCACTCTTCTTAGTATAATGATGGCATCAAAATAAGCCTTATGAAATTTACTCCTTGACAGGTTTTTGGGAATATGGGAAGGATTTATTCTTTGTTTGAGCCATGAACCAAGAGCTAAGCCTTGTAGATATGAATTTTTTTTCCCACTCTTTTGAGAGAAAATTTCTTGGTTATGATGACCATGTTGCTACTAGTGGGAATTCACATACACTGAAAAATGGCTTTTGGTGTGAAAACTACGTGATTTAATATTTTTAGAATTAAATCCTATTGCATAGTAATTACTATAATAAATTATGTGAAAATAATTAAATATAATAAATGGACAAGAAAAAATCATGCAATAATATTGAAACCCTACACAAGAGTGAGATATAGATAAACTAGTTGAGTCTTGAAAAATCTGGAAGTGATCTGGGTAGGTGAATGAATGAAACAGGTTGAGAAGAGTGTCTTCAGTTTTCCTTGGAGGTTATAAAACAAGAAGTTGTGTAGGAAAAAAGAACCCACAGACATGTATGAGCGCCTAATGCTAGTGAATGTGTCTTAGCACTAGTATCTATGCAAATAATCTGAATTTGGTCTTTTTTGTGTAGGAGGGATTTTTTTGTTAGTCATTGGTTATCCCTATGGTTTCACTCATTGATCGCCAAATGTACCTATAACCTATAAGAAATAATTTTACCTGCAAATACCCACAAACCACATCAAACCTAAAAAGTAAAATTCAGAATGGGGAGTTGGACTGACCTCGGTGGTCACTCAAATAATGAACTTATAACCAAGCATTACACTACATCTCAGAATCCATATAGTTCTATGTGTTTGTGTGTGTAATGATGCTCTAGTGTAAGTTGCATAAATGATGCCAGTCTACATCTAGAATGTATAATATGTATAGAATGTGTGGATGGAATCGAATAAACTTCCCATTCCTATGTTATGTATGCAGAAGTATAAAACCCTTTTTATTTGAGTGGATGTGCTAGATGATTTTTTTGTAGTGATCTTGTGACTTTGAATGCAAGCATAGGTGATAATAGATAATATTAGTTCTTGGACCCTAATTTTGAAAGAATAACTATGTATTTATGTGATTCCCTTGTTTGAATTTCATAATTAAAAATAGAAAGGTCAACCCAAAGTAATAAAAAGTAATTAATAAGAGAAAGGGGGGAAAGGGGCTAAGGAAAAGGTAAAAAGGGATAGGAGTGCCAAGGAGGATAGGAGTGTCCGACGCTATTGTCCAAATTGGGTGCTAGTTTCGGAGGCCACAGAAAAATAAAAAATTCAAATGCTGACAAGAGTGCAAGATGTATAAGGCTAATGAAAATAAAGACACATAAAAATGCCAAAGGGATTTGTCAAGTACTAGTTTTCTTGCTTATGATTCATGTAAATTCTAGCATGCTTTTAGGACCTAGAAATGTACCCAAGTGCATAGATTTTGTGTCTACATTTTCCCCCCTCTTTATTTTTTTGAGTGAACACTCAATAGCATAAATTAGATAGAAGTTGCGTACCTTATGATCCTGTAGAGAAGTGTGTAGTTGATACAGTGTCGAATGGATAAGTGAAGCATGAAGTGACCACAATGTGAAGCGTGAAGACTAGGAGAGGGATGTAGAGCCTAAGGGGTGAAGTGTATACATAGTAAGGTTTTGTTATAACTTGTGTTCAATGATGTAACCTACTTCTTATTGTGTATGAAGGATGGACTTGTAAAAGAAGAGTGAAAAATTAGTCAAATTCCTGTTTATGCAAGATATGAGTAAAGTATGTATAAGTATGTGAAAGTGTGCAAAATTAGTAATAAAGGAAAGTGCACACCTAATGTATAAGAGTATAAAAGGATAGATAGATGTCCTGAAATGTTGTGAAGGGGGATTTTTTTGGGTGATAAAATTCCAAGAGCAAGTTTTTTGGGTGATCTCATGCCATGGGAGAAGAGTGTTTGGGAGATAGGTCTATCTTTTCCCTCCTTCCATGACGTTTCTTAAAGTGTCATTGCATATGGTACGTTCTATTTTTTCCTATTGTTCTTATTATTCCCTATTAGTCCCTTATTAGTTTCTATTTATTCCTATTGTAACTGATTATAACTTTGTAACTAATAAACTGATTTCTGTACCTGGAGGCAATTGCCTGTTGCTGGAGAATAAATCTGAAAATTGTTTTCAATTGTGTTAATATGAGAAGTTGATTGCATTTTCCCTCAGGGAATTAGCACCCGTGGGGGACACAAGCACCCACCACTACTATCCAGGATTGGGCACTAGTGTCTACTCTGAGATTTTGATCCAAGTCAAATTTTGGACCAGTTCTGTGACTATAAATTGTGTCAATATTGTACTATCATGTGTTGTTCCGAAGATTTTTTTTGTTATAAGGGTGATTTATTTACCCAATAGATGCATCCCCTCATTTTGGGTGCATGTGGTCCAAAGGATATGACCTGTAACTGATATGCATATCTAAATTTGGGTACTTGCAAGGGGTAGGGGATGTGTATGGTAAAAAGCAAGGAACATACAAACAAGAAGGACTAGTAACAAGTGTTAATAGTAAAAATAGCTAGCATGTAAGATAAAACAATGTAACAAAAAACTAGGAAGACAATATGGACCATGAAAAGTGGGTTTCAAACATGGGACATCACTCACAATGTCACAAGATAATTAGTGCTAAAGCGTCCATAAGCAAGAAAACAATTATCAAGAAATACATAGGGCATGGCCCACAAATAGTGACAAACAGTAGTAAGCAATAGTAATAAAAAAGTGATAGATAGCCATGGTTGTATAGATATTGCAAGAAAAATGTTACACATGAAGCACTTGTTTGCATGTTAGAAAGATAAAGAGTATTTAAAAGTGTGTATAGATCAAAAAAAAGTAAAGTAATTGTAATGAAAAGCATTGAATAATGTAGCAATAGAACCTGTGATGTGTAGAATGTGAGAGTAGTAAAATTAGATTCCCTCAGGAGCCTTAGTGGGACTGGTAATAGATATAGTGTCGAACATCATTGCATCGTGTGAGAAATTGTAATAGATATGCATTCACTTCAAAAGACTAATTGAACACACATGTGTGTGTATATATAAATATAATAACATACTAAGTATTTGACTAACATAATAAGCAAAGTGCAACACGTAAGTAGTATAAGAAAGAAATAGTAAATGCAACCAAGATATGAAAATGTGGTGTATTAGTGTAATGGTGTGACATGCAAAAATTGAATATGGGAGGAGTTACATTGCCCCCCAATGTATGTGTATGAGATGAGGTTCATTTATGGAAACCATCAACCATAAAATAAGATTGCATCATTGGGTAATGATTGTTTTGTGTGAGAGTAGATGCTATAAAATATGTATCGTGAAGCATAGAGCATGAAATACATAGAGAGAGTAGGATGATATGAGGTTCATTGATAAACTATGCCCTCAACAGTCAAGTGTGAACCATAGCACTAGAGTGTGTCATTGGGTAATGATGGTACAATGTATGTACCAAATATGTAGGATTGCTAAGAAAGACTAATCATGAAGCCCGTAACATGAAGTGTAATAGTAGATACTAGAGATAGCTGACTGTATTGGAGGGGGTGAAAGGAACAATTCCCTATAAGGTGTGTAAGGATTATAGAATCAGTTAAACTCGTCATAGAGATCGTAGATGTCAGAATCATAACCAATAGGATTTGGATTGGAGACTTGGTATGTGATAGTGTGAGGTTGATCATATAAAGAGCCCACATGGTGTAAATTATACATTACCATGGAGTATTCTTCATCAATAAAAGGAGGTTGTGGAAAATCATGTGTGTATCAGCAAGTGAGGTTTTGTGTATATCCAGGGAACGAATCATTGCATATAGACACATGTCCAAATGGTATGGGAAACATGATATTAGTATGATTAAAATCAAGAGTGCCAAAAACATAATTGAACCAAGATTGGATATGGGTAAGAAGAGAGGAATGGGGTGAACATGCAAGAAATATGGACAAGTTGAAGACATGAAGACCATAAAAAGTAATAATGAGTACATATCCATGGTACAAGTCGGTCAAAGCACAATGTTGTGTCTCACTTCGTGTCCCAAAAATGTGAGTAAGAGGTTGGGAGGGATCAGAAATCGAGGGTGTTGGCGTGAACCCCCTTCGCCTAAACTGCCACGTAAGCCAAAGAAAGTGGTTCGCGCGAATGAGGGTTCATGCGAACACCCCTTCGCGCGAACCCCATTGGGTTCAAATAATTTTGATGGAAAAGAGTTATATATAGATATTTATATAGTTTTGGGTGACAGATTTAGGGTTTAGGGGGGTTCGGGTGAAGGGGGGTTCACGCGAACCCCCCTATGTGGCACCTATGTGGCACATTTTGGCGCTAAATTCATTTGGAGGATAATTTTATGCCAAAATGTGCCACTTAGGTGCCACGTAATTAGGGTTAAAAAATGAATAAAATTACAAAATTTTAACACAAAATACAGAATTTTATTAGCTTTCTAAAAATATATTTTTTATTTTTTAAAACTATGTTTTACTATTTATTTTTTATATTTTTCTAACATATGGTATTTTAGGACAATCAATTGTACACAATCAACCCAATTTGAAAAATAGCAAAATATATCCAAAAAAATTGAAATAAATAAAATTACTATTTGTTGAAGTCTTCTTCTTATCTGTGAAAAAAAAATCAATTTCTATATAAATCTTAAAATTTATTGGTATAAACATTTGTACGTAATTTATTTGAAAATATTTTTACTAAATAATTAATTAAAAAAATATATAAGTAAAAAAAATATGAAAATTTGACAGCACCTCAAAATTCAAATCTTGAACATATATGTAAAATTTCATGGTGAAAAAATAAATTTTCATTTAAAAAAACCATCTGGGGACAGTCATTCCTCTTTTATAACATAAGAAACAACGTATGAATAAGATTAAGAAAAAAACCATATTTTTTGCCATTTAAAAAAAAAATTAAATGTATTCTACACTCTAAACACAACATTTCGTTAGTTTGTGAAATTTCATGAATGTGTACGGTTTTGTGGCTATTACCTTTATAAAATCAATGAAACTGAAAATTCATGTTTATAAAGGTACAAAAGATACCAAAACATGGGACATTTTATTATGCTTTTACTAAAGTGGGGAGAGTGAGATGGAGGAAGGAGATCATCAAATGTGAATCCTAAGAGGGATAAAATTTCATATGTGAAAATAGTGTCAGGGAAAGTGGGATCAAATGGTATATGAGGCCAATAAGAGTCATGTACGAATAAGGTACATGTAAATGGATCAATCGATGGGGTGGGTGTGACTAGAGGAGAAGGCATGAGATCTAGCATATATATAACCACCTAGAATGGAATCATAGTGTTAGTAAAAGGAAATGATCATTTGAATTAATATTCACTTGGACCAGTAGCAACAAAAGTTTCATGGAAATAGGACTCGTCTGTCTCAAGAGGAGTAAAGTTAAGGTTGTGTAAATTATCATCAGTGAGATCTACAACATCAGCTTCATCATCAAAATCATCAGTGCTGGCATTATCTTGTTGGATAACATTGTCGAGGATATTAGGAGTGGGGTTGGATGTAAGGTTGGGATGGGTAGTGATAGGTATAGTAGTAATAGAAGTAGAGGGACACAAGGTGGGTGATATAAGGTCAGTTGTATATTTAGGGATTGAAGGAAAACCAGTGGAGGTAGTTGCAGTGGTAGAAGCACTAGATTGAACAACATCATATGTGTCGAGGTTATGGTATGGAATAGGATATAGCGGAGGTATGGACGTGGTAGTGACTGGATCCATTCAAAAGAACTTGAATGAGTCGGGGTTGGAAAAAATGTTATACTCATATCTATCATGTACAAATTTAATGCGCTTATGAATTGTAGAAGGAACAACATGCATGACATGAATCCATGGTCTACCGAGTAATCAATTGAACTGAAATGACACGTCGATGACATAGAACATAGTGGGAAGGATTTTAAGCCCAACTTGTAAAGGTAAGTTGATGGTGCTAATGCATGTGCAATTAATGGAATCATATACGTGAATGAGAGTATAGGATGTATTGATTAAATTATCAGAAATTTTCAATTGCTTGAGGAGAGATAGAGCAGATAAATTTATAGACTATAGTATAAACAGTTTCAATGAGTGTGTGCTTGATACAAATGGAACCAATAGTATCGCTAGCAAAAATAGGCGGGATATTTACATCACTGAAGGATATAGAATTCAGTGGGTTTTTGAGATATTGAATAAGATGGGTAAATGCAACATGATATTTATAACTTTCAATATGTATCAAGCATAGTTCAGCCTCTAAGGTATGATGATAATCTTGTGCACTGCATAAAAGATCATAAAGAGATATTTTTTCTGATGTATTTTTGAGTTTCTCAATGATGTCATATTCTTTAGAAATGGTAGTAGGAGCTAAAGGGTTAATAGGTAGTGGGATAGAGATGGGTAGAGTTGTAGGTGGCCGGTTACGGTGAGTGGTGACTACATTGATAGATGGATCGAGCATTGGAGTAATGAATAGGGGAGGATGTTGAGTACAGACTTACATAAAATCAGCGGTGGTGGAAGCCATGCCAAAAACCTTGTTTGGGGTATAAAATGGATAAGAAGATTGATTCATGAATTCAGAAGAAGGGGATAAAATAGTATGCATTTTCAAAAGGTAGGGTTTGAACGATGGGGTTCACTGGATGAGTTAATATTTTTGGGATTAAATCCTATTATAGAGTAACTATTGTAATAAATGATGTGTGAATAATGAAATACAATAAACGGAAAAGAAACAAGCATGCAATAATATTGAAACCCCAAGAAAGAACGGGAGATAAAGATACTTAGCTGAGTCTTGATAAATCTGGAAGTGATCTGGGCAGATGAATTACCGAAATAGGATGAGATTAGTGTCGTTAGTGTTCACCAAAGGTTTCGAAACAAGGAGTTGTGTAGGGCAGAAGTTCCCCTAGGCAGGTAGGATCACTTAGGCGCTAGTGACCGTGTCTTAGTGCTAGTGTCTGTGAGAATGATCCATATCTGGTATTTTTTGGTGGGAGGATTTTTGTTGTTAGTTTTTTGTTGTTGATATGGTTTCACTTCTTGATCATCGAATGTACCTATAACTTGCAAGAAAGAAGTTCACCTGCACATACCCATAAACCAAATCAAACCTAAAAAGGAAAATGCATAATGGGGAGTCAGACTGATCCCAACAGTCACTCGAATAGAGAAATTACATTTGAGCATTGTACTACATCTCAGACTCCATGTATTTCTCTATGCTTGTGTGTGTAATGATTCCCTTATGCAAGTTGCACAAATGATAGTGGGCTAGATCTATAATGTAGAATGTGTATATAATGTATGGATGGAATATAATAAACTTCCCCTTCCTATGCTGTGTATGTATAAATATGCAGCCCTTTTCCCTTGAGTGGATGTGCTAGATGATTTCTTTGTAGTGCTCTTTTGCCTTTGAATTAAATCTTAGTTGATAATAGATAATGCTAGTGCTTGATCCCTCATTTGAAACCATAACTATGTATTTAAATGATTCTCTTTTTTGAATTTCGTAATTGACAACATGAAGGTTGACCCAAAGTAATAAAAAGTAACTAAAAAGTGAAAGGGGCCCAAAGGGGTAAGGAAAAGGTAAAGAGGGATAAAAGCACCTAGGAGGACAAGAACTCCTGGATTGTTTGAACTAGGTGTTAGTGTCTGAAGCCATAGAAAAATAAAACAATCAAATTTCAGCAAGAGTGCAGGATGTATAAGGCTAATGAAAGTACAGAAGACAAATAAAAAGACTAAAAGGTGTTTTCAATTACTATTTTTCTTTCTTAAGAGTCACGTAGATGCTAGCATGCTTTTAAGACCTAGAAATGTACCCAAGTGCATAGATTTTGTGTCTACACTATGAGGAGTGAGTTATCATTTGCCTTAATTGTTCTAGAAACATCCTCGTAGTGTTGTGCACAATCCATGACTAATTTAGTGTTATGAACAGACAATGGGTGACCTATTTCCCTTAATAATATTCTCAAGAATATTTTCTCCTCCACATGTTCATGAGGTCTACCAAGCATTCTATTTTTCTAGGTCTATGTGGGTGACATCACTATCTCCCACACCAGGGTAACAGTGATCAGAGTGGAATTTTGCTCCAAACATGAATACTTTAACTTCATGATGTCAAAAATTAGCAAGATAGGTATAATGTGAGTTGACACAAGTGACGTGAGATCAATTGCAAGACTTTCTATTTTTAGTAAGTCCTATCTAGGACAACTATTTTTACTAAGTTTTCTAATGGTTTTTTCTTGTTTGGAGTATCATGGGTGCTAAGAATTTGTTTTTTTTAGAAACCTACTATATTTGGACTTATGAATCCTTGTACACTTACAATTTTTAGATGAAGGTCTTCTCGGTATCGGATTGCAAGAAAAATTGGTCTCAAAATTTTAATTTTTGCTTCAAGACCTTTTATTCTAGTTTTTTAGATTTTTCATTTTCCATAACTCTATAGATCGGGAAAGGAAACTTCTCGGGCTGAAAATTTAAAATAGTTTTGTAAATTATACAAAGCATCAATGGAAATTCTCTTACAATCAACATGAATTCATTTTTGGAAAGAGTGCTTTGGTAAAGTTTGATGGAAATCACATGCATGGTTAGAGAGTTATGAGCATTTTTTAGTTTTGGAGCATGATTCTTTGGAAAAAGTGTAGTAGTATGTCTGATGAAAATGGATGTTTTGGGAGGGAAATATAGCACCTTGGATTTTTAAAAAGTATTAGGTTCTTTGAGAGGAGTTAGTCATTACATTTTCCAAATTTCAACCTACCACTTAACCCAATAGCTCAACCATGGTTAGAATATGGTTAGCATGGAGTTACACTGGTGCAAGAGGTGCAAGGGGGACACGAGGGGAAAATAATTACACTTTTCGCCAGATGGTTATAAGTGACATCTTTTGGCTCAATGAGAATGAGATACATGGAGCTGAAAATGGTCACCAAGAGCTAAAAATAGGTGTTTGATGTGACTAGGGGATAAATGTTTAGATGGGGAGTGAACTTTTGCATCCCCCGTGTCCCTTTTGTTTTTGGTTCAATCTAAGGGGACATCACCAGCTTGAAAATGATCCATGGGGGGTCTTATCGTGAGGAGGGGGCATGTATTTTAGTTGTTTACAAGACAAGTTTGTTCCTAGGTGTAAAAGTGGTAATAAGTGAGTTTCAAGAAATGAAGGCACATGGGGGAGCACACATTTATGTCCCCCATGTCCCTTTGCACCTTATTACAATCCAAGGGGATAGCATGGGTGATAAAATGTGCCATGGGTCCAAGTAGATGAGAAGGGGACATGCTAAAATGTAAAATTGTGAGTTGCTTAGGTGCAAAAGAAGTGAGTTTCAAGTTGAGAAAAGTTTACCAACATGGGGAGCACACTTTGGTGTCCCCATTACACATTGGGGAAAATCTGAGGAGACATATCATGCTATAAAATTTCCCAAGGGGTTATCTTGTCATGAAAAGTGGGCCTTATAATTAAACTCCTCCATATACTCTACCTAACACCTCAATTCATATTTTTAAGTGATGAAACATAAAAACGTATGGGCAAGCACACTTTGGTGTCCCCCTTGTCCCCTTTTGAAATGTACACAAGCCATTCTGAAATGTTGATGTCACTTGCCAAGTGCAAATTAGGATAGCGGGAGTGTTTTTTGTACCCCTGGATCATGAAAGAGAGTTTTGGGGTCAAACCTTACATGATTTTGACTCCAAATCACCTATTGAGATCATTATGGTTCATTATCAAGATCTTTTTATTTTCAAGGCATGTTTCATTCTTAACTTGAAGGGGCAGTTGCAGTCTTCGAGATGGTTATAGAATATTTTTAATTTTTTGAACAAAAGTGATGTGTCTATATTGTAGAGGGTTCCAAAAGATTCTCGTTAATTATTATTTTTCCTCCCAAATTCTTCTAAAACTCCGAGAATGATATGGACAAGTTAGCTTTCACAGTTGGAGCTTTCATTCCCTATGCCCAAAATGATCCGATCTTACTTGATTGATTCCTGACACCAATTTCTTCCACAAATTTTCCTAAATTTCCTTAGATAACTTCGTTTATCTCTTATAAAACTCTCAAATGGTTTGATTCTTCCCTATTAGCTTCCATAGGGTGTTCACTGGCCAAAAATGGCCCTTTCTAGGTTTCTAGGGGCAGATGTCCTTCCTTGAATCTCAGTGACTTCTTTAATCACCTTGGGCATACATCCCTGCACATTAAACACACTTGAAAATCTTGTTAGCATGTTTCTCTAAGCTAGAATGAGGGTGAAACTAAGGATAGACTAACTAGAGGAAGGGTTTACAGTGAGTGGGAGAGGAAATTTTCAAGTGAGGGATGTTTTCTCGAGGATGCCTATATGATATTATATACTTAGCACATAATACCATTTTCAGAGAGTGATAGATAAAATATGCAAATCGTACATGTGAAAATATATATTTATGTGTTCATTTTACACTAAAATAAATGGAATTAAGAAACCATCTACCAACTGTTACCAGGAACAAAAAATCTTGATTTGAGTTAATATATATACCCACACTAGTCTTAAGACACATAAGAGTTCAATCCTACAACTAAGAAGAACTTTTAACATCCATGAGGCTAGTTGCACTTCTATTCAAGTACTAATAAGTTTTAAAAACTGGTTACAAATTCTAAAAGGTTAAAATTTATGCGTCATATCTCGTAGCATGTTATATTGATTTACAAACCGCACGAACTGTTAGAAAGACCCCAAAACGAATTCAACTACAACAATAGACACTACTTTGGACAAACAAATTGAAACCCTAAAATTCTCCACAAGCCCTCATAAATATAAATATTAAATAATGCAATGTGAATGCCGAACCATATATGCTATTAGATTTAGAGGGATAGTTATTACTTTTGTAGTTGATGTTTATAAGGGATGTGATTGATTTTGTAAGTGTAGGAATATAGATGAAGCATTGCATTTAAAGGTTTTATCTCTACATTTCAAATTTGTTACAAATTCATAAATATACATTTGCAAATCTTATATCATGAGTGGTAGCGTTTTGCAGAATATTTTATTTGAATTAATCATGAATACATGAAGTCTTCCATACATTTGCAGATTTTATATCATGAGTGGTAGTCTTTTGTTGCCAATTTTTTTGGCACTGAACATGAATACATTTGATACCACTTTGGATAATTAATTACTTTTATATTTGACGTGGTTTGTAATTATTTGGGGGGAATTGTGTTAATGTTGCAACGTGTTTGAGAAGGTGGTTGCATTGATTGTTTGGTTGTTTTTTGTTGTAAAAGTTTTTTTTGTATTGTCAATAACATGTTAATAAGGGGTGTGATTGATAGTGGAAGTGTTGGAATATAGATGAAACATTACACTGAAAGGTTCTATCAGTACTTTTGCAATTTGTTACAAATTCATACTATACATTTGTAAATCATATATCGTGAGTGGTAGCCTTTTGTGGACCATTTATTTGAACTAAACATGAATACATGAAGACTTCCATATATTTGCAAATTTTATATCATAGAGTGGTAGCCTTTTGTGGGCATTTTTATTTGCACTAAACATGCATAAATTTTATTCAGAATAAAACATGAATACATTTGCTACCCCTTGAATGACACTTCCACTTTGGATATAAGCAGTGTTGCATATGGTAGTAGTGTAGGTGCTATCAAAGTAGAGCCTAGTATTTACAATGGGTTGTTTTGGTTAAGTGAAATTAGTCTTGAATCCTCTGTTCTTCTTGCTCTAAGTCTAGATACGTGCGTAATTTTTGAGTACCTTTCAAATGAAAAAGGAGGGGAAATGCATAGATTGTTAAGGGAGGGAACTCTGGAGAAAGTTGTGAATGTCAGACATTGCCTTTCAATGGTTCCTATGTCGACAGTTGTTCTATGCAAAGTATAACAAATGAGTGAATCCTGTGATTTCATCTTGTAAGTTTTCAATATCAGGGCCCTTATAAATATCTTATGTAATAAGGAAGCGCATGGTGTTTTCTCAAAAGCATGCCCCTAGCAGATTTTTGCTTTTGTTCCAATTCTTTCTCAAAATTGGTATTTGTAAATAGAATTAAAATATGGTGCCTTTAATTATTTTTCACATGCAAGAGGCAAGAAGTGACAATGGCACCACACACCCAAAAAGAATATCTTTATTGTATTTTGTTTGTAGTGTCATTGGTAGCATTATTGAATTTTTTTTGGATTGCTTTTTGTTTAGTTTTGGTTATGTTGTTATGCTCAGGAACCTATTTTTTTGTTGGCTTCTATAAGGATTTCTTCATATAGGGATCTCATTTTTTTGTTATTGTATTCTTTGAGCATTATCTAATATAAAAAACATTTATGGAGTTTCAGATACAACCACCTTATTTTTGGGCAAATGAATGCATCTTAAAATCAATAATAAAGTCATATCAATAAAAGAAATCTATGAATGATATTCTTCTAGATTCATTTGTTTAAGATATTTTTGTCTAAAAACATCTATCTCATGCTGTATAGGATTCAAAATTGTAACTTCCCTTTCAAAAACACAGGTTATTCACCATTAAACCAACTTGAAACTATACAAAGCAACTATTTTACAGACTTGATTGCTTGTTAAAGAAATAACCATAAATGGAACAAGTAGCCATTAACAAAACCTACTACTCTCAAAAAATTATCAAGGGAAAAAAATGAATAGATTCTTCTTTGTAAAAAGCTATAAAATTCAATAAACAACATCAAAATGACCCTCACTTGGATTCAGTCATATGTTACATGCCTTCCAAACAAAACAAGAAAAAACATATGTATCTATCTCCACCTAGTCCTGCGATTGGGGCTGCCTATTTCACCATCGCTCTCATATGTTCCTTTTCCATTTGGTTTAGAATTTTCTCCCAAATTCTCATGACGAGCATTAGAATCCTCGCGCCCTATTCAATTGGGATAAGTACTCACCCAAAAGTCCCCATTACCCTAGTTGTAACATATCTCTTCTCAGTTCCCAGAAGCTTGGCCAACCCAAAATCAGAAACTTTGGCATTTCATTGTCTGTCCAGAATAATGTTGTTTGATTTTGTCTCTCTTTGAACCACCTTAGGATCTAACCCCTCATGTAGATATGCTAGCTTGTAACAACATTCATGATCATAAATCAGATGGATTTCCCACATTGTTGTCAACAATGTACATTGCTGCAAATGTGAAGCCTTATGTTGATATGTGTACTACAAATACAAATCCTATATATTATTATTGTGATGGATTACCCTTTGGCTGTTCCAAGAATAATTCTCATTCGGATCTCCCATGTGAGAGGACTGAAAGGTCCCACATCTCCATAAAGCCACTACTCTAAGTTGTCATTGTCAATGAACTCATACACGAGCATCCTATGAGTGTTCATCAAGTAACAGTCATCAGGTATAACCTGTAGCAAACAGAAATGTGTATATTGTAATGCCCATTATACATTATATCTATACTAGCAATCATACGTGAGGTGTGCGATGAAAACGCCGAAACAAAGGAAAAGTAAGAGAAGGAAGGAAATCAAAATGGAGCGGAATGGAGTAATTTGAAAGTGCTTGATGAAGTAGATACAACATGAACTTTTGTGTGCATCCCAACGAGGTCCCATGTATCGGTCAAATCTGACAACAAAAAATGAAGGCAATGCATGTGGAACGGAGGAGCTTTTGTAAGCAATTTCGATGTCAGTTCTGGTAGCACCACTCACAAGATCTGTTTCGACCCACAAATTTGCAAGAAGCATTACTTTCTGATTGATGCCGAGAAGAACTTTGTGTTGAAATTGATCGTCATCTTCCTCCCCTAAGTCATCATCCCCGGTGTTTTGAGAAATAGATCTGGAAATTAGACAGTTGAGGGACTTTAGCATTTGAAGGTTGTGGTAGCCCACCTGGTCATGTCTAGAAAAGAGATGGCACACATCTTTGAATTGAATGATTTCTTGTTCAGAAAGGAAAGAATTTGTTCTTGACATAAGTAGCTTCCAATCCTAGAGAAAAGGGACAAAATTACGAATGTCGAGAAGCATTTCCCAAAATGATTTCTGCAAAAGAGTGGAACCCTGATCTTACATGTGTCAGTGGATCGGTGATTTTGGTTTCATGCACTTTGACATCCGTCCGGAGCAACTATCAACCATCTTTCCACGCTTTTTAAAAAACACACTGGATCTTCACACCATTAGCATTTTGACTTCAACTTCGACCTCGACCTTTCTAGTTCATCGACGTATAACATTGGCTTGGAAGATGATCTATTCCATCAAGGTCAACTCCTTCCTCTGTCACATTTTCCATACAATAAATCCAAATCACGCCTGGAAAATGTGTTTCATTTAAATGACAAGGTGCGATCGTGGAGAACGGATTCACAAACAGAGAGTTATTACTCAGCCTCTCACGAAAATCTACAACAGCATAATTTCACGACTACAAGCAGCGATTCTTGTACATCTAAGGTAAAACACAAATCAAAGCCTTCTGCTTCGGCCAATAAGGGCATGGTCCCATGGAAGGGGGGCTCCTTAAATATCTCAGTGGGTGATGCTGAGAAATTGTAGTTGACATGAAGAATAGCTATATGTAAAGAATAAAAAATGATGGAGTACAAGAGCAACAAATGGACACGATTTGGACACCAAGAAAAACATCTTTACAATAGGGATGTGAAATAGGATCAAAAGTGGGAGACGAGGGAGGGTGTGTGTGGTATGCTCTCTTCTAGATCTATAAGCATCCACTTGTACTAGGAAGAGGAGTTTAGGGAACTATTGTGAAACCCTAGGTCACTAAAATCACAAGACATATTTGTGAATCTTCTAAAGAGGTGAGGACCAATTGTGTAGTCATAAAGGCAATGTAATGTGGAAATATTTGAAAAAATAAAGAGTGTTTGATAAAAAATGATGAGGTGAATAGTATTTTGCAATTTCAAACCTTTTCTTTTATGGGTAGTTAGAACACACAATTATGTAAGGGCAATTTACATGTTTGTCTCAAGGGACAATTTAGAGATTGAGAGATGTTGACCATACATGGCATGTGAGGATCAACATTTCATACACATTTGACATTACGACTTATTTCTAGCTATAAGGGTAATGATTAAGAGTTCCCCCATTAATAGTTTTGATGGTTTCATCAATCAACAGACATCGGAGTCAAGGATTGCAATCAGATGGTGTTCAATTTCTTAGATAAGATAAAGACAAGAATGAAAAGTTAGAAATAAGGTGGTAATTAAATACCTACATGTCCCACACCTATTCCATGGTTGAATTATTCTTACCAAAGCACTATTTGCTATTTGTGGTCCACATTATTGTTTTCAGACTACTTGCATCATTTATGTGAATGCAAGTTGGGTTTAAAGATTTACAATAGAAAATGTGGGAAATGTAATAGCTTACTCATTCAAAACCCCACAAAAATGTTTGCTCCTTAGTTTCCCCCCTTTCAATTGCAAGGTGGAGTAAATGTAGGAAAGAAAGAAATATTAAAACAACTATTTCTGATTAAAACTTACAATTCTTGTCGACAGTTGATAGGTGAATGTGAAAACATGGTATTAGGTGGTCATGAGTCTCCTCCATAATGTAACTGTGTAGTTAACGAAAATGATTAGAAAGAAAACTTGAAAGGCAAACATTTCTAGAAAAGGTGGCATTATCTCGAGCCATAGACGGTCCTAATGGTGTCATCCATCTATGAGTGTCGATGTCAAGGATCACAAATGGGTGGTTTTCAATTCAATAGATAAGACAAAGAAATGTTTTATTATATATAGCTAACAGGTTAACGATAAGGCTTTTTCTATACATTTATGGCAACGACCATAAAAATTTCTTTGCATCAATGATACAAAAACAAGAGGTCATGTTTAAGTAAGGTTTTCCCCATACAAAGGCGTGAACAACCACCTTGAAATCAATAGAAGACCTCACAACAAATTTTCTATAAAGCATAGCATTGTTATTCAACACTTCATCTTCTAACCATGCCATGTTACTTTTTATGGTCAACACTACAACATCAACATTTTCCTTCTCAATATAATTTGGAACCAACAAAACTTTGGCAAATAGTTGATCTTCTTTTTCATGTCAATAACTCCAACCAATGAAGCAGCAGGGAAACAAAACATATCTGACATGCCCCTAAAATCCAATAAAAGGAAAGTTGGAAAATTAATACCAAATACCAAAAAAAAATGTGTTACATTCTTCAAAACCTTGTATGCTGGAAGCCACAGAGGCAGTGCATATCACAATAGTCACCACAACAACCAATGATACACAAAATTGTCCACACAAAATTACAGATCTGACAATGAGATGACATACATCTGTACACATAAATATTGCATATTACCAAAGTCCAATCAATCAAACAAACAAAAACTTTATACCCAAGATCATCAGCATCTGCACAAGGCTACATACGGGAAGCCAGGTGCGTACCTCATATCTTAAAAAACAAAAATTTAATAATATATACTCATTTTTAATCTTAAAAAATAGCTCAAAATCAAAATTACAAAAGCCCATAAACTCAAAAGAAAATCTTTATGCCATCCATAACTTCAATTATATATAGATAGAGCAATATATTTTTAACAACTGTTGTAAATCGATTTTGATCTTACTCTTATTGGAATTCAAATCCCCAAAGACAAGTCTAGCAGAGAAATGACATCTACATTCATACATTGGCAACATCAATGTCAAAAGTAATAAAATTGTCTCTCCATTGAATAAAGTTACAAACTATAAATGTTGCAGATAAATACATTTGGTTTTGAAACATAGAGAGAGAAAGCAAGTGGACCGTTTGTGATGTATAAAAAGAGTATGATATTGAGTGAATTTCATGAGTCAATGTACGGGTCAAAAATTATTAAAACATTCATTAAATTGCATTGTAAACATTATGAACCCACAAACAACTTATAAATCTTGCTTACAAATTTATAACTCCACATTCATAACCCCTGAAACAAAAGGGAACTAAACTTCATAACCCTTCTTTAATAATGAAGTAATACAAAAGGGTAAATAATATTTACTTATCTATCTTGCCAGAAAAATCTATATATTGAAAAAGTCAAACATTTGAGAATAATCAAATTCATATTTTACAAAATTAATTTATACACATTAAAAAACTTGTACTATTTAAATTGTAAATAACCATAATAGTAATTTTATATTTTAAATAAATATTAAATTTCTCATATTGGTCATGCGTTTTTGCTTGTCTTGCAAACAAATCTAAAATCCCAAAGGTAAATCTCCAAATCCTAAGGCCCCTGCAAAACACAAAGTGAAGAAGGCACAAATCTATTTGAAAAGTAAAACTGTAAAATCTCAAAAATGTAGTAAACATTATTTATGCCCATGAAAACAACAGTCATCGTTTTTTATGCCCTTGAAAACCTCGTTGTATTTGGTCCTCCCAACCCTTATCACCACTTTGTAGTCCTGCTTACTGAAAATTGAGAAAAAGAAAACAAAAGCCAGCTATAAAAATTGCAAGGAATGATCCAAAATACGCATAGAAAAAATGCATGCAGTTATTCCATAAAAATTTATTTAAAGTGGTTTTTCCGTAGGAATTACTAAAATGCCTCAATTTGAGTTCATTAAAATGACTATATCACTAAGTAACTATGATTCTGGGACCTTCACATTTAATTTAATGCTTTTTTCTTTAGGGTAGGAAGATATTAATGTTTATTTCTATGGAGTAGGAAGATAATTGGTTTTACAAATTTTGTGTGAACACGAATTTTATGTAGAGGCTTTATTTGGGAAATTTGAGAAGTCACTGAGTGTGTGATGTATGATTTTCATTTCACAGTAAAGGCTAAACATGTTTTCAGCAAGCTCTTTTAAATATGCAGCCATTACTGATGTGTTATTCATTTTTATTCTCCGAGATGTGCCTCTTATGAATTATACTTTACTTTTTTTCTCCTTTTAGATATAATTTTGTTTTGGATTTTTCCAGCTTTTCATTTGTGGTTTGTTTTATTGAAGAGTTAGTGGATGCATATTCTTCTAAACAATGGTGGTCAAATTGTCTTAGTATGAAATTTATCAAGGCAGTGTGGCCCATATTTTCCTGTATTGTAGGAGCATATATCATTTTACTTCAGAAAAAAAAATTAATAATAAGCCACTGTTAATTAAAAATACCAAGTGTTTAATCACCCACAGGCAGGAGCACTAGGTAAGGTGGTGTGGATCATCTTTGAAATGCACATCCTAAGTTGGAGGTTGTATTGTAAGAAGTCTCTGTTAATAGTTTCACCAATATGAGCTACGGAAATAGTAACTTCATGCTCTAAATCTGGTCAAAATGTGCATGAACTCTAATGGTTACACTGATTAAAAAGAAAAAAAAAATAACGATAGATTAATGCCTTACGTTCTGTGCAGCCAAAAAGATAAACATTCTTCCCATAAAGTATACCACCTCCTTCAAAAGCACTTTGGGATTCAATTAAAAGGAAAAGGACATTAAATTAAAACATTTAAAGGCAATGTAATTATTTCCATTTGCTACTACGTAAAAAGCAGCAGTAGTAAATGGTACCAAACATACTGTTCACCACAAAAAAATCATAATACTTTTGCATCCTGTTGACTAATAAAATGCTGGAGCTATTTCAATATATTTACCTGAATCATCTATTGTGTCTTCCTCTTCCTTTTGGAGAGGTAAATGTGAATATATTCCTCCTCCAGCAATATCCTTTCCTGAAACAAGCATTACCATGTTAGAAGCTGCCAAAAATATCTGAATTGCGATATATTCCTCTTCTAACTCCAGTTTCTTCAAAAGATGCCAAAGTTTTTTGTGAAACATTAAAGATTACTCATATAATCTAATGTTAAATTGCAGTAGTTCAGATTGTATTACATTCACCTCGTCTAGAATCCCTTGAAATAAAAGTTGCCTTTCATCCCGTTAAATTCGATTTTGTAGTTTCTTTATTCATGCCACTGGCCGCCTTTTTCATGGCATGCACACCAAGCTGGTGCTGCAAGAAAGAGTTGAAATCGGTTTGGCTAGGATCAGGTAGATCTAATGGCAGCTGTATTATTTTTCTCAAATACTTGTCTACCATGTTCTGATCAAATTTGTTGGATTTTATTTTCTTTTTGCCATACATTCGTGCTACTGCATTTTCTATCATACTCTTTTCCATGGCCATTACGACGTTGATCTTGCAAATGGACAATACTAAATTAATTGCAGACAATATCTGTAATTTATATAAGACTTTAGAGTGAAACAAGAATTAGTATTAATTGCTACAAAGAAACCCAAAATTCAAATTTATACCTCGAGAATCACTTTATCTTGGCATCGATCTAGATCATCGACGAAAACCACCATCCTAAGATTTTTGTGGGATGCCGGGTTCATCTTGGGAATCGTTGTTTCTGGGATATTGTTATTCCATGAACAAAATATAGTGGAACACCATATCAAAGAAAACATATTCCAAAACAGGGAAGATATTTGGCCGAGTTTCTTTTTCAGAAAATTGGTATCATTAATAACCCACTGCTGATAGCCTAGCTCTTCGCTGTGGTCTGGGAAAGATAAATAGTCCACTACATTAGAGTTGATCGGTTTCACTACAGCCATAACTGATGTCACTACTGCCCATGAGAGTGGAATTAATGTCAACGAAAAACTTCTGTATTTAAAATCATTTAAATGATTATCATTGGCTCTATCTAACGCAAAATACAGAATTACAAAGACCGAAAAGGCTATAATGACTGCAAGAAAACATGGCAGCAGCACTTCAATGCAGATAGCGCATTTGCAAAATGTCCAATTATATGTCCAACCGCTACTGAGCCTCTGATCCACGGTCATTGCTGCTTCCAATTCTTTTATGATTTCTACCCCAAGGCCTACCCATGCCTATGTTTGACTACGATACTGCCACGCATTGTAACGTACAGTCAATATGGCAAGTATAATCCCTTCAATTTTTTGGCGATCTTTCGGTATTTCCTCATCCATTTTACCTGCAGCTTCAATCTAAATTCAGCCAAAAATTAAGTGAATCAACAACCAGAACAATAATGGATTAGAACGTTAAATAGTCTTCACTATTTGATTTCGTTTTATTTTAAATTTATGGTTCATTACACGTAGGGAGTGATTAATACATATCATCAAAAGAAGCAACAAAAAAAAACAGACAGAGAGAGAAAATCATAGCAAATAGAAATGTGAACTGCTAATCAGTACATTAACCAATGTGTTTTGCTCACCATATCCCTATGTTCTGCAACGACCACGAACTTAAGAGCTTCATGATACTCAGGTTTACACTTAAAGATTTTCCTCAGTACCTGAAAAACAAATAAAAAATCTCAATTGTAAACAAGATTAGGGAAAACAATTGACGAATTTAATAGACAAAATAATATTTCATGTTCAAAATCTACCTTTTCATGACCCTTTTTAATGTTATTTTCTCCTGTACCCCATAAAATTTTCACCAAATTTGTATCCTTGTAAAACAGGGCTTTCACCAATTTTTCAGCCTTGCCAATATTTTTGTGGCCACCAGATCCAAATGATTTTGAATTGCTTCTTCCTGGAAAATATTCTTTCGTCAAAGCACCTAAGACTGTCAAGTGAGCTGCAGACTTCAAAAGAATGGACTCCACCTGAAGTGGAAATTTAGAAACAAATATTATTTCATTTTTATGTGTGATGCATCGTAGATTTATGTCACGTTAACTACTTGTATGATATTTTACCTGAAGCATCACACTGGAATTTCCCATTCCCCATTCGCCGGATATTCCCACAGTAATGGGGGAGCTCACAGAAGGATTTAGAAATAATGAAGCCAGACCATTAACGAAAGCAGTGCGCCCTGCCCAATGTTAAAAAATAATAACTAAAGGAGACATTACAGCCAAAAAGAATAAATTAACTTATGTTTTGTGAATTCAATAAGAATTCCTACCAAGATTTTCCTCTAGAGTTGGCTCATCAGTCTCTTGTTGAACAGAACTGTCAGTACTGTCAATTTGATCCTCAACTACATAATATCAAATTTATTAACAATCATAATTTTAATTGGATTTTAATAATGAAGACTTTGTTCATATCTCAAAGTGTTTAGGAAATAGTTGAAAACGGCTACACAAAACCAGCACATCCAACAACATATAATGCACTTTCACAGACACAGAAGGATGTCTTGAATGACAAAACTAAATTTTTTTGGAAAAACCCTTTTCTACATAATATCAAATTTGTTAACAATCGTGAGCATTGGTCTCTAACAATGAAGAATTTGTTTGGGAAATCTTTGAAAATGGTTAAAAAAAACCAACAGATCCAGCAACCTCTAATACACTCTCATAGATAGGAAAAGATCTCTTGGATGAGAAGAAAAAGAAAAACGGAAAATCCCTCTTATACATAATATCGAATTTATTGACGTGGGAATCACCACTTTACCATACTTCTACTGACATCAACGAGACCATATGCGTAGAAGTGTTATACGCGTACCTTTTGGAACATTTTGTGATACTTTTGGTGGCGTTGGGTATCTGAATTTGCAGCTACAAATGTGATCCATGTTAATACCCTTACCGCGGAGCTCCTCTTCTATTTGTGCATAGCCTAATATTGCCTCCACTCTTAGCGAATTTTCCCCTCCTGTTTTTTCGGATAGCTTAATTTTTTCGTCAAGGAGATATTTCTTAAATTCGGGATCTACTACTTCACTTTCTTCAGCAAAACCAGTTCCAACTGCAAAAGCATTCAGCAAAAGGAATTTTTCATTGTGAGAAGGATAATATTTCAAAACCCACTCTACTATTTCCTTGGCATCGACGACATTTGGTGCTTGAACCACATAATGCAAAGTCATTTTTCCATCGCAATCCCATTGTGATAAGGGATAGGCTATGCCTTGTGCTATAGAAGGAGGTTACATATACGCAGGTGTCCACAAAAAGCAACTCTGTGTAGACGGGTTTTGTGTACAGTCCCCAATAAATTTCAACAACCCACAAACACAGAAGCCCCCAGGCATTTGTATTTGCATGTATAATTCCTTTGACAACATCATTGCATTCCTAGATGGATGGCTACATGAAGAGTCTGTTGGATTGGTCGAAGACACAGGCACACCTTCTTACATTACCAGACAACGATTTTTTTACATGATCTAGACCTCCATTCCTGCACAGAGATCATCAACACTCTTACGCAACATAACCGTGCTATTTAAGCAGACATTTCCATCTCCTCACAGACATTAGCGGCCCTCATACGCAACAAAACCTTGGAAACTACAATCAGTTTAGGGATCCGCCAGTTATAGGGTTTCCCATAGCTATCGACAGGTGCAAGTATGGCGATTTGAAATAGATCTGGGGTCGGTCAATGGTCATGGGTACGTAGCTATTTCTCACCATCAAGATCGTCGACGATGCAGAGTTTCTGAACCATTAGATGTTCTGACGCTTGTCAGACCCCCGCGCCCCCCCCCCCCCCGACCCCTCCCCCCCCCCGAGCTTTTTCCATTGTAGACACGCCTTTTGGCGTAAATATAGAAACCTATATAATGAAAAATTATAACTTACACTTGAAATTTATAACTTACAAACAAATTGTTGAAGCAAGATGAAAATTAGATAATAACAACTCCATAGGACTGAACTAAAGCTACCTTGAAACATTGAGATAATACATGAGCTCCTCATACCCATCCTAATGGAAAACCATTCAATAAGACATTTCTCGTAATGATATGTTACTCTATGCCTTTCATATATCTCTATGTACAAAACATTGTGAGGGATGTTTTCTCAAGGATGTATATACGTTATTTATACTTAGCACATAATACCATTTTCAGAGAGTGATAGATAAAATATGAAAATCATACATGTGAAAATATATATTTATGTGTTCATTTTACACTAAAAGAAATGCAATTAAGCAACCATCTGCCAATTGTTACTTGGAACAAAACAATCTTGATTCAAGTTAATATATATACCCACACTAGTCTTAAGACACATAAGAGTTCAATCCTACAACTAAGAAGAACTTTTAATATCCATGAGGCTAGTTGCACTTCTGTTCGAGTACTAATAAGTTTTAAAAACTAGTTACAAATTCTATGCTTTTTCATGTCAACATGACCTCGATCCATTTGATAAATCTGAGAATGAAAAAACAAGCATTACTTATACTAATGGAAAACAAAGCTCGGGAGTTATATCATTCTTGATACCTACACTAATTGAAGTTGCGACGAGCTAAAAATATCGGGGGGAACTTGTCCTTCCAAATTCACATTTTCCATCACTTTGCAAACCAAATCAAAATTCTGAACAGTTAAAATTAAAAGCCTTCCCACTCAGTTTATTCGAGTTCAATGCTCTGAAAAAATAGATACAACATTATAGGGTATTTTGTGGCCAAAGAAGAGTCTTTAGAAATCTTATGTGGGGAGGAAATTGCAATAATTATCTTACAGAAAGGATAGATTTCCCAAACTGCAGTAACTATCTTACAGAAAAATCAGATTTCACAAATTGCTTAACTCAATGGGAATGGATCCCATAAAATAACATCCCATCAGGATCCTAAAAAGAGCACCGATCAGATGTGTTTCTTAGTTTTGAAGTGAGATGCTAAACCCATGCAAAAAGAATAAATTTTACAGGCTTACAATGTATCAAGGTGAAGCAATTGACCGATGGATTTTGGGATCTAGCCAGTTAACACTTTGTTGTAGGATAAATCTCTATGTCACAAAATGCGGTAGCTAATAATACTCATAAACAGTTAAACAATGCTAAATATAGGAAACAACTTGTCTAGGATAGCTCATAATCCATAATATATGTAGGAGAGACTGTGATTTTTAACAAAGACAATGACAAGTTGATACCGATAAATGACATATACAAAGAATCAAGAAAAATTTGAAGAATTAATTCTGCCTTAATCATTTTGATGTTGTGTTGAATGACAAAAATACAAAGGATAAAGAAATACCAATCAAGTCCGTTGCAAAATATGAAGGGTACACAAAAACTGTGGTAACATGGTCAAAAGACATACTGAAATTCATTAGTATGCTCCAGTTTTCGACTTCCTTGGATTGCGGAATGCTTGTATTTCACCTCATAGAGGAGTGAAATTTCTTAAGGAAATTTGTTTTGTAATTTACGTAGTGATGCAGCCACAACTTGGCATACCTGCGTCAATGGACTGCCTCCAGGTTTTTAGAATCTATACAGTGGTGTCCCAAAAAAAAAACTCCCTATGGCTATAGCCATAAATGCTGTTGGAATTCAAAATCCCCATCCCCACCCAACATTGTCATGAACCCATACAAGAGCATTGCTTGAAACAAGTGCAACAAGTGCACCAACATTGACTGAGAAATAAAACCAATTGAAGAAAGACCCCTTTTTCGTCCTTTATGTTGGATCGGTGTCATCAAATTGGTCTGCCCCAAAAAAAGAAACACAACGCTTGATGCCTCCTGTTCCTAATGCAATCAGGTAAAGCCCAAGAAAAAATAAAGCAGATTGAAGTGTAGTTGCTGTTGGACATACATCGCATGTAGAGGATGAAGGTTGTAAGGCAGAAATAGAGGCTGAAACAGTTAAAAGCAGCCATTCCCTGTAAAAATTTTGTAGCAATTGTCAGTCGATTATTCTAGGAAACATGCCCACTAATTAAAAAATGGCCAATAAGATCCAAATGGCCATAGGAAAAATTTGAAAACAGAGAACTTAGTGAATCAGACTTATGAAAGAATAATTGGATATGCACAACCTTTTATTCACTTGTGAGCTTGGCTGAGTTTCGTGTTGTTTTCCAGGGTTCCAATTTCAACTCAGGTTTGCCCCACACAAATGACACGTGATTCAAAGGGATGAGACCTGGGGCAAGTCCTGGGGGACTTTGGTACAATAGATAAACTCGAGACCTTCATACCTGCTATCTAAGCTAAAGAATATGGATGTGGGTTGTTTCTTTAAGGATCCAATGATAACAGAAAAAGAAAGAAATGCCAGGTAAGGTGTATTCATACCATAAACTAAATTGTTGAGAAAACATCTATAGTCCAGTATCGTCCCCTTTATGCATCAGCCAAAACTGCCCCCAAAAGTGGTGTGAGATAGCATGTGCCTGACAAGGTAGTTACATTTTTTGTTGCAATTACATTCCCTTTATGTAATATTGTAGTCAAATAAGTCACCAAATTTATGTTGATGCCATAGTGTTCCAATCACTCACAGCAATCATTTCCTGCAAATTGTAAGAAATCAAATCAAATGTTAACAATAGGAAGTCTAAAATGCAGCACACTCTAAAGTTGATAGCAGCATGCTTGAGCCACAAGGGATTGCTGCTCATTGGTAATCAACGGCTTGACTTGATCCTCCATGCTCCTTCCTGACGATTTCAACATCTTCATCTCCTTGTCTTCTGTTTCTCTTCACATGAGAAGTGTGGGCCTACAAGAATTGTTTGCATTCCTCTGTGTTCCTAACGATACTCCAATGTAGCTCCTAGTAGACTTGATGTTTTGATCCTTGAAGCCTTTAAGATATTTCTATTATGTTTGTTTAAATTTTTTTACTTAATGATCCTGCCAAGGGGTTTCTGGACAATACAACTCTTCAAGTGTTTATATTCTTTACTCTGTTTTAGCGATTGCCATGTATGTAATACAGAATTCAGATGGATGTTTGATACTAAGGTGTTCTACCATCGTGTATATTTTATTTGTATTACCTGAATGGATCAAGAGGATTTAATGGCGAAAGTTAGCTTTTTAATGTACGCATGAACGGCATGTAAAATTCATGACTTCCAATGATTGGAGGTCAATTAGAGAGCCTGTATTGCTAGGTAGAGTTCCTTTCAGATTCATAGTTGATAAGCTCCTGCACCAGTAAAGAATAATAAATATTATATACTGCACCTGAATTCTATGATTATGAGAGAGAAGCGTGAGATGTATACAAAGAGGTAAGTTTGGATCTGCACCTTTAAAAATCGTCATCTGTTTGGTTCCGGTCCTCCCTTGCAACACCTCTAGGAAGGAACAATCTGCATCATAGACTCCTTCCCACACAGCATGAATAGGTACATCAATGAATCCCTCTCCAGCAACAAAATTTCCTTCATCCTGACGAGCAGGGGAACCCACCACGCCAACTCCCTGATCAGTATGTTTCCAGCTGCTGGGAATTCCCCCAATTCGCATATTGTCGGTGATTCTAAATTTATCTTAAAAATCCCCTTTTCTATAACATTTCCAATATTTCTCTTGACGCCTTGAACTGGAGAAAAACCCTAAGCAAGTCCTCCCCTACCTCACCAAAGGGCTCCGTGTAGTTTGCAGGCGCGGGATGTTGGTAGTCCATGTATTTCCCAAGCTCCTCCTTCATCATAATGCTCGAATGCCCCATCGAAGCGTAAATCTTGTTCGATTTGAACAGGTGGCTATGACCCAATGGAGACCATATTCAAAATCTGAAAAAATGGCGAGCGTTGATTCTGTAAACCCTAGCTCGCCGGTCTTCTCAAAAACATTTATCGTTATGACACTACATTTCCCTTTTTTCAATTAAAAAACACGTTTAAACGCACGTCAAATTACAGTTCCCCCTTTTTCAATTAAAAAAAATATATTTAAACGCACGTCAAATTTAAGACCCTTGCAATGAACGACCGGAGGCCTCTTTTCTATAGCGGTAACGCCTTCGGCATAATTAAATAATTCGATGAAAATTGTTAAAAATAAATTTTCAGCTCTTTTTGTTATTATCTTTTAAAAAATCCTATTTTGAATGGATAGATCGAGTTAGAAAACAAAAAGACTCCGAGTCATCATTATACATCTTTTACATAAAGAAGATAACGTATTAAAAACAAAGATATGTTTATGTGTATTTAAAGAAATATCCATCTAATAAAGACAACAAGAGATTGAAATCCACAAGATAAGAAACTTATGGACATCTTTTTTTTGTCTATTTTTCTTTATTTCTTTGAAGTTGGCTAGAGTGAGATTGACACATCGAATAAAAACAATTGCAGGCAGTTAATTTTATGAACAAGTAATTAAATTTTTGTTGTCTTTCACCTTCCATTATAGCATGAACTATCACTTCATTTGTATAACAGTTATGATTCCCTGTGATCGGATTTGTTAGAGCCCAATATTATGAGAACATTATCCACAAAAATGGGGGGATAAGAAATTTGGATACCATGATCAATAATGTTAGGTTGGCGATGGGGTCCACACCAAGTTCCATTTAAATCACATTCAAAGTGATCATTGTGTGGTCATGGAGAAACAAATAAATAAAATAGGTTAAATGTAATTTTAGATTTTTTTTAATAAATAAACGAATATAGTTGGTAATATAAAGGTGGACCATATTGCATGAGAGGTGGTTAATTAATGTTTTAAACCAACAAATTCAAGCTAATTTAGGTTTACACCATTAGCATACCCCTTTGGGGACTATGATACCAAAATTACAACTATAATTTGTGACATCATTTTTTAAAGAGAAGTATTGTCATTTTGTGACGACAAATGAAAGGATTGATGGGTGGGAACATATTGAAGACATTTGTAGTCATATCTTTTGTCAAAAGTATTATAAGGGGGGTGATCTTTTTAACTTTCCTTTCTACAAAATAGATATGGATTTTTGTATTTTTGGAGTGTTAATGTTCTATTGTATAATATTTAAATTTATTTTGATGGTATTTTGGTTGTCACATAAGAGTGATGTTGCCATTATTGAGGGAATTCAAGCTCGTCCCTCTGCTACTTCAAGTGGTCCATAATATTCTTCTTCAATGATAGACAAAGTGACACAATTCGTTCTTATAAACCCATTGAGACATTACACAAACTAAGATTTAAAATGTAGCCATATGTAGACCACATAGTGTATGTACATCCACCATAATCTAAATCATTATACCCAATCAAACAGACTTCGCTCCTCATGCATTCTTGATGCCCGAAACTGAAGTTCCCTTTATGTGCCTCATAATCCATTTTGCCAACATCCCAATGGTAGTCATCAAGGTCATGCAAAAATATGGAACAATGCCTACTCCATCTATACATTGTTTAAACGAGTGTGAGCAAAGTAGATGACTTTTTCGATGAGTTGTCAATAAAAATTAGTATCAAACAAAGGTGAAATGTAATTCTTCTCTAGCTTGACACCTTATTGAAATGGATTAGAGAAAGGATTACAATATTCCATCTTAAAATCCTTCAATAAGTTTTGGACATACTGATGCAAGAGCATTTGGGTTCATGTACAATCATGGGTTAACAAAAAATAGTTAAGAGTGGAAAAAATAAAGACATGTATAGTCACACTTTCCCCTGCAGTCCTACACCAGTTTACAAAGCATACCACACAATATAGCAAAGTTCTATCAATTTTGCACAAAAATTGAAGGCCTATTGATGTTGTAGAATACCAAACAAATCCATAAGATGTTGGAGAAAAAACCACAAACCCTATGTCATTATGTAAAGATTTATCTGATGTCGTGGGATGATGCAACACCATCTTTAGCCTCACACTCTACCACAAGCAATTCTTTATGTTGTGACGTCTTATTTATCCCTTGCACTAGCCATTTTCTCAAATAGAAATCTTACATCGATCCCAAAATTGAATTTTGACCCCGCAAATATCCTATGTGATGCCATGAAGCCATGATTGATGTTAAAAAAACCTTACGTGTAAATGTACACCTTACGGGAAATTTATTTTATGTTGTGTAGATAATTAAATTTGGCAATGACTACTTTTGTCTTGCTCCTTATTCATAACGTATGTGCACATTCCAATCCCAAGTGACCTATGCCTTTCATGATTTACTTATCTATGCACATACTTCTCAGTCACTCACAGAACCAATAAACTTGGTGCACAACAGTATAATCTCCATAGGCACCAATCTTATAAAACTTCACAATCCCCTTGAGTTGCTTATGATCCGGAATAGTATAGTTGGGACTAAACGTCTCAAGATTTGGTCAGGATGATTTAGTCCTGGGCTAAAAGGTCTTATCACCTGCCACCCAACAATCACTTTTTAATTTGAAATATTTTAATGGTTTAGTTCATATCCATTTGTCTTCATTAATGCAAAACTAAACCTATGGATGCCTTTAAAAGAAATTTCAAGTCACTTATTTACCTCACCTGGGACTCATCTAGCACTCTTAAGAGCACTCATTGCAAAACATGTTCTTAAACACTCTAAAATATCCTAAACATATTTAGCTTAGTAGCACAACCTAGGATCAACTTCATGCACATGTCTAAATATAGTTAAACCAAGTTCATAATCTATTTAATTCATTTTATAGACCTTTCAAGTCAAGCTAATCCAAGTTTAAGCATGTCAAGCCATTGTCTCTCACTGTCAAAGATCGAGTAGCCAAACTAGTTGCATCCATATAGATATCACATGTTATATTGAGAACCACATGTGGATTGCAGCCTCTTTGGATTAATTCTGATGTAGGTGGAGTATGGGCACTTCAACCCAAACACTAACCTTTTTACAAGGTTCTTGTACCCATGGTTAGGGTTTGATGGTATTTCACATCACAAGGTTTCACAAATGTGTGATACTTATGGTTACAATGCAAAGGTCATTATAGATTGTCACACATACACAAGAATCTATGCAGTGTCATCACATTCCTATTCAAAACCATATAGCTTGAGACCAAATTGTACCATGCTCTAGGATAGGTCATACAGTTCTATATCAACTCAATTTACAATCACAATTCCATAAATGAAACACCTCTAGGTTATTTCCAATCTCTATAGTTACTTTGCACTCCCACATGCATATCTATATTTTCTGTAATGAGCTATGTGTATTTATCCTCTTGTGTTTTGAGTAATTGTATCTATCGTTATATCTTGCCAATTACTTTGGGAGCCATACTCTATTTTATATGTTAATGTAATTAATTAATGTAAATATACAACTTGTACTACCCCTACGTCTTTAAATAAATAAGAACCACATCACAACATCCCCAACTTATTTATTATTTGGGGTGTCATCATGCTACCATATTAGATATTTTTTTCTTACAAATCTAGGATTTTTCAAGATATCATGTCAACATCAAAACAATTTAGAGGGGTGCATGTGGGCCTTGATCTATTTTCTTTTCCCAATTGAAAAATCGAGTAAAATTATATAATTTGATCCAACGAAAGTTATTTCTTGGGATGCCACCTGCAAATTGGTTAGAAAAATCAATGGTGATCTGAGACATACTAAGGAATCTTTGTAAGGGTATTTTTACTTGGAAAGACATATTTATTCTCCTACCTTATTTCTACCAATATATATAAATAGAAGGAAAAATAGTAAGCATGCAAGGCATTGATCTATCAATCAATCTATTTATCTATCTAAAGGTATTTTATTATTCATTTGTTGAATTGAGTTAGCTCGTACTATTTCAGAGTTCTATTAGCTTAAGTATTTGAGTCTAGCTATGTATAATCTTAGAAAAATATAAAATATTATTTATGATAGATCATAGGACTTAAATTATTAATTAATTTATACATGATCTTTATTCAAGACTACAATTGGCATGAAATGTCTTCTAAGAAAAAGTATTTAATATTCTTTGTACATAAGAAAAATAATATTTTGATGTCTCTTGTTAAGTTGTGAATGAGAAATTTCTTCAATTAGATCTGACACTAGTTATGGTGGATTGTGTGTTCTAAGGCATCCCTTTATTGGAACCCCTAACTGCAATGTAATTCCCCTATTGTGTTAATATTTATACTTGTTTTTTTTAATGAAGTTGGCAAACGTTGACATGTGATTTTGTTCCAAGTTGATGTGCTCTTTCAAACTATTAAATCATGTTTGTTGGGATGATATCAATTGCTTGTGAAATCTGATTTTTAATTATTCTTATGGCAATGTTGTACTTTTATCATCGAGTACTCACTTCACTAGTTTTTGAAATAAACTAATTGATTTCAGCTTATGGAAAGTGGAAATCAGATTCTTGGGATAGTGGAACAAACAAGTAACTGGTAAGCTATCTAAGGTTTGTTCTAATTTTATGTTCCTAAGGCTGTGTTATCAGTACTAGATGAAGGACAATACCTTGCATCAATTTTGGTGATCCAAGGCATTCTCCTTGATCGATATATTATTACGATCATAATTGTTAAAGTCTAATTGGCTTCCTAATTCTTTCTGATATGCCATTATATTCACACTTAGTTATTTATAAGTTTACATGAATTGTTTTTTTACATCTTATAATCTGCAGTCATAATGTTGTTTGATCTAAATTGGATTCAATTAATGTAATGGGTTATTTCAGTTACTAGAAGGCCTAAGTTAACCTATAATAAGGTGAAGACTATACACTAAGGGACCTAATTATATCCTATTATATTTTATTAATCAAATATCAACCTTAGCTAAGGTTGATACATTATTAAAATGGGGTCCTAAAACCTATTTAAAAATCCTAAGTTCTAAACCTAAGGACCTAACCATGGGTGGCATGGTGTTGGAAGGTTAGAGTGTGGTTAAGAATGACACCAACCCATATAGGTACTTGGGAATTATATGAATTTAATTGCACCCACTGCAGTGACCAAGTCTAAACTCGACATGCACGATAAAAAGGGTTGCTAAGGGGTTTAGCAGCGGCATGTTTAACTATTAGTTGTTTTTTTTTAAATGGAGGTTAGTGGATTTGGAGGGGATAATTGGCAGTCCTTTCATGGTAATTAATGATCTTAGGGAAAAAGAAACCACCTTAGAAAAGGCATGATGGTTTTAGGAGAGAAGATAGGGGTTGGTTTTCACTTTGCATTAGGTATTTTGAGCACTTTGGCTCTGTGTGTTGATCTTTTAGTTTTCAAACTGTTAGTTCATTTTTGGTTTTTTTTTATGATCTCTTGATTACATACAGGAATTAGTGGAGGAGAATTTATTGTTTGGGCTATTAAAATGATGAGAAGGAGAAGAATGGGCTTTCTGTGGAATTTATTTCAAAAAATTTGTGGAATCTTTTGTGAAAAGCTTAGAGAGAGACTCTGGGAGATTGGAAAATATTTGCAGGAGCTCTACTAGGCATGATAGGCTCTAACTCCTTAAAAGAATTTTCTCTATTTAATTATTTCATGAAAAGAACTCTGCTCTTGAAATGGAATTGTGTTCTTGGTTCTGGGTTTTGTGTTTTTTTGTTATTCATTTATTATCTTGTAGTTTTATTCTATATTGATTTGAATCGTGATGCATGTCAATTCTAATGACATATGGTTTTGTAAGCATGACTGTGAATGATCATTGGGAAGGAATAATGCATTTCAGGGTTTTTGTGTTTTTTATTTATCTGAGCTTAAATGGTTTCATTCGTGGTTATGCTTAGTCAAAATTATAAGGTTGATACCCTTATGAAGTTGATTTCAAGTGCTTCTTGTAGTACTGTATCTATTGTTTTAAAACCCATCTCTATTGGGTTATTGTAAACTTTAATGGACGGGTTATGTAACTTGGGTGAAGGATTTTAAAGAAATACGAGCTGTTTTTAATTCTTCATCTGATAACTTTCCATTTTGGGCAGTTATCGTAAATGGGTTCTTGTATTTTTCTTGTGGCTATTTGATTTGCACATGTTTTTCAATTTTTTACTATCGACTATATATTATGATCTAGCTTTGATTTTATTAAGAATCAAGTACTGAGTCAATACCCTTACTAGGTGTTCGTGTTTTTTAATCTACTATGGACTCCCTTGTTGGATACCATAACCATGTTTGGTGTTTGTGCATTTGAGTCCATTATGGATGCCCTCGAATCTTGAACTAGGTTGCTAAGTAGGTTGTAACAGATCATGTAAGGACCCCAAACATTTTTTAGTTTAGAACGAAGTCTGTTACTTTGATTCCTTTGCATAGACACCTCTATAACTTCAAATTGGAACCATATTTGACAGCCTGGTTGGATGTTGGTGATCTTGTCAACACCTGACTGTTATTTAAAATACCTCCATGATTCTTTTCATTTGTGGAAAGTTTTAGTATGTTCTAACCTTCTTTAACTGGTAGGTTAAGAAATAGAACTGTGATTTGACCTGAATTGGTTTTTTATTTTTATTTTTAAAAATCCTTGGGTTCATTTAGGTTGAATGGTTTTATCATTTTTGTTTAAATTCTTAGATTGTGCATACGAACCCTGTAGGAATTAGTACATGTTTGAATGAATGTTAAGTTTGGGGCTTTAGGTATTTGTGAATCTCGAGTTCAACTCGGCCTCTCACGCGAATGCATTAGTTGTTTATTCTTTGTCCACTTTGAGGATTGTGAAGTTGTGATTTTGCATGAATCCTTGACTAGATGTATTCATGTTTGGAGTGCTTAATTAGATTGATCTCTGTAAGTTTGACTATGGTATAAAGTTTAGTTTCTTGTATACAATGGCTTCTTGATGAGTTGGAAATGAATTTCGATTCATGATTAAAATCTTCTATGTATGATATGGTTTGTGATATAGTTTAGTTCATCTATAAGAACTTAGCCTATAACTATTGATTGGATTATCATTGAATTCTAGCCTTCTATCTCCTCTCGAATTTAGTTCATTCTAAACCGACCCTTACTTGATAGTTGTTTTATTCTTTAAAAGATTTATTATTGAGAAATATTTATGCAGTGCAAGTAAGTGGAATTACTTGACTATTATAATGAGCTATAATTTTATATGAATGACTTGTTATAGCTTGTAGTAGTATAACATGGTTTTAGCTAATGAAGTTGTATATACTTTATTAAAAATATATAATATTATAGTCATATAAGTATGGTATTATATGACTGAAATGTTAATAAATATTGTATTTATTATTATCAATAAGTCACTAAGTTGGTTGATATTATTTGACTGAAATATAACAAATAAATGATTAAGTTGTATAAACTTTATTGAACAATATATATGATTGCAGTCATATAAGTATGGTTTTATATAACTACAATCATAGTATTCTTGCACTTTTATTTATATGATTGATTAGGATCAATTATACTTGTTTCAGGTCACCTTGAGTGACTTAAATTATTATCTGTTAGACATATTGTAATGAAATGCATGTGTTAAACTTGTATTCTTTTATGGTTTCAATTATGATGTTCTTATGACATGATCAAATGAGTTGATTTATTTTCTTTGAACCTTAGACTAATTTCATTAAAAATCAATGTTTCTTTTATGAAATTTTTAAGTTAGAGCATGTTGTTCTGAAGATTTAGTACCTGTAATGCTCATCTCATATGAACTGACACATGCTAACAATCTTATAGATGGACTTCGTGAAAGATGAAATAAGGAAGACTTATAAGAAGTTGCATTTATTTTTATTGATTGAAGTTAATATATTTGGTTAAATGATTATCATATGAACTTCTTGAAGTATTTCTATTTTTTAAAACATGAAAGTCCTATGGCCCACTTATTGTAATTATTTGAAAATAAGTTGATATTGTAGAAAGAAATATGTTTCATAATATTTAAATTTAAAAATGAAATTAAGATGGTTTCTTGTTTTATATTGTTCATTGAAATGAATATTTGTCATGAAGTGGAAATTAGTTGTGATTCCTTTATTAAGAATGATGCAGATTGTATTCATAATGTTTCTAAGATAAACATAAGTATGATTGATTGAAATACTATATTTATTCGTGATTTCTTACTCTTATGAAATAAAAGAGACATGTTTTGTTATCTATGTATCTTGTTAATGTGTTAATTGAAGGACTATTACATAAAGTCCATTAGTTGAATGGATTATGAAACATACTAATATAATCATATGAATATGACATTATGTCCTTTATCTTGAATGTGTTGAAATGTATTATTACGATCATATGAATATGGTATTATGTCCTTAAACCTGAAATTATGTGAGCATACTTATATGATTAAAATGGTCTTTAGTATTATTTCTTGAATACATACTTGTTGTCTATAGACTATTACAGATTGATAAATAAAGGAACATAATGAAAATATGTGCATGTGTTTATTTATAATCAAATATAACTAAAGAAGAATGTAGGGGTACACTTTGAAGTGTGGAAATATCTTGGTAAAGTATGTTACTCGAAAAATTGAAACATACCTAAACTTATTAGATATGTCTAATTGAACTATTTATATTAATGTGAAATAAAGAGACATTGTAATAATGCTGCCCTATATTTACCATAGCTAGATTGGGAGCATGACACTGATACAGAGGATTTTTTTAATAATTATATCTTCCCTAAACTTCCCTAAATATGGACCATTTTTAAGGGATTCTTGATACCTTTCTGACAATATGTTGAACTTCAGAAACGGAGTCCGTATGCAAATTCTATCATCGGTCAAAGTTATGGTCTTAAATGGGTCAACCATGGTCAACAATCCAATCTGGATGTGACATGTGGCAAGGAGAAAAAGACAAAAAGGTTGTTCGATATGGTTTCGGGCCTTTAGTCTTTGACTCATGTTATGGAAGAAAAGAACAAGAGGCTCAACTTTTGTAATGGAGGGGAACTCGGTCGTCATGAGAGCTATATTCTTGTTTTCCAACATGGTGGGCTCTCAAACCACCACGCAGACATCAATTTTGCATTCTGAGCTTGATTTTGTGTTTCGAGTTCAATTTTTGCACTATGAGTTGATTTTTGCATTGCAGGTTGATAATCAACTTGACGAGTTATTTTACTAGCTCGGTGGGGTGATCAAATCCCCACCGAGTTGATCACATTTTCCACATTGCTTGAGATTGGATTATATTTCCACATGGTTCAGGTATATATTACCCAACAGTGTAACTCGGTGACCTAGCCATATGAATTGATCTACCTAATCACCATTTCCAAAATGATCGAGTCAATTTGCATATATAATGGCCAAAGCCTATCCACAGTTTGGAGATTCAACTTCATATGCAGCGAACTCCTTATTCCTTGGCGGTTCCGCAGTATAACCAACATACTTGGTGGGTCATCCTATTAAGCTTGGGCATATCTATTCTATTCACATCCGGGTCTACAGTATTTGGCAAGTCAACATTGAACAAATGACATTTATATACAGTGGGCTATTTTTAGCCAACTAAAAAATGCAAAGCCCTATTTCATTGGGTGGTTCAAACCACAAAGCACAAAAAACACCTAGCGCACAATACGTTTACAAATTGGAAACTTTGATATGGCTTGGTAGAGTATTGGGAAGCCTGGAAAAACCCTATCCATGGTTTGGAGATTCCAATTCATATGCAACGAACTCCTTATTCCTTGGCAGTTCCACACTATAACCAACATACTTGGTGGATCATCCTATTAAGCTTGGGCATATCTGTTCTATTCACATCCGGGTCTATAGTATTTGGTGAGTCAACATTGAACAGGTGACATTTATATATGGTGGGCTATTTTTAGCCAACTAAACAATGCAGATCCCTATTTCATTGGGTGGTTCAAACCAAAAAGCACAACAACAAACCTAGCACACAATACATTTACAACTTGGCAACTTTGATATGACTCAGCAGAGTATTGGGAAGCCTGGAAAATTCCTATCCATAGTTTGGAGATTCCACTTCATATGGAGCGAACTCCTTATTCCTTGGCGGTTCTGCACTATAACTAACATACTTGGCGAGTCATCCTATTAAGCTCGGGCATATCTTTTCTATTCACATTCGAGTCTATAGTATTTGGTGATTCAACATTGAACACAAAACACAACAACAAACCCAGCGCACAATATGTTTATAGCTCGGCAACTTTGCTATGGCTCGACGGAGTATTGGGAATCCTGGAAAAAGGGCTAAGATGTGGCCGAAGCCATGAATTCAAAGGTAAGTTTGGCCAATTTAAACACAACTCCTGTATTCTATGCGGCCAATGTGGGATATTTCCCACAATGCAAACAAAGTGGGTGATGCCAAAAATAAGGTCGGGTGACTCAAACCCATGACCTCCCTTCTTCAAACCAATGCACCCAACCAACTCGCCACCGAGCTTTGACAGATTAAAAAATGAGCTCACCTATATAAATAGAGCTTTGTGTTGTGTTTAGAGAGACAAAACAAGGAAGCAGACATTCATCTAAGGTTTTGAGGCACTTAGAAGCACTTTCAAAACTTGATGTAAAAAGAAAAGTTGTTTGAAATTACAAGATGAAGACAATGGTGGCATTATTTTCTCATGAGGTAATGTATATTTTCTTGTGTAGGTGATTTTCCATTGTAGTTGCATAAGACAAGCACGAGGAACCAACAGAGATCTGAGTTTTTCAAGCACCTAAGGGTCGAACTAGGTCTTGGTGTAAAAAGGGAAGTTACTCAGAAGATTCCATAAATGTAATTTTTTTTCATGTAGTGTTTATAAATATCCAATTGTAGGTTTTTTTAGCACAATTGCAAGGGGTCACACTGTGAAGACACTATAGGGGCCACAAATGGACTTGGGAATGTTTTTGGTAAATTACAGAGTTCCGTGAGGTCTGGTATTAGCCCATTTGCAGGTATAAAGCTCTATTAAGTCATTAGTGAAGGGATATTGTACTTCATTTGGCAATAATAGATCGATTCTCTTTTCAAGAATCTAGAGACGTAGCCTTCGGGTGACCTCTGCTATCAAGTTTTGTATTGTGGATTTGATTTCAATTTTTTGGATGAAGATTTTGATTAGATAAAAATCAATATTAGATTTCAGTTAATTTTATTAAGTAATCATTCAATAAAAATGGCAAATTGGACTTAAGATTTCAATTCGGTATCTATAATCCAAAAAGAACAAATGAATGCACATTTCAATGTTATGAATCAAATTCAAATTGAGGTGCATGAATTAAGAGTAATTAATCAATTTTGGAGTTTAAGATTCGTAATTGATGTTGAGTTCCTAGTATCTGGAAATTTTAAAACTACAGAAAAAAATTAATTACTATTTTTAGATTAGACACTTAACTAAATTAATGAGAAACATATGCCTAATTGATTAAGCTTAATGCAAACTTAAATCTGTAATTTGGTACTTAAATGAAAGAACATTTTGATCCCTACTTAAGGGATTAATCATATAGAACCCTAATTATACGTTAGGCATGAAACCTAATGATGGGAATATTAATGGGTTGATTAACAAGTTGTGAATTAAAATAATTAATGTAAGAAATGAAGTTTTGCATAGTGGAACTCAGTGGGCTGTTGCAACATTGTCGCTGCTATAAAATACCCACTTAATGATGAAATTCATTAGGTGGATACTGTGGAACAACCACTATGGCATGATAATCCACTCATATCCTCTAAATGCAACTGTCATAAGTTTGGAATTCAAGTCATTGTTATATACTAAATAATGATAGTCATATTATCTATGGATGATGTCAACTTATGTTTACTAAGGGTGATGAAGTGGCTTCAAGCCGACATGAGTCGAATCGAATATGATTGATTACCTTTAGTCACCATAAGTAGACCATTAGCGCTAGTCCATGTGAGTTGTCCCATTTTAGTATCTAACAAGGACATGGATGTGATTGACGTGAGTCAAGATAGTTTAATCTAGATAAGAGTTTTCGAGTGTGGTGAAAGACATATTCCTGTTGATGAGTATGTCATCTTAGAACAAAGACATGGTATACATGTCTTGAATTTTTTTCCAAAGTATCGCAAGTTGTTGGTTGTGTTGTCTTTATTTCACTTGGACTAAATATGTGTGATGTCATATGGGTATCCGTAATAGGTACTCAGATAGGCTCTTTATTTATGAACACCTGATTGACCCTTAATGGAATAAGGGAACCACAAATATACTTGGTATACACATGAGAGATCAGTTTAATACTGAGTTGTGAAATGAGAGATCAGTTTAGTACCAAGTCATTACAGTTGAATACGGTTTACTTTTATGAGATGGATTAGCTAAATGAATGTTTGTTCTAAATTATGTGAATTTGAAATAGTGAACATTAAGATTTATGTTGGATTTAAATATATGGGTATTTAGATCGAGAAGCATAAAGTAAAAAAAATCCCTTGTTATTGAAGTCTTAAAAGGAGGGTGTTACATGTAAGTGCATAAAAATATTATCATAGTGGGAATTTAAGTCCTATTATACAATTTAAGTTCTATTACATTAGTCTAGTGTCAAATATTTCAATTCATGCAGATGTATGACTCATGAAGGTATTTGTTATTTTTAATACTTGTGTGTGTGGGTCAAAATTAGTTGTAGACATATTCCAACATCTAGGTTATTTGGTAGAAGGCGTGAGTCACAAAGTCTTGTTGAATTAGTGACAGTGAGGAACTTATAATGGCACATAAAGTAGATCTCAATGTTAGAGAAGTCAACATGTCAAGGATTGCATAATTTGTGGAGATGGTGAGAGGAGTACAAGACCATTTAGAGGGCATGGAAACCACTTAATGAAAAGGATTTCCAGCAGATAATGACTTTAATGATGATATGAATGATGATGGGGATGTAGAAAGAGAACCACAAAGACTAAGATGATGAATATGTTGATAAGGAAGAGGGTTGATTCTTGCATGTTATAACATGAATAGGAAGTAACCTTGTAATCTGAAGGTATATAGAGTTTTACTTTACTATGAAAGTACAGATATAAAAAAACTCATCGACAGGATCATAGAATGGAGAAATAATTTCAAACTGCATAAGACCCCAAGAAGGCAATAATTTCTTATCCTTAGCTAAAAGTACGTGTATCTTTATAGTAGGAACATGTACAAATAGAAAGAGCACTTCAAGGAAAAGAAAGGGTAAGAAATTGGAGTAGATTGGTCACATAATTGATGGCTAAGTTTATGCCCGAGTGCTATTTGTAGAAACTTAAATTTGGTAATTAGGTACTTAACAATATTGATTTAGATTATATCCCTTACCCATGATTTACACACATAAATTAAGATTAAATTTATTATTCTAATTTATCTTAAGAATTCTAAATAATTCATATTATCTTACTCTACTAATTTTACACCTATAACATTGATATTATTGTTTATATACATCCTATATATCCTACTAAACATATCCAATTTTCCACTTACAACATTCCACCTCCCTATACACTATATAGGCTAGATAGAATTGTCACATAGTTATATCCTTATTGAAAACTTATGTCCATAGTGGGCCAACTATCAAATTTTCTTGTGTTTATCTTATTTCCACTTCCTACTCAACCTTAGTGCAAAATCACATCCTGTAGAAAGGTAAAAAAATAAAATTATCCACACTCATTTCCTTATTGACATTGTCAAGAGCTCCTCTAGCAATATTTATCAATTATTATGTAAATTTTCTCTAATAATCCCTAAGTAAAGAGCATGTATTAGGAGTAGCCTCTATATAGGTGTAAGCACTCTAAACTAGGTTAAGATAAAACCAAACCAATTCAATATCACATTAACGAAAAATCAAACATTTTTCAAGTATGCATACACTAAAGGGAACTTCAAGTTGGTTTTTACTCCAACGAATATTGTTGGTGCAATATTTATATATACATACCTTTTATTTTAAGTTTACTTAGTTCACTTAGCTTTATCTAAGCTTTGTTGACTTAGTATACTTTGCACGCCTCTTAGGCTTAGATTAGGATAAGTGGCACTCATAACTTTACCAATTGTCTCATATGTGCCTATTCATATGGAGATTTTTGCACATATATCTATCATATAGTCAAAAGTAAAGTTGGACTACAACTCTTTCTTTTGTGTGTGTGTGTGTGTACACACACACCATTTCTATTTGTAAGTATAGAAGCTTATAAAGAAGCTTGTTGATATCAGTGTCATTTATTTGATTTATTGGTAGTAATTTTTTTTATTATTTCTTATTATTTATAGCAGCTTCTTACATTTTTAGAATGAGTCCAAATTGAGGAGATTCAATGGTTTCACCTATTCTTTCATGGTTTTAGAACAGTACTCCTTCAATAGGTAATTATGATCTTAAAGATCTTTTTGTTTCTTCTTTTAATCCATATACTTCTCCACATTTTTTGTAAAATTTTAGGTGTATAATCTTGTTGGTATTAAAAAAACCATTTGGGTTTTTATACTTGCCAAAAACCCCATTTACAACCCCTTTTAAGGAGTTTTTTAATTTCGAGATAAAATTAGGATTTTCTTTTTCTTCCTGGTATTTTTAGTGGATTTTATATTTTTAAAAAGGATTTTTTGTTGCACGGATTGTTTTCCATGAATTTTTAAAGTTTCACTTATGTAAGAAAAACCACAACAAGCAAGGTGTACAATAAACCTTTTGTGATTTATTCTAGGTTAGAAGATCTAATATTTAATTTTTAGATTCTTCATCCCATGATCTTTCTAGAAAGTCCATAATGTTACAATTTGGACTTACGGTGCTCCCAGAGTGTATGTCTGAATTTTGTAGTTGTTTAGGGAACCCTTTAACTACACAGGGTAGCGTTTTATCTTTGATAATTATAAATTTTAGAATTTTTGTATTGATCATGATATATGGTGTGATGTTAAATATTATTTTGTAAGGCATTTTCTACCAAGAGGTTTGGAGTTCAAATCTCTTAGGCTACCTGCTTAACCTTAAGAGCTTTTTAAGCTCTTTGTTTCCCATATGACCCTCCTAGTTCTCTAAATTGACCCCTTACACCATAATTAGCCCCTAGTTTCTTATTTCAAACATTATATGACCTATAACTATCTTTTCTGCCCCATATGTAAAAATTTCACATAGCCTGAACCGTTGAGCATCACTATGTGACTAAAATAATCCCAAGGTCATATTTTTTTCTCCAGAAGGCCTAGAATAATATTTTTTTAGATTGTGTATCTTTTCATGCTTTGCATAGTGGAGTGGATAATTTTAACTTTTGGTGGCCTAGATTTCAAGAAAAATTAGTTTTTATAAGTTGTTGTCATGTCCTATTTTTATACTTTTGATTGGCCATTTTTTATATGTGTGTCAGATCAAGACACCATTTTTTGAAAGTGGTTTTTTCATGTATTTCAAAATTTTGGGTTTATATTTGGTTCATAATGTACCAAGAGTATACTTTTAGTTTAATCGTATAATTTATTAATTGTATTTGATTTGTAAATGTATTATTTATAAAGTGCCACCTAATTTCAGTTAGGGGTTCATTTTTGTGTATTAAATAGTTTTTGGGTTTGGGTTACTTTATTTTGTGTTTATTCTTAGCTTGCATGCAACACAATATAGTGAGGAAAATTATAGGAACTACATTACTATAAGTAGTTTGGGTGGTGTTTGTTGAGTGTGTTTATTTTTTAAGTTTATTACAAGGCATATTTTTCCTTGATATTGTAAATGGATTCCATTCATGGCTTCCACACCCTCATGCAGGAAAACAATAACCTTCTTTCAGAAAACACCATGCTCTTTTTAGAAGTATGTTCGCTTCAAGAAGACATAGTTAGATTTATTGAAGAAAATAGGAAGATTAAAATAGAACTCTGTGTTGATCTCACTAATTTTTAGAAAATACACCATACTTTTTTCATTACAGGACATTGTTACATGCTTGCAATGTCAAAATGACACCATGGACATACCTCTCATTGAGCATAGCCTACCTTAGGTCAATGATTCATATCATTTTCATGTATCATCATCCTTTTATTTTCATAATCATGATTTTATCATTGAATTTGATGCACCCATTTTTTTTACCTATTACAACCCACACTTCAGATTCATCCATTTTCGTGTTTGGCAGATTTAAGATGCATTAAACTGTTTTTGCATCTTGCACTTTCCATTTCATGGGTCATTTTGGTGGAGGCATAGGTAAACATTTGTAGGGAATCACTTCCCTTATCCAACTTATTCATTGGGTTTTTTGCCGCATAATTATAGATCGAATGATTTTTAATTGGTTCTACTTCATGCACACTCACATATTTTTATTTTCTCCACTCTTTGTGAGGATATTGAGTGGCATCCGACTCCTACACATTTCCTTAGGCATGAGAGACCAGAGACTACTATATTCGGACATGAGAGTCATGACACTTCTAGATATGATTCCTCACATGTACCATTTATGTACATGGCACTAGATCTCACATAGGAATCTTCATCTACCATTTGTATTCACCTAGGATGGATTTAAAATCATTCATGAAAGCATCGTCAACATTCTCTTCTTGGGCTCTATAGGCATGGGTCCTCTACCATTCAACTACATTAGTTGTACACTACTCATTCTACCTACAATTTCTCCCTTTATTTTGGTACAACTCTATTTGTAATTGTTTCATTATTTTAGAGAAACTCTCACATTGATTTGGTATGTCTTCCATAGTTAGACATCTCTTTATTTTGAGATATTATGGTGTCTACAATGTCTTTTTATCTTATTTGGTTTTTTAGGAATGTATAATTACACTAAGTTATAAAGTTTCATGGGGGTTTACCTTTCACATCCTATTCTACCTTCATACATGTGCCTTATTTTGCACACCCTTTTTTCTTATTTTTTATGCATTCTTATCATTGTTAGTGGTATGTAGTTTACGAGAGATCCTTTTCTGTATTATTTGACACCTTAAAAGTTAGATCATCTCCTTTTAGTGAGAATTTTATGGCATACCCATATTATTTCTTTTTTCAGTGTTCAAGTGGTGGATTCATACCACACATAAAAATATATTATTTTTTCCATTCCACCCATTCAAAATTATAATGGGGTGGGTGTAGTCGTATTACTTCTTCAAGTGTTGTTTCCCTGGCTTACCATTAACACATCACATCATCTACTTCAAAAAGTTGATGGCATACTTGTTGTACACATTTTTACTTTCATCACTTCATTTAATAGATCGATGGTCTCCTTAGAGCTATTATGGTGCATACAATTTCATCTTGTCTTATTCAATGATCGAGTAGTGAATTCAAACCACTCATGTAATATTCACCATTTTTTCACTTAAACTTCTTGCATACTATTCAATTATGGATTTTATTCCATCCAGTGTTTTTTTAGTGATGGATTTCATCCCATCCAATACAATCTTCATAGTAATTAACTTGGTTTTTTGAGAGACCTCTGTTTTGTATCTTATTTTTTCCAAGTTGTACTTATTGTGCATGAGTACCTTATCAAACCTAGTTTATGGGGGTCGTTTCTTTTTTTCTTTTGACTTCCCTAAGTATAACATAAGGAAGGGTGTTGGTGCAATATTTATATATATGCATGTTTTATTTTAATTTTACTTATTTCACTTAGCTCTATTTTAGCTTTGTTGACTTAGTCTACTTTGTACACCTCCTAGGCATAGATTAGGATAAGTGACACTCATATTTTACCACTTTTCTAATGTGTTCCTATTCATGTGGAGGTTGTTGCACACATGTATATCATATATTCAAAACCAAATTTAGAATACAACTCTCTTTTTTGTTATATATAAACCACTTCTATTTGTAAGTATAGAATATTTTTAAGAATCTTGTTGATATACTGGAAATAATGTGTTTTTATTATTGATTATTACTTGTATAAACTTCTTACGATTCTTGATTGAGTCCAAATTGAGGAGATTCTTATGTTTCACCTATTCTTTCAAATATCCCTCTACAAGCATTAAAATTTTGCACATTATTCAACACTTATGAAGGGTACATCTGAATTACATTTAGTTATCTCATAATTCATGTTGAGGCATAAGGAAAACTATAGGGATAATCACTCTAGATTTAAATTCACTCTTACATGAGCACTGAGAGAACTACATGGAATGTGATCCCGTTATTTGGTAATGTATTATAGTGCTTGGTTAGAATCAATAAGAAGGTTAGACACCAAGTGCATTCCTACTCCACCACATAATGATTTTTTATCTAATTTTTATGTTATTAGTAGTACAAGAAACAAATATTTCAATCATCATAAGAAACTAGATGAGCATTTTTTAAGAATAAAAAAGGCATGAAGCCATTAAAAATGAAGATGAATAGACCCATATTAACAAGAAAGTGCAAAATAGTGTTAAACACTAGTGTTAAGTAGGATAGAACTATTTCACTCTAGTGTCCACTTCATCCCTAATGTTTAGAAATATTTTATCACTTTGTTTTAGAGACGAAGAACATTTAGCCCTGACATGACCTAATAACTTAGTTCCATGTCTAGATCATGTTGTGAAATAGAAGAAAATCAAAGTGTACTAATCTTCTTGTGTTTTACTATATTTAGCATGTGTCTTGATTGAATTCCACTTCTCAATATCATTTTACATGTATTATTATATTTTAATGTTGGATCATTTATCTATTAATCTAATTGCACATTAATTTTTAAAGATTTCAATCCTCGTTAAGGTTCTATATTCTAATTTGGGTCTAATCATTTGGTGAAACTGCTTATTGTTCTTACACAACCTTCCCCATACTCTAGGGTTTAATATATATATATATATTTTTAGGGTCTTGTTTTCATATTTTATTTTTGATTTCTATATCTTAAATTTAATCTCCCAACTTTCACCAAGAGTTTCATCCTTAGTATACCTGTTATAGGGTTTTCATACCTTTCATGCTTTTTCAAGACTCCTAGGGCTTCATATTTGTGTCACACCTTTTTTACTTCAATTTTGGCCTTATATTCTCGCTTTATGCATAGTGCTAGGAGTAGTGTTCAGCTTGTTGAACACACCCAACATCCACACACTATTAGGAAGATAAAACATTGAATGAATGTCATTTCTTCTCCCAATACTAGTGACATAATTGTCATTTAATATGTCCCAAATAAAAATTATCGCATACATTCTACTGAAAATGATATTCAAAATGATCTTATTCAATCTTAAAACTCTTAAAAACCCATCCTGATGAAGTTAATCATGTTGACCCTAAATGGTCTTTGTCTTATCTAATTTTTTGTAAGGATCTCTAAGAAATTCCCCATAACATCTATAAAATCCTCAACAAGGAGAAATCATCTTCATCTTAACCATGTGTAGTGTAGTGAAGGTTAAGATAACTCACCTGAAGAACCAAGAAACTAAGGTGTAGGTCAATGGAAAATATAAGAGGTAGTTAGCAACTCTTTTTGCAGTTGTTTTGTTGATTTTAGTTGGTGTTCAAAAGAAGAGATGAAATTGCAAATATGAGGAAGATCTAGCTTCATTTTTTGAGTGTGGAAACTTTTGGTGGTATTAAATTTATTCATTGGGGATGTGTGATCTAGATGACAATTCATAGAACTTTTTTGATGTTCCCTAAAAATTTTTAACTAGTTGCATACTAAAGAACTCTTTAAGATATTTTCTACACCTTTTGAATGGATGAAAATAGAGTCTGTATGAGGAAGCTTTTATCTACAGAATTTTAGGGTCAACTAGAAAAAATTGAACACGCATTACATAATACTGAAGTGACATAATGAGAACACACCAAGTGACAGAATGAGGGAGTGAAAAGTGGCAGTCTACCCAAACAAATTAATGGGTTTTTACCTCAAGTATTTGACATTCAATTGTGGGGCCCACAACATGTATCGACTGGGGGCCAAGCAACCAGTGGGGTTCACTGTTAGTATGGAGGGGGACCCTGTCATCATTCTTCACTATGCATAGCATGTGATTTTTATTTCAAGCTAATGGAGGTCCAATTATTAGTGCATGTGGGACTAAGTCCTAAGATTTTCTATGTTTCCCAACTAGATCTATGAGCTAGAGGGTGAGCTAGGACCAAGTTGGGGTGAAAATATTAATTCTATATTTTCACCTCATCAGTTTCAATGACTCACCAAGTGTTCGAGTCAAAACCAAGCCCAAAATCAGAGGTAAAGATCATTAGGTGATCTAACCCCTATAACTAATCTGAGATCCATGTAACCACTTGACGATTTAGAGGCGAGCCTCTATTCAATATAACTAATAATCCCAAGTCTATGAAGATTGTGCATGGAGATCAAGTTTGGTGTAATAAATTAAGAGAGGTATGAGATGTGTTGATCTAAGAGGGCTCACACTTTTATGCAACCAAATCGTAAGGTTCTAAGAAGGATACATCTCACCGAATGCCACAAGATAAACTGGCAAGAAACATGACAAGTTGGTCTCACCACCAAGAAAATCATGGTAAATTTTGGTGGATACCATGTAATAACCTCTACTCCATACAAATTTTAAATCCTATCTTAACTCATCATAAGAGGTATGTGGGATCGTATACCCTAAGAAATATACAAGGCACAAACAAAATGAAAATATGTGGATTGTGGGAAATCAAACACACCCGCCCCAAATGTACCAAAGATAGCACTTAGTTGTTAGGAAACATAACCTATTAAACTTAATATATCCAAAGGAGATCATTGTATTCTTTGAATATAGGTGGATAACAAGCCAAAATACATGTAGAGGAGGGAATTTGAACCCCAAATGTAGCATCTCCTAAAATATTTATTTTCCAAACAACTCATGGGTCTTAAAAAGTATATAAGTGTGTGAATTTTTGATTTGAAGGGTACATGTATAAGGACTTTGGTAAATTCCCAAGCCTAACCATGGTGTTTTAGGCCATTCGTTAGAGTAGATTATTTACCGTAGCTCATGTTCATGTAGGTACTTTATTTACCTTATACTATATTTATCCCAACCCACTTATGTGTGGATATTTATTTTTTCTTATTTAGATATTATGAGGATGTTATCTAGCTGCTAGGTATAGTTCTTTCTTTTTATCTATGGTCTTGACTAGTTTTTTCCTTAATCTATTGCCTTGACTAATTCTTTTGGTCTATGGTCTTGACTAGTTCTTTCCTTGATCTAAGGCCTTGACCATTTCTTATATTTATCTTTCTTGCCTCTATAAGGAAGGCACCATCTCTTTGTGCTATATAGAGTTCTAAGAAATATAATATATGATATTGCTATTGAATGTGATTTTCTATTAGCATATGATATCTTTGTGGCTTGGAATAATCTGATTTTCGCTCATTTTATTGTATCAAATTTATAGATGTTGTAGACATCCATCTATAATTTTTTTACAAATAAGGGTTTTTTATTTTCATATATTTTTAATTCCTTAGTATTTTTCTATAGTATGCATTTCTATGCAAAACAAAGTACGCCATGGAATCTAGAAGGTGGAAAAACCCCAAATTGATTGTAAAATTGGTCATTGATGGAGGTATAAATTTTTTGAGTATTTTTTATTTTTCATATCTTTATGTAGGAACAGAGACCCATATAAATCCACATAGGAATATGCACCAATGCGGAAGGTGGTTTGTAAAACTGGTTTTTTTCCCTAGGTTTTTCACATTCATTTCTGGGTGGTTAATGTTTTTTCTACAACGTTATCTAATTTACGAGGATCTAAAAAATTTATATGGATGTGTTATGGGAGTATCTAATTTTTGTTGTTTGTGGTTGTAATTTTTCGACATGTGTGTGAGGATTCAGATGGATTTTCCATCTAGTGTATATTTTAGGTGCCACAAGTCATTTTTGGCACAATCCAAAAAATGCATCTCACCCCAAAATAGTAAAAAGTGCAAAAGAAAATTTGTAGAGGAAGGACCCATAAAAATCCTTAGCCTTAACATTTTTTATTTTTGAAGGCAAAAAGCATTTTATTATTTTTAGTGCAAACTAAAATAAATATTAGAGTGGGAAATTGATAAGCTTGTATCTTTTGATTAGTAACTCATAATTGAGTGTCATTTTATTTCAAAAGTGTTTAATTTTCTGTGTTTGTTCCATTGGAACTATTTATTTTGAGAAACACACTAAAACTGTAAAGTTTCATTTTTTTAAAACACACTAAATAAAAAAGTGCCTAATTTTGGGGGGTGGCTTCTTACATTAATTTTGATGATTTTGGGTATGAAATATTTATCTTCTTCTACATTAGATCAACTTGAATTGTTAACAACACATAATTACCACACATAGAGACCAAGAATGGAAAAATTAATTAAACGTAGAGGTTTATGGAATTTAACTTCTGCATAATAACTAGTGTTTACTAGATAATATGAGAAATTTTGGTACCAATGTAAATTTGATCAATGTGTGGGTTTGATAAGAAATTACGTAAGTGAAAGTATTTTGTGTCATTTAGAAGGATGTGACTCCCCTTTCAAAATTTGGGAGAAATTGAAGGGCTTATTTGGTAAAGTGGATCACGTGAGAGATATGAAAGTTGAAATCGATATCACTTCTCTTAGTCCTAAAGATTTTCCATCAATTATAGTCTATATTACTAAGTTCAAGCACTTTTTGACACAATTAAAGGGGAGTGGGAGAGATAAGAAACATGAAGAGCATGTTTACCTAATTTTGTAGCCAAGTTAAGAGGTCCATTCCAAATATTTTCTTCTACCTATTTCTCTAGCATGGATGTATTAAGTGACACATTCCAAATGCCAACCTTAGAAATATTTTGTGAAAGACTTACTAGGGAAGAATCTAAATTATCTAAACTTGAGTATTCCACCTCTCAAAAGGAATTGCAAACATCTAATCCTACGGGAAAGGGAAAACCAAAAGGTAAATTCAAGTTCACCCCTTCTCTATCTCAAATGATAGGAATCAAGAGAACATTGCACAGAAAAACATGATAATTAATTTCGCACAAAATAATATATTTTCTTAGTATTCCGATTCATCCAACATATTACAATTATATATGAGAATATTTTCTATATTTATGGAGATATGATCTCCTTGAGAATCTCCTACATACTTGTGTTGTTGCAACCACCACAATTCACGTATAACCTATTATTTATAATAAACATTATTGTTATAAAACAATAATATAACAACCTAACCACTAACCATAATATTTACCACTCTGTAAATATTATATATTAAATACTCATGTAAATACTAATTTCCTAACATTCCCCCTTAGTGTTTACATAGTAAAACACATCTCATTCTTTGATTGTAGCATGCCACCTCTATGTGCTCATGATCAACTTCTCAACTGTGCAGCATCGGGCATGCACAAAACTCCCACATGTGTTAACACACATTTCTTCCTCCACTGATGGTTTTCTCCGGCTTCTACCAACAACCTTATGCAATTGGTTTTGCAGGTGTACCAATAACCTTTCACAATTGGTTTTACAGGTTCACCAAAAACCTTACACAATTTGTTTTATAGGTTCACCAAAAACCCTATACAATTGGTTTTACAAGTTCACCAAAAACCTTATACAATTGGTTTTACTGGATTACCAAAAACTTTCACATCATGATTGCTATAATATATTTTGATCAATATTCTACAATGTTTCTACAAAATGGGTTACATGAGGAATACACACAAGTGAACAGGAATTTACATCATCTATTCTTATTTTTCACGCCACACTGAAAAACCAAAATCCACACAACACAACTAAAACAAATGTCATCATACCAAAAGTGTGGCCCCATTGTTGATAACTGACGATAGGTTATTATCTGACCTCCAGCCTCTATTTCCTTCATCCTCTAATGTCATGCTGCTAGCTTAGCCTGATTTGGATATGAAGCTTAACAGTTTCCACATTGGGTTTATTTTGTCTCCCCCCCACAATGGGAAACACCTTATTTTCCGAATGTCGGGTAATACCGAAAATACATCCGTAAGGATTTTTTTTTTAATACTTTTACAATGACTTGACTCTTGACTATTAACATGGACAACAACACCAAAGACTTGACAATCTAGTTTAACTAATGACACAAACTTACAAAAGAATTTGATTTGTTTCAACTCAAAATGAAAACATGAAAGATAATAATGAATTGAATTTGACAATAGACTTTTAACACAATAATTTTAGACTCAAACCATGACTAAAATTTTAATGACCAATGACAAATAATGACAATGAAACTACTATTTAGATGGAGACCACTTGACACTCAATGAATGTATTAATAATTGTGTTATGACTCATTAAAGATAATTTGATAATAATTAACGACTATCTCATTGGCAATGTGACTTTACTTTTGATAATGACAATAACTCTCACTATAGACACTTATGATATACACAACTACTAACATGAAAGTTCAAACGACAAAACTATTGTGAACCTCTTTTGTTTTAATATAGTCTCAAAAAATGAATATATAAATGAACCAATAACTTTGAATATAAAATCAAATTCACCTTTGGTTTATCTTGGCTTAAAGGAGTTAGAATTCTACTTCAGTTTTGAGAATGGTGAGAGGTTGCAAAAATTGTTTCTTTTGGCACAATTTCAAGAATGGATCAATGAAACAAGTGCTCCTTCTGAGCAAATATGAACCATTCATGTTGTTTGATGACTTGATAAACTCATTGAATACACTTGCTGACAGATTGTATCACTTTCGATCCCTTGTATTGTGCAACTGCATATGAACCATTCATGTTGTTTGATGACTTGATAAACTCATTGAATACACTTGCTGACAGATTGTATCACTTTCGATCCCTTGTATTGTGCAACTGCATATTCATGGTTTGAAATGGTTGGATTTTGAGTCTGACAATGTTCAGTGGAGCCTAAGCTTGGGATTGAAATAAAAAACTATAGAAACAGTTAGGCAGAATGTTGAATGCAAAGATCAATTCCAATATTCCTAATTCTCTTTCAAAATTGATCCGGCTAGGCCAATTCCAAATCCAAGATAATGGTCGAACAAGCTTCAAGCAGCGTTGAATCCTTTAACAGTGCATACGCTGATGTGGGAATATTGACAGATTCATCAAGCCATATGAAGACCAGATATGAGGATATCTCGTGTCAAAGTAGAGAAATAGAATGACTAGGCAACACGTTTAAGAATTGACTGTTATTTCATACTGAGAAAGTGGAGGCTCTGTCGTTGTCTTAGGGATTACCCGTAATACAACAGTCACCACCCATTTCTTTACCAATGGCCAATATCAAATTCATGGGTTATAACATATATTGAAGCATTTTTTTTCTCACCACATAGGTGCATCCAATATGCTTTGGCACTTCCCAGGTACACAACAGTTACGTAACTTTGATACTCTTGACCGATCTTCTCACTCAAAAAGAAAAACACATTGATATATTCAGAACCAGGAACACGAACTACTAGTCTAAAAAATAGCATAAACTCTATTAAGAAAGTTTCAATAATGTTCTCACAAAATTTCCATAACTCAAGGAAAAACAACACAGCACTACCCTTAGAAAACATATTATTTATGCATCGTAAATCTACCATCTCTCACAAATACCTACTTTGATACCACTAATAGGAATCAGGAGAACATTGTATAGAAAAACATGATAATTAATTTCACACAAAATAATATGCTTTCTTAGTAATTCATTCATCCAACATATTATAATTATATATGAGATTATTTCCTATATTTATGGAGATATGATCTCCTCCAGAATCTCCTATATATGTGTGTGGTTACAACCACCACAATTCACATATAACTGATAATTTAGAATAAAAATTATTGTTATAAAGAAATAATATAACAACCTAACCACAGCTATAATATTTACCACTCCATAAATATTATCTAGTAAATACTAATTTTCTAACATCAAAGTGATCCTAAACCCAAAGAAAATAAATCTATTTAATCCAAGGAGTCTTCTAAATCCAAGAATAATTCTAACCTTTCATACTCTTTTTGTGGGGGCAATCATCATGTAGAAATTAGGTGTTGGAAGTGAATGCAAGCCTTAGAGGATGCAATCAAAAAACAAAAGATATTTATCTCCACTCCACATCCTTTTAATGAGTATGGAAAAGAACTTAATGTTTTTTTTGGAGATCATAATCAACAGTTGTAGATAGTTGGGTTATAGATTTTGGTGTTTCTCATCACATGACTTCTTCAAAGGAATCTTTTGAATCTCTAGGTTTGAATTCTAATTCCAAAATTGAGGTTGGAGATTCTTCCTTTAGTTTTGTTAAGGGAAAAGGTGACATGCACCTTGATTTTATTAACATCCATGATGTGTATGTTCCTTACATCACTACAAATTTTATTTCTGCCTATCAAATTTTCCATTCTGGTCAAGGTAAGACAATGAATTTTACACCACAACAGAGAGAAGTACGAACCTTGTTAAAGCCTCATTCACTTATTTCTCGGGGTATTATTGATCATAGTTCTCGCCTATATATCACTTTGGTGATGACACTTCCTCAATAGGGACATGTTTTTTCTCTCACTTAGATTTAGAGAGTAGGCTTTGGCATGAAATATTTAGACATCTCAATTACATATATTTGAAGGAGTTGAACACTTATCGTGTGGTTGATGGTATTCCTATAGTTTTTTATCTTGAAGGATGTTTCTCTGGATGTGCATTAGGGAAACAACACCAAGATCCATTTCCTAAGGATATGCCCAGGAGATCTTCTTCACCACTTGAGATTGTGCGTAGTGACTTGCTATTTTTTTCACCCCTATTTTCATGGAGCTAAGTATGCACTTACATTTATTGATAGTTTCTCGAGGTGTACTTGGGTTTATTTTCTCAAGTACAAAAGTGATGTTTTTTCACACTTCAAATTCTTTAAGGTTGTGATCGAGAAATAATATTCTAGTTGCATAAAAAACCTTCACACTGAAAATAGGGGGAGTACTTTTTTAAAAAATTGATGTTTTGGCAACTCATGGCATTATTCACCAACATGTTTTTCCTCATATTCCACAACAAAATGGCTTATAAAAAAGGAAGAACCAAACTTTGAAGGAAATGGCTAACTGCATGATGCATTCTAGAGATTTACCTCTTGCATACTAGGAAAAAGTAATTAATTGTGCTAACTATAGTAAGAATCACACACCACATAAATCACTTGAGAATTTGAATACAGAGGAGGATTGATCCAAAATTAATCCTAATGTCTCATTTTTTTATTCTTTGGGAGCCATGTTTGGGCCTCAATTCCAAATAAGAATAGGAAATCATTAGATAAGAAGAGAAAAATCTTGATCTTTGTAGGGTATTCTAAGGACATGAGATCTTATGTAGTTTTGGATCTTGATACTCATCAGGCTATTTTTGAACACGTGTTTAGTTTGCTGATCACTTCTCTCCTCTTTATTCTTCATTTTCTCACATTCCTCCTCCTTCACTTCATCTCGAGGATACCTTATTTGATGCAATTACTAAGGAGGTTATGGATGGTGATGAGGATCGTATTCTGACTTATATTGTTATTATGCCTAAGTGGGCTTATACTACAATTTTTGAGGCAACACTTTCCATAAAAAAATCTTCCATCCACTATACACCATCATGCACATTCTATAGATTTTGGAATTTTGTGTCAGGAAGTGTCTGAGGATCCATAATTTTTTTCACATGCTCATGGGATAAAAAAAGTGGGATGATGAAATTAAAGATGATTATTTGTCTTTGATGAAGAGTAATACTTGATATTTGGTCTCTCTTCCTAAGGGAAGAAAGATGTTTAGGTGTAAGTGGATATACAAAACTAAATATCCAGCTAATGGATCCATTGATAAGTATAAAGACTATCTTTTTGCAAAGGGTTTATGATAAGTTAAAGGTATTGATTACTCTAAGAATATGTTAGATGTTGCTAAGATGGACTTTATTAGCCGTGTACTTTTTATTGTTGCATCACATGGGTTTCCAATATAATAGATGCATGTGAGGAGTGCCTTTTTATATAGATATTTACATGAATAAATATACATGGAGCATCATTTTGGGTTTGTTCATGAATCTTATCTTGTTTGTAGACTTTTAAGGTCTCTTTATGGCCTCAAACTGTCCCCTTGGCCTCTGTATGAGAAGATGGATTATTTTATTCTATCTACTAGTTTTATTCGCTGCCACCTTAATCCTATAGTATATCTTCAGCATGTTGGCAAGGATATTTTTATACTTATCTTGTATGTTGATGATCTAACACTTATTGGTAGTTCTTCCCACATCCAGACTCTTCACCAGGCTCTTTCTTCTATGTAACATGAGATACCTCAAGTTATTGCATTTATTTCCATAGTTTGTATATTTCTCCGATAGATTTAGGGATTCATTTGAGTCAACAAAAGTACACCCATCATCTTCTTTAGTTTTTTTATTTGTCATTGAGGTTCATATGCACTTCATTTTTCAGCACATTCAGGATGGATTTCTTTTCTTAGAGTACATTTTGACTCAGAAGTAAGTTGTTGGAATATTTACAAAACCTTTTGCATCACTTCACTACCTTAAGTTATCTGGCATACTTGGGGTATTATAATTTTTCCTTGGGGGGTGTTCGTGAGGACATCTTCTTCTTCTTTATCTTTCTTCTAGTAGGATTTTTCTTTCTACTTTTGGTTTGAGATTTCTATATGGATATATTGTACATGAGTATTTGATCAACCATTCTTTCTGGGAATCATATTGTGGATATGCCACTTTTGTTTTAGGCCCCTAGATTCACTTGAGGGGGGTGTTAGAGTAGGTTATTTACCTTATCTCAAGTTTACCAAGGTACTTTATTTACCTTCCACTTTAGTTATCCTTGCCACTTATATGTGGATATTTATTTTTTTATTTAGTTATTATGAGGATATTATCTAGTTGTTAGGTATAGTTTTTTATTTTCATATATTGTAGTGCCATCAAATTTTTTATTTTATTTTTTTCCATTTTAAAAGTAATCACACTAAAAATTTCAGATTTAACATGTAATGCATAACTAGATAACTATTACAGATTTCTACAAGGGAGGGATTCCAACAAGGGATAAAAACCAGTTTTCTTTTAATGCTAGTAACTTCACATTATTTCTTTTGTAATACAATGTTTCCAATAAACAAATTTCATTCCAAAATGGAGTTGCAACAATTCTTATGAAGAGATTTTCATATCTATTTTACAAGCTTACTTTTCCAAGGGCAAGGGTTCACATTTGTAAAAATATGCTCAATTACATAGCTATTCAAGATAACCTTTTTACAAGATCCTTGCACTATTGAAGGAAAATTTCTCAAGCAATATGGCTTAAGTTTACAAGTAACATCACATACAAAGTAGGTGTTTTACAAGAAAAGGAAGGCTTCACATAGTCACATTCATAAAGATACAATGAGAACCCAGATGACTAGGAAACTCCAACTATCTCCAACTTGGGCTCCAAACTCCAATTACTTTTACAAGAATCCAACTCCAAGAGAACATGGCTTGTTTACCACCTAACCAATAGGCATCATCACATGCCTTTCCATGGTTGGAAGTCATGCTATCCTCCCCCAAGCCCATGGAAGAGAGGAACTAGCTTCCACAATGTGCACAATTATAAAGGGGATAAACACAACAAGAGTACATAGAAATATTTAAACACTTAGACATAATACACATGGTGAGACAACAATATGAGGGGAAACAAGGTCATCCTCACAAAAAGGGGGAAGATAAGAAATAGGATGCCCAAAAAGAAAAGGTGCCCAACCATACGATACACCAGATACATATTTTATAACCTCCTTATTCCTCCCAAACATTCATCCTACTTATTTCTCCTTTATGTCAATGAAATCCTTTTTGGGAGGATTTTCAAACCCAATGGGTTTCCTCTCCAAGAATGGGGAAAGGTTCAAGCCATACAAACCTTTCTCCCACCTCAAACCATATGAGGGGATGAGAAGGAACCTTCATGGCTTGACCAATAATCCATGAGGTTTGAGAGGGAAATCCCTCTCTCTTCCCCTACATTCTCCAAAAACCATCAAGCCATATGATGGTGGAGAGTAAAACAAAAACAATAAACAAGACAACATTCTTCATACAAGCTTTACAACATATAATTTCACACACTTTATTTCATTGACAATTGCATAGCTAGCAAGACAACAACAAGGAAAGAGAGATTAATAATCCTACCTCAATATGCTTCCCAAAAACTCTAAGCTTTTCCACTTGATCCAAGCAATCCTAAAGCTTCCCCAAAATTCTCCAAGTCCCAAGTCCAAAAAAAAAAAAAGAGGAAAAAGTCCCCTTCCTTCACTATGAGGAAGAATATCAAGAGAAACCCAAAATTTTCCTCACCAATAGGAGAATGACATGTGTTACCCCTCTCCTCCCTCAAGTCAAAGATTCCCAAAAACCAAATAAGTAAAAGTAAACTCACCTTTTAGCCCTTATCACCAAAAATGCTAAAAATGTAAATAAAACAAAGTGGAGCAACTTTTAACAAATACACACAAACCAACCACTTTACATGGATGGTGACTAAGGAGGGTAAAATGGAAGGGAAACTCCTACCAAGCCTTGTAAATAAACCCCCCTACCTATTAGGTAGGGTCCAAGGGCCCATTTTCATGCTAAGTGAACTCCCAAACTAAAAAGGGGTAACTAAAAATGCCTAAAATAGCCCAATTTCGGGTTTGGCATACTTGGGCACAAGGGTAGAGGGTGTGGGGTCCACCCAAGGTTCACATGTTACCCCAATCCCTTCTATCAAAACACACACACTTACTCAAAACCATCACTTAAATTAAATGAGGCCCTTAAACCCCTAAACTAGTTTACTTAAATAAAAACACTCCCTAAACATAATTAATTTTACAATGACATAAATACATTACAATTGAGGGTTCACTCATGGTGCCCAATTAATACACCTACTCTAAGGCCTCAAACATTTAGCATAGCTAGGACTTAGCCTGTGGGTTGCTTGTGCACAATTGTGTAGCCGCCCTGAAACCCATGTTCTTTTATAACCTGTCACCTGCACACTCATTGCACACATTAACCACATCTATCCAATACAAAAAAAACATCCTCTACTCATCACAACATTAATCAAATCTATAATATCCTAACATCATTATGCAATTGATAGTGCAACGCATACAATTATACACATAGTCCACCATGAATCATCCACAGATATAATTACAACGACATACACCTATGCTAGCATGAGTACCATTATTAAATCTAGAAAACTATATCATTGATCAAATCAACTACAAGAAATCAATATCTAACCAATAAATCTCACTATCATGTAACTATGTTAGTGTTATCAACATCATAAGGGATATATCAATATACTAATCTAGTCCAATTGGCGCTACATGCCCGAATACCATAATGTCCATGAGGATAAATAACATAGCGTAGTGTCCAAAATATATGAGAGTCTCAGTCAAAACATGTCTATGCATAAAGGAACCAAAAAATAACTGGAGCTATAAAAATGTGCGCACTACATATATGTTCTAAACTAGTTCTTTCCTTGATCTATGGTCTTGACTAGTTCTTTATCTATGGTGTTGACTAGTTCTTTCATTGATATATAGCTTGATCTATGGTTGTTAGGTAAAACATTTTAATGTAGGTAATTTATAATTTACAATTGGTAATTAGTTGTTACTAAGTTATTGTGGTTACTTTAGGTTGTTAATTGTATTTGTGTATTGTTATGTTGTTTATAACAGTATTAGTCATATCATACTCCTATATAGTTTTATGGGTTATTTGTTGGATTTCTGGTTGGGTTTTTAGACCTGTAAAACCATGATTTTTATGTACATGGTTTTCCAATATGTATAAATATTGCAGCCCATTTTTACCATGTAACTTGGATTTTCCTTATCAATAAAACTAGAACAGGATACCTCCCTATTTCCTCCAACATTTGGTATCATAGCTTGACTTTGAAGCCTGCACATTTGAGTAGAAATTGGAAATTAGGTTGCAGAAGTGAGTGAATGAATTTGGATATGATTTCCACCTCTTGAAAATCATGTGTTGTCTTTATCAACTTCCTAAACCCAACCTGCATCCCCACAATATGTTTTATAAATTTTAGTGAAGTTTGTAAAAAAAATCTACGCATTAGGCAAAGAGGGGTCCCCAGGCACCGTATCCTTGACTAGGCTGATCTACAAGAAAAATTAGTTCAAATCAAAGGAAAAATTTTCCCCAAAAGGGGGTTTTCCACTAAAATTAGTGGTCTATTTGGCTTCAATCAAAATTAGTAGAGCTACTATATTTGGAGGTCATGTTTGCATTGACAATATTGGGCAAGTCAGTCTATCCACCCATAGAGTTGGGTTTATGGACATCAAGATAGTTTTTTTCACCCATCTAGTTGGGTCATCAAGCGGCTTATATTGGTGAGTTTCAAAGGATCTAGGTTTGCATTGATCCCACCATGTTTTGCATTAACAATGTTTTACATTGATAATTTTGAAAAAAAAAACATTCCACTCCATGAGTTGGGGTTTAGCTCGCATCAATCCTTGTGCCAAGTCACCATACAAATTTTTCAAGTCCCAAACCCTTGTATCCAAATCTGACACCAAGTTATTGTCAGGACTTCAACATGAAAAAATATCCTCCCCTACACCAGGATAAGTTATCACTTTGACAAGTTGTGGTTGATATCACACTTATATCAAGCCTTTAAAAACTATGGAAGTTGAATAGAGATTTCATAAAGTTGTTTTCTGCACATGCCTTAACCTAGTGAACCCTACAAATCCATATTCCAATGCAGTCAACCTCCAATCAAGATAAACAAGAAAAACAACTAGAAGCTAGTAATAAAGTGTTCAAAGAAGATTTGGATTTTAGGGAACCCTAAAACCATCCTTCACTCGAGGTCATGTCATGTGTTTGTACCACAATGTTGACACATCATCATTCAAAACGTTAACTTCTTTCATGTTTAAATACAATTTCTTCATTTATTATCCCATGCACATAATTCACTATAGTGTCTAGTTGAAAGGTTGTTAAGACATTGGGAGATGAAAGGTCAGGAGGTCGATCCCCCCACTAAAACCCTCTTTTATATTTTTAAAATTTAGAGAATTTTTTAGCATAAAATACAAAACTTATAGGTCGAAAGCTCGGCTAAACCATTTAGTTACTGCCAAACCCACCCCCAAATTTAGAGGGGAAAATTCTATTTTTTGCGCAAATGATTTTTCCAGCATCATAGCTTAGAACTTGATTCTATCTTTTGTAAAAGAAGGGTGCTTGAAAGAGCTTTTTCAGTAGATTTTTGTGGTTTTTCTAAAGTTGAGCCATTTCAAGCTTCGAAGGCCATCAGGGCCCTACAAAACAGGAAAAAAACTTGTCACTCACATTTTCCCATACAAGTGGTTATAATATTACAATTTTAGTGTATTATTTCCTTATTTTATGCTAATGTGCCCTCTAATTAGGAATAGTCTAACCACCCACTATGGAAAATAATTCTCTAAAAGTCTTCTTACCTTACTCATAGTTTTTCCATGGTGATAATTGTGTCATGTGGAAGGATAAAATTTGAAATCAACTTGAGTTTGAAGAAATTTTTTCGGTTGTAAATGGTTCAACAACCATATCAGTAGATGATACATCCCAACAACGACAATTTGACATCTTAAATTAGAAGGCCAAGTTGATAATCTTGTTCATGGTGTTTGATGAAGTATAACCCCATACTTGATATGCCAAAACATCCAAAAAAGTGTGGGATAAGTTGAGAATAATGTATGAGGTCTGAAACAAAAACACCATTATAAATTTGTAGAGTTAGTCGCATACACTAAAATTCAATATGAACAAGAAAGTGGAGGCTTTCTTATGGAGAGATGTAATATTAAGGGCTTCAATTCCATCCCTAGGAGAGGATGCTTCTGATATATCTCTCATGCCTGTTTTATGAGAGAAATTCCTCCCTCTTACCACATTTTTTAATGACAATCAACTTATCAAATCATACCATCATTTTTGAGAGGCTAGTGAATTTATCGCAGTAAGAAGAGGCACTATACAACAAATATGAAGAATAAGATTAAGCACTATCTTCTCATCACAATTGGAAGGGAAAAACACAATCTTCCCAAAAGTCCCAAAAACAACATCAATAAGGGGACAAGAAAAAGAAGAAGTGTCCTATCTGCAAACAAGGACATGAGTTGAAATATTGTCGGTACAATACATATATGAAAGGTTCATCGAGTAATTCCATACCTCAAAATGCAATCACAACAGGGAAAATCACACTACAAGAAACGACAAAAGAAGGGGAACTGGAGAAATAAACTCCATCAGCAAGGAAATATAGTTGATAAAGGATACCATTCAAATGATGAGGACTTCTTTTACACTGCCCAGTATAGTGAACCATCTACATTATTTAGTGTTATTTGGTACATTTATTCGGGAGCCACTTGACACGTGACCAGACACAGAGACTGGCTCACCACTATACGATTCACACCCTCCAAAAACCATATTTCATTAGGGTATGACTTTTCCTACACATTCCAAGGTATTGGAAACATCTCTTTTCCTCTTGGTTCAAGAAATTTTAGGTTATCAGATGTCTTGGATGTCCCCGGTTTGATGAAGAACTTATTATCAGTTAGTTAGCTTCTATGTCATAATCTAAAGATTGATTTTGATAGTCATTCTGGTAATCAAATGTGTGTTTTTAGAGATAAATCCATAGGCTCAAATTTATTTCAAAATATTGAAATTTAGGATAGGTGTTCCAGCTTAATTTTTTCCATAGGGATGATCAGGAACTAGTTGCTAATAATACTTCTACATAGTTATGGCATCAGAAATTTGGTCACATCAATTTTAGATATTTGTATACCACATGGTGAGAGGTTTTCCATATCTCAAGAAGGATACAAACAAGTTTCCTAACTTCCTCATAGGAAAACAACATGGAGCTTCATTCTAGAAGAGTACTTGTTGAGCTTTAGGTAAGCTTCATTTAGTTCATACCAATATTTGAAATCTGATGTAACCTATTCATTCTAAAGTTATGTATTTTATGTTTTGTGTTGATGATTATTCAAGAAAATGTGGATTTTTTTATTTATAAAAAATTGAAGCTTTTGATAACTTCAATAAGTTTAAAGTGGCTATTAAGAGATAAATTGGTTGCCATAATAGATCTCTTTGTTCAGATCAAATGGGAATTCACCAGTAATGAGTTCAAATCATATTTGGAAGCTCACATGATTCATCGATAGATGCTTCATCCCCACACAACATAAAATAATGGTTTTGTTCAAAGAAGGAATTGTACTATCATGGAGATGGTGTGATGTATGATCAATGATCTAGGACTGGCGAAGACATTTAGGGCCAAAGCAATAAAGAGTGTAGTATATTTTCTAAACAAAGTGCCCACAAATGCTCTTGATGAAGTAACTCTGCATGAGTCATGGTATAATCGGAATCCATCCATTACATACCTCTCATTATTCAAGTACAAATCCATCATGCACATACCAAAGTAGAAAATAAATAATTTGGATACGAAATTAGAGAAACTCGTCTTCATTGGCTATAATGAAAAGGCTCTTGGGTATAGATTGATGGATCTAAATACCTGGAAAGTCTACACCAACAAAGTTGTTAAGTTCTTAGAGAAGAAATAAGTTTAGGCTCCTTCCACATACTCACCTAATGTAGATAGCAAACATGTTGTGAAAACATAAACAAATGTTCCCATTAATGATGACAGTGATGATGGGGATGATGATGATGATCAGATATGACCACAACCCATAGAAATAGTACAACAAATGACCAAGTGTTATACAAACATGATTTGAGATGTTAATTTGGATTCTCCTTCAAACACTGTTGGTCAGATAAAACACTTAGCAGAACTCACACACAGAGTCCACGCAGAAAAATAGGATGGGATCGAAGGCACGAAGGAATAGGAAGGCGTCGCGCGTGGAGGGGAAAAGACAAACTTTCGGGACTTAGCCGATTTTTGTAGATCGTCTATTTTCAGAGGCTAGCATGTGGAACACACAAAGTGATGCCGAGACTTGCGTGCCATGCTTTGTCTAGATTTTAAGGATCATATCAAAGCACTCTTGCATGGAAGTAATCTAAGAATAGATTCATCACTCTAGTTAACTGGAAGTGATCTATAGATAGCATACTTGCATGTATGGCTATAATTGTAAACAGTGCGTGGCTATTATTAGTGTGTGACCTATTTTTGGCATAGTTAGCGGTGAAGGGAAAGTTCCCCACCCTATATATATTAGATGAATCACCTAGTTGATAGAAAGTGGTGTAAAAGGGTTAGAGATTCATGAAGTGCATGAGACTGGATAATTGTAATAGATCCATGCGCGCATGACTATTATTGTATCAAGCTTTTGTTTCATTTTCATGTTTAATATATGAATAATATTGGCCAAACCAAAGTGTCTTCTATGTGTTATCATTACATATTATTGATTTCTTGATGATTTATACGTAAATGCATGCTTTTATAGATCTGGTTTGGTATAACTGTGTAATGATGGATTAGTTTCTAAATATATGTCTTTATCATTTCACAATGCTACCATCCTGTTACAACAACCCTAAAGAGGGACCCGGTACCTTGGCGCACTTTGGGTGAGCACTCAGCCTATGCTGAGTTATGTGCCAGCATGACTAGGTGTTATCTGAGAATTCTAGGCTGCATCATTGGTTCTGTTACCGGGACCTCTTTTTCAGTTGTTTCCATAATGGTTCACAATGAAGACATACTGGCTAACTTTGGCAAGCGTTAAAGAGTGGATTCACAATATGGAGGAAGAATACGCACGAAGGTTTAGCACTAGATTTGAATTTAATGCACGTACTTGGGTAGAGAAGAATTTGTATGACAGTTTGTACGAAATCTTCTTTGTTATCTTTCCCGTAGAATTATACGAGTGGTTGACTGCATATGCGTCTAAGTGGAATTGGAGGTATCACACACTTGTTTGGACACAGGAGGAATTTCAAACACTATATGATGCTGACTTGATTTGGACTCGCCCGGTAGATATCTGGTTTCACGGTGTTCTAAATAGCTATATTCTGGAGTATTCAATTTTGACTTATTCGTGCCCAGAGGTAGATGAGTTCCAGTTCCTACGGTATCCTAGAGGGACGTATTTGTAAGGTATTCTGCTGGCAATCAAAATACTAATGATAACGTTGAACTTGGAAGATAAACCCATGGCAAGCTAAAAATCTCCACGCGTGGGGCAGGAACAGGGTTGGTGAAAGATGACAGACCTAGCGGCAGCACAGCAGAGGGAAGAGAGGTGGCTAAAGTATGATGAGGCGCATGAGAGGGAATTATGCAAGAAGCAAGAAATTGCAGAACATATGGTGTTGTGGAGAGAGATGGCTCGTGAAGGATTTGAGGCTCATGGGGATGAAGAAGAGCTAGAGCATCAAGAACTCCCCCATCTAGGAAATCATGACAGAGAACCCTCTTCATCCTCACATGGAAGCACGCCAGTAGATATGACCTAGACTGCAGGCGCGCATCTAAGCCAACCTGCTGACCTAGCCCTTGCGCTTGGTTTTCCAGTATCTAGTACAACAAGTAAACAAAGTTTTCAATTAGGAAGTGAAAGAGCAGAAACAAGTCAGACAACAAGTACATCAATGGCAGCACAGAAAACTTCATTATTCTTTGGGGGTACATTTTCAGGCTCATCATCTACATAGAATATGATCACGCCGAGTGTGGGATTCACCTCTGGAACTGGGACTACTTCACAGACTGTAGGGGTCCAATATAGTACCACTGTCAAGACACAGGGGAGTGCATCTACGGGCCCTATTCCAAGTTCTGGAGGAGGATTGGGAGGTATGGGTAGTTCTAGTTCCAGTGGTTCAGGTGGTTTTGGAGGTAGAGGAAACCAAGGAGGTTCTGGGTTGGGTGGTCAAGGCCCACAGCAACCCCAGAACATTTATATGGAGATGTCTCTTCATCTCCTAGAGTACAGAGGTATTGAGGATGTTGCTAAACACATTCATATGTGTGAAATATTGTGGTGTGCAAAAGGTATCATGGCTTCTGAGCGCAAGGCAAGTCAATTTGCTACTACGTTACAAGTGCGCATGCATAGCTGGTATAGGAAGTTTGATCCCAATCAAACTTGTATTGATTATGCAACATTGAAAGATGCTTTCTTAAAAGAGTTCCATATCCCAGAGTTTGAGCAGAAGAGTATAAGCACACTTAAGGATATAAAGCAAGGCACTACTGAAAGTGTATGTGAGTATGATGCCCATTTTAAAACACTTATATCCAAACTCTCCTATGACATACATGCAAGTCAGCATGCACAATGGTTTTTCAGGGGATTGATTACTCCATTTTGAAGAGCACTGTCACATAAAACTTATACCGACCCACGCGAAGCATTGGAAGTAGCTCTACACACTGAGGTAGTTGGGAGTATTGACACTGGAGTTAGTCCATTCTTGGAGGCTCAGATAGCGGCTATGGAAAAATAGTTAGAGAAATTATCAGCAAACTCAGCTCATGAGACATGCTCAGGAATCTGGTGTACAGATTGTGAAGTGGAAGGCCACACCAAGGATAGTTTGCCCTCGCAGATCTATACGTTTTTTACTGTTAGACTGTGAGATTTTCCATTTGAATCATGATGCTAGTCACTGCCCCCTACTATAACGCGCGATCAGGAAGAATGTATCCTCTTTTTGTAAAATTTTTAGGTCCACGACCCATGATACTGAAGATTGTAGGCTGATTGGCTAGATCCATGATGTCATTGATATTGGGGTGTGACAGGTGAGTGTGGCTGATAGTTCTAAAGGAAAGAATGAGCATCAGGATAGGGATTATAATCAAATGTGCTATGACAAGAATGATGGAAGATTTGAAGGAGGTTGTGAAAGAGGACGAGGATATCAAGGTGGATATGGAGGACGAGGCCGAGGTGGGGGAAGAGGTGAATTCCCTTGAGGAACTTGCTATACATGTGGCTCACCTGACCATTATAGGCGCGAATGCCCGTAGAATATTTCCTGTTCATTTTGTGGAAAAGGGCATAGTTATGAAGAGTGTCTGGACTTGTATGAGCATCTCAGTAAGCAGCACAAGCAAGAAAACAAAGGCGCAAGGATGGTTAGAATCCAGCGCACAGTAGAGAATCAGTGGATGCCCAAGTTAACACCAGAACCTGAGGTAGTAACAGTCAAGATAACCACATGAGCTGAGGTGGCACACATGAAAGAGGTCTTGCAACAGAAATCTGACAATCACTAGGGAGGAGGTTTTGCATGCTAGGTATCCAGATCCAACTCATCAGAAGGAAGTCTATCAGGAAACTATGGAGGTCCTTAGAAGCCTTCAAGGTGAAATACAGTGTTTGAAAGAGTAGTCTCAGAAGTTGGAGCATAAGGATATAGAAAAGGCCCTATCTGATATTGATGACATCAGAGAGGTATGTAGAACATTGCGCCAGGAGAATATTATTCCTTTATTGGGAAATTGGTTGAAGGGGAATACTCCACATGTGGGAACTAAGACTGGAAGACAAATACTTCATGCAAATCTTCCCCCCGATAGCATTGACTATGACAAGGAGATCACTTTGAATGTTGTTGTGGATGGGTGGTTGTTGAGCAATATTTTGATTGACACAGGTGTGGAAGTGAATGTACTTACATTGGATGCATGGGTACAAATGGGGAGACCCCCATTGCAGCCATCATCTAATGTATTGTTCATGGCAAACAGAACAAAAGCTACTCCCATAGGAGTTTTGAAGGATGCATCTATCACTATACAAGGGGCCAAGTTCACAGGAGACTTCAAAGTGTTAGCACTTGCGGAAGTAGATAGCTTCCTAGCTTTGCTTGGGCGCCCTTGGTGTTATGCAAACAATGCTGATTTGAGGTTTAATAAGGGGTATATCAGCTTCGAGAACAAGGAGGAAAGGGTCATAATACCATTGACAGATGGGAAATCCATACCATATGTGGAACCTTTGAGTGAAGAGGACTTGAACAAAATCTATATACGCGTTATTCGGGACCCAGAGGTCAATGAGCCATCTAAGGAAGGAATCCTTCATTGGGAAGATTCTCAGTCAATTAGTGATACTACCAGTATTGCTTGTGATAATTGGGCTCATGGCACTTATGAACTGGTGGGGTGCGAAGTTAAGTGCGTGGTTGCTTGCAAAAAGGGTTTTCACTCTATCCGATGTATAGGTCGCTCAGTACCCTGATATACTGGATCCGAAGATCTGGCTGGATTCTTGCAGGCCATGGGGGCAAACTGAGCTGACCAGATTAAAAGACGAGATATGCATGTCATATACTTTGGGTGGAACAACAGCACGCTGGTGGGTGGTCCACAGGGATAATCTCTTAGAATGGGGAGAGATTGGGACCGCCTTATCAACCAGGTTTTCAAGAAGTAATGCACCTACAAAAATTTTCCCTTATCATGGTGATCAACCTGTTCAGCATCATATCCAGTAGTGTGAGAGACTCTGGACAGCAGGACAGGAAGTATTACCGCCCTCACTTTGGGTGCATCGGTTTTATTCTACTCTACAAGGTTGGGCACATGCTTGGTATGTATATGTTGAATTACATCGCGACACTGGAAAATTGGCAAAATTTGACTGCAGGGATGATCCAAACTTTTGACTTCTTCTCATCTACACCACCAGTGAACAAGGCTTTAAGCTTTATCAAGCGCTTAACCATGGGAGACAGTGGGAAAGCGGAAGAACTTATTCAGGAATTATTTGGTGAGACAGAGACAGGGTATGCACATTTTGAGGATGAAGTAGATGATATCATACTACTTGAGCGCGCTTCTCTGGAAAAAGACAAGGGGAAGTTGGTTTACATAATTGATGATGAGGAAGTTGAGCACTTAGAAGTGGATCATTCACATGGAGCACGTGAAGTGTTAGCCAGTGTGGATGTAGATGCGCGCACATATCATGAACCTATGAAGACAAAAAAGGTAAATATTGGCACAGAAGCTGAACCTAAGGAGGTGATAATTGGGGATTACTGGTCAGAATCAAAAGTGGCAAAGATCATAGAGTTACTTAGAGACTATGAGGACTTATTCCCAAGAGGATACCATGAACTTAAAGGCGTGCATAAATCACTTGGAGAAATGAAGATAAAGCTTAAGGAAGGTGCGCACCCTATTAGGAAGTGACCTTATCGAATGAATCCCAATTTGCGCGAGAAAGTAAAGGAGGAAATTGACAAGATGTTGAAATTTGGGATCATTCGACCATTGGATGAGTTAGAATGGGTCAGTCCTATGGTGATAAGTATAAAAAAGGATGGTAGGATTCAAATTTGTGTTGATTATAGAGAGTTGAATGCAACATGTGTTACAGATCCCTTTCCTACGCCATTCACAGAGGAAATATTGGAAGGAGTGGCTGGGCATGAGATATATTCATTTACAGATGGGTTCTTAGGGTACCATTAGGTTAGGATTGCCCCGGAAGATCAAGAAAATACCACCTTCACTACTGAATGGGGAAGCTTTGCCTATACTGTGATGCCCTTTGGATTGAAGAATGCACCTGTTGTATTCTCAAGGATAGTGGTACAAGCATTCAAGGATTTTATTCACAACTTCTTGTAGGTCTATCTTGATGATTGGACCGTTTATGGGCTAATTAAGGATCATTGTGACAATCTGCGCTTAATGTTTGAAAGATGTAGATAGTTGAGTATCTCATTGAATATCAAGAAGTGCATCTTTGCTACTCCCTTTGGCATACTTTTAGGACACATAATCTGCAAGGAAGAGTTGTTGGTCGATCCAGCTAAAGTTGCGGTCATTTTAGGCTTGAAAGTATCCTACCAGTCAGAGAGAGGTGCATGCGAATTTTTGGGTCATATAGGGTATTACAGGAAGTTTATAAAAGGGTATGCCAAAGTTTTTGCACACTTTTGGAAGAATTGCTCAAGGGGAAAGGTACATTCTATTAGGGGGAGTCACAGTAGCACGCGTTTGAGATACTGAAGCAAGAAACTTACTACCACACCTATCTTGTACTTTCCTTCATGGGATAAACCTTTTCATGTTCATGTTGATGCCTCTAGCATGGCCATTGGTGTTGTCTTATCTCAACTTGGAGAAGGTATAGTTGATCATCCCATTTGTTTTGCTAAGTAGGAAATTGACCCCTGCCAGAACAGAATTATACCACTATAGACCGCTTGAGGCTTTGTCCATGATATATGGCCTTGCACAAGTTTCAATAGTATCTATTGGCCACACCTTTTGTATTTTATACAGACCATATGGCATTGAAGTATTTGGTGAACAAGCGCTATCTTACAAGGGCACATTTGTAGGTGGATGCTCTTATTTCAAGAATTTGACTTTACAGTCGTAGTAAAGCTAGAGAAAAGTAATTCTGGACCAGATCACTTGTCTTTAGTTCAATCAGGTGAAGAAGCCCAGACAACAGAAGAGACCATGCCTATGATGCATAGTTATATTGGTTACAACGTGCATGCCAATGGAATTAGAGGACATTACTATCTTCCTAAGGACGGGGATGTCACACTAGAAGGAATGAGGTCCTTGGAGAAGAAATCAACTTGCTATACACGTGGGCACCATTCATGTTAATCAGTGGTGATTTATACAAGTTAGGTAGAGATGAGGTGTTACACTGTTGTGTATTAGAGCATGAACGAAAGGATATAATGGAGGAAGCCCATGGTGGTATTGCAAGTGGCCACTATGTAGGTGATGCTATAGCGCGAAAGATCCTACTTGTTGTTTTGTGGTGGGAAACGTTGTATAAGGATTGTAAGGAGTAATGTAAGGCATGTGACCATTATCAGTGTCTAGGTCAACCAAGAATAGAGGGATGAGATGCCTTTATGACCAATTACAAGTGCAAAACCCTTTGAGAAATGGGCGATAGACTTTGTATGGGCCTATTTCATTAGCTGTGCATGTAGGATTGGATCGCGTTATATCATTAATTGTACAGATTATCTTACGAGATGGGTAGAAGTAGCTCCTATGAAGGACTGTAAAGTGGCTACAACAGACAAGGTTCTTATGGGAAAATGTCCTTACTAGGTATGGTTGTGCTTTAAGTTTAACTAGTGATAGGGGCAACCATTTTTTAAATGAGACAATTTGAATTCTGTAAGATGAGTTTATGGTTTCCCACCATAAGACTTCACCCTATCACCCTCAGGAAAATGGAACTGCTGAGGCTTTTCAACAAGATTTTGAGCCACACATTAACCAAGATTTGTGATGTGGGATGAAAATATTGGGATGAAAAAGTATCTGCTATTCTTTGGGCCTACCAAACAACATATAAGAGATTGAACAAAGCCACACCTTTTTTAGTTGGTGTTTGGCATGGAAGCTGTTTCTTCCTATAGAATTTATGTTACCTTCATTGTGCACATTGTACGCGTTGGAGGTCTAGCTGATGAGACAAGATTTGGAAGAATGGATTGAGAACATGGTTCAACTGGTATGAGCGTCGGGCCATAGCACGATGGAGTCAGAAACATAGGAGAAAGCGTCACCAGAAAGCATGACATGATAGGAATATCAGGGATAAGAAGACTTGTAGTCAGACAAATGGTACTTTTTGTATGACTCTAAGTTTTTGTAGACCATCCAGGGAAGCTCAAGGTGTATTGGTTGGGGCCGTATGTTATAACTCACATACTTGAGGCAGGTGCTTTCCAGTTTGAAGCAATTGATGTAACACGGCTGCCCGGTTACTTTAATGAGGAGTAGGTTGAAGCCCTACAATAAATAAGTCTTCTTGGTGTTTGTAATAAGGTAGTGTTTCTAGATAGATTAGGTTTCCCTTCCTTGCATTTCCTTAATGTGTTTCTTTCATCAATCGCTATGCTTTGTTAATTTAGTTCTTATTTTTGCGTAATAAGTGCGCTTGCGCATGTATGAAGCTAACTACAATATGAAGTATGTTGATGTGGAGAGGACTGCACATACTTTTAGTATGGGGTGGATTGTTGGTGACTCCAAGGTATAATGCTCATGAAGATTAGAAGGTATAATGTTGCGGATGTTGAGGAAGTAAGCTACTAAAGGTGATTTACAAAGGATTGCTTCTCAAAAGTAACCAAGGATGGAGATGAATGAAAGGAAAAGTATAACGCGAGGTAAGAAACAGCTCATGATAACTACCAGGAGAAGGTGTAGTGATGAGGTACTCAGGTGCACTAGCGTGCACGCTGAAGAGAAGTCTGCGACCAAAAGGTAGGAAGGTGCACGCTAGAAGGTTATAGTGGTGGCATGAAGATGTACCAGGCATAGAAATGAAAAAAATGAGCAATAAATGAGAAATATTTGGTAGGTGGAGGAGTAATTAATGCATTAAAAATTACAAATCTATATAAGGACGGGATGTGAATTCATTTCTACCCTTGCAACTACAAGAATTCGATGAAGAGCTAAGTCTGAAGAGTTGAGTAAGAGATTCAAGGTGCGAAGAGGGTGAAACCAAGTGTGAAAGGAAAATCTGTGTATTGGAGAAGCTTGTATCCCTGTCAGAGAAGGGGTTTGAATGAAGCAGATTGACAAAGCAGAGCTAGGGCACGTGATTTCACGATTATAATTTAGGGCATGATTGAATCAGGTTAGGATTTGAAGTAACCCATTAAAGAGTTACAAAAGAAGGTGTAGAAACACAACACAAAAGGAACAATGTCTCCAAAGAAGGAAGCAATAGCAGCAAAAGGAAAGAAGAAGGTAGTAGTGGAAGAGGAGGAAGAGATGACTCCTGAGAGAAATTTTTTAGAGATGCAGTACCCTGAAGAAGTAATGGTGGGCAAGGAATGGGATTCCCACATACGATAGAGAAAAATAAGCGAGTACAACCATCAAACCAAGGACAATCATAAGAAGTTGGATGATTTACTTAACTCTTGAACAGATAGGTGAACTGGTGATGGGATGCCGATATATGATGATGCAAGGGAGAAGTTATTGAAAAGGATTGGTGTTTACCAATTATATGAGCTCCCATACTTTAGGAAATATGCACCATTATACAGGTGGCTAATGAGCCGAGTCCATGAGGACTTCTTCTATTTTGCAGGGCGAAGGGTAAGATTAACACCCATGTTAATTACCATGATAACAGGTTTAAAGGTGACGGGTGAGGAAATCAAAAATGACCTAACTGATAAGGTTTCCATATTAGAAACACACAAAGCGCTGGGATACCAGAAAGGACTGCGTGGAATGGGCATAGATAAATTACACAATTGTTTGGTAGTGAAAGTAGCAACGTACCTGGTTACGAAATTGAATGACCAAGATCGTTGGTCAAAAGTAAACTCAATGTGGTTGCATGTGGCAAAGCACATGTCAGAAGGGGTTATTTATAACATTGTCAGCTTCATTACAGAAAAAATAGTAGAGGAAGCATGCAAATCAAGTAAGATAAGTTTTTGTTTCATCTTACTTTCTTTAGTATTCATGGAGATTGGAGTACCGGATGGCCCGAAATAAAACATATGGGAATACCCCATGAATAACAAGTCTCTAGTTGAAAGATTTAGCAAGTATCTATGCAAGGGATATATGACAGATGAGGTAAAGGAGAAAGTGGAGATGTGGTATGACAGGCTCCGCATGGCTTTTGAAGAGGAGTGGCGCATACCAAAGGAGTTTCCCTCGGTATTGGGGAAGCAGGCTCAGTTTGCTATTTACCAACATTTTTGTATTGTGTGTTTTCCGATGGTGGATGGATCGTGGAGCCTCTGGTGTAAACTACCATACACATTCACAGCACGTTATTTCCAAGCTTTTGTTCATCGATTCACTAATACAAGGAGGTTAGTGTTTAATGCAGACAAGGTGGATTGCAAATACCACACCTTGTAAAAGAATTATGGATATCCAAGGAAGAATGCTTACAACGAGAATATTATCTCGTATATTTTGAATATCAAACCAGAAACACTTTTGATTGGGGATATCGGGGCCGCACTCATATATCTCCAACTTAAACCAAAGATGGAGGATAATAAGTATGTAGAGAACGAGTCCGCGCTCCCAGGACCACCAAAGGGGAAGCACACTATGGAAAACATCCTGACACCTAGGCCCTTATAAACCCATGTAGGCTGACAAGGAAGAGGACAAAGAGCATGAGGATAGTGGTGATTTGGTGTGCAGGAGGAAGCAACCATTTGGCAGACAGGAGGAGGAGTGCGTGACGGCTTCACAAGGAGAAGAAAATACTGGGGTAGCGTAGGGTGACCAATGGTTCAGAAAGGTGTTCAAGCACACAAGGTCGTAAGGGGAAGCCCAACAGACAACAAGGAAGTCACTGCGACTCTCACTAGTAGAGGAACCTGAGGAGAAGAAGAAAAGAAGAAAGCTCAAGCTAGATGAAGAAACAGGAGAGTCTGAGGAGAAATCGCTTCCATCTCCAATCCATCATAGGGTAGAAGAGAAGCCTCAGAACGAGGAGGAAAAATAGAATGAAGGGGAAGAAAGGGAGCAATCAGAAGCTACACAAGGCAAGGATGAGGATATAACCAGTATTCCTAACTTTGATGCTACCAATCCAAAAGGGCCAAGGTCCCGTCAGACAAGTGAGGACGTAAGGGTGCAAACAATGGGTTATGTAGAGGACTAGGAGAAGATTGTTCACACTCGGTTCCAGATCACCGTCGCGTAAAAATATTTATTCGGATGGGTGCTTATGGACGAGAACAAAGCGACATTATGAACACGAAAACAACTTTCATGGTCAATGCATACACATATGGATGAACCGGATTTTGATGTCTGTGAAGAATCATGTGCATCTAGATGGTTGAAAAAGACACCAGAAGCCTAGCACATGACAATTAAACCAAATGTTATGATGGATGAGTAGGTAAGCAATGCCTTGGTGAAAGTATCTACTGAGGTAGCTAGAAGGAACATTGACAAATCTGCTACAATTAAAGCACTGACAGAGGAGCTAAAGGCAAAGAATGTGGAAATAGCACATTTAGTACAGGAGAGGGATCTAAGAAAAAGGAAATATGAGACTTTTGCTAGTATGGTGGAGGAAATTGGAGATGATGTCCTAAAGGTACGCCCGTATTTGGAATCCCAAGTACCAAAATAATTTCCTTCTGCAATGCACTACATAAAGACGATGATAAAATTAGTATTGGAGGATGAAAAGGTGTGTATATTAGAATAGTCCAAGGACCCAGTAGAAGAGGTAGAAAAAGCACAGGCTGCAATAGAAAGGAAGATTGATACATATGAGGGCCTACTACAAACACTCCAAGAGGAGCTGAAGAAATCCGATCATGCCTTGATGATATACACAGCTCCAGATGCGCTAATAATGGTAAAGACACTGGCAGAAGATAATAAGGTGTAAAAGGCCATGAAGGATGACACACTAGGCCATGTTGAATGACTAACTATGGTAAATTAGAAGCGCGAGGCATTGGCTGCGGTACAGGCACCGCATAAAGAGAGGTTAGATGAACTCGGAAATCTCATTTCTCAGAAGATGGATGTACTAGAAGGGATGCATACATCTATGTCAAGCATAATGCTTGTAATCTAGAATGAGCAAGGGAAACTAACTCATGAGGAGCTGGAATCTATCATTGTGGATGTTCCAAAGAAAGTAGAAAAGGCATTAACGGAGTGGGAGAACTTAGAAGTAGACATAAAGGAGGAGTATCGAGAGATGATACTTCAGACAGAAACGGAGGAGCTTGAAGCCTGAATAATTCTTTGATTCTTTAATTCTTTTCTATTCTTTGTGTAAAAATTCATTCAGCATTCTGTATTTCAACTATTCTTTACTCAGTTGTGGACATCACCATTGTCGATGTAACATCCTCATTTTAGAACATTAGAACAAGATTTTTATTTTCTATTTTTTTATTTGATAAGTGCTTTCTAGTTCTAAATACATAATTTAGAACTCACAGATCATAACAATCATTCTTATAACAAATAACCATATGCAGCTGTAATGACTCAGTGTACCACCGATCTATTCATTCCATGACTCAGTGAACTACCGATCTATTCATGGGTATCATAGAGTTGGTGTTTTTATCTGAACACTTCACTCTTGCGGTTCTCTTCCCTAATATGGGATTTCAGAATGCTCTGTCTAAGGAACCTATCTGAATAACTGTTACCATCATTCATCGACATCACGTCCCTTAGACTAGGTGACATAGGACAACACAATAAGCAACTTGCGATACTTTGGCCAAAGATTTGAAACATACTGTTCATGTCTCATATTCCTTGACGGCATACTCGTCAATCTAGAATACGTCCTTCACCCCACTCTGATGTTATATAGAATGTCTTATACTAACTTCTGGCAGCCTCCCCTATCCCAAGTTATTCACTCAGGAACGGGTTAATATCATAACACATGTTATAAGGATGCTCTTGAAGACTAGGGATAAGCTGACATACTGGGTCAACCACTATTAACCCCGTGTGTCAAGGTACCCCGAGTCTCAAAGGGCTGCTGCATAGCATGTCTATGGTCCTAACCAGTCCCAAAGGAAAATCTTGTTCAATTTTCAGGTGTAAATCTTAACGATCAATGTAAAAAGGTGTTGCCATATGTCACCTGCATTGTTGTATCCTTGAGAAGATCCTAATCTTCTCGAAGGTACAACCCTACAGTTGACATGTGTCAACATCCTACAAAACTACCTCGGAAAGATTTACATAACTTCAAAAAGTTACTTAAGTTGAGTTGAATTTGTATAAAAGGTCCTCCTAACTAGATAGTCCTTTTTCCACCCAGAATTTCATACCATTGAGTTGCCTTACGTAGTTAAGTTCAATTTTCACAGAGAGAAGTTTAATAAGATTTGAGACCTCATCAAGGTGTCCATCGGTTCCTAATAATCTTATTCCTCAAAATTGGGCAATAGCCCTAAGTTCTCTCATAAGGAAGCTAACTAAACCCGTAAGGGTTTATATCATCTCCGAAGACTGAAATATATCTGACTTATTGTTATTAAGACATGGTGATTTAAAACCATCAATTACGTTGCCTTGACTTCGATCATTGTTAAGGAGTAATATATTACTCTTCCTGTTATAGATACATATCAGGGCGTAGTTTAACCTTAACTTCCCAAAAAGGCAGTGGACTAATTTCCAATTTAGCCTTATTCATAATATAAAGGAATTTACTATTCATTCATGAAGTATACAGTCACATAATTTTTACAAGGCTTACTTAGGGAATCCAACTAGCTCCCATGGCATAATAATAAAAATGCACTCTCATTCATTCTGACATAAGAAGTTCAATTCAACAAATAAAAATGCAGCCACATAAGTAACAATTTCCCCTTTTTATTTCCAAGCCATACAATTACAACTTATGCACTTTGGCATATTTGATACAATAATCAACAACAAAAGAATAACTTTCTTCCTATAGTACAATTAGAGAAATCAAGTTGGAATTCATCATAAAAACCAGATTAAACAATCTGAGCATCATATCATATCTGCGTGCCTTTACCACTTACGATGTCCATCTGCAAAAATTGCTAGCACAGGTCAGTTCAGTGAACTAAGCATGATAAGCACTAATTCTTAAAACAATTGCATTCCACCAATTGTTTCCATTAAACAACCTGTTTAAATGAAATCATTTCATCAACCTATAAACATGAATCACACTCATTATCTTTCTACCATACATGACTTTATAACATAATTTTGTAATATAACTACCATATCAACTTTAATCTTTTCGGATGATTCATCTTATGTTAGAGACTAAGAGGAAACAAAATGAATCAAAAATATCCATCCATCTGAAGACCTAGGACAGTAACAATCCAATAAAATTACTCCATTCAAGAATGAATTCTTACCAGTACGTGTATCCAACAGATGTGCATTTAACAATTTAAGCAAGACAGATTATAGCCTCTAGCAAGTTAAATTGATGGAATTCCTTTATACTCATTGCATTATTTCAATGACATTGATAAGAATACCAACTTCTACTACAATACTACTTTTATAAAAGTAGATAACTGAATAACTCAAACAAGGTATTAATATAACTGTAGATAAGGAAAGGAAACTTCGGTCAAGACTAAGCACTTACCACTCTTTCCTCATAAATTTAACAGTCTAATCATCTTATACCCCTATTGTAGAGTTCTTATGGAAATACAAAAGAAGGGAGCACTCATAATTTCCAGAAAGGGAGAGAATACTTTCGTATTCCAAAATTCATATATCAACATATACTTTATAATTCAAGAGAAAGAAATAGAGGCATTCAGATCTCTATTCCAAAAAAGTTCGGGACTGCACCAACTTTCCAGGAGTAATGCATATACAATCAATCTGGAATTCAATTAGAGAAGAAGAGAAAGCAAGAAAATCAACACCCAAGTTTACCATTAGCTCCAATCTGGTAGAATTGTTTAAAAGGTCGCCCTAAGATCCCAAGGGTCTTGCAATTGCACATTAACAAAAGCCATAGTTTGCTATAAATGAAATACATATACGTTCAAATATCAGTCCACAATCCTGATCCAAATAAAATAGTCTACCCTTCACCCAGGACTCGAATCATTTTAGACTACGAGTTAGGGTAACTGCTATCATTACTTACCGATAGGTAACACTAATTATTTCCAGCCATTTCAGTGGATAATTTGTTATTGTGTTCAAGGATACCAAACAAATAGCTCAGTTAGCGCTACTAGATGATTTCTAATGATAGATTTCAAGGTCACTATAGGCAACATCAACACAATCCCATCCCTTCCAAATACAAAACCTAATTTCCATCCATGCAGATCTAGGATTACCCACACGTTGCTAGGGAACAGAGTTCCTCAAGGCAAGATTTCTCTCAGTCAGGCTGTGTTCCCATTAACCAAGTAAAGTCGTAAAGAAAACAACAACTTCACTAATATTTCATCACATACAGAACCCATAATCATTGACCATCTATACCCTTTTCAACAGAGGTACAGGCTTGTATTCAACATATTTCTTACGCATGTGACTAAACCAGTCGAGCTCAATAGAAGGAACTATAGTTCCATCACAATCCAACTATATATTCACCTGAAGCTGTCAAGCAATAAAAGAGCTCATACGACCAAGCAATAATCAATAAACCAACCAAATTAGACACAACAATTCTTTCCGTGTCATTCTTCCAACATGAAATCATCCAACACAACGTCTAACATGGTACAGTTAGGAAACTCATTACCTTAGTCAAACAAGAGAAAAGGAAACAACATATACAGAATTCGAACCCATATGTAATCACAGCAAACACTTCTATAGAAGTTGAACCCATAATGTAATCACAGCAAGGAGAGAAGATAAAAGAATTAGATTTCAACAGGGTCTACGTATAACCAGGGATTCCCAAATCATCAAGAAAGAAGAAAACCAATACATTGCTACCAGCCAGGCCGACTGTACAAAAATCATCTGAACAGAGTTGTTCTAATGAAAGCATTTAAAGGAAAGCAATATTTTTAAAAGTTAGGGCCTATCATGTCTGATAGTGTCGCTTAAAAATTTGAAGAAGACCTTTGTATGTGCTCGCACCTTCTCTTCTTCTTCCACGAAAGATTAAACAACAAAATATTGTTACCTTCATGCCTTATATACTTTCCCCGACAGAGAAGGAAGCTAGAAACTCTCAAAGTTGCCATGCAACACAGAGTAGACGACTGGTTCAAAGATCCAGTTCTCAAGCAGAGTGAAAAACGGAATGCATGGAAAACAAAACAACCAAACAATTCTCCACTTGCAAGCCTTCCCAAGCAATCCGCGCTCGGGAACCAAATTTCATTAATTACATTTACTTCCATCCTCCTGCCTATTTTCCATTTCCACCGACCGCCAAAATTGGTGATCGCCAAAAGAAAACAAACAAACATTCCCATACTTGGTGATACTACAATGTCAGGTTACATTAGCCATTTGTAACCTCCACCAAACCTAATAGCATTCCAAGTCCTTCAACCTTATCCCCCTCATAAATTCCATGGAAACCACCGCCCATGACTCGTGACCCTTCTTAGGTCCCCCTCCATTCTTATCATTAGTTAAGATAGTTTAGAAACATAGGTTAGATCATATGGTAAGACATTAGTCTCACTTCCATAGCGCTAGGTGTAGTTAACTCTTAGGAGCATTAAGCTTATAGTTTAGAGTTAGGTTAGATTAGTAATTATTTTAACCAATAGGTTATAGTTTAGGTTAAGATTATTAACATTAACAAATCTAGTCTAGGTCTCCAAAATAGGACCAATCAATGTTAGAGTCCATATAGGGTAAAACATTCCTGTAAAGAATTCTATTTGACATCACTAAATTAAGCTTTTGGTATAACATAAACATCTTACTTGGCTTAAGGTCCAGGCCTTTCCAAATGTTAACATATCTGGAACCACATCCCATTTATCATGATCATCCTGAGTTAAACTCTGGGATTGATCATTCAAAACTCAATCAGACCCTGAAACTTTCGTAAGGTCAATAAATTTTGTTCATCCTGAATAAACTTAAAACATTCCTTGGATCAATGTAACTGATCCAAGGCTAAGTCATAAAGGTGGATAAATCCACAATTCATCCAGAAATCAAATTGAACTCAAGTGCGAAGAATGAAAGAAACAAAAGAGTCCAAGCATATTCCGGCTCAATCAAGATCTTCAAGAGCAAATAGGATACAAACCATATCAAGCATGACTTCCCAAAACCAAAGGAACATGTCCTTATACAGAAGAAATCATATATCAACACTTGAATGCTCAGGAGAAAGTAACAACAGTTCAGGGTGTTACAGTTGAGGCAACAATGAGATTAGTATGGGGTAACGTTGGTCAAATAAAACACTTAGCAGAACTCACACACAGAGTCCATGCGGAAAAATAGGATGGGATCGAAGGCGTGAAGGAATAGGAAGGTGTCGCACGCAGAGGGGCAAAGACAAACTTTCGGGACTTAGCCGATTTTTGTAGATCGTCTATTTTCAAAGGCTGGCGTGCGGAACACACAAAGTGATTCTAAGACTTGAGCGCCATGATTTGTCTAGATTTCAAGGATCATATCGAAGCACTCTTGCATGACAGTAATCCAAGAATATATTCATCACTCTAGTTAATTGGAAGTGATCTATAGATAGCATACTTGCATGTATGGCTATAATTGTAAACAGCGTGTGGCTATTATTAGTGTGTGACCTATTTTTGGCATAGTTAGCGGTGAAGGGCAAGTTCCCCAACCTATATATATTAGATGAATCACCTAGTTTATAGACAATGGTGTAAAAGGGTTAGAGATTCATGAAGTGCATGAGATTGGATAATTGTAACAGATCCATGCGCGCATGACTGTTATTGTATCAAGATTTTGTTTCATTGTCATGTTTAATATATGAATAATATTGGCCAAACCAAAGTGTCTTCTATGTGTTATCATTACATATTATTGATTTCTTGATGATTTATACGTAAATGCATGCTTTTATAGATCTGGTTTGGTATAACTGTGTAATGATGGATTAGTTTCTAAATATATGTCTTTATCATTTCACAATGCTACCATCCTGTTACAATAACCCTAAAGAGGGACCTGGTACCTTGGCATGTTTCGGGTGAGCACTCAGCCTGTGCTGAGTGATGTTCCAGCATGACTAGGTGTTATCTGATAATTCTAGGCTATATTAAACATGTCCACCACTAGACCATGAACCCAATGTAAATCTCAAGAACAGGTAAATTTTCTTTGATAATTAGAGTTGTTGAATTTTTTGATCCCTCTACTATCCAGGAATCCCTACAGTCAAAATCTTGGAAATATGTCATGGATGTTAAGTATCATGTAATGATGAAAATAAATACCTAGTAGCTTTTCAATCTTCCATCAAGGAAGAATCTCATTAGTTTCATATGTGTAGACAAAAAATAATGCACTTTGAATCATTATTTAGTCCCAAGATCATACTACTATTCATATTGTTTTTAAGTGAAAATATTAATAAATAAAGCATGTCTTTGGCCTTTTTACTTTGTTTTATGTCGTTACTTTTGGTCTTTCACCTATACTTTCCCATTCTTTATTGTAATTATGCATTCTTCCTTTTTCTAACTAGGGCACCCAGCCATGACTAGGGTGCCCCAGGCGCCCTGGTCCCCTCTAGGGTGCCCTGATCCTCTTTCCACTTTACTCTCACCTTTTGGGAACTTTTTAGTCATTTTAGTTTTATATCTTTTTGTTAGTAGGCCTTTTCGGGGTTAATTACAAAATTATAACAAGAGAACCATATAAATATAAATTTATGTGACCATAATGAGGGATGAAGCACTAAGCATCTACTATCACCATTTAGATTTGCATCCATAAAAAGGCACCTAAAGATATATTTTCATCCATTTAACTCCATCACAAGCCACACAAGGTTGGTTCATCTGCATCACACTTCATAAGATGGGATTATGTTGTTTCTATGCATACTGTAATGCAAGAAAAGATTAGTCAATGAAAATGTGAGAAAACAACCAAATTTCTTCCCTAATCTAATCTTCTCTAACAAAACCTCTCCTAGAGAAATGGATTTAAAGGGGGAGAGAGATTATACCTACACTTACCTACAATATTCAAAGATCCTCCTTTTTGTTTTGGATTTGATCTTGGATTGTTGATGATTCTTGGATTGCTTCAGATTTTGGAGACACTTGGGCAGCACCTCCCCTTTACTTGTATTGGATGAGTGTTTGATTGATGAAGATTGCTTGATTGTAGATGAAATAATTGAGTGGATGATAGAATGGATGATTGGGTGAACAAAATAGCAAATATTTGTAATGGATTTATGACTTATTCCTATAGTTTCAAAAAACAAGGACGGTAAACTGTGTATTTTATCAATGTAAAATCAACATCATACAATAGTGCAAGCTACAATATTTATACATATTGGATAAAATGGATACAAACAAATGAGGAGTTGCAACTATGCAACAACCAATTTAAAATAAAGTAGCTTCCAAATTACATTTGGGAAGCACAAATGAATAATAACAATAATATTGTTAAAACAATATAATACACCCGTGGTGTTTTGAATACAAACAATAAGCTGGTTATGATTAAATATAACCATATAAAAAAAAAATATATATATACTAATTAATATGCAATGCATAATTAACATAGGTAAATAATAATTAACCTAACATTACCCCCCTTAATTGTGCATTGTCTCAAGAGATTAGGAGAGAAACTCTCTGAACAACTCGAACTTGTCACGTGCAAGTGACTTTGTGAAGATATATGCCCATTGTTCAAATATTAGACAAAAATGAAGCTTTATATTGTGTTTCAACACATGCTCACGTATGAAATGAACATGTACCTTGATGTACTTTGTTCTTTCATGAAAAATTGGATTGCGAACAAGTTTGAGAACACCTTCATTGTCAACATACATGTTGTTCGGTTTGTCCTGTGGTATTCCAAGTCCTTTGAGTATGTGACGTATCCAAATCACTTCACAAAAAACTTCTCCTACAGAATGATACTCGACTTCTATGGAAGAACGAGAAACAAAGTGTTGTTTCTTGCTTCCCCATGATATTATTCCAGATCCCATAAAGAACACAAATCCTAAAGTGGATTTTCTATCATCAATGTTTCCTGTATGATCTGAATCCGAATATCCTGACAAGAAGATGTTTTCATTCTTCTTATATTCTAGACCAAGATCCACTGATCCTTTTAGATATCTCAAGATGCGCCTTGTTGCTTTCCAATGAAAAAATTTTGGTTCCTACAAGAACCTGGATAGATAGCTTACTGAAAAGCTGATATCTGGTCTAGCGTAGGTTAGGTAAATGAGACTCCCAATAAACTGCCAATAGAGAGTGGCACTTACCTCAGGAGATGGATCTGAAAGAAATAATTGTAATCTATTCTCCATAGGTGTAGTAATTGGTGTGCAATCCATCATCCTAAATTTCTTGAGTTTTTTCTTAGTATATTTCATTTAAGAAACAAATATATGATTCTCTTTCTGTCATACTTCCAATCCAAGACAATAGTGCATTAGCCCAAGATCGGTCATGTTGAACAATCGGTTAAGATCTTTCTTCGTTGCATCGATCATCTTCATTGAACTACCAATGATGACTAGATCATCGACATAGACAATGACAATCACAATCTCCCCCTTACTTTTTGAGGTAGATATTGGGGTCGTATTTCTAACAAATCCATGTTGTACGATATGATCATCAATCTTGATGTACCATGCCTGGGGTGCTTGTTTGAGACCATACAGATATTTCCTGAATTTGCATACCTTTGCTTCTTGACCAGGTACAACATATCCCTCAGGTTGAGTCATATAGAATTCTTCTTGTAAATCTCCATTCAAGAAGGCACTTTTAATGTCCATCTAATGGAATTTCCATCTAAACTATGCAGCTAGAGCAAAGATCGTCCTAATCGTTTTGATCTTAGCTATGGGAGAAAATGTCTCCTCATAGTCAATGCCTTTTTTTTGTACATACCACTTTGCTACAGTATTTCTTTATACTTGTCCACTATCCCATATTCTTTGTACTTAGTTTTGAATATCCATCTACATCTAATGGGTTTCTTCCCTGGTAGAAGATCGACAAGCTGCCAAGTGTTATTTTTCATCACTGATTGATATTAAGAGTCCATGAATTTTTTCCAAGATTTTGAGTGTAGTGCTTCCTAGACTGTAGAGGTCTCATCAGATTCAATAACTCTACTCATCAAAGAAAATTTAACTTCTTATTTTGTTTTACTATGAGTTTGTGGTCCAGGAGAGGATGCATCTAGTGGAGCATCAATTCTTGCATCTTGTAATGTGTTATACACCACTTGGGCATATGTTGAACTGTTCCCATGGTTTTTTGTTCTATTATATCAACACCATCATCCCCATCATCACTTTCATCATCTAAGGGAACATCAACTTAAATTTTTACAACTAGTGAAAAATCTACATCTGGTGAGTCTGGAGGAGACTCTACTTCCTTCTTCTCAAAAAACTCAACATCTCTGCTGGTGTAGAATTTTTTGGTCTTTGGATCCATCAATATGTACCTAAGGGTATCTTCATTGTACCCAATGAAGACAAATTTCTGTGACTTCATGTCCAATTTCTTTCTATTTTTCTGGGTATGTGCATATTTGCTTACACCCAAATACTCTGAGGTGTGCAACAGATGGTTTCCATTTTGACCATGATTCTTGTGGTGTTACTCCATCAAGAGCAATTATGGGTACTCTGTTCAACAAATACATTGTTTTTTTGTTGCTTCTTCCCAGATATCTTTGCAAGTCTAGAATCATCGATCATGCATCACACCATTTCCATAATAGTACGATTTATTCTCTCAACAACACCATTCTGTTGTGGTGTGTGTGGAGGAGGCATTTGTCGATGAATCCTGTGAGCTTGTAGGTAGTCTTTAAACTCATCACTAGTGAATTCCCCCCCCCCCCCCTCAATCTGAGTGGAGAGTTCTGATGTGACGACCTGTTTCGTTCTCAACTGCTACTTTGAAATTTTTAAAAGTTTCAAAAGCTTCACTTTTCTTGCAAAGAAAAAAATCCACAGTTTTATTGAATAATCATCAACACAAAGCATGAAATATTGGAACCCAGAATGACTTGGTTGCATCAGAACAAAAATATCAGTATGAACCAGATCAAGCTTTACATGAGCTCGAAATGTACTTTTCTGGAATGAGGCTTTGTGTTGTTTTCCTGCTAGGCAATGAGGACAGTTGTCTGTATCCTTATGAAGAGATGGTATCCCATCTACCATATTCCGCCGGTGAAGTGTCTCGAGATACTTGAAACTAACATGACCAAGTCTCTGATGCCATAACTGTGCTGAGGTATATTTTTTAACCGAAGTTCCTGATTGTCTATGTGAATAAAATCAACTTGGAACATGCATCCCACATTGGAGGATTTCGCAACTATTTTCGTGTCTCGTGATTTGTCTCGAATCAAACACGTTTTCTTGCTAGAATGACTATTAAAGTCAATTTTTAGGTTGTTGATCTAGGAGTTGACTGACTAAAAGCATATTATTTGTCAACCCAAGGACATATAAGACATCTGATAGTCTACAGTTGTGTGAACCAAGGGGTATAGAAATGTTCCCAATACCCTGAACTGAATATGAAGAATCATCACCCAAAGAAACATGGTTTTTTGAAGGTGTGTCCCTCATTGAAATAAACCAGTATCTATGTCTAGTCATGTGTCAAGTGGATCCCAAATCAATATACCATACACCACTAGATGATGTGGATGGTTCACTTGATCGAGCAATGTACAAGAAATCTTCATTTTCTGATTGTTCTTGTTGCTCAACAATATTTCCTTGCTGATGGGATCTTATTTTCTAGTTCCCCTTTTTCTTGCCTTGATTTTGGTTAGAATATCCCTTGTAAGATTGTTGTTTTTGAGGTCCATAGTTGCTTGATGAACCTTTCTTGTAAGTATTATACCAACAATATTTTAGGTCATGTCCTCTTTTACATATTGGACATTACTTCTTCTGTTGTTTGTCCCCTTGATACTAATTTTGATTTTGGGAATTTTGATGGGAATTAGGTTTTCCTTTCCATTTTTGATGTGAAGAAAGTTCCTGCTCCTCTTCATCATCCTTATTATGCAAGGCTTCCTCTTTTTATGGTAGGTTTACCAATTTTTCAAAACTAACTGTCGTATCTGACACGTTTAGTGTTGTAACAAAAATACGATAAGAAGAGGGGAGTGCTCTCAGAACAATGGGAATGAGAGCATCATCTTTGACCACTTCTCCTAGGGCTAGAAGTGAAGCCCTCAACTCTGCAACTCTTCTTAAGAAAGCTTTGATTTTCTCATTCTTCTTGAACTTCAGTGTGTGTAATTGGCTCTACAAATTCAGTATGACATTCTTGTTTTTGGCCTCGTATATTGTGCTTAACTTATCCCACATTTCTTTAGCTATTGTGGCATCAAAAATGTGGGGTTGTACATCATTAGACACTCTAAACAAGATGATGAGTTTGACCTTCTGATCTTCTCTATCAAACTACCGATGTTGTGTTGTATCAATAGTTGATTTGGTCAAAGTACCAGTCACAACAGGCCAGATCTCTTTAAACTCAAGTTGTGTCTTGATTTTTGTCTTCCATGCAACATAGTTTCTTCTTGTAAGTAGTTGTGAATCCAGAAGAAAACATTTGGGGGCATTGGTGTCAATTTTGTAGAAATCACTGATAGGGTTTGGCTCTTACCACTCCAGGTATAAGGTCTCCCAATCTATATACCGTCAGTCTGATATACTAAACCTTTCTATATACACGCCCTTCTGATACACATGTTGATACGTGGAACAAGCTCACCCTTTAGATATACCTAGTGGTACATGAAAGATATGTTAATGTACATGAAAGAGTTTGATACGTGGTACCAAGACAATATTGAAAGGGGTCTTGTGATTATTGACACTGGCTCAAAAAAATATCCTCATAGGTGCGGGTAACTTCACTATATACTTGGATAACTTCTCAGTTTGTTTTTATGTCGTGTAATCATTCACAGACAGATTGGATGGCTTATAGTGTGTGCACTGTGACCTTATTACGCCCCATCGATTTAAAGGGTCAAAGCCCAAACAACGTTGTTATAGCTATATTAGGCATTAAGTGCAGTAGTAGTCACGACGACTTTACCCGTAAGTGCTTCCCATAGGCACCGTATATACCAAACGCTACGAATAATATCTAGGATCTTGTGAGTGTTATAGAACCAATTTTTACTTTTTTTTAATTACAACTCTTTGCTAGTTTCAGAGTAGTTCCAATATTTACGGTTGACTATGGAAACCTGCAAATTAGTTCAATAAACTGAAGTATACAAATTGCATTCAAAAATTTGGGAAAAATTGAATGGTAGGAAAAAAAATTTGTTTTGTGGGCCCTAGTGGCCTCCGGAGCCCAATACGATCCTCAATGACAAAAACCGTTAAAAAGTAGCTCAAAATGAGGTTTTTAGATAGTCTTCCTTTTGCAAATGTTTCCTGAAATCAAAAAATAAGCCTAATAGGAGAATTTTTTTTCTCTAAATTAGGGTTTTTCTCACTAAAAATTTAGAGGCGGGTTTATCTGTAACTAACAGGTTTATTGGAGGTTTTCCCACCAAATGGCCCTCTAACTGTGGCAGTTTCTCCAAATTTTCCACCAAAGTCAAATTATTTAAAAACTTGTGTTGGGAGTGGGGGTTGAACCCCAAACCTCCCACACCCAAAGCTTTCTCTCTAATCATCTTGGCTCTTATGAGCGCTTGATATAGAAATGAAGCAAATTGTATTAATATATTTAAAAAATGACTCACCTTTTTAAAAAATGACATGGATGGAGTCCCACGTGGACTGGTTGGAGGAGTTCAGTTTCTCTTTGCATGCTTAGAAAAGGGACCTATGTATTATTATCTCCTCATTTTAATTTTTTTCACCGCCGCTTTGATTTTCTATTTCACTATTTTTAATTTGCTTGTATTTACTTCTCTTTTCTTTTTTTTTGTGTTTTTTTATATCCACTGTATTGTTTGATCAACCGATTGTATACAGGTCTCGATTTGCAAGGATCTGTTGTTATTGTTGCTTGATTTTTTATTTGTTGTAGAAGTTAATTGATTGAACATTGTTTTGGTTGTGTTACAGGTTCACGTGGAGTAGTTCGTGGGCTGGGAACCGCTTCTTGGGATGGCTCAGGCAGACAGATTTTGGCTCAGCCGTTATAATATTGGTTGAGAAATGCTCAATGTGAATAGAAGGTTGAGCCTGTGAATTTGCAATGCATGGTATAGAGATATGACTCACCCACAATGTTGAATGGGATCAGTCAGTCAAACAGAGGTGGCACAACCTTTGCAAGCTCGATTGGTGCACACCTTAGCTCATTCCTTCAATAGATGCAACTCAGTGCCAACAATAGGGAACTATGATCTGAATGAAATGTTGAACACGGTTGAAGATCGAATCATCTCGGTCCTTGGATGAAGAATAGCTAGTGACCCGGTGCAAACAACAATACCTCCTCCAAATATGAAAGTACAGATAAATTATCTATAGCTAAACAATTTAAAGACAAAACCCCTAATGGGGAATTAATTTTTTTGGTAAGTTCCAGGAAAAAAATTTTCCTAGTGCAGAGGGCACCAAGGAAAAAAAAAATTGCTTTACATTTACCTGGATTTCACACAAGAGGTTATGGGACTGCAGGGAGATGTGGGAAGCTACTGGAGGCAACACTAGCTCTCCGTTGTTGCATATTTCTTCTCCACAAATTCTCCTTCCTCTGTAACCTTTTCCAACCTTTTTAGGAGCTTCAATTTGCTCTGGTACCAAATGTAGTTTCCTAAAATAGGGACGGTAGCCTGTGTATTTTATTAATGTTGAATCAACATCATACAATAGTGCAAGCTACAATATTTATACATATTTGATAGCTTGGATATAAAAAATGAGGAGTTACAACTATGCAACAACCAACTTAAAATACAGTAGCTTCCAAATTACATCCAGGAAGCACAAATGAATAATAACAATAATATTGTTAAAACAATATAACACACCCGCAGTTTTTTGAATACAAACAATAAGATGGTTATGATTAAATATAACCATATAAACAATAAATAAATATACTAATTAATATGAAATACATAATTAACATAGGTAAATAATAATTAACCTAACAATTCCAAGCTAGCTCTCGTGAAGGAGGAGAGCTCAATTTATAGTTAATGGGTGGAGGATTCAATGGCTAAGATGAAACCATGTTGAATTTGAATCAAGGGTAGAGGATTGATAAGAAGAATGGAGGATTCTAGAATGGATAATTCTAGAATTTGAGAGAATATTCAATGGAGAGTTGAAATTTTATTTGAATTTTTAAATGGAGGGAATTTTAGAGAGGCTTCTAGAAATAGAAGCCTCTAGATTTAGAGGTGTGAGGATGTGATTAGATTAGTATTAGATTAGGATAATAAAGATGATTAGGGGTGAGGCTACATGGAAAGTCTAGGTGTAGGGATGTGTAGGGTAGATGTAGGAATATTAAATTCTTAAAATGATAAAAGGGATTATTAGTGGGATAATAGGATATTATAAGGAATTAAAATGATTAATGATAAAATGGGATGTAATAATAGATTTGAAGGATTAATGATGAAATGATAAATAACGATAATGGGAAAATGAGATAAAATGGATAATAAGGATTCATTTTGTGATTGATTATTATATGGATGATGTTGGGATATTTTTGGGACAAATTATTTGTGATTATGCATGTCAAAATTTTAGATGTATACATTTTTCCCCTATTTGAATGGTTATTGTGTAGCAATGACAATTCAAATAAAGAGAAGAAAAGATGATGGTAGGATGGTGATATGATTCCCCCTCTAGGGGTTAGGCGGGGAGAAAATGAGGTGGGTAAACGCTCAAAAAGAGGAGAGGCTTAAAGATAGTGGATGAGAGAGGATTAGAGGATGAGAATTAGAGGATTAGAAGATGAGGATTAGAAGATGAGAATATTTGAGGATTTAGAGGATTAGGATTATAAGATTAGAAAATTTGAGGATTTAGAGGATTAGAATATTGGAGGATTTGGTGGATTAGAGGAAGCCTCAGTCAATGATGTATGACAAGGGTGAAGATTTAGGATTTTGGATTAGAGGATACCCTAGTCATGGGGTTAGGTGTTGAGGATTTTTTGAATATGTTAGAGTTTGAGATGCCCCATTCAAGGGGTAGGATGTTGGATTTGAAGATATTTGATTTAGATATGTTGGATTTAGAGATGTTAATTTTTGAGAGGTTGGATTCCGAGATGCCCCATTTAAGGGGGTAGGATCTGAAGATTTTAGGATGTTAGATGTGACATTTGAGGATTTTAAAGGATTAAAAGATTAAGGGTTTGTGGATGAAATAATAAGGATTCGGTTTGATGATCAAGTTAGATTGAGAATATGTTATAAGATTCCCCAATCAAGGGAGTGAGGATTTTAAATGTTGGATGTGAGATAATATTTGGATGTGGATATTAATTGATTGATAAATCATGGGTTGGAGAAGAGGGTGCAGAGGTTAGACAGTTAGTTGGATGATGATGGGGATTATGTTTGGATGATGATAAGGTTAAGATATGATGATAAAATGGGGTGTGATACCATAAAGTGTCCATTTCTATCATCATTAGTAGTGTTATGAATGTGGCATAGAGAAAGATGCATCAAGGTATAAAGATCATGATGATGTAATTTCCAAATTCCCCTATCCTCGTATCATTGTACAAATTGATATAAAAAATGTGGTCCTCATATCATTGGACCAATTAATATAAAATATATGATATGCATATCATTGTACCATGCAAAAAAAGAAACAAAATGGGTCTCATATCATCAGCGAAAATGAAAATGTAGACAAACAAACAAACACACAAGCAAAACACACACATTATATTTTTATTGTTTTGTGAATGTTTCGATTTTAGATTTTTAGATTTTTAGATTTTTGATGCTTAAATTATTGGATGTGGGATGTTTAGATTATTTGATGTTGGATGTTGAGATTTTGGATTTGGGATGTTTAGGTTATTTGATGTTGGATGTTGAAATTTTGGATTTAGGATGTTTGGATTATTAGATGTTGGATGTTGAAATTTTGGATTTGGGATTGGGGGATGAAAATTTCTCCTATAAGTCCCAAAGCATGTTTGGGTAGGATGAAAGGGAAGGATTGAGGGAAACTGGATAGGTTGGATAGGATAGGGGTGGGTTGATTGGATAGGATTATATGGGATGTGGGATGGGAGATAGATAGATAGGATGATGGATGTGGTATAAAATAAAATGGGGGATATGGAAGATGAAAAAATATGCCCCTAAGTATAGGGAAGATGGATTAATAAATAGATGTGGTGTTCCCCCAAGTGTAAATTAGGGTGGATGGATAGATGGGTATCTAAAATGGAAGATTCCCTTAGCGGATAATAGTAAGGTTGCCCCCATTCATGATGATGACAGTTAAAAAAGGACATGAGAAGGATTAGATGGAAAAGAAATAGGTCATCTTCTTCTCATGGATGTTCAATCCAAGGTAAAAAGGATTTTGATGTGGTGGATGAAAGGAAAATGACATCAGTGATGAAAAAAATATGAGCTTAACAACAAATGTTATAAGGCAAGAGTTAGACTAAAACAAAAGTGTGACCAAGTTTTAAACAATACACGGAAACATGCAAGCCCTATGTCTCTTTGATATCGAAATGCGTGATTGTGATGGTTAATTACCGGTTGAGGTGATGTTTTTTTGTAAAATTTGACTTACTAACAAGCAATCGTGAGGGGACAGCAGTCCCTCTATTTATGGGAGAGGTTCCCTTCTTGAACACACAGACAAACAAGCAAACCTAATTATTTACAAATGTACAAACTATTAATATTTTAATGAGGATTTTGATGTTTTAAGTGTTTCCATTTCATAATATTTTCAATACAGAAGAAAAAGGGTGCAGAAGAATTAATAGTCCATAAAGTAGAGAAGGTAGCACTTTCAGATATATATATCTCAAAATAATACCTTACTTATGCATGCATGAGCAATAAATCCTAAATCATACACATTTGAATACAGGACATATATGCAATAGACACAAAGCTCTAGGCACAAGATCAACTAGAAGAACACAAAGTTTCCTATTCAAATGTATATATATATATATATATATATATATATATATAACCCACATGAATGAGATAGAAAACAAAAACAGACAGAACACAAGAAAGGATAAGAACAGAAACTCTTTTGTATTACTTGCGAATTCAGTATCTTTTCATTAAAACATCAAAATCTAACCCCCCAAAATGGCATAAAGAGCTCCTTAAATATCCCCTATGGAGGTTACAAATGATTCTTTTCAGTTACCTTTCTTTTAATCAAGATATCTAATAAAAAATGTATATCACTAAGTTGGCCCCACTTAAATATTACATGACTACAACAAAATGAGGTCAACTTAATAAAATTACATTAATTAAAAGAAAATCCTAAGAGCTAGCTATTGGAGCACTTGAAGATTTTTCTGCCAAAGTATTCACTTTCAGTATTTGATTTTTGAATCTCACTAATTCTCCTACTATCTCCATGCCCCAGGGAATGATGGTATTAGCAGTTGCATGAGTCTAGATATCCAGGCACTTCTCCATGCTTTTCCCAAATTCTGTATTTGCCAAGAAATCCTTATTTTCCTCTATGATTGAAGTTTTGAGTGCACATATTTCCCCCATTTTATCTTTAGATATAGTATCTTATTTGAATAAATCCTCTTTGACAAATGTCTTGAATTTGGATTTGATTTCATGAAATGTAAACTTATCTTCTAAGTTCTCTTTGATGAGTTGGCAGTGGAGGTATTAAAAAGCATAACTGATTCAGGTCTTTTAAGCTTCTCCCTTCTGAAGCATGTTTCTGAGCTCATCAATGGCTTCATCAAGGACCTTCACCTTCCAATCAATTTTGAACACCCATTGCTTAGACATATTAAGTTTTGCATCATCAAACACTTTGTTAGCCAAAATAACTTGTGCATCTATCTCACTCATGAGTCAAAGGTATTGGATGCATTCAAGCCAAAATTTCAATTCCCTTATTAGGCTACTAAGTTTTGTAGTAATATTCAATGGTATACCTATGATTTTATCATAAGCCATTTAGGCTTCCTCTAGTGACTAACATCTCTTCTGCCATAGCTTCCATAGCTTTTCCATAGGCAGCATGTTTATGGATGTCCTTAATGACTTCAACTTATTCATTGGTGAGGATAGTAGGAGGAGGAATTGCATTCAAAGTAGTTGGGTCAATCACTTTGTCACTTGCTAGCAAATATCTGATAAAATCAAAGAGAATTTGTGTGTTCTTTAAGATGTTCCTAATACTGTTTACCCTTTTCTATTCTCTCAATCACTTTAGACATTGTTTCCTTTAAATTATACACTTCAATCTCAGGAGTAGATTCTCCCAAAAGGATTCTTTTTAATTCCAAATCACTTAACATCAAATATTTCTCATCTTTATCCATTTTAGGCTTTATAATCTCCTAAAATTGTTGACCTTGAGAATCAGACACCAATCTAGAAGTAGTTCTTGTTTTCTTGGCAGGTGGAGCTCGAGTTGTTCTTAGGAGGGTAGCCGTTGCAACAAATTTGGGAGCAACAATCTTAGGTGAAGTTTTTTTTTTCTTCCTATCCACAAACAGTTGAACCCAAGTTAAAATAGTGCTAAAATAAGGATGAATAATGGGCCCCGGTGCTAGAGTGCTCATCAATCCTAAGGTCTACACAATTGGAACTTCCAAAATAGATGTTTCAATGCTAGAGAAATTCATTCCTTTAACAATATTTTATTGAACAGGTGGCTCTTGGATAACTAGAGTCTCAGCTTCCAAAGTGTGAACCTTTTTCTTATCACCTTCTTCTTCTTATTTCTCTGTGTCACCTCCTTTAGGATTACTTTCTGAATTCTCCTTTGTTTCCTTTTTGTCATCATCATCATCACCATAGAGATCTATAATCTATTCAATCTCTGATGTTATTTCTAATTGTTTCGGAGAGGAGAATTTTCTACTTTCTTCTTTAATTACGTATTCTACTTTTCTATATTTCTTAGCTTTCCACTTTTTGATGTATACCAAAGTTCAGGATTCAAGGGGAAAGGGGATGGAATGTGCATGTACCTCAGGGGTTGTTATAGGAGCTTATTTTTGAGGATTGAAGGCTTCTTGAGAAGAATATCTTGACTTTCCTTCCCTGTATATCCTCATGTTTCTATCAAACCCGAGTTTGGTCCTAACCAAGACAAGGTTTATAAGTTCTTTCAAGTCATCTTTTTCCTTACTAAACCAGTTAGTGGTTTCAATAGGAGTATTCCTAATAGATATTTCAAATTCAAGAGATTGCAGTTCTTGACCATCATCTTGTAACTCATATGGTACTTTATACAATTCAAAATCATTGATTTGTTGAAGATACAACCTCCCATAATATCTTTTTTCTAGATTTATATTCATCTGAATAGTCAGCCTAATAGTCTTCAAGATTAGCAAGATGATGAAAACCCATTCTAAAATTATTAGCAATAAACCCCTTAAGGTCAAAACAAGTCCTTGGTTTGAAGTAATGGAGAGTGAGAGGAGTAATAGTTCTATCAACATTCTGGGAATCTAAGGAATTCCTGTAGGTGTAATTACCCAAAGTAATTGGGAATCAAATGCCTGCAATCTTCTTATCCTTGTAGGTTCTGTGAAGCTTATCAAGTTGCTTACAAACCTCAACTAGGGCCATTTTATCATTACAATACATTGGAAGTTTCAAGGGTTTTCCTTCAAAACCAGCTAACTAAATGTAAGAAAACTTCTTGAATTGAATGAAATAACTCCCATAGATAGAAATCAAATGCTTAGCTTTGTCCGAGAATATTTGAGTTGTGTTGCTTTCTAAAAATCTAAAAATTTAAATGGTGAAGGCATCATTCACCCTTCTAAAATGATGATCGCTACTTCTCAAAGTTAGTTGTAGGAAATACTCATATATTAGAGCACGTTTTTTGTCCTCATTAGGGGAAATGTCTAACCATTATCTATATGTTGCAATGGTATATATTAAATAAGAAGTCATGTAGAAAGTATTGATCTTGTGAACATTGGCAAGTTGTTCACCGAAGCTATCACAAATGATCTCTCCCTAATTTAAGTTATGTTTCCCTTCATAGATGATGTTCAGATAATGGCACATCCAGAATTGAAATTCATTAATTGAGGGAAGACCCATTATCCTAAAAAGAAGATTAATAATATCTGACAATTCCTCCTTGAAGTCAATTTTCTACATGGTTTTGGGTAGTCTTGAGGCTCCTTTCTTAGGATTTTTAAACCAAGATTTGGCTACCTTGTTCTTGTATTTCTCACTATCTTGATCAAAAAAAAGTTGGGTCTGGGATTTGGTGAGAGTATTTAAATCCTCTACCAAAGGGATTTTGAAGGCAACATTGATGCAATGAGCATCTAATAGAGAAATTACATGTCCTTAAGAATCTATGATTTCTTTTGTGTTAGGATCAAAGTAAGATCCACAAGCTAATATGGTGTCAGTGCACTGAACCAAGACAGGAAAACCTCCAGCATACATTATTCCACTTTCTTTGATTAGCTGGGAAATGGGAGTAGGATTGTCACAGTTGAGTCATGCCCAAAAATAATCGAGGTCAAGATGTTGTATGTCACTATCTCTGATATTAGGTAGGGAAGTACCTATAGAAGAAAGTTTCCCGTGCCCCTTGTAATGAATCTTCATGATAACAAGTAGAATGAAGAGCCAACACTCAAACGGGAGAAAACTGATGCTTCGTGCAAAGAAATGGGCAATAGGTCATAGATGAAATCCACTTTAAATCCTTGTGAAGGGCTTCCTACAACTCAAATATTTTCTAGTAGAGGAGCGAAAACCTTCTTAGTAGCATTATGCGCTTGGAATTTTGAAATATGGTAGAGGAAAACCTTATTATGGATAGAAACAGTGAAACATACTTGAGAATGGGGAAACGGAACAAACCACAGTCCAAATGGTGAAATAACAGGCCTACCTTACCTATTTATAAATATCCCATTAAAAAATATTCAGTGGAATGCATTTAATTAGGGATTTAATGCCTTACATGGAATGAAAAATCTTAAAACACGAGTCACCAAATTTAGCTCCTAGTATTGCCGATATGATAGAAAAATGAGCGCAAAAGGTCCATGGAACACTTGGGACACTCAAAGAAAAAATCTCCATAATACAAGGAAGGCTAGCACAATACGAGAAATGCGGGCTTGCGGAAACTGGTTTGGATGTACTTGGGATAGGAAAAATTGATATGTCTGTGGCACAGGTAAATCAGGTAAGTCAGAAGAAAAGCGTACTTATGGCCTTCGGGACATTCAAACACGGGATCCCCATAAATATGAAGTATCTACAATACAAATAAGGATTGCTCATTTTTTGTAATTTATAATATTGGGGAACGGAGAGTCCAAAGGAACATGGGACAATTAGGAAAGGAAAACCCGAAATACCCGCAGTACAAAGAAACAATCCCAAACTCAAGAAATTTGAAAAATAATCTAACTACTGAAGGCCTATCTTTTTCTCACATGAATTCACAAGGGAATTCAAATACCAAACAACAAACATCTTACCCTTTTTTTTTGAAAAGTTAGCAAAAAATACACATATTTTTGGGAAGGTGACAATAGTTGGCTCTTTCTAGGGATGCACTGACTTGACACAAAAGAAGATCAAGGAAGGAAAAAGGACCTTATAATCCCTAGTTTAAGACAAGTGCAAGACTATTGGGAAATAGATTCAAGAATGAGGTAATATAGAAGGGACACATAGGAAACAGAAAACACAAACACAAAACTAAAAACAAAGACTATACAAGACTGTATAAAGGATTGCCTAGTCACATAGGACTTAGAAAACTTCAAATATTGCCCACTATATGGAAATGTAAGAGATTTTCCATCCATATAGCTTAAATAAAATGAATTTTCACTAGAAAAATGTTTAATCTTGAAAGGACTAAGCCAAAGAGAATTGAACTTACCATGAGTTCCTCTAGGTTCTTACCTTTTGTCCCAGAGTAGGACAATGTCTCCAACCTAGAAGTCTCTAGATCTGGATTTCTTATCAAAAAATTGCTTCACTTTTTGCATATGTGTAGCGATTATGTCCACCACCTCCAACATGTCCTCATCCAACTTCTACAGGTACATAATTCTTTTCTCCATGACACTAGTGAAGTTTGAGTCCTCAATAAATTTCATCAATTGCAAGGCTGGAAATTCCACATTTATTGGTAGTTAAGCTTCTGTTCCACACACACTTGAAATGGAGACATCTCAATTACTCTTTTAGGTGTGATTTTATCTACCCAAAGAGCATCATAGAGATTTTTGTGCCAATTCCTCAGAGATTCATTTACAAGTTTTGCAATGATAGTCACCAAATTTTTAATTATTGATTTTTCTTGTCCATTCCCATGAGGATAGTAATCAATAGAATGTGTAAGATAAATACCATATCCATAGCAGAAATCCATCAATTCATATGAAGATAAATTAGGGCATTTTCGGCGACAATTTTGTTTGGTACTCCAAACCTGATCAGGATGTTCTCCTTAATAAAATTACATATTACTTCAGAGGTTTTACTTTTAACAAGGATGGATTCTACCCACTTTGTGAAGTAGTCAGTGGTAGTTAGAACATTTGTAAGTCCATCACTTGAGTTAGGATTAAGATTTCCTACAAAATCTAGCCCCCATACTTAAAAGGGCTCTTCAATCACTAATGGCTTGAGTGGTAAGGTGGCTAGCTTGGGTCTTCCAATGAAAGTTTGGCAGGATTCACACTTTCTCATCCATTTCGTTGCTTCTCAGAACAATGTTGACCAATAGTATCCTACTCAAAGGATTTTGTGAGCTGTTACAACAAATGAAAAATGACCTCCATAGGCTTGATCATGAAATGCTCTGAGCAACCTCTTCTATTTTTCTTTATCCACACACCTGAGAAACCTTCCATCAATCCCTCTTTTGAACATGGAATGTCCCCAGAGAACATATTGTGTATATCTCAGTTTAAAAACTCCTTTATCTTTTGCATTCAAATGTGCTGGACACTCCCTGTATGTTAGAAATTGAGAAATATTTGCATACCATGTATCAGTTGAGCTGAGAAAAAGGATAGTGGGAATATCAGCATCTTCTTCTTTGGAGACATTATCTTTGGCACCATTAGCAATTAATTCATAGAGACCCTTACCCTGGACTAGCTTGGTTGGCATGATATCTAAATCATACCCTTGCACCTTTTCCACCCAATTTCCTCTCTTAGTCCTAAATTCTTGTTGTGTGAGGATCGATTTAACAATTTTATCAGTCACAAAACTAACTAAGTGTGAATTAAGGATGTAGAAATAGAATTGCTTAACTACTTTTACTACAGCAAAAGCATGCATTTCCATTTGAGTATATTTCAATTCATGAGATTTTAAATCATAACTCATAAAGGAAATGGGAAGTTCACACCCTTCAGGATTCCTCTGAACCAAAATGGCTACGAAATCATTCTCAGTAGCATCACAATATATTATGAAATCCTTATCAAAGTCTCGACAGGAAATAATGGGTGTTCTGACAATATCTCTCTTGATGTTATCAAAAACATCCTTCCCTTTGGATGTATAGTAAAAGTATTGCTTCTCTTTCATCATCGAAGCTATGCTCATAGTCAACTCTTCAAAATCAAGGATAAATCTTCTTAGAAAATTTATTTTAACAAAGAAAGAGTGCACACCTTTTTTCCTTGTAGGGAGAGGAATCTTTTGAAAATCCTAGACTCTCTTTGGATCTATCTTGGTCCCTTATTTGGAAATAATTTGTCCAAGTAACTTGCCTTCTGTAACACCAAAGATAGACTTCTTTGGGTTCATGGATATCCCATGTTATCTATATGTTTGGATAAAAACTTTAAGATGTTGGAAATGATCCTCCCTCTTCTTGGAGAAAATAGTCATGTCATCAAGATATATAACAATGCACTTTCCCTTTAAATCACCAAAGTCCAGGTCCATTACCCTCTAAAAAGTGGCACCAACATTTATAATACCAAATGGAATCCTTTTATATATAAAATTACCCCAAAGAGTTTTGAAATTTGTCTTGTGTTGATCTGGGACATCTACTTCAATCTAATTATACCCTGAGAAACCATCCAACATAGATAACATCTCCAAGCTAGTGACAGCTTGCAAGATTTTTTCCATCATGGGGATTGGGTAGTTATCCTTGAGGGAAGCCTAATTTAAGTTTCAAAAATCCACACAAATTCATATTTCTCTTCTCTTCTTCCTTACAAGAACAATGTTCGCTATCCAAGCCAAATGATGAATAGGGAAAATTATCCTTACATTTAACAACTTCTAAATCTCCTGGTGAATTGTATCTACAATCTTGGGATTGTAATGTCTTTTGTTTTGTCAGAAAGGCTTGATCCTTGGCTTTAAAGGAATGTAGTTTTGCATTTCCCTTGGTTTGAAAGATTTCATATCATTGTATGTATAATTCAGTACATCAACATATCTTTTTTAATAACTCAACCATTTTATTCAGCTCTTCTTGAGTGCAACATTTTCCAATATTAACAAGCTTAGGCTCTTTCTCACTCCCAATGTTAATATTCTCATGCTCTGCTGATTGATGAGGCTTATGTGATATTTTTGACTTGATATAACTATCATGTTTGTTAAACAAATCCTCAAATCTTACCAGTCATTTAGGTATATTGTTACCTTTTATTCTTATACAACCATCCTTATTAGATTCTTCTTCAACCCCTTCTTCAAGTACAACATATGGTATGGATTCATGGGGGGTATCATCACTTCCTTCAAAATATAGTTCAATGAAGTTATCTTTGAGCTCAAGAAAAGAGAGAAAGTGTTGATAATCATTGAATACCTACCAATTATTCACATTATCTAGCACACTTGGCTTGTGCATAATTTCAATTGTAAACTTTTCTTAGGAAAAGTCAAGATGAGGGATCAACAAGGATCCTGATACATCTAAGGCATCTTCTCTATAGTTCTTTTCTCTAGGTACAACCTCAGTGGAAAAATAATCCAATAAATCAATTGAATCCCATACCAAGTTTCTATAATGCTTAAGCGTTTTTTTACCTGAAACACCCCTCTGACTTGTTTGAAAATGAGTTTTGCATCTCCTCGTGCAAAAAGGTTTTTTATTTCCCATTTATCTTGTCATTTCCAGACCTAAAATAAGAGCTTCATATTCCACAAAATTATTTTTATTTTCAAACTAAAGCTTGTAAGATAAAGGATAAGATTTTTTTTCAAAAGAAAACAGAACTACACCTACTCTAGAACCTGCTAAAGAGAAACTACCATAAAATTCAAGAATCCAAACACCATTAGGGTCATCCATCATACCCTTAAGAGCCTTCATCTCATCCTCTGACATTATCATGTAACTACCATGACCAATGTCTTCATAGAGAATTTGTGCTTTAGGATCATCAGTCTTTTACACAATATATTTTGTTTGTCTTTCAGGTAATAGCTTCTTGATTTTTCCATTAACCAGGATGAAAACATGTGACCAATTCATTTGAATATCTCCTCCCACTTCTTTACAAAAATTTCTACTCAGCATCATACCATAGGATGGAAGAATTTTTACTACCAAAATGGTAGCTTTGACCCTCTTCTCTGGGAAAGAAGTGAAAGCTACTTGTGCATCCCTAATCCTCCCGAGAAGTGGTACCTCTTTTCTTTCCATAGAGTAACATGAACCAAATGTGTGAGTCAAATTCAAGCCTAAATCATGAGCAAATTTAGTATGCATCACATTTTCTGATGCTCCTGAATCAATAACACAATTACTAATCATGTGGCCACCTATAAGCAATGTGACATAAGAGGGATCAATCTTTTCAGTTGTAAAAGGTGTTATGGCCATCAAATTTTGTTGAGGTGGAGAGGTGGGAGTGGGTAACAGGCCTTTAGAGGTGGTGGGTGACGAGTTATGTTTGATTTGATAAATTTAACAACATGGGAAAAGGCATCAGGGTGAGTCTAATAGGACTCAGCTTCATAAATTTGGATTTTAGTTTTCTTGATGTGATTAATTATATCAAAATATCCCGAAGTAGATGGGGCATCTATACTAAAAGAGGTAGAAACCTTAGGCTTTTCAGTTTTGGTATTTGAGGTTATCTTGGACATAGTAGTTGAGACTACATTGGCCTTAGGTACAAAAGATGAAGAAGTAGAACTATTAGCATTACTTACCTTTTGAGTGGAAGTGGTGGGGATAGGAGCTCCTATTTTTGCAACAACTAGAATAATGACCGAAACTTCTTTAAATTTCTTTGTAGGCCGGATCAACTCCTTTTTGTTCATTTGTTCTCTAGTCATAACAATATATGATTGGTTGTTCATATCCGCCACTACTTCATCATAATTATCTTCATCATCATCAACCTCTTTGGTGATAAGGAAATTAAATTTAGAATCACTTGTTTCTTCTATCACCTCATACTCTTAAACCTCTACTTCATCTTCAAGTTTCTGAACTTCACATGTTGTATTAACTAGAACCTTGAGGGGTGGTGCTTCAATTACCAGTTTATCCTGGGTAGGAGGAAAACGATTTTGAGGTTGAAAATTCTTCCTCTGGATATCTTTGTAAGGAGTATTTTGAGCCAATTGATTTTTAATTTCTATGAGGTCATTTTTCAATTTTTGTGCTAGCTAATCAGAGTTAATACCTGAAGAAGAAGTCTTGGCTTTAGGGGGTTCCTTTTTCAACTTCCCATACATTATTAGATCATCTTCGACACTTATAGCCAGAGTTTGATCAGTATCCATAGTAACAATATTGGCCCTTATTAATGCATAACTTAGTTCTAGTAATTGAGAATTTAGGAAGAAACATTCTTCAATTTTATCCATATGACGAGTGGCTACTCGAATTTTATTTACTAACTTGTTAAATCTTGCTACAAATTCTTGCGTGGGTTCATAGGGTTCTTTCTTTATCTGTGAAAGTTGGTCCAAGAGAGCATGCACATCTTTAGCAGGCTTGAACCAGTTTTCAAATTGCATTTTCATAGTATTCAAGTTGGTAATAACACCAGTTAGAAGGTGATAAAACCAGCCCCCAATATTTTCTTATAAAGTTTCAACAAACAATCTAACAGAGACATCTTCATGCTCAACTCTGAGAACTCCACAAGCCACAATGAAAGTAGTAGTTTGTTTGTATAGATGCACCTTCCCATCACCTCTGAACTTGGGAAAACTATTTTTATTCCCTTTTGGGAGATAATGTAATGGCTGAGCAAGATCCAAAGTCCCAATTGAGACCCCAAGGTAGAGGTACTACCATTCTAGGGAAAATAGTTTGCAAAGGTACTACAACTCTGGCCAACACCAAAGCTTAAATACTAGGACCTGATTGTGTGTGAATATCAATGCCTGTTACAACTCTATCCGTAGTAGGAGTACTTATGGATCTTTTTCCTCTATTCCTCTTTACTATAGTCAAGACAAAACCTTGTTGTTCTAGTAGCTAAAAAACTAGATCTTCAATTCCTCATGCTCTCTGACCTTGTGTACATCTTCTATCCGCCATTGTGAAAATTATTTCAGTGGGCAACACTGTATGTGCCCCATGGTTGGTAGAAAAAATTGTTGCTTGTAAAATTTGACTTGCTAAAAAGTAATAGTGAGGGGACAATAGTCCCTCCTCTTTATGGGAGAGGTTCCCTTATTGAACACACACACAAATAAGAAAACCTAAATATTTACAAATATACAAAATATTAATCTTTTAATGAGGATTTTGATGTTTTAAATGTTTCCATTTCATAATATTTTCAATACAGAAGAAAAAGGGTGTAGAATAATTAATAGTCCAGAAAGTAGAGAAGGTGACACTTTTAGATATATAGATCTCAGAATAATACCTTACTTATGCATGCATGAGTAATAAATCCTGAATCATACACATTGGAATACACCACATGTATGCAATAGACACAAAGTTCTAGGCATAAAATCAACTAGAAGAACAAAAAGTTTTCTATTCAAATATATATAACCCACATGAATGAGATAGAAAGCAGAAATAGATAGAACACGGGAAATTATGAGAGTAGAAATTCTTTTGTATTACTTTCCAATTCAGTATCTTTTCATCAAACATAAAAATCTAACCCCCAAAAATTAGTTTGGTGGATGGAATCTAGAAACACAACAACAAACATAACACAAGAATACCATAGACTATGATAAGAAGGAATGATGATAAATCTGAAAATATAAGTGTAAATTATAATATCAACATGAAATTGTTACAATCTCACCCATGAGGTACTTCAAGTGTTACTGACTTCACTTGCCTTCCAACAATAACTATGGGAGAAACTTCACAATTACACCTCTTAATGGCTTCTTTAACACACCTTCAAAATGATGGCTTCCTTTACACACTTACTCATACAATATTTCTCACTACTTCCTTCTATGCTAAATGAGGGGGGTGGCCTCTTTATTTATAGGAATTCAGGCTTATCCACCCTATCTCTAAGATAGGATAGGAAATCTCTTCCGGCCAATCATATTCCATGCCTAAACTCTTGCCTTTACATGTAGGCTTATCTTCTAAGATAAGATAAACCTTATCATCTCACATGGGTTCCACCTTTTTAGACTTTTCTACAAATAAAATACACAAAATATTTATGACATCACTCTTTGTCCTTATTACAAATATAATATTTCTAATTCCTAATCATGTAGACCCTACTTCTCTACTTATCCCAACTTTGACATTTTAACATTACCGGACCACTTACGACAAATATTTACTTTTTACAACATTCCTATTGTACTTTGACTGTTACCATACTCTACATTATTGGTGGCACCGTACTGACGGCGCCGTTATCTTCTATTGGATGCCACTACTAATTATACTTAACAACATCCTATTCCTAATACATACATTAATAAAATAGAAATTACGGAGGAAAATTTTAATGTCGACATTTTCCCCCTTCCTAACTTCTACTCTGTCCTCGGAGTAGACTCTTATATTCTGAAGCTGGTGCTTGGAAAATCTTTAACTTGTCATGGTTGACCCATTTCGTAATGGGAGTGCCATCCAATTCCTCCAGTCGATATGTACCATTTTCATGCACAACTGCTATTTTGTAGGGCCCCATCCATTTTGGAAGAAATTTTCTCTGTCTTCTTTTTTTGTATCTGGAATCATATACTAGAACCAAGTCATTCACATGAAATGGAGACCAACGGATCTTTTGATCAAAGTATTCCTTCTGCTTCATTTTCTTCTTATAGCTTGTATCCTTCGCTATTTCCCTCATTTCCTCTAGCAAATGAAGATGTACCAACCTTTCTTTTACTGAATCACTTTCATCCATCCTTTCATTTTTCATAACTCTCACAGTGGGAATATCAAACTCAATAGGAAGAACTGGATCAATGCCATAAGCCAACTGAAATGGGGAGTATCCTGTTGCTGACTTTGATGTTGCCCTATATGCCCACAATGCTGCATGAATCCTTTTATCCCACTTATGTACCTGCAAGGCTGCATCTTTTGCTAGAATTTGACACAACACAAAATTTGTTCATTCCACCTGTCCATTTGTGCTTGGCTTGTATGTTGTTGCCTTCCTGTGCTTAATAGAAAACTTATTGACTAGGGCTTCTACCACCTCATTAATGAAGTGGCTTCCTTGATCTGTTACAATTTCTAATGGGCAACCAAATCTAGTGACAATGCGTTCATATATGAACCTTGCCACTTCATCCATGGAAGTTGTTTTCAATGGCCTAGCTTCAACCCACTTGGTTAAATAATCTGTGGCAACTACAATATACTTATTTTGGCATGGGGTAGTTGGAAGTGGACCTACAATGTCTATTCCCCACTTTTCAAAGGGACCAAGTGGAAGAATAGGGCATAATGGAGCTGATGAAGTCTTACGGTTACCATGTGTTTGACAAATATCACATGTCTTACAATAATTATAACAATCTCTAAAAAGAGTGGGCCAGTGATAACCTACATCCAAGATCCTTCTTGCTGTAAGTTGTCCAGAGAAGTGTCCTCCACATGTACCATTGTGGAATTCTTCTATCAGCTCCTTCCCTTGATCACGTCCAACTTCCCTCTTGTACTGTCCATCAGGTCCTATTCGAAATAATACTCCATGCAGAATAGAATATGGACGACTGGCTTGAGTAATCTTCCTCTTAGTCTTTGCATTGGCACCATCAGGAAACTTGAATTCATTCAGATAATTCTAAATATCTATGTATTCACTAGGGATTGTGTCAAGGGATAACAATGTTGCATCTGGGAAATCATCATCATCACAAGATGAACCTAAACCATCATAGGCTCGAGAGAGTGCATCTGCATTGACATGCTTCTTTCCTAGCCTATCTATAATATCAAATTCAAATTCTTGTAGAAAAATTATCCATCTTGCTATCCTCCCTGATGGGTTAGGATTATTTACAATATATTTTAGAGCCTGATGATCTGTTACAACTATAAATTTCTGCCCTAGCAAGTAATTTCTAAACTTCTTTACAGCAAAAATGATAGCTAGAGCCTCTTTTTCAGTTACAGTATAATTTACCTCAGCACTGCTCATTTGTCTGCTCCCAAAGTAAACTGGATGATCATTCCCATTTTCATCCTTTTGGCTCAGAGTACTTCCTAGTGCTGCATCTGAGGCATCAGTATACACAATGAATGGCTTGCTCCAATCTGGATTCTTTAAAATAGGTGAAGACACCAGGGCTTCCTTCAGTTGTTCAAAAGCTTCATGCGCCTTATTTCCTGGTTCATAAGTAACATCCTTCTTCAAGAACTGGGTTAGTGGCTGTGCAATCTTTGAGAAATTCTTGATGAACCTTCTATAGTAACCCACATGGCCTAAAAATGATCTCAACTTACTTCTATTCATAGGAAATGGTAACTCTTTGATTTTTGAAACTTTATCAGGATCAGTACCAATACCATCTCTGGATACAACATGCCCTAACAAAACGCCTTTAGAACATCCAAAGACACACTTTGTAGGGTTTAGTGAGGCTTGTGCTTCATCTAACCTTTGAAATGTTGTCTCCATCTGGTGCAGGTGGTCCATCTTGCTCCCATAGATGTAAAAATCATCTAGAAATACTCTGATGAAGTTCCCAATGTAGGGTTCAAACACCCTATTCATCAAGTGTTGGAACATTGCTGGAGCATTACACAACCCAAAAGGCATAACTCTATAAGCAAACGTTCCCCAAGGAGTGGTGAACGTGGTCTTCAGCTGATCTTTCTCTGCTATACGAACTTGGTTGTATCCGCTATATCCATCAGCAAAACTATAGCACTCCTGGCCAACTACTTCGTCCAAGATCTGATCTGAGAATGGAAGAGGGTAATGATCCTTCTTTGTTGCCTTATTAAGCTTCCTATAATCAACACAAATGTGTAGCTTCCCATTCTTTTTTATTGAGATCACAATGGGAGAAACCCATTCTGAATTCTCCACAGCAAATATGAATCCTGCATCAAGCAACTTATCTATTTCTTCTTTTACAGTCTTGGAAAAATTAGGATTCATTCTATATGGCATTTGCTTTATGGGCTTAGCACCATCTACCAGCTCAATAGAATGTTCTACCCAACTTACTTGACGGAGTTCCTTGTAATCAAAAGTGAATATGTGTATGTACCTTCGAAAGAGCTGGAGGTAGGATTCCTTCTCACTCTCCATCACAGCATCACCAATCTTTATTTGTTGGAGACGATCATCAATTTCTTCTTCAGATAATTTTATGGGGTCATGAGTCGGTGTGACTGGAAGGATATCCATGACCGAAACATCAACCTCACTTTCTTCATCTTTGGTGTCCACTTCACTGGTACTAGAGTAATCAGAGGATGTCCAATCATCAAGTTTCATCACTTGAATCCACAGGTTCTGCCTTATGATGCCGAGGGATCACGTTTATCTTCACCCTCTCTCTACCATGTCCAAGTGTCATGAAGCCTTCATTCTAGTAGTTTCTTGCATGAACTCTCCTTAGCCATGGTCTTCCCAACAACATTGGGTACGTAACAGTACCATTTTTCATCACCTGAAAGTCTACCACACATACAACACCCATAACAGATATTGCCACATTTGAAACTACACCTTCTGGTTTAGTTTTTCCCTTATTTAATGACCTTAACATAAGTGTTGAGGGGCGATCAATTTTTAAACCCAACATATTCATTACAGACTCGGTCATTACATTAACTGCAACACCTCCATCAACTAAGACATCATGAATTGAAATACCATTACATAATACCTCAACTTGTGGAGCATAGGGATCCACCTCTGCCTCCAAAACAGGGACCTCAACCTCCTTCCTTCGTCGAGCATTGAGTCCACTTCACAGCTCCCGCCTCTTCTTAGAAGACATAGCCAAGAGTTGACCATATGTAATATTTGCAGGCCTTTTGGACAGATCTTCTAAGATGGAGTATGGTCCTTGTCCCTGTGAAATCAGAAAATCCTACACACCCAACTTTCTTCTCCTATGTTTCTTACTAGTTTCTCCTTTCATCTTCTTAGGATCATTTCCATCTTGGTTATCTTTTTCTTTCTTTCTTTTTGTTACAAACACATCTACTTCATTATTTATGCTCTTATCTACTACATCAAAAGAATTCACAGGTGCTTTTCCTTTATCATTATCTCTTGTACCAGATGTAGAAGCTCTATCTAGACAATTATACTTATAATGACCCTTTTTATAACAACCATAACATACAACTTCAGAAATATTTCTTTTTGGACCTCTATCTCCTCCCTGAGAACTAAATTCTTTTCCTTGAAGAAGATTAATAGTTAACTGGCCCATCTTCTTGAGTAGATCTTCATACTCAGTAGATGTACTAGGAGAAATATTTGTGCTCACCGAGAGTGGTTGTGGATTCTGGACCAAAGGTGCTGGTGTAGGCTCTACTTTAGCAACAATTTCTTTGGGCTCCTCTTCCATGCTTTCTTCTTGCCTTCTTGCAATCTCCTTTGCTTGTTCAATGGTAGCTGGGTGGTCATACTTCACTCATTGTCTGATCTCTGGCTTCATCCCAAGAATGAAGTGCTTACAGAGGAGATTATCCATGCCATTCATCAACCCATCTGCTAATTCTTCCTTCCGGATCTGGGCATCGAGCTTCCTCCTTAGCTCTAGAACATGAGCATGATAATCTCTTATCTTCTCCTTCTCTCCTTGGGCTAGCTTTGTGATCTCGATCATGAGATCTGCATATTTCTGTTGTTCACCAAATTCTTCAAGAAAACTTTCAGTTAATAAATCCCATGAGTTTTTCACATTATCACCTAGTGTTTCAAACCACCTAAGTGCTGAACCATCCAAAAAGGTAGGAAAAAATTCAGTCCATTGTTCCCTTCTTATGAGGCCATTACAAATACAAGATTGTTTAAACTCTTGAATGAAAGAGGAAGCATCTTCATTAGATTGGGCTGAAAAAATAGGAATCTTCTCCATTTTTAAATGTAACCACAGTGAAATACCAACTCACAAGTACAATCAGTAAGACTTATGTGCACAAATAATTGGACTCACTACAATAGAAAGTGACTTTACACCTTTCTACAGTAAAATAGGAATGACCACGGTAAACTATGGTAAAACTTGACTTACTGCGGTAAAAACTAAAACTTTACTGTGGTAAACACTATTTACATGTAAAAATGAAGTTACTGGGGTAAACACTATTCATGGTAAAAAGTGAAGTTACTGTGGTAAATACTATTCATGGTAAAAAGTGACTTTACCATGGTAACTACTATGCACAGTAAAAACAAGGTTACCCTCCAAATGATTTCTGACTAAGTGGGAATATCTCTCCAGAAAATCCACCAACGAGGAATGGTCCCGGCAACGGAACCAAAATGTCATCACCAATCCGGCACTATGATAATTCTTCACCAGGAACTCCTCGTGCTATGATTATTTACTAATGCACAACTTTTAGTTTGGTGGATGGAATCTGGAAACACAACAACAAACATAACACAAGAATACCATAGACTATGATAAGAAGGAATGATGATAAATCTAAAAATATAGGTGTAAATTATAATATCAACATGAAATTGTTACAATCTCACCCATGAGGTACTTCAAGTGTTACTGACTTCACTTGCCTTCCAACAATAACTATGGGAGAAACTTCACAATTATACCTCTTAATGGCTTCTTTAACACACCTTCAAAATGATGGCTTCCTTTACACACTTACTCATACAATATTTCTCACTACTTCCTTCTATGCTAAATGAGGGGGGTGGCCTCTTTATTTATAGGAATTCAGGCTTATCCACCCTATCTCTAAGATAGGATAGGAAATCTCTTCCGGCCAATCATATTTCATGCCTAAACTCTTGCCTTTACATGTAGGCTTATCTTCTAAGATAAGATAAACCTTATCATCTCACATGGGTTCCACCTTTTTAGACTTTTCCACAAATAAAATACACAAAATATTTATGACATCACTCTTTGTCCTTATTACAAATATAATATTTCTAATTCCTAATCATGTAGACCCTACTTCTCTACTTATCCCAACTTTGACATTTTAACATTACCGGACCACTTACGACAAATATTTACTTTTTACAACATTCCTATTGTACTTTGACTGTTACCGTACTCTACATTATTGGCGGCACCGTACTGACGGTGTCGTTATCTTCTATTGGACGCCACTACTAATTATACTTAACAACATCCTATTCCTAATACATACATTAATAAAATAGAAATTACGGAGGAAAATTTTATCTCACTAATGCTCCTGCTATCTCCATGCCCCGAGGGAATGGTGGTATTGGTAGTTGCATGAGTCCAGCTATCCAGCAACTTCTCCATGTTTTTCCCAAATTCTATATTTTTCATGAATTCCTTGTTTACCTCTATGATTGCAGTTTTGAGTGCACATATTTCCCCCATTTTCTCTTTAGATATAGTATCTTGTTCGAATAAATCTTGTTTGAAAAATGTATTGAATTTGGATTTGACTTCATGAACTGTAAACTTATCCACTGAGTTCTCTTTGAGGAGCTGACATTGGAGGTCTTGAAATGTAGAAATGATGCAGCTCTTATAAGCTTCTCCCTTCTAAAGAATGATTTTGAGCTCATCAATGGCTTCCTCAAATACCTTCACCTTCCAATCATTGTTGAACACTCATTGCTTACAAAAATTAATTTTTGCATCATCAAACACTTTGTTATCCAAAAGAACTTGTACATCTGTCTTACTCATGAGTCAAATATCTTGGATGCATTCGAGCCACAATTTCAATTCCCTTATCAGGATACTAAGTGTTACAGTAATATTCAAACGTATACCTATGATTTGATCATAAGCCTTGTGTGCTTCATCAATAAAGTTGAGCCTACTGACTAACATCTCTTCCACAATAGCTTTCATAGATTTTCCATAGGCAACATGCTTATGGATATCCTCAATGACTTGAAATTCTTCATTAGTGAGAATAGTAGGAGGAGGCATAGCATTCAAAGGAGTTGGATCAATCACTTTGTCACTTACTTGTAGAGATATGATAAAATCAAAGAGAGTTTGTATATGTTCTTCAAGGTGTTCATGATATTATTTCCCCTTTTCTACTCTCTTAATCATTTTAGATATTGTTTCTTTTAAATTATGTACTTCACTCTCATGGGTAGATTCTCCCAAAAGGATTCTTGTCAATTCTAAATAACTTAACTTCAAATCTATCTCATCTTTATCTATTTTAGGCTTAGCAATATCCAAAAATTATTGGCCTTGAGAATCAGACACTAGTCTAGAAGTATTTCTTACTTTCTTGGTAGGTGGAGCTGGAGTTGTTCCTAGGAGGGTAGTCTCTGCATAAAATTTGGGAGCAACAATCTTAGATGAAGTCTTCCTTTTCTTCATATCCACAAATGATTAAACCCAAATGAAAGCATTTCTAGAAGAAGGAGGAACAATGGGCCCCAATGTTAGAGTGCTCATTGATCCTAAGGTATGCACAGCTGACACTTCCAAAACAGATGTTTCAATGCTAGAGGCAGTCATTCCTTTAACAGGAGTTTCTTGAATAGGTGGCTCTTAGATAACTAGAGTCTCAGCTTCCAAAGTGTGAACCTTTACCTTATCACCATCTTCTCCTTCTTTCTATGTGCCACCTCCTTTAGGATTACTTTCTGCATGCTCTTCTATTTCCTTTTCATCATAATCATCACCACAGAGGTCTACAATCTGTTCAATCTCAGATGTTATTTCCAATTGTTTAGGAGAGGAAAATTATCTACTTTCTTCTTCAATTAATTCTACTTTTCTATCTTTCTTAGATTTTCCCTTTTTTATGTATACCAAAGTTAGGAATTCAAGGGGAGAGGGGATAAAATGTGCATGTCCCTTAGCGGTTATTACAGGAACTTCTTTATGAGTAGTGGAGGATTCTTGAGAGGAAGATCTTGACTTTACTGCCTTGTATATCCTCATTTTTCTACCAAACAAGAATTTGGTCCTAACTAAGACATGGTTTATAAGTTCTTTCAAGTAAACTCTTTCCTTATTGAACCAATCAATGGTTTCAATACGAGTATGCCTGATAGATCTTTCAAATTCAAGAGATTGCAGTTCTTGATCATCATCTTGTAACAAATATGGTACTCAATAAACTTCAAAATCCTTGATTTTTTGAAGAGACAACCTCTTATAATATCTTTTTCTGGCTTCATAGTCATCTGAACAATTAACCCATTAGTCTTCAAGATCAGCAAGATGATGAAAACCCATTCTGAAATTATTAGCAATAAACCCCTTAAGGTCAAAACAAGTCCTTGGTTTGAAGTAATGGAGAGTGAGAGGAAAAATAGTTCTATCAACATTTTGGGCATCTAAGGCAGTCCTACAGGTGTAATTACCCAAAGTAATTGGGAATCAAATGCCTACAATATTCTTATCCCTACTGGTTCTGTGAAGCTTATCAAGTTTCCTACAAACCTCAACTAGGGCCATTTTATTGTTAGAATACATTGGAAGTTTCAAGGGTGTTCCTTCAAAACTAGCTAACTGAATGTAAGAAAAATTCTGAATTAAATGAAATAACTCCCATAGATAGAAATCAAATGCTTAGCTTCATCTGAGAATATTTGATCTTTTTTGCCTTCTAACAATCTAAAAATGTAAATGGTGAAGGCATCATTCACCCTTTTGAAATGATGATTGCTACTTTTCAAAGTCAGTTGTGGGCAATACTCATATATTAGAGCACATTTTTTTTCCTCATTAGGGGAAATGTCTAACTATTCTACGTATGCTACAATGGTGTACATTAAGTAAGAAGTCATGTAGAAATTATTGGTCCTGTGAACATTGGAAAATTGTTCACTGAGGCTATCACAAATGATCTCTCCCCAATTTAAGCTATGCTTCCCTTCACAGATGATGTTCAGATAAGGACACATTCAGAATTGAAATTCATTAGTTAAGGGAAGACCCATTATCTTGGAAAGAAGATTAATAATATATGATAGTTCCTCCTTGAATTCAATTATGTACATGGTTTTGGGAAGTATTGAGGCTACTTTCTTAGGATTTTTAAACCAATATTTGGCTACCCTGCTCTTGTACTACTCTTTGTCTTGATCAAACAGAAGTTGGGCATAGGATTTAGTGAGAGTATTTGAATCCTTTACCACAAGGATTTTGAATACATCATTGATGCAATTAGCATCTAATCGAGCAATTACATGTCCTTAAGGATCTATGATTCTCTTTTATGTCAGGATCAAATAAAGATCCATAAGCTAATACAGTATCAGTGCACTGTAACGAGATGAAAAAACCTCCATCATACATTATTCCACTTTATTTTAATAGTTGGGGAAATGGGAGGTAGGGACTGTCACAGTTGATTCATGCCTAAAAAATCATCGAGGCCCATGGATGATTTGCATCACTATCTCTGATATGAGGTAGGGAAGTCTCTAGAGAAGAAATATGCTCATGTCCCTTGTAATGAATCTTCATGATAGCAAGTAGAATGAAGATCCAACACTCAAATGGGAGAAAACTGAATCTTCATGCAAACAAACGGGGTAGCAGGTCAGAGATGAATTCCACTTTAAATCCTTGTGAAGGGATTCCTGCAACTCAAATATTTTATAGTAAGGAGAGAAAGTGACCTTCTTAGTAGTAATATGTGCTTGGAATTTTGAAATATGGTGTAAGAAAACGTTGTTATGGCTAGAAACAGTGCAACAGACGTGAGAATAGGGAAACAAAACAAACCATAGTCCAAATGGTGATTAACAATAGGCAATGCCTTACCTATTTATAAATATCCCATTCAAAATGAGTCAGTGGAATGAATTGAATGAGGGATTTAAGGCCTTATAAGGAAAAAAAAAATCTTTAAAACACGAGTCACCAAATTTAGCTCCTAGTATTGCAGATATGACCAAAAAATGAGCACAAAAGGTCCCATGGAAAACTTGGGACACTCGGAGCCAAAAATATCTACAATACAAAGAAGGCTAGCACAATGCGTAAAATGCGGGGCTTGTGGAGAACAACTGGTTGGGACACACTAGGGGACTCTTGGGAAATGAAAAACCGCTATGTTTGTGGCACACGTAAATCAGATAAGTTGGAAGAAAAGTGGACTGATGGACTTTGGGACATGTCGAACATGAGTTCCCTGCAAATCCAAAGTATCCGCAATACAAATAAGGCTCATTCATATTTGTAGAAAGTCAAAATATCGGAGGAACAGAGAGCCCAAAGGAACATGGGACACTTTGGGAAAAGAAAACCTGAAATACCTATAGTATAAAGAAACAATCCCAAACTCAAGAAATTTGAAAAATAAACTAACTATCAAAGGCTTATCCTTCTCTTAACATGAACTCACAAGGGCATTCAAAGACCAGGGAAATAAACATCTTACCCAAAAAAAATTAAAAGTTAGCAAAAAATACGCATATTTTTTGGGAAGGTGACAATAGGTGAAGACTTAATGGGTTAGGATGTGAAGATAAACTAGCCAATGTATAGGGGAGTGATTAAGTAAAATAGGTGGATGGAGGTTGAATGGAATATTAAGCCATGTATTTATCCATTTCCACTCAGGCATTCATAGCCCCTGACAAAGATACATTTGATTCTTGTCACAGCATTGCTCTACTACCCCATCCAGGCCTTCATAGCCTTGGTAGAGTTGCTGGAAACACCCCTAGAGAGAGTTTTGAGGTGGATTTTATTTGATATTTTGATTTTTTATATGATTTTTACTTTTTGATATTTTGGTTTTTTGGAATAAATAGGGTTCCACTCTCTTGAGAACTCTCAAGGGGTTGATAATCACTAGTGGCTTGATGGGGTGATGGAAATGAGTGTAGTGATTACATTGGTTAGAGTGACAACAGGCGACGCCCAAGGGTCTTCACCGCATGTTGATTAAGTGTTTTTAAAGTGTGTGGATAATCTAGGATAAAAATTGTTCTTGAATGTTAGAGGTGATGTAGACCAAGATCACATGGTTGTAGTAGGTACTACTGACTTACAACATGTGTGAGCAAGTTGATATAGTGTTCCAATGAATATATTGGTAGTGGATATAAATGGATGTTATGATAGAGAATGGATTACATGCAAAGGTATTTGGATGTAGGATGGGTTGGAAGGAAAGAACATATGTGCATAGGTAATAAATTATGTGCTCAATCCATTTTTAGGTGTGTAGCCCTAGATTTTATTACCAGCAACCCAAGGTACGGTTGGCACATCACTCAGCCAGAACTGGGCACTCACCCGAAGCATGCAAGGGTAACAAATACCTCTTTTATGTCAGGTTGTTCAAGGAGTTAGCATGATCACACAAACATTCCAGATCCATAATAGATAATTAAGTATATAACAATGTATAAAACCAGATCTAGATCTTAATTCATATGTAATATTTACTTATGTCATAACCAATATTGACTCTACCCAGCGTAAGAACCATTGACATATGTGTCTACAATCAATATCTAGGGCATAAAGATCCATTATATTAATTGATGTAAAACACAGAAGCTTCATACATACATAACGTAGTCACCATAGTCATGCACACTTAAAAAATCGTAGCATAACACTAACAAAACATGGAACTATCTAAACCGTGAGAAATAAATACATATTTATAGGGGTAGGTACTTTTCCTTCACCACCCATGCACCTATAAAAATAGACTGCATGTTAAGAATAGTCATGCGCCTTTACATGATAAATAAAAAAGTATGCAAGCTCCATTATTAATAGATTATCTAATAATACAACAACATTCTAATCCTATTAATAGCCTCAAAACTATACATGGCGCTTGATCTTCTACTCATCCAAATAGTCTTTGCATGTTCTTCAAGTCTTCTAAAAAATGTTCTCTACACTCCATGTCCAAAATTAGCCTCATACTGCAAAAAGGAATGAGTCTTGATTTCATGTTGTCCTAGGCGCAGCCCTTGTTTCACTATAGTTCCTCACACATATACGTGTCATATACCCATGTGCTCAATCCTTATGTGCCTTTAGTACTTAGGTTGTATTCATCATCCCAATAAGGTGTTTGCTATTTATAGGGAGAATAAATGATTTTTGATTGGGTTGAGTGGTTTGGGATGGTAGGATCAACAAGATGAGTGGTAGAAATGGGTTTTGGGAGTAGGTGTGAGGGACATTGTTAGTGTTAGGTTTATAACCTAAGCATAAACGACCTGGATTTCGATGAAGGGAGATGCGTTTGTGAATTTCTTGTTCATGGATGCCAAATTATTTACCTCGAGGTCCATGTTTCATATTAGCTTAAAAATATTGTCAGTTATAGGGTATGAAGTGGATAGAGAAGAATATCCCATGTGGTCATCATGATACTAGGGGTTGTAATTTTATCATCTGCTAAGAGGCTAGGGGGATTTAACAAAGGATGAGGTATGATATTTGTTGTGATTTTTAGTTGGTGAGGGGATGGTTAGATGAACGATGAGATTTGGATGGATGAAAATGGTTGGATGTCAAGTGTGGTTCGTATGATGGAAAAGGAATGGGATTGAGATGGAAAGGTGGTGGATAGAGAGGTGCAACGATAATAATTCCTTGGTTAATGAGAGTTTTGTACATAAGACCTAAATTACATGCAACTTGGTTAAATGCCCATGGGTGCAATGGAAGTCACAATAGTAGTGCTCCCAATAACAAAATGGTTTGGGAAGGGTTGGATTGCATGATTTGATTGGGGAATGGCTTATCATGTTGAAGTTTTCTAGACGGTGGAAGATGATGGTCAAAGATTCTCTCCTAAAGGAGTGAAGTAACTTGGGTTAAATGGTTTGGATGGAGTAGGAAGTAATGGTGCCAAGATTATGTGGTTGATGAGATGTTTTCATTGATTTGGATTTAGTATTTTGGATTAGATTGGTGTGGTTTAGAAGATGAAGGGGATGGAATAGGCTGGGGGGCTGAAGTGGATTGGTTTGAGCTTTGAGGTTGAAATATATTTAGTTGATTTAGTATTGGTTTTAGTATGTGGTTTTGAGGTAGATGGTTTGGTTTAGGATTAGATTGTTTGATATTAGTAGATGTAGATGAAGTTGATGGGGTATATTGAGATGAAGGGGGATGGGTGTGTGGTATGGGGGTCACATTATATTTGAGTGATGTTGGGGATGAAGGAGATTTGGGAGATGGGTTTGGTGCAAGAACCACATTAGACTTGGTCGATTTAGGGGATGAAATAGATGAAGGTTACATAGGAGTATCATTAGATTGGGTAGGAGATGGGTGGTGGGGAGAGGATTGTGATTGGATTTGTTAATTTTTGGAGTTGGTGACTTAGGAATCACTTTAGATGTTTTAGGATTTGAGGATGGGGGAGATGAAATAGGATGAGTGGATATGATAGTATTGGATTTAGGTGATGAAGTTGTTAAGATAGGATTAGATGTGGATGAAGATGATGATGGTTGCATAAGAACCACCTTGGATGATTTAGGATTAGGGGTAGAAGGGAATGGGGTTTGATGTACGAGTCACAGTGGATGAGATAGTATCGGAATTAGGTGATGGATGGGATGACATAGGCTCAAAGGATGAATTTGATGATGGTTTAGGGATTGTGGGACAATCTAGGAGAAAATCTGTAGGATTGAAGAGGGATGATGAAGATTTCGAGGATAGAGGACTAAGATTGAATGTAGGTGGTGATGATTTTGGGTTAATTTATTTGGGTTGTTATGGATATGTGAATGGGAATCAATGATAGGTTTTAGGATGATTTGATTTAGGAGTTGAGATTTTAGATGATGGTGGATTATTTGTATGAGTTTTGATGGGATGAAGGTGTAGGTCACGATGATTGATAGGGGATTTGGAGGTTGGGGTTTGGGGATGGTTGTTGTGGGTTTGGGATGGCTAGATTAGCAAGAGAACATAAAGAAGGTCCTCTTGGTCTAGATCAAAGTTGGTGAGGTGGTCAACGTTGATGTAATTGGCTTATGGGGATAGTGTTTTTATGTTGATTGGGTTGAGGTGTGAATCGATATGCTTTTTGTTCCTCAAGGAGGATGTCAATGGGGGTGAGGGGTAGGGATATTATGAATGATGGAATATTTTAGATTGGATAGGTTATGGGGTGATTGGTTGATTGAATATTAAATATTAGATATTTGTTGATTAAGATGTCGAATGGTTTTTAGGATAGTAGGATCAATGTGGGATGGTTTGTTTGGATTACAAGGAGAGGATTGGTTAAGGTAGGATGTTAAATTTGATATTTGTTTGTTGATTTGTTGGATGGTGTGTGGGACTTTATGGTCAAAGTGAGATGGTAGATTGTGATGGGTGGGGGATGATGGGATAGATTGGTTGATGGATTTAGAAAGAGGTAAGGGTTTGGATATTGGTTTAGAGAGAATGTGGATTGAGGATAAAAGGCCATGATTAGATAGTATGTATGGGGGATTAGTTTTAGATTAGGATTATCTATTTAAGGATGCTGATAGGATTAGGAAAGGGATCATATGATTAGGGATAGTTAATTATGATTATGTTTGATCAATTGAAATTTAAAAAATAATTGGGTGGTTAAGGGAGTTCAAAGGCACACAAAAAACTCACAACACACGCCCTAACTAGTCAAATGGGATTGTAATCAAGTTATAACCCTCTTCTAAACCACGCATCGATGGTGGTTCCAAAAAAAAGTCACTCCATAAAGCCTAGATTTTATCACCAACAGCCCAAGGCGTGCTAACACATCACTCATCCTAGACTGAGTGCCCAGCCAAAGTGTGCAATGGTACTAGGTTCCTCTTTTATGTTAACTTGTTAAAGGAATTAACATTATTATGAAAATATTCCAGATCCATAACAGATAATTAAATATATTGTAGTGCATAAACCAGATCTAGATCTTTAGCCATATGCAGTAAAAATAATTAAACAAGATCCATAATCAGATTTACCATGTCATATCCATGCTCAATTATTTCAAACACCAATATCCAGCCACAAAGATCCATTATAGTAATTGTTGTAAACACATAATCCTCATACATACGTAATATTGTCACCATAGTCAATGCGCACTCACAAAATCGCAGCATAGCACTACAATAATATGGGATCCCTAAACCATGAAAATAAATACATATTTATAGGGTTGGGGGACTTTTCCTTCACCACCCATGCACCTTTAAAAATAAATTTCATGCTAAGAATAGCCATGTGCCCTTACATGATAAATACAAGGGCATGCAAGCTCACTAATAATAGATCATCTAATAATACATTTGTAGTATAATCCTATTAATTTCCTCAAAACCATGCATGGCACTTGATCTGGATCTACTTGTCCAAAATAGCCTTTACATGATCTTCAAGTCTTCTATAAAATGTGTTCTTCACTCCATGTCTATAATTAGCCTCTTACTGAAAAATGGCTAAGTCTTGATTTTTATGATGTCCTTGGTGTATCCTATTTCACTATAGTTCAACACACATATACACGCCCTATTCCCGCGCACCCAATCCTTCAGTGCCTTTAATACTTAGGCTATATTTCATCATCCCAACATTACCCCACACTGATTTCATTGCCGCCCCTGGAAATGGGAAACCGTAACTTATGTCTCCATGAATCAAGAATAAGGAATGAAAGAATTATTGTACAAGGAATGAAAGACTTACTAGGAAACCTGTACAATAGAAAAGTGACATGCGAGCATGAGAATATACAAGTAGCCTTTATTCGTACCTGACCTCCTGAGGTCGTGCCGAGATAGCCGGTGCAACTGACATATATGGGGATATGGCCAAGCTAATTGGGCAATCTTATATCCTCAACATGGAATAATGGGATCTACGAATCTAAGGTTAGATATAAAATCTTGTCCTTTCAATGCTCATGTGACTACATCTTGTAAGGTTTAAGAATCATATGATGAATAAGAATAAGGAAATGAAGAAGTTCAAGAAGAAACAGAAGAGAATGATGAAACAACTTACAACTTGCATGTTTGTTTCTTCAATTATGAGCCGGAAGAAGAATATGACTATGATGATATAGTGGGAGACATGAATAGTGAATCCTATATAGTTATGACTAGAAATCAGTTGAATAAGAAGAGGGATTGTCATCACCAATCCGGCACTATGATAATTCTTCACCAGGAACTCCTCGTGCTATGATTATTAACTAATGCACATCTTTTAGTTTGGTGGATGTAATTTGGAAACACAACAACAAACATAACACAAGAATACCATAGACTATGATACAAAGGAATGATGAAAAATCTAAAAATATAGGTGTAAATTATAATATCAACATGAAATTGTTACAATATCACCCATGAGGTACTTCAAGTGTTACTGACTTCACTTGCCTTCCAACAATAACTATGGGAGAAACTTCACATTTACACCTCTTAATGGCTTCTTTAACACACCTTCAAAATGATGGCTTCCTTTACACACTTACTCATACAATATTTCTCACTACTTTTCTCTATGCTAAATGAGGGGGGTGGCCTTCTTTATTTATAGGAATTTAGGATTATCCACCCTATCTCTAAGATAGGATAGGAAATCCCTTCTGGCCAATCATATTCCATGCCTAAACTCTTGCCTTTACATGTAGGCTTATCTTCTAAGATAAGATAAACATTATCATCTCACATGGGTTCCACCTTTTTAGAATTTTCTACAAATAAAATACACAAAATATTTATGACATCACTCTTTTTCCTTATTAAAAATATAATATTTCTAATTCCTAATCATATACACCCTACTTCTCTACTTATCCCAACTTTGACATTTTAACATTACCGGACCACTTACGACAAATATTTACTTTTTACAACATTCCTATTGTACTTTGACTGTTACCATACTCTACATTATTGGTGGCACTGTACTGACGACATCGTTATCTTCTATTGGATGCCAATAATAATTATACTTAACAACATCTTAATCCTAATACATACATTAATAAAATATAGATTACGGAGGAAAATTTTCATGTCGACATTTTCCCCTTCATAACTTCTACTCCATCCTCAGAGTATAATCTTATGGACATTTTGAAGTTGGTGCCTGGAAAATCTTCAACTTGTCATGGTTGACATATTTCGTAATGGGAGTGCCATCCAATTCCTCCAGTCGATATGTACCATTTTCATGCACAGCTGCTATTTTGTAGGGCCCCATCCATTTAGGAAGAAATTTTTTCTGCCTTCTTTTTTTGTATCTAGAATCATATACTAGAACCAAGTCATTCACATGAAATGGAGACCAATGAATCTTTTGATCAAAGTATTCCTTCTACTTCATTTTCTTCCTATAGCTTGTATCCTTCACTATTTCCCTCATTTCCTCTAGTAAATGAAGATGCACCAACCTTTCTTTTACTGAATCACTTTCATCCATCCTTTCCTTTTTTATAACTCTCACAGTGGGAATATCAAACTCAATAGGAAGAATTAGATCAATTCCATAAGCCAACTGAAATGGGGAGTATCTTGTTGCTAACTTTGATGTTTCCCTATATGCCCACAATGCTGCATGAATCCTTTTATCCCACTTATGTACTTGCAAGGCTGCATCTTTCGCTATAATTTGACACAACACAAAATTTTTCCATTCCACCTGTCCATTTGTGTTTGGCTTGTATGTTGTTGCCTTCCTGTTCTTAATAGAAAACTTGTTGACTAGGGCTTCTACCACCTCATTAATGAAGTGGCTTCCTTGATCTGTTACAATTTCTAATGGGCAACCAAATCTGGTGACAATGCGTTCATATATGAACCTTACCACTTCATCCATGGAAGTTGTTTTTAATGGCCTAGCTTCAACCCGCTTGGTTAAATAATCTGTGGCAACTACAATATACTTATTTTTTCTGGGGTAGTTAGAAGTGGACCTACAATATCTATTCCCCGCTTTTCAAATGGACCAAGTGGAAGAATAGGGCATAATGGAGCTGATGAAGTCTTACGGTTATCATGTGTTTGACAAATATCACATGTCTTACAATAATTATAACAATCTCTAAAAAGAGTGGGCCAGTGATAACCTGCATCCAAGATCTTTCTTGCTGTAAGTTGTCCAGAGAAGTGTCCTCCACATGTACCATTGTGGAATTCTTCTATCTTCTCCTTCCCTTGATCACATCCAACTGCTCTCTTGTACTGTCCATCAGGTCCTATTCGAAATAATACTCCATGCATAATAGAATATGGACGACTGGCTTGAGTAATCTTCCTCTTAGTCTTTACATTGGCACCATCAGTAAACTTGAATTCATTCAAATAATTCCAAATATCTATGTATTCACTAGGGATTGTGTCAAAGGATAACAATGTTACATCTGGGAAATCATCATCATCAAAAGATGATCCTAAACCATCATAGGCTCGAGAGAGTGCATCTGCATTGACATGTTTTTTTCCGGGCCTATCTATAATATCAAATTCAAATTCTTGTAGCAAAATTATCTATCTTTCTATCCTCCCTGATGGGTTAGGCTTATTTACAATATATTTTAGAGACTGATGATCTGTTACAACTATAAATTTCATCCCTAACAAGTAATTTCTAAACTTCTTTACAACAAAAATGATAGCTAGAGTCTCTTTTTCAATTACAGTATAATTTACCTCAGCACTGTTCATTTGTCTGCTCCCAAAGTAAACTGGATGATCATTCCCATTTTCATCTTTTTCGCTCAGAGTACTTCCTAGTGTTGCATCTAAGGCATCAGTATACACAATGAATGGCTTGCTCCAATCTAGATTCTTTAAAATAGGTGAGACACCAAAGATTCTTTCAGTTGTTCAAAAGCTTCATGTGCCTTATTTCCTGGTTCATAAGTAACATCCTTCTTTAGGAACTGGGTTAGTGGCTGTGTAATCTTTGATAAATTCTTGATGAATCTTCTATAGTAACCCACATGGCCTAAAAATGATCTCAACTTACTTCTATTCATAGGAAATGGTAACTCTTTGATTTTTGAAACTTTATCAGGATCAGTACCAATACCATCTTTGGATACAACATGCCCTAACAAAACGCCTTTAGAACATCCAAAGACACACTTTGTAGGGTTTAGTGAGGCTTGTGCTTCATCTAACCTTTGAAATGTTGTCTCCATCTGGTGCAGGTGGTCCATCTTGCTCCCATAGATGCAAAAATCATCCAAAAATACTCTTATGAAGTTCCCAATGTAGGGTTCGAACACCCTATTTATCAAATGTTGGAACGATGCTGGAGCATTACACAACCCAAAAGTCATAACTCTATAAGCAAATGTTCCCCAAGGATTGGTGAACGTGGTCTTCAACTCATCTTTCTCCGCTATACGGACTTGATTGTATCTGCTATATCCATTAGCAAAACTATAACACTCTTGGCCAGCTACTTCATCCAAGATCTAATCTAAGAATGGAAGAGGGTAATGATCCTTCTTTGTTGCCTTATTGAGCTTCCTGTAATCAACACAAATACGTAGCTTCCCATTCTTTTTTATTGAGATCACAATGGGAGAAACCCCATTCTGAATTCTCCACAGCAAATATGGATCCTGCATCAAGCAACTTATCTATTTCTTCTTTTACAGTCTTGGAAAAAATTAGGATTCATTTCTATATGGCATTTACTTTATGGGCTTAACACCATCTACCAGCTCAATAGAATGTTCTACCCAACTTACTTGACGGAGTTCCTTGTAATCAAAAGTGAATATGTGTATATACCTTCGAAAGAGATGAAGGTAGGATTCCTTCTCACTCTCCATCACGGCATCACCAATCTTTATTTGTTGGAGACGATCATCAATTTATTCTTCAGATAATTTTATGGGGTCATGAGTCGGTGTGACTGGAAGGATATCCATGACCCAAACATCAACCTCACTTTCTTCATCTTCGGTGTCCACTTCACTGGTACTCAGAGTAATCAGAGGATTTCCAATCATTAGTTTCATCACTTGAATCCACGGGTTGTGCCTTATGATGCCGAGGGATCACATTTATCTTCACCCTCTCTCTACCACGTCCAAGTGTCATGAAAGCCTTCATTCCAGTAGTTTCTTGCATGAACTCTCCTTAGCCATGGTCCTTCTCAACAACATTAGGTATGCAACAGTACCATTTTTCATCACCTGAAAGTCTACCACACATACAACACCCATAACAGATATTTCCACATTTGAAACTACACCTTCTGGTTTAGTTTTTCCCTTATTTAATGACCTTAACATAAGTGTTGAGGGGCGATCAATTTTTAAACCCAACATATTCATTACAGACTCAGTCATTACATTAACTGCAACACCTCCATCAACTAAGACATCATGAATTTAAATACCATTACATAATACCTCAGCTTGTGGAGTGTAGGGATCTCCCCTCTGCCTCCAAAATAGGGACCTCAACCTCCTTCCTTCATCAAGCATTGAGTCCACTTCGCAACTCCCGCCTCTTCTTAGAAGACATAGCCAAGAGTTGACCATATGTAATATTTGGAGGCCTTTTGGATAGATCTTCTAAGATGGAGTATGGTCACTTGCCCCTGTGAAATCAGAAAATCCTGCACACCTAACTTTCTTCTCCTATGTTTCTTACTAGTTTCTCCTTTCATTCTTCTTAGGATCATTTCCATCTTGATTATCTTTTTATTTCTTTCTTTTTGTTACAAACATATCTACTTCATTAATTTATGCTCTTATCTACTACATCAAAAGAATTCACAGGTGCTTTCCCTTTATCATTATCTCTTGTACCAGATGTAGAAGCTCTATCTGGACAATTATACTTATAATGATCCTTTTTATAACAACCATAACATACAACTTCAAAAATATTTCTTTTTGGACCTCTATCTCCTCCCTGAGAAACTGAATTATTTTCCTTGAAGAAGATTAATAGTTAACTGGCCCATCTTCCTAAGAAGATCTTCATACTTAGTAGATGTACTAGGAGAAATATTTGTGCTCACCGAGAGTGGTTTATGGATTCTAGACCAAAGGTGCTAGTGTAGGCTCTACTTTAGCAACAATTTCTTTGGGCTCCTCTTCCATGATTTCTTCTTGCCTTCTTGTAATCTCCTTTGCTTGTTCAATGGTAACTGCGTGGTCATACTTCACTCGTTGTCTAATCTTTGGCTTCATCCCAAGAATGAAATGCTTACAGAGGAGATTATCCACGCCATTCATCAACCCATCCGCTATCCTTCCTTCCGGATCTAGGCATCGAGCTTCCTCCTTAGCTCTAGAACACGAGCATGATAATCCCTTATCTTCTCCTTCTCTCCTTGGGATAGCTTTGTGATATCGATCATGAGATCTACATATTTCTGTTCACCAAATTCTTCAAGAAAACTTTCAGTTAATAAAACCCATGAGTTTTTCACATTATCACCTAGTGTTTCAAACCACCTAAGGGTTGAACCATCCAAAAAGGTAGGAAAAAATTCAGTCCATTGTTCCCTTTTTATAAGGCCATTACAAATACAAGATCGTTTAAACTCTTGAATGAAAGAGGAAGCATCTTCATTAGATTGGGCTGAAAAAATAGGAATCTTCCCCATTTTCAAAAATAACCACGGTGAAATACCAACCCACAAGTACAATCAACAAGACTTATGTGCACAAATAATTGGAATCACTATAATAGAAAGTAACTTTACACCTTTCTATAGTAAAATAGAAATGACCATGGTAAATTATGGTAAAACTTGATTTATTGCAGTAAAAAATAACTTTACTATGGTAAACACTATTCACAGTAAAAATTAAAGTTACTGCGGTAAATACTATTCACAGTAAAAAGTGACTTTACTGCGGTAAATACTATTCACGGTAAAAAGTGACTTTACCATGGTAACCACTATACACAGTAAAAACATGGTTACCCTCCAAATGTTTTCTGACTAAGTGGGAATATCTCTCCAGAAAATCCACCAACGAGGAATGGTCTCAGCAATGGAACCAAAATGTCAACACCAATCTGGCACTATGATAATTCTTTACCAGGAACTCCTCATGCTATGATTATTCACTAATGCACAGCTTTTAGTTTGGTGGATGGAATCTAGAAACACAACAACAAACATAACACAAGAATACCATAGACTATGATAAGAAGGAATGATGATAAATCTGAAATATCAGTGTAAACTATAATATCAACATGAAATTGTTACAATCTCACCCATGAGGTACTTCAAGTGTTACTGACTTCACTTGCCTTCTAACAATAACTATGGGAGAAACTTCACATTTACACCTCTTAATGGCTTCTTTAACACACCTTCAAAATGATGGCTTCCTTTACACACTTACTCATACATTATTTCTCACTACTTTTCTCTATGCTAAATGAGGGGGGTGGCCTTCTTTATTTATAGGAATTTAGGATTATCCACCCTATCTCTAAGATAGGATAGGAAATCCCTTCCGGCCAATCATATTCCATGCCTAAACTCTTGTCTTTACATGTAGGCTTATCTTCTAAGATAAGATAAACATTATCATCTCACATGGGTTCCACCTTTTTAAAATACACAAAATATTTATGACATCACTCTTTGTCCTTATTACAAATATAATATTTCTAATTCCTAATCATGTACACCCTACTTCTCTACTTATCCCAACTTTGACATTTTAACATTACGGGACCACTTACGATAAATATTTACTTCTTATAACATTCCCATTGTACTTTGACTGTTACCGTACTCTACATTATTGGTGGCACTGTACTGACGACGCCGTTATCTTCTATTGGACGCCACTAATAATTATACTTAACAACATCCTATTCCTAATACATATATTAATAAAATAGAAATTACGGAGGAAATTTTTATTGTCGACAGGTTTTCTTCACCCACTCTCTTCTTCTCTGTAATTGGTCATTTCCTTCGATGTACCAAGCCATTAGTTTCTTCCTTCTCTTGTTCCCCCTCTTCTTCTTCCTCTTCACCTATAAGGGGTGAAATAGTCTCCTCATATTTCAGAGTGCCAACTGTATGTTTCCCCTTGGGTGGCCTAGGAAGCTTAAACTGATTTTCAACATACTTCCCATTTTCTAACTTGGGCTTCAGGTAAATATAAATCAATGTTGCCCTAGAATTTCCAATTACCAAACTTGTGGCCTTTATGTTGATATCACTTGAAATTAATTTTTCAATATATGTATACTTACGTGGATAAATGTAAGTCTTCTGGAGTGTGTGGTAGTCACATTCTACCTTATCTGTATTGAAAATCAACTGGCATGCATCTGAAAACCTATGCATAGATTCCTAAAAGTAGCGTGCGATGAAGGCATAAGGGAGATTACACCAAGGGCTCCACTTCCCATCCTTCATCCTGAAGTGCCCAATACAAATGTGTTGATACACCATAAATTGTAACTATTTATCTAATACTGAAGGAAGATCCTTGGGTGTTCCGAATTCCTCCTCAAAAGTAGCACGGATTCAATCATACTAAAACTCTTCTCTTTTTTTAAATGGTCCACTCATGGTCTCATCAAAAGTATACTTTGCAAATCTCTCTGTAAGATATATTCTTCTCTTTAGGGTATTTCCATATTTTATCTTTTGGCACATCAGGCACCAATTTCTACAAACACAAGAGGACAACAGGATCACGCTGAATTTATTTTCTTACCTTGGTGCACTTCCTCAATGATGGTTTCAGCAATCTATTTGGAAAAATTATAAACTACACCTTCAATCATCTTCTTCGCCACATGCAACCATGCCTTGTTCACTTGTGACCAATGCTCTTGATAGTTCAACTTTGTAAGAAGGTGCACTATCACCTGAATGACTAAATACTTCTACAACTTAGGGATATCCATCCCACACCTTCCCTTTATATATCCTAGGACGTTCTTTGTTTCTTCTATCACCTCCTTTTTAGTGAGGTCACTATTAAGTTCTATACCCAGAACTCCTAAATCCTATCAAACTCCCAATCAAGGGTGCGGTGAGCCTCATTCGTCACCCAGTAAAATAGAATAATTCCTCATGGAATCTTCTCATTAACCACTAGTATAAATTTTCTAGTTTTCCAAAGTAAGGAAGTTCATAGATTTACAAAAAATCCCACCTTGGTCAACAAATTTTCACCCACGTAATCATACATGGCCATATCATCCACCGTTCTCTTTTTTTATCTTTACCAATAACAACTTATCCAATTCATCCTTATTGTCTTTGTTTATGTGGTTTTAATCACTTACTTTACAATGGTGAATGTGTGAATCCCAGTAGCTACCCATCAAAACCCCTTCTGGGTGTTGCATCTCTAAGAAACTACTTTTAGGGGCATCCTCCACTTTGAACTTGAATTTCTTCTTCTTCCTCTACCCTTGTGGCCACTGCCAAGTGCTCTCTTAGGTGCCGTAGGAATAATAAAGGTGTGTTTTTTTCAATAAATTTGAGCTCTATAATTTAAATCCATACGTGCCTTAGATCAATTCTATGTGCCCTATCTCAAACTCGAACCCTAACTATCTGATTCTTCTCCATGCACATATTTTTATTACTCAAACACCTTATCTACTGGAGCTTTGACCAATCTTGTGCTAAAATCCATCTAGTTTTAGTTTGCAAAATATCTCTTTGCACTTCACAACTCGTTTTCTAGCTCACTTCTTCTTCAAACTCGCTTGAATTCTCTTGATTGCAAAAAGGTGAAAACAATTTCACAACACCACATTATATAGCCTTTCAAAAAAAAAATCCACATTTATTTCTCTCCACATACAATTGTACTTAGCATTAACTTGGTGTTTCTTCAATTTTCCAGACCTATTTTCCATGCCACGTTCATAACCTTCTATCACGCCTACTACTCCTCGGCCACAGATCTGCCTCTTACGTGCCTTCATGCACCGAAGTACTTCACCACTGCATATTTTACTAAGTAATTTCCCCCACTGCTACAACTTACCTCATGTCACACTGTGCAATCCATTCAACCATACATGGTCTTCATTCATCATAAGTCTTTCTATATCCACACTTTTACTTAAAGCTTCTACACAATATCTCTTTATGCATATCCATCTTCGTCAAACATTCAAATCTAGTCTATGTACATTTGTATATACTCCACACCACACTAAGGGTATGCATAATCCTCTACACATGAAAAACACTTAGGTATTAATCAGCTTCTGGCGCGCAAGTGCACTTATTAGACAAAACGTTGAGATAAATTAACAAATCATAGCAACAATGAAGGAAGTACATATAAAGGAATTGCATTAAGGGAAACCTAATCTAATCAAAATATTGAATTATTACAAACAACAAGAAGTCTTATTTATAGTATGGCTTTAGCCTACTCCCATTGAAATAACTACATAACCATGTCCCATCCAGTGCCTCTAACTGGAAAGTTCTTGAATCAAGTATATAAATCACAATATACGGTCCCAACCAATGCACTTTCATTTTTCTAGGGTGGCACAAAAAAATTTAATCAAATAGAAGAACCATTTCTCCAACCTCATTTTTCTTATCCTTAATATGTATATCATGTCATGCCTTCTACCTAGCATTTTTTGTCTTCTAAATCCATCATGTTATAGATCCCCTTTCATCCAACTATATCTTTTTTTCTATGCACTCTTCAAGTTATTTCTCGTCATCCATACCTCCTGCGCATCTAATACATAGAGAAGGTAATATGAATTCCATTGGTATAATGGCCTCTCCGCCAAACACCAACTTAAATGGTATGGCCTTATTTAACCTCTTATAGTTTTTCCTGTATGCCCAAAGTACACTAGAGACTTTATCATCCTAGTCTTTCCTTCCAACATCACAAATTTTAGTCAATGTGTGGCTCAATATCTTGTTGAAGGACTCAACAGTTCCATTACCCTAAGGGTGATAGGGTGTTATTTTATGGTGTGCAACCATAAATTATGCCAATAGTATCCTGATGGTCTCATTAAGAAAATGAGTACCCCTATCACTTGTAAAACTCAAAGGGAATCCATACTTGCTGATAATGTTTTCCCATGGAAACCTTGTTGTTGTAGTTGTCATGCAATCCTTTGTAGGTGTATATTTTTCCCACCTTATAAGATAATTTTTACAATTTATAATGTAGTACGAGCCATTCCTACGTGCAATTGGGGAAATAAGAGCGACAAAATCAATTTCCCACTTTTCAAAAGGTTTTGCACTCACAATAGGTCTTAAAGGAATTTCATCTCTATACCCACAATTTCTAAGGCACTGACAATGGTCACAAGCCTTACAATAATATTTACAATCCTTATACATTGTTTCCCACCATAGGTCTGCTAATAAAATCTTGTGCTTGATAGCAGCTACTGTATAATTTCCACTGATAATACCCCCATGAGCTTCCTCCATAATTACTTCACACTCATGCTCAAGTACACACTGGCACAAAAATTCATCCTGGCCTAGCTAATATAAGTTTACACTAATCAACATGTAAGGCATGGTGCGTATAACAAGTTGCTTCTTCTCTATACTCTTCATTCCTTTAGGCGCCACACCTATCCGTAAAAAGACAACAATATATTCTAAGTTAGAGGGCGCACGATTTAATTTGAATAGATGTGCATCCGGCATTGTGTCCTCAATAATTTGTGCATCCTTTACTTTATTAATCCTACTCAAATGATCTGGTCCAGAATTACTCTTTCCTAGCTTAACCACCACTGTAAAATCCAATTCCTAAAATAACAGAATCCAACGACATATGCACCCCTATAAAATGGGCTTTTTCACCAAGTAATTCAATACCATATGATCTGTATAGAAAATAAAAGGTGTTTCCAATATGTATTATTGAAATTTATGTAGTGCGTAAATCATATACAAGGCCTTGCACTTTGTAGATGTATAGTTTTGTTCAGCTAGTGTTAGTTTCCTACTTGTAAAAAAAAATAGGATGATCAACAATACCTTCTCTAGGATGGGCTAATATTGTACCAATGGCCATGCCAAAGGTGTCTACATGCACTTGAAAAGGTTTGTTCCATGAAGGAAAGTGCAAAATAGGTGATGTGGTAAAACTTTCCTTCAATGTCTCAAATGCATGTTATTTTGCTTCACCCCAATGGAGCTTTCCTTTAATCTTTAATAATTCTTCTAATGGTGCAGAAATCTTAGCATATCCTTTGATAAACTTCCTATAATATCATGTGTGCCTTAATAACCCATGCACCTCACTCTGGTTAGTAGGTTCCTCTAAGCCCAAAATAACATCAACTTGGCAAGATCTACTAATAAGTCTTTCTTACAGATAATGTGTCCAAGCAAAGTCCCAATGGGTGTAGAAAAAATGCACTTCTTAATGTTTAAAAGAGATGCTCAACTATTGACACCTCTCAAACATAAGCCTTAAGTTATCGCAGTGATCTTTCACTAGCCCATACATTGTTCAATCATCCAAATAAACCTGCAAGAACTTATGAATAAAGTCCTGGAATGCTTGCATAACAATGCGCGAAAATACTACAGGCAAAATATTTAATCCAAATTGCATAACCGTGTATGAAAAAATTCCCCACTCGATGGTGAAATTTGTCTTCTCTTGATCCTCCTTATCTATCCTCACCTGATGATATCCAGAAAATCCATTAGTGAATGAGTAGATCTCACGCCTTATAACACCTTCCAATATTTCTTCAATAAATGGTGTGGGAAAAGGATATTTTACACATGCAACATTATACTCCTTGTAATATACACATATCCGGATTCTTCCATCTTTCTTTATAATGATCACCATATGGATAACCAATTTTGACTCTTCGATGGGATCAATGATTCTAGAATTCAATATTTTATCAATTTCTTCGTTTACCTTGATGTGCAAGTTAGGATTCATCCTGTAAGGCCTATTCCTAACTGGGCATGCACCCTCCTTTAAATTGATCCTCATCTCACCCAAAGATTCATGTGCCCCTTTTAATTCATAATATCCTCTAGGGAATAGGTCCTGGTAGTCACACAGTAGCTCAATTATTTTTGCAACCTCAGAATCAAACTAATAATCTCCTTTGATGACCTGCTTAGGTTCAGCATCTGTCCCAATGTTGACATTCTTAGTATTCATGGGCTCATGATACATGTGCGCCGGTTCATCTGCACTATTTAGGACCTCATGTGTACTCTCTATATGCTCATCATCCAGATTCTCTACTACTTCATCATTAATCACATAGACCATCTTACCTTTCTCTTTTTCTAGGCAAGCGCGCCCAAGTTGTTCGACATCTGTCTCTTCTTCTTCAAAGCACGCCTCTAGGTTTGACTCACTTAATAATTCCTAAATAAGTTCCTCATCCATTGCACTATATGCCTTAGTCAAGTGCCTTATAACCTATAACACTTCATTCACTAAAGGTTTAGTGGAAAAATAGTCAAAGGTGTGAATCATACCTGCAGTCAGTTCTTGCCAATTTTCTCTCTCTATTCAACTCAGCATAAACATACCATGCATGCGTGCAGCCTCACAAGGTATAGCAGAACTAGTGCACCCATAGCGAAGGTGGTAAGGCCTCTTTCCCCTCTTCCAGATTCTCTCACACTGTTGAACATGGTGTTGAGAATCCTTCCCATGAAATTCACATATCTGGGTAGGTGCATTGTTGTGTAGAAATTGTTATCCACAATAACTCTCCTAGTTATTGGATAACTCATATCCACATTCTTGCTCTATGATTTCACTTATAGGTTGTGAAAAACTTCACTTGCTTCAATTAACACATTCACATGGTTGCATTTTCCCTACGTGTGGGATGTGCTCCTTCCTTTTCATGCCTTCTTCCATTATTTTCCTTTTCTTGTTCCTCTTTGTTCCATCTTCCCCTTGTGCACACTCTTTGCACTTCCACTTTCCTCTCAGCATTTCATTCACCTTTCGCACACACACCTTGGCCTTGCTTCCCAAAATCATCTAAGTCCCTGGCCCTCTCGTGTTCCCTCTCCTCATGCACCCTGCACATTATTTTTTAATAATTGTGCCTCTCTCATACATTTCTTCCTTACTATTTTTCCCCATTTCCTCTGTGTGTGATGCAATTGTGCATGCCCTTTCTTCTATTCTTTATCCTACACTTAATTCTTCCACATGCATACCTTTGCAACATTTCATGCCACGTCATCCTCTGACACACTTGAATGTGCCACACATAACCAATCATAGTGCACCAGTTGGGAACCAAATCCTTATAGCAAATAAATGAATGACACGTGGAAGAAATTACAAAAAACACTTTACAAATTTGGTCATCCTTCCAGTCAATCAGTGTGTGCCATGTGTCTTGTGTGCCTAAGTGGATCTGACAATCTTCTAACAATCATATATTTTTCTACATAGCTCCAATCGGTGTGTGCCCAATCTTAATCAATAGTTGTTGACGTATGCTATAATGTTAGATATTCAAATTCAAATTTTGGCATCTCTGGTGGGTAATGAATGGGAAAACATATTTTTGAGTATTGATGAGCAGATATGATTGTTCCAACCACCCAATTTGATTTGATCTACCTTCTTTCCTTCTCCAACATGCTAAACAGACATGGGGAAACACATTTGATATATTTGTAGGCACATTTGTAGGCATTGATTACTTCTCATTGGTGGTTGTATTTCAAAATTGGATTTCCCTCCTCATTTCTCTTCTTCCATCACTTCATCTATAAATGTAAGAGCTTAGCTCATTTTTAATGTTGGAAACTTTGGATCCTTATGCATTTTTCTAAGGACTTCATATTTATGTATTCTGAGTCACAGACCTTTAGATCTGGCTTATGCATATGGATATCGACCTTTTTCACCATTATAACAATTCTCTCCATTTCTAGAAGTAATGGAAGCATTGTTTTAGGACTATTGTTAGTACTAGCATGTTTACATCTCTTCTTCTTTCCTTCCTTTAGCATTATGTGTCTGTTGTGTCACTTTATGTCCCTTAAAGCTCTATTTTCTAGTTGTGTTTTATGAAACTGATTGTGTAAATGTGTGTTGGTCTATGCTACATGTTTCTAGCCTCCCTTGATGCTTTTTTTGTCATTTTCCTCTCAGAACAAATAGTGTTCATCCCTCTTTTTATAGTGCTATCTGCTCCCTTTTAGTTCAGTTTTCCATTATGTTATCCTTCTATCCCTAGTCCCTTTGCATTTTAGCTTAGTATTTCCCTTCCAACATTAGGAGTAGTAGTAACAGTAGTAGTAGAAATACGTAGAGGAACCGGCCTTCTCTAGAGATCTGTCTCAAGCACACAAGGTCCCACAACTTGAAGATGGTTCCATTGTTGTCTCAAACAACTCGGTTCTTCCAAATCTGAGACACAGGTGCACGTTTTGAACGACCAACAGTTTCTGGCACGCCCAATGGGAGTAGAATTGAAATCTTAAATTTTATATTGCTAAGTTCTAGTGTGTGGAATTAGTATTTCCATCCTTTGGAGGCTCTATCAAACACATCTGCTGACTCCCAACACATCCATATCTCCTTTTTTGTAGTCCTGGGTGCCTTTTATGAAAAGAGTGTATACCAGACACAGTGCTACAGTCAAAGGATATTTTGAATATCTCCAGCTTTCGCCAAGAAGCACATGCAATAGATCTTCCGTGTGTGCATCCCCATCTCCAGTGCACCACACACACTCTACTCCTCCTCACAATAGACAAGTGTGGCCTACTATGGTACTCCAACAACCTCCTCCTCCGAGGAACTTTTTCAGTTTCACTGGTGGAAGCCCGCTTAATCTTAATGCACAACATGATATGCTAGTAGCCACACTCAAGAGCATCTCATACACCATAGGAGAAAATCAAGTTACTCATGTGGAGCATATTCAAGATATAGCCAATGTATGCTCTATTTATATGGTCACTCATGATGATGTAGTTGTCAGGCTCCTTGCAACCTCATTTAAGGGTAAAGTGCTCCAATGGTACATGGGCCTAAGACATGCAGCTATTACCACCTGGTATGAGCTTGGACCAACCCTATGTAACTACTTTGAAGATAAGTCAGATCACTTATCACTGGTGGAGCAACTGACTACAACTAAGCATGCACCCAACCAGCAGATGAATGATTTCAACATCAGATTCCAGAAGACTTGGGACAAAATTCCTCAAGTGGTAAGGCCTACATCCCAGCATGCTTTCTTGTATTATTTAAGGGCTTTGAATAGTGACATTTAAGTCATGATTCAATAAATGAGAGGTAGGACTCTACCTACTACATACAACATTGCAATAAGGGTGGAAACAACCTAATTCAAGCTAGCAAGTTAGATCCTAGACCACCCGCACCCTTATTTCCAAATATGTCTCTCACGTCCCAGCCTTCTATTGCTCATGTCCCAATGCAGAGCATGCAACTAGTCACATCTACCTCATATTATCCAGTACAACAGAAATAAGATGATGAAATGAAGGCCCTGATTAGGAACTTGTCCAATAAGGTCATTTCCTTAGAAAAACAACAGGCGCAAGCCTTCAGGAATAGTTCTAATCAAGCACAAAACCAAAATATTCAGCCTTAGTGGAATCAATATGGGAATCAAAGAAATGGGTAGAACCAAAAAAATGATAGATGGCAAGCTAACATACATTTTCCCCTGTAAATCATTCCTCTTGCGTAACCTCTTCCAGTGCACAACACAAGCTAGAAACTTGTCCCAGTTCAAAATAACATTGTGTAAGAGTCAGAATGGATCTTTCCTTGCAGCATGCATCATAGTCAGTATCACTGCACTAATGTTGTGAGTGTGTAGGAATTTATGATCTAGAATGCTTCTAACTGTGAGCCTTCCATCAGCGCAAGCTGAGCGTGAGAACCAAGAAAATCTTGAATTTCCTCCTAAATCCAACTTGATATCCTTTAGCATTGAGTACTTATGTCTAGTCAATCAAGTTGCAGAGGACACAAACAGGCCACACGCTCAGGTTGTCAGATAACACAATATAAAAGAAGTGAATTTTTGAGTCTGGTGCACAGGTCACAATCCCAGTATCACAAGTCGATCCTCAAAAGTGGAAAGATGCATCTAAGGCATTCAGTAGTAAAAGTGCTCATGTACCAGCACATGAGGCTTTGCATAAATCTCCTCCTAGAAGTGTTGTGTACCTATCCTTTGGTAGGTCAAGCCTCCATGCTAGCTAAGGCTCCTACCTCTGCACCTGAGAAATAAAAAAGGGATGAGGTTGTATGATGTATCCTATAATCTACCATGAACAACCCATGCACGCTGGCACATCACTCAACCTGAGCTAAGCGCTCACCCAAAGCACGTAAAGGTACAAGGCCCCTCTTTAGAGTTGTTTGTGTAGGATGTCAACGTGTTAAAGATACAACATACATCAAAACCCTAACTAACCATAAACATTCCACAAAGCATATTCCAGATCTAGATCTTAAAGAATCATGAATTAAACAATAATCATAATGAAATCAACCATACAAGAACCAGTTACAGTCATGTTTAACACCTTTATCCAGCTAATAAACTCCATCATATTAAACACATTGAATACAGAAGCTTCTTACATCATATATAATTACCATAAGTTTATGCGTGTAACAGATCCGACAACATAACTCTACAATAACTCATACACATACACACACACTCTCTCTCTCTCTCTCCCTCTCTCTAACTACGTAGTTTAATACATATTTATAAGGGTGGGGACTTTCCCTTCACTACTTACGCACTTCCCAAAATAGGTCACATGTTGAAAATAGCCATGCGCCTTTACATTAATATGCACACATGCAAGTGCGCTAATAATAGATCTCCTACAGTTAACCGGTAGTAGTAATCCTATTATTATCCCAAACTCATGCATGGCGCTTAGTAGATGCTCATCCCAAAATATCATTTGTGTGTCACGCAAGTCTCCATCCCATTGTGTGCTGCATACGCTATCTCCAAAAATAGCCCGTAACCATGAAAATGGCTAAGTCCCCAAATCATCTTGTCCTGGCACGTGTTTCCTTCCCTATCCTTTCACGCCTTCAAATGCACCTTGTTCCTATGTGTGCAATATTTTGTGTGCCCTCTCCTTATTGTCATACTCTATCTACTCAACATTACCCCACACTAAACTACATTTCCATCCCGAAAATGAGGTTTCTGTCTTGATGTTCCCAAACAATAAAGAATAAGAATGGAAAGAATGTAAAGAATCACTGTACAAAGAATAGACTTCTATTCTGCAGCACCCTCTGCTTCAACTGGGAGGATCAACTCTGCATATTCTATTTTAATCTCAGCCTCCAATGTTTTCCAGTCATCCAAGTGTGTTTCTTGTTCTTCTCTGGAATGATCTGTGGTGATGGATTCCAACTCATCTTGGGTTATCTCTTCCTTTTCATTCTGTAGTACTAGGACAACATTGGCCATAGAAGACATCCTTCCCTCCAAAAGATCCATCTTTTGTGTTATGAGCTTTCCAATCTCATCCAAGTCTCTCCTTATGTGGGTTTTTTGTTGTTGCAAGGGCTTCACACTTTTGTCTTTACTAATGCCAATATTTCTACATGCCCTAAAGTCTAATCCTTCATTGCCTTCAGGACTTCATTATCTTCTATTATAGTCCTCGATCCTGATCACTGCTTCTGGTGCTACACATATGTTCAAAGCTTGATCTTCTTTCTTCAGCTCTTCTTGTAAAGTTTGGAGTAATGCCTCATAAGATGAAATATTTCTAACCACAGAGGCCCTTTCTCTCTCTGCTTCCTATTTAGGATCCTTTGGCACTGGCATTTGAATTGGTCCATCCTCAAGCACCAAATAAACTAATGTGTGCACATAATGCATAGCTGAAGGAAACTTCTCAGGTACCTTAGACTCCAGATGCGGTCTTGTCCTTTTAGGACATAGTCACCAATTTATTTTTCCATGTTGATGAAGGCCCACCAATTTCTTTTTCCATGCTCATGAAGGCCTCATTTTTTTTTCTCTAGATCCTTCTCTCCTTTTAGATGCACTATTTCTGTAGTTTTTACCTTGTTATCTTCAAGTAGTGCTCATAATAGTGGCAACCTTATCGATATTCCTCCATGCGCCACCTTCTGTAGATACCTTAACCAAGGCATTACTCACCTGCTCATCAGACATGAGAGTGGGATTTATAGTCATGTGCCTACTCTAAGGTGCCTTTTTCACTCTTGTCGACACACAAGACTCCTCGCATACATCAAAATATGGCTCATCCATATGAGTCTGCATGGACTAGGATAATTGTTTCCTTATGCACATAAGTGGCCATGTCTGGGTCCATCAGTTCCCACCCATATAACTCCTTCAGGTCCATTGTGCTTTGAAAATGGGTGTGGACAATTTTTCTTGTGTCCTCAGCATAGCCCATACTTGGTACAACGTATTCTCTCACTTATTCTCCTTGTTCTTGGCCCATTAGAAGCTGAGCGCATAAAGGTTTGGAGTTGGCCCCTTGACGTCCTGAGTAGTATCATGCACATGAGGTTGCTCATGCTCTGATTCTTCTACCTCCTTCACACCTTCCTCTTCATCCTTCATGTCCTCATATCTGGGATCCTCTATATCTTCTGGTTGCACTAGGGTTCCAGGCACGCTCTCTGTAGAATCCTCCACCTCCTCATTCAACTTTAGCTTTCTCCTCTTCTTCTCAGTTGCCTTTTTCTGAGGGGAGAGTCCTAGTGATCTTTGTACAAGTTGTAGAGTTCCCGTGCCTTGGGTTCTTGTTCTTCATGAATACTCTCTTAAAGCAACACTCTTCATGGATGGATTCCAAGTCCAAGTCCTCATCTCCTTCTTACGCCTGAGGTGGAGTATCTGCGTGCTCAGTCTCTACTCTGTCTATGGGCTACCTCTGGCCTCTATGATCTAAACCACCATTATCATCATGTTCTTCTTCCTCCTCTGTCTACCTCTATAGTCGTTGCAGGATTTGGAGCTGGCATGTTCTCCACTCGTATGTTTTCCCTTAGGCGGCCCTGGGAGCACGAACTCATTCTCCACATACTTTTTATTCTCCAGCTTAGGCTTAAGATGAAGGTATATGAGCGCAGCTCCACTGTCCCCAATAGCCAAGCTTACAGGATTCATACTTATGACGTTTGAGATGAGCCTCCCAATGTAGGCAGTCTGGCCTGTATATACATATGTCTTCTTGAGGGTGTGGTAGTCACAGTCTACCTTATCTGCGTTGAATTTCATATGGTGCACATCAGTAAATCTATGAACTGAGGCTTGTAAGTAACGTGTTGTGAAGGCATAGGGAATTTTTCACTATGGGCTCCATGCCCCATCCCTCATAGCAAAAACCAATGCATAAGTTTTAGTACACTGCAAATTGTACTGCCTTTCCCACTACTAAAGGTATCTCCTTGGGAATGCACCACTCCTCAAATGCTATGTGAAGTCAGTCATACCACATCTCCGCCCTTGGCTTAAATGGCCCACTCATTGATCCTTCACATAAATATTTTTCAAACCTCTCCGTGAGGGACTTCTTTTCCAAGGGTTACTCCTAGATCTTATTCTTTGGCCCATCAGGCACTCTAATTTCTAAAAATACAAGAGAAAGAGGATTGCGCCAAAACTTATCTTTTCTCCAGTGCATGCTTCCTTCATAATGGTTTCTACAATATAGCCTGTCAAGTTGTATATTACTCCCTGAGACATTTTATTTGTAATGTGAAGCCATGTGGTGTTTACCTGCGACTATCTCTCTTGGTCATTCAACTTGGTTAGTAGATGCACAGATGTCTGCACCACAGGAAACTTCTTCAGTTTATTAATTTCCATTCCACGTGGACCCTTGGTATACCCCAAATCCTTTTCTTTTTCTATGACCGTTTCTTTATCAATCAGATCACTAACAAGGTCTACCCCTGTGCCCTTCAATCCTGTTAGTGTCGAAACCAGGGCTGATATGATCATAACCCTCTGTCTGGTGAAATAAAATAAGTCCTCATGGACTCTACTCATCAGCCATTGGTAAAAGGGTTCCTATTTTCCAAAATATGGGAGCTCATACAACTGGTAAACTCCTACCTTCTTCATTAATTTATCCCCAGTGTCATCATACACTGGCATATCCTCCACCGTGCACTTGTTAGTCTTCTTATTTGGTAACGCGTTTAACTCTCCCTTGTTGTCATAGGTATGATGGTTGTAGTCACTTATTTTACATCTGTAGATGTGGTAATCCCACTCTTGTCTGACTATTACTCCCTCTGAGTATTGCATCTCTAAAAAATTACTCTCATGAGAAATTTCAACTTCATCTTCCACCTTCTTCTTTCCTTTCGTTCCTACTACAGGTGCTTTCTTTGGTGTCATCATAAAAATTCTACCTTTTGCTATCATGTTACGAGAAAACTCAAACCCTAGCTCAAATCTACGTGCCCTAGCTTGAAACCATGTGCCCTAGCTCCTTCTCAATGCTTCTACTTCATTCAAACCCTTCACCAATGGGGACGCAAGCCTCTTCTACGCAATAGTCTTCTCTCCACGTCTTGTTTCAAAAATCTTCGAACCTCAACACAATTTTCTCAACTCGATCACACTTAGCTCACTCAATTACTTTTGATTACAAAGGTAAAAATGAAGCCACATCACATCCTTATATAGATTCTCAAAAATTAAGTGTATTTATTTCTCCTTCATCTACCAACAATCCTCTCATATCTGTGTGGTACATCTTTTTACCCCAGCTATAACCTTCTAGCATGCCTTTCTACGTTTTTGAAACAAAGTTATCTTCATTGCGCTTCCATATGCCTCGATTACCTCGCCACTGCGCCTTCCCTTGGTAGTCTCCATGGTCACTGCTTATGTCGTGTTATATTGTTCCCTCATTTATCTTCATCTATGGTCATATTTTTAGAGCAATCTCCTTTCTAACAGCTCATTTCCACACTTTACTAGCACTTGTAACAATTTGTTCTTATACATACCTAGTTTTGAATAACAAATAACAACCACCACCCCACACCAATAGTATGTGTAGTCCTCTACACATAAAAATACTTCAAATGGTAAGTAGCTTCCAACGTGTAAACGTTCTTATTTCATAAACACCAAACTAAATTGACAAAGCATAGCTATGAAGAAGTAAATACATTAAAATAAATACAGAAAGGAAAACCTATTCTAATCGGCAATACTACCTTATTACAAACACCAAGAAGATTTATTTATGGTAGGGCTTCAGCCTACTCCTATTGAAGTAACTGAGGTAACTGTATTCCGTCAAATGCCTCTAACTGACAAGCACATGATTGAATTATTTGAGTGATAACATACGGTCCTAACCAATGCACTTTGAGCTTGCTTGGATGGCACAGAAACTTAGAATCATAAAGAAGCACCATTTGTCCAATCTCAAGCTTTTTGTCCCTGATGTGCATGTCATGCCATGCTTTCTACCTTGCCTTTTCCTTCTTTTTATTCCAACGTGCTATGGCGTGCCTCTCATCCAATTTTATTAACTTGTCAATTCTTTCTTCTAATGCTTGCTCATTTTCTAGACCTCCAGTGCATGCAATACACAAAGATGTTAACATGAATTCCATAGGAAGAACTGCTTCTACGCCAAACACCAACTGAAAGGTTGTGGCCTTGTTCAACCTCTTATATGTTGTTCTATACACCCAAAGCACAACATAAAATTTATCATCCCAATATTTCCTTCCCACATCACATATTTTTGTCAATGTCTGGCTAAAAATCTTGTTGAAGGCCTAAGAAATCCCATTTTCCTGAGGATGATAGGGTGTAGTCTTATGGTGCACAATCATAAATTCACCCAGTAGTATCTTGATTGTCTCTTTCAAAAAATGTGTACCCCTATCACTTGTCAAGCTTAGTGGGCATCCATACCTCCTAAACAAAATTCCCATAAGAACCTAGCTATTGTAGCTACTGTACAATCTTTGGTAGGTGCTACTTTTACCCACCTTGTAAGATAATATGTGCAAGTGATAATGTAGCGCGATCCAGTTTTATTGGTGGCTGGAAAAATAGGACCCACAAAGTCTATAGCCCATTTCTCAAACAAATTTACACTAGGAATAGGTCTTAAGGGTATTTTATCTCTTTGCCCAGGTTTACCAATGCATTGACAGTGATCAAATGCCTTACAATATGCTTTACAATCTTTGTAAAGGGTCTCCCACCATAATCTAACAAGTAGCATCTTACACGCAGTGACATCACCTGCATAGTGCCCACCTACAATATCACCATGAGCCTCTTCCATGATATCTGTGCATTCGTGCTCTAGTACACACCAGCACAATACTTCATCTCAGCCTAACTTGTATAGGTCACCACTGATCAACATAAAAGGTTTCGCGTGAATTGTAAGTTGTTTCTTCTCTAAGGCTTTCATTCCTTCTAGCACCATACATGTACGTAAAAAGACAGTAATTTCCTCCAATTCCGAAAGCATACGTTATAACCTGTAAAACTGTGCATCTGGCATTGTATCTTCAATTGTCTACGTGCACATCCTCCCCTAACTGAATTATTAATAAATGGTCTTGGCCATAATTACTTTTACCTATTTTTACCACAACTGTGAAATCAAATTCTTAGAATAAGAGTACCCATCAACATATGCACCCATGTAAAACAAGATTATTTACCAAGTATTTTAATACCATGTGATCGGTGTAAAATATAAATGGTGTTGCTAGCAGGTATTGTCAAAATTTATATAGCACATAGATCATTGATAAGTCTTCGCACTTTGTTGTTGTATAATTCTGCTCTACAGGAGTCAACTTTCTACTAGCAAAATAAATAGGATGATCTATAATACCTTCTCCAATCTGAGCTAACACTGTGCCAATGGTCATGCCATAGGCGTCCACATGTACATGAAATGGGTGGTTCCATGAGGGAAAACATAGAATAGGCACTGTAATAAGTCTCTCCTTTAATGCCTCAAATGCGCGTTGTTGTGATTCTCCCCAATAGAATGTCCCTTTTCCTTTTAGTAACTCTTCTAAGGGTGCGGAAATATTTGCATATCCTTTGATAAAATTTCTATAATACCCAGTGTGACCCAATAATCTGCACACCTCACTCTTATTAGTAGGCTCTTTCAGGCCTAAAATAATCGCAACCTTAGTTGGATCCACTAACAAACCTTCCTTACAGATGATGTGCCCTAGCAAAGTGTGGAAAGGTGTAGCTAATATGCACTTCTTGTTGTTTAAAGAGGTGTTTAATTATCTACATATTTCTAACATTAAGCCCAAATTGTCACAGTGATCCTTAAGAAGTCCATACACCATCCACTCATCCAAGTAAACTTATAGTGAATAAAATCCTAGAATGTTTGAATAGTTATGTGCAAAAATATAGTAGGCACTTTTTTTAGACAAAAGGGCATCATAGTATATGCAAAACTTCCCCTTTCAGTTTTGAAAGTTGTTTTCTCTTGATCCTCCTGTGTAATTTTGACCTGATGATACCCAGAGAATCCATATGTAAAAGAATAGATTTCACGCCCTACAACACCTTCGAATATCTCCTTTGTGAAAGGTGTAGGAAAGGGATCAATCACACATGCAACATTCAATTCTCTGTAATCCACACAAATCCTAATCCGGCCATCTTTCTTTATACTGATAACCATGGGACTAACCCACTTTGATTCTTCTAAGAGCTTAATGATGCCATATTTCAACATTTTGTCAATTTCTTCCTTAACTTTTACACACAAATTAGGGTTCATCTTGTAAGATCGCTTCCTGACCAGGCACACTCCTTCCTTTAGCTTAATCCTCATATCTCCTAATGACTCATGTACTCCTTTTAACTCATGGTAGCCCCTAGGAAATAAGTCCTGAAAATCACTTAGTAACTCAATGATTTTTGCCACTTCAAAGTTGGACCAATAATCCCCAATTATTGCCTCCTTAACTTCAACATCGGTGCCAATATTCACTTTCTTTGTCTTCATAGGTTTATAATAGGCATGCACGTTGTTATCCACACTATCCAACACCTCACGTCGTACCTATTGAATTATCAATATCCCTATTTTCTACTTCTTCATCATCCACTAGGTAGACCATCTTACCCTTTTCCTTCTCAAAGAAAGCGTGCTTAAGTAGCATGGCATTTGTCTCTTCTATTTCATCAAAATGAGCTCCTAAGTCTGCCTCACCAAGTAGCTCCTGAACGAGTTCCTCATCTTTTACACTGTCTCCCATAGTTAAGCACTTCATAACCGTTAATGTCTATGCCACTGGAGGTTTAGTGGAGAAGTAGTCAAAAGTATGGATTATTCAGGAAATCAAATCCTACCAATTTCCATTCTCCCTATGTAGTTCCACATAAACATACCAAGCACTTATGCACCCCTAGGGATGGTGGTAAAGCTTCCTACCCCTCTGTCCAGAGTCTCTCACACTACTGAACATGGTGTTAAATAGGTTGATTACCATGATATGTGCATCTTTGAGTAGGTGTGTTGCTCCTAGAAAACTGATTTGTTAGAGCAATCCTGACTTCATTCCATTCTACAAGATTATCCCTTTAAACCACCCACTAGTGTGTTGTTGTCCCGTGTAGGGTATATGCTAACATATTCCTAGATATTCTTTCACCCTTATCATCTGAAGGTCTTGATATTCTTCTAAACAAGTTCTTAATGGTTTCCATTAGGTTTTCTTGTGAAAGTACTATTGTAACTTATAAGTTTTGACTAGTGGAACAGTTCAAAAGAACTTGGATACGTAGACAATTTTCGAACTCCGTAATCAACCCTTTTGTAAAGTTTCATTCTTATTGCATTATTTTAAGTTGATTTTAACGGGGTAAAAATTAAATGGTAATTTGATAAGCCTACAAGGGTCCGAAGATCAAGTAGATAAAATTTTTGATCTGTTTTCAGATCAATTTTGGTATCAGAGATGGTTTTGCAGAAATGGATCCATACCTCTTCTTCCAATTTCTAGTTATGCTTTCCTTATTAGGAACCATGGTTCTAGTGATGGTCACTCGACATCGAGAACATGATCGCTAGATTGGGGAGTTAAAAACCCACCTGGGTATTGTTCGAGAGTGTCAACGTAAGCAGTAACAACACATCGTAGAGTTGAAAAGAAGCTTAGATGCTCCACTTAGGAATGTGGCTGAAGCCAGTCATCTTTGTAAGTGTTGCTTGGAGAGGTAACCTTCACTAGACTTGGTCATGTGTCATCATTTTGGCAAAGGGCATGATACCGAGTGATGCTAGGATTTTTACCCAAAGAGGAGGCCTAAGTGGATGTAAAGGAAGGGCAAGGCTATTGTTGGGACCCAACACTAGCCAGTCAGTGGCACCATTAGCATGGGGAGCACCAGTGGAACGTCTAGACATTATACTATGACATGTGAGTGCCTTGAGATAGTGGATTCTAGTGGTTACCTGAGGATAGTTATTCACCCTTATTTTCGATTGGACTATCAGAGTAGGGTACATAACTGTCGATGTGGTGTGCCGACTAGGACTACCCATAACACCACTTCCTTGTACCAAGATAGTTGGTACAAAATATGGTACTCTGCATGGAGTTTCTACCAGCTATTGCATTCTGAGCTTCATAGTTGGGAGATGACTTTCTAAAAATATCACTCTCGACATCATCCCTTTGGAGATGGATGAAATGGTATTAGGAAATTTCTACCTGACTACTCGTCAAGGTTATATGACTGATGATAAGAGCGGAGTGGAGATTCACATTGGGCACAGCTGGAGGATCGAGTTCATAATGGGTCATTTTGTTCATCTTGCACAAGGTGAAGACAGTGAGACTTCAAGACTCGTATATACCCAGGGATCAAGCAAATCCTAGTGTAGAGTCGAGCTCATATGTCCCTGCTAATCATCCAGATCCTGACACTGAGGTTGCGTACATTCCAGCAGACCATGAGGATCCATATTTAGAGGAGAGAGATCCCAAGGATCCACAGGAAACCTATTGAGGTATCCTAGATAGACACCAAGGATTCTACATTTGGTAAGAAATCTAAGGTGCAAATAAAGTTGACTTTTTCAGCTATTGTATTGGTTTTTCTGAGAATTATTTATTACTCTTGTTATAATAAAACCATAAACTATTGTGTTAGGTAGAATGTATTGGTAAGACCCCTTTGAGGGTAATTTTTGTATACATCTAACCAGACAGGGCACATTAGTTAAAGACCCAATTCTAGGAAATGTTTGTACTCTGTTATACTTACATTAGTAAGACCCCCAAAGGGAAATTATTTCGGTGATTTTCTAACACCATAAGATGCAATATATTTTCCTTGTTGAGTTATTGGTCTAGAAGGGAGGAGGAAAATGAAGTCAATCCACATTGTGATGTAGTAGAGAAGACCAAGTACCTAAGCCACCAAGTAGGAGAGATTTCGCGACAGGTTTACCATGTGAAATTAATTTTCCTATAAAATTGGTAACTAAGCTTATTGTACAAGACTCCAAAAATGGAGCATATTTACAACTAGTTTTACAAGATGTATTAGGAAATATGTTCCTTACTTTTATGTTTGAAAGTTGTATAAAGACCCTTTTAAGGACACATATCTCCTAATCAAATGTTTGAGTGACCATAACAGTTGCATACTCATATCTATGAGTTTAGAGATTTTTCTAGCCATTTTTGCAGACAAGAGCTCATAGGTGTCAACTCGGAACTTCATTCTATGTAGAGGCATTGTGACCATGCAACAAAATGGTAGCTGCTAAAATCACCATTGGCATTGACATCAGGTCGGAACTTCATTCTGTGGAGAAGATGTCATGGGCATCCGTTAGCAAAATGGTACCTAATATTACCAGAGTTTTGTCAAGAAGAGAAGCTCTCAAAGGATGCCAACTTGGAACATTATTTGGTGATAAAGCATTCTGTGGACGACCGCATATTTGAATGGTAGTTGATCAAACAAAAGGAGGTCTCAAACTTAGCACTGTCATAGCGGAGGCATTAAGATCTACAAAATCAGACTTAGCACTACACTATAGAGGCGTTGAGGTCTGTAAGAGACTTAGCACTACATAGCAGAGGCATTGAGGTCTATAAAAGACTTAGCATTACATTGCAGAGGTGTTGAGGTCTGAAAGAGACTTAGCACTGCACAATGGAGGTGTTGACGTCTAAAAAGGGATAAGTCATTGTCCATTTTCAACATCGGATCAATCATAGCTCTAAGTAACATGGATTTCCTTCAAACCAGTTTAGATTATGTGGAATTAACTCGGAGCTAGGAGATGTGTTATAGAGTAAAAGAAGATCCTTTTTGTTAGATATCTAGAATCTTAGCACTACACATAGTAGGAGTGTTGAGGTCTGTAAGAGACTTATCACTATACAGCGGAGGCGTGGAGGTATTCTTTGGATATCAGAGTGGCGCAACGGAATTGTCATGGGCCCATAAACCCAAGTCCCATGATCATAACCAAGTTTTCAAAGTGAGGAGGTTGTAGTGAAAGATACCAAAGGGTCTACTACTACAGCACTTCCGAGTATATTTTCCATATTCAGGACAAGATGGTAAAATGTTCCAATATAAAGCTTTTTGGGACAAAAAACCTTTCTCAGTGGGGAGGTGTGATTAAGGGATCATTTTTGATATCAAAAGTTCCCTAAACATCCCTAAATTGTGTCAGTGCAGAAGATGACTCTGAGAGCTTTCCGATGATTTTTTTGAACCTCGAAAACATTGGGAGTCTAGCATGTGCAAATGGTGTTTGGTCAAAGATTGGTCAACAAATAGTCAATGTTGGTCAACTATGAAAAATGAATGATTTTTAAATCATTTTAATTCATCACCATTACATAGAGATCTCTAACACCTTTCTGATGCATTTTGAACAGACTAAATCCGAGTCCTTATGTGAAAGTTATGACCACTCAAAGTTCAGTCAATTGGTGGTCAACGAGTAGAGGACACACCAAGTAGATGAATAATATGGTGACAGTTATATTTTAACACTAGTAGAGATGCACGTGGATTTCGTGGCACATGGAATGTGGGTTTATGATTTACCCACTAAAAAAGGTTTAGAATCATTTTTCAAAAAAGGCTTTAACAAAGACCACTAAACATTATCCTTCCCACCTAATGTGGGATATTGGGGGCCCACTTTTAATACATCCACATCACGTGGAATTTGGAGGGTTATGTGGGATTTAACCCACTTAGAAATATATGCCACCCTAATATGGGATTTAGCCCATTTTTCATGTTACGGGTTAAGGCTAATTATAGCCTAAGGATAATTTTTAAATGCATTATTTTAGGGCCTCATTTGGGTATAAATAGGGGACCCATTTCTTTGTAAACACAAACAACTTGGAAGCTCAAAGCAAGAGCTTGAGGAATATTTCCCGAGCAAGTGGAGGAGTGTTTATATTGATAAGACCTATATTTTTAGGCTTATTATAAAGTTGTGAAGACCTATTTATTAAATAGGCATTATTATGACTAGGAGTTTTTAATACTACCTAGTCGGCCCATAGTGCCCACACCAAATTATTGTGAAGCTTGGAGTATCGATCAGAGAGCCATAGGGTGTTACGAAGCATCTGGAAGGCTGATTGAGATCCGGAGGATTCCGAATAGTGGAACTAGGTACACAAAGTTTTCTGAATACGCCAGGAAGGAGGAATTCGGGTGCTATCTTTCACCCTTATTGTCTGAAGGTCTGGATATTCTTCTAAGAAAGTTATTAATAGTTTCCATTAGGTTTTCTTTTGAAAGTACTATTGTAACTTACAAGTTTTGACTAGTGGAATGGTTCGAAAGAACCCAGAGACGTAGGCAATTTTTGAACTCCATAATCAACCCTTTTGCAAGAGTTTCATTCTTATTGCATTATTTTAAGTTGATTTTAACTGGGTAAAAATGAAACGGTAATTTGACAAGCCTACAAGGGTTCAAAGATCAAGTAGATAAAAATTTTGATCTATTTTTAGATCAATAGTGCCCTTCTAAAAGGTGTGATCAAACCTCCAATAAACCACTGTGTATGCTAACTTGCATGAATATCATAAGAAAGCTTAGACAACAGAGTTTTGAAATGGGCATCATACTCCCTAACACTCTCAATAGTGCCATGCTTAATATCATTGAGCACGCTTATACTCTTATTATCAAACTCAGGGATATGAAACTCCTTAAGGAAAGCATCCTTTAATGCTACATAATCTACGCAAGTCTGATCAGGATCAAACTTCATGTACCAGCTATGTGCATATCCCTATAACGTAGTGGAATATTGACTTGCCTTACGCTCAGAAGTCGTGATCCCTTTTTCACACCATAGTATCTCATACATGTGTACATGTTCAGCAATATCCTCTATGCCCGTATACTCTGTAAGAAAAAGGGACATCTCCATGTAAATATTTTGGGGTTGGTACGGACCCTGCCCACCTAATCAAGAACCTCCTGTGTTACCTCTACCTCCAGAACCCACCAGATCCACCAGGACTAGAGCCACCGATACCACCTGATCCTCCACCTGTATCTAGAAGGCGAACCAAAATATGTACTTCCATGTGTCCCAACAATAGTATTAAACTGAAATCCTACAGTCTGCATGGTGGTACTACTCCCAGAAGTGAGTCCAAAATTTTGTGCACTAGAATTTTGTGTGGATGATGTGCCTAAAAAGGTACCTCCAAACAACAAAGAAGATGTTTTCCCTACCATAGATGTACTTGTTATGTGAATTACTCCTACTTCCCTACTACCCAAACTAGTGCGCTAACTACTAGATGTATTGGATACTTGAAAAACCAAGCACAAGGGATATTTTTCCAGGTAGAACCAGATGCATGCCCATGGCACATGTCGTTTTTACTTGCACATTTCCATGTGAGGCTAAGGAGGATTCCCTGTCATGCTTGCCAAAATGGGGGAGTTCTAGATGCTTCGGATTCACACCTCCTGCGTGAGCTTAAAATCCTTCATGAGCCATCTCTCTCTGCAATGTCATCCACTCTGCAACATCACGTTGCTTCTCTATCTCCCTCTCGCGTGCCTCATTATATTTAAGTCGTCTTTCTTCTCTCTGTCGCTAGGTCTACCATCTTTCAAAAAACCTAATCTTGCCCCCGCACGTGGTGGGGTTTAGCTAGCCATAGGTTTTTCTTCCAAGTTCAGGGTTACAATCAAGATCTTGATCACCAATGGAATGTCTTACAAGTAAGATCCCCTGGGATATCATAAAACTGGAACTCAACTACCTCTGGGTAAGAATAAGTGTAAATTGAGAACTCTAAGATATAAATATTCAAAACACCACAGAACCAAGTATCTACAGTGCGTGTCCAAATCAGATTAGCATTATAAAGGGCCTGAAATTCTTCATGCATCTAGATAAGTGTCTGATACCTCCAGTTCTGTTTAGATGCATAAGCAACCAGCCACTCGTACAACTCGACTACAAAGATAGCAAAGAATATCTCATATAAATAGTCATACAGATTTTGTTCTACCCACACACATGCGTCAAACTCAGATCCAGTGTTGAACCTCCATGCATACTCTTCTTCTAGATCTTTTATCCACTCCTCAACACTTGCTAGGGTCAAGCGGTATGTCTTCATCATGAACCATCTTGAAAACAGTTGAAGAGAGGTCCCATAAACGGAACTAATGATGCAACCTAGAATCTACCACGAACAACCCAGGCATGTTGGCACATCACTCAGCCTAATATTAGCGGTCACCTAAAGCACTCAAAGGTACTAGGACCCTCTTTATATTTTCTTGTGTAGGATATCAATGTGTTGAAGATACAACATACAAAAAAACCCTAACTAACCATAAACATTCCACAGAGCATATTCCAAATCTAGATATTAAATAATCATGAAATAAACAATAATCATAATGAAATCAACCATACAATAACAATTTATAGTCATGTTTAACACCTTTATCCAGCTAATACACTCCACCATATTAAACATAGTAAATATAGAAGCTTCTTACATCATATATCATTACCATAAGTTAATGCGCATAACAGATCCAACAGCATAACTCTACAATAACTCATACACAGTGTCTCTCTCCCTCTCTCTAACTAGACAATTCAATGAATATTTATAAGGGTGGAGACTTTCCCTTCACCACTTACGCACTTCCCAAAATAGGTCGCATGTTGAAAATAGCCATGCACATTTATAGTAATATGCACACATGTAAGTGCGCTAATAATAGATATCCTATAGTTAACTGGCAGTAGTAATCCTATTATTATCCCTAACTCATGCATGGCGCTTAGTAGATGCTCATCCCAAAATAGCATTTGTGTGTCACGTAAATCTCCATCCCATTGTGTTCTTCATATGTTATCTCCAAAAATAGCCCCTAACCATGAAAATGGATAAGTCTACAAATCAGTTTGTCTTGGCGCGTGTTTCCTATCATATCCTTCTGCACCTTCAAATGTGCCTTATTCCTACACACGAATCTTTTGTGTGCCCTCTCGTTAGTGTCCTCATCTCTTCTCAACATTGTACCACAAATTCTCAAGTCAATGGGTCTTCTATTTAGCATTGTGGACCAAATGAAGAAGATAAATATAAATGTCACAATGTGGGATGCCACGACCATTCCATCTTAGCGTGACTTATTGCATGAAGCTCTGACTCAACTTCTATGTACTTATCAAGCTATCCAGAATCCACACGCTTCCGTTAATATCTGATAAGAAGAGGAGAAGTAAGTAAAGTTTTCAAAATCCCACCCTTTTATATGTCTTTCATCATAAGCAAACATCTTGTACACAATTGTATGATTAACTCAGGTGCTAGTACTTCTGTCATACCTAAGAAAATTACTGATGTCTTAGGTCTTAAGTATATCCCCTTCACAAAAGTGTTCTTCCAACTTGATGCTTTGATTATCATCACCTTAGGAATCATAAAGGATATTGAGTTAACCATCCATGCATGTCCAAGTCTTAAAATAAGTCAAGATGGGTCAATCATTGATCTACTCCCTTTGTTTTCCCTTTGTCTATCAAGAGATTTTAATGCTAAGGTGGGTGGTTTCTTGTCTTCTAACTGGTCTCATATGTTACTCAAGACAATATATGGTACTTGATTTACCATGCAAGCTGAACCAATATTTTCCTATCATGTAGAGCTATATGACCCAACCCCTCTCCAGGCCAACTGCCTAATCCAAGAAAAACAAGTTTGGTTCTTTGACAAGAATTCTCTCGCGCCTCCTATTCCTGACTTATTGTTGGATGAATGGGCGGAAAGGCACCATAAATTTGATCCATATGCCGAGGAGCTTGAAGATTATGAAAATGGGCTTGGAACACAACACATCCTTTAAGAAGAAGTTATGCTTCCACGCGCGCTCAAGAAAGATCAATCACATCCTGGTCTATGGAAGTTATACTTTGATGGTTCCAGAAGCATAAATGGTGCAAGCATAGGATTTGTTCTCATTTCTCCTAAGGATGATAAGTTCTTCTTTGTGCATAGGTATCAGTTCATATGCTCCAACAATGTGGAAAAATATGAAGCGTTGGTGCATGACCTTCTCATTGCAAAAAAGAAATGGATTAAGTGGCTACAAATATTTGGGGACATAGAATTAATCATCGATCAGGTCACCAACAAGTGCATGACCAAGAATAATCTTCTCAAAGCTTATAAACATATAGTTTGGGACCTCATTAAGAGATTTGATTCTCTTAATCTATAGGTGGTGCCACGCATATTAAACAAATAAGCTGTTCAGATGGCCATGTTGGGTTAGCAGTTCTCTCCTGCTAAGGACTTTGTCAAAGGAAACATGTAGAATATCAAGATGGTGATTCAGCCATCTATTCCAAACAACACTAGCTAGCAAGTGTTTGACAGTGATGCGCAAATCATCCAATTCATTTAAGATGAAGTTGAGTTCTCATCAGCATGCAAGATGACTTGCATGATAGATATGGTGACCAAGTAATTCAGTTGAAGACAAACAAGTTTCCTAAAGGGCTGGTCACCTTAGAGAAAATGTTTATCCCTGATGATGAGTTCAAGGGTGAAGAAAAGTATATGTGTGCGGTGCAAGAAGACTGTATTCTAGTCAGAATTGTGTATGGAAAAGATTTGTTTCTCAATAAAAATTATGTGCATGATGAAAAAACATGCCTTTATCTCTCTCTATCATAAATATAGTGACATTTTTTCATGGAAGTATGAAGACCTCAAAGGTTTTGATCCAAATATTTCTCAACACTCCATCAATCTTGATCATGGCATCAAGACTGTCAGAAAAAAATAGAGACCACTTAATCCAAAGATATAGCCCCTCATGAGGAAAGAGTTGTCTAAACTCATTGAACTGAAGATTACTTTTCCCATCAAGTACTCTACCTAGGTTACGAATCTAGTTATGGTGCACAAAAATAATGGTGAAATCAGAATTTGCATCGATTTCAGAGATTTAAACAAGGCATCCATCAAGGATTGTTATCCTTTGCCTTCTATGGAGCATATTCTACAGAAAGTGGCTAGTGCATAGAGATTCTCCATGCTAGATGGGTATTCCAGCTTCAATCAGTTTCTATTCAAGGAAGAGGATCAATACAATACAATGTTTACAACCAAATGGGGGACATATGCATATCAAAAGATTCCCTTTGTTATTTCAAATGTAGGAAAAACATTTTAGCATGCCATGGATATTACATTCAAAGGTTACATAAATGAAATCATCTTGGTTTATCTAGATGACATCACAAGCTGCTCAAAAAGAGCACAAAACATATGGCGCACCTGAAGAAAGTCTTTTAGAGGTGCATAAAATATGGGGTATCTCTTAACCCCAAGAAGTGTAATTTTGCAGTGGTGCAAGGAAAGCTTCTGGGACATGTGTTTTTTTTGGATGGCATCATAATCGACCCTAAGCACGTCTCTACTATCTTGGCCCTTTCCCTATCGATGCATAAGAAATCCCTATAATCCTTCCTTGGAAAAATCAATTTCATTAGGCACTTCATTCCTAACTTTATAGGACTGGTTCGGCCTATCACCCTGATGCTCAAAAAGGATATAGCTTTCATATGGACAACAGAAGGAAAGGAAATCTTCAAAAAGATCAAGTAAGAGATTAGTTGCTCACCAACACTCATCAACCCAGACTACTCAAAGGACTTCATCCTTTATGCCTATGGTGCTGATACAAGTGTTGTTATTTTCATAACACAAGAAAATGAGAAAGGAATTGAACAACCAGTGGCTTTCTTTAGTCAAACCCTGAAGGATTACGAGTTGAAATATAGTCACATGGAAAAATAGGTCTTCGCCATCATGCACGCAATCAAAAAATTCAATAGTATGCTCACCACAAATCATATAAAGGTGTTGATTTCACACTCTAGCATCAGAGACTTCATCATGGGAGAAGAAATTGACAAAAATAGAGTGCGATGGGGTAACCAGAATCATAGAGCATGTTGTGACTATCAAATCCACCAAGCTGGTAAGAGGTAGCATGCTCTATAAATAGATTGTTGAGGATGCATAGAATGGACCTGAGACTTTATTATTTCTAGATGAAGGTCTCCCGCACGTAGAACTTGAATAGAATGTGGATCCTGATGTGCACAACTAGATGAAGGATGTGGTCACATTCCTTTCCAAGGGCATATACCCTCAAATAAAAACCATTTGATATTTTCCATATGTTTTTATTGATGGACTTCTCTTCAAGAAGAATCTTGATGGTGTGTTGTTAATATGCATTGACAATGCGTAAACTAAAAAAGTGTTTAGCAAAATTTCATGATGGATTCTCTGGTGCACACTTCTCTGCCAAGACTACAGCAATGAAGATCATAATGGTAGGACTCTTTTTTCCTACCCTGTTCACAAAACACACACAAGTGGGTCATGAAATACAAAGAATGCACCTTCTTTGCAAGAAAGAAGAAATTTAAAGAACTTCCCATCTGACCAATCCAAGCGGATCAGCCTTTTACACAATGGGGTATTGACTTCATAGGCATGATCAACCAACTTCAAGTGCTAGACATAAGTGTTTGCTAACAGCTACGGACTACTTCACCTGATGGACAAAAGTTGTCATGCTCAAGGAATCAACTGAGTTAGTCATCCTTGACTTTCTTGAAGGTATAGTCATAAGGTTTGGCGTTCCTGAAACTATTATCTCTAATAATGCAAAATCCTTCATTGGCACTAGAATCACTGGTTGGGCACTGAGCCTTGGCATATATTTGAATACTTCTTCCATGTATTACCCTCAAGGTAATGGTTTGGTAGACTCAACAAAAAAGAACCTAATTAGGATTATGAAATGCACAATGAATATTAGCCAAAGACAGTGGCATATAAAGGTCTTGCGCGTGCTCTGGGCAGACAGAATTACAGTGAAAAAATCAATAGAAACTTCACCTTACAAGCTTGTATATGGAAAAGAGGCTACAATTCCTTTGACACTAGATTTGAACTCTTTAGTGCTTTTCCAGCAGCTAGAATTTGAAGACACATACCAGAGAGAAAGTAGAATGGTAGAGTTGGTTAGTCTTAAAGAATCAAGGAACTCTACCATGATAAAGCTAGAACAACATCAGTGAGCAATGAAGAAGTGGTTTGATAAAAATGCTACGCCTCAAGATTTCAAAGTTGGGGACTTAGTCTTAAAATGGGATGTTGACAGAGCTAAACTAGGGTGCCATTAAAATTTTTATGAACTTTGGAGTGGCTCGTACAGTATCATTTCATGCAAAGAGGCTAACTCTTTCAAGTTATCTCATCTTGATGGAGGCGTGCTACCAATCCCAATCAATGGGATTTATCTTAAACCCTTTCATTAAGTATGGTGCATCGTCTTCTATACACTAGATTAGTTTCAATTCCTCCAAGTGTATTATGTGCACATTGTTTGTTTGTACATAGTTCTTTCTTGTCGTGTGCTTCGGCACATGCTCTTTTGTTACTTCCAGGATGACAGTTATCTTCCAGCAATTTTGTAGGATTTAGAATAGAGTTCAGAATATGTTTCAAAGTGACTTCAAGGATAGTTCTTCAAGCTTAAAGACTTCATGATTACATAGCAGACTCCATGCCCAATCAATTCTACATGCTACTAATCTTCTTCATCTAGCAGGCAGATGGCCCTAAAAGTCACCAAACTGTTATCCACAATAAATCTCCTTATTATTAGATAATCATATCCCCATTCTAGCTCTATGATATTACTTATAGGTTGCATGCACTTCACTAACTTTAGTTGGCACATTCACATGGTTGCAGTTTCCCCATTCACCCCGCACACTCCTTCCTTTTCATGATTTCTTCCTTTCTTTTCCTTTTCTTGTTCCTCTTTATTCCATCTTCCCCTTTTACACACTCTCTACACTTCCACCTTCCTCTCAATGTTGCATTCACCTTTTGCGTGTACCTTGGCCTTGCTTCCAAAAATCGGCTAAGGCCTTGGCCCTCTCACGCACCCTCTCCTCACACATCCTACACATTATTTTGTAATTTTTGTTCCTCTCCCATATGTTTCTTCCTCATCAGTTTATCCCATTTCCTCCATGCATGATGTAATTACATGCACCTTTCCTTCTGTTCTTTCTCCTGTGCTTCATTATTCTACACACATACCTTTGTGCCCTCCTCTGCACCATTGTGTGCCACATCATCCTCTAACACACTTAAATGTGCCACACGCAACCAATCAAACCACACCAATTGGGTGTCAAATCTTTATAGCAAATAAATGAATGACATGTGGCAGAAATGAGAAAAAAAATTTACAAAGTCAGTCGTCCTTTCAATCAATCAATGTGCACCATGTGTCTTACATGCCCAGGTGGCTCTAAAAATCTTCTAACAATCAGTTCTTTTACTGTAGAGCTCTAATTGGCATGCGCCTAGTATCAATCAATAGTTGTTGATGTATGCTACAATGTTATATATTCAAATTCAAATTTTGGTGGATTTGGTAGGTAAGGAATGGGAAAATGTTTTTTTGGGCATTGATGAGTAGATCTGATTGCTCCAATCCCTCGATTAGATGTGATATTTCTTCCTTCCTTCTCCAACATGCCAAATAGACATGGGGAAGCACATTTAACATATTTACAGGTGGATTTTTAGGAATTTAATGCTTCTTGTTGGTGTTTGTATTTCAAAATTGGATTTCCCTCCTCCTTTTCTTCTTCCATCACTTCATCTATAAATGTAAGATTTTATCTCATTGTTAATGTTTCACACTTTGTATCCTTACACATTTTGCTAAGGACTTCATATTTATGTATTTTAGGTCATAGACCTTTAGATCTGGCTCATGCATGTGGATATCAACCTTTTTTCCATTGTAAAAGTTATGTGCATTTCTAGAAGTAATAAAAGCATTGTTTTGTGACTATTATCTGTACTAACGTGTTTTTATCCCTTCTTCTTGCCTTCCTTTTGCATTGTGTGTCTATTGTGTCACTTTACGTCCCTTACAGCTCCATTTTATGGTTGTGTTTCATGGAAATGATTATGTAAATGCGTGTTGTTCTATGCTACACATGTCTAGCCTCCCTTGATGATTTTCTTGTCATTTCCACTCAGAATAGATAGCGTTCATCCCTCTTTTTATGGTGATATCACCTCCCTTTTAGTTTAGTTTTCCATTCTATTATCCTTCTCTCTCTAGTCCCTTGGAGGTTCAGCTTAGTATTTCCCTTCCTACATTAGGAGTAGTAGTAACAGTAGAAATAGGTAGAGTAACCGGCCTTCTCTGGAGATCTGTCTCAAGTGCACAAGGTCCCACAACTTGGAGACAGTTCTATTGTTGTCTCCAACAACTTGGTTCTTCCAGAGCTGAGACACAAGTGCACATTTGAATGATCAACTAAAATCTTGCAGAGAAGGTGATTCTCACCTCTTGCCACTCCAAAATATTATCCCTATGAACTATCCACCAGTGCGATGTTGTCCCGTACAGAGTATAAACTAACACATTCCTTCTTTCCACTTCATCTATCCATTGAAATTCTATTGCGCACAGGAACAATTTAGGATTTCCTTCACCTGTGTACCTTGGTACCTAGTTACTACCCAAACTCCTAATGCAATGCGGTCTTCTTGCTTGCATAATTTAATGTCTCACCTCGCATCCAACTATTTCATAAGTGTTATGTGCCTAGTTGTCACATGCAACACTTGCAGTATCACTCATGGACTGTGAATCATCCCATTGGAGAACTCCTTCCTTTGATGGCTCAAGTACTTCCTGATCTTTAATGGTGCATACATAAAGTATGTTCAAATCCTCTTCACTCAAAGGTTCTACATAAGGTGCAGCTTTTCCATCTACCAAAGGAATGATGATGCGCTCCTCCTTGTTATCAAAACTTATATATCCTTTGTTGAAGCATAGATCAACATTGTTCGCATTCACCAAGGGAACCCAAGTAGTGCTTGAAAAATATCTTCCTCTACAAGTGCCAAGACCTCAAAGTCCCTAGTAAACTTGGACCCTTGTATAGTAATTGTAGCATCCTTCAAGACTTCAATTGGCATGGCCTTAATTCTATTTTCCATAAACAACACATTTGAAGATGGTTGTAATAATGGTCTCCCCATTTGAATCCACATGTCCAAAGTGAGGACATTCACCTCTCGACCTGTATCAATCAATATATTGCTCAAAATTCATCCATCAACAACATCATTCAGAGTGATCTCCTTGTCATAATCCAGGCTATGACGAGGTAGGTTAGCATGAAAAATTTGTCTTTCATGCTCAACTCCAGTGCACGGTGTATTTACCCTTAACCATTCCCCCAACAAAGGAATAATGTTCTCTTGTCACAACATCTTACAAATCTCCTTTAAATCATTGACATCTTTTAAACGAAACTCGTTTATTTTCTTCTATTATAACTTCTGTGATTGATCTTTCAGACATTGTATCTCACCCAAAAAATTCCTAATTACCTCCATGGTTTCTTAATAAACTTCCTTTTGATGAGTAGGGTATGGATACTTTCCATGCAATACCTCTTCCTTTGTAATAATAGGCTTCTACTTTAGAACATCCCTCATGCGTACAACCTTAGCGCATGTAGTGATCTTCAAAGGTACCAACTCATGATTAGGCGCTAACTTTGGCATCCACTAATCCTCCATAGCATATTGTACTCTAACCATTCTCATGCCCTTGTCTTACGTGTGCTTCTTACTTGAATGTTCATACAAGTCCGAGAATTTTTCATAGTTGTGGTTATTTCCGCAAAAAGAACAAAGGATGTTCTAAGGGTATTCGCACCTGTAATTATCAAGGGATCCACATGTATAACATGTTCCATGAAGAAATTCACTTCTTCCACCACCACCGCCTTAGCCTCTAAAACCTCCATGGTAACCTTGACCTCTACCTCGGTCTCCATCAGAGTGCCCTTCATTATGATTATACTCATGATGCTCACCTTGCTCCCTATATTTACTTACAACACTTTTTTTTCATACACAAGTATCAATAGCATCATGAATTTGATCAATCAACCTGGAATTATCAGTATCATGAGTGGTAGACCTGTAAATCTTGCAGTAACAGGATAACTTCTTTCTTATCGCACGTTGCAAAAATGGGCACCATCTTGAATCATGATCCAAGTGAAAAATATCACATTCCAGCAGCATGACACGCACCAATTTCCGAGGACAGCTATCCTTAGTATGTCCTTCTACTTCAAAAATTGTGCGCCAAATCCCACTGCACATCTCATGTGCTGAGTTAGCTAACAATTGCTCTAACTGTTTCTCCATCACTACAATATGAGCCTCCAAAAATGGGCCAACTCCTCTATCTACACTCCCAACTTCCTCAATGCGTAGAGATGCCTCAAGTGCTTCATGTGGATCTATATAAGTATTTTGTGAGAGCGCCCTTCTGAAAGGTGTAATTAGTCCTCAAACAAACCATTAAGCATGATAACATGTAAGTATGTCATAATATATCTTCAACAAAAGGGTTTTGAATTGTGTATCATACTCCCAAACACTCTTAGCCATGCCCTGCTTGATATCCTTCAGCGCACTTATGCTCTTCTACTCAAACTCAAGTATGTGGAAATATGCCGAGAAAGCTTCATGCATCGTGGTATAATCCACACAAGTATGGTTCAAATCATATTTCCTATACCAACTATGTACGTGTCCTTGCAATGTAGTTACAAACTGTAGCATCTTTGACAAACTGTTATTTTTTTCCTCTTTACATTGCAAACATTGACATGTGATTTGTCCTAAGAAGGTGTATTCTTTTGACTGTTGAAAAATCATCCTTACAATGGATAAATTATTTTTATTCTTGGATTCATTTTATTGTGATAATTTTTCTTGCAAGGAATCCATTCTGCTTGAGTTTGGTAAGGTTTTAAACTGAAGATGTTGTTTGCAAATTTATCTCTTTCTAGAAGTAAAACCTTAGATCAATTCCATTGATCCAAGGTATACTTTGTTTTTCTTACCTGTTCAGTTTGATAAGCCAACATTCAGAAATTGAAGGTAATAAGGGACTGAGTCCTTAAATTTACACAATTTTATTGATCCTTCTTTGAATTCCTTGATTTGCATTCTGCTGTAAATAGTGTGCTTGGATCTTCTTGATTAATTTCTTAAGGACGTTGAATGGCGTAAAGAGGATAAGGATCCCCTACAGGACTATTAAGGTAAAAAATTAATCCTATATCTTAAAGATCTGTCCTAACTGGATTCTCATCTAAGTTAAACTAGACCTACCTTACATCTATTTCTAACTATGCATGTTTCACCCTAATCTAAGCTGTATACTATGTGGATGTGGGGTGTTAAAATCACCTAAGGTAATGAGAGGTATATTACCTAATACTAAACTGTTATGAGACATGGCTTAATCTATGATGACTTGTTACCTATGGCAATGTGGAATGACCTAAGGTAAATAAATTTTAACTAGCCTAAGGTCGGATCCTGAACTAATGTTTATCTAACCTAAACTAATGTAAGGTTGAAAGGGGACCTACGGGGTTGCATGGAAAATGGGAGGTGGTGGTGATGGTTTCAATGGCAATAAAGTGATTTGATTTTGAATTTAAGGAATTTGGTACTGCCATTTTTGGAAGAGGCATGAAAAAATAAAGGGGAATCCTAGTTGGCATCATCACTAAAGTTAAGTGTTGCATGTTATAGTTGAAATTGGACTCGCCAACTTTATATGGAAGTGGCATGGAGATATAGGCAGGAGAATTGAATGCAAGTGCATTGATGAGCATAGGTTTTGGTGAGAAAACCACCTTGGAAACCATGCTAGTGGATTTTTGGGAGGTTTTTTGGTCTTTCATTCTTGTCTACTTTTGCTTTGCATGGGGATATATGGTTCTTTGAGCCAGCAGCTCTGTTTGCAATCTATTTTTATTTTTAGCTCCTTTGGACTATTTTCAATCCAATGGAGGTATAAGAGGCATATGATAAGGAAGTTTACAGTTGTTGACTTCATTTAGAGAAGAATGAATTGTGGAGGCTCAGCTGGAAATATTCTTTGAATCAAAAGAAGCACAATCAGGCATGATAGGCTCTACCCATTAAGTTGTTCTAATTTTCTCTAAACGTCCTCATAAAAACAACTCTTCTCTCATGAAACAAATGGGTTTTTATTTTGATGGTTACCATGCATTCTTGCTTTAAAATTCTTTGTATTTTATGTTGAAGAATCTCTACTAGATAATATGGAATATGTGTCGTTTCCTATTTAAATTTAATAGTGAATCGTACCTTGAAATTTGGTTGACTCTTGATTAATGTCGAATCTGTGTGAACCCTTCTTGTCTTCTCAAAAGGGGTTTATGGAAATATAATGTTGCTTTAAGTTTCAAATTGGGTTTTTCTGTTATGGTTTATAGAAGGTAAGAAATGTGTTCTTCTCTAACGCATCCTTGATTTGGTTGAAGTATTGTTACTTCTGCTGGAACTGTATTTATGTGGGTTCTTGGATTCAATGCTGGGTGAACTCAAACTCGTATGGAAATAGTAATGAATGAGTGACTTCTTATTGAACTTTACTGTATAAACTTTCATTTCTTCAAACCTTGTCTTTTCATGGAAGCTGGGTTGATAATGGGTGTTTGGATTTTCTATATTTATGGATTCAAACTCATGTGGAAACGAAGAATGAATGATTTATTTACTCTCTTACCTTTTCAGTTAAAACTTTGTTGTTTCGATCTAGTTATTTTATGGAAACTATGTGGTAATGGTTTCTTGGACACTTAGATTTTGGAATTATCTTGTTGAATATAACAGTGTGTGAAGTCTCCTCTTTCTGAGCTTTAAATTTTGTTGGTTTTTCCTTAAATATTTGGAAGACTGAAATAAAATTTAGATAAATGAAGTTCTATTATATTTAAGTAATTTCAAGGAAATTTGTTTGGTCTGAGTTGATTTTTGGATTTATTTGCGTAGCATTGTTTGAGCTTGCTAGACATCGGTCTTGTTGTCCTTCTTCACTCTAAAGTAGATAATGATCATTTAGACTTACTCGTATTGATCTGGGCAAACATCATAAGCTAACCTGCTAGTATGATTTGTTGAAACCTTACTATTATGGTTTCGTGAAGATTTATTGAATGTATATTCAGATTTTTGGTTGACATACGTGACCTAGAAATAACCAATTGGTTCAGTATGAAGGGTTTCTAGATTTGTTAGTTTCTATGATCTCTAAGTATGTTGAAGGAATAAATGTCTTGTCGACTTAGTATATTTGTGCAGTTGAGTCTGTCCATAGGAATGGGGTGAATGGATTTCGATTTATCTATCATCTCTTAAGCTGACTTGTGCACATGTAGCTAAGTCATGTCATTCTTTGTGTTGCATCGTCTTTGAAATTGAATTCATATGGATCTTTCTATGTCCATCCAAAAGATGTTTCCTCTCACCTCTGTGAGGTTGTAATTGTGATTCTATCTTACCGATTGTTCCACTTTCTCTTAAAGGAATGAATAGACTATTGTTCCTCTGACTGAAACTTTGATGATTTGGAATGATTGTTGAAGGCTGTTATTTTCCTGTAAGTTGTTTAGCAATTCTTTTTATTACATATCCTTCTTGATATGGATAATGTACTAATATTAATGTTTTTGCTTCATGTTGGGAGAACCTTATTTTGAAACCTGAATTGAATAATGTAGTCACATGATTTGGTTTAGCAACTTTTAGTGCATGTTTTCTATGTTTAAAAGAGTTCAAGGATTCATGATTAGGTCTGTACCAGTCCTTTTATGACCATCTTTACTTGGAAAAGAATGTTGGAATCCTCTTATAAACATGATTGATTGACTCCTTTCTCTTTTATTCTCTGAGGTAAATTTTTCATCGTTGTCTCCTTTGGAAACTGTAATAGATTATGTGTTGCACTCTCTTTTTTGAGTTGAGAAATGATATTCAATCCTTATCGATTTGGAAGGGAAGTTCTAATTGTTTGCTCTCAATTCACTCTTCCCTCTTCTGTGTTAATCTTGTTTTTAGATTGAATCGGTTCATTTGCATTACTTTCAAGAATGCATTGAGTAGTTGTTGATACTTCTTACTTGTTCACTTAACTTGTATTGAAGGAATCAATAATTGTAACGGGTGATTTATGTTTCATACCTTTTATTGAGTTAATATTTTCCTAATTCTAATGTGTAGCCTAACTTGAGAACTTAGGCTATATCTTGGACTTTAAATTAGGATATAGCATTTGAAATGGGAATCTCTTATTTTTATAATGTAGATGATTCATCCTAAAACCTTTCAAGAAGCTGGAATTAGCTTGGCTGTAGATGTCTTTTTGTGAAATTTTGTGATGTTGAATTTGATGGTTCTTGCTTCTTAAAGTAACTCTATTTTTGGAAAATAGTGGAGTTAGTTTATGTAATTCTAATTCAGATTGAATTATGTAAGAAATAATTAGTAAGTACCTTTATTTGATGTAGATAAGTAATTTGGTTGAAATATTACTTATATGATATAATGTTGTAAAGTGTTGATTATATCATGATCTTCTCTTAATGTTAATTTAGGTTGATCAACTGTTCTTCTTTTATGGTTGTTATTTCTTATGATTTATTTATCTACTTGGCCTTATTGTTTCATAAAAGCTAAGTTGGTTTTATGAGACAGTTAGTTGAAGGCACATCATTTTAATGCTTAGTGCTTATCATGCTCAATTCAATGAACTGACCCGTGCTAGCAATTTTTCGCAGATGGGCTTCATAAGTGATAAAGGAAGGCAATAACTTTTATGATGTATTGATTACTTAAAGTCTAGATCCTTTGATAGAGAAATCTGATTCATTATTGAAATGTGTTACAAAAAGAAAAGTTGTACTCTTTATTGATCTCGATGTTTTTTGACACGAAATATGTCTGAAATGGATGATCTTGTAAAATGTGTATTTTGCCATGATGAATTGAAAAGATTGGGAATTAATTATACTTGTTATGTCTTTTTCCTTGTGCATTATATGAAGGAAATTTGTAATCTTATCTTCATTATTTTCATTCTTATCTAAATGGATCCTTATTTATGTTGTCATTAAATGAGTTGGATGGATGGGAATTAATTACAATATCCCTTAATTGAATGCAACTTGTTAAGTTGGCATGCATTGATGATATTTTATTTAATTCTATACGTTTTATTAAAAAAAAGGTTAATGAATGTGTAACTTAACTATCATGAAGTGTGTAATGAAAAAGGGTATAACAAACCCTAACACTTAACAAGAAAGAGGAAGGTTCACTTCCTCTTCAACAATACCTTGATAGGTTTCAAAACAGATGAATGATATATGTGATCGTTTATCAATTAGATTTCATCTCTATAAAGTCTATTATAATAGGACATGTTTAGGATCTTTAACAGTCCATGAATGGTTGAGTTATATTAAGTAGATCTTATGATGGATGTTGTTTCTATTTTCAATTAACTGAACATAAAAAAAAAGTTAATGAACATAAAATTAATCTTAAGTTTATGAAGTTTTGTATTACATTAACAACTCAAATAAGGATGACAAACTTAAGGGTTTTTGGAATTAGGGTTAAGGAGGGTTATTGTAATTTGAATCTTAATTCAGAAATAAATAAGTGTAATGACCTCTTGTTAAGGTGTGTACATTGAGATGGGTAGTTCTATTGAATGTTAGCACACGCCAACTACAAAACTGTACCTTCGTGAAGACTAGGGTCTTCCCAAGGATACAATGTTGCAGTTGACATGTTACAACACCCTTCAGTGCCAATTCATCTAGATCTATGTAAACATGGACTTGATCTTAGTTTCCCCCTAGTTCAGATTAGGAGTATGATTTAGTACAGGGCGTAATTCACGATGACTTAGGATAACTAGACACACCCAATTGACTTAGGTTGATTGAGTATGTATATATACCCTTAGTCATAATGAATGGGTTCCTATACTAATTTATGTTACTAACCTGGGTTAGGGTCAAACCTTGAACAAGTGAACTAACAGAAGTCAGTGAAGACCATTCTAGATAACAGATGAGTGGGGTGGAGGACGTATTTCATTTGACGAGTATGTCGTCTAGGAATAGTAACATGAACAGTATATTTGAAAACTTCGGCTAAAGTATCACAAGCTATTGGTTGCATTGTCCTATGCCACCTAGTTTAAGAAATGGGATTTTAGATGAATATCGGTAACAAATATTCAGATAGGTTTCTTAAAAAGAACACTCAATACCCAAAACAGGGTAAGAGAACCAAGTATACTTAGTATACTCTTAGTATTCAATACTATAAGTTAACATGAGAGATTGGTTAGAAACTGAGTCATGAAATGAGAGATCGGTAGTTCACCAAGTCATTTACAGCTACATATGGTTATTTGTTATGAAATTGATTGGTATGGAATGCATGTTCTAAATTATGATTATTTAGAAGAGAGAACATTATGTATTAAAAAAATCCCTTATTTCTAAAGTCTTAAAATGGGAATGTTACACAAACTAACTTTCCTTGCGCTATGGAGTTATAATCCCCTTCATGCACCATAGTATCTCACACATATATACATGCTCAGCTGCATCTTTTATCCCTCTATATTCTAGAAGGTGAAGAGACATATACATAAAGATTTGTTAGGGCTGGTGTGGACCGTTCCCACCAGAGACAATAACTGTATTTCCTCTTATGTTTCCTCTACCCCTAGAACCACCAGATTTGCTAGACCCTGATCCTACTAATCCCCCTCTTATAGAAGGAAACAGACCAAAGGATGCAATACCTTGTGTTCCAACAGTTGTGCTAAATTGAACTCCTACAGTCTGTGAAGTTGTGTTACATCCATACGTGACTCCAATGTTCTATGTGCAAACGATCTGTACTAACAATGTGCCAGAAAAGATACCTCCAATTGGGCCCCCAAATAACATAGATGAAAATTGCACCACTGTAGATGAATAAGCTTCCTGATTAACTCCTAAACTTGACTGTAAATCAACTATGTCTATCACTACTCTACTGCCCACACTAGCTTGTTTACTGATAACTGTCATAGAAATTAGAAAACCAAGCGCAAGGGCTAGGTCTCTAGGAGTGATCAAATACACACATGTGTTCCATGTAGTTTCCACTAGCATGTTCTGATATGAGGTTGAAGAGGTTTCTCTACCATCCTTGCCCAAATGGGGATTTCTAGATGTCCTGGCTTCATGTCCTCTATGTGAGATCCAAATCCATCATGAGCCATCTCTCTCCACAACACCATTTGTTCCATAACTTCATGATGCTTCTTTAAATCCCTCTCACATGCCTAATTAAACTTAAGCCACCTTTCTTCTCTTTGTCTCTCTGCCACTAGGTCCACCATATTTCACCACACTTTCTCCTACCCCCATGCGTGGTGGGGTTTATTTTTCCATAGGTTTCTCTTCAAAACACAGGGTTACCATCAAGTTTTTTATCACTATGGCGATAGCGTGTACAAAATATCCTCTGGTATTTTGTTGGAACTGGAACTCAGCTATCTCTAGATAAGAATAAGTAGACACATTGTACTATAATATGTAGTTATTCAAGACACTACTCCACCAATGATCTACATCACGCTTATGATTCAGATCCGCATCATACAAAGCTTCGAATTATTTCTACATCCAAAAAAGTGTGTAAATCCTCCAATTTCTCTTTGATGTGTAAGAAAATAACAACTCTATAGGTGTTTCACCTTTTTCTTAGATTGTTTCTTTGAAGTGTTAACGAAACAGATAGGGTAAGGGGCGTAGGAGGAATACCTATTCAAATGTTGGTTGATGGGTTGTTACGCGCATATGACTTCTGAATCCACAGCTGATTGTGAGAGCTTCCTTTTGGCTAGGAGGAACTACCTGTAATGAAAACAAGACCACCAGAAGGAATTAAACAATATAGGCAGTGAGCTGCCTAGCGTGAGCTAGATTTGGGAAGTATGATACTTCCTAGATGGTTGTCAATCCACAATTTTAAACAATTCAATGTTGTAAACAAAGTAAATCCTATTGTTATTTTGAAATGATTTAGGTATCTCACTTAAAAACATAATAAGAAATAGATCTAATCTAATAGGCTAAGCTAGAATAGAATCCAAAGGTCAAATGATTGGTTTTGGGTTCTACAGGTCTTATAAAGGTCTTAGGTAGGTCACAGGTGAAGGAGGGAGATAAAATTAAGTGGGTAGGTCTCTTTTTAGGGCTGTGTGGGTACACACAGAGACCGGTGTCAGTCAGGGGTGACCGACGGTTGTTAGGTGTAACCAGTGCTGGTTATTGTGAGATTTGGAAATGTCATAGAATAGGCTAGGGTCTCCTTTTTGATTACACGAAGGACTTTGGTTAGTCGAGACGAGGTATTGGGTAACTGGAGTAGGATTTTGTGAATTTTTAATGGGTATATTGAGGTGAAAATGTGGAGAAGGTCAATAGGGAGAAAGATAAACAGTGTATGATAAAATGATGATGAAATGAAATAACCAGGAAAGTATGATGTTGTACTTACTTGGATTTCATTCCTGAACGTCTGTGTGTGAAGGATGGAGGTGTTGATGATGGGTTTGAAGGTTGCAAGTGATCACCAACTAAAGAAAAGCTTATGCATTGGCTACATGTACACTCCTCTTTGCTCGGATAGATCAGATCATGGCTAGGATGGCTGTGCAAAAGAAGATGCTCAATCTCCTTCCTTGGATATGAGTTTTTGCTAGAATTGGCTCTCTGAAGATGCGTTCTCTCTGAGATGTGTTCTTGCTCATCAACTTTCTCCCAAAGTTTTTTCCAACTTTCAACTTCCAACCTTGAGAATAAGGTTGTTTTGAGGTTAAAATGGTAACCGACGGCGGTTCTGGCTTAACCGGCAACGGTTAGGGGTAACCGACGTCGGTCAAGGCGTGATTTCCTAGGTTTAATAAACTTAGGGAGACCCTCCTGATTTTCTTAGATCTCATTTTGTTATCCCACGTATTATACTGGAAGCTTCTTGTGAGTATGCGGGAATGTGGTTAGAGGGAATGTAGGCATTGATTTTTAGGGTTTAGGTAAGTCTTAGTTAGTTATGGGAACTTGCTAAGAATAGGTCTTAGGTTGAGTTAGCTTGGTGAGGTGTTTAAGTGAATTGTATGTGTAGATATTATTTAAATAAGATATTTAAATAATAAATATATTGAGGATAATACATTAATTAAATTAATATTAGTGGGGTGAAGGGGGTCATGGCTAGGTAAATGTAATAAAGGGTGCTTATATGTCGAGGGACGAAAGGGGAGTGTGACCTAATTTTAGCGTCTACATTTTGCCCCTTTTTGTTGCGTAGCTTGTATTAGTAAGTGATGCTAACAAAAATGAGATGTGGTTGCCCCATGTGAAGGTGAAGGTGATCCCCCTCAAACCAGGAACTGGCGAGGAAACACACTAAAGCGGTGAGTGGTTTGATAAAAGGTAAATGTGAGGAAAAGGCAAGTGGGTACAGGGAAAAAGAGGTGAAAGGTCTACTCAAAAAATCTAGGTAATGGGTCAAGGTCACAGGTAGCAACAGTCAAATGCACGCACACGTATAAACTGGAGCACACTACCGAGTTGAAGAGCAGGAAAACTCTACAGTGTCTAAGGTTGATAGGGTTATCCAAACAAGGGTGAAGTGAATTTGGTATCCAAGGTATAGGATATGGTCAAGAAACACAACATAGGGTAGGAGCAGAAATGTTTAGGTATGTTACGGTACACCAAAGGTAGGGTCAGGATAAATGGTCATGGCAATAGGCTAGGTAAGGTCATTAGGTCACTCAACACAGGTAACAGTGCCGCAAGGTATAGCAAACACATGAGGTCAAAGGTTACTAGCGATGGTCCAGGTCTAAATATCTAGGTCGTGGCATGGGTAAAGCCAAGGTAGGGGAAAAATAATGAGTCCCCAAAGGAGGAAAAATGGAGGTAGTAAATGATAAGGTTAGGAAAGGTAAGGTAATGGGTTGGGTAAAGGTTGGATAGGGGAAAGGAGCAAGGTAAAGGGTGTGGTAAAATGGAAAAGTAAGGGTAATGTGTAGGTTAGGTTGAATGATGGCGGTCATGTATAATCGACGTTGGTATAGGAAAACCGACGACGGTGAGGAAGGGCATGAGACCAATGCCGGTCAAGGGGAACCGATGTCGGTTAGGTCAGGTTTTGTATAAAAATAAAAAATTGGTGTTTTAATTTTTCATTTGTGATTTGCAAAGTGAAGAAACGAAAAAAAGGAGAAAAAAGTGAGAAAAGTGTCTAGATAAAATGGGACAGTAAGCTGGCAATGTGAGTTGACGGTGGTTGGGTTGGTGAGTAGTGGGTCCATGAGATCAGGGCAAGAGAGTTGATTGGTCAGAGGTTGTGGGTAGATATTCAGGGATGGCAGAGGCTGGAGAGGGATCAGGTGGACCACCAGCACAGCGGTCAAACATGCCAACGAGACGGTGGCAGCACGACGAGGTAAGCACCTAACTCTATAGTGTTAATGAGATAGAGTAGAAGTTGTGATAGTTGTGATTTGTAGGTTTTTGTAGGTTTTTTTTTTGGAGGGTGGGAAAAAGTGAAATGGGGGTATGGGGGAAAAAAGGGGCAAAAAGGAGGGGGGGGAGGGAAGTAAATTGGATAGGTGGGGTGGGTAGGGGTTTTGGGGTAGTGTAGATCATTGTAGGTGGGGTAAAAGGGATAGGTGAGAGGGTTTATAAAAAAAGGGGGGGTATGGGAAGTCACAGATTGTTGCGCGACAGTGAACAATGTCAGTCAGGCTTGGCTGGCGTCGGTCAGGTAGAACCGGGATCCATCACCTAACAGGTGACCGATGTCAGTTACGGGGTAACTGTACGTACCCAAAATTAAAGGGTATTGTACCTCCAGAACAATGTTACACATGCCCCAATGATGATACAGGTCGCCTCGAAAGGTGTTCGAATCCAAAAAAGCTCACGAAGTATATGTTAGCATCCCAAGTGCTTTATCCATGTTCCTTGTGCTTTGTTTTATTCATCTGCCCTTCGTTTCTTAGCGTTTTGACCTTTAGTGACAAAACCACCACCCTGCTCATGGTGGCAGTCCTTCACATGTTTTCTAGCATGTTCTTTTGATCACGACTGGCGTAATTTTTAACTTTCACCAGCTTTTCTCAACCACCTTAGCTTGTATTAATGTTTTATGTCCTCTGGAATAGTGTTCGTTCATTGTTTAATGGTAAAAGAGTTCTGATGGGAGTTACCTTTGGGTGAATGTGAAATCTATAAATAGCTGGTTTGTTTTCAAACAAATGGCCCCTCAAAAACTTCCCCTCAACTTCTCATTTCCATTGTTTGGTCTGTCAATTTCTTGTTTAGAGCTCATTTTGTTTCATGTTTGCATCCATGCTAGTTTTCCTTTACTGTTGGAAGCCATTCGATCTTCTTGCTTCAGTCTTGTTCATTGATGTCCATGCAAATTAGTTTAGAACAAAAGTGTAAGTTATAGATTGCATCCATTAGAGTTGTAGGTTGTGTTCTTCATAAAACGTAGATTCTAGAATCTCTCGGTACTCTTGTGTTGTATTCCCGCAATAAATCCCGCTAGGAATTGCATATGCCAAGCTCTGCCTCTTGCGTTGTCCCTCTCCTCATCACATTGTATTCAGTCTATATCCAAAGCTGTCATTGTGCAAATACCTTCTTCTGTTGATGCTAGCATATACATGCTCTTCTGGATTCACGTGAACATGAAGGAACGAGGAGATCATTCTGAGGGGACAAAGTCATATACTACTGGATTCTCCATTGTTCTGGAAATTCCAGGTTTTATCTATTAAACTTCTAGTTAAAACATATCAAATAGAGTTGTGAAATATTTCATTTAAGTTAATTCTCATTCTCGATATTCTCAGGGAAGCTGTGGGGATTGATAGTTTCTGAGAAAATATGATTCATTCCTCACTTCTGAGGTAAGATCGAAAATATTTCAATTAAAATTAATCAGCTATCTAGTTGTTTAGAATAGACTCACAACTGCACAGGCAAATAGCTACACCAGGCTACCTTGCTTGTTTTAATTTTGTTATTAGATTACTTTTCATTTCTTGAGTATATTAGATTAGTCGCTCTTTCAATTTTGTTAAAATTATCTCAAAAAATAAAAAAATAGAGGAATATATATATGTTGTAGATATATCTTTCATAGCTAATTTATTTCATTTAGTTAGGTTTATATTAACCTTGTATGACAATCACGGGACCTAGGGATCCCAGAGAATACATTTTCGAGCCAATCGTACCACAACCCAATCTTGTTGTAGCATTAACTGACATAGACCAAAATCTTAGAATTCAGGTCTTCCGAACAACAACAGACCTACAGGAAATCAATTCAAAGTTAAGGGGATTAAACATAGAAGATGACAAAGTGCATGTGTTCTGGTCAAGTTAGCCAAATTATAGGTCTCCTTGATCTATATCCGTATGACTGTAGAAGGACCTGAAAAAGAACAAACATTTATTTGTGACCCACTAGTCCCCACAGCCAGACGCAGGAGACCTCCTCATTGATATAGACACGAGCTTACGCATCCAAGATGCCAGAACACTTGTTAGGTACTCCCAGAAAATAATGCAACTTTTAGTTCTAAACATAGAGGCCGAAAAGGCATATGATTACTGGATACTCAGGATCAGAAGAAGGGATTGATTCTTCACATGACCATAGGAGGTCCACAGCAACCATGAACTTACGGTTGTGATCCATAGGTACCACAACCCAGCGGGCCTACAAATCAATCCAACATTGATTCTAGTTTACGAACATTAGAATTTAAATCCTCTCCACTTCCACCAGACATTATCACACAACTATCATTATTAAACGTAGCAGTTAATCAAGCTAAAGATTTCTAGACTAGACCAGAGAATCATCCATAAACACCAAAGGATCCACTACACATTTAGCCATCCATTTTCATGACCTTGTCGGGAGACATATACGAAGCACCCACAGGTTATCTTCCACGTATCCCACAACCCATAGATCAGATAACAACAGAGCTTGATATTGATTGGAGCCTTCAAGTAGCTATCCTTGCCGAACAATCTATCACACCGGTTCAGGTTAGGAGGGCCTTCTTTTCCTTAGATTCGCAGATCCCATTATTGCATGTTGAATACATAAGATTACCTAACTAGATTATCTGCATCTCGTGTGTATTCCATCCCCACCGGGTGTCTCGGCACAACCTCAGGAGGTCGGGGTGCGTGGAAGAGTTACTTTTAGATTCCCATGCTCGCATATCACTTTTCCATTGTACAAAATTAGTGAACCCGACGTGAAACAAACAACTGCTTCATCTTCTCTACTTCATTAGCCTTCATATCAACTTCACCAACAAAATTGGTGACCCTGACGTGAACGGATCAATTGCTTCGCTTTTCACACTCTTATTTTAGTTTTATCCACCTTCGCTTCTTCCCATTATTCTACGGGTATTTACATACCCCCCAATATGTCGGGATACGATGCATATGACAAACCTCTCCTAGGTCTTGAGGCATACTACGATCAATTAAATAGACAATCATCACCCTCGCTCTCAGCATGGGGTGACAACTATTCAACTAGCCAATTCTCAACACAAAATCCACCTCAAAGGACTAGATATAGTTCTTCTTTCCAAATAGAGGATTTAGATCAGCTCACTCAAACGTAACAACTAGAGCCTTCAGGCTCAAACAACATGACGCTCACTGGAGATTCCGGTTCATCTCCTCAGGTGTTTCTTAGGCCACAAATTAGCAAAAAGTCAGATCCATATCTATTTTTAGATGACGAAAACTTAGCACATTATGCTAGGAGTGAACAACGCTCTCAAATTAATGTACCCACCTATAGGAAGTTTGCAAACACAACCCCGAGGTCTCATTCCAAGAAAATACCCCCATTCCTCCACCTATAGGGAATGCCCTTGGTGAAACTTGGTAGGGGAATGATAAGTTCATAGCAAGGTACCATATGCCTATCCAACCTCGAGGTGTACAACAAACACCATTAAGGAAAAATACTATGTCTTCACTAAACGAAGTCATCTCAGCCTTAGTTGAGAAGGTTAGAGGGTTGGAACTTGCTCAAGAAAATCAAAATTCACAGTTCATGCAAGCAAGAACTTCTAATCCTCCACATCACCCCAGCCTAGTAGACCTCCTCACAGGAATAGGCACGTTGGGTATGTCTCCTCAGTATTTACAACAAACGCCAACTAGAACCGCATTTTCTAACGCCATTCCAGTGGAAAATATGATACCTCCCGACTTAGTACAAAACAACCCATTCCTGAGCAATGCTCCTCCATACTTAAACATGTATTCCAAGTCACCCCAGGGAGATATGTTCTCTTCTCCCAGCATGTTTGCTCAACCATAGGTATTTCCTTACACCCCTACAAATACACATGCTATGCCACATCAACAACCCATTCCACCTACACCCCCTCAGCAAGCACCATCAATTGTCCAAACTTATACGATAGGGACCTATTTAGAATATTTGAAAGAACCTTTGGACTGTACTCTACGAAGCATCATGCTTCCAAGACCTCTCCCCGATCTACCCAAGTACAAAGGGGAGGGAGATCCGAATGCATATATTAAGGCCTATGCCATAGCCATTCGAGAACTACTCCCTTGGGATGGAGTTGTTGCTAAAATATTCCCCAAAACTTTAGAGGGTATCACTCTCAATTGATATTACAAAATACCTGAAGCCTTAATACATTCATTTAAACAACTCGTTTCAGATTTTCATCAAGGTGTTCGACATGAACAAATTGTTGAGAACATGAATCAGGGAATTCTTGCATATTAAAAAAGAACACAATTAATCTATTGCTCATTTCATCCAAAGATGGCGTATAGTCCTCTATCCATCAGCAAGCGCTCCAAACATGGATCAGATGGAACTATGCGATTTATTCCTTCATTCTCTCAATAGAGAGGTAAAGGAAGAAGTCCAGAAGTTCCCACTAAGAACTTATGATGAGGTGCTCGAGAGTGCTCTCCGAATAGATCAAGCTGCAATAAACAGCGGTCGTAAGACATATGGAACAAATGGGAGGTTAATCATCCCCAACCAAAACACTATGACTTATCCTACTACCACAAACGCCAATCAAGGACCTAAAATCCTTAACAAAAACTACAGAGTGACAACAAATGGAGTGACTGACCAAACTAAGAAAGCAAACATTGTAAATGTTCCACCACCGGTTAACAATCAGCGAAACAACAATTTTACCCCAACAATCAACACGGTGGATTTTAATCATCCACAACAACAGCGATGACAACAAATCTAGACACCGGGTCCAAGTCATAACTCGACTGGATATCAAAACCAAAGGCAACAAACGTAAAATGTTAATCCTAATAGTCAACAGTTTAATCAGAGTTTTGGACCACAACACGTGCCCAACCAACAACCTAGGAGTTATAATCCTAACTCGTATTGTGGTTTCCACAAAATTTGAGGCCATGACACTAGGACTTGCTGCGATTACAATAAGTTCATGCAACATTTGCCAGAAGAACAAAGACAACTCTTCATAGATATGTTCTTAACAGATTCTGTGGCACCTATGCCAAATACCTTCATAGAGGCATTTTCCCCTCAAAACGCACCTCTTAAGATCTTCAATGATCCACTTCCAAATCACAATAAAAATAATAAATTAAATCCAAATGGGACGAAAAAAGGTGTAATGACGGGAAATAATGATCACAAAGCCTCAACTTCACTAAATCCACCTGTCGCACCGCAATTAGGAAGTCAGCCACCAACCAAGATAGTTGGTCTAGTGGAGTTAGATACTGATTTACACGTAGAAGCCATAACAAGAACACAAGAATATTCTTCTCAACCAAATCCAATCTATCCACTAGAACCAAATAACATTCAACAAACATTGGTAAAACCCATGGGTGCTTATGATTTAATTAACAACTTAACAAAGACCTTCTCTCACATCTCCTTTTTGGATTTGTTGAAAAAATCTCCTGCCCATAGGGCTGCTCTTTTAGAAGCATTGGGTCTAGGTCATTTAATTAACATCACTCCACCCCCCAAAACACAATTAAATCATATAGACTTCGATATCCACCCTCCAGGGCAGCCAAATAGGGATACCGAGTTTATATTCGACATAAACAAAATGCCAACATATGTTGAAATTACATGTACAGGTGATCCGACCTTGCATTTACAAGTATGGGTTTACAATAATTATGTTAAATGTGTAATGATGGATGATGGGGAAGCAGTTAACATTGTTCCCTTCTCTTTCCTTCAAAATATAAGATATGGAGAAACAAACTGTTCCACAACAAGAAATACGCTAAGAGGTTATGATAGCCTTAAGGCTACTTTAATGGGGACTATAATATTACCGGTCACCTTAGGACCTAAGACAATCCTCACCAAGTTTTATATCATAGATCAGGAAACCAACTGTAATATGATCCTCGGTCGACCATGGATACATCGCATGAAAGTAATCCCTTCTACGTTAATCCAAGAAATAAGATTCTTACACCTAGGAAAGATATTCGTAGCAAAAGCTGACCCAAACCCATTCGACATACACCCAGCAGACCTAAAGAAAAGACCAGGTGTTCACTTTTAGTTTGAACTCCCAAAAAACTAACTTAACAAACCAATCGAATCCAGACTAGAAGAAAAATTAATACCTACAACAGAACTAGAAATTACAAACTTATTCAAGGGCATCCCAGCCCTCAAGGATGAAGCTAACATTGTAGAAACTGTGTCATTAGGAACTACTGCAAAAATTGTCGAATTACTATTACAAAATCTACCAATTTTCCTACCATTTGATTCCGCAGGTATGGGATGTACCCTAGGAGTTGGTTCTCTTCTAGCAGAGTAACTTTGCATGGTTAACCGAAACAGAAGAAGGAGACGTAAAGAATGTCCCAGCATACATCATTCCTAGAAAATATTGGACTCTCCATTTTGATGGAGCTAGATGTCACTATGGAGCCGGAGTAGGCATAATCCTTACTTCTCCTGAGGGAAAGATCCTACCTTTTTCTTTTAAGTTGAACTTTAAATGTACAAACAACGGCGGTGAGTACAAAGCCCTCCTCCTTGGCCTCATCATAGCCAAAAGGCTCGGTGTTAATGACATCAGAGTGTTAGGAAACTCACATTTAGTTACAAACCAAGTCTCTGATGTATATGAGACTAGAGCTGAGCACTTACAACTCTAGAAAATAGCATTATTAGATCTAAGCAAAGGATTCGACTTCATATCCATAGAGGCAATCCCGCGAGAATAGAACCTTCTCGCATATTCAATAGCAACCTCAGCTTCGCGTTTCACCCCAAGTAATGAGTTAGAATATACAAGTTTCAACGTATCACTTTGTACTGAACCATTGGTGCAGAAAATATCAACAAACCCTCTTCTAACACATACAGCAGAGAATGAATCTCCTATCTTACATCATGTCGACAATGATAAAGTCACTCTCAAATATCTAAATGCCTATGGGAAGCTACACCTTGCTCACCATATAGTTGATCTTTCCTTAATACCACATTCCTCTTCGTACTTTGGAAATCCCACGGTAGAGTCTCCTCCACAAAAGGATCTCAATATCTATGAGATAGAAAATGGAGAAATCCTTGAAGTACCTCCAGCCCCACCTGAGTTTGAAGCAAGTAACGCTTCTTTGATAGAAGAAACCATTGACATAAACATTGGAATGGAGGAAGAACCGAGAATTTTGAAGTTAGGATCCTCACTAACGCTAGAAGAAATAGAAATACAAACCCAAATCCTTAAAGAACATCAAAAGGCCTTCGCATTTAGTTATAAAGAAATGACAAGTATCGCACCACAAGTTACCGTACATAATCTTGTCACTAAACCAGATGCGAAGCCAATTAAACAGAAGTCAAGACTAATGAAGCCAAAAGTAGCTCTCATGGTAAAAGAGGAATTAATAAAACTTCTCCAAGTAGGATTCATCAAACCCGTCGAATATTCACAATGGGTGTCTAATATCGTTCTCGTTCTTAAAAAAGAACGGAAAGATACACATTTGTATAGATTTTCGAGATATTAACAAAGCTTGTCTCAAGGATGATTTCCCATTACCATCCATTGACGTTATCGTTGATGCAACAGCTGGATTTGAACTGATGTCCCTCATGGATGGGTTCTCAGGGTACAATTTGATTAAAATATCTGAGCAAGATCAAGCCAAAACCACGTTTATAACTCCCTGGGGAACTTATTGTTTTGCTATTATACCATTTGGTCTTAAAAACATCGGCACTACATATCAGCGAGCAATGACTTATATATTCCACAATATTATCCATAAAATTGTGGAATCATATGTAGATGACTTGTTAAGCAAGGCCAAGAAATGTTGTGATCATCCAGAAGTACTTCGTATCATCCTCTCACGGCTAATTGACTATGGTGTCACATTAAACCTAGAGAAGTGCGTGTTTGCTGTGACAAGAGGCAAACTTTTAGGATAAATTATATCTTCACGAGGGATTGATGTTGATCTGGCCAAAATATGAGTTGTTCTCGAAATGATCCCACCTTCAGACGAGTCTAGGATCAGGTCATTTCTTGGGAAACTCGGTGCAATCTAAAGGTTCGTCCCATATTTAAGCTTTACCATTCATCCAATCAACAATCTACTCAAGAAAGATTATAGCGTTGACTAGACCTAAGATTGCAATGAGGCCTTTGAAGTAGTTAAGCACTTCTTGTTGTCACCACCCACGCTAATGCCTCCCAAGCCAAACTGCCCTTTGATCCTATACTCATTAGCCACTCATGTCTCACTGGACTGCATGCTGGCTCAAGAAGATGATGACAAACGAGAACGCACGATCTATTTCATTAGCCGAACATTGCTCGATTATGAAACGCGTTACACACAGGCAGAGAGAGAATGTCTTGCTATAATTTTTGCAACAAAATGTTTGAGACATTAAATGTTAAACTAGGAAACAAGGGTCATTGCAAAGACAGACCATTTACAAACATTTCTCACATAAGGATCTTTATCTAAAAAAGTTTGTCATTTCATAACCCTAATGGGAGAATTCGAGTTAACATTCGTAAACCACAAATCTATTAAAGGACAAATCATTGCAGACTGCTTAGCTAACAATCCACTAGATGTAGGCAAGCTGGTCGATCTAGACTTTCTCGATGAATGTGTATACTTTTTCGAAACCAGACCCCCCATTTCTACATGTCCCTGGTATAATGATATCATCAATTTTATCATGGACCACACATACCCGGAAAGTGCCACGTCACAACAAAGGAGGTGGTTACGCATTATTGCCACTAAATATGTTGTTTTAGACCAAGTGCTCTATCGCAGAGCCTTCGACAGCATGCTTCTAAGATGCGTCGACACAGAGAAATCCAAGAAGATTCTTCATGAATCCCACGGTGGGATATGTGGGGGCCACTTCGGTGGTCACACCACCACTCGCAAAATACATCGAATGGGCTATTTTTGGCCCACTCTCGAGCATGACATAGTGGAATTCATACGTAAGTGCCAAAAATGTCAAGAATTCTCTCACGAGATTCACATGCCAGCACAATCCCTGCAACCAATAGTGACTACGTGGCCTTTCTCCACTTAGGGTCTATACTTAATAGGGAAATTATCTCCTTCATCAACTGATGGCCATAATTTTATAATCATAGCCATGGAATATTTCACCAAATGGGTGAAGGCTATACCTCTCACCACCGTAATAGATTTGGTGATTTCCAAATTCATTTTGAACCAAATTATCTCCAGGTATGGTGTCCCGCAAGTCATTATCTCAGATAATGGCGCATCCTTTAAGAATGATGAAGTTCATGAGCTATGTAGCAAGTTCAAAATAAACCATCACACGGCTTCTCTTTACTACCCTCAAGCCAATGGGCAAGCTGAAGCGACAAACAAAACGTTAAAACTCATTCTCCTTAAAATGGTAAAGGAAAAAAACGAGATTTGAATTTAAAACTATATCCGGCCTTGTGGGCCCACTAAACCTTAATAAGAACACCAACAAGAGCAACCCCTTTCTCACTAGTATTTGGGGAAGAAATAGTTCTCCTGCTTGAGGTTGAAATACCCAGTCTCCGCATCTCACTACAAGGGATTCTAGATGAATAAGCTTACAGGTAGGCACGCCTCTTCCAACAAGAAAGCCTAGATGAGGCCAAGCTAAAAATTGAACAGTGGCATAGATCCTATGCTGACCGGATGTGTCAGCAGTATAACAAAAAGGTCTATGAGTGAGAAATATATGAAGGAGATCTAGTTCTAAGACTAGACAATCGGATCGATAAGAAAATCGGCGAAGGAAGAAAGTTCTGGCCCAAGTGGTTGGGCCCATATCAAGTCATGAAGGACTACAGAAATGGTGCGTATCTCTTGTGCACACTAGAAGGTGAGGAATTTGGTGAAACAGTCAATTCCTTGAACCTTAAAGGGTTTTACGCATGAAGAATCAGCACTATTTGTATAATTATATCTACATTACATATTCATTTAGTTAGGTTCATTTTGTTCACTCACTTCGTAAAACTTGGTGATCAATGGACTTTTTCTTAAGCAATTCATTATAAACTTCTGATGGTATTAACAGGAGCATTCAAATCATACTTCTTCATTTTCATAACATCATCAACTATTTCAGAATCATTTCATCAATTAAAGCTAGATATGACAAAGTGTTAATGGTAGCTATACCAAGGCCTGCATGTTTGTTCTCACTTTTGGTTTCTTCCTAGGATAGGTGTCTTTCTTATGGTCTGTTCTAGAAACTTCATGGTGTCACATCTATCCTGTATATATATCTCTTTGGAAATAACAACATATTGACATTTTACTTAAGTAGGTAAGTCAAATATATATCAAACAGAAAATTTTTACTTTTACACATTTCCTTTCCCTACCAACCTTCGGTGTTGAGCTTGTGTCTCTTGCTAGTTACATAGGGTTGGGAAAGGATCGGAATGCCCTTACTCACCTGTGCCTTGTCCATGGTGATAAGCCCATGCTTCCTACTAGTAGCATGGGGCAAGGTGTAGGGGGTCCTCTTGACAGTAAACGTTGAAAGTCAAAAGCAAAAAGTTCAAACAAATCTTTGAAATCTTGAGTCAAAAACATATAAATCAGATGTCCAAAATTCCAAGAGAGTTCAAAACCCTAAAAACCAGATTTTGTCAACCAAGTGGCCATCTACAGATCTAAGTCTGGATAAACTACAAAGCAAGTCGCATTCTAAACTATGGAGTCACTTGATTAGGGTAGGTTTTTAGCATCCTAATTTGGTTCCACCAACTCTTTGTCTATCTCCCATCATTACCACTTCAACACACCTCACAGCTTGTGCCCTCTCTAGCTCTTGGTGGTGAGCCCTCGCATCTTACTAGTTGCATGGAGTTAGGAGTGGGGCAAGTTCATCTGCTCATCATACCAGTTCATCATCACATTTTTCCAAAACAATATGATGTACTGGAAAATTTCTTATGAAAGCTAAAGTTCAAGATCACAAGTTCATTTGTATCATCATACATTAGCATCATGAAATACAAAAAGAAAGCATTTGTGATATATGTTTTCCATTGCATACATTCTAAAAAGCATATAAAAACAAAAATTTTTTATAAACATCTAGTATACATGTGAAAATGAATCACAAAAATCTAGGTACAAAGAGATCTAGATCCAAAAAGAGATGTATATATATATATATATATATATATATATATATACATAATATATATATATATAATCAGGTTTCATGTACAATGCCATTATGCACTATGCATGGTCAAAACGATCAATGAGCCTAGAAAATACAAAATGATCATATAAACAATCTAGCAAGAGTCACTACAAAAAGAGCCAAGTGGCCTCCCAACCCCTATGAGATCCCTCAGAAGGCACACGACCACATCTAGGACTCTGGGTACACCGACACTCTAAGTGTACTGAGGGCTCACGGGTCCCGAACAGTAGCTGTAGCCTCACTATGAGAGTGGATCCTCATCATGCGCTCTGCAGTCCTATTACTCTGGCTAACTCGGTACGGTAGGGAAGTCACCATATTGGTCACATGCCAGATAGGGGCCAAAGACATTGCTATGCCTACCAGCTACTGAAGGCTCCCCTGCATCCACAGATAGCTCAGTGCATGTGTCTTCTCCATGGGGAGCATCAGGGTATTAGTACATACCCAGCGAATCAAGTCTCACCACTCATCGGTAGTCTCTGCAAACAAAGGAGAAAAATAAAGTTAGAAAATAATCAAAAGGGATGAAACCAAGGACAAAAAAAAGGAGAGATAACAACTAAGACAATCCTAGCTAAAAACAAATATTAAAAGAAGAGTGACAACTCACTCGAATCTCTAGAGCCTCCAAGAGGGATCTCTAGGATCAGCGCCTAGCCACAGATGCCACCACTGACTGATGTCCTCCTCCTATGTCTGGGGCAACATAGCATCCTACCATGGACTCGTCCTCTCCACCTAAGTCCTGAGAAAGTAACTCCTGTTGAGACTAGAGTCACCCTCTCCGCACTCTGCTCTACCCTCTTAGCCTATAACATCTCCTAAGTGTCATGCCACTCGGGGCCGCTATCCTCTCCCCCACCCGACTCGCTAACCTCCATGTCCTCAGTCTCCTCCTTTGTCTCTCCCCCTATGAACTCCTTAGACTCAAAGTCTATATCAATAGGGTCATCACCTGCTATGTGTAGGACCGGTGGCAATCCGAAGTAGGGGTGCCTGAGGAGCATCGACTCTCGCTCAGGCGCGTACCACCCTCCTGGCTGCAATATGGATGCTAGGAGTAAAAACAGTCCAACCCTAGCCCCTAGGACCCTCCCCTAGCCTCCCAAACTGATCTGAACACTAGCACCACTGGGGAAAGCATATCAACGTAAGCAAGGCCGAACTGCTGAGGCACTCAATCAAAGGGGTGTGTCTCTACCTTCCCCATCCTATCCACAAACTGCCCTATAGTAGAGCAGGAAATGAAAGTGAAGGTCTCCTCACCCCACAACCCTACCATGGCTTGATAAGGTGTGGCCTCCATATCCTCAGTAGTCAGGGAAGCAACTGGCTGGTGGGGTGCTCTAAGCACCGACATCTCTGTCCATCTAGCTACCCTCATGGCCCCGGGATCTTCCACCTCTATGCCTCTCCCATAAGGGATGATACACTCATAGACCCAGCTCATAACCAAGGTCAGATGGCTCAAAGACTGTCCCTATAAGTGAACCACCTTGTACAAGTCGTGATAGGTGGTCCCAAGTATATTGAGCTCCTCAAGCATAAATCTGACCATGTGCCTCAATCTGTGTGATGATGGGGGGCCCAACAGTAAAGCAATGTATCCCCTCCCTTGTCTTCGAACAATCTCGAAGCAAGAATACCCATAATAGCTTGATGGATCAAAGGGATGGGCAAGCCATGAATAGAACGGACCTTCACCCCCTTCTTTGAACTAGTGGAGACAACTGCGTCTCCCATATAAGTGGCCCACTGAGTCACTTGAGCTCTTGATACTGTTGTATCAAATGAAAGTCTCCTCCCAATCATTAGGGACTCCCAAAATGCGGTAGACATCCTCTAAGGTGATAGTCCACTCACCCCTGACACCTGGAAATCAGAAAGTGTTCCGATTTGCATCCCAGTAAGAAAATAAGTCACATAGTATGTGACTGGTAGGTGTAATGTAGGGTGACCCGTGCAATCCTCAATATGCCTACCCTCTGGAGGGTATCCTGTTCATCCAAAGAGAGTGCATCTAGCACTACTGGAAGCCAATCACTCTCTCTCTCTCTCTCAGCTCCATCTGATGTACTCTTCCTTCTTCTACAAAACACACAAAAACACGCAAAAAGGAGCAAGTTAGTATCAAAATTGCATTAAAAAATTTGTTAAAGTAGGTAAGAATGCTAGAAATGTAAAAATAAACTCAAATTAATGTTATCTTAACATTCTGAAGAGAACCACCGCCCTGAGTAGGGCGTTGGTTCCGTAACCGCCACCTTGGAAGGCGGCGGTCCTGTAACCACCACCCTACTCAAGACGGGCGGTTATGTCCCGCATTTAAAAATGGGTCACATGCCCTAAAATGCTCAAAAAATGCTAAAAAATGACCATTTTGACTAAAACAAAAGCTTACCCATTAGGCGCCCCCCTAAGAGACACATTTAAATTGACATTTCTAAAAATGACCCCCCTAAGACAAATATTTCGACATTTTAATATTTTCGGTGCAAAAAAGTTAAAACGAGAAGAACTAACCTGAGATCTCGCGGGTTGAGGATCTACTCGCGGAGGCAATGATCGCTATCTCGATACGAACGTTTCGATTATACTCTCGTTGAAAACCATCACCGGTGGGTCCCAGAGCTCAAAAACTATCAAATCGACACGCACAAATGAATAGGAAAATGGTCCGATTATATTTATATATATATATATATATAGTGTTTTGACTCATTTGGAATGCCCCTTTCACAGGTTTAGAGCACCAATAGAGGTAAGTTCTCATCCCTGCATAAATGGTAAGTCCTCATTTCATACTAATTTAGTATTGATTTCTCGTTTTATTTTATCTATCTGCACTTGAGTCTTCTTTCCATTTTACAGGTAGCGGGAACTCAGATGGCAACATTTCAACACACAGGCATGTCAGGTATAATTTCTAGCTTCCCGTTTTGGGACCACCATACTCGGACCCACCATTTTACGCCTCTTTATGGCTAAAATGCTTCTCCGAGAGTGCAATATGTACGTACCCAAAATTGAAGGGTACTATACCGCCAGAACAATGTTACACATGCCCCAATGATGATATAGGTCCCTCGCAAGGTGTTCGAATCCAAAAAATCTCGCGAAGTATATGTTAACATCCCAAGTGCTTTATCCATGTTCCTTGTGATTTGTTTTATTCATCCGCCCTTCGTTTCTTAGCGTTTTGACCTTTAGTGACGAAACCACCACCCTGCTCATGGCGGCAGTCCTTCACATGTTTTCTAGCACGTTCTTTTGATCACGACTGGCGTAATTTTCAACTTTCACCAGCTTTTCTCAACCGCCTTAGCTTGTAGCAAATTTTTATGTCCTCTGGAATAGTGTTTGTTCATTGTTTAATGGTAAAAGAGTTCTGATGGGAGTTACCTTTGGGTGAATGTTAAATCTATAAATAGCTGGTTTGTTTTCAAACAAATGGCCCCTCAAAAACTGCCCCTCAACTTCTCATTTCCATTGTTTATTCTATCAATTTCTTGTTTAGAGCTCATTTTGTTTCATGTTTGCATCCATGCTAGTTTTCCTTTGCTGTTGGAAGCCATTCGATCTTCTTGCTTCAGTCTTGTTCATTGATGTCCATGCAAATTAGTTTAGAACAAAGTAGTGTCAGTTATAGATTACATCCATTAGAGTTGCAGATTGTGTTCTTCATAAAACATAGATTCTAGAATCTCTTGGTACACTTGTGTTGTATTCCCACAGTAAATCCCGCTAGGAATTGCATATGCCAAGCTCTGTCTCTTGCGTTGTCCCTCTCCTCATCGCATTGTATTTGGTCTATATCCAAAGCTGCCATTGTTCAAATACCTTCTTCTGTTGATGCTAGCATATACGTGCTCTTCTGGATTCACGTGAACATGAAGGAATGAGGAGATCATTCTGAGGGGACAAAGTCATACACTACTGGATTCTCCACTGTTCTGCAAATTCCAAGTTTTATCTATTAAAGTTCTAGTTAAAACATATCAAATAGAGTTGTGAAATATTTCATTTCAGTTAATTCTCATTCTCAATATTGTCAGGGAAGCTATGGGGATTGATAGTTTCTGAGAAACTATGATTCATTCCTCACTTCTGAGGTAAGATCGAAAATCTTTCAATTAAAATTAATCAGCTATCTAGTTGTTTAGAATAAACTCACAACTGCACAGGCAAATAGCTAAACCAGGCTACCTTGCTGGTTTTAATTTTGTTATTAGATTAGTTTTCATTTTCTGAGTATATTAGATTAGTCGCTCTTTTAATTTTGTTAAAATTCTCTCAAAAAATAAAAAAATAGAGGAATATATATATGTTGTAGATATATCTTTCATAGCTAATTTATTTCGTTTCAGTTAGGTTTATATTAACCTTGTATGACAATCACGGGACCTAGGGAGCCCAGAGAATACATTTTCGAGCCAATCGTACCACAACCCAATCTTGTTGTAGCATTAACTGACATAGACCAAAATCTCAGAATTCAGGTCTTCCGAACAACAACATACCTACAGGAAATCAACTCAAAGTTAAGGGGATTAAACATAGAAGATGACAAAGTGCATGTGTTCTGGTCAAGTCAGCCAAATTATAGGTCACCTTGATATATATCCGTATGACTGTAGAAGGACCTGAAAAAGAACAAACATTCAGTTGTGACCCACTAGTCCCACAGCCAGACGCAGGAGACTTCCTCGTTGATATAGACACTAGCTTACACATCCAAGTTTTCATAACACCTGTTAGGTACTTTGAGAAAATCATGCAACTTTTAGTTTTAAACGTAGAGGCTGAAAAGGCATACGATTACTGGATACTCAGGATCAGAAGAAGGGATTGATTCTTCACATGACCATAGGAGGTCCATAGCAACAACGAACTTACGATTGTGATCCATAGGTCCCACAACCCAGCGGGCCTACAAATCAATCCAACATTTACGTTTGTTTACGAACATTAGTATTTAGATCCTCTCCACTTCCACCAGACATTATCACACAACTATCATTATTAAACGTAGCAGCTAATCAAGCTAAATATTTCTAGACTAGACCAGAGAATCATCCATAAACACTGAAGGATCCACTGCACATTTAGCCATCCATTTTCATGACCTTTTCGGGAGACATATACGAAGCACCCACAGGCTATCTTCCACGTATTCCACAACCCATAGATCGGATAACAATAGAGCTCGATATTGATTGGATCCTTCAAGGAGCTATCCTCGCCGAACAATCTATCACACCGGTTTAGGTTAGGAGGGCCTTCTTTGCCTTAGATTCACAGATCCCATTATTGCGTGTTGAAGACATAAGATTACCTAACTAGTTTATCTGCATCCCGCGTGTATTCCATCCCCACCGGCTATCTCAACATGACCTTGGGAGGTTAGGTGCGAGGAAGAATTACTTGTAGATTCCGATGCTCGCATGTCACTTTTCCATCGTATAGTAACCATGGTCGATACATTTGAACTAGTATCGATCACCAAATAGGTGACCAATGCCTGTTTAAGGGTGATTGGAGTAGGTTAGGATGAACCGGCACCAGTCGGGATTTTAGGCACAAGGGTCCAAAAAATGATGTAGGTTAGGTGATTGAGATGGGTAGGGCAGAAATAGGGTGGTGGGTAATGATAAGTGATGAATATGGTCATGGTAAAGGTAGATTAATGTTGCATTTGTATTAGATGTAGGGGAGATCACAGTTACATATGTGGGACAGGGTTCCGCCGCTGCTAGTGACATTGCATGGCTTAATGAGCCCCATGGAGCTGTATCAAGTGGAGGCAGTGGGCTTGAGTGGTATTCGGCACTACCGACTTGCTGTGTGGCAGCCTAGTTTGATGGTCGCGCTCATCGATAGATGGAATTCCACGAACAACACGTTCCACCTTCCGACGGGTGAGATGACTATCACCCTAGAGGATGTGTTCTGGATTTTGAGGCTACCCATATTGGGGGCCCAGGTGTACTCTATCTCCTTCGAGGCCTCAGAGGAGATGATAGGGACCATATTTGGTGAGGGGGCGACAGAGCTGAGATTTCATAACTCCAGTTTGAGCTATGGCGAGATATACCTAGCCCATCTGGATGAGACAAGGCTAGTGGTTTTATTGATGGGGGTAGTGTGTTGCTATGCAATGCTAGATGTAGAGGGTGGATGCTTTCCCCGCTCACTGATGGGGGTGCTCCACGATATGATGGTGCACGAGACATAGTTTGCTTGGGCACCAACATTCTTGGTGCAACTATATAGAGAGCTATGGGCATATGGGTGGTTGTACAGGTTTAACATGTGCTGTACATTTATAATGCACTACTAGCCTATGAGCACATAGTCTGTGTTTGACCTATAGGGATGTCCCAAGTAGATGCATTCCCAGTGAGATCTGTGTGGTTCAGATATAGGAGATGGGTGCTGGTGGTAGGAGAGTGGAGGTCGGATAGGCCGACATATGATGTGGCCCATTTTCGGTAGTTGCTTGAGGGGTTGTCTAGAGTGGACATTATCATGGAGGCCATATATGGGATTCCCCACATATAGGCACAAGCATGAGGAACTGAGCTGATGCTCCAACTAGAGAGGTGGATACAGGGTCACCATGCAAGGCAGGATGAGATGATCTCGGTAGACAAGGTTTGACAGTAGTTCGACGCTTGTATAGGATATCCCTCCATCCTTCCCATAATATTGGAGAGATGATGTGGAGAGGCCTCTATCTCTACCATAGCCTACAGTGCCTATAGGGAGAGGAGGATCAGCTAATGGATTAGTAGATTGATGATGCTGGATGCATAAACAAGTATAAGGTAGTGGTGGGTGGCTCAGTTATGAGCCATACCACCTAGACTGGGGTAGCCAAACCTTAGCTACCATTACAGTGCAAAGAGTTGCCCTACAGGGGTAGGTAGATATGTTGATCACGCAGATAAGGTATGCTAAAAACACAGTTAGAGGGGTCAGAGGTAGAGGTAGTAGAGCTAGGAGTATAGGTGGCTAGTCTGCAAGCCCAGATGGCAGATTAAGAGGGGTGGAGGAGATGGAGGAGATGGAGACAAAGAGTGGTTAGGTGGTAGCCCTTACTAGGCTCAGGTGGTAGGTTTATAGGGCTAGTTATCCATAATGCCAGGATATAGATTGGAGCCTTGTAGGCCTAGATACTAGGCATAGGGATAGGGAGGCACCACCATAGGCATAACGGGTAGGGGGCACCACCACAGGCATAGGGATATGGGGCACCATCACCGGCGTAGGGAGATTGTCCTAGTTCACAAGTCTAGAACAAGGTAGGTACAAGGGATGAGACCTATGGGACCACCATAGACTATGCCTATATATAGGTTACAGGATGCCATAGGTGAGGTGAGATATTATCAAGACTAACTCATGGCGGCTCCAGGATAGAATTCCTCTCTTATGGAGAGTATAGGGCACAGCAGGCATCTAGTGAGAGGACGAGATCCCACACACATAGTGTGGAGAGCATAGGAGGTCAGCGAGCTCCGAGGCCCGATCAGGGAGAGGCCACCAGTGCACGGTGACCAGAGCTAGGTGATGTGCCAATAGGGACACAGGAGGCCGAGGGTGTAGGTGACACAGAGATGGAGGACATCTGGTGAGATGTCTGATATGCGGCCACCTAATTTTGATTTTAGTGATTATGTATACTAGTGATTATTTTTTGATATATATGTCAGCGCATGAGCTGAAAACAGCCGAGGATGTACAAGTGATTTTGTATATTGTGAGCATATACCGACCTGCGTGCTGAAGATTTTTTATATTGATTCATTCATTCTTTTTGAGTATATGAGACCGGCCCTGCGTGCTCGATGAGATTTTGTATTGTATATTGATCTGCGTGCTGAAATTTTTGAGATGATGGCCATGATGAGATAGACATGTATTTTGAGATACACATTTATTGATTTATACGATGAGATTCATGGTATTTTGTGATATGTGAATATGTTTATGAGATATTGGATGTATGGCTTGTGTTAGATGAGATATTGATGTGTTACTTTAATGTGGTTTGAAATTAGGTGAGTTAGGCATGATGGAGTTAGGTTAGTTTAGGCATGGATCGAGTCAGGTTAGGCATGGCTGAGTAGGCATGGTTAGGTTTGATGGTTTCAGGTTATAGGCATGGTTAGGAATGAGTCAGGTTAGTTTAGGCATGGATTCAGAGTTATAGGCATGGTTGAGTCAGGCTGGTTTATGATTTAGTATTGTTTGCAATGAATGATAATATGGGTTATAGGCATGGTTGAGGGATTAGGTAATAAATGTATAGGCAATGGTATGTGGAGTACAAAAGGGGAACTAAGTGAAATGTGGTAAATTAGTTAGGTATGGTTGAGAATTGTTTATGGACCGAGCTACCCTCCAAGGGCCCCATGCCCGCAGAGTGCTGCCTACATAGTCCCAGTGAAAAAGGGACCTCAGGCCAATGTAGTTCTCCCATGAGCTAGGGAAGAATATGAGAATGATTTAGTAGGTTTGTTTGCATGTTGTGGGTTTAGGTTTAATAGGTGTGGGTAGATTGTAGGTAAAATGATGTATAGTGAAGGCAATTATGGAGAAAGGGGAAGTGAAACCCCAAAGGTAAGAATCGAGGATCAAGTCTTGTATAAGGTGATCAAAACATAAACAAAGATGGTTAAAAGATAAGAGGGGGGAAATAAAGCCACCTGATTGGGTAGGATCATACCTTGTAGATCATACCTTGGATGGGGGTGATGAACACAAGACCCGAAAGGCATTGCACGATTAACTGTTCTACGGTGAAGGTAGTCACATGATCACCAAATGTCTAAATTCCAAGATGTCCCTTGAGGCAATTGAGGAAATGAGAGTGGAAATGGTAAGGTGGGTGAAAGGTAGTTAATTTTATATGTTTTGAGTGACAGGTCTTTTGGGCAAGAGGTCCAAGGTCACAATGGGCAAGTCCATGACTAAAAAGTTTTTTGTTGAGATAGACTGATCGATGTGGGAAGTCTATATGGGATAAATAATATGGTACTCCTTGAGGTCTTCATGAAGCTGATCGATGCGGGAAGCTTCGGTTTCTCTCATTTTTTTTGTTTTTAAAGCTTCACATAGCTGTCCTTCGAGGGATCAGTCTATTTATAGCAGCAATTTTGTCGAGAGGAAGATGTCCTTTTGAGGGAGTCATCTTTTTTATTAGAAGTTTGACTCAAGGAGTTTGGTCCCATTGGAGGTCTTTGAAATCATGGACAAGACCAAGGTGAAGGATAGGACTCTTGTTCAAAAGGCAAGGTGGAATGACCATGGGATCTCATCTAAAGGTAGATGAAAAGTATCCATGAGAATCATGCTATGTGCAGTGCCGTGGTACACATATTCAAGAGAAGATAACAAGTGACGGGTACTCACATGATTCTTGTTTAATCATTAGGAAGGTGTATGGAGTGGATAGCACTCAAGGGATGAGCCTGTAAAGAGACAAAGGGTGAGGTAGGACAACGAGTCAACAATAGAATGGTCGAAGATGCAATGCATTAAGGGGCTCAGGTTCGGGTTTACCCTCAAGTGAGGACAAATGATAGGCACCCGATCCATAGGTATGAGTTACGATGTATGGTCCAAGCCAATTAGGAGTGAATTTTCCCCGTTTACTTTTTTCTGCTTTGGTTACGTGTTGATTTTCTTTCAAGACAAGGTCACCGACTTGGAAGGTTCGTTCATGAACACGTTTGTCATAAGCGTGTTTGATACGTTGTTGGTAAACTTGAAGGTGATCCAGAGCATTAAGACAATATTCGTCTAATAACTCTAGTTGTGCTAAGCGGTCCTGATGAAAGTCATCATCAGTAAGCATGTCCTGGAGAGAAATGTAGAGTGAGGGGATCTTGGACTTTGAGAGGCAGAACAACCTTTGTACCATAGACCAGCGAAAAGGGTGTGGCCATAGTGGAAGTGTGAATACTAGTGCGGTATGCCCATAGGGAAAAAGGAATGTGTGTATGCCAATCCTTCCCAGTATCGTCAACCACTTTCATGAGAATTTTGTTGAGGGTTTTGTTAGTGGATTCGGCTTGGCCGTTGGTTTGTGGGTAATAGGGTGATGAGAAACTAAGCTGAATGCCGAAGGCATCGCAAAGTTTTTGCAATGTTTTGTTTTTGAATTGTTTTCCATTGTCAGTGATGAGGTGATGAGGAACACCAAAGTGACAAATGATGTGATGGTTAATGAACTCACATATTTTCTCAGCTTTTTTGGAGATGAGTGGTATGGCTTCCACCCATTTTGTGTAGTATTCGGTAGCGGTTATGATCCATTGATGGCGTTGGGAAGAATGAGGATTGATTTCTCTGACAAGATCCAAACCCCATTGAGAGAAGGGCCAAAGGTCATGAGTGACCTGTAAGGCATGACTAGGTGTATGATGAAGGTTGGAATGTTGTTGACATTTCACACAACGTTTGACATAGTCGCAACAATCATGGTTAAGGGTCAGCCAGTAATAGCCTAGGTGAAGAATACGCTTAGCAACAGCAAGGCCACTAAAGTGACCTCCACATATGCCATCATGAACCTCCTTAATGGTATAAGGAATTTCAGAACTTGTGAGGCATCGTAAGAGAATACCATCAAAGCAGCACTTATAGAGGAGTCCCCCCAGAATGACGAAACGAGAGACCTTTTTAAGGAAGGCACATTGTCCGTTACGGGTGAGATCAGGAGGTAAGATGGAGAGGGAAAGGTAATCAGAGTATTGTTTATACCAAAGGTCACTCGGGTCAGGGGTGTCGGTTCTGATTGAGTAAACATCGTGAGGTAAATAAGAAGGTGAATGGAGGCATTGTACAGTGACAAATATTTTGGAATCGGTAGGGGAAGCGGGTATTTGGGAAGCTAAGCAGGCCATGGTATCTGCAAATTTGTTGGTTGAACGTGGGATGGTTTGAAGGGTGTAACGATCAAAGGTGGTCAAAAGTATGTCTACATGATGTTTATACTTTTGAAGTATCTCGTTACGACATTGGTACATACCATTGACTTGGTTTACAACCAATTGTGAATCACCAAAGATGTGGATTGATTTGACATCTAGGGCATATGTGGCCTGAAGACCTAGTACGAATGCTTCGTACTCGGCAATATTGTTGGTGCATTCAAAGTCTAGTTTGAAAGACAAAGGCATGGGTTCTCCATCTAGAGGAATGAGGATAACACCAGCCCCACCCCCACACTGACACTTGGAACCGTCGAAGAATAGTGTCATTTGGTAAGGGGGTTCGTCCAGGGAAAGAGTAGCAATTGACTCATCGGGAAAGTCAAAATTAGAGGGTTGGTCCCCGGAAATAGGTGCGTCAGCCAGTTGGTCGGTGATAGCCTAGCCCTTGATGGACTTTTGGTGAATGAATTTGAGGTCAAGATCAGCTAAAAGCATAAGCCATCGTGCGGCATGCTGATTTTGATAAGGTTTGGTGTACATGAAGTGTAAGGGATCGGTGTTGGTCACGACATAGGTTTTGTGGTTGAGTAGGTAATGGTGGAGTTTGGTGGAAATGAAAACTAAGGCTAAGAAAAATTTTTCTAGATGGTTGTATCAGGTTTCATAGTCCAAAAGAGTACGGCTTATGTAATAAACTACCTGCTCCCTGTGTTGTTCATCACGATGAGCGAGCATGGCTCCCAAGGAATGATCGGTAGCTGATATGTATAGGTAAAAAGGTTGATCGTCTTTAGGTGGAATAAGTACGGGTGGTTGGAGAAGGTATTGTTTTAGGGCCTCAAAATCTTTGTGACAGTCATCATCCCATTTAAAGGAGACATCCTTCCTAAGCAGATGATGAAATGGTTGACACCGATCAGATAATTGTGAAATGAAATGGCGAATGGACTGCAATTTACCTTGCAGGATACGGAGTTGTTTAAGGTTAGTGGGTGGAGGCATTTCCAGAATGGCCTTGACTTTAGCAGGGTCAACTTCTATACCACGGAGGGAAACGATAAATCCTAGGAGCTTTCCTGAGAGAACCGCGAAGACACACTTTTTAGGTTGAAGGAAGACACAATATTTAATGAGGCAGTCAAAGATGGTTTCGAGGATGGTGAGGTGCTCAGCGCGACGTTTAGATTTGGCCAAGAGATCATCCACGTAATCTTCCAATATGTGATGCATGATATCATGGAAGATGTAAGTCATAGCACACTGATATGTAGCACCAGCATTTTTAAGGCCAAAAGGCATGACTCGATAGCAAAAGGTTCCCCAAGGGGTAATGAATGCGGTCTTGTGCTGATCTTCTGGGGCAAGAAAAATTTGGTTATAACCCGAGAAGCCATCCATGAGTGAGAGCATTTCATGACCAGTGGTGAGGTCAACCAGTTGATCAATACCGGGCAAGGGAAAGTCATCTTTTGGGCAGGAAAGGTTGAGGTCACGGAAGTCTATGCAAATGTGGAGTCCCCCTGTTGCTTTAGTAACAGGGACAATGTTAGAAATCCAATGAGGATAATCAATGGGTAAGATGAAGGAAACAGAAAGAAGGTGTTGAAGTTCTTCTTTGATGAGAAGAGCAATGTGAGGGTGCATTTTCCTTAGCTTTTGTTTGATAGGTTTGGCATCGGGAACTGGTTACGATATTGTGAACCACTATGGTGGGGTCAATACCAGGCATGTCTATGTAAGACCAAGTGAAGGCGTGGTTATGATCTCAGAGAAAAGAAGTGATGGCTTCCTGTTCAGCAGCATCTAAAGATTGTCTGATCTTTAAGATGTGTGGGTCATCCTGAGTATGAATGTTGATCTCGATAGTCGATTCATTCAACATGGTTTGTGTCTCAGAGGGTAACGACTGATGAATATATGAGTCTTCTGCACCAAGGTAGGTGAGTATGGATTCATCATCCTGACATTGAATGATGTTAATTGTAGGTGTGTCATCATCGATCATCTCAGGATATAGGAATGGGAGAGTGGAAGGGGCCTCACCTTGCGTTGATAAGTCAAAGGCCCCAAGGAAATGGTGTTTATGAAAAAAAAAATTAGGGGGGATAGATTCAGGATCCATCGATTATGTCGGTGAGGGTGGTGATGAAGGTGGAGCAGGTGAAGGTAGTGATGAAGATGAAGGTGGAGGAGGGCTAGGGTCTTCAATGAGTTCAATGCGGGCCTGTTTGGTAGGAGGTTCGGGGAAGCCGATACCACTACGGTCGTTATGTTTACGGGTGGTACATGGAATAATAGTATGGCAGCCTTGCTCATAAAATCCAAAACCAAAACCCTTCCATGCACAATGGTGCAGGAAGGTGTGGGCGAAACGGTGATTGGTAAGTGATTGGAAGTCAATGGAAAATGGGTGGGGTTGTGATGGTGGTTCAGGTGTGTAAGTGGTAGTATCAAGTCCCCCATAGGTGAGACTAGTACGAAGATGAGGAGGACCATAAAGGAGGCATTCTCCTATATGGTGATCATAGTGAGGGTGTTGGTGAAGGCTTCCATACTCGTGCGGAGTAAGGAATGTGTTGACACTATATAGGCGGTACTCCCCTAGAGTGAGGCGTTGAAAAACACCTTCCAAGGGATCAGTGGTTGGTATGTAGGTAGCTGGAATGGATGATGTGTCAAAGGTCGATGCGGAGGTGGAGCTAATGGATTGGGAAGCTAATGGGTCAGCCGTGGAGGTTATGGTAGTGGTAGGAATGGAGGAGGTATGTGTGGTGAAAGCAGCGGGTACTGGTAGGTGGAGGTGTAGGTGAAGTGGTAGTGGTTGCGGAGGTAGATGGCGTGACAGGTATGAGCACATCATTGGGTCGGTAAAGCATGTTGCATGTTTTGAAAGGTGATGGGTCAGCTGGAATGGTATAAGTGTGTCCTTCATGTTCAAACTTTACACAACGATGCAAAGTGGAAGGAACGCAACCCATGACACGGATCCAGGGTCTACCAAGCAACAAGTTATATTGGAATTCCCCCTCCAAAACATAAAACAATTCTGGAACAGTGCGGGGGCCCACGTGAATGTGGAGGATGACAGTGCCTAGTGTGGAGGTGATAGCATCGTTGAATGAATGCAACATGACCAGATGTTTATGCATGTAATTGTCAGGTATGCACATTTGAGAAAATGCATGGGATGAAATGATGTTAATGCTAGCGCCTCCATCAATCATCACATGGCGTACCCGTATGTCATCAATGTGGATAGAGATGAAAAGGGCTGGGTCTGGGTCATCATTTTGGTGTGGGGTGATCTCCTCCTCTGAGAAGCTAAGGGAGGCCACTTGGTGAACAAGGTGAGGTGAGGATGAAGGTGGTAATTTGGTGAGAGAGGCTACATGATGGGGTGTGATAATGGAGGCTACGGGTGTAGGGTCATTGGGTTAAAACCTCAATAGATTGAAGAACCTCCATGAGGGCTTGACGATGGGATTCTGAGGTTTGGATGAGGTCATATAAGGACATTTTGAGGGGAGATTGGTGTAATTGTTTGAGCATGGTGTGATGTGTGACACCATTAGAAATGGGGTATGTGGGGCCGTGGATAGTTATTTTAGGTATGGGTGCAGATGGTATGTTGGGTATAGGATTGGTTGGTGGGTCAGCTACCTTTTCTTTTCCCTTCTGTGCATGTGTAGTGACGTGTATCATGTTGATTTGAGGGGAGTTGGCAAATGGAGAAGGTGTAGGATGAGTGGTATAATGACATGAAGGGAAAAAACCTACTGGAGGAGAAAAACCCTGTGAGGTCAGCTGGGCGCAATGACATTTGGGTGGTGGCGTGGCAAGTTCTCTGATGTGAACCATGTTAATTTCAAATTTTGGGTGTGGCTCTAGGAGCTGTGAGGGTGGAGGTTGTGGTTGTTGAGTGGGCAGTGTGGGAATGGGTGTTGGTGAAGCAGGATCCTTGTCGAGAAGGTCATCATCATCAAAGTTGGTTTCTAGTGGACACAATTGGATAAGGATGGTTTTCAAGGCCTTGTAGTTCTCCACATCATGCCCTGGCACATGATGGTATGCACAAATTTTAGTATCATCAAACCCTTTTGGCTTGGGTTTGAGGGGGTCGTAAGGTCGGAGTGGTGGTAATGTGATAACAGAAGTCTCAAGGAGGTTGGTTAAAATTTTGGCATAGGACCCTACTAGTGGATCACAATGGGAAGTGAACATGGGTTTGGGTGTAGGTGTGGTTGGTTTTCAGGGAATTGTTTTTGGAAGAGTAGGAATGGGTCGAGCTATAGGTTTAGGTGCTCAGTGTGGTTTGAGGTATCAGTTGGGTTCGTTTGGGTAGGGGTATAATAGATGGATGGGTAGGAGGGTGTGGGGTTGTTTTGACTACCTTGTTGTGGGGTAGTGGGGTTTTGTTTTTGGGTTGCACCTTCTTGGGTAAAGGTGATGTGGGTGTACGAGGTCTAGAAGGAAAAGTAGATGGAGGAAGAGGGTGAGTTACCCATGGGGATAATGGGGGTGCTGTGAAGGTAGATGACGGGTCGTACTTGGGGTGTGAGGGACAATGACTGAAGTGTAGTGGGTAGTGAAGCAATAGCTGAAGGTATTGGAGGTATTGGTGGTAAAGAGACTGCAGGTGCGGGTATAAGTCGTGTTGTGTGCCTGGGTAGGTTAGAGGTTTGTGAGGAAGGAATGGGTTGTTGTGTTATTGGTTTATGGATGGGTGAAGGGTGCTTGACCATGTTGGGAAGCTGAGGTCTTAAGGTAGATGGGACAAGTGTGGGTGTGATTGGTGTGGTCAGGGTATGAGGTCGATGAGTTTGTTTCTTTAGTTTGGGTGTCGGTGTAGGTGTGGTTTTGACGTTGGAGGATGTAGCTAAATCCAGTTTAATAGGTGGATGAGTAAGGCTGGTGGTCGGGGTGACCCCTAAAGTGGTAATAGGTTTAGTGGAGGAAAATGTTGTGGGTATGGGTTTGGGTTTAGATGTAGGTCGGGTTATGGGTAAGGGTGTGGTGTGAGTGCTAACGGGTATCGTGGAAGGGGTTGCGACAGCAGTGGTTGTATTTGGTTTGATGGGTCGAAATGTGTTTGGGTAGATAGTGGAGGTATCAGTGAGGGATCTCTACATCTGTGTTGAGACAGGGAGTAAGAGGCACCCCATAGTAAAGCCCTATCCACATAATCTAAGTGATCAGCCAAACGTGAGAACGACACATCTATGGGTGGAATTGGTGAGGACCTAATGGGAATTCCTGTAAAATGCATCTTAGAGACGGGGAATTGGCCAGCTTCAGCTTCCGTGGGTAAGAGAGCCGAAAGTAGGTCTGTTGGATTTTGGGTAGCTAATGGAGAATGCTTGCCAAGAGGAAAAGGTATCTCAACTGGGTCTATGATGGGTGGAGGAGATGATGGGAGCCCCTCTATAAATGGAGGAATGGATAGGTGCTCCTCTGTGGGTGGAGGAGGTAATGGGTACTCCTCTTTGGGTGGAGGAGGTAATGGGTAGCTCCTCTTGGGTGGGTGGAGGAGGTAACTGTAGGTAAAGGTTCTCTTGGTGGAGAAGCCAGGGGTGAGAGGGGCTTGATGTTAGTGGAAGACCCCTCTGTTGGTGATGAAGGAGATGAAAGGTGTTCCTCTATTGGTGAAGGAACAGTGAGGTTGGTTCCAATGTGGAAGGAGGATTTCGGGCTAGGATTTCCTCTATGGAAGGGATGTGAGGTAATTGAGAGGTGACAGGTACCTCGTTAAAGATAGCGTGAACCTCACGGGTATGGGTATCGTGAGTGGATGTCTCACCTGGTTTGATTGGATGAAGGGGCATGGTTGGGAAATGGTTTTTTGAAGATTTGTAGATTTTGGTTGGGGGTGGCGTTGGGATTATCCATAGTTAACTCACCTTTCTTGAGCATTTCTTGGACAATATTCTTGAAAGTGATGCAGTTGCCATCACTATGACCCTTTACTCGGTGATAGTTACAGAAATCATGCTCTTTATACCATGCGAGGCATGGGGCGAGCGGGGTCAAAACCAGTGTGTGGTTTTATGGGTGGAAGGGTGATGGCTCTAGCTTTAATAAGATTTTCTAAGACAGAAGAGTAAGGTTCCCCAATTGGGGTATATTTTTGCTGCTCTTGTCTAAATCAAAAAGTCTGGACAGGTGAGAGATTAGATGAGGGTGTAGCCTGATTCGACGGATGAGCTAGGCTGGCCTTGAGTACCACTGCATTAGCGGTGCCCTTAGATTTTGAATAATTGGTTTGTGGTTTGGAAGAGGAAGAGGTATCATTCGACTTGAATGCCAAATTCTTATTTCATAACTAGATTTTCTTCTCTTCGATGGCCCGAATCTCTAACTTTCGTGCCATAGTGAATGCCTCATTAAATGTTTGGAAGGTTTGGACCTGCAAGGTCGGGGAGATATGTCTAGCGCAAGCTCATGTGAAGAGCTCGATGAGTTCAGTTTGTGGCAGTTGGAAGGTAAGTTGATTGATCAGGATGTGCCAGTAAGTGACAAAATCTGCGATAGATTCGTCCTCATACTGACGTGTGGAATATAGATCAGTCATGGTAACCTTCTTGACAATATTGATAGAGAAATGATCTAAGAAGGCTTGGGCTACCTGATTGAATGAGAATATAGAGTGTTTAGGTAACCCACTATACCAATCTAATGTAGGTCTAGTGAGGGACATGGGAAAAGTTCTCAAAAGCAAGGCATCATCATGAGCGATTAGATAACACCCATGTTTGAACGACCGCAAATGTTGCTGGGGGTCTTCTTTGCTATTGAAGCGATTGAATTTAGGCATTTCCCAATGCACAGGGTATGAATAGATAGGAATGGATGGGTGAATAGGCTCATTGCAAATCTCATCATAGGTGAGAGTGTTGCGGGAGCCGTGATGCCTCCAATGTCTGCATCTTGTCCAACATCAATTTAATTAGGTCATTGGTGGGTTGTGATGATTGGATGCCTCCTATAGCGTGAGGAGGTTGGTTTTGGGCATATAATGGGGGTGGCATTCCAGTGTATGGGGCTGCCATGTAAGGTGGTGGAGAAGAAGGAAGTGAAATAGGGGGTACGTACCCGGAATGAATAATGGATGAAACAGGAGGTTGTTGGTAGTATGTATATGGGGGTGGAAGGGTCATGGTAACCCTAGTGGCAATAGGGGCTAATGATTGTGGAATGGAAAGAACCATGTTCTGAAATGGGGTAGGGGTCACTGATACTAGAGGTGGGAATGTAGCTACAGGTATGTATGAGACAGTAGGGGTGGATGAGGTTGTGTTTGGGGTAGTTTTTGAGGGTATGGTGGATGTGATGGGTGCCACAGAGGTAACAGATGTGGAAATCATAGCAGGTATAGAACCTAACTGCAAAATGACTAGGGGTAAAGTGGATGTGGGCAGCACGGAGCCAGATGGGGCCGATGCGGAAGTGGGTGTGAGAGTCAGGGGGATAGATATGGGCATGTCATATATCAACTGACCCAAGGCAGTCTCGAGTGGATGAGTGGGAAAGGTAAAACGGCAAGGCGGTAGGGTTCTGGTCAAGGAGTCATGCGAACTCCTCATCTCCGGTAGTGATAGTAGTAGGCTGGATGGGATCCATGGCTAGTGATAAAATAGAAGGTGGTGAAGGACTAGGTGGGAGTGGTTGGCAACTGGTGTGAAATACGAGGGCGCTTGCTTGTCTTCGGGTCAGCACCATGTGAACCAGTATTGATCAGGTAGGGCTGCTTCTCTATAAATGATACAGAGAACAGCAGGAACAGGTGAATCTGGTGATAAAAAATGGATGAAGTAACAAATGGTGGCTGGAATGTGAACAAGCTAACTGATTCTGGTTAGGTAAAACTGATGTCGATCAGGGATAACCACTGCCGGTCACTATAGAAAATGGACAGTGAGTAAACATTGAGGCAGAAGGTAAAATCTGATAGGTATGCCAAATCTGAAGATGTATAAAACGTCAATGGGAAAAATGACAGTGACAGAGACTGTGAAAAGTGGAATAAAGTGAAGTAATATGTCCTTTTGAGTAGGTTAGCAAAAGGACCTGGAACCGACGTCGGTTGGGTATAACCGATGGCGATCAGAGGTAACCGATGACGGTTACTGTGAAATTGAAATAGTGATGAAAGAAAGTGGTTGTGAATTAAAATTTGATGTAGAATCAGACCCAGAATTCTAGGAATGATGATGATATGGCCCAAGCACACTCAGGTGAAGCTAGAATACACCAGCTATGATGAGGAGCGTGCAAGGATGAACAAGAAAGTGACAAACGTGATCTCTCACCTCAAAACGCAAGCCAAGCAAAAACACTAAGAAAATACGATCCTAAGAGTGCCTTTTTTATTATGTTTGTGTAGCTTATGCTATTTAAGGACTGACACATGAATTGTGAAATAGATTTTTTGGTGAGGATGGCTTCCTACAAAGAAGGAGATCTAAAAGGTGAGGTTTCAGGTATGTTATGGTGGGGGCAGGCTTCACTCTGAAGTATGACTCGACAGAGCAACGAGCTGGGTGCCCACTGTGTTGTGATCATGTGATCACCTACAACTTCTTCCAGCTAGGATGTTGTTTAAGAATGTATGTATTTTGAATTTTTGTGTGGTTTGGTAAGACTCAGAGAAAGAGAAAAGGATAGAAGTGCTTTTCTATGATTCGTTTGTCAACCATCAGCTGGTCATGACTTCCAACGTATATGTTGCCCTCAATTAATGTGAGCTAATGCAATAAATCAGAATGGAATGCATTTGTTTTTAAACCCAAATTGAAAATCTGAAATTGGATGACACAATAAGATGAAGAGGAAGAGGGATGCTCTTTCACTATAATGCAGAAAACATGAAGAAATGATTCTTTTTAATTACACCAAAAGAAAAGTTTCCTTTAGAGAAAGTAGAAAGAAGAGGTGGATTACCAGGGAAGAAAATTAGTGTGTACGCTTTTAGAAGGGAAACAAACACACAATTTTTTCCTAGGAATGAATGAAATGCAAGGAACCCTGGATGGGTCCCACCGGGCGTGCCAAAATGTTTCACCTTTTTCTTAGATTGTTTCTTTGAAGTGTTGATGAAATAGATAGGGTAACGGACGTAGGAGGAATACCTGTTCAAATGTCGGTTGATGGGTTGTTGCACGATGTATGACTTCTGAATCCACAGCTGATCATGAGAGCTTCCTTTTGGCTAGGAGGAACTACCTGTAATGAAAACAAGACCACCAGAAGGAATTAAACAATATGGGCAGTGAACTTGCCTAGCGTGAGCTAGATCCAGGAAGTATGATACTTCCTAGATGGCTGGTCAGTCCACTGTTTTAAACAATTCAATGTTGTAAACAAAGTAAATCCTATTGTTATTTTGAAATGATTTAGGTATCTCACTTAAAAACACAATAAGAAATAGATCTAATCTAACAGGCTAAGCTAGAATAGAATCCAAAGGTCAAATGATTGGTTCTAGGTTCTGCAGGTCTTATAAAGGTCTCGGGTAGGTCACAGGTGAAGGAGGGTGAGATAAAATTAGGTGGGTAGGTCTCTGTTTAGGGTTGTGTGGGAAAACACAGAGACCGGTGTTGGTCAGGGGTGACCGACGGCGGTTAGATATAACCGGTGCCGGTTACTTTGAGATCTAGAAATGTCACAAAATAGGTTGGGGTCTCCTTTGTGATTGCACAAAGGAATTTGGTTGGTTGGGATGAGGTATTGGGTAACTGGAGTAGGATTTTGTGAAGTTTTAATGGGTATATGAGGTTGAAAATGTGGAGAAGGTCAATAGGGAGCAAGATAAACAATTGACGATAAAATGATGATGAAATGAAATAACCAGGAAAGTATGATGCTATGTACTTACTTGGATTTCATTCTTGAAGGTCTGTGTGTGAAGGATGGAGGTGCTGATGATGGGTTTGAAGGTTGCAAGTGATCACCAACTGAAGAAAAGCTTCTGCATGGGCTGCATGTACACTCCTCTTTGCTTCAGATAGATCAGATCGTGGTTGGGATGGCTGTGCAGGAGAAGATGCTCAATCTCCTTCCTTGGATGTGATTTTTTGCTGGAATTGGCTCTCTGAAGATGCGTTATCTCTCTGAGATGTGTTCTTTCTCGTCAAATTTCTCCCAAATTTTTTTCCAACTTTCAACTTCCAACCTTGAGAATAAGGTTGTTTTGAGGTTAAAATGGTAACCGACGGCGGTTCTGGCTTAACCGGTGACGGTTAGGGGTAACCGATGTCGGTCAAGGCAGGATTTCCTAGGTTTACTAAACTTAGGGAGATCCTCCTGATTTTCTTAGATCTCATGTTGTTATCCCGCGTATTAGACTGGGAGCTTCTTGTGAGCATGCGGGAATGTGGTTAGAGGGAATGTAGGCATTGATTTTTAGGGTTTAGGTAAGTCTTAGTTAGTTATGGGAACTTGCTAAGAATAGGTCTTAGGTTGAGTTAGCTTGGTGAGGTGTCTAAGTGAACTGTATGTGTAGATATTATTTAAATAAGATATTTAAATAATGAATATAGTGAGGATAATGCATTAATTAAATTAATATTAGTGGGGTGAAGGGGGTCATGGCTAGGTAAATGTAATAAAGGGTGTTTATATGTCGAGGGACGAAAGGGGCGTGTGACCTAATTTTAGTGTCTATAATAGGAAACATAGCGAAGAAAATTTCATATAACTCGAGATACAGATTCTTTTCAACCCATGTGTGTGCATTAAAATTAGTTCCAATGCTAAATCTATGAGCATACTCTTCCTCAAAATTGTCTAACCACTCTTCAATACTGGCCAAGGTCAACTGGTACATCTTCATCATGCAACATCCTGGAAAACAATTAAAAAAGAGGTCCCAACAACGGAACCAAAATTTATCCTATATTTTATCACCAACAGCCCAAGGCGCACTGGCACATGACTCATCCTAGACTGAGCACTCACCCAAAGCACGCAATGGTACCATGTTCCTCTTTTATGTCAACGTATTCAACGAGTTAACATGATTATGTAAATATTCAATATCCATAACAGATAATGAAATATATTGGAGTGCATAAACTAGATCTAGACATTTAACCATATGCAATAATACTTAAACAAGAGCCATAATTAGATTTATCATGCAATATCCATGTTCAGTTATGGCAAACACCAATATCCAACCACAAATATTCATTATATTAATTTTTGTAACACATAAGCCTCATATATACGTAATATTGTCACCATAGTCATGAGTGATCATAAACTCGCAGCATAACACTACAATAATATGGGATCCCTAAACCGTGCAAATCAATACATATTTATAGGGGTGGGGACTAACCCTTCACTACCCATGCACCTTTAAAAATATATTGCATGCTAAGAATGGCCATCTTCCCTTACATGATAAATACAAGAGCATGCAAGCTCGCTAATAATAGATCATCTACTAATACATCTGCAATAGAATCCTATTAATAGCCTCAAAACTATGCATGACACTTGATCTTCTACTCGTCCAAAATAGCATTTGTGTGATCTTCAAGTATTTTACAAAAAAAAATCTTCACTCCATGTCCATAATTATCCTCTTATTGAAAAACAGATAAGTATTGATTTCATGTTGTCCTTAGCGTACCATGTTCCACTATAGTTTCACGTGCATATATGTGCCCTATGCCCATGCACCTAATCCTTCTATACCTTTAATACTTAGGTTGTATTTCATCATCCCAGCACTCCACCTATGTGTGAATGTGGAGTCGAATAGCGAGTGATCTTGGGGAATTTGTCCTCCTTGAACTATAGCTCAATATGTGGCCAAGAGGGCTACCTAGACTAGGATAGATGAGCTCTCTAAGGGAGTCCCCAATATACCTTGTGGTCATGGGGCCCAAGTCCGTGTTGCAAGTATGTTGTCTAAGGATTGGGTTTTGGGATGTATAATCCCTTCACTTCACGCTACACTTAAAACAAGTATGCACTTAACCAATAATGATAATTGTCCTTAATTTATATACCCCATTGGAACACAGAGTGTGTCTACGATCATGGAGATGAATCCCATGGTCATGAGACCCATAGGACCATGAAAAGTGCATGGATATCACTTCCATGTCACATTTCCCCTACAAAATAAAAATTGGAAGGCTAGCCACTTTTGATCCTCAAGATTGTCCTAGGACGCGAGAGGAGAGCATATACAGTTTTTCCTTTGGGATGAACAAGTAACAAAGGAAAAAACATAAAAATGATGATAAATGCAAGAAAATGGATGCAATATAAAATGATTAAAAATTATGTAATGGGGGCTTCAAGAAGAGGCCCTATAAAACAAATATTAGTAGTTTGATTATAACCCCAAATGTCTTAGACTAAACAAGCTGCAAAATAAAAAGGATTAGTAGTTTTACATTGATTTTTAATCTTTGGTAAGCGTAGGAAGATGCACACAAAGTGTCAGTAGTTTGGAACAACAAAAGATAACTTAATGTGTAGTTAAAATAACAAGATTTAGGAAAATGAAAATCATGAATAAATTATCTTCCAAAATACCAAATTAACACTTTGAATGCATAGATCTTTTTAATACCTTTTAGGGGGAAAATGGAATCGTTTCAAGTTTGGGATCAAAAGTTATGGCTCTCAAAAGGTAGGCAAAAAAATTCAAAACAAATGCGCCAAAACAGAACAAATGCACCAATTCAGGACATATACACCACTTTACATGCAAATACACCACTTTACCTACAAATGTGTTTTTTTGTGTGCAAATGCATTGTTCTGTATGCAAATGCATTGTTCTGTGTGTAAATGTGTTGTTTTATGTGCAAATACATTAATAGAGCTACAAATTCGTTGATACTAGTGACTATTATGAAAATTTGAAATTTTGAGGTGCTAATCTCAATGAAATTTTTTCAAATTTGAATAGCTTGTTGTTAGTATGGAATGCTACAGAAAAACAATCAAAATTTTGGGGAGTAAGCCCCATGGTGGGCGCATAAATGTAATGAAAAAAAATATTTGTTAGTGAAAATGTGAGATAAAAATCAAATTGCTTCCCTAATCTAATATTATCTAACAAAACCTATGATAGAGCAATGGATTGAAAGGTGGGGAGATTATACTTACACTTACCTACAAGATTCCAAGCTCCTCCTTTGATGCTTTTGATCTACTCTTGGATTGTTGATGGTTCTTGAATTGCTTCAGATTTTGGAGACACTTGGGAAGAACCTCCCCTTCGCTTGTATTGGATGATTGCTTGATTGATGAGGATTACTTGATTGAGTGGATGATAGAATGGATGATTGGGTGAACAAAATGGTAGAGATTTGTTATGGATTTGTGACTTATTCTAAGCTAGCTCTTATAGAGGAGGAGAGATCAATTTATATTTAATGGGTGGAGGATTCAGTGGCTAAGATGAATCTATGTTGGATTTGAATCAAGGATGGAGGATTGATGAGAAGAATGGATAATTCTAGAATTTGAGAGAAGATTCAATGGAGAGTTGAAATTTTATTTGGATTTTCAAATGGAGGGAAATTTAGAGAGGATTCTAAAAATAGAAGCCTTTATATTTAGAGGTGTGAGGATGTGATTAAATTAGAATTAGATTAGGATAATAAAGATGATTAGGGGCGAGGCTACATGGAAAGGCTAGGTGTAGGGATGTATAGGGTAGCTGGGTAGGTAGATGTAGGCATATTAAATTCATAAACTGATAAAAGGGATTATTAGTGGGATACTAGGATATTATAAGGAATTAAATTGATTAATGATAAAATGGGATGTAATAATGGATTTAAAGGATTAAAGATGAAATGATAAATAATGATAAGGCAAAAATAAGTTAAAATGGATTAAAATAATGATAAAATAGATAATAAAGATTAATATTGCGATTAATTATTATATGGATGATGTTGTGATATTTGTGGGACAGATTAATCGTTATTATGCATGTCGAAAACAAGCAAATTTGTGGGTGTCAAAATGTAGATGTTAAAAATATTAATGTGCAAATATGAGAAAACAAGAAAATTTGTCTTCCTACTCTAATATTCCTAGTAAATACCTCAGATAGAGCAATGGATGGAAAGAGAGGAGAGATTGAATACCTGCACTTACCCACATGTTGCACAATTCATTCTTTTATGTGCTGGATTTACTCTTGGATGGAATTCAAGATGCTTTAGATTTGTGGACTGATTTTGGCAGCACTTTCCCTTAATAAAATTATGATTTTACTTGATTAGATGATATGGATATTGATAGCCTTCTTGGAGATTTTGACAACATAAATTTGTAATTGTTCTAAGGTGGTGTGCATGGAGGGTGGCACCACTATTTATAGCTAAATGGAGGGTTGAGATTAATCCATGTAGGATTATGTTAATGGTATAAAATGTATGAGAATGGAGAGTTCTCTAGAATTAGAGGATTTTAGAGTTTATTAGAATCCTCCATTGAATTAAAAATTCAATGGAAGGAGGGATTTTTATTTGAATATTTGAAAATAAGAGGGAAAATGGAGAGGCTTCTAGAAATAGAAGCCTCTAGATTTCGAGGTTCATTTAGCTTGTAGTTAGGTGAGATTAATTATGTCTAGGGTGATTAGATAGAGAAGATAGATATAGAGTAGGCATATAGTATATGGTAGGTGGGTAAGTATTTTTAAATTACTAGAATATAGTTAATGAGGATTAGTTAATGTGGTAAATAAAATAGTAATGATGTATTAGTATTTCTAAGGATATAATGGGATTATGGAATAAATGAAAATAAATAATTAAAGTATGATTACATATAATAATTAATTAATTTTATAATTAATTATTATATGGTTAATGATGGGAATGGATTACTATTGTATGATAGGCATATTTTTGCTAAATGACTGTTAGTGCAAAATCATAGCACCCCCGAATGAGTCTATAGACCTACTTTTCTAAGGCAGAGTCATTTGGTGTGATCCGCATAACATTGAGTCTTCCTCAAAGTGTGGGACTTTGTAAAATAGGAAGACTCTCTAGAGAAGGTTGGTTCCTCCTTCCTAATCTACCTGCCATAAGCTATTCTAGTGTATGACAAACTAATCTAACCTGATCTAACCATTCCAAGGGGAGAGAGAGAGAGAGAGAGAGAGAGAGTGAAAGAGCCTACACTAAACAATGATACAAAGGAATTGTGATATTCTATTGACGGAGAAAGAAACAGAGAAAATGGAGATGAGGGAGGTCAGACAGAAGTGACACAACCCAGATCTTCAAATCCACCATTAAACTCCATGAAACACAACATCCTGCACCTGTAAATGTGAAATACATGCACAGAAAAAACAAATCTGGAAGGGAGAGGCACGAAGAAACAACAAAATGATGCAAAGGGTTGAAGAACACCACAAAAACATGTTTCTATTGCTCTGGAAAGTGCACAGACCATTACATTTTTGGAATAGAGGCACAAATGCATTTATCATGCCTAAGAGAAGGTTCGGTGCTCAAAAATGGCGTCGAAAAACAAATTTGACAGAGTCTCTCTATGCCCAGAATTTCCCCCTTCTCAAAATGAGAAGTGTTACCATATATAGAAAGAATAAGAGAGAGAAAAGAGGGAAAATTCGAATTCTTCTCCAACCACCCAGAGATATGCATTGAATCTCACTTTAAAGCTCAACCACTGAACATCAATGCCTTATGCAAATCCACCCACAATATGTTGCTTCTTGTTCCCCAACAGATCAAATCGAATCAGATTTGGTAGTTGAGAAAATCAGATTTTGCGTTACTGTCATGGGAGAACGTTTTCCCATTTTTCACCTACCAAGGCCTCTCCAAAATGATATTTTATGTTTCCAAGGTGTAGAGGGTGTCAAGACATTTCCAGAAATTCTTCTCCCACCCAAATCTGATTCTCCAGTCAAAAGATATGGCCATTTGAATATTAGGGTTGCAGGGCATAATATTTAAAGAGTCTGCCCCATTAGGGTCCACGTGGCGGCCTTGTGCACCTTGGAGATTTGGCCCCTGTCCTTCACTCTTGAAATAGTGCCAGATCAACATGTGGTAGCCTCCGTGAGCTCTTTGGGGTCCCTTGTATTTTTTCTGAGTCTTTTGCTTGGTGAGCCAAAAATCTAACCCTAGACACGTGGAGGCTTGGTGCTTGTTTAGGAACCCACCCCAAATTTTACTTTTGAAATAGTGCCATACTGACACTTGGCACCCTCCATCAGACTACCTCTACACTTTGACTATTCAACTTGACTCTATTCCTTTTTGGACTCTGGGAAATGTGGAAGGCCCGTGTTTGTTTGAGAACTGCCCCTAAATTTTACCTTTGAAGGAGCGTCATTATAACACGTGGCGCCTTCCACCTTCACCCTATACTTAATCATTTAGGCCCGTTCTCCTTTTGACCCATGTTGACCATTTGCCACGTGGAGGGCTGGCTCAAAGCTTGAGTCTCTACATTGGGCTCCCATCTTGGAATTACGCCGGACCGACACTTGGCATTCTCCGCTTGCACTTTTATACTTAGCCAATTTTTAGGTCGGCTCTGTCCGCCTTTTGACTCTGATTGACCATTTGACCCTGTCCTTCGATTCTCCCTGGGACACGTGGAGATATGGCGCTTGTTTGAGACTCCCTTTTTTGGATTCATCTTTGGAGATGCGTCGCTTTGACACTTGGCTCTCTCCGCTGGCTCCTCCATACTTAGTTAATTTTGGACTCGTTCCTGAACTGTTTCGATCCCGAAGAATTTCAAATCTTCACCGTTTCTTCTCTTTCATGCTCCTAGATTCTCTATGACATTTCTCCTCTTTCTCTGACCCTGCTATTTCATTTTAGAGCCTGCCCGAGTCTGTTAAATAGATTTAATACATGGATTCATTCGACAGAGCTATCTCTTCTCTTTCTTCTTGCACAAGGTCTTTTAAAATTTTGCAGGCCCTGCCACTCCATTGCTGAGTCCCTTTGCAACCTTTTTTTTCATCCTGGAATATGAGCTCACAGGTCTGAGTCGTTTCCTTCATAATTTCCTTATGTGTAGGACTTGTCTTGACCAAATTTCTCGGGGGGTGAATTTGGGATAACAATGACCATGTTGACATTTTGCATGTCTACACACACATTTACTACATTCTACATCTATTTACTTACTCACTACTTCACAAAGTGCGATTGGCATAAGAGAAACCTAGGGCGCACACACACACACACACACACACACACACACACACACACACACACACACACACACACACTTTTAGAACTACATTCGGTTTGAGATGTAGTGCATAATAATTCTAGTATATATTCTCACAAATACAACACCGACTAACACGTTATATGAAGCAAATACTATTCTATGTGAAAATATACTCAAGATAGCAAATAGGATGGAGGAATACATTATAAATAGGTGAGGAACTCCTACTATCAAGGAGTATATCCTTGTCCCCAGATATCTCAACCTCTCCCACAAATCACTCTCAATCCCTTACATAGCTCAACTTATTTTATCATAATATTATGAGTTATCACAACTCATAATATATTACAAACATATACGAGTTGTAAATACAACTCATATCACACACTCACATAATGTAATATACTAATATTGCATTTACCCATACTCACAAATAAATAATGTTCACAATAACACATTAATTCCTAACATTCACCCCCTTAGTGTGAACATTGTAGCAAAGTGTAACTAAAAACATGAGTACTACAAAGTTCTGCAATTTTTATATGGATCTTGCTGCACACGATCACCTACATATGAGATCTCATCCCACTTTCACTTCCAGTGAACATATTCACCGGCTGACCATACTTCCAATGAAGTCTGGCAGTCAGAGGATCTTTTTAGTCAAGCTTCCCTTCTATAAACAAATTCTTACAATTTTGTACCTTTCACGCCATATCACAATACTTAAGAGATTACATTAGAAATGATCACACAATTGAACAGGAACAAACATTTGTTCTTATTCTACATATCATAATAAACACACAACTGAAAATGATGATGTCACCACTACAAAAATGTGATCTCGTCGTTGATGACAGATGAGAGGAACTAATCACCCTCCTTCCTCCGTTGCCTCCAGCCTCCATTTATTTTTGGCTAATTGGTTAGAAAAATAGGTCTTTTAATTTCACAGGTATGAAACTCCCCCACAAGATGGATGTCACGTTCACCCGAAAATGCGTCCAATTACAATTTTTTAATTATTATTTTTTGAACTATTTACGACCAAAAAATTGACCGATAAATAAATTTTGAATCTTATACAATGAGATGATACAAAATAACGACAATACATGACTTACATCACAAAATTATAATGGAAAAATGACAATAACAATTTTTTAGATTGACGGTGACTCCACACTTAAAATCATAACAATAAAAAATTCAAGACTGACATTTAAATTAATAATTTATCATCTAAAATATAAAAAATCAAAACGCTGTACTTAGACCCTTTTTTAAAATAATTTTGGAAAACTTCATAAATAAAACACTACAACCTAACTAAAAATTATTTCTATTAAGATATACACATTTTAAAAAAAACTATAACCAACTAAATGACAGAAATGTAAATAAAGAACATTGTCTCAACATGACTACTAATAATAATAAATAAATTGAACACTATTCAGGTCTACACCAAACTAAAAATTACAAATAAATTGACTCACTAAATAATTAAACAATTACTTAGTGACCGTTAGATAAACCAAATGCCACATCTACAAAGATGTCATGTGGGTGATGAATAAAAAATGTCATGTGCAATGTAAATTCATTGACCAATGTGGGACGAGCTTCATTCAAGAGAAGTGACCGATGATGTTTTTCTGATAAATTTAGACCCAGATCTCCAGTTTGTGAACCGTAAATTACGGTGGAAATATTGCTTTGAATGCTTTGAAATGATATTGAAATTGTTCAATACTATTACATGATATAAAAAAAAAATTGACTGAGTTGGACATGAATCAGAATTAAAATAACAGTGATCAAAAAAAATTGATTTTATTTCCACCTCCAAGAAAACACGTCCCTTCTTTAAGCTCACTCTTTCTTACAGAAAATGTTCTCTAAAGTGTAATGGATAAATAACATATTGAACTAGTGGTTGGCGTTGAATTCACAATCTAGAATTTCTCATACAACACAATGCATCGTCATTGTTTCAAATATATTTCTCGTCAATATTCCTGCAAACAATCTCCGCAAAAAATAATGGACAATTTTACTTGTAAACTAACCTCTCATGAAAAATGAGTAGAAACTAAGCAAGTGTATCTACACTTGAACACATGAATTCTAATCAAAATAGTCATAAAATCATATGAATTCTTTAGGAGAGTATCATTTTTCTTCTTTGATACCATATGATAATTCTGGTATATATTCTCACAAATATAACACCAAATAAAAATGTATATGAAGAAAATAATATTCTATTTGAAAATATATTCGAGATACCAAATAGGATGGAGTAATATAATATAAATAGGTTGAGGAACTCCTACTATCAAGGAGTCTATACTCATCCCCAACTCTCTCAACCTCTCCCACAAATCACTCTCAATCCCTTACATAGCTCAACTTATTTTATCGTAACATTATGAGTTATCACAACTCATAATATATTACAAACATATACGAGTTGTAAATAAAAATCATATTACATAATGTAATATACTAATATTACATTTACCCATACTCACAAATAAATAATGTTCACAATAACATATTAATTCCTAACAGTGCAGCACTCAGTTAGTAAGTCCATCATTGTGGCCACTGAGAACAATCCGACCCCTTCATATGCATCTTTCTTTTTTTAGGGTTTTGATTCTTTGTTTGGGATTTTGCACGAAATTCTTTATTAGAGATATTATAGTTACATCTGGCGCAGTTCAGTGACATTAGTGCGACAGGAAGTAAATACAGGCAAACATCCAATGACATCTTGGAGGAGGTTTTTAGGAAACTTCTGCAAACCAAGGCACCGAGATCTCAGCCTAAGGTGTCCACGAGCACCCCTATCCCTTTCCAAGCACTCCATTCTAGTTAGAGAGCTCAAATTCATAATTTATTAGACTTTTATGTGGTCGTTTCCTACTCCTATCTACCTAGTTTACACTGCAACACAATCTCGCACCTTCATCGAATTATCTAAGGATTTCTTAACCCTCTTTGTACATTAGGGTTTCATCTTTCACTTGCTTAGTTGCTTGATTAATTTTTGTATTGCATTATTTCATTTATTTATTACTCCTATAACATCAGATTACACTAGGATATTACATTTTAGTATAATCAATATGGATATTCAAAACAAAGTAAAAAGTAGATGGGACTATAGATAAGTACAAAATGACACTGGTAGTAAAGGGGTATGCCTAAAAGGAAGAAATATACTATGAGGATACATTTTCTCCTACAACTAAGATCAAAATGATCAGGAGGATATTTTCTCTAGCTACACACTTTGGATGGAAATTCCATCAGATGGATGTGAAAAGTGTCTTTCTAAATAGATATCTAAATGAATAAGTCTACATGACTCAACTTGAGGATTTTTTCATACTTAGATTAAAAAACAAAGGTATGTAGACTCATAAAATATTTGTATGGCCTTAAACAAGCACCTCAGGCTTGGTACATCAAGATTGATGAGCCTCTCATTCAGCATGGATTTGTGAGAAATCCATATCATCGCAATCTCTACCTCAAGAGACAATGAGGATATATTGTGATATATATATACGATCTAGTCATCACTAGCAGCACAGTGAAGATGATCGATACTACGAAGAAAGATCTTGATAAATCATTCGAGATGATAAATCTCAGGCTCATGGACTATTGTCTTGGATTAGAAGTATGACATAAGGAGAATTATACTTTTTTTTATCAATTGAAATATACTAAGACAATTCTCAATAAATTTAAGATCATGGATTACACAGTGATTGCTACACCCATATTTAGACACAAAATCATACACTTGGGTATATTTCTAGGTCTTAAGCACATACTAACACGCATATGATTCCTAAGTGAGAAAACTAGTAATTGATGACTATATTTGACCTCTTTTCTATGTTTCTTGTTTTCTATTTGGTCTTACATACGCTACATCCCAGTCGGTATTTTACTCATTTATATTTTATGGCTCTAAACACCAACGCTCAGTCAGGACAGAAGCACCCACGCACTTTTTTCCTCTTTGGGTGCACCTGACCCTTTTTATCTTACTCACTTCTTTTGAGTCTCTTTTATCTTTTGTGCATAGTATTTTCTTATGGTTCAGCCTTCTAGTTTTCAATTACGAAATTTAAACAAGGGAATCATATAAATAAATAGCTATGTTACCAAAATAATGGACCAATCTCTAAGCATTACTACTATCACATAAGCTTACATCCAAAGGCATCCAAAACACTCAAAGGCGTCCATCTAAAATCCATTCAAGGAATAAGGGACTGCATTTTCTACATACACTATATAGGAATGGGAAGTTCATTCTATTACATCCACACATTTGAATTTATCTAGCAAATCTAGCCTGTTATCTAGTGGATCTTGCACAAGGGCATCCTAGGGCACAATTTCACACACTCACAAGAACTACATGGAATCTGAGATGTAGTGCAGTGCTGAGTCGTAATTTCACTCAGTCAGGTGACTTTCAGGGTCATTATGAATCCCCATATTACATCTTTCTTTATTTGGATTTGATGTGGTTTTGTGGGTTTTATAGATGGACATCTCTTTTGTAGGTTATAGGTACATTCAGTGATAAAGGTGTGACATACAGGTGATCAATAGTGATTATCTATGGCACTTGTGCAACACCGTAAAAATTAAGGTCTGGCCATTTTCACAATCACGAACACCCAATAGTAGACTCTAGTGCCCATGCATCCTTGACCTAATTTAGGAACCCTTGTTTAACTCTGTCTGACATTTCCAGAATTTATAGTGCAAAATTATAATGATCTCCCCTCTTTGTTCATTAGTTTCCCCAATCCAGGTCAGTTCCAGGAAAAGCATAAATCAACTAAGTAATCCTTTCCCTATCTTGCACTTAGGGTTTTATATTTTATTAGCCTATTACTTGTGTCAATCTATATTCTAGCAGTTGTTTATCATAGATTACATCAGTTACTCTACAATTAGAGTTTTACAAAAAGTTTATTTTTGTTAAATCACCATGAATATGAGACTTCAATTATCTCATTTAGATCGATATCCTCTGGTAAATGCAACTCTCTATCAATATTTGATTGGGAGTCTCAATTACCTAGCATATAATAGACCAAATATCATCTTTGTAGTTACATATCTTCCTGGTTCATGCAAGAACCCAAAGTTTTCCATTGGAAAGCAGTAAGGCAACTTTTTAGATAGGGTATTAGGAATCTTGGTCTAGAGTATGAAAAGAATGATTAGTTCTTCTTGACTCTATATTCAGATTCAGATCATACATGTAACATTTATGACAGGAAATCCACTTCTAAGATCTAGACCGATATCATGGGGAAGCAAGAAACCAAACATTATTTTTATCTTCTATAAAATTTGAATATCATGATGCAAGTGGAGCTATCTGTAAAGTGATATGGCTATGTTGCATACTTGAGGGTCTTGGATTATCATAGGATAAATCCACTACCTTGTATTTTGATAATGAGTGTGTTTTCAAACTTGTTTGTGATCTAGTTTTTCATGAGATTACCAATCATATTGAGGTGTAGGTTCATTTCATTCACGAGAATGTTTTGAAACACAATATATGGCTTCATTTTTCCCCAATAGTTTAACAATGAGTAGATATTTTCACGAAGTCACTTACACATGACAACTTCGATTTCTTTAGAGAATTCTTTTCCAATTCTCTGAAGGCAATGCAAAATTAAAGGGGGAAATGTTAGGTAAAACATTTTACTATATATAATTTAGCATTTACCATTGGTAATTAGTTGTTACTAATTTATTGTGGTTAATTATTTTTTTATGTTAATTATAACAATATTATTCATATCATACTCCCGTATAATTTTATGGGTTATTTTTTGGATTTCTGGTTGGGTTTTTGCACTTGTAAAACCATGAGTTTTTTGTACATGATTGTCCAATATGTATAAATATTACAGCCCATTCTTACCATGTAGCTTGGATTATCTTGATCAATAAAAATACAATAGGATACCTCCATGTTTCCTCCAGCAATGGCCTTGACTATTTCTTAGATTGATCTACCTTTCCTATATAAGCAAGGCACATTCTCATTGTACTATATAGAGTTTCATGAGATATAATATATGATATCATTGGTCTTTGTTTACAAATATTTTTGTAAGGTTATTGTGTTAAATTGTTTTCAACTTACTAAATGTGATGTTCTATTAACATCTGAGATCTTTGTGGCTTGAAAAAATCTGGTTATTGTTCCTTTTACCATTTCCTTAAAGAATTTTTATTGTTGAAAGATTTTGTTACATGAATGAAACAATATAGATAGACAAGATATTGATTTAAAGAAATTGAAATATTTATCAGAGGACTGAGATCAAATAGATATAGTAGTACAACAATTGATATCTAAAATGCAAAAAGATAAGCAAGTGTGTACAATAGTGGGATAAGAGTGGCTTATCTTATCTTCAGAGTTCTAGGCTAGAAAGTGAGGGGAATATGTTAGATATGGACCAAGTAAGCTTTGTCTGGAATACTGTAATTTGATTCAAATTTGAGAAAAGGAGGGAAAAGGACTTAAGCACACAAAGGAGACAGTAACACCTGGGTGCTACTATCCCTAATGAATGGTATTGCCTAGGATGCTTGGAGGATATAATGGTAAATGTAGAGCTAGTTTAAATGTTGATTAATGTCCAAAAGTAAAGTGTAAATCCTAGAAAAGAAAATAATAAGAATATAAAAAAGATAAAACAATGTAAGAGAAAAACAAATGTTGTTATTGTCTATTTTTCTTGCAAAGGAAACATGTATATGATAACATACCTAAAGGTGTCATGTAAGTAGTAAGTGCATGATTTTATGTCCACATTTCCCCCCACTTTATATTAGTGAGTGAATATTTTGTAGCATAAAGTAGATAAGAAGATTTTACCTTATAGAGTGTTAAAGGGAGTTGTAACCGATAGCATGCCAAATGAGGATTGTACTTGATGTTGTGTTGAATGGAGATTGTGAAATGTGTATCATATAATCTAAGAGGATATCCTAGGGGTAATATTGTGTGTGTAGTAGATATGATTTTTATGTTTGTTCCTTGGATATTTTCTTTGTCAGAGTGTCTAGTGCTTTACATTTTTCCTTATTTCATTTGTGTGTTTATTTTTTATCGGAGTAAGGTTGGACCTGCAAAAGAAGATACATGTAGTCAATGCTCATAATACAGGAAATTGAACTTTAATTTGGTAAATGTGAAAATAGAAATGCTTATTGAAAAACAAGTGAATCAAGGATAGAATACACCTGAATATTGTGAGAGAAGATTTATAATTGTTCATGTATGTTTTTTGCCTTAGACATAGTTGGAGTAGTACAAAGGATTTAGGCATCCTATCGCCAAAATGTGGATTTGAGCATCTTATCGCTATATTGAGGATTTAAGGGTCCTATCGCCAAGGGAAAGAGTATTGAGAGATTTTTAGGATTTTCCCTCCAACCATTACTGCATCCTCACAGATAAGTTCCACTACATATGGTCAAAAATCCAATAAAAACTAGTCACATATGATGTATTGTTCTACGTATATCATTTTCCTACATATTCCCCAGGTGTCATCCCTTATTTTATCCCAAGAAATTAAAGTAATTAGTTCCCTTCTTCAAAGTATGTAACTTGGAAATGATTTTGTTTTTGTTGTACCTGATGGTAACTTGTAACTAAGTATTTGTTGTTGGATTTTAGAGAAACTTGTCTCTAGAAACATGTTGATCCTATATTGTATTTACTTTTTCCCCGAGATAGGGTTACCTAGATGGGACACTAGCACCCATTGTTCCTGTCTATATTAGGCACTTTTGTCCTGGACTGATTTTTGGCCCAATTTTGATTCTAAACCTATTTTTTAGCTTTGAATTATTCTTTATACCAATTTGTGTCTCATCTCTAGAATTATGAGAGGATGAAATAATCACCCAATGATTTTCCCCACTCATTTAGGATGTGATATGAACCAATGTGAGTATGTCCTAAACGAGGGAATCTTAAATTGATGTGCACATCTGAAATAAAAATATCATAGGGTGAATAGGGAATGTGTTAGGTAACTACTATGGCACATGCAAAACAATGGGAAAGGCTAACAAAAAGTGTTAGTCACAAATAATCATGACATGATGTAATATAAAATAGTCAAAACACACAATAACATGGCAAAAGACAAAATGGGTAACTAGTTAAATAGATGGGGCACCACTCAAGATGTAACAAAAAATGTGAATCCTTCAAGGCTATGGAAGCAAAAAAATCAATCAAACATAAGGCATAGCCCGCAAACAATGACAATCAAATCATAAGTAAAGACAAGATACAAGTAAATCAGATAACCATGGTTGGAAGTAAGCCTGTAAGAAAAATGCTATAAATGAAGCACTCGTTAGCATGTTCAGAAAATTAATAATATGTCACCAAGGATATACTTGAAATTGAAAAAGGAAGTAATATATATGGCAATTATAGAACCTAAATATAGATAAATAGGAAAGGTATACGACCTCAGGATCCTTAGTGAGATTGGTATAGAATAGTTCCAAGCATCATATCGATTAAACAAATATATAAATGTTAAATTCTTAATTGTAGAGTTGCAATAAAATGATAATACAATAAAGCACAGATCTGACCTAAGCAATAAGTAATTAAAATTAAAACATTAAGTGCAATAGAAAGGATAAAGTACTTCGTTGATTTCGTAATTAATCTTGGATTGTGCCGAACTAAAGAATTGATAAACAGGAGGAGGACAGTGTCGCAAATGAACCCAGAAAATTGTAAAACTATCGAAAATGTTAGGACTAGGGTGCCTGGACTAGGTCAGGGGTGCCTAAGCATTGTAGATTGGTTCTAGGTTCCCGTGATTGTGAAAAACCTCAAAAACTAAATTTTGTTGTGTTGTACAAGTGTTGTTGGACTTCGCTCTTTGCGGCTTGTATGTCATTGTATGATCATTGATTTCACCTGAAACCTGCAAAGAGAAAGAGAAACTGTAAAACCCCAAAACACATCAAATCCTAAAAAGAAAAATATGCAAATGGGGATTCAAACTGACCCCAGCAGCTACCTAACTAAGTGAATTTACAATCTGAGCATTGCACTACATTTTAGACTCCATGTATTTATTTGTGTGTGTGTGGATAATTGTGCCATATATGGCTCTTGCGAAAGATGCACTTGATAAATTCACCCCTATGAAGTGTATACATAAGAATGCAGTCCCTTGTCCCTTGAATGGATGCTAGATGGATGCTTTAATGCTCTTAAAATTCCTTTGGATGCAACCTTAGGTAATAGTAATAGATGCTTCGAGCTTGCTCCTTTATTATGGTCACATAGCTTTATATTTATATGATTCCCTTACTTGAATTTCGTAATTAACAACTAAAATTTTGACCACCAAGAAAATAAGATGCCCAACAGCTAGAAAAGACCCAAAACTATGTTAGCAAGATACAAAGAGGTTGGGGAGCCTAGAGGAAACAAGGGTCCCTGGGCGTCAGCCTCCTAGCTAGGCATTTGTGTCTAGACTCATAAGATATAAAGTAACGAAAGTTAGACTCTGTAAAGGGGTTTGCAAGACCAAGATGAAAAACTGTAAAGAAAGAAAAAATGCCAAAGATAGTGATCAATTAGTACTTTTCTTTGTTAGGAATCATATGAATAGTAGTATATGATCAAGACCTAGATGTATACCCAATGTTTTTGATTTAGTGTCTATATTTTCCCCCACTTTATGTTGTTGAGAAAATTCTTGATACAATTAAGTAGATATGAGATGTGTACCTGATAAGCATGTAGATTGATGACGAAAGCATGCCAAGGAGACAATAAAAAACATGGAATGAATAATATGAAGAGTGGAAGCGATAGAATGAAAGTGACCCTAGGGGTGAAAGTGTATGTGTATATGTCATGTTGTATTTTTTTTGTGTTGATTGATGCGTGATGATGTGCCTAATACTTCCCATAAGAATAGACTTGCAAAAGAGAAGATAAAAAAGAGTATTCAAATATGGTTATATGAAAAATTCAATCAAACGTGTAAAAATTATGTGAAATGTATGCAAAAATTTGAAAAGGAACATGTGCACCCATTCCATGATGAGTCAAAAGATAGAAAGGATCCCTAAATTTTGTAGAAGAATAATTTTTTTTGTTGATCTCATGCCAAGTGTGAGTTTTTTAGGCGATCTCATGCCACGCCTAGAAGAAGTTTAGGGAGAAAGGTCTAGTAGTTATTCTCCATCCTTTGACTGCTTCCAGATGATGTATACACCACTACAGATTGTGTGCTCAAATTCAATCTAATTTGATCTAGTTTGATCAAACATGAAAATAGAAAAGAGGTAAAAGTGTGCATGTTGATTGCTGAAGGATTGTGCTTGTTCTGTAAAAATTTTTTGTGTAAACTATTGAAAATTGTGTTGATCTGAGAATAAAAGTGTAACCACCCCTTGTCATAGGATCCCAAGAAGGGTCACAAGCTCCCAAGAACTACTATCTTTGTTTGGCATTGGTATTTGTTCTCTGATGAGGATCCAAGTAAGATTACGAGCCCTATCCTAGACTATAGACCATGTTGATTATGTACTAAACTGTGTTGTACTATAACTATGAACTTGTTGTATGAGGTGAATGATTCACTTGATGTATTCCCCCTTGTTTTGGGTACATGTTACATCATTATGAGAATGCAGCCTAAAGAAGGACCCAATGTACATTTGAAATTGAAGCCTTATAGGGGGGAGGGAATGTGCTTGGTAAAAAAAAGGCACATACAAACAAAGTTGCTGGAAAATAGTTGTTAGTAGAAAAAATTAATGTGCATGTAGAAGATAAATTGTAAGCTAACAAGAAAGAAAACATTTTAAACTATGAAACGTAGGTTACAAACATGGGACATTGTTGACAATTTTGTAAGACAATCAGAGCCGAAGTGTCCAAAAGCATATAGTATGCATACAAGACAAAGGGAAAATCATGTAAATAATGGAAAATAATTAAAAAATAGTAGAAAATAAAGTAATAGACTACCAAAGTAGAAAAATAGTTGAAAGAATGAAAAATTTGTACATGAAGTACCCATTAGCATGTTAGAAAGATAAAAAGTATGTCAAAGCATGTATGATTGGATAATGCAATGTCCTATGAATAATATGAATTATTATAAAATTAAGCAATAACATCTATATTGTGTATGAATGTAGATGCCCCTAGGAGCCATTGTGGGAATGGTAAGAGGTATTCTACCAAGCATCTATGTTTTATGTAATGATCTGTGTAAAGTATGCATTCACAAATAGAAGGTAATTTAACATGCATGTTTGTATGATAAAAATAATGACATACGAAATATTTGTCTAACATAGTAAGTAAAGTGTAACATGCAAGTATAAGTAAGAAAGAAGAATGTGCAAAAAATATATGCAGTATTTTCTGAGTGTGAATTGAATGGAATAAAAATTTAATTTGATAGGAGCAGGTATCCCTATCGAATGTATGTGATTCAGCATGAGTGAGATGAGGTTCATTTATAAAAGACCCCTCTATATTCAAAAATGAACCATAGAACAAGATTATGTCATCAAGAAATGGTTTGAATTTTGAGCTAGAAAGATATGATCGATAAAGTGTAGAGTATAGAGATTGTGTGAGTGTTTGAGTGTGGTAAGGATAACTTTAGCTTTAGAGCCTCAGCAGTCGATTATGAACTGTGGAACTAGAGTACATCATATGGAAATGTGTTTTGATTAATGTGAGCTAGATATATGTGTCATGAATATACCAAACGTGAAATGTGTAGTTTGCATGATGCGAGGTTCATGAATGTAGTAATCCCTCAATAGTCAATTTTTAACCGTACCACAAGAGTTTTTCATCAACTAATGATGATACAAGTTGTGTGTATCAACATATTTAATGTGTATAAATAAGACTAGATGTGAAGGATGAAGAGAAGTGATATAAATTTAAGATGTTAGAATGATGCTAGGAGGTTAGGGGGAAGAATAAGTGTGATGCCCACTGAGTATATGATGTGTAGAAGAATCAAGTTACGATTTCTATGAGATCATCACTCTCATGGTCAAAACTGAATGGATATGCATCAAAAACTTGGTAAGAAATAGTATGTGGTTTATCATATAAAGATCCATTACAACGTAAATTGTACATTCCCAATGCATATTTTTCATTAGTAAAAGGTAGTTATGGAAAACCATGCGCATACCAATGAGTAATATTTGGTGAATAACCAAGAAATGAATCAATATAAATAGAAACATGGCTGAATGACATCGGAAATGTGTTATCAATATGATCAAGATTGAGAGTCCCACTAATGTAGTCAATCCAAGAGTACCCAAGAGTATGTGGTGAAGTGTGAGAAGCGAGTGCAAAATTTTTTGGTAAATGGAAGATGTGAAGACAATATGTAGTAGTGATGTGAACACATCTGTGATAGAGATGAGGAGAATGAGTTGAAGGGTAGGAGATCATCAAGTGTGAATCTTATCCAAGCCAAGATATCATATGTGCAAAAAGAGCTAGAGAAAGTAGGATAAAATGGAATGTGATTCCAATAAGAATCACTCATGAATAGGGTACATGTAAAAGGTGAGAGTGTCAGTGTAGGTTTTTCATGAAAGGGTGAAGAAGGTGAAATTGCATCTAGTGTATGGAAACACCCCCAATAAAGTACCATAGCATTAGTAAAAGGAGGTGGTTATTTTAATTGATACTCACCAAGGAAAATAGAAATGAAAGTATTATTGAAATATAATTCATTTATCTCGAGTGGGGTAAAATTGAGATTGCACAGTTTGTCATCAGTAAGCTCAACAATATCAAACTCATCATCAGAATCATCAGTGTTACTATTTTCATGTTGGATAGCAGTATCAAGGATATTGGTGGGAGGTGAAGTAGATGAAGGAGTGAGAGAATCCTCAATTAGTGTATCAGTAGTGGTTATTCGAGAAGATATGGTTAGTGAAATGATATAAATAGTATGAGTGGAAGTAGAAGGAATGTTTACCATATTGGAAGAAGGATGTGAAGCATTATAATGAATTATATCATATGTGCTAATTTTTCTATATGGAAATGGATGTGATAGAGGAGTAGGAATAGTAGTGACAGGGGTCTATGCAACAAAACTTAAATGGATATGGGTCCATAATAGTTGTATGTATACAACCACCGTGCAGTAATTTAGCACATCAACGAATAGTGGATGGGACTGCATGCATTATATGAATCTAGGGTCTTCCTAACAAGATATTGAATTGAAAAAAAACATCAATAATGAATAATATTGTACGAGATGTTTTAGGCCTGACTTGTATAGGTAATGTGATAGTTCCTGAGCATGTGTGATTAGTTGAATCGTAGAAAAAATGAGGGTGGAATTCTTAGCAATTAGATTATTTATAATGCTAGTTTGATTTAAAAGGGAGTGAGCACATAACTTGATTACAGAACCATTTTTAATGAGTACACACTTGATACAAATGGTTCCAATAAGCATTGATAAGAAAAGGTGAATGATGATTGTCAACATTGGGTGGTAAGATGTTCTCATCACTAAATGATATAGCATGTGGTATATTTTTGAGAGACTGAATGAGATGTGTGAAGGCCAATGAATAATTTTTAATTTCAATGTGGATAGAATGAAGGGTTACCTCTAATATATGACAATATTTATGTGCATTACACAATAATTCATAGAGAGATATCTTGGCCGGTGTATTCTTAAGTTGTTCAATAATATCATATCCTTTAAATTGGTAGGAGGAGCTGTAAAAATGATAGGAAGAGAGATAGAAATGGGTTGAGCCGTAGGAGGGTGTGTGGAGTGAGTAGTTACTACATTGATAGTTGGATCAACCCTAGAAATAATAAAGCGAGGACGATGCTGAGTATGAACTTGCATGAAATCAGCAACAATAGTAACCATGGTAGAAAAATGAGTCAAAGAGAAAGAAGGATAAGAAGATTGATCCATGACTTGAGAAGAAGAAAACATGATTAGAAGGTAGGGTTTGAATGGACATGTTCACCAAATTATTTAACAAATATAGAAATATATAATTGTTAAATTCCTAATTGCAGAGTTGCAGTAAAATGATAATACAATAAATCACAAATATGACCTAAGAAATAAGCAATTAAAATTGAAACCTAAGTGAAATAGAAAGGATAAAGTCAGGGGTGCCTAGGTACTGTAGACTGGTTTTGGTCACCCGCGACTGTGAAAAAACTCAAAAATTGAATTTTTCTGTGTCTCATAGGTGTCATTGGACTTCACTCTTTATCACTTGTATGTCATTGTATGATCTTTGAGTTCACCTAAAATCTGCAAAGAGAAAGAGCACCTACAAACCCCAAAACACATCAAATCCTAAAAAGAAAAATATGCAAAAGGGGAGTCAGACTAACCCCTATGGTCACCCAACTGAGTGCACTTACAATCCAAGATTTGCACTACATTTTAGACTCCATGTAGTTCTGCGTGTGTGTGTATAATCTTGCCCTAGGTGGATCTTGTGTAAGATGCACTTGATAGCAAGCAATAGCTAGATGTAGAAGATGTAAATATATGTGTGCATGTAAAAATGAACTTCCCCTTATATGAATTGTATGTAGAATAATATAGTCCCTTGTCCCTTGAATGGATGTTAGATAGATGTTTTGATGCTCTTGAAATGCCTTTGGATGTAACCTTAGGTGATAGTAATAGATGCTTAGAGCTTGGTCCGTTATTATGATCACATAGCTTTATATTTATATGATTCCCTTGCTTGAATTTCGTAATGAACCACTAAAATTACATCCATAAAGAAAATAATATGCCCAACATCTAGAAATACCCAAAAGATGCGAGCAAGATACAAAGAGGTCAGGGTGCTTGGGCATTGGTGTCCTGGCTGGGCGTTGGTGTCCAAACTCATAAAAACTGAAGTAACAAAGGTCAGACTGGGAAAGGGGGTGTGTAAGACCAAGATGAAAACCAAAAAGAAAGAAAAGAGGCTAAATAAAGTGATCAATTATTACTTTTCTCACTTAGGAATCATATGAATAGTAGTATGTGATCAAGACCTAGAAATGTACCCAAAGTGTGTGATTTAGTATCTATACATACATCATGTGATAACATGTAATCATCATGCATTCACATCAAAGTATCATGTGAATGTGCATGTGTATATGGAAAAAGGATAGAGCATACTATGAATCAAAGTAAAATGATAAGAAACGTGCAACATAGAATAGTATAAGCAAGCAAGAATATATCCAGTCAAGATCCAAGTTGTTATTTTTTAACTTCTATAACTATTTGAATGTTTTTGAATTATTAAAATATGAAATACTATGACTAGGAGAAGAGAGCAAGGTTTCCCATAGTGTATGTGTACACAGTGAGGTCCATGAAGGTATGGTCACCCTCAAAAGTCGTGTTTTAACCTAAAAAAAGAGTGTTTCATTAGGTAGTAAGGGGGATAACACAAGAGCTAATAAAGAACAATGTCGACATAGTGAGGGGAAAACCCTATGGAATCTGAAATCCAAAATGTATGAAGAGTAATTGGAAACATACAGATCAATGTGGGAGTCAAGAGACGTGTAACATATGTAATGTGAGGAGGCTCATCAGTATCAAATTCAAGCAATTGATAGATAGATATGAGGCTCTTTATAAATAATAGGTGTAATTTGAAAATATTGGAAGCATGGAAGTTGTATGTACTAGCCCCTATGAATATAGAAGAAACCATATACATAAATGTGGAAAGAGGGGAATCGATTTCCTCCATGGATGTAATGAGATGAGGTGTATAAATAGTAAATGAGACATGCATAGAAGCTTGGAAAGTGGGAGTATTAGGAATCATGATAAAATGAGCACATTGTGTTCTAACTTGTGATGAGGAAAGTGTGGAGATTAATGTAACATTAGAATTAGTAAGCATATGATCATTATAAGTGCATTGATAATTGTGTCAAGAAAAATATTTTAAATTCATGGTCATGGTGACAATGTGAAGGGTGGTATAAGTGTCTCCCAACACCTTAGGTATCTTATATGCAACAACTATCATAGGGGACAAAGTTCTAGATATAGGTAAGTGTGCAGTAGTATGTATTAGGGATCAAGCATCATGTGGATAAGAATAAGACATAGTGGGAGTAGTATCATGGGAATTGATAGAAATTTCATCATGTAAACTAGTAGCACTGTAGTCCAACACAAGAGAAGAATGATGTGCAACGTAAGTAGTAACTTCATTATGATGTGTTGGTGCTCAATTTGATCTCGCCTCATTTGTCCTTGAAATTCTTCTTTTTACAGGCTCTGTCGTGTTTGCTATCTTCCCGTGTTGGTGCTTGAAAACTTTTTCCTCCATTTGGTTTCCATGATTAGTGCCTTCCTTGGTCGAGGATCACTTAAAGGGCTAAAATTTGTTTTTCGTTTCTTCTGTCCATCTGAAGGAGTCTTTAAAATTAGGCATAAAACTTGGGTTGTTCCTTTCCTTCAATTTTCTGCATAGTCACGTGTTGTTTTCCCTATAATTTTTGTCCAAAATAACTGATGGAACCATGATTGGATGTAGATCAAAGGATCATATTTGAGCCTTATAACATTTTCATATTCTCTGTCCTTCATTAGAAAGATTCATTTCCAAGATCAAATGGTAGTTTTCTTACATTTTATGGTTTGACAGGTGTATTTTTCCCTATCAAATTTACATCTCTGCATCAGTATAAATGTGGCCCTTTTTGCTTGGATGTGGCTTGGTGGGGAACAATAAAAACTATAAGGCTTGACCTCAACCCATAACTTGTCCACGTGGAGGAACGATGCTCATTTGAAAATTCACCTTTTGGTTTGGCCTTAGAGTTGCGCTTGGGGGACACAAGGAGGTTTCCACTGCCTTCCCTGGACTTGGACAAATTTTTCATGTGGTCAGTACATTTTTGGCAGACCATGGACACGTGGAGGTTTCCATTGCCTTGCCTAGACTTGGAAAAAATTTTCAAAATAGCGCCAAGGGGACACGTGGGGCCTCCACTCACTCTGTCCATACTTAAAAATTTTATCAGATGTGGATGCAACTCTTTTGGGTTCTAGACACATGGAGGGATGGAACTCATTTGAGGATCCACCTTAGGGTCGCCACCTTAACAATTATGACAGGGATACATGTGGAGGCTTCCATTGGCTCTGCTTTGTACTTAAAATTTTCAAATCAATTTTGTAAGGCCTGGGACACGTGGTGAGCCTGCACGCTTGTTTAGGGTCCCTGCTCTTGGGCACCATCTTGAATTTGCACCATGAAGACACATGGAGGCTTCCAGCCAGGCCTTCCCTTAATTAAAATTTTCAAGAAACTAATTTTAAAGGGCCTGGGACACGTGGAGGAACCGTCCCTTTTTTGGGGACTAGCCCCTAAGGTTTATTTTACAGAAGTGCCAGGAGGACACTTGGAGGCTTCCACTCACTCTACCCTTTTTCTTGAAATTTTTAATGGCCTAAAGAAAAATGTCTCAGACGCTAGACACATGGTGCCTTCCGTTGAACCTTAAAATTTTTTTACAGACTCTGCCAGACTGAGACACGTGTTGGGCCCACACTTCTTTGGGGTCTCTACTTTTAGGGTACCATCTTAAAATGCACCATTGAGGTACACGTGGAGGCTTCTGCTAGCTCCTTTTTTCATCTGAGACTTTTCAATGGCCAAAAGGCATTTTTTTTGGGCCCAGGGTACGTGGAAGGCTCACGCTTGTTTGGGACTTTCCTCTGTGCTTCTTATTTGCAGTTGTGCCAAGGAAACACGTGGATGGCTATGATGTAAAGTAGAAAAAGGTAGAATCAACAATTTTTGTGCATTTCACCTATTTTTCTACCATTCTTTCTCCAAGACTCCTGGAGACGTGAATACGCATTGTTTTCCATTACCAAAGGAAATGGATGTAGGATAGAATTATATAGGAAAGAGACGGAAAAGGGATGAAATGATGAAAGTGTAGGCGCAAAAGATGAAAAAGGTGTTTCCTCAAAAGTGAAAAAGAATACCTATCATATCTAGTTGTGCAGAGTCTCTACAAAATGATTAAAAAGGGGATTTCTTGCATGAAAAAATCAGAATGATTAGAAGGATTGCCAAAAATTTGTGACATGGCATTCCTAGTCATTAGTCGAGGGCCCAAGAAACGTGATCAGTTCACAATTGGTCCACCTGGTAACTTTCAGATCTAAATTTGTTAAACGTCACTTTCTGTAACAAATTAGTAGCAAGAAAAGGTCCCTCGAATATTATTCTTTTTGGGGGAAAATTTTGGGATGAATGAAATGTATAAATGCAATGAAAATACTCTTGCAAATGGTCAGAATTCGAATCCCTAAGAAAAAATTTGAGAAAGTCATCTTTGTGAGAGACCAAAGCGGAGATAACCTGTTATTTTCTTCTGTGTTATATTTTATATTGTTTCAAGTTGATTGCATATGTATAGCCATTGATGAGCACTGAGATTACTCTGGAAGCTTTCCCCTGCTAATGAATGTAAGAAAATTTTTAAATTAATTTGTGTCCAATCTCTAGCAATTTCTGTCTAGTTTGTTTCAAAATGTCTGCAAATAGTTCCTTTCTTTCCTATTGCAATCTTACATCAAATTTTTTGTGAAATCACACAGGATCTCATTCCTGTGACAATCTAATGGTATTTGCAATTTCATTTCAAGAATATCCTTCATCTTAGATGAGATAAACAAATTTAAAGTCAATTCACTTTCATTTGTTAATAAATATTGTCTGCAAGTCTTCAGGTGTACCTTAGGCGTGATTAATCAGAAACATTGGTGTTTAATTGAGTCTTTCAATTTGAGCCTTTGTGTTGGATTCTTAAATATTATGTGAAAACGTACTGATCTGGGCCTCCATTAAAGCACACCTTTTGGTTGAAGGAATGTCTTAACTGTATTAAAGCTTTCTGTTGTTGAATTTTCTCATTGTTGTGAAGTCCCTCCAAAGATCTCATATAATCAACTTTATCCTGCTTCATCTCCCACCAAAATCATTTCAAAACCATTTATCCATCAAGAACTACCCCTGTTTGCCCTGTGTATTGACAAAGGAACAAAATCTACTTGCAAAAATATGAAGAACAATCAAGATTTATTAATGTCTTCAGTAACCTTAGCCTTGTGTTGAAATTATCTCCATCGTTTAGAAGTGACAACTCTTAAGAGTTAAATCATGGAGTATTGACCATATTTTCCCAAGGTTCTCCTCATAGAATTTGTGCAAAAGAAGGATATCTCTATCTCCTTCATCAAACAAAGGTTACACTAAGGGTCCTCTCACCCTGGTCAAAGAGGCACGGCCTAAAGTAGTGAGGACAGGTCAAATCCTCTTAAAGGTGTTATTCATCTCTCCACAAATCTGAGTAACAAAGGGCCAGTTAGATCCCATCCTCAGCTACAAAACGACACACACTATGATCTATCTGTCTCTAAGCTCCACGTCCAATCTGTGTTGCTGCTCAGCTTAAAAGGGAGAACAAATTTGGATACCAGCATGATGTGTGAGAGGGATATCACAAATATTAGAAACATGAGATGTGGAATCTATAGTAGCATTATCCATGGAAGAAGGTGTGGCAAGGGAATGGGTAGAAAGAGTTGTATGCATATTATGTAACTAAGGACGGCCTAGAAGGATATTATAATTGATATTGTCTGGCATAATATAACATATAACATTAAGAGTGTAAGGGCCTACCATAATGGGTAGAGTGATTTATCCCAATACTTACTTAGGCATGCTAGCAAAGCCATGGTTACATAGAGTAGATGGAGTTAGATCAACAATATAAATTCTTATCTGATGGAGAAAGGAAATGTTGTAGGCATTAAGACTAGATCCATTATCAACTAAAGCATGTTTAAGAATCACTTTAAGGATTTAAACTTGAATATATGATACAGAAGCATTGTTATCAATTGTATGCTAAGCCATAAAAGTATTTTACACAAGTAAGCTAGAAAGACAAAAATATTTATTTTAAAAGTGATGTTGATCAAAAAGTGATTATCGTCAAATGAATAAAATGACCATATCTTAACATATAATTTGAATTATACAAAACAAACAGAGGTTTTTTTAATATGAGTATGTAAAATAAAAACCTCCAAGGGATTTTCTCAAAAATGTGTATTTTTCAAATTATGCCTTAATAACCAAAAAGTGTAATTTCAAATTTCCAAAAAAAATTCCATAACTTATGAAAAAAAAAAAGAGGTTTTTGTTAAGTTTGTAAAAATTAAAAATAACCTCAAAGGAATTTGAAATTAGAGTCACTATGTTTGAGATATGAAATAAAAGGTGATTTGAAAATTAGAAACCCTATAAAGTTACCCAAAGGGTAGAACCAACCATAAAACCCTAGGAATTTTTTTTAGATCATATTTATGGAATATAAGAGATAAAAATTAGGTGTCAATATGAAGATAATATTTAGATATGAACCCTAATGCAACTAGGGTTTGGTATTGGAGAATAATAGACCCGATAAAGAGCATACAAGGATCGGGTTCACCAAATGATTTACCTAAATTTAAATCTTTATCAAAGGACTGAGATAAAACATATATAACATTAAAAAATGAGATCTATTATGCAAAAAGATAAGCAAGTGTGTACAATAGGAAAATATTATAGTGCTCACATTATATTAACTATGAGATCAATAGTTATTACGTTGATTAAATATTTTATAGAGTAAGTTAATAGTTTTGTAACAATTTACGCATATTGTATTTAGTGTGAAAGATTATAGGAGTTGTTGCTAAACAACTTCCTAACCCTCGCCCCTGCCCAAGCATCCGTGTCCTGGCCATTATGTGAGTTATAAAAAAATTATAAAGTATTCCCATTGCTTTGTACAACATTTTTATTAGTCGTGTCAGGTGAAAACACTTCAAGATAAATTAAATCAAGATAAGTTCCCTATCTCTTTCATTTTCTTTATAGTTACATCTCTAAAATTGATTAGCGTTTTGTATCTTATTATACATCATTGTAGTTGTTTCTGAAACTAGATTTTGATAAAATATTCAGATTTTATTGAATCACCATTCGACATTACCGACAACAGAGTTTCTATTAGTATTATGTGGGGATTATTGTTAAACACACCTCCCTACAATCATATTCGGTATATTGTCGATTGTCTCGTTGTCAGGAGTGACCTTTTCTATCGTTGTAGTTTTTCTAGGCTTCTCTTTGAGTGTTCAGCGACCTCTTCTATCACCCCATTGACACTTGAGGTGGTATTATCCATCCTAATTATCTTCTACCCTTACAAAAAATAAATTTGTCTGTAATTATCTACTATCTTTGAAGTAGTGTCATTTTCACTACACCACATCAAAGAGGGGAAAATGTAGACACCTAAATCTGATTACACAATTAAAATAATAAAATTTCACTACTTGTCCTCTTTTTCATCATGTGGTTATAATTAGTGATTTTTCTACTAATTATCTAACATTCCCCTTCATCTCAGTCAATTAATGACACTTCTTTAGTTAACTAGTCTCATCTCTCATCCAGGATGCCAATTAACATCGCTTTGTTAGTTATATTCCTCTTTTAATTAATTAACCAAGCAATATTAATTAATTAGCCTTTAAATCTTGTATTTACCATCTTATTGGTTAAATCCCCTTTCGAACACGTTAAAATCCACTAATTCCCCTCCAAAATGGATTTAATAGGCCTAATTTGGTCTATTAATTAATCCAAGTTGATTAAAAAATCACCCCAAAATCCTATGAGTTGATAATTTCTAATTAATCTTTCCTAATAATACTTAATACTTCCTAACCATACCCATTTATAATTCTGAAAATTTTCTTTATCCCACATTCATTAGGATGCAAGTTTCTCCAATCTGGAAATCAATATAAAGAACTGATTATGCAAAATATGAAATATTGTGCCTAATCTGAATGCAAGATTGTAGTAAATGAATGATAAATTAATTACAACAAAGATACACAAGCAAACTAAGAAATAAATAATGAAACCTTAATTACAAGGAGAGGATAGAAAGGCTTAGCTGATTCACGAAGTTCTGGAGAATGCATAAAGTTGTAAACTAGAAAAAGTTGAAGCACTAACTGTCACGCTAGAGCTCAAAAAAATGTAGGACATGAGCAGGCTAGACTGGGGCACCTGGAGAGGGATAGGGGCATACGCGGGTGCCCTAGGCCTATTTTTTGGTGTCTGGGTGTATGGAAATGCTCATAAAACCTCCTATGGGGTGTCGCAAAGTGTTCTCTTTTAGTCATCTTTGATCACTTTGAGGTCACAACAAGATTGTCGAGGTCGATGTAAACCTACAATAAAGTATGAACCTACAAAACCATCAAATGGACATCAAATCCAAAAAAATAAAAATGCAAAATGATGGTTCGTATTGTCCTCAGTTGTCACAATGGTGAAATTATGACTGAGTGTTGCACTACACCTCATACCCAATGTAGTTTTGTGTGTGTGCAGAATTGTGCCCTAGGTTGCTCTTGTGTTAGTCACACTTGGATAATGAGCAAGTAGCTATATGTAGAATGTAGTAAATGTGTGCATGGAATAAAATGAACTTCCCTTCTATGAAGTGTGATCCAGAAAACTAGCCCTTGTTTCCCTTCTGATGGAGCTAGATGGAGGTAATGGATCTCTTAGATGCCTTGATGGATGCAACCTTAGGTGGTGATAGATACTGCTTAGTTCTTGGTCCTTTATTATGATCACATAGTTTTAAATTTATATGATTCATTTGCTTTAATTTCATTAATTACCCCGAAAAGGCCAACTGCATTTCTTGTCAATCACAAGCAATTCACTGTAATTCTTTACACATGAATCACCAATGATTCTGGACCTATAATGTAATCACAAGAGATTAGGGAAAATCACAAATAATTTTGATTAATCTCGAGTGCTTCCTTACAAATTTCTAGCAATTCTCTACACCATTAGAAATATTTGTAAACCATCTTTCCGACACATTTTATGGTTTGTAAAAGGGAGCTATGGTTCCCAAGTTATCATCAAAACAGTGAGTACTTGTTTTGATTTTTTGGTTTTTGATATATCTGTTGATCAATGGAGACATCAATAGCACCAGTAGATAAATGTATAAAATAAATTACCTCGTGGATGCATTATCTCTTAAACGTAACATCCAATATATGATATGTCAAGACAAAAGAATTCATGAGAATCTTGAAGCAGGATATGACAGAGATATTGAACCTGAAATGACTCAACCATAAAAATGTCGATGTTTGACTGCACGTGAATATATAAAGATCCTAGAAAATAAATCAGGTTGATTTAGTAACCTTACACTAGAGGATGGAGGATAAACAATGTCCTCTCGTTAGTCACCTACGAAAGGGCCGCATCACTGGTTTGGTGACATGTGTGTGTGTGTGTGTCTTTTTTTCTTTCAGCACAATTTGTTGATTTCAGATTTCTTTGTGTTGTGTTATGGAAACTTCACATTATGGGGGGAATGACACGTTGTTTCATATTTTTTATGGGTAAATAAATTTATGCACTATCCTGGATTCTGATTTGTAATCTCCTAAAGATAAGAAATGATGAGAGACTACTAAAGTACTTATTGCTCAGGATAATCAAAATCAAGATAAGTGCCTTATCTCTCTCATTTTCTTTCATAGTTACATCTCTAAAATTGCTTAGCGTTTTGTATCTTATTTTACATCATTGTAGTTATTTCTGAAACTAGATTTTAATAAAATATTAATATTTTATTAAATCACCATGTGACATTACCAACAGAGTTTGTATTAGTATTATGTGGGGATTATTGTTCAACACACCTCCCTATAATCATATTCGGTATACTGTCGATTGTCTCGTTGTCGGGAGTGACCTTTTCTATCGCTGTAGTTTTTCTACGCTTCTTTTTTGAATTTCCATCGACCTCTTCTATCACCCCATCAACACTCAAGGGGGTATTGTCCATCCTAATAATTTTTCTTCTACCCTTGCAAAAGATAAATTTATCTGTAATTATCTACTATCTTTGAAGTAGTGTCGTTTGCACTACACCACATCAAAGAGGGGAAAATGTAGACACCTAAATTTGATTACGCAATTTTAATACTAAAATTACACTACTTTTCCTCTTTATCATCATTTCATTATAATTAGGGGCTTTTCTACTAATTATCTAACATTCCCCTTCATCTCGGTCAAATAATGACACTTCATTAATTAAATAGTCTTATCTCTCATCCTATATGCCAATTAACATTGCTTTGTTAGTTATATTCCTCTTTTAATTAATTAACTAACCAATATTAATTAGTTATCCTTTCAATCTTGTATTTACCATATTATTCCTTAAATCCCCTCTCTAACACATCAAAATCCACTAATTCCCCTCCAAAATGGATTTTATAACCTAACTTGGTCTATTAATTAATCCTACTTGATTAATAAATCACCTCAAACTCATATGAGTTGCTAATTTCTGATTAATCTTTTCTAATAATATTTAATCCTTCCTAACCGTACTTATCCATTATAATTCTAAAAAATTCACTTTATCCCACATTCATTAGGATGCAAGTTTCTCCAATTTGGAAATCGATATAAAGAACTGATTATGCAAAATATGAAATATTGTGCCTAATTTGAATGCAAGATTGCAATAAATGAATGATAAATTAAGTACAACAAAGATACACAAGCAAAGTAAGAAATAAATAATGAAACCTTAATTACAAGGAAAGGATAGAAAGGCTTAGTTGATTCACTAAGTTCTGGAGAATGCAAAAAGTTGTAAACTAGAAAAATTCGAAGCACCGACCGTCACACTGGAGCTCAAAACAATGTAGGACATGAGCAGGCTAGATTGGGGCACCTGGAGAGGGATAGGGGTGTCTTCGGGCACCCTAGGCCTATTTCTGAGTGCCTGGGTCTACAGAAATTCTCAGAAAACCTCTTATGGGGTATCGCAAAGTGTTATCCTTTAGTCGTATTTGATCACTCTGAGGTCACACCAAGATTGACGAGCTCAATGTAAACCTACAATAAAGTATGAACCTACAAAACCCTCAAATGGACATCAAATCCTAAAAAATAAAGATGTAAAATGAGGGGTCAGACTATCCTCAGTTGTCACAATAGTGAACTTGCAACTGAGCGTTGCACTACACCTCATACCCAATGTAGTTTTGTGTGTGTGTGGAATTATACCCTAGGTTTCTCTTGTGTCAGTCACACTTGGATAGCGAGCAAGTAGCTAGATGTCGAATGTAGCAAATGTGTGCATGAATAAAATCAACTTCCCTCCTATCAAGTGTGATCTAGAAAACCATCCCTTGTTTCCCTTGTGATGGAGCTAGATGGATGTAATGGATCTCTTAGATGCCTTGATGGATGCAACCTTAGATGGTTATAGATACTGCTTAGTCCTTGGTCCTTTATTATGATCACACAACTTTATATTTATATGATTCCTTTTCTTTAATTTCATAATTAACCCCAAAAATGCCAACTGCATTTCCTATCAATCACAAGAAATTCATTGCAATTCTTCACACAGGAATTGCCAATGATTCTGAACCTGTAACGCAATCACCAGTGATTTGGGAAAATTGCCAACAATTTTGATTAATCTCCATGGATTCCTAACAAATTTCCAGCAATTCTCTACACCACTATAAATATCTTTAAACCATATTTCTGACACATTTTATGGTTTGTAAAAGGGAGCTATGGTTCTAAAGTTATCATCAAAACATTGAGTACTTGTTTTAATTTTTTGGTTTTTGATATCTATGTTGATCAATGGAGACATCAATAGCACCAGTAGATAAATGTATAAAAAAAATTGCCTCATGGATGCATTATCTCTTAAACGTAACATCAAATATATGATATGTCAAGACAAAAGAATTGGTGAGAATCTTGAAGCAGTATATGACAGAGATACTGAACCTGAAATGACTCAACCACAAAAATGTCGATGTTTGACTGCACGTGAATATATATAAATCCTAAAAAATAAATCAAGTTGATTTAGCAGCCTTACACTAGAGGATGGAGGATAAACAATGTCCTCATGTTAGTCACCTATGATAGGGCCACATCATTGGTTTGGTGACATGTGTGTGTGTGTGTCTTTTTTCCTTTCAGCACAGTGTGTTGATTTCATATTTCTTTGTGTTGTGTTATGCAAACTTCACATTGTGGGGGGGGATGACACATTGTTTCATATTTTTTGTGGGTAGATAAATTTATGCACTATCCTGGATTTTGATATGTAATCTCCTGAAGAGAAGAAATGATGAGAGTTGAGTAATGTACTTATTGCTCAAGATAATAGGAATCAAGATAAGTGCCCTATCTCTCTCATTTTCTTTCATAGTTACATCTCTAAAATTGCTTAGCATTTTGTATCTTATTGTACATCATTGTAGTTGTTTATGAAACTATATTTTAATAAAATATTCAGTTTTTATTGAACACCATGCAACATTACCAACAACAAATTTTGTATTAGTATTATGTGGGGATTATTGTTCAACACACCTCCCTAGCATCATATTTGGTATACTATAGATTGCCTCATTTTCGAGAGTGACCTTTTCTATCGGTGTAGTTTTTCTACGCATCTTTTTGAGTGTCCATCGACCTCTTTTATCACCCATCAACACTCGAGGGGGTATTGTCCATCCTAATAATTTTTCTTCTACCCTTGCAAAAGATAATTTTGTCTATAATTATTTACTATCTTTGAAGTAGTGTCGTTTACACCACACCACATCAAAGAGGGGAAAATGTAGACACCTAAATCTGATTACACAATTTTAATACTAAAATTGCACTACTTGTCCTCTTTATCATCATTTGGTTATAATTAGTGTTTTTTCTACTAATTATCTAACATTCCCCTTCATCTCGGTTAATTAATGACACTTTGTTAATTAACTAGTCTCATCTCTCATCCTGGAGGCCAATTAACATCGCTTTGTTAGTTATATTCCACTTTTAATTAATTAACCAGTATTAATTAATTATCCTTTCAATCTTGTATTTACCATATTATTGGTTAAATCACCTCTCTAACATGTCAAAATCCACTAATTCCCCACCGAAATGGATTTTATAAGCCTAACCTGGTCTATTAATTAATCCTAATTGATTAATATATCACCCCGAACTCATATAAGTTGCTAATTTCTAATTAATATTTCCTAATAATACTTAATCCTTCCTAACCCTACTTATCCATTTATAATTCTAAAATTTTTATTTATCCCACATTCGTTCAGATGCAAGTTTCTCCAATCTAGAAATTGATATAAAGAACTGATTATGCAAAATATGAAATATTGTGCCTAATCTGAATGTAAGATTGCAGTAAATGAATGATAAATTAAGTACGACAAAGATACATAAGTAAATTAAGAAATAAATCATGAAACCTTAATTAAAAGGATAGGATAGAAAGGCTTAGCTGATTCACAGAGTTATGGAGAATGCATAAAGTTGTAAACTAGAAAAATCCGAAGCATTGATCTTCACACTGGAGCTCAAAAAAATGTAGGACAGGAGCAGGCTAGACTGGGCCACCTTGAGAGGGATAGGTGTGTTTGCGGGTTCTCTAGGCCTATTGTTGGGTGTCTAGTTCTATGGAAATGCTCAGAAAACCTTCTATGGTGTGTCGCAAAGTGTTCTCCTTTAGTCGTCTTTGATCACTGTAAGGTCACACCAAGATTTCCTAGGTCGATGTAAACCTACAATAAAGTATGAACCTAGAAAAACCCTCAAATGGACATCAAATCCTAAAAAATAAATATGTAAAATGAGGGGTCATATTGTTCTCAGTTGTCACAATGGTGAACTTATGACTGAGCGTTGCACTACACCTCATACCCATTGTAGTTTTGTGTGTGTGTCGAATTGTGCCCTAGGTTGCTCTTGTGTCAGTCGCACTTGGATAGCAAGCAAGTAGCTAGATGTAGAATGTAGTAAATGTGTGCATGGAATAAAATGAACTTCCCTCCTATTAAGTGTGATGTATAAAACCAACCCTTGTTTCCCTTGTGACGAAACTAGATGGATGTAATGGATCTCTTAGATGCCTTGATGGATGCAACCTTAGGTGGTGATAGATATTGCTTAGTGTTTGTTCCTTTATTATGATCACATAACTTTATATTAATATGATTCCTTTTCTTTAATTTCTTAAATAACCCTGAAAAGGCTGACCACATTTCCTGTCAATCACAAGTAATTGTCTACAATTCTTCACACAGGAATCACCAACAATTCTAGACCTATAACGTAATCACCAGTGATTAGGGAAAATCTCCAACAATTTTGATTAATCTCCAGCAATTCCTTACAAATTTCCATCAATTATCTACACCACAAGAAATATCTTGAAACCATCTTTCCGACACCTTTCATGGTTTGTAAAATGGAGCTATGGTTCTCAAGTCATCATCAAAACAGTGAGTACTTGTTTTTATTCGTTGGTTTTTGATATCTTTGTTGATCAATGGAGACATCAGTAGCACTAGTAGAAAAATGTATAAAAAAAAAATTTCCTCATGGATTCATTATCTCTTGAACATAACATCCAATATATGATATGTCAAGTCAAAATAATTCATGAGAATATTGAAGCAAGATATGATGGAGATACTGAACCTGAAATGACTCGACCACAAAAACGTCGACGTTTGGCTGCACGTGAATATATAAAGATCCTCAAAAATAAATCAGGCTGATTTAGCAGCCTTACACTAGAGGATGGAGGATAAACAATGTACTCTTATTAGTCAGCTACGATAAGGCCGCATCACTAGTTTGGTGACATGTGTGTGTGTGTGTGTTTTGCTTTCAGCACAGTGTGTTGATTTCCAATTTCTTTGTATTATGTTATAGAAAATTCACATTGTGGGGGGTGGAATGACACATTGTTTCAGATTTTTTGTGGGTAAATAAATTTATGCACTATCTTAGATTCTGATATATAATCTCCTGAAGAGAGGAAATAATGAGAGCTGAGTAATGTACTGCAGCATCATGATATTGTGGTTGTTGGATCCACTGGAAAACCATATATAGTTGTGGTTGTTAGTAATCCAATGGAAAAACTATATATAGTTGTGGTTGTTGGTAAACCACTGGGAAAACCATCTAGAGGTTATTGGTATTTTCCTTGAAACCATCCAGATCGCTACAAAACGACACGTTGCGGTATACACACATGTTTTCCCCATGTTCGCACCAAGGGGGGAATGTTAGGAATTATATGGTTTCGTGTTTCTCATATGTTTTATATTTATAGATAATAAAATGTAATAGTTAGTGGTAAAAGTTAAAAAAGGTAAATTTAGATGGTTTTTTATAATAATAAAACAATATTATTGTTCTATTATTATTAGTGTTGTTGATTTGTTAATCCATTCAGGAGTATGGAACAGAATTTGTTATGGAGATTTTTATTGTTCCACTCCTTTTTAATGGAGTTATTTGTATTCAAAGAGTAGTTGTATGGTTGCAGTAATAATAATATTTTAGTGTGGAGTTTGAGTTTAGTAAATCTCTATATTTCCTGTGTATTGAATCTGAAATTTTTTAGATCCATTAATGGTGCTTTAATCTCATAAAAGAGAGCTTGGATTTCGTCTTGAACCTAGTTTGAAGTGCTTCAAACTTGTGTGGGGTTACACCTAATGTTTATCGATACTTTAGGGATGTTTAGGAGAGATTTTCATAAGACTTGATAATTATTTTCTAGAGGATATCTTCATAATTCTAGGTGCGTAAATGAGTGCATTAAAATTGATTATATAGGTTTTATGGATATAATTTCACATTAAGGATGACCCATAGTGAAAGTACTGACCCATAATAAGAAATACATTAAGAAAAGGATTTTTGGGTGGCCCTAGATGACAGTGTTCTACTCAGGACCAAACCATTGGATGGTTTGGCCTAAGAGCAAAATACAATGTTGTAATGTTTTTGCATGAAAAATATGCTAAGTGGACTTTTTTTATTGATGTGGCCATTAATGTAAGTGGTTAAATAGTGCAATGAGGAGAGAAATTCTTGTAATAGGAGGAAGGTTGGACTAGGATATAACAATTAGACTCAAAATAAGTGCACAAGTCATGATTTGAGGGATCAAGCCAATGCTGACATTGTCAAGAGATAAATTACCAAATTTAGTTGTCTATACTAAAAAACAACATAAAATCCTTTAAAAAATTGTTTTGCTTTTGTAATGATGAATTCTTTTGTGGGATCTAAAGTCATTTATGTGATTAAAGAAGTATTGGAACTACTGCCTTTTACTCCTCTACTATCACTTCTAATGGTATTCATGGAATACGTCCATGGATTATAAAAATTATATTTTATCCCTTTAGACTAGGATTATTCATATAGGTGTCTATGTTATGCCCCAAGAGCCAACCTTCTTATTCTAGATTTATGTGTTTGTACAATTTGTACAACCTTCATGACAAATGTTGTTATTTTAGTTTTGTACGCTATTCAAATTTAAGAAGCCTAAAATTTGGGGCTTTATTTTTTACAAGTTTTGGGGAATACACATTAGAGATAATTTAACACAAATACAAGGAGCCTAAAAGTCTCGAAGGTCAAGTCTTTCTATTAATTAGAGGAGTCTATGACTACATTGTACCATCCAATACTAACAAGGATTCAAGGAAATATTTCAAGTCTAAATATAGTTCTAATATATACTTAAGAATAAGAAGTATTTTTATTTATTTCCCAAATTACAAAAATTTACATTAAATGTTTTCTAGATCGAAGATTCAGTTTAGAAATTATTAAATTTAGTCTAATGCCTTTGTGTTATTTTGCAAGTTTTTTTACCTTATGGAGAAAATTGTCCTATGCACTTATAACTCGTGTAGAAATTTTGTTCTTGTTGTTGCATTGAGTTACTTACATTGCGGGACAAGTCTAGTAAGTACCTGCTGGTAAAAAATCACAGCACCCCCAAATGAGTAGTCAAATGTACTTTTCTAAGGTAAGGTCATTTGGTGTGATTCACACAACATTGAGTCTTCCCCAAAATGTGGGACTTTGCAAATGGGAAAACTCTCCAGATTAAAGGTTGGTTCCTATTCCTCTGTTTTGGTGCATGCGTGAAAACTTGCAGAGGGCCTATTCCTAAACCTAATCTAAGTTCTACCAAGGAGATAGAGATAAAAGGAATGCAGGAAATCAAACTAAGCTATAAGGTGAAGCACCAAAGGAATGATGAACATTTTTTGTTGATAGACACAAACCAACAAAATGCATATAATAACCAAGCACAGATAACCAGATCTATAATAAAAGATCAAATGAAAGCAAAAGAGACAAGAAAGGATCTAAAATCAATCATAGATGTGTTTTATTGCTCTACAGATTGATACAATGCATTACAAAGTGGCCAAAAGGTAGAAAACGTATTACAGTCTAGTGGAAGGTCTAAAACTCCATGAGCTCCTTTACTAGAAGAAAAGGGGAGCCTACAAAATAGAATAATTTCCAACCCTTTACAATGAGTCTCGACCCAACATTTATAGATTCAATCGGAGAGAAGAAAGAGAGAGAAGCAGGAAAAGCAGGTCAAATCTCAACCACTACTATTAATGCATCCTACAAAATTTGCCCCCAAATATACCTTGATTTCGTTGGTCACTAGTTCGGCGCCTCGAAGGAGGAGGAAACGATGAAACAAATTGAATCTGATCTGGTTGTTGAGGCAGATGGATCCCACATTAATGACCCTGAAGATGTTTTCTCCATTTTCTTCTACTTAACCTCCCCAAACTTAAAGTTTCAGATCTCCATGGCATACACGAGGCCGAGATCTTTCCAACGTTGTCAGATTTATAATATTTCGAGCCCTGAGTCGAAAGATATGCCCCTTCAAAGTTTGCATCGGGTCCATACCAAAGAGCAGGAAAACCAATTTAAAAAATGGGCCCCTTCTTTAATATGGGACATATGGCTGGTTGGCGCATGTTTGAGGGTGGCCTCTATTTTTTTCTTTTGGAAAGGCATGGAGCTGACACGTGGATTCCTCCATCGGCCAGCTCAATTTCTTTGTTTCTCAGCTAATTCCTTTCCTCGGCGGGGTCATATTTCTTGTCCAAGGACACATGGCGGTCTTGCACTTGTTTGAGAACCCTCTCTCTATTCGACCCTTGAGTTAGCATTGTTTGGACACTTGGCACTCTCCACTGGTCTGCCACCACACATTGACTATTCAACCTGAATATGTCCCCTTTTTTGAGACTGGACGCATGCAGGCTCTGCACTTGCTGAAACTCCTGATCAAAATTTGCCCCTGAAGGAGCATCGAGTTGACACTTTGAAGCCTCCATAGGTCTTTGGAATTTTCAACAACCTCTCCCTTCCTTTTCAGACCCTGGGATATGTGGCGAACTGGCACTTTTTTGAGTCTCTGCTTTTGGATCTACCCTTGGAGATGCATCACTTGGACACATGGCATCCCCCACCAACACTTCTATACTTAGCCTTTTTTTAGGCCCGCTTTTCCCACCTTTTGACCATGGTTTACTATTTGCTACATAGAGGGCCGGTGCAAGTTTGAGTCCCCGCCTTGGGCTCCCATCTTGGATTTGCGTTGAGCCGACACCTGGCTTCTTCCTGCCTAGCCGAAGACTTTTCAACGATAGCACAACTTTTGGGGCACTGGACGCGTGGAAGCTTGGCGCTCCTTTTAACTTCCTTTCTTGGACTCACCCTTGGAGAAGCGTCGTTCCGACACGTGGCTCTTTCTGCAACATCCTCCATAGTTAACCAATTTTTAGATTCATTCCAAACTATTTTGAGCTCGAGGACTTCATATCTTCATCATTTCTTCCCTTAATTGTCCCTGGTTGTTCTATTTCCGAGCCTACCTAAAACCTGTAGAGTGGATTTAAGGTTCGGACCTGCTCGACATAACCGTCTTCTGGATTCCTCCCATACAGGGTTATTTAGTCTTTCGCAGGCCTCGCCACTCCATTGTTGAGTCTTTCTGTGACCTGTTTGCAGGATTTAAATGTGTTTTCTCTGGTTCCTTCCCATGGGGTCGTGGTTGATCCAATATTTTTCTCGAGGAAAAAATATGGATAACAGTACCCATACTAACATGGCAATCAATAAGACTTCTACACCACTTAGTACCTATATGGACATGACAATCAAGAATATCTCTACGCCATAGAGTACCCATGTACCGAGGTGGACATGATAATGAAATTTGAAATGATATACATGCACCTAGTACAAAACTTAGTCATAAATGTTAATGTCTATAGGAAAATAACACATATCATAAATATTAACACTTATAGAAAGAATATAGAATAAACTCAATTCTTATATCTCTAATACCAACTTTATAACAAGGAGTGTACCATGTACTTGACTATCATAAGATTTTTATCTACACATTTCATGATTCTCAAAGAACAAATACTAAGAAATGCTTACCAATGATTCAAAAAAATATCAGATGACATGCATACATATATCCCCATGCAAACTATGAAATAAACAAAGTAGTATGACACACTCACCAAGATATATAACACAAAACACTACAAGCACAAATTATATACACAAATAAATGATTTGTTTATTTCTCTCTAGATCTCAATAATTCCACTTTTATTTTTAGCCATTCGAATCATAGATAAGCTACTTTGTGAATCTCCCTATGTCGTCATTCACATGAACTCATTATTACCCTAAAAATTCATAACACTTGAAATATAAAACCCAAAAGAAAATTATTAGAGCACTTGGAATGGCTAGATTTACCCAACAAGATGTTTCACGAGTTGCACATTTTTGAAACACATAAGTTCAATAAAGAAAAAGCTAAATTTGAGCTCCAACCAAATCTAAGTTTCCTAAAGGAATCCTAGAAAGGTGGAGAAACTTCTTTAGTTGATACAAATTCTTAGAAATGCAATGGAATCACGCATTAGGATTAAATACTACAACCTTTGTTTCCAACCTCAAATGTATTGTGTGCCCTCAAAATGAATAGTATTGAACCTCCATTTTTTACTCGATGAATCGTAGTTAGAAAGATTGGTAGGAATGGATTTGAATTGGAGTCCACAATAAAATAAAATAAAATATATTTAGTAATGAATATATTTTTTTGGTATTAAATTCATTCTTGAACTCATACACATCCATGACAACTCTCACAAGTCCAATATAACTATTTTTAGAAAATGCCACAAATTAATCAACCAATGCAAACCAACACGGATCAAAATTGATTCAATCCTTTTGATATTATATTACCTTTTCACTGTAAGATTTATGGACACTCATAAAGGTGTTAAATGAAAGAAGACACATGAAGTAATGATAACAAATAATTTGGTCAAAAGTTTTGACACAATTTATTTTTATTACCTTATTGCATTTTGATTATACAAAATAAAATTATTTATTTTTTAATAATGCAAAAAAAATTGTAACTAGAAATTTATATTTAAAATCATTTTTCACTTAAAAAAAACTTAACAGTAAACTTTACAACATGACATGTACATAACATGTGTCTCACACGATACAAAAGATATAATAAATTATTATGTCACTCAAAAAAAATATAACCTACCTTCCACACAATAATAACCTCTTAATAAAAATAATTATCAATTTAAAAGTATCATTAATATTGTCAAATTAATTATGTCTTTTTTTACCAAGCACATCTACGGGTGTCGTACAATTGGGCACCAAATTACATAGTTTAATGGCATCTTTACCTAAGTTTTGGAGGGAACACATAAATTCAACGATGCAAAGTAAGCAAATAAACTAAACCAGTGAGCACCTTCAGCTAAGCAACTATGAGTAAGGGGCATCCACGCCATCAAAATCACCCAGGGCACGATCTTGACCTCAACCGTTTGACTCTATGAGTCGAGTGTGTCCATGCCTTATACTCAGCAAGACTTGATCCCTAGTATATGTCATATTTTATTTTTAAAATTAAAATTTTTATTTAAATTAAAAAATTATTTTTCCCAAAAAAACTTAACACTAAATAATATGTGTCTCATATTTATACAAGATATAATAAATTATTATGTCACTCAAAAACAATATAATAAATTATTATGTCACTCAAAAACAATATAACCTACCTTCCACACGATAATAAACTCTTAATAAAATAATTATTAAATTAAAAGTATCATTAATATTGTCAAATCAATTATATGTCATATTTTCTTTTTTAAAAATAACAAAAAATATTAATGTATAACTTGAATATTTTTAAATTAATCCTTATTAATTATGCAAAGACATTCTACAATTGTATCATGCAATGGAGGAGTCTATATTTATGCGGAAAGTTATTCTAAAATTGTATCATAGAATGGAGGAGTTTTATATGAAAGAAAAACTAGGACCCACTTTAAGATTTGTTATTTTAGCCACATTATATTAAATTTAATTTATCCATGACATTTAAATATATTTGATTTAAAATATTTTAACAAGGCCATGAAATGGAAAATCCTATCGAAGCAAATGCATTTAAGGAAATGAATTGAATTGATGGCAAGTTGTATTTTATGAATGAGTGTGTATGCAGTGATGGCTAATAAGAGTGAAATGACTCGATTTTAATAAAATAAAAGGAAAGCTTACATGGTCAGGGTAAATTCTAGAAAACTACAGATAGATATATTTATAAATATATATTACCATGACTTATTTTTCCATGAAATGGCAAATCCTACCAAAAGAAATGTATTTGAGTGAAAGAATTGAACAAAATGCTTTAAGAGATATAGAGATACCGATGAAGGTGTCATTGATCATATAATAGAGCAACTACTAAAAATTATAAAAAAAACCAATTCAGTTCTGATGAGATTAAGCCCTTGTTTAATCCATAAATAAAATTTACAACAAATTTGGATTTCATGGTAGACAATGATATCACTCCCTCAAAGCGATCATTGTCCATAAGTGTGAGTCAGTCTAGATGCCTTATACAAAACTTAAGTGCAGAATCAAACAGTCTCTTATGTATTCGATGTTTTATAATCACATAATCAAACAATCACGTATGTATTTGATGCCCTGTAATCACATAACTTTAATTAACAACAATGGTTTAGCTTTATCAACCCAAACATTTTTGTTTTGATTAGATTACACAACTTATATCCCTTTTATCTGTGCAGGATAAAATAATTGCAAAACCAATTGTCAATCTCTGCCCAAATCTATCCCAAGATCAATTTGGATTCCAAGGGTGATTCCCTTAAAGAACAAATGATGATGCTTGATTTAAAGTGATCCCTTGCCCCATTGGCAAAGGAAATCTCGGTGACATTTTAGGAGAATTTGGATTTACTGGACCTTGAGTAAGCTGATTCATTACTTGAGTGACAAATGAATGTTGAACAAACCTTGTGACTACAGCTTCCTTAATGTTGGAAATTTTTTCAAGCTTTCTGTAATAACAATCATTACAAATTAGAAGAAGAATCTTGCTACATGATATTTGGTATAGCAATCAAAACATGTAGTTCAAAAATTGGTGTTCATATAAATTACTAAGGGCATTATATGGGAACTTGGGAATGGAAGCAAGATAAATATTTGGGAAGATAAGTGGAATTTAGAACTTGATCAACAACAAAGGATTAAATTTCAAAACCAGATAAGCAGGATCAGATTGAAGTACGGGGAAAATACAAGTGGATACATCAAAAGAAGAAATGATAAACCTATTTGGAGAAGACTATCACTAGAGGAGCTAAATGAATTGGAAAGAAAAAATATTGCCCTTATTCAAAAAAATATTTCAACAATATATATCCCAAATAATGAGGATGAGAATGAGTTAATTTGGCAAGATTCCGGGGATGGAAATTATAGTGTCAAATCTGGATACAACAGTCAAATTCAAACATACACTCCTCAAAGTTGTTGGAAAAAAGTATGGTGTAAAGAGATAATGCCTAAGGTCAATTTTTGTTGGTGGCTCATGGTACAAAATAAGATCTCCTCAGTTTACGATCTAAGAAAAAAAGGAGATATTATTATCAACAGGTGCATCCTTTGCAAAGAGGCTAAAGAAACTATTGACCACCTCTTCATACACTGCAAGCTCGCTTATAATTTTTGGGGTTTTATCCTGGATAAAATTGGCTTAAAATGGGTCCACCCCAATGCTATGCAAGAAATGAAAGAAAATGGGTATTATCACACTAAAAATGTCTTAGTCAGAATTTTATGGGACCTCATCCTCTCGTACACGGTATGGGCTATCTAGAAGGAAAGGAATAAGTGAATTTTTAAAGAGAAGATATTAAAGGTGGAACTTGTTTTCAAACATATGATTAGGTTTATTACTAAGAATTTCAAAACTTCCATTAAATGCAACAAAGGTAGCCTAAAATATTTTCACATTAAATTTCTTAGCAAATGGCAGCTTCAGCTTGAACAAGATCCTAAGCAACATAGCTCTAAAATTTATAGGAGTAAGATTGTCTGGAAGCATCCTCAAGAAGGACAGCACAAGTTAAATTTTGACGAGGTGGCCAAAGGTAACCTAGGAAGAGTTGGGGGAGGAGAAGTTATTAGAAATAATAAAGGTGAACTCATTGCGGCACATGCAGGAAATAGGGGTGATCAAACTAATCATTACACGCAGAAGCATTAACAGCCTCATGGGGAATCCAGCTTGACAGTTCTTTGAATATTTCTAAACTTTGGGTTAAAGGAGATTCCATGAACATTCTGAAATGTATTCAAAACAAATCCTCCCCTAGTTGGAAAATCAACAAAATCATTGATGACTCCATCTTCATGTTAAAGAACTTCTCAAGTTATGAAATTTCTCACATCTTCAAAGAAGGAAACAAAGTTGTTGATCTATGTGTTGGGGTTAGCACACCACTTATACAAATAATATATCAAATGTAAGCATACATGCAAAAAAAAGTGGATATTCTACCAGAAGAAATATACAAAACAAGATACACAAAACAAGAGACATAAATCAGCACTAGATTTAACGTGGTTCACCCAGTGTCGGCTACGTCCACCAAGAAACAAGTCTATCTATTATCCAAATCTTTATCTCACATAATTATCTTGTAATTATGATTCATCATCGCCTTCTAAACCCTATCTTTATGTTTATATAGTCGTTTTTAGACTTAGGGCACTTAGCCATGTAATTACAATTAATAAATTTATTTTAATGCTAAAAATAGATCTAATTCCCAAGATTTAATTAAAACATCATCGCACAGGTAACCGACATTGGTTAGCCTTAACCGCGGCCCTTTCCTACTTGCTTTGACCAATGTTGGTCCTTCCTAACCACTGCCAGTCCTGGCTTACCGATGCCGGTTCCCCCTTAACCGATGTCAGTTACTGTATTTTCCAGCAAGTTCCAATTGCATGCTAAACCAAAGTAATTGAGCTCCACAACTCAAAAATCTCCCACTTGGAGATTAATTACTGCACCATACCTATACAACGTCACTCTTAGATCCTTCCTTAGCTTCGTTTCTTCCTCCTCAAGTCTCAAACTCGAATACCAACAGAAGTGGAGTGTAGCTTGAACTTATCCTTTGCTAATGGCTTTGTTAGCATATCCACAGGATTCTCACTCGTATGAATATTTTTCAGATTCAACTGTCCATCCTCCAATACCTTCCATATAAAGTGATACCTCGTTTTAATGTGTTTCTTTCTCAAATGAAACACTGAGTTCTTTTCCAAATGAATTGCACTCTGACTGTCACTGGACAAATTGTAATCATCTTGCTCATTTCCCAACTCTTCCATGAGTCTACTCAACCATATCATCTCCTTGGTAGTCTCTATAGCTGCAACATACTCTGTCTCTGTAGTAGAAAAATTCACAACCTTATGCAATATTGAAATCCATCTAATTATCATCCCACCTACTTTGAAAATATATCCAGTAGTGCTCCTCCTACCATCCAGATCACCAGCCATATCTGAATCAACATAGCCACATAATGAAATATTCAAACCTCCATATCATAATTGGATGCTAGATGTGCCTTTCAAATACTTGAGTATCCATTAGACTACTTTCCATGCTCTTTACCTGGATTGGCCATATATCTACTCACAACTCCCAATGCCTGTGCAATATCTGCTCTAGTACAAACCATAACATACATGAGACTCCCAACTACTGAAGCATATGGCACTCATGTCATGTATTTTACCTCCTCTTGTGATGTAGGACACTGATCTTTGCTCAATTTGAAGTGTCTAGCCATAAGTTTACTAATAGGTTTTACATTCTGCATTTTGAACCTTTCTAACACCTTGTAGATATAATCTTCCTGATATAAATAAAATTTCTTGTTTTTCTTGTCTCTGTGTATTTGCATGCCAAGGATTCTTTTTGCGGCTCCTAAATCCTTCATAGAAAATGTGTGAGATAGCTTTCCCTTAAGCTCACCAATGTCCTGCATACTAGATCCTGCAATAAGCATATCATCCACATACAGTAACAAAATAATATAGCTCCCATTTTCAAGCTTCTTGAAATAAACACAATGGTCAGATTCACATCTCAAGTAACCATGCTCATGCATAAAAATATCAAACCTTATGTACCATTTCCTTGAAGCTTACTTGAGCCCATATAGGCTATTTTTCAACCTGCACACTAATTTCTCCTTACCCTTGACTTCATACCCAAGCAGCTACTACATATAAATCTCTTCATCCAAATCACCATGAAGGAAAGTCGTCTTCACATCTAGTTGCTCTAAATGCAAATCCTCTACTATAACTAAACTCAATACAGTACGAATAGAAGTCATTTTAACAACATGAGAAAATATTTCACCAAAATCAATACCTAATTTCTTTACAAATCCCTTTACTACAAGTCTTGCCTTGTACCTTTTTTGTCCACCCTCTTCTTCATTGATCCTGTAAACCCATTTGTTTTGCAATATCCTCTTGCCTGCTGGAAACTTAACCAAATCCCAAGTCTGTTTTTGTTCCAAGGATTCCATCTCCTCATCCATGCCATGCTCCCATTGCACGTGGGTCTCATCCTGCATTGCTTCTTCAAAACTTTCTGGTTCACCATTATCAGTCAATAATAAATAAAATAGAGAAGGTGTAAATCTTTGTGGAGGTTTACTTACCCTTTGTGACCTTCTCACAGGATTTTGGGGTACCAGAGGCTCAAACTAGACCTCCTAGACATTATTATCCAAATTTGATAGTGACCGACACCGGTCACCTCTAACCGACATCAGTTCTGCTAATTGATGTCGGTTCTGGTCTTCTATAACCGATACCGGTTCATCTGACTGATGTCGGTCAAGTCTTAACTGACATCGATTACTGTGTAATTCTGTAGGTGTTTCTTTTAAACCTGAGAGTTCATTTTCATCCATAAAATTATCAATTTTCTCATCCTTAGGTACAAAAATTTGATCCCTGTATATTATCTTTTCATTCCATTCAACATCACGACTCCTAACAATCTTAGAATTCTCTAAATCCCAAAAACGGAATCTGAAATCACTAGATCCATAACCAATAAAAGTGCATCTCTTGGATTTTGCATCCAAAATTTTTCTATTTTCCTTATCAACATGCACGAAAGCTTCTAATCTAAAAACTTTAAGAAAAGAAAGATATACCTCTTTTCCTATACAAGCTTCCTCTGGTATTCCTCCATCTAGTGAACTTGAAGGGACCACAATTAATTGAATAAACCATTGTATCAACTACTTCTACCCAAAATTGAAAGGGCAATCTAGAATGTATCCTCATACTTCTAACACATTCCATGATTGTCATGTTCATTCTTTTTACAACACCATTCCCCTATGGTGTTCTTGGAACCATTCTTTCTCTACGTATTCCATTCACTGAACAATAATCGTTGATATCCTTGCTATAGTTTTCACCACCATTGTCAAATCTAAGGCACTTTAACTTTGAATTTGATTCATTCTCAACAAGGGCTTTCCATCTTTTAAAAGTTTCAAAAACATCAGATTTATGTTTAATACAATAAACCCATACCCTTCTTGTAGCATCATCAATGCAAGTAACATAATATTGGGATCCTCCATGAGAAGCTACCTGAGATGGTCCCCATACATTTGAGTGTACAAGCTCCAATTTCTGCTACTTCTTAGTTGCCCCAACTTTGAGAAATATCACTCTCTTTTTCTTTCCAAAGACACACTGCTCACAGAAATCAAGATCTAAATCTTTCAAATCTGATAACTTACCCTTATCCTTTAATATCTGCATTCATTTTTGACTCGTATGGCCCAACCAATTATGCCACATATCTGCATCTGAATCTGAAGTAGATAATGCAGAAAAGGAATCAGTAACACGGGTAGATAAATATAATGTTCCTACCTTCTTACCTCTTGCCACAATAAAATCACCCTTGGTGACTTTCCAAGAGTCTCCTGTAAAGGTAACCATGTAACCAAATTCACCTAGTTGCCCTGGAGAAATAAGATTTCTCCTGAGGCTTGGCACATGCCTCACATCTTTTAATACCCATGTATTTCCATTCTGCAATTTTAGATTAACTTCCCCTTTACCAGTAATACGGCAAGGTTCATCATCACCCAAATAAACATGCCCAAAATTTCCCTGGACATAATTTCTGAAATAACCCTTATTAGGGGTTGCATGGAAAGAAGCTCCTGAATCTAAAACCCATGATTCAATTCTATCATCTAAAGAAAGAATAAGAGCATCTTGCATTACCTCTGATGCAACAAGATTTGCCTCTTTACCTTTGTCTGGTTGTTGATTCTCTTTATCCTTTGACCAACAATATTTCTTTGCATGTCCTTTCTTTCCACATTTCCAACAGGTAATTCCCTTACCTTTGGACTTATATCTGCTATCCCTTGGCTTTTATTTCCCATTACTCTTACTCTTGGAGCTCTCCTTCTACCTGCCCCTGCTTTCTACATTCAAATCATTTCTAGATGATGATTCCTTTGTACTCTTCCTGTAAATTTATTCATTCAATATTATACTAACCACATTAGCAAACTTCAAAACATTATTAGCAGATGTTGTATTACTAACAGCCATTACCAAGCTATCCCAACTATCAAGAAAAGAACATAAGAATAAAAGTGCTTTCACTTCATCATCAAACAGTATTGTAACCGATTTTAACTGATTTACTATAGCTCTGAAATCATTCAAATGACTGGATGCATATTCACCTTCATGCATCTTAGAACTAAATAGTTTCGTCATCAAATAAACTTTATTTGAAAGCACTAGGTTTTTCATATAAACTAGCAAGAGCTTTCATTAACTCTACCGTAGAAGTCACTTCTATAATATTGGAAGCCACGGATGCTTCCAGGCTCAATCTTATAGATCCCAGATCCTTTCTGTCAAGAATCTTCCATTCTTCATCAGTTATTTTCGTAGGTTTAGACTTCTCATCCAACAGTAAATAAAAATCTCTTTGATACAAATAATCCTCAATCTGCATCTTCCATAATTGATAATTTCGACCATCAAATTTCTCTACCTTGTATTTTTTTTCTTTTGTTATTGTTGTAGCTCTCACTCAATCAGAAAACCCTCTATGAGTAAATTTTTCAACACACAAAACCCTCAAACAAATCTCTGATACCATTTGTTGGGGTTTAGCACACCAGTTGTACAGATAATATATCAGATCTAAGCATACATGTAAATAAAAGTGAATATTCTACCAGAAGAAATATACAAAACAAGATACTTGAATCAACACCAGATTTAATGTGGTTCACCCAATGTGGGCTACGTCCACCAAGAAACAAGCCAATCTATTATCCAAAGCTTTAACAAGATATACAATGAAGATATACAATCTTCCACACCTCTCAGATGTTCAGTACTTTCTTCCTTCAAGATTTTGTTCTTTTCACCAAGAATTCTCTCTCACACAATTATTTTTTAATTATGATTCATCGTCACCTTCTAAACCCTAGCTTTATACTTATATAGTCATTTTTAGACTTAGGGGAGCTTAGCCATGCAATTACAATTAATAAATCTATTTTAATGCTAAAAATAGATCTAATTCCCAAGAGTTAATTAAAACATTCATCGCACAGGTAACCAACGACGGTTAGCCTTAACTACGGATGTTCCTACTTGCTCTGACCGATGTCGGTCCTTCGTAACCGCTACCAGTTCTGGGTGGCCGATGTCGGTTCCCCCTTAACCGATGTCGGTTACTATATTTTCCAGCAAGTTCCAATTACATGCTAAAATGAAGTAATTAAGCTTCACAACTCAACAAAAAACTATTCTAGGGTATGCATCTTATCCATCATCATCTTGATCAAATCATTAGTAGGATTGGATTGAGGTGGAACTCCAGTGGTATAAGGACTTGGATACAAGGAGTTGGACATAGAAGGGACACCTGTATATGGAGGTGTCGAGTAACCCAAAGTAATGTGATAAAATAGGTAAGTAGGTAACATGCGTAGGAGGAATACCTATGTTATGTAAATGGTAGAAGGCATTGCATGCGCTATAGAATTTTGATCCAAGCTAATTGTGTGAGCTTCCCTTTGGCTAAGAGGAACGACCTGTATATGAAACTGAACAAGACCACCAAATACTATTAAGTAGTAAGATTCAGAGGACTTCCTAACAAGGATAGATTTGGGAAGCGTGACACTTCCTCAAATGGTTTTCAATCCTTTATTTAATACAACTTAATGTAAGAAATAATAGCTCCTATTGTAGTTGATAAGATTTAGGTATCTCCTATTAACATATAACAAGTGAATTTAAACTCAATAGGAAATGGTTAGAATTAAATCCAGATGATTAATGCATTGGTTTGGGTTTTCAGGTGTAGCAAAGGCTGTAGGTGAGGTCTGCGTGAAATTAGGGAAGCTTTTGGGTTGTTTTGGGGAATTTCATTAATTTGTTTTTACAGGAAATATTTCTAGTCTTAGAGACTGGTATCGTTTGGTCGACTGATGCCAGTATAAGAGATGGACCAACACCGGTTAGCTAATCAATTTCAGTAGGGGCAATTTGGTTAAAATATTAAAAACATGAGTTTGGGCCTCTTTGTGATTACACAAAGAACTGAGAAGGTTTTTGGAATGATGGAAAGGTTTTGATTAAGACTCAGCAAGATACAGAGAGTGATGAGATAGGTGAAATGGATCTAGTTGGTAGGAAAGGTGATAAATGAGTAGAAGGTGATAACAAGACAGGGAGAAATTAAACAAAATTCGTAAATGAAATGATTAAGATCAAACACACAAGCTTAACAAGTAAGAATGATTCACTTATTTGATAAAATTTACAGATCCAAATGTCGTAGGAATGGTTGATCATTTGAAGGAGAAGCCTATTGTATCCAATGCAATGGTAGCAGTTCCTGTGTGAAAACTCTATCGTGTAAATTTAGATTTATGGAAATGATGATCGGTTACTGGTAGAAGTGTGATGTACTATGGTTCGCCGTTGAGAATCCTAATTGTTGGAGACTTGAATGCCAAAACTGTGTGTGAGAATGAATTTGGCCAACCGGTGCAAAGAGTTAGAAACTCATATTTAAGAGAACCGATGGCGGTTAAGGAACCCAACACCGACCGAGGGAAAAACCAGCTTCGGTTAGGGAGAATTAGTTCAAGTTACCAAAAATAGCATGATCTTTACTATTTTTGGTGTGATCTTGATTGCTAATCTGAGTCTCAAGTGAGGGTTGACCACTTCTGATAAGTGGGAGTGTTATTGGATAAGGAATAGGAATTTAATTTTAGGGTTTAAAAGAATGCCCATTTGACCTTAAAACTCAGTATAATGTGTCAACTACATAAAATCTTAGTTAATCTAATAGAATTAGGAATAAGTCCATAGTGAGGTGTAATAGCTAAGGTAGATGTGGCTACAATAGAGGTGTCATGATCATATCTTAATTGGAATGATTAATTGAAATTAATTTGAGGATGAATCACCTAACTTCAAACATTCCTACTAAGTGATTATGATTGCATACTCCAGGTGTGACCTAGGGGAAGTATCACCTACAATAATATGTGTTGTGTTGATTAATTCAAAGGGGGGAAACGAGAGTTTGACTCCAAATTTGGTGTCTACAATACCAGTGGTTACACTCAAAAGTATTCCATTTACTAACCAAGCATGAAGATTGAGAATGCAAAGATGAGCAAGCTATTTGATCCCATTCAATAACGATCTTAATCAAATGTCTTTTCAATTCATAATAGTATGCATAAGTATGATGTTACAGTTTAGACTACTATATTCGAGGGATCACTCAAAGGAAAAGTACTTCTAATGGTAAAGAATATTAAGCATCTTGCCTCTATGTGGGAAAACTAGGATAAAGCTTGGCATTAAGACTTTGTTAATCTTGATTTGAGGAATTGACAGGTAGATTAACATGGGGGTGCTTTAATTAAAAAAAACTCACAACAATCAAGAGAGATTCATTAATGAGGCTCATGGACTAAGCTTCAACTTCAGATCCTTTAGAGATGATTTGGGACAGAATTAGACGCCTGATAGAGACCAACCCTACAAGGTTCTAAATTCTTTATTAGCTTAAGAGCTAGTTGAATTTTGATATTGGTCGATTATGATAGATTATAACTAATGATGTGTTGTTACATTGGCTACCTGGAATGTCATAGAGGTATAGCTAATTAGGCCTAAGAATTGTCTAATCCATGTTGGTAAAATAGCCCCTAGATTACATATGCCTTTGTTCCTTGAGTTTCCTCAAGATTCTCAGCCTTCTATTGTCCCCATTATTTAACAAATGGTCCCAACCCATGAGTCTCCACATATTAGTGCACTTTCTAGCAATAGAAACAACGTAAGCATGATTTTAGAAATGTTTACATTTTCCCCTCTGATTAGAAATTTGCTAAAATAAATCCATATCTTTAGAAAAACAACATGCACAAGCCTATAAAGAAATAAATTCTTGATAGAATGATTAGTAGAATCAGAGCCATTCAACCCTACAGAGTGTCCATGGAGTGATCCAAATCAGTATGTATCGGACCAAAAATTTCAACAAAACATATAGATGAAATAGGGTAGGGATAATACACATGATTCCTCTTCAAATAGTTGCTCCTGCAGGTGCCCTTCCTGCGGCAAGATCAAGTAAAGCATTGGTCCCCACACAGAACAATGATGGTTCAAGAATATGGAAATATGGTGTTTCCCTCTAAAATCGTTCCACATAGTTAATATAATTTGTTGCATCATGTTGCTCGTGATCTACATCATCGTAAGCCCTTCATGATCCAAAATAATTCTAATCAGGTTCCATCCATGAGCGCATATGAATCCAATAACATGAAGAAGCTGCAATAGTAACATTTCTTGATTACCAACCTTATGCTTATTTGGGGTTGAATACTACATTGTGCAATGAACCAGGACATGTAAAAATTCAAATAGACCATGCGCAGAGGTTACATGTACACACACACAGGTACTTAAGAAAAGCAGTATTGGAAGACTCAGTTTGCACCAACCTTTATCTTCTCAAGATTCAGCTCCTGGATGATCCACTCTAAAATCAAAAGGGTTAAAAATGGTGCAATATCAACCAAGATATTTTTGCGAGGGGCATGCTGGACGACAACATGAGGTTCTATGAAAAAAAATTCATGCGTTATGACACAATGAGGTTGTACACACTCTTCCTGCGTGCAAAATTAATTACCTTAGTGATGAGATAGTAAGCAAACCAACTTTGTTAATGGAGGTAGATCAAAATGATCTAATGTTGTACCTCATATGCACAAGAATACGGTAACCTTCCATTCAACATATGTCAACCAGATGAAGAAGACGCAAGTAAATTTCATAATGTTCGAGGATGCCTTGGCTATTCCATACATATTGCTGACCTCCTACATGAAGATTCTGGGGAATTGTTAAGATCCTGTGTGCAATGATTGGTCCAGTCATTCAAAAAAACTAAGTTGTCAATATTTTCCACAGTCCCTAGATTGAGAAGAAATTTTGAATCTTACAAATTTTTGGATTCGAAACCACACCTTTACCATATGTCCTTGGATAGTAGGAAAACAACTTTTTCAGGAATTGTAGAATTGATTCAAGGGCTAATAATTCTGTACCATACACGTGGACATCGCCAAAAAATGTTAGATATCAAAAATAGGGCTTAAGTAGTAGAAGGAGTTTCTAAAGGAAGTCTTGCAACTTGATGGCTCAGACTAGTTGATTAACTAAAAATTGAATATGGATTTTATAGTTAAATCTAAGCTATCGTAACAATTGCTAGAATAATGTTGTAAATAAATATAAAAAATGAGAAGAACCATTGTGATCACCTAGACCATCGAGGAAATGCTAACCCTAATGATGTAAGAGGGAAGTCAGGAAATAACTTAGCTAAATAGCAAGCCATGGCTCATCAAACTGTATCGTGCATAGGTGATTTTCTTTATACCCTTATGGAGTTTAGAGAACAGATTATGCTTTGAAGCCCCAAAAAGGATAGATTTATACTAATTCCATGGACTGGAAGCACCACATGGATTGAGTTCGAGATTTTGGGAGTGCTTACATGGACCCTACTCTGATATGTACATTAAAAAATTGGGTTCGCTAGTGCATGTGTAATGAGCTCTAAAACTAAGGGATCTTCACGGGGGTTCAACAGATGGTCTAAAACGAAACTTTGGGCGCATATGGATGTAAAAGGTCGGGAATGATGAAATAAAATAAAAGAAGATGGCCAAAAGACGTGAAGGTTGATTAGTACTTTCATGTCACTCAAGAATAATTCTAAGTGGGTTAGTAGTATGCATAACCATGAAAATAAATAAGTGTATCTGAAAAAGTGCATGCATTTTGTGACTATATTTTTCCCTCATTTATGTGAGGTGAGTGGAAATGCATCGGTAACATAAACCTGTAGATAGAGATGCATACCTGATGTCCATGAAGATTGTAGTAGAAAATGTGTCTATGGACTAGACAAAGTGTGGAATGAAATAAAAGAGCATATAATCCAAGATAACACCCTTAGGAAGATGATTTTAGAAGAAAATCATGCTAATGAAGTTTTGTGTAATTTTGTAGGTGAAATTACACAAGTTGGATACACTACGAGCGACATAGGCATATTGAATCCTTTAAGCATACCTTCACATGATAGGAGCAGCGAGGGACTATTGTTGATTTAGAGGCTACAGGCCTTAGCTATGTAGCACATATGCCCCAAATTATATTAGATCACGTGCTACTGACTGCCTTAGTAGAGAGATGGTGTAGTCAGAGTCGATGCTTCAGACTTCCTACGAGTGAGATGACCATGACACTAGAGGATGTTTGGTGGATCCTCTGAGTACTGATACAAGGCTCATAGATAGAGTATGATGGGGATCGTTGTCGGATCCAATCTTTTCCATGAGATATATTGTTACATTGAGATGTACCACGAGAGGGTATGGAAGTATACCTCTATACACTTTTTGATGATTGGATATTTGGTCAAATACCAATGTTTTTGGTGGCTCTTATCAACGGCATCCTGCTACATGATAAGATGGGCACACACTTTCCCCTAGGATTGACTGGAGTAGTGCACAGACTGATGGATGACAAGATTCTTTATTGGGGCCAGTGTTATATTGGTCGATTTATATTGGGATCTACGCTTGATATGATACCAAGGTTAGAAGAACCTTGGATTAGGCACACTTCTTCATATATGGGCATGGGACCACATTGCGATAGGTCACCCACATGGAGTACTCTACGACATTGCTCCAGATAATCCTTCCTATTATGGATGGGAGCCAATGGGTGAGGATGTGTGCTCACATATGGGAGACGCCCTTTATTATAGGCGGGCTCTTGATGATCTGCAGTTACAAATGATTATATGGAGGCCCTACAGGTTATATCAGTGGCTAGATGATGTTATAGTGCTTAGTACCGTCAAGCTCGACCATTTTATTATTGGGAGCAAGTGTTATATCATAGAGTGGTACTGTGTAGACTAGGTTTATTGACAACTTGGCCTCATTTAGGGTATCTTGGGTGATGAGATGTGGTATGTGCATAGGACACACGAGACTTATGATATGGGACCACATATTGGCCTACGACGTGCACTTGATAGTTTCTTATATACTATGCCATAACCATGGGTTGCACAGCCCCATATATTAGACCATGGGATGAAAACAAATTATGGGGCATGGTATGCCACAGTTCTTCTAATGTGCCTTACAATTTCTCAGGCTGCTATAGAGGCAGGGATAGCTACCACAACATAGGGTTTACATGGACAAGATCTCAAAGATAGAGTGAGATTAGGCCAGCTGGAGGCTGAGGCTACATTACAGGGGTAGGGCCAACAGGTACAGATGCATGGATAGCCACAGGTTCATTTACAGGGTCTACCAGTTCCATTGCAGGTTCCACATGTACCTTTATCACCTCCACATGTAATGATTCCTACACACCACACAGTTCTTTGAGGGATGGATGGGATGTGGGAGATGGAGGGGATGACAGAGATGGTTGGGATGGATGGGAATCTCCAGCACACATTCTAGTGGGTGGGGTTGAAGATTCATCTACAGGTCACCATAACGATCACCCCTAAGACAGATTTATCAGGGGACATGGAATCTAGCTATCGTGAGGGTGGCAGTTACAACAAGTTACTGCAAAGAGGGACCATCTAGTCACTGAGTGGACACAGCTCTGGGTAGACTTGGCTACAATTACAGTGGAGTGTGATGCTCTACATCACGCAACATTAGCAGTAGGGTCTTTAGACTTGGTGTATGATTTTGTATCAGAAGTAACTGAGGAAGCTCATTACAGAGCTTTATATTACACTGAAGTTCTAGAGAGACATAGATCACTCGCATTTAGTCAATTAGGCATTAGTCGATCTAGATCTCAATCATATAGGCCATCTCAGTCAGTGAGATCAGTACAATGTCCCTCAGCTCATCAGGGAACATCTACATAATAGATGTCGCCACCTGGTGTCAAATCTAGCAATCTGAGTGTTGACAAGATTCATCCATAACTCTTTATTGATGTATTAATTTTTATGTATGCCTCGTGATGAAGTCACATTTTTATACAGATGTATATGTATTGTTTTTTATTATGCCTTATGGTGAAGGAACAACTTTTATCCATGCCCATCATGGCTTATTGTATATGATGTATATCGAGACACATTTATTTTGTACATGGAAATTTGTATTTATATGGATTTATGACGATGATGGGATGTATTTATTTATCACACCTTTTGTTATGAGATATGATGTTTTAGCCCATGTTTTTTTTTATGGTTTATGTCGAGGGGGGCTAGAAGGTGATCCCTCTTGCCCCTCTTTGGTGATATCATATGATGTTAGCTTGGCGTACATGTTTTAATTTTTCATTTATATGATGATGTAGCTTAGCATTTATTGATATGTGATGATGTTTAGATGTGATGATAGATGATATTGATGATGATACAATAACAAACTGTACAAGCAAAAAAGACAAGCGCAAATTAATCAAATCTAACCAAAACAACACAACAACATATAAGTATGTAAGATAAAAATTAACCCAATGAACCTCCACAATAGATTAAAGTAACACTTAATCTAAGTAAGAAAATGAATCCAATTTAAAGCACACAAGGCGACAAAGCAAAGTACCAAAACTATGTACAAACCAAACAACTAAAGTAAGCAAACTACTACTTTGTTTTTGTGGCACAGTTTTCAAAACGTTTTGCACTTTTTTTGGTATTATCTTGAGACAATGTTACATTGGTTTGGATTTTTCTACGAGACATATTTGAATGTTTTTATTTTTTCCAACTAACATATTTGAGTGTTTTTGGATTTTCAAAAATTTATATGAATGTTTTTGAGATTTTTTATAACTTTTCCAAAGTTATGTGCAAGAAAACAAAGAAATGTGGATGCCACCAGCGATAGATGGGATGTACAAGGGCAGAATACCTCATGTTATGTGTAATAAGTAACGATGTGAATTTTCCCCTAACGTTAGATGTGAATATAAAAAGGAAAATCCTTCGCATATAGAAGTAGGATCAGCCGGATCAAGGCCAAGAGGGATAGGCTCACAAGTATCTCGAACGTAGGCAAAGACTAGATTAAGACAAAACCATCATAATCCTAGACATGAAATGTGATGGGTTGTTGTATTCTCCAATAATTTAACTAACAGATTCTTCTGTTAGTGTCATTATAAAACCAGGGTTGTGTGTCCAAGGTTGTATGCAATGAAGCTTTATGCAACTCATTTGTTTGGTGGTTCCTTTTGGGGGGTTTTGGTTATGTTTCTCTCGGTCTTTGCTAATCTACAGAAATGTAATGCTAAACTACTGAAACAACATTGCTGTAATGAAATGCATTAAAGGAAATACTTTGTTGGAATTGAAATGCACACACCAAACCAATATAATAGAATTCAAATAACACACACTCTAAATTGAAATTGTAAAATTGAAATGATACACTCATAATTGAAATTGCATGAAAGTAAATAACACACACTTAAATAGAAATTGCAGTAAAGGAAATAAATAATTGCATTCAAACTGTAACTTATCAGAAACCATGATCATGCATAAACGTAAAATCCTTTAGTCACCTTTGTTGAGTGGGCCCTTGCTCTTCCTCAGGATGGAGGTAATCTAAACATCACAGGATATTCAAAAACAACATCTAATATATTGATTCAGAAAGGTCCCACAACGTATTCAGTACATAACTGGAAGATAGATAATAACTATTATAAACTGTATTGCAAATACTAACATCAACTAACTCTTAAATTATTCCTCAATGAGATGTCTATATAGACATAGTCGGTTGCACATCATGCCAAAATTACAGGCACTAAGTTATTCCACTAACAAACCTATTAAAGCTCATTAAATCATACGAAACTATTATAAACAAGATCCATATTTATAGGTTGTCAATGAAAAAAGTCTCCCATGACTGCACAAAGGCTCCAAACTTGGACTCCTTGATTACAATTCCCAGCATTGGCAGTAAATGTCCACTATTATCCTGCACATGTCACCACATTCCAATCACAGAGGTGATTAGTGGGAAGTTTTATGATTAACAAGTTGCATAAGACAAAAAACAAGGGAAATACATTGAACTTGCTAGGATATAACTATATAAAGCATCCTCATGCACTAATTAATCATTTTTATTGACAAACCAATAATCACATAGATGATAGAAACAAGTCAAATAATGCACTCATCATATCCTCTGCACTTTACTTGTTGCATGTCCCAATGAAACTCATCTGTTCCCTACTCTATGGGTTAAGTTGTTGTGTCATTTCATACTCCTCAAACTAATCTGCATATTTTTTCCTGGTCGCTTTGCATCTCTGAGTGTTTGAAATCACCTCCACCCAAGCTGTGAAACTATCATGTGACTGGGTAACATTATTCTGCCAGGGAGTACTTGGGGCTTAAGAGAAGAGGTGGTCTCACCTATGTTCCTACCCACTCATCACTGTATTCCTTGTCATTTTCTCAAATAATTGTCAAATTATCTTAACCAATGCATCATCCCTCTGCATACACCAACTGAGATTTTGAGGGGGAGATAAGTTCCCTCCTTTTCAACAGTGAGCTTAAGGTATCCCACCTTCTATCACAAGCTTGTATTGTTTCACCAAAATATTTCTGAGTATAGGCCTCAAAATCCTATACACATTTTAGTAGAATCTTTGAAGTATTTTCCCCAACACCAACCTGATAATAAAGAGATCTAAAATATTACCTCATGGCCACATCATTCTGATGGGTAGGCCTAATATAGAACCCTATGGTGTGTGAGATGTTTGATTAAAATTTTCCATTTGTTCACCTCATGTAATTTTGTTCCTAAGTAATGATTGAAAGGACTTCAACTAAAAATATCCCACAAATAAATTAATAAAGAAATCAGGCACATTGGTGACTAGCATGTTATGGAGGTAGAATTCACACAGTTGATTTTGTATCTTAGGGATATTGTTTTGATAAACTATCATAAAGTTTTTACCATCAGAGGCTTCATGAGGTTCTTGACTACACATTCTCATTAACTACCAAACATAGAATTACTCTTGGAAAAACATGTTATAGATAGAAGAAGGTTTCCTACAAGCCAAAGAACAAACAAAGTATAGAGTAGATTCTAACTTCTTCTTCTCATTTGTACTAGTCTCAATTTCTTCTTGTAGCTTTTTATTTTATTTTTTTAATGCTTTGTTTTGAAGAGATAACATATTTAAATCATCCCATACTTTAGGCCTATATTTTTTTGGTCTTTTGAGACTATTAACCTCTACCTTCAAAGTAGTAATTTCCCTCACTTTTTCTACACTTCCTTGTGTAAATGTAGTTTACAAAGATAAGTTGGTTTCTTACATACCTTTTAACTTCTCCTTCAAGGAGGAAATTTTTTCCAAATAATACCTTAGTACCTTTTTAACCTCCATCACAACAGATTCTAGAGTTGGGGTCTGTATAGCTGGTGTTGAAGGCATTTATGAAGCTTCTGACTTGGTTTTTGGTGACGTAGAAATATATGGACTCTGCGTTACGGGGCTAGTTGTGAATATATCATACTTAGATTATTCATCAATTATAGTCAAGGCACCAGCCACTTCCTTCTCCTCTATAGAGTATTCATGAAAAACTTTTAGCCAGTAAACTTCAGGTCTCTGCAAAGTATAAGACCTTCTTGACCTCAAAAAAATAGAAGAAGAAACTGGCAAGTTGCTTTTACCCTTAGAATTTTTTGGCATAGAAGATGGATTATCCTGACTACCAGGTTCCTCCACATTCTCCTGTGAAGAGCGTTCCTCCACATTCTCTTGTGAAGGGTGAGGAACTAACTTGAGCTTTGGTCGAATAATCAGAGATGGTCCCTTCTTGATTTTCTTCTGTTTGGAACCCTCCCCTGCACTTATTTGTTCAATCCTTCTCTTGGATATGTAGAAAACCTGATGTGAAAAAAGCAATTGAATAAACCCTGGGTGTTTTAATGCGGACCTACCACGTCCATTTTTATATTTCTACCCTACTTTAATGACCACATTAGCTAAATATTCATGTAAATTCACCCTAACTGTAGGGTTTATGTGGCCTTTCTTCAAATGAATCAAAATCTTCAGTGAATCCCCTCCAAGCACAGATGGTTTTCTGTCACAAATAAAGTACATGTTGACCCATTTAGCAACTTCCTTCCAAATACCAGGAAAAGTTTTCCATTTAATCCCCTTCTGAGTACTACATAAAGTGAGGATTACTTCCGAAAGAGCTTCACCATCCTCATGAAATAGGGGAATTAAATCTTTAAGAGGAGCATTTGTCATAACCTTGAGACTGAAGTCTGGTAAATCAGATAGGTTAGAAATAACTTGACTATTTATTTCCACTCTTTCCCCCCAATTTGTGAGAAAGTGGCTTCGAAATTTATCAGAAACTCGTCAACAAAATTTTCATCGAAGCCCTCAAATTTCTGAATAAATTCTAACCAACCAACATCATGAAATACCTGGGAAATCATACCATTCCAAAGCAGTGGGTCTAGAGAGTTTGGTTCAGATTTATTCTTTTACCCCATGGTGTAGACCAAATTTAGATAGTTGTGCAGAAAAATGATGTTTTGCTCGAACTCACAGAGCAATGGCAAGAAGTTTTTGGTGAGTGAAACTTTGAAATACACCGCAATCTTTTAATTGTCTTAAATCGGTGCAAAATTAGTGGCGTGAAAAGTTGACACGACCAAGTATGCGTGGGAAATTTTAATGTATGGTACAACACACACCCTATCATATTGAATAATAATGTCACTTGTCCTTATAAAGAATTATGTCCTTTTCTTAGAAATTCGACACATGCGGGTATCATCGGTAATTCTGATTTATTATGATTCACTACACCCACTCTGTGTCACAAGATTTTAAATGATATTCCCAATAAATGCATTGAAAATGGTGTATTACTTTAATCATTCTAATTAAATGCAATGGGTAAGTTCTTTAAAAGTTAATATCTTTAGCAAAGTAAAAGGCACTTACCCTTGCCAACTCAGCTTCCCGATATCCGTAGATTTCCACATCTTGCGCTCATAGAGAAAATGTGATTAGTGTACATTTGAACAATAAACATGCCTACCATTATTGAAAGCATGAAATAAACAAAAAAACTACAATCTAAGGGAAAGAATATCGAAAGAAAGATCATCTTTCTTTATTCAAATTCAAAAAATGACTACTCCTAACGGGAAGAGCTAGGCTTCTCCACTTAATACATTTCCTCCCATGGAAACATATCTTTGCTAAAGGTTTCTTTATCTAGAGAATGTTGATACATCCTTAATCTATGTCTGTTCACCAAGAGTTCTTCTATCTCCATCAATTGGCAATAATCTCATAGATCTGTTATCAAACATTGTCTTGATCCGGTATGGTCCCAACCATCTCGTCCTCAGTTTGCCTTTAAACTGTTGATACTTTGAGTCAAAAAGTAAGACCCAATCTCCCTCATTGAACTTCTTGTATTTGATATGAGCATCGTGCCAAGATTTTCTTTGGTGTTTAAGAATCTCAGTTTATTGTTATGCCTCCATCCTCATTTCATCCAGCTCATTAAATTGCATTACTCTATCATGTTGTGCTTCATCCAAATCAATGCCAAATTTCATTTTTGTCCTCCAAGTCTAAAATTCAAAATCAATGGGTAATAGTGGCTTCTTCCCATACACCATTTCATATGGGGAAAAACCAATAGTGGTCTTCCAAGTTGTATAGTAGGCCCAAACTACTTTTGGAAGTTTTGGCACCCAGTTTTTTATGTCTGCATTGACAACTTTGGTTAAGATATTCTCCAACTCTGTGTTTACAACTTCAACCTTCCCATTGGATTAGGGTTTATATGGTTATGTATTCTGATGATTGATTCAGTAGATCTCTAGGAAAACCTCAATCATGTTAGACACAAATTAAGGTCCCTGATCAAATACAATAGCTCTAGGGGGTGTCAAATCTCAGCATAATCCTATTGTATAAAAAGTCAGCTACAACATCTTCATTTGCAGATGTCAATGCTTGAACCTCGACCCACTTTGTGACATAATCAGTGCACACCAATAGGTACTCTTTCCCAAAGGATGGGGAATCAAAAGTTCCGCCGAAATCAATCCCCCATTTCTCAAATGATCTTAAGACCAACTAAGGGTTGAGAGGCATTTCCATGGACAATATAGGCTTTCCCATTCTTTGACATGCATCACACTACCACACGTACTTCTTGACAGACTTGTGAAGAGAAGGCCAGTAATACCCAACTCCAAGGACCTTGTGAATTGTCTTCTTCACTGAGTAATGGCCTCCTCTAGGCTCATCCTGACAAGATCTCAGTATGTCATATACTTCATCCTCACGAATACACCTGCAAAGAACCATATCAGGACAACATTTAAATAAAATTTTGTTACAACATTTATATGTTGATTTGTTTTTAACTAATCTTTTTCGTTCCTTATTGGTAAAGTAAGCTGGAAACTTCCCTGTAGTTAGGTAATTTGCAAGATCAGAAAACCATGGAGGTTGAGTCAATATTGAAAATAAGTGTTCATCTGGAAAATGATCCTAGATTGCTTCTTCTTCTCCTGAAATATTCAATCTTGAAAGGAAATCAGCAACAACATTAGTATTTCTTGGCTTATCAATAATCATTAAGTTAAATTCTTACAGCAAGAGTATCCATCTGATAATCCTGCCCCCCACTATTGGCTTATTCATCAAATATCTTATGGTCGAATCTTCAGTATAAACAAAGATTTTGTATCTAGTAATATAATGTCTAAATTTATTCAGAGAGTAAACAACAACTAAAAATTCCTTTTCCATAGTGGTGTAGTTTCTCTTCATAGGGGGTCAGATTCTTGCTGATAAAATAAACGGCATACATTTGATCTTCCTTGTCCTTTTGTCCAAGAAAAAATCCCATTGTTGTGTTAGATGCATCAGTGTGAATACGGAAAGGTTTTCCCCAGTCAGGTCCTCTAAGGACTGGAGTGATGGTTTAGTTTCTCTTTGATAATCTCAAAACCCTGTTGACATTGAGGAGACCATTCAAAAACACAATCTTTTATCAGCAAGGAAAACATAGACGTAATAATTTTACTAGTGTCTTTGATAAACCACCTATAATACCCTGCGTGTCTAAGGAAACTCTTAATGTCAGTCTGATTTGTTAGCATGGGCAGCTGAGTAATTACTTCAATATTTTTGGGGTAAACTTGTATTCCTTTAGCAGAAATATGATGACCTAAGACAACACCTTAATCAACCATAATCAGACATTTTTCATGACTCAAGGAAAGTTGGTGTTGCTCACATCTATTTAATATTTTTTCAAGATTGTTCAAAGATACATCAAAATTAAAACGAATGGACAGTGAAGTCATCCATGTAAACTTCACACATAGTCATTTGTAAGATCTATAAAAATGGCCAAAATTGCTCTTTGGAAAGTAGCAGGTGCATTACAAAACTCAAATGGTAGGACTCTAAATGTAAATGTACCCCTGGGACAAGTGAAGGTGGTTTTATCTTGATCGACGGGTGCAATACTAATTTGGTTATACCTGTTAAACCCATCCAAGAAGGAGAAATGTTTCTTACCTGTAAGTTTTTCCAAAACTTGATCAATAAAGGGCAGGGGGAAAGTAGTCTTTCTCGGTGGATTTATTAATTTCCCTATAGTCTACACAGATTCTCGATTTACCATTTTTTCTTGGGAACTATAACTAGTGGTGATACCCACTGACTATCAGATATAGGATAGATGAATCCTACCTTCAGCAATTTATCTATCTCATTTTTTTACTATGTCTCTAAGTGATGGATTAATTCTTCATTGTGGTTGTTTCACAAGTTTAACATCCTTGGTGTAGATACGGTGAGTGTAGATACTTGGATGGATCCCTTTCACATCATTATAATCCTAGTAAATATCTTAGGAATGATTCCTCAAGATTTCCACAACCATAGTCTCTTGGCTAGCCTCTCAGTTATTACCAATAGTCAGTTATTTTCCTATGTCAACAGTCACTTGTTTGGTATCTTTCAGAATAACGAGCTTGGAATCAGCAATTAAAGGAATTCAAGGGACAAACATGAGGCTGAAGCATGTGCAAAATAGTCATATTTTCAAGAGACATAACCTTGGATAAAGGACAATGGAAATCAGTGATAGTACATTCTTCATGATAAGCATAAGTTTATGTACAAATTTCATTAGAAATATCATTTACCAAGGTAATGTTATTGGATGAGTTCAAAACAAATGTTTCCTATAGCCACAGTTCCAATTTCCGTAGCCATAGTTCCAATTTTTGTAGCCATGGTATCCAATTCATCAGACATTATATATGACTCAAAAATTTCTTCCATATGATTTTTCACTGTATGGTGGCCAAATAAGAAGAACTCATATTATTAGTATCTGAAAAATCTACCCATACATGTTCACAAACATCAACATATGGATGGGCAGGAGGATACAATGAAATATTGTTTGATTTTTACCCATTTAAAATAGTCATTTTTCCTAATCTGCAATCAATATATGTTACAACAGTAGCTAACGAGGGGGCCTTCTTAAGATGACTGGGTATCCTAACTTCCGAGCTTTAGGCTGTAATACCATGAAATCCACAAGATAGTCCCAATATTTGACTGTGACCATTACATCCTCAATTACTCCATATGGTATAACAATATATTGATCTGCTAATTGGAGAATTGTATTGGTTGACTGTAATCCTATGAGAGACAACAAATTGAACATATGTGTTGTGATAACATTGATGGAAGCACCAAGATCCACCAAAACATTAGAGATTGACTGACCATTTACAAAAATAGTGATGATTGGACTCCCAAGATCCCCATATTTTGGTGAAATAAGCTTTCCAGCAACAAGATCAGCTAGATTCCCTTCCACCTTGACTATTTTTGGGTATCTCTTCTTCCTTCCTAGTGTCTTTATGCAATGGTCTCTAATGGTCTGATTTAACTCAAGAATGTCCCTTATTGCTCTTAGAAGTGGGACCTCTATGTTCATCTTTCTCAATTCCTAGACTAATGTTGTTTCTTCCATAGTCCAAGTTTCTTTTAATCACTCGGGAAAAGGAGTTGCATGTGCATTCTTAACTTTTTCTTGATCGTTACTAGTGGTTTGTGTTTATGGAACATGTTAGTTTCTTCATTTTCCTCATATGTCTCTTCTTTATCATTTTCCTTAGGTATTTATGTGATAACACTAGGAGGATTATTCATTATTTTCCCAAACCTTAGTCGCATATTATTGATAGTATTAACCTGCATTGTATCGTTGTGTCCTACTTCAACAATTGAAGTTATATGTTGGTTTTTGGGGTTCGCTTCAGGTTTAGCTGGGAGTTGAGTTTGTGTTGTTTTCTCATGTTGCTGATAGTTTTTTTGTGGGGCCATTAAAGCTTATTGTGGGTGTTGGAACCTCATCTATTGATTAGAATTTTGTTGAGGTGCCCATTATTGTTTTTCCATGGATTTACATTGGCTAGTGGTGTCCAACCCTATTGATTGTATGGGGTCATCAAATGTGGTGGATGTGGATAAACCATCTAGTTTAGTGGTGTCCACTCAGGTTGTCCCCAAGTAGGTTAAGGAGCCTGATTAGGCCATGACATCATCCAAGGGTTCTGAGTAGGTCTAGGGGCATACACAGTCTGATTATCTGGCCTTTGAACAAAGTTTACTTCAGTATTTTCCTGAGACATGAAATTCAATCTTTCTTTCAATTGAGGTAAGAAAGTGCAATGATTAGTATCGTGATCAGTGACATCATAAACAAACACATGTTTGTGACATCCAGAGGACACTCTCTCAAAGGATGTCTCTTCTTTCATTTAGGGCAGTAAATGTCTAGAGGTTCTTTTGCAGCACTGGTCTTGGCTTTCAGTCCATCTATGGTTGATGTTAATTACGACAAGATGTTTGTTTTCATGTTAGCCATTTCCTCAAGAAGTTCTGAGGTACCTAGGGCAGTCTTGGATGTTTTTCTCCTCCTTATACCTCCTCTTACTCTAGAGTAACTTCTACATAACTCAGTGATCTCTGGCATGCTAAGTTTGTACACGTCACCTCCTCCCATAAGATGGAGGGAGTCCTTGGTTTCCTCATCAAGTCCCTTAAGGAAAATTTTCTTAGTTATTTTTACATGTAACCCATAACCACTCCTACGGATAAAGATAAATATGTCCAAATAATCTTCCAAATTTTCATCTTCCTTTTACTTTACCCAAAAGAATTCTTCTTTCCATCTCTTCCCCTGCAATATTCTTGATATTTATCCAAAAATGTTGTCTCCATGTTCTCCCAAGAATGAATGGAGTTTGGGGACAATCCCATTAACCACCTTGTAGTAGATTCTTTGAGGGTGGAAGGGAATAGTTTGAGTTTTTTATTGTTAGTTCCATAATCATATGTTTGGCACAGAAATTTTAATTCAAATAGGAACTGATTAGAGTCTGTTGGAGTTATTACACCGGTTGTACAGATAATATATCAGATCTAAGCATACATATAAATAAAAGTGGATATTCTACCAGAAGAAATATACAAAACACGAGACATAAATCAACACCAGATTTAACAGGGCTCACCCAGTGTGGGCTACGTCTACCAAGAAACAAACCAAACTATTATCCAAAGCTTTGACAAGATATACAATGAATATTTACAATCTTCCACACATCTCAGATGTTCAGTACTTTCTTCCTTCAAGCTTTTGTTCTTTTTCACCAAGAATTCTCCTCACATAATTATCTTGTAATTATTAATTCATCATCACCTTCTAAACCCTAGCTTTATTCTTATATAGTTGTTTTTAGACTTAGGGCACTTAGCCATGCAATTACAATTAATAAATCTATTTTACTGCTAAAAATAGATCTAATTCTTGAGAGTTAATTAAAACATCATCGCACAGGTAACCGACGCTGGTTCTCCTTAACTGCGGCCGGTTCCTACTTTCTCTAACCGATGTCGGTCCTGTCTGACTGCTGTCGATCCTGGGTGACCGATGTTGGTTCCCCCTTAACCGATGCCGGTTATTTTATTTTCCAGCAAGTTCCAATTGTATGATAAACTGAAGTAATTGAGCTCCACAACTCAATAGAGTCCTCTGTATACATTCCTCAGAAGATAGGGAGGATGGATGAAGAGATGTTTTTCATAGGTGCATCCTCATCTTCGTCTAAGACATTGGGATAGTTAAAGGTTCTACCCAAGGGTTGGTTCTCATTATTCTTATTGTTTCCCAGTTTTAAAGGTGGTTCTGGTTATAAATAGGATGATGCAAAATGTTCAGAAGGGCTTCTAGGAATTGTATTAGATTCAGTGTCACTTTCAATGTGCCCTACTTGTGATCTATTTGGAGATATTATTTGGATATTATGAGGTATAAATATCCCTTGAATGTCCCATGGCTTGTGCATCAAATTTGGTTATGAAAACAAGGCCTAGCACTTCTACTAGTTACATAGATTAACTTCATTAACATCCATAACATGTAAGGTGAAAAAAATGGCGTGTTATGCTTATGGTGTTCCTTGGAAACAACGCTAAAAATGATGGGTCATTGTATTCTCTAATCATTTAACTAACATATTATTTTGCTAGTGTCATTATAAAACTAGAGCTATGTGTCCAAGGTTGTATGTAATGAAGATTTAAGCAACTTAGTTGTTCAGTGGTTCCTTTTGGTGTAACATTAGCAATTTAAGACTTTAGAACCAAGAGGAAAAAAAAAATACAATGATAATGTTCACTGTTCTAAATAAAGCAATATTTAGAACAAACATTCCATGCCAATCAAATTCAATGGATAAACATATGCAGCTGTAATGACTCGGTGATTCACCGATTTATTCATTCCATAACTCAGTGAGCTACCAATCTATTTATGTTATCTTATGTATTGAATAAATATTGTATACTTCGTATACTTAGTCATCCTACCCTACATCGGGTATTGAGTGATCTATTTAAATAACATATCTGAATATCTGTTACAAATATTCATCTGATATCATATTGCTTTAAACTTGGTGACATAGGAAAACGCAACCAACAGTTGCGATACTTTGGCCAAAGATTTATAACATATTGTGTATGTCACTATTCCTACACGGCATACTGCTCATGTTGGAATATGTCCTTCACCTCACTCTTCTATTACCGTGATTGGTCTTTACTAACTACCGTCAGTCCACTTATTCTGGATTTAACCCTAGCCCTGGATAGAAACATTACCTATTATAGGAAGACGCTTACAAAGGCTTAGGGTAGATGGGCATACCCATTTGACATAAATCATCCGAATGTGCAAATGTACCCTGAGCCCTTGGAAGATAATTCTTATCATAAATATGTTCCCATCTAGACCTAGAGAGAAACTAGGTTCAAGTCCGAGTTCCAGATGTGTGTAGATCTAAATGACCAATGCGGAAGGGTGATGCCACATGTCAACTACAACGTTGTATTCTCGAGAAGAATTAAGCCTTCTCAAAAATACATCCCTACAGTTGGCGTGTGCCAACATCCTACAGAAAATGCCTCATCGAGATGTACATACCCCCAAGGAGATTGTTAATGCTTTGTTAGTTTGGGTTATTTCATGATTACAATAAATAAACCTTCAAAACCCTAGTCCAACACACATCGTAAGTTCTTCCTAAATTTGATTCAATTATCCCATTAAGAACTTTGTTATATTCATTGTCGCTTTTAATGTTTGAACACATAGTTAAACTACCAATTAACCATAATTGTACAGTGTTATGTTATGTCATATTTAAAAGTACAATAACTTTTTGCAAAATTTTAATTCCAGAATATATCTAAAATAAAGTAGACTTCATACCAAATGAAGTCTGATAAATTGAAGTCGTGTTACCCAACCTTCTTGGTTTATGAACAAATAAGAAAGAGAAAGAGTCTTTCTCTACATGATAAGTATTAGGGTTTATTCTACCTAATGTCCACATTTCTCAATGTAATTTCATCACACATTACATTACCATGTTATAATAGTTTATATAACGAATATATTCTTCCGCAACTTTACAAGCTACATCACAAGTAGGGAGATTGAACTAAATCCCTTTATACAATCTTATTAAAAGATAGCCTTTAAAAATATAAATAATATGATGAATAACCACAAGATGGAATCTATCTCTTTCATGCAAGTACAAAGTAATTTACACAACCAATATAGGTAAACTCTCAACTTTCAATTTATCTTTATAACTATACATTTACAATATTTATGCATTTAGGTATACTGTATAACAATCGTCTTCATTATAAAAGAAAACTAGTTTTCTTTTTCAATACAATCTCAAGAACAAATCAGAGTTCTTCACAAGAATCAAATTTAATTCAGCCAATTCATCATATAAGTTTTGCCTCCTTTATCACTTACGAAGTCCATCTATAAAAATTTCTAGCACGGGTCAGTTCAATGAACTGGGCATGATAAGCACTAAGCCTTAAAATGAAGTGCATTCCAATAATTGTTCCATTAAAACAAATTTGTTTTAATGAGAAAATTATTACATCATAATATCAATACAATAATAGCAAATGGAAGAGAAGTATATTTTATCCAATTGATTTCACCTCTAAGAAAAGGACATAATATAATCCACTATATAAGCCTTACAAGATTAGAGTTTCATTGATCCTATCAATTATCCTTAAGCAAACAACAGATCATATCTTCAAATTATTTCCCATATTCTATCATAATAGAATACAACATTTAACTTTGCTTCAAGCCAAAAGAAGGGTTTACAACATGGTTCTAATTAGGATAATTCATCTAACTCATAATCAAAAGAAGAAGAGAATCATTACAACTGTACCCAAACACAAAACATCTGAGAAACAGAACAGGTTCATAACGTGAATTAACTATTTCATTTAAAGGTCAACTACCTTAAAGTTTAACATTTAAGATATTCACCATAATAGAATCTCATTTCAATCCAAGAAGGAAGATAGAATCAAACAATCTACCTGTAAGTCTAAATCTACTTCCACTTATTAGAAGTTAACATTTAAAGATCTAAATCAACGTTCACAAATCAAAGTAGACTCATACAGGAGATAATCACTACTCTAGTCCGTCCAAGGAGGGTTTATAAAAAGATAGAGTACAAGAGACAAAACTCACTCATCGCAAACCAAACAAGCAAGCCTTGTCAAACAAACATTCTGCTAAACAAGTTTACATTTTTTGTTCAACAACCGAATCATCTAATCTCTTCCTACATCATTTCAACAAAATATTAGAACAAGAAAGACCAAACAACTCACAAAGAAATCTCCATTACAAAAGAGAATCAAAACAAAAAGGTTCAACTAATGATCTATATAGTAAGAAGAAAGCACACTGCCATATTCCTTAAACTTCTTTACCTTCAATGAACACGAGTTTCAATTCCATCCTCACAACGAAATACAAATAGCAGTCCTAAAACACAGTTTGTTCTAAAGGAATCGCATTCCTTTCTTTTATAAAGACACAAGGTGTATTTACTATATCCAACATGAGCTAGAAAAATAATCGATCAGTAAGCAAAACATGCTCAGATGTATCAACGAACTCATAGACTGAAACCCCATTGTTAGGCTTCATTATTGAATTTACAAAAGAGTATTAGTTCTTGATTCAGTAAGTATTATAATACAAAAAATATTTGAGCAGAGGCAAGTAATCCCTCCATAAAAATACAAAATACTAAATTACTAACTCTTCTCTTAAACGAAACCCAGAACTTATTTTAAGAGATATGAAGATGTGAGTTTCCACAAACAGAGGGAAAAGAATTCCCCTGATAAAATGCCATTTCCATTCCAGAAAAAAAGAAACAATTCTCAAAAATAATTACCAAATTCATTCATCAAACAAGAACGTTTTCAGTTAAGATCTCTAAGAGTTTTCTTAATAACTCAGCCAACTATTCTCCTAGTTTTCTTAACAACTCAGCCAACTATTCTCCCAGTTTTCTTTGAGCAGTCGTTCAACAAAAGAGTTGAAGGTTTTAAACATTTATTACAAGTAAAACCCAACTCAAAATACTAGAACAAAGTCAACACGAAGTCTCAGCCAAATTTTAAAACTACACAATTAACAAAATACGAATGCGGTGAAAAAACATGAACTGCCATTAGTAGTCCTGTCATCACCAATCTGGCACTATGATAATTCTTCACTGGTAACTCCTCGTGCTATGATTATTAACTAATGCACAGCTTTTAGTTTGGTGGATGTAATCTGGGAACACAACAACAAACATAACACAAGAATACCATAGACTATGATAAGAAGGAATGATGATAAATCTGAAATATCAGAGTAAATTATAATATTAACATGAAATTGTTACAATCTCACCCATGAGGTACTTCAAGTGTTACTAACTTCACTTGCCTTCCAATAATAATTATGGGAGAAACTTCACAATTACACTTCTTAATGGCTTCTTTAACACGCCTTCAAAATGATGGCTTCCTTTACACACTTACTCATACAATATTTCTCACTACTTCTCTCTATGCTAAATGAGGGGGGGTGGCCTCTTATTTATAGGAATTTAGGCTTATCCACCTTATCTCTAAGATTGGATAGGAAATCTCTTCTGGCCAATCATATACCATGCCTAAACTCTTGCCTTTACATGTAGGCTTATCTTCTAAGATAAGATAAACCTTATCATCTCACATGGGTTCCACCTTTTTAGACTTTTTCTCAAATAAAATATACAAAATATTTATGACATCACTATTTGTCCTTATTACAAATATAATATTTCTAATTCCTAATCATGTAGACCCTACTTCTCTACTTATCCCAACTTTGACATTTTAACATTACCGGACCACTTACGACAAATATTTACTTTTTACAACATTCCTATTGTACTTTGATTGTTACCGTACTCTACATTATTGGTGGCACCGTACTGACGGCGTCGTTATCTTCTATCAGACGCTACTACTAATTACACTTAACAACATCCTATTCCTAATACATACATTAATGAAATAGAAATTACGGAGGAAAATTTTAGTGTCGACATCTTCTCCCTTCCTAGCTTCTACTCCGTCCTCAGAGTAGACTATTCTAGTGCTTGGAAAATATTCAACTTGTCATGGTTGACCCATTTCGTAATGGGAGTGCCATCCAATTCCTCCAGTCGGTACGTACCATTTTCATGCACAGCTGCTATTTTGTAGGGCCCCATCCATTTTGGAAGAAATTTTCTTTGTCTTCTTTTTTTGTATCTGGAATCATATACTAGAACCAAGTCATTCACATGAAATGGAGACCAATGGATCTTTTGATCAAAGTATTCCTTCTGCTTCATTTTCTTCTTATAGCTTGTATCCTTAGCTATTTCCCTCATTTCCTCTAGCAAATGAAGATGTACCAACCTTTCTTTTATTGAATCACTTTCATCCATCCTTTCATTTTCCATAACTCTGACCATGGGAATATCAAACTCAATAGGAAGAACTGGATCAATGCCATAAGCCAACTGAAATGGGGAGTATCCTGTTGCTGACTTTGATGTTGCCCTATATGCCCACAATGCTGCATGAATCCTCTTATCCCATTTATGTACCTGCAAGGCTGCATCTTTTGCTAGAATTTGACACAACACAAAATTTGTTCGTTCCACCTGTCTATTTGTGCTTGGCTTGTATGTTGTTGCCTTCCTGTGCTTAATAGAAAACTTATTGACTAGGGCTTCTACCACCTCATTAATGAAGTGGCTTCCTTGATCTGTTACAATTTATAATGGACAACCAAATCTGGTGACAATGCGTTCATATATGAACCTTACCACTTCATCCATGGAAGTTGTTTTCAATGGCCTAGCTTCAACCCACTTGGTTAAATAATCTGTGGCAACTACAATATACTTATTTTGGCGTGAGGTAGTTGGAAGTGGACCTACAATGTCTATTCCCCACTTTTCAAAGGGACCAAGTGGAAGAATAGGGCATAATGGAGCTGATGAAGTCTTACGGTTACCATGTGTTTGACAAATATCACATGTCTTACAATAATTATAACAATCTTTAAAAAGAGTGGGCCAGTGATAACCTACATCCAAGATCCTTCTTGCTGTAAGTTGTCCAGAGAAGTGCCCTCCACATGTACCATTGTGGAATTCTTCTAGCAGCTCCTTCCCTTGATCACGTCCAACTTCCCTCTTGTACTATCCATCAGGTCCTATTCGAAATAATACTCCATGCAAAAGAGAATATGAACGACTGGCTTGAGTAATCTTTCTCTTAGTATTTGCATTGGCATCATCAGGAAACTTGAATTCATTCAGATAATTCCAAATATCTAGTCAAGGGATAACAATGCTGCATTGGGGAAATCATCATCATCACAAGATGATCCTAAACCATCATAGGCTCGAGAGAGTGCATCTGCATTGACATGCTTCTTTCTTGGCCTATCTATAGTATCAAATTCAAATTCTTGTAGCAAAATTATCTATCTTACTATCCTCCCTGATGGGTTAGGCTTATTGAAAATATATTTTAAAGCCTGATAATCTGTTACAACTATAAATTTCTACCCTAGTAAGTAATTTCTAAACTTCTTTACAGTAAAAATGATAGCTAGAGCCTCTTTTTCAGTTACAATATAATTTACCTCAGCACTGCTCATTTGTCTGCTCCTAAAGTAAACTGGATGTTCATTCCCATTTTCATCCTTTTGGCTCAAAGTACTTCCTAGTGCTGCATCTGAGGCATCAGTGTACACAATGAATGGCTTGTTCTAATTTGGATTCTTTAAAACAAGTGAAGACACCAGGGCTTCCTTTAGTTGTCCAAAAGCTTCATGCGCCTTATTTCTTCTATTCATAGGAAATGGTAACTCTTTAATTTTTGAAACTTTATAAGGATCAGTACCAATACCATCTTTGGATGCAACATGCCCTAACAAAACACCTTTAGAACATCCAAAGACACACTTTGTAGGGTTTAGTGAGGCTTGTGCTTCATCTAACCTTTGAAATGTTGTCTCCATCTGGTGTAGGTGGTCCAACTTGCTCCCATAGATGCAAAAATAATCCAGAAATACTCTGATGAAGTTCCCAATGTAGGGTTCGAACACCCTATTCATCAAACGTTGGAACGTTGATAGAGCATTACACAACCCAAAAGGCATAACTCTATAAGCAAACGTTCCCCAAGGAGTGGTGAACGTGGTCTTCAGTTGATCTTTCTCCGCTATACGAACTTGGTTGTATCCGCTATATCCATAAGCAAAACTATAACACTCCTGGCCAACTACTTCGTCCAAGATCTGATCTGAGAATATAACAGGGTAATGATCCTTCTTTGTTGCCTTATTAAGCTTCCTGTAATCAACACAAATGCGTAGCTTCCCATTCTTTTTTATTGAGATCACAATGGGAGAAATCCATTCTAAATTCTCCACAGCAAATATGAATCCTGTATCAAGCAACTTATCTATTTCTTCTTTTACAGTCTTGGAAAAATTAGGATTCATTCTATATGGCATTTGATTTATGGGCTTAGCACCATCTACCAGCTCAATAGAATGTTCTACCCAACTTACTTGACGGAGTTCCTTGTAATCAAAAGTGAATATGTGTATGTACCTTCGAAAGAGCTGGATGTAGGATTCCTTCTCACTCTCCATCACAGCATCACCAATCTTTATTTGTTGGAGACGATCATCAACTTCTTCTTCAAATAATTTCATGGGGTCATGAGTTGGTGTGACTGGAAGGATATCCATGACTGAAACATCTACCTCACTTTCTTCATCTTAAGTGTCCACTTCACTGGTACTAGAGTAATCAGAGGATGTCCAATCATCAGTTTCATCACTTGAATCCACAGGTTCTGCTTTATGATGTCGAGGGATCACGTTTATCTTCACCCTCTTTCTACCACGTCCAAGTGTCATGAAACCTTCATTCCAGTAGTTTTTTGCATGAACTCTCCTTAGCCATGGTCTTCCCAGCAGCATTGGGTACCCAACAGTACCATTTTTCATCACCTGAAAGTCTACCACACATACAACACCCATAATAGATATTGCCACATTTGAAACTACACCTTCTAGTTTAGTTTTTCCTTTATTTAATGACCTTAACATAAGTGTTGAAGGGTGACCAATTTTTAAACCCAACATATTCTTTACAGACTCGGTCATTACATTAACTGCAGCACCTCCATCAACTAAGACATCATGAATTGAAATACCATTACATAATACCTCAGCTTGTGGAGCATAGGGATCTGCCTCTGCCTCCAAAACAGGGACCTCAACCTCCTTCCTTTGTTGAGCATTGAGTCCACTTTGCAGCTCCTGCCTCTTCTCAAAATACATAGCCAAGAGTTGACCATATGTAATATTTGCAGGCCTTTTGGACAGATCTTCCAAGATGGAGTATGGTCCTTGCCCCTGTGAAATCAGAAAATCCTGCACACCCAACTTTCTTCTCCTTTGTTTCTTACTATTTTCTCTTTTCATCTTCTTAGGATCATTTCCATCTTGATTATCTTTTTCTTTCTTTCTTTTTGATTTAAACACATCTACTTCATTATTTATGCTCTTATCTACTACATCAAAAGAATTCACAGGTGCTTTTCCTTTATCATTATCTCCTTTACCAGATGTAGAAGCTCTATCTGGATAATTATACTTATAATGACCCTTTTTATAACAACCATAACATACAACTTCAGAAATATTTCTTTTTGGACCTCTATCTCCTCCTTGAGAACTAAATTCTTTTCCTTGGAGAAGATTAATAGTTAACTGGCCCATCTTCCTGAGTAGATCTTCATACTCAGTAGATGTACTAGGAGAAAGATTTGTGCTCACCGAGAGTGGTTGTGGATTCTGGACCAAAGGGGCTGGTGTAGGCTCTACTTTAGCAACAATTTCTTTGGCCTCCTCTTCCATGCTTTCTTCTTGCCTTCTTGCAATCTCCTTTGCTTGTTCAATGGTAGTTGGGCGGTCATACTTCACTCGTTTTCTGATCTCTGGCTTCATCCCAAGAATGAAGTGCTTACATAGGAGATTATCCACGCCATTCATCAACCCATCCGCTAATCCTTCCTTTCGGATCTGGGCATCGAGCTTCCTACTTAGCTCTAGAACACGAGCATGATAATATCTTATCTTCTCCTTCTCTCCTTGGGCTACCTTTTTGATCTTGATCATGAGATCTACATATTTCTGTTGTTCACCAAATTCTTCAAGAAAACGTTCAGTTAATAAATCCCATGAGTTTTTCACATTATCACCTAGTGTTTCAAACCACCTAAGGGCTAAACCATCCAAAAGGTAGGAAAAAATTCAGTCCATTGTTCCCTTCTTATAAGGCCATTACAAATACAAAATCGTTTAAACTCTTAAATGAAAGAGGAAGCATCTTCATTAGATTGGGCTAAAAAAATAGGAATCTTCCCCATTTTCAAAAGTAACCACAGTGAAATACCAACGATCAAGAAGACTTATGTACACAAATAATTGGAATCACTATAATAGAAAATAGAAATGACCACGGTAAACTATTGTAAAACTTGACTTACTACTGTAAAAACTGACTTTACTGTGGTAAACACTATTTACTGTAAAAATGAAGTTACTGGGGTAAACACTATTCACGGTAAAAAAAATGAAGTTACTGTGGTAAATACTATTCATGGTAAAAGTGACTTTACCATGGTAACTCCTATGCACAGAAAAACAAGGTTCCCCTCTAAATTTTTTTTGACTAAGTGGGAATATCTCTCCAGAAAATCCACCAATGAGGAATGGTCCCGGCAACGGAACCAAAATGTCATCACCAATCCGGCACTATGATAATTCTTCACCGGGAACTCCTCGTGCTATGATTATTAACTAATGTACAGCTTTTAGTTTGGTGGATGTAATCTGGAAACACAACAACAAACATAACACAAGAATACCATAGACTATGATAAGAAGGAATGATGATAAATCTGAAATATCAGAGTAAATTATAATATTAACATGAAATTGTTACAATCTCACCCATGAGGTACTTCAAGTGTTACTAACTTCACTTACCTTCCAACAATAACTATGGGAGAAACTTCACAATTACACTTCTTAATGGCTTCTTTAACACGCCTTCAAAATGATGGCTTCCTTTACACACTTACTCATACAATATTTCTCACTACTTCTCTCTATGCTAAATGAGGGGGGGGTGGCCTCTTATTTATAGGAATTCAGGCTTATCCACCTTATCTCTAAGATAGGATAGGAAATCTCTTCCGGCCAATCATATACCATGCCTAAACTCTTGCCTTTACATGTAGGTTTATCTTCTAAGATAAGATAAACCTTATCATCTCACATGGGTTCCACCTTTTTAGACTTTTCCTCAAATAAAATATACAAAATATTTATGACATCACTATTTGTCCTTATTACAAATATAATATTTCTAATTCCTAATCATGTAGACCCTACTTCTCTACTTATCCCAACTTTGACATTTTAACATTACCGGACCACTTACGACAAATATTTACTTTTTACAACATTCCTATTGTACTTTGACTGTTATCATACTCTACATTATTGGCGGCACCTTACTGACGGCGTCGTTATCTTCTATCAGATGCTATTACTAATTACACTTAACAACATCCTATTCCTAATACATACATTAATGAAATAGAAATTACAGAGGAAAATTTTAGTGTCGACAGTCTAAAATTTCACCGAATAAAACACGGGTACAGAGCCACATACAGCGTCAACAGCGGTCCCGAGTTACCCAAGATACCAAACACCAGTTCAGTACAACAATTGGTTCCAACACAAGCTCATATCAAAATGCGAAGCCCAAACACTTGCTCTAACGGAACCCAAGGTTCCCACAAAGTTTAAAATCCACACAAGTAGTAAAATATGAGTGCTGTGTATATTTTAAAGTTCCATTAACAGTTCAAATTGTCATTAGAAAATAACACAAGCTCTATGCCCTATACAGACTTCAACAACAGTCTAGGTCGTCTCAAGAATCAAAACACGATTCCAAAGTACAAGAACCTCTAACAACAGTTCATGGAAACACAAGTAATAAAAAATACGTGTACAGAGCCATATACTAACTTCGAACAACAGTCCAGAGCTACCCAAGTTTACAAACATCGGTTTAGAACAACAAGAAGCTCGCACACAAGTTCAAATAAAAACACAAAGTCCAAATACAAGCTCAAACAGAACTCAAGGCTCCCATATGGTTCAAAATCCGTATATTGCAACGAAGGTCAGTTCCAACACCACAACAACCTTGTCTACATAATTCAAAAATGGAAAACAGAGCTACTAATACAAGCTTTGCATGCATGTATCACTATTAATTATCACAAAGATAGTTTTAAAACCAACGTAATTTTTGCCATGGTTTCATATCCAAGATGACAGAGATTATAAAACCCAACAAACAAGTAACCAGAGAAAGCATGTAAGCCAAGAATCTCTAAAGAGCAAGATCGTTTTAATGAAACATTTAGAAGAAAGCAAGATATCTTAAATATTAGAGCCTATCATGCCTAATAGTGCTTCTGCTAAATCAAAGGATACCTCCAGCTGAGCTCAAAAGTTCTCCTCATCTCCACAAAAGATCAAACAACCATATTCTTTTTTCACATTGTCTCTTATACATCCCACGAACCAAAAATAGATCAAAAACTTCAAAAATAGCCATTAAGTTTAGTTAAATCTGCTGGTTTGAAAAACCAGAGAGCATGCAAAACAAAATTCATGAAGTACATAAAGTAAAACAAGCCCATACAAACCTATTCACATGCCTTCCAAAACAGTTTGAGCACGAGAACCGAAAACAATAAATTCCATTAATTTTGATTTTCCCGCCTATCCTTCCTTGCCACCGCCTTCCAAGTCTGGCGAATGCCAAATCAAATTTAACATGAAATTCTATTTTAGTGACACTTCCACATAAGCCTCCGCCAAGTCAACTAGCCCCTACCAAAACTGGCAGTACTTTTATGCAATTAAAACCTTATCAACAACTTAAATACCATTGGAACCATCACCTATGATACATGTGACCCATTTGGTTTCCATTTAAAATAGTTTAGGATAGATCCCTTAGAACTTAGGTTAGATCTTAGGTTAGCTTACAATATTCAACCTTAGGATATAACCCCAATATAATAGTTTTAAGCATTAGGTTAGTTCATCACATAACTATATAGCATTAGGTTTTAGGTTAATTTAATTAGCCTAATAGCATCTCCATAATCCTTTAGCACAAAACTTAGGTTAGGATAAAAATTCAGTTATGTAACATAGCTTAGGCAGAAATTATTCTTACCTAGCTTAGAATTTCGTAGGATAGTCCTTTTTAGGATCCTGAATCCTCCCAATGTCATGAACAGACTGTATTTCGTTTACGCCAACATTGTCCTGCCACGATCGATCTCCAAAGACCCAAGCACAACATACAACCAAATGGAAATACGTTCACACAAAAATCAAAGAACTTGTAAAAATAAAGTTTAGTCAATATGTCACTTAATTCATGGAATGTCAATCTACCATTCGTTCAACAGAGTAGGTTTAAAACATTCATTGGATCACTGAAATTGATCCAATGATGAGTCAGATTAATAGATAAACTTTCAACTCCTAACCAGATTGCAACTCACCTACAGAAGTGAAAAATGGATTCAAGGAAGCCATTCCAATTCGGTCTAATGATCTTAAGAGCAGAAAAGAATTATCCATACCAAGCATGATCTCATCAATCAAAAGAACATATCTTTATAAGGAAGATCACATGTCAACACTTGAAATGCAAAGGAGTAAAAATAACAACTGTCAAGGGTGTTACATGCTTTCCTCCTAAAAGAATCATCATCCTGATGATTAGCTCTTTTAACAATTCACATCAAGAATAATAAATTCATTCACTCCTCTTACCATAAGTCAAAATATATTAGAACCTTATAGTTCAAGAAATCAGCATTAAATAGTTATTTATTCAATTCAAATAAATATCTACCCAAAACTGGCATACTTATTGCCATATAAAGATAAAATCATAAATTTTTATCAGTCAACAAAATCAATTCTGTTCAAATAGATATGGAAAAGTAGTTTTCATATCTTCTAGATTTTCCCAAGTTGCAGTCTCTTCATTAAACTAGTCCCATTAGACCTCACATTGACTTATTTCTTGATTTCTTAAATGCAACCAGCGAGTTTCCAGTACTCGAATGGGTTTAACCACGATTATCCCTGGGTCTTGGACCTGCAAGGAATTCCAATTTAACACATCTAATAAATCCGAAACGTATTTCTTAAGCAAAGAAATATGGAAAACATCATGCATTCATGACAAAGCAGGTGGTAATGCTAAACGATAAGCTATAGGGTTGATTACTTCATCTATTTCAAAAGGTCCCACATAACGTGGTGATAACTTGGCAGCCTTGCCAAAAGTTATAGAACTCTTTTTCGGTTTAACCCAAAGAAAAACCTTCTCACCAAGTTCAAATTTCCTGTTAACCCACTTTAAGTCAGCATAACTATTTTGCCTATCTGTTGCTTCTTTCAAGCGTTCATGAATCATTTTACCTTGTTGTTCCATTTCCGTAAGAATTTCAGGTCCAATTACCTCTCTATCTTCTGTGCTATCCCAACTAACAAGGGTTCTGCATTTTCTTCCGTATAATGCCTCAAAAGGTGCCATCTTAAGAGAAGCATGATATGTATTATTGTATGCAAATTCTACTAATGGAAGATATTCTTCCCACTTATACTGTTGATCCATACAATACATCTGTATCAACATACAATACATCTGTAACATATCTTCTAAAACTTGATTTACACTTCCAGTCTGTCCATTCATTTCTGGGTGATACGCAGAACTAAAATTTAGCTTAGTTCCTAGAGCTACATTAAGCGTTTGCCAAAATCTTGACGTCATTCTAGGATCTCTATCAGATATGATTAATTTAGGTACTCAATGTAGTCTGAATGTTTCGTGTACAAATCTTTTAGCCAAAACAGGAGAATCATCCTTCAGATTTCCAGCAATAAAATAAGCTACTTTTGTTAGTTTATCAACAACTACCAAAACAACATCATGTTTATTTCTTGACATAGGCAACCCTTGTACAAAATTCCATGCTTATTACCTGCCATTTATATTGTGGTATGCTATGAGGATACAATAAATCGGTTGGGTGCATATGTTCCACCTTAACACGTTGGCACTCTAGACAATGTGTCACATAATTTATAACATCTTTTTTCATTCCTTTCCAGAAATATTGTTGTTTTATATCAGCAAGCATTTTTGTAATGTCAGGGTGTCCAAAAAAAGGTGAATTGTGAAATTCAGCTAACAATTTCTTTCTCAAATCATTAAGCAAAGGTACATAGACTCTGTTTTCAAATCATAAGATTCCTTCTTTATCAAAGCAAAAACCCTTGTACCTCAAATCATTAGAATATGCAACAAGTGTTGCTTTTACTTGTTGGAAGTAAGAATCAGATTCCATAACACTTTTTACTTCATCCTTAAACTGAGTTCTAAGTGTTATAAGAGCAGAAATGTGCTTCCTACAACTTAGAGCATCAACCACTCTATTTTTTTTCCTTTAATATAACTTATGTCAAAATCATATTGAGACAAAAACTCTAACCACCTTCGATGTCTCGCATTCAGATTTGGCTGAGTAAAAATGTACTTCAACCCAAGATGATCTGTTTTCAACTTAAATGGTTTACCAAGCAGATAATGCCTCCAAACTTGGAGTGCATGAACAATGGCAGCAAGCTCTAAATCATGTGGAGCATAATTCAACTCATGTAACTTAAGTTTTCTACTTTCATATGCTATAACATGACCACTTTGTAACAAAATACCTCCTAGACCTTCACCGGATGCATCAATTACCACCATAAAATCTCCATTAGGATCTGGTACTGCAAGAATTGGTGATGAAGTTAACTGTTCCTTCAAAGTTTTAAATGCACTTTCACATTTCTCACTCCAAACACACTTTTTATCTTTCTTCTATAAGGAAGTTATTGGTGCAGCTATCTTAGAAAAATCTTATACAAATTTCCTATAGTAGCCAGCAAGTCTCATGAAGCTTCTAACTTCATGTACATTCTTTGGTGCAGGCCATATCGTTATAGCTATAATTTTTTAAGGATCTAAAGCAATTCCATCCTTATTAATTACATGTCCCAGATAGAGCACTTCTGTGTCATAAAAGGAGCATTTGGACAGCTTACCATACAATCGTCTCTTTCTCAGAATTTCCAAAACTATTTTCAAATGCTCATAATGCTCCTCAATGCTTTTAGAATATATGAGAATGTCGTCCAAGAATACGAGCACAAATTTGTCCAAGTATTCTTAAAAGATATTATTCATTAAATTCATAAATGTCACAGGTGCATTAGTTAATCCAAAAGGTAAAACCGTAAACTCATAATGTCCATACCTTGTTCTAAAAGTTGTTTTATGAATATCCTCATCCTTAATTCGTAGTTGATGATATCCAGATTGAAGATCTATCTTGGAATAAACCGATGCTCCAATGCATCTGATCAAATAAATCATCAATTCTAGGGATTGGATATCTATTTTTGACTGTTGCCTTGTTTAACATTCTATAATCAATGCACAATCTAAGTGTTCCATCTTTCTTTTTCACAAAAATCACTTGGTGCCTTCCCCAAGGTGAAACACTTGGTCTAATCAAACCCTTAGAAAAAAGTTCCTGCAATTGAGCCTTAAGCTCTACTAATTCTACAATAGTCATTCGATAAGGTGCCTTAGAAATAGGTTCTATTCCAGGCATGATCTCAATAGTGAAATCAAATTCTCTTTTGGGTGGTAGGCCTAGAAATTCTTCCAGAAATACATCAATGAAGTCTTGTAACAGTGGATATCGTTCCATGAAATCGTTACTTTCTTCTGTTGATTCAGTAATTTTTACTGCATATAAGGTACATCCTTTATTTTTGGCCTTTTTAAGTTGCATGGCTGACAATTTGCTAATAGAAATCTCACATTTCACATCCTGAATCTTTGTTATTTTCTACAAGTCGTCTAAACAAATAATGTGTTTTTCAAAATAGTCCACTTTAGCATTATGTTCTGCTAACCAATTAACACCTATGATTACATCATAAGACCTTAAAGGTGCAACATAAAGATCAACCTCTGTGGAAAAGTTAGGTAAATAAAGGACTGCTCCAAAAAGACACATACTAACCGTATGAACAACATTATTACCATACTATACAGTCCATGTTTTATCCATATTTCTAGCTTTTCTTTTTAATTTTGATGCTAATTTACTAGAAATAAAACATTCAGTAGCTTCGGTATCAAAAATAATAGTTATTGATAAACCAAATAACTTACTTGGAAATTCTATGGGTGTAGCCTGTTTGTTAGCTATTGTAGCATGTATCTTGTGCTGCTGATTACGATCATCCTTCTTCAAAGGACATTGATTTGTGTAATGATCTTTGCCACAGTTATAACAGCCTCCTATAGGTCCCTTTCTAGACTCAGAATTATTCCCAGTGTTAAAGTTATTATTCTGACCTCTATACGACTTATTTCCATTGTTATTATTCTTGGAAAAATTGTTCCGTGCATTTCCAACTGTCTTATTCGTTGTTGTTTTCTTATTATTATCAGTTGAAAGTTTACTTTTATTACCCAAACTTCTTCCATGGTCCCTTCTTAGGTGCAAGAGAAGTTGAAGAGGGGTTTGAAACTTTCTTCCTTACCTCCTCCTTATGAGTGGAAATAGCCTTTAATTTTTGTTCCTACCATATGGCTTTTTCAACAACCCCTTCCATAGTGGTTGGGCTGTGAACATCAACTTCTCCCCCAATAACGGGATTCAATCCCATAATGAATTTCCGTATCCTGAAATTCTCATCAGTTTGATATTGAGGTACATACTTGAGGAGTTTCGTAAACCATTCCCAATACTCAGTTACTGTTAGCTTTCCCTTGAGCTAAGTTCTGAAATTCAGTCATTTTCTGATCATAAGTAGAGTTCTGGCAGCCATCGTTGCCTAAAATAACTTTTAAATTGATCCCAAGTGATGTTAGTTTTCATCAATATTTAACTCAGCCTTATGGATGTCCCACCATGAAGATGCTTCAATGGGAAAGTTGATTATGCTCCCCATATAGCCTTAGTTTTCCTTTAAGGAAGTTCCTTATTGCAAAGTACTTCTCCATTTTCGATGAGCCAGTTCTCAGCCCCATCTCCTAATGTGGTGCAATCAAACTTAGGTGGACTTCCTTTTTATGTCATTAGTGAGTTTTGCTGCTAGCCTAGCCTTTTTGTTCTCAGGCTAAACAAGTATGTTAACATTGTTATTATCAACACCTACATTGGCATTGTCCCCTAGAGGTGGTTGATTTTGGTTATCAGTTTCTTCTTCCTCCTCATTACCCATTACTTGTTGTTCCAACATAGCCAAACGATCTCTTGTGTCCAACAGGGTAGCAAGGATCACATCGAGTTTCTGGGCAGTTGCCACTCCTTCCTCAGGTGGAGGGTTATTTGCAACATTTCCTCTTGTTCTCACAATTTTCTGTTACAAGAAAATTTAAGTTTCATCAGATTGTGGACTCAATAGGTCCAAGAGTTGTAACCTTCAGCTTTGATACCAAGATGTAACATTCCCACTTTAAGACTTTATAACCAAGAGAAAAAAAATTTTACAATAATAATGTTCACTATTCTAAATAAAGTAATATTTAGAACAAACATTCCATGCCAATCAAATTCAATGGATAAACATATACATCTGTAATGACTCAGTGATTCACCAATCTACTCATTCCACAACTCGGTGAGCTACCGATCTATTTATGTTATCTTATGTATTGAATACATATTGTATACTTCATATACTTAGTCATCCTACCCTACACCAGGTACTGAGTAATCTGTTTAAAGAACATATCTGAATATCTGTCACCAATATTCATCTGATATCACGTTCCTTTAAACTTGGTGATATAGGCCAATGAAACCAGAAGTTGCGATACTTTGGCCAAATATTTATAACATACTGTGTGTGTCACTATTCCTAGACGGCATACTCGTCATGTTGGAATACGTCCTTCACCTCACTCTTCTATTACCATGATTGGTCTTTACTGACTACCGTCAGTCCACTTGTTTTGGATTTAACCCTAGCCCTGGATAGAAACATTACCTATTATAGGAAGACACTTACAAAGGCTTAGGGTAGATGGGCATACCCGTTTGACCTAAGTCATCTAAATGTGCCAATGTACCCTGAGCTCTTGGAAGCTAATTCCTATCCTATATATGTTTCCATCCAGACCTAGAGAGAAACTAGGTTCAAGTCCGGGTTCCAGATGTGTGTAGATCTAGATGATCAATGTGGAAGGGTGATGCCACATGTCAACTACAACGTTGTATTCTCGAGAATACTTAAGCCTTCTCGAAACTACAGCCCTACAGTTGGCGTGTGCCAACATCCTACAGAAACTACCTCATCGAGATGTACATACCCCCAAGGAGATTGTTAATGCTTTGTTAGTTTGGGTTATTTCATGATTAAAGCAAACCTTCAAAACCCTATTCCAACACACATCATAAGTTCTTCCTAAATTTGATTCATTTAGCCCATTAAAAACTTTGTTATATTCATTGTCGCTTTTAATGTTTGAACACATAGTTAAACTGCCAATTAATTGTAACTTATACAGTGTTATGTTATGTCATATTTAAAAGTACAATAAATTTTTGCAAAATTTCAACTCCATAATATATCCAAAATAAAGTAGACTACATACCAAATGAAGTCTGATAAATTGAAGTCATGTTACCCAACCTTTTTAGTTTATGAACAAATAAGAAAGAGAAAGAGTATTTCTCTACATGATAAGTATTAGAGTTTATTCTACCTAATGTCCACATTTCTCAATTTAAGTTCATCACACTTTACATTACCATGTTATAATAGTTTATATATCGAATATCTTATTCCACAACTTTACAAGCTGCATCACAAGTAGGGATATTGAACTAAATCCCTTTATACAATCTTATTAAAAGATAGCCATTAAACATATAAATAATATGATGAATAACCACAAGATAGAATCCATCTCTTTCATGCAAGTACAAAATAATTTACACAACCAATACAGGTAAACTCTCAACTTTCAATTTATCTTTATAACTATACATTTACAATATTTACGCATTTAGGTATACTGTATAATAATCGTCTTCGTTATAAAAGAATACTACTTTTCTTTTTCAATACAATCTTAAGAATGAATCAGAGTTCTTTACAAGAATTAGATTTAATTCAGCCAATTCATTATATAAGTTTTTTCCTCCTTTATCACTTACGAAGTCCCGTCTGCAAAAATTACTAGCACGGGTCAGTTCAATGAACTGGGCATGATAAGCATTAAGCCTTAAAATGAAGTGCATTCCAATAATTGTTCCATTAAAACAACTCTGCTTTAATGAGACAATTATTACATCACAATATCAATACAACAATAACAAATGGAAGAGAAGTATATTTTATCCAATTGATTTCACCTCTAATAAAAGCACAAAATATAATCCACTATATCAGCCTTACAAGATTAGAGTTTCATTGATCCTATCAATTATCCTTAAGCAAACAACAGATCATATCTTCACATTATTTCCCATATTCTATCATAATAGAATACAACATTTAACTTTTCTTCAAGCCAAAATAAGGGTTTACAACATGGTTCTAATTAGGATAATTCATCTAACTCATAATCAAAAGAAGAAGAGAATCATTAAAACTGTACCCAAACACAAAACATCTGAGAAATAGAACAGATTCATAATGTGAATTAACTGTTTCATTTAAAGGTCAACTACCTTAAAGTTTAACATTTAAGATATTCACTAGAATGGAATATCATTTCAATCCCAAGAAGGAAGACAGAATCAAACATTCTACCTGCAAGTCTAAATCCACTTACACATATTAGAAGTTAACATTTAAATATTTGAAACAACGTTCACAAATCAAAGTAGACTCATACAAGAGATAATCACTACTCTAGTCCATCCAAGGAGGGTCCATAAAAAGATAGAGTACAAGAGAAAAAACTTACTCATCGCAAACCAAACAAGCAAGCTTTATCAAACAAACATTCTGCCAAACAAGTTTACATTTTCTGTTCAACAACTGAATCATCTAATCTCTTCCTACAACATTTGAACAAAAGATTAGAACAAGGAAGACCAAACAACTTGCAAAGAAATCTCCATTTCAAAAGAGAATCAAAACAAAAAGGTTCAACCAATGATTTATCCAGTAAGAAGAAAGCACACTACCATATTCCTTAAACTTCTTTACCTTCAATGAACACGAGTTTCAATTCCATACTCAGAAACGAAATACAAATAACATTCCTAAAACACAGTCTATTCTAAAGGAATCACATTCCTTTCTTTTATAAAGACACAAGGTGTATTTACTATATCCAACAGGAGCTAGAAAAATACTCGATCAGTAAGCAAAACATGCTCAGATGTATCAATGAACTCATAGACTGAAACCCCATTGTCAGGCTTCATTATTGAATTTGTAAAAGAGTATCAGTTCTTGATTAAATAAGTATTATAATACAAAAACTATTTGAGCAGAGGCAAGTAATTCCTCCATAAAAATACAGAAATACTAAATTACTAACTCTTCTCTTAAATGAAACCCGGAACTTATTTTAAGAGATCTGAAGATGTGAGTTTCCACAAACAGAGGGAAAAGAATACCCTCAATAAAATGCCATTTCCATTCCAGAAAAGAAGAAACAGTTCTAAAAAATAATTACCAAATTCATTCATCAAACAAGGACGTTTTCAGTTAAGATCTCTAAGAGTTTTCTTAACAACTCAGCCAACTATTCTCCCAATTTTCTTTGAGCAATCGTTCAACAAAAGAGTTGAAGGTTTTAAACATTTATTACAAGTAAAACCCAACTCAAAATACTAGAACAGAGTCAACACGATGTCTCAGCCAAAGTTCAGAATTACACAATTAACAAAATACGAATGCAGTGAAAAAACACGAACCGTCATTAATAGTCCAAAATTTCACCAAATAAAACACAGGTATAGAGCCACATACGGCATCAACAGCGGTCCCGAGTTACCCAAGATACCAAACACCAGTTCAGTACAACAAGTGGTTCCAACACAAGTTCATATCAAAACGCGAAGCCCAAACACTGGCTCCAACAGAACCCAAGGTTCCCACAAAGTTCAGAATCCACACAAGTAGTAAAATACGAGTGTTGTGTATATTTTAAACTTCCATTAATAGTTCAAATGGTCATTAGAAAATAACACAAGCTCTATGCCCTATACAAACTTCAACAACAGTCCAGGTCATCTCAAGAATCAAAACACAATTCCAAAGTACAAGAACCTCTAACAACAGTTCATGGAAACACAAGTAATAAAAAATACGTGTACATAGCCATATACTAACTTCGAACAACAGTCCAGAGCTACCTAGGTATCCAAATGTTAGTTTGGAACAACAAGAAGGTCCCACACAAGTTCAAATAAAAACACAAAGTCCAAATACAAGCTCAAACGGAACTCAAGGTTCCCATATGGTTCAGAATCCATATATTGCAATGAAGGTCAGTTCCAACACCACAACAACCTTGTATACACAATTCAGAAATGGAAAACAGAGCTACTAATACAAGCTTCGCATGCATGTATCACTATTAATTATCACAAAGACAGTTTTAAAACCAACGTAATTTTTGCCATGGTTTCATATCCAAGATGACAGAGATTATAAAACCCAACAGACAAGTAACCAGATAAAGCATGCAAGCCAAGAATCTCTAAAGAGCAGGATCATTTTAATGAAACATTTAGAAGAAAGCAAGAGATCTTAAAGATTAGAGCCTATCATGCCTGATAGTGCTTCTACCAAATCGAAGGAGACCTCCAGCCGAGCTCAAAACTTCTCCTCGTCTCCATGAAAGATCAAACAACCATATTCTTTTTCCACATTGTCTCTTATACATCCCACGAACCGAAAATAGATCAAAAACTTCAAAAATAGCCATTAAGTTTAGTTCAATCTACTGGTTCAAAAAACTAGAGAGCATGTAGAGTAAAAATCGTGAAGTATGCAAAGTGAAACAACCCCATACAAACTTGTTTGCATGCCTTCCAAAACATTTTGAGCACAAGAACCAAAAACAATAAATTCCATTAATTTTGATTTTCCCACCTATCCTTCCTTGCCACCTGCCTTCCAAGTCTAGCGAATGCCAAATCAAATTTAACATGAAATTCCATTTTAGTGACACTTCCACATAAGCCTCCGCCAAGTCAACTAGCCCCTGCCAAAACTGGCAGTACTTCTATGCAATTAAAACCTTATCAACAACTTAAATGCCATTGGAACCATCGCCTATGATACATGCGACCCATTTGGTTCCCATTTAAAATAGTTTAGGATAGATCCCTTAGAACTTAGGTTAGATCTTAGGTTAGCTTATAATATGCAACCTTAGGATATAACCCCAACATAATAGTTTTAAGCATTAGGTTAGTTCATCACATAACCATATAGCATTAGGTTTTAGGTTAATTTAATTAGCCTAATAGCCTCTCCAAAATCCTTAGCACAAAACTTAGGTTAGGATAAAAATTTAGTTAAGTAACATAGCTTAGGCAGAAAATATTCTTACCTAGCTTAGGATTCTGTAGGATAGTCCTTTTTAGGATCCCGAATCCTCCCAATGTCATGAACAGACTATGTTTCGTTTACGCCAACATTGTCCTACCACGATCGATCTCTAAAGACCCAACCACAACATACAACTGAATGGAAATACGTTCACACAAAAATCAAAGAACTTGTAAAAACAAAGTTCAGTCAATAGGTCACTTAATTCATAGAATGTCAATCTACCATTCATTCAACAGAGCAGGTTTAAAACATTCCTTGGATCACTGAAATTGATCCAAGGATGAGACAGATTAATAGATAAGCTTTCAACTCCTAACCAGATTGCAACTCACCTACAGAAGTGAAAAATGGATTCAAGGAAGCCATTCCAATTCGGTCTAATGATCTTAAGAGTATAAAAGATTTATCCATATCAAGCATGATCTCATCAATCAAAAGAACATATCTTTATAAGAAAGATCACATGTCAACACTTGAAATGCAAAGGAGGAAAAATAACAACTATCAAGGGTGTTACATTTAGGGGGTTTTGGTTGTTATGTTTATCTCAATCTTTGTTAATATGCGGAAATGTAATGCTTAAATACTGAAACAACATTACTGTACTGAAATGTGTTAAAGGAAATACTTTGCTGGAATTGAAATGCACACACTGAACACCAATATAACAAAATTTAAATAACACGCACACTAAATTGAATTTTAAGAATTGAAATTGCATGAAAGGAAATAACACACACTAAATAGAAACTGCAGTAAAGAAAATAAATAATTGCATTCAAATTAGAACTTATCAAAAACCACGAGCATGCATAAACGTAAAAGCCTCCAGTCACCTTGGTCAAGCGGGACCTTGCTCTTCCTCGAGATGGAGGTAATCTCAACACCACAGGATATTCAAAAAAACATCTAATATATTGATTCAGAAAGCTCCTATAACATATTCAATACATAACTGGAAGATAGATACTAACTATTATAAATTGTATTACAAAATAATAACATCAACTCACTCTTAAATTATTCCTCAAGGAGATGTCTATATAGACATAGTCGGTTACAAATCTTGCCGAAATTGTAGGCACTGAAATATTCCACTAACAACCCTATTAAAGATCATTAAATCCTCCAGAACTACTAAAAACAAGATCCATATTTATAGGTTGTCAATGGAAAAAGTCTCCCATGATGGCACAACATTCTAGACTTCGAATCCTTGATTACAATTCCCAACATTGGTAGTTAATGTCCACTATTATCCTGCACATGTCACTACATTCCACTCACAGAGGCGATTAGTGATAAGTTCTACAATTAACAAGTTGCATAAGACAAAAAAATTAAGGGAAATGCATTGAACTTACTAGGATATAAGTATATAAAGCATCCCCATGCACTAATTAATCATGTTTAATGACAAATAAACAATCCCATAGATGATATTAACAAGTCAAATAATGCACTCATCAAAATGCTTGTGAACAGCGGACCCTCCAATGGCGCCGAAAACCGGTTTTCACTAGTGGATTTGTCCAAAGCACCACAATTACGTGGTTTTCACTTTTGGACGTATTGATTTCTCTTTACTTTTTTCTGATTTTATATTTTTGTTGATTTTCTAATATTTGAGGGACCCCAAACTTAAGCATAAAAACGCTTAAGATGTATGGCATTCATGGGTTCTCGAAGTTCCTGACCATCAAAGTAAGCAATCTTGAAGGCACTTGAACCAAATTTAGCGACCACAACATATGGCCCTAACCAGTTAAGCTCAAACTTGTCTTTCTTTTCACACTCCTTGGTGGTATTAAACTGATTTTCTTTTAGCACAAGGTCACTCACCTCAAATTGGAGAGGTATCACCCTTTTTTTGTAACTTTTTTGGTGAGAAAGATTTTCAGATGGACAAATTTTTGGGTTTCTTGCCAATGCTTTGGGAGTCAAAGTCCCTCTGTAGTTCCCACTTCCCTTTGACACCTTTTGATGCTTATGCTGATACTGTTGATTACATTATAGGCATTATTATGTTTTGATTTAGTATGATGTTAGACATTGATCATGGATTATTGTTGATCTTGATTTGATTTTGATGCATGATGATTATTAGAGACACCTTATATGTGGATGATGATATAATATTGACATGGATATTTTATGGATGTTGTTCAGACATGTGATTGGATATTATGAGTTGATCTAGAAAATGGATATTATTTTGATGATGATATAGTTGTGGATTGAAAATGCAAATGATGTAGTTGTTGCTTTGATGTTGTTGTGATTCATTTATATAGTTGGTTTTGTGATTTCATTTATATCACATTGGATGTTCTGATATGGCCATGAGGCCGAAGGAGGTATTGTATTTTGCAGGTTAAAAATATCACAACAAAGCATCGGGGGATCGGAGACCAACCAAAATGGAATTCTAGGTGAATTCAACAAGGTCACCATGGCAACTTGTTTTATTGTGTTGTGTGTTGTTTTGTTAGAGATTCCCATGGGGGGATTTCCTTTATATGTGACCATGGGTTGTGTATTTATTAATGTGTTCTTTTATTATTGTTGTATGTATTTTATTAGTAATGTGTTCTTTTCTTTTAATTAATTAAAATTGTGATAGAATTAATGTGAGAAATCTTATGTTTAAAATTTAAATAAATTAAATTGGGATATGGGAAAGTAATAATGAAAGTTGTTGGTTGTTTGTATTTAATTTGTAAGGGATGTGTAAGTTGTGTAAGAGCTTGTGTAAGTCAGATTTTGGAGTAAGAAATACTCCACCTCCATAGAAATTCGAATTTGTCCTTGGGGGCTGTTTTTGGAGGCTTGTGGGACAAGTAAAACTTGTCCCATGCCTCTAAATTTAATCTACCAACCATACTTATGGATGGAGATGTGATTTGTGACTTTTATAATGAATTTTAATAGTCTTGTTGCATGGTTTTAATTGCACTTTCTTACATTTTAATTAATTTGTTGTCCCTTGAGGTGTGGGCTTTTTAGAGTGTGACAAGTAACTTGTCATATTTTTCACCCACCTCTTTATTGTGCTTGGGAGAATGGAGTTTGTCTTTTGTGTTGAATTGGAGGATGTGTGATGTGGCATCCTACATGGATCCACATCATCCTCTTCTCTCCCTCTTCTATTTAATCCAAACTCTTGCCTTTTTTTGGGTTGTTGAATCTTTTTGCAACTTCCTTGGGGGCGCATTTTTTTTTTCTTGTGTGGAGCTCTTGTTTTTAGAGGAAGTTGGAGAAAGATTTGCATGCTTGGAGTTTTCTGTTTTGGACTATGTTTTGGCATTTGAAGCTTGCTGTTTGGAGACAAAAGTAACCATGGAGAGGTAGGAATTTAACTCTCTTTTTATATGCTGTCATTCTCTTGTTTTGTTGTGTGATAGTGCATGCTTTGTTTTATTTGTTGGCTGGTTGGGTAGACTGCCATAGGGATGGTGTAGGAGAAGGCTATGGGGAATCCATGTGGGGGGCATAAGGGAATGCCATTGGCATCAGAATTTTGTGGAGGGAGTTTGGGTTTGGGATCCACCATGGAAAAGAAATAGCTTGCATTTCTTACTTTGTGGGGGGCATAAGGAAATATGTGGGGGGCATAAGGAAATGTGTGTGCTGAATTATTTTGGTGGTTTGTTATTGGTGGATGCCCAAATTCCAATTGGGAGGCATAAGTAGCTTCCCCCATAGCCTTTCTCCTTTGGCTTGTTTGATCAAGCCTGATTTTTTATTGATATGTTTTCAATTGCAGTTGTAAACTGTTGTTTTGTATTGATCTATGTTTTATTTTGAAATGTGTATGTGAAAGAATGTTGTGTTGTGGAAGCCAGTTGTTGCCATGGTTGAATTACACCTCTTATTGTATTTTTGGTTGGGGCTCAGGGGCCAATGATGAAGGAAGGCTTCTCCTTTCATTGGATGTCTTGGTTGGGTGGAGAGCGTTGCCTTTCCCCCTCTTTTGTTGTGATCAATTGGGGAAAAGAGAAAATGAGCATGTTGTTATCCTAGAGCAAAGGAAACAAATGCAGTTTGACAGTTCCTTGTGAAAATATATTCAATTGTAATCCTTTCCCACATGTTGTGGATGAAGTTGTAATCTATATTTTGTGAAGAAAGACGTATGTAATTGATTATGAAAATGAATATTCAAATTGTAAAAGACATTTAAATTTTGACTTTGTTTATTGGAAGAAAGAAATGAAAATTCTGTTAACTGCATTCAAGAAATGAAAGAATGTAAAGATGTTTCCTTTGATTGAAGTCAATAAAGAATTGCAAGTTTATCTCTTATTGTATTGTTGTGATGAAATGGAATATCAAATTGTGATTTGAAGCTCTGTTTATTTACAAAAGAAAGAAAATGTGTATGAAGGAAGGATGTTGCTTGTTTCTTTTGGGAAAAATATGAAATTGAAATCAGAATTGCTTTGAGTATAGAATAATTGATTTAAGTCATTTAAAGGTATTGGATTGGGTTAGAAATGAAGTGCCACACTTAAATGATAAAATTGATATACAAATTTAAAAGAAATAGATCTCTGTTATAAAATTTATACTGGCAATTAATTTTAATAAAAATGTATAGTTCGGATCTGCACACATTAATCAACTTGGAGATGTTAAAATTTAGTATGTTGTATCTTAAATGAACTCAATTCGACAAAGAAAACTTAAGAAAACAATCTAACCATTGCAAAATCGAATCAAATCCCTTCCTCAGTCGTTTTTCTGTCTATTGTTGGAAAAATACATTTTTGAATCAATTGAACAAATTTAACTTCCTAAACCACTTTAAATCCTTCCTAGATCAATTCTCCATGTTTGTTTGACATGTTGAGTGAAGGAGGAGATCCAATTTAATCAAATTGAAAAGTTGGAAATTGTCAGTTTGCTAATTAAAAGCCTGCAGATCATTTTTGCAAAATTGACCCTTTAAAATTCATCAAAATGTAAAATTTATGTTTCTTGTGCAAAGAGGGCATCGAGAGATTTCCAAAAAGTCCTCTTTTTCCCAAAACCGAGCTTTCTAGCTCAAGTTATGGCACTTTGAAGTTTTTGTGCCTTGGCGGGAAAATTTGGGAAAATTTTCCTTGGCGGGCCCGCAACCCAAAAATTTCCCGTCGAATTGCCTTAGAATTTTTTTTGAAAAATTTTGGTATGGGAAAAATTTTAAATTTTCCTCTGCCAGTCCACAGCCAATCAAAGGCTGCCACATGTCCTCACGGGGTAGGCGTGGAGGCACGGCATTTTCTTTGCCCTTAGACTTTTTGAAAATTTTGGAAAAAATTTCCTTTTAGCCCCGCCGGCCCTGCGGCCAATCGCAGGCTGCCACGTGGCAGCTTTGGGTGCTTGCGGAGGGGGGGGGTACCCTTTATTTTCTTTTAGTTTTTGGCCTTTGGAAATTTTGGAGAAATTTCCTCACGGCCCCGCATCTCCCGCCCTCGCCTTGGGATTTTCACCTCCGCGGACGAGCGGACCCGCGCGCCTAATATTTCCCTTTCTCCCCGTTGGAGAAGTGTTTCCAAAAACCCACCACCATGCCTATCCCTCTCCCTTCTCCCCGTGTTGGTTCACTGAATGCCATGTGTCTTTTGGCGGCATAGCGGAGGCGCGGGCAAAAAGGGGAAACTTTGCCCCGCGCAGGGAAAAATGTCAAACACCGTCCCGCCCTTCCCTCTATCTTTGCCGGCGATGACTCAAAGGCCGCCACGTGTCCCTGGATGACTCGCAGAGGGGAGACATTTGAGAAATTTCGTCCCGCACAAGGAAAAATTTCTAAGGCCGCCCCGCAACCCGCCAACCCGCCAAAGGGGTTTTTACCCCTATTTGACACGTGTCCCCTTGGGGAAAATTTGACCCCAAAACTCCACTCGCTCATATCTTGAGTTTCTGAAGGAGTTAGGAGGACTTCTTTATATCACCGGAAAGGTGAGAAAATTTCCTATCCAATGGGAATGATTTAGGGAATTTTTGGAAGCATTAAGTATGAGAAAAATCAAGTTGAAACTCTGAGCCTGTTAGAGAGTGGGTATGGGGGTAAATTACTCCTTGAACCTAACTGAGACTTCTAACCCTATAAGTTGAACCATGTGACCTTGATAATTGTTAATAAATGTAAAGTATGATCTAGTAATTTTAGATTTTTTCCGGAACCTAATAGGGTCAACTGTTGTCTTGCAACTTGATTGTAAACACTTCTAATCAAAAAAAATTATTCCATAATTTTCTAACTAACCCTAGGTTGTTTCTTAGGTCTCAAGTGGGTTGTTTTAAACAGGCATCACACCCTCTAATTATACGGTGAAACTTTCGTATTTGCATGCACTTGAAAATGTGGATTTTTCCTGGTGGCCTTCCGACCGGGGATCCAACAAGGGCACTCCACTAAATCTTCAGAAAAGCTAGCAATCTCTTGCTAGAGAGGACTTTGTCAAGAGATCAGGAGAGGGAGTGAGAATGTTAATGGGGAGAAACTAATGTTGCAAGTAGATGTTTAGAGCCCCGCGCACACTAGTTATAAATCTTACACATGCATTTTTAAAGAAGAAAACAACATGAGAGGCTACTAGATAGAGGAAACCATATGTACAAATACATACACATTCGTATGCCTTGGAAAACATTAAATTCTTCCTTTATTAGCTTGCAAAATCATAGTTGTACATAGTGAGATATTGAAGAAATGTGAGGTGGAGAAAATAGAAGAAAAATAACTATCTCTTTGTTCCTTCACAAGAATCACTCTCTCATGAGATTACAAACTGAAAACCAGCTAAGAAGAAGCCCAAATGAAGGGCTCAATACAATTTATAGAAGATAGATGCCTCTAAATCTTCCTAATGGACACTTCATATTCCTTTTTTTAACTTTAGACTCTTGATATTCCTAAGAAAATATTAAGTCCCTTTTATATGATCAAGGTGACTTAATTTACATTATGTTTCTAAAGTTTTTTTTTGAATAACTTAAACACATATCAAAAAGTGCAAATCTCCACGAAGAATTAAAACATTTGAAGAGAGAGAACGTTGGGGAGAGGAAGAGAGGAGAGAGAAGGAAGAAGAAGGGGGGAAGAATTTGAAGATGAAAGATCTGCCTCTGATGAAGTCCACAACTCCTTCCAGATGGCTCGATGGAATATCCCCAATGTGACGATCTTTGAATCCTTGAACTATATGCACCCCGAGAAGCTCCTTTGGATGGTTCAAGGACACCTTGGGTTAAGTGTTCAAAAACACTTGTTAAATGACTTCAGTGATGACCATGAACACTAACTCATAAAGATCCTTTCCAGAGAGATAAGAGCTCAAAACCGATCATGTCAAGTTGAATGAACCATTTTGATGATGACCACGCAACTTCTACCCTGCACATGATATACATGTGACCTGAACCTTGTAGTGAGTGTTGAAAGACACTGTCGGGGTCTCTTGAGATGAGCTCTAAAAGATCTACGAGAGATGCTAAAGATGCTCCTTGTGAAAATGTTATGACCTACTGGTGAAGATGGTATATTGAGGAGATAGGAAATGAATCCTGGTGAAGGCAATATTTGGTGACAATAACAATGCCCATTCTGTAAATTTGACTCTCGTCATCTCTTGACACTTACTATATTTAGAGAGCACAACTTTGAGTTTTTTTAGTAAGTGTTAGAACTCATCTTCTTAGACCCTTGCATGATTGGTATTATTCATCCTCTATTGCCAACATTCCTCCTTGAATGTGACTTACTATTAATATCGAGTGTCAAAATGGGAGACCTACTATCTTTAGTAAGTGATGAACTTTACCTTTCTCAACTATCTTGACGAGGTCAACTTCCTTAGTTATTCCTGTGTACACTCCCTTCATTTTGACCATTTTCTGGAATGAATTTACTATTTTTAGTATGTGCCAGTGAGACAACTTACTATGTTTATTATGTGGTCAATTTTACTATTTTTCAGCTCTAAACACTTAATTTGACCTCCGGTTTATCTTGGATGCACAATGTCTTCACCACTACTGCTTCTGATGAAGACTTTCCAAAAGTAGTAACCCTATGTAGGAAAGCTTACTATTTTTTGAAAGTGGATCTCCAGTGCTCGGTTTGCGATGAGAAACATATTTTTGGACTCGTCTTGTCGTCACAATATTGTACCCCAAATTTTACTTGATTTCACCCACCAGAATGCTTGGAAATAAAATTTAAATTTTCACTTGACAGTGGCTTCGGACATGAAGCTGTCATGGCGGTCATTTATGGAGCTCAAAATTTTTAGCTCTAGTTTTTACCTCTAGATTGTGATGAAATTAACTCCATTGCAATAGATTTTTCATTTGGAGTCCATGTGCAAATTTTTAGCTCAATCTGACTGTCTGATTGGTGGGAAATCTGACGAATGAGAGTTAGGGCACCAAATGAATTTTTGTTGTAAAAAATCCTTGCTAGTGTGAGAGATCTGACTGTTATCTATTGCATTTTGACGGCCTCCGAAAATGATGAAGACCACAAAAAATGGTGCTTCAATCCAGTGCTCGTGGATTGTGCAAGTTATGAGTGATTTCTTCTCGGGTGGCACCACGAGGGTTTTTTCGGATGAAGATCTTTGTTTTCTCGTCGTTCTTCATTGCTTTGATCTGCTTTTCTTCTGAGATCTCTATGTATTTTCAGTGTAAGGAAGCTTTTGTCAGAGCTGGTTGAGTGTAGCAATGGAGGTTGGGATGTCTGAAGAAATTTTGCCAGAGTTCCGGCAAGGCATGGAGGTGTGTGGGGATGAATTGGACTGGAAAACATGGCTAAGTCTTGGCTTTTATTCATCCCAAGGAGCAAGCATAGGGGCTGGGCACATTTTTGTGCCCCCTATGTCTCTTTTCTAAAGGGACGAAAGGGATGTTAAATTCCCCTCAGCGCGCGTGGTTGCGACATTTGGCATAATTTGATTGGGCATGCGTTTGAGTGAGGGGGCTTGAGAGAAGCACCTGGGAGCTAAGTGTTTGGACGTATGAGGGATCACAAGGCCTAAGTGAGGCTGGATATTTTTGTGTCCCCTATGTCCCTTTGCTAAAGGAACAAAAGGGACATCAATTTCCACTTCGCGCATGGTTGTGACACTTGGCGATCATCCTGTGCAGGGAGAGGGGAGGCTCAAACTTAGCTCCTCGGGGGCTTAACTGGCAAATGCGGAAGGTCACGTTGGTGAACTGAGGGCTAAAAAGGGTTGGGTGCATTTTTGTGTCCCTTATGTACCTTTGCTAAAGGGACGAAAGGGACATGAAATCCCGACCAGGCTCCTGGTGCTGACACGTGTCCACTTGAAAAATGGCTAACTGCGAGAACTCTTAGCTTGGGCCCAACTTGCAACAGAGATATCTTGAGCTCCCAAATGAATTTAGAGGTGAAATTTTATATGAATTTGACTGCAAACCACCCACTAAGTTGAATGGTGATGGTTTTAAGCCTCAATTTTGATTGCATCACCTCAAAATGGCCCCTTCTTTCTCGGGACCGCCAATTGTGCGCCAGAAGAGTGAGTTGCCTGTGGAAGTGCATGATGTTTCACGATGTCTCGTTTTTTCCACCATTTAGGGCATGGAAAATACCTTCCATATGTACTTTGTTGGGCTCTTGAATCTTCGCGGAGCTCCCAAAATCTTTGTTTGGAGCTTAGGCACTTCTTCGCAGTGTTTATTCCTTAAGGCCCAAAAACCCACTTTCGCTAAATCGGCTCCAAAACCTCCGGATCTTTCCAAAATCCCCAAAACCTTTTCACAAATGTTCTTGGCACTTGAATGCATCTCCATGTTGAATTTTGCTCCTTTGTTCCACTTCAGGGGGTTGCATTAGTCCCGAGAAGGCCAGTGGTAGCCCTTCCCAAAACTGCTCAAAAATTGGCATTCACCAAAAGCTCCTAAAATCACCTAGGGGGACTGATTTTGTTTTCCTAAATCACGTAGGGGAATTGGATAGACATCCAATTAGGATCAACGCTGGACTGAGTAAGGTTTGATGTTAAGAATGGATAGACCTAGGGTGTCTTGGAAAGATTAAACTTGAATTTTTTTGACACAGGGGGTATCATTGTCCTGCCTTCTATTGCATTTTGCCCCTGTAAAAACACAGGACAACACAACGGAAGTGTTTGGATTTTGGTGAGAGTTTTGTTTGGATAATTGATAATTCTGCTTCTCAAAATGACTAGGTAAGCATTCACGCATATAAGTTTTGTTTTCTCAAATTTGTGTGGTTTTCTAAGCTTTGTATTATGTGACTCACAATTCCTTAGTCTTTAAAATTTATATCCGTGCATCTCATTTTATATCCATAAATATATGGTGAAATGTTGAAGAAATGGAAAATAGAACAATGTTGTTTAGCTTTTACTTGGATTAAAACATATGTTACAAAATATCAAAATAGCTCTTTGGCATTATCATGACACCACTTTAATGTGCCATGATAATGCAGCGTTGTTCATTTAATGGAGCATATTATAAAGCCCATGGTCACATAGGACCACTCATCTTTGTCTATAGATGAAAAAGGCAACAAAAACCCAAGTAGTCAACCATGGCTTTCTTCATTACAATGATGTGCTTGTAGTTGATGATCATTCCTGTGAAGACTTATGTTGGTCAAAGCTTCTCTTGTACTAACCTTTCCGACACATGGAAGAAATTAAAAACTCTTACTAGCTTTCACATATACAGAGGACCAAAATCGAATATGGAATGGCGGTTCCAACATATAGTAACGACAATGACTGGTAAGGATAATGCTCCATGGAAATAGAACTGTAGGAATGGGGAGATATATCTTGCATGCACCCATCTAGCAATGCATCAATTTGACAATGGTCATGCTTGGTTGTAGCACGGTGTCCCTCTCAACTTACAAAGTACAATATCTCAATTCATAGACCAACCCCGCATCGAGAAATAACTTCCAACTATTCCTTCATCTCCCCAGCCTTTTCCATTGTTTCTATCTAGAAAACAACTTTCCTCTATAATTGTTATTGGCCACATTAGCAGGCAAGCGAAACTATTGCCCTTAAAGATGATTGTTCAAGGTACAACAAATACAGGAAAGTTCGTACTTGATAGGTTGCATCAAAAGTTTTGTACAAACACTCGAGGGCAGAAGCATGTCCTCCCTTCTCCTACTAGCTCCAATAGGTATTGTTGCATTCAACATAAACATATCTACTATACATTCTGCAGTGCGAATACATATTCGAGAAATGAAGGCACTCGAAGGACAAGCAATGGTAGTTTTCGAAGATCGTATGAGATACATTGAATAGATTATCATCGATGAAATGAGCTTCATGGTCCCAAAAATGTTGGGAAAATAAACAGCAGGGTACGTAAAGCATTCCCTCAACATTTTTTTTTTTTTGGCAGGCGATCATCATCTTAGTCATATTCATGGGTAACCTAGGTTAGCTATACATAGTGGATGATATCCCACTATATGAAGGGAAGTCCTTTAGTCATGCACTTTGGCACAGATTTGACATGGTCATTACCTTGGACAAAAATTTTTGTCAAGAAGGTTGGAGCCCAAAACAATTGGAATTCAAACTTTTACTAACCAACATCAAAAATGCACATCCAACAATGGAGGATTGGAATCTTCTCATGTCACGTACAGACTCTTTCATGTTTCCATTAGAGCAAGCAACCTTTAAAGGAGCAAAGCATCTTTACGCAAATAAGTAGAGCTGACTAAATTAGACATGGCGTGTTATCCAACCTCAACGACACTCATTTGGTGCCTACAATGCTCTTGTGCAAAGGCCAATAGGTGTTGAATCTGGATTGTATAACAGGGAGCTCAGCCAGGTTGAGGAGCTCGTGTACAATCTAGAATCGCAACCCCCAAACTTGCCATCCTTTGTTGTCGTCAACTTCAACAAATATTGTGCCCCCTCGTGCGACATCCTCCACCCAAGGCATTTTCCACTACCTCATGTCACACAGACAATTGTGGACAGACCTTGCTCAAAATGGTGTGGGGCCTCACCCTCCACAAGGTGAAGAGGACAAAAAATGTTATTGTGAAGAATTTTGCCCTCATTTCCAAGATCTTTAGGTAGAGCTATATGAATAAAGAAGGGGCCTATAGTTTACATTGTCATTCCATCAACAAAAACACAACTCCAACTAACTTTACATTGAATTATTCTCCGGCGTAGTTTGCAACTCATGTGCAATTGGTAGTCATACTAAACTCATCTTGATTAAAAATACGAAGGCCATTTACATACCTTGAGGCCTTCTCATCACAATCTTCTATGTGACCAACCTAATTGGTTAGTCTGTAGAACTCCTCTTGTGTAATTTTTTACCCTCAACGCTTTTTGTCTTTGCAACTTCTTGAATAGATTCAACTGATAATCTGAGGGCGATAACTTACCCTTTAACTTTGCAACCGCCCTATCCCAAGATTTGATTCTTTATGTTTCTTTTCAGTTTGCCCATTTACATGTGATCTTCCCACAATGATGCATGGCCCTTCAGCTTTTTGCAATCAAACTTAACCACTCTTGGGGTCCGCTATTGAGTCATAGTCAAATTTATTCTTCAACGTATTGATCCAAACAATGAGTTCGTTTTGACAGACTCCCTGAGTAACTATGAGTGTCCAACTGTGGCTTGCCTCCCATCTTGTTGATAGCCTTCAAGAACCCATGCTCTGATTCCTCTACCAACTCTTTGAAATATCCCTAGTTGGGATTTTACCACAAAATTGACAACACACAGAAATTTGCAGCAAAATACTAAATCTGATTTTTGCAGATTTTATGCAGAAAAAAGTACAGCTAAGGCAGCGAATAGAAAAATATGAATAACTCTCAAAATACCCGTCCAAAATACTTGAAGTTTTAACTGGAACAAGATAATAATGAAGAACACAAGTTTGGAATTTTTCAGTCAATATAACGCTGCCAGAAAATTACAGCATGACTAAAATAGCCGGGAAACTTCGAAAATTAATATCTTTCTGAATACAAATGCAATGTCCTCCTCTCATGTTGGAGGGTCATCTCACATGGGTTAGGTTTAGGGTTTCATATGTGTCATGCACTAGGGTTACTCAACACCCTATATGTACCCCTTTTCTATTCATTTATGAGCATGCCAAGACACTCCGTTGTCTTTCCTCTATGCAAGCTTTGTTTCTGTTGAGCAAGTTCTTCCATTACTGATCAATTTTTTCCTTGCTATCGCTGGAGCTTTCAAAATTCCGTTGGAGTGCAACTACTTCGTGGTGCCTCTGTTTCCGATTCGATTCTCGCAAACTCTTTTCATGGTATCAGAGCTGAGGGTAAACGTGCACTCGATTTGTTTTTTGTTGCTATTACTCTTACTTGGTTTTGTTATTTTACTCTGCATGCAAGTCTTTTGATCACTATTTTCTGGAAATTATCTTGCTAATATCTCTAACAAGCTTTCTCGGAAAGTTTTTTGTGTTTTTTTTCTTGTGCATGTGCAGTTTTTTCAAAATACCTTGAGAAATCAGTTTTTTTAAACTACTTTTTTCATGTATCAAAATCCAAAATAGAGATCCCTTTCATTTATTAACTTTGGAAGTGAAATTTTTTTAAAATATTTTAAATGTTTTTTTCAGGATTCTAAGCATGTTGTCTGTGGTTGCTCAGGCATTTTTGAGTTCCCAAGTCGTGGTTTCTCATCATTGTTTTGCAATGTCCCTCTGACCATTTTTGGACTGTTCAAACTACCATCACTATTTTCACGCGTGGCCTGCATTTTTTCTTCATTAACAGGCATTGTTTTTTGGACTGTTCCAAGTCGTCCACTTAAGTTTTTTGCTTCAACACAAAATTGAATTGAAAAGGGTTTTTTTAGACATCTGCCACGCCCAAAATTTAACAAAACCCTAGTAGGAATCCAACAACATCCCTGCAATAACCTTCAACTTGGTCGGCCTGTCAACACTCCTTGGGAATGACCAGGGCTAAACATGTTCAATTCTGGCCGTTAGGTAAACAACTGCTTGGAAAAAAATTGGGGCCTACATTACATTTCGTTTTCAGCTGAACCTTTGATTGCTTCATCCTTGTTTTTTCATTAGCATCCATCTAAAATGTTTGACTCATTTTTTCGTCTTTTTTTTGGACGGGACAGTTTTTGGAATGCAACAAATAGACTCTTCCTAGAGCCTTTCAAACTTACTCAACAACAAGGAAAACTTTGCTTTTTAAAAATGATGTTTTTCACCAACGCACATGCTAAGTTTTTAAAAAGTTGGTAAAACAATCAAATCTTTTTGGTAAGTTTTTAAAAACATTTCTAATTTACCTTGTTTTTTAACATATGACAAGTTTCTCTAAAGAAATTTGTTTTAATTAGAAACATTCATTTTTTTACATAAAAAATCTTCATCTAAATCTTCATTAGATTAGATCTAATTAGTTTTAATTAAATTAGATCTAATTTTTATTTAATTTCACATTATTTAAAACAAATTTCTTTGGCATTATAATTTGGTCTATTGGCTTTGTGTATTTTTAACCTTCCGTCGAGTGCCGAAGACGAAGGGTGAGGTCCGAGATTGGCAGGTGGCTAATCCCCCCTCGCAATACAAACAAACCCTATCTCAAATTCCATGTCATTTCCAACGAGCATACATACGACACCCTTTGCATGTGTTTAGGGTGCTTTTTTAATCTGTTTGCAGGCTTATTGGCTTTTTCTCATCAATTGCGGGAATTGGTTTTTGCTATAACTTTTGACTCGTTGCTCGGTTTTGAGCACTTCTTTAGTCAAAGTTGCATGTTTTTTCACACTCTAGATGATGGGATCATTAGCTTTGTAAACGCACTAATTTTATAAAGTGCCGCATTCTGGGGGGTGTCTTTGTATTGCTTATTTCAGCTCATTTTTTGAGCTTTGTTCTATTCCTTTTTTTCGTGGACTTGTGAGCGCGTCCGCCACAGTTTTACGACAAAGGGATTCTTTCATGTGATGTGAGACACTTTTTCTCACCACCAGGGTTGGCTTTCACCTCCTTTCTATTTTTTGCTTGTGCTTGTTTACGGTGTTCCTCTTTTGTTGCGCTCCACGAAACACTGTTGTGGTCTCCTCTCTTGCACGTTATTACGCTAATTGCAAGACGAGTTACCAAGTGTTTCAAACCACACGCATGGACCCGATTGTAATCAACGCACTAAACTATAAAGTGCCGAAAGCAGGGGGGTTGTTATTGTCCTGGGTGGTTGTGTTTCTTTTCTGCATTTCTTTCTCTCTCTCTCTCACTATGGATGCACTTTCAATTCCTTTGCTTACGCCGTTCAAATTTTTCGAATGGAGATCGAAAATAATAATGAAACTAAGGGGTAAAGGGTTATTCTGCATCACCATGGGAACTGAGACTGAACCAGACGACGAACCTGAAAAATCTAAGTGGTTAAACCGTAGTGATGAAGCTTTAGGTCTTCTTTGCATGTCCATTTCTCCTGACTTGCTCTTCCACATTGAGGCGTCTGAAACACCTACATCTGCGTGGAAAATGCTGGATGTGATGTTTGGACAACTAGATGACATGAGAGTGCATGAGTTGGAAAACGAACTACTAGGGTTAAATCCTAGTGACTTTGAAAACCTACAAGCCTTCTTCTCGAAATTTGTCCACATTAGATTATTGTTAAAAGGATGTCAAGTAGAAAAGAAAGATTCTCAACTGATCTTGTCGATTCTCTCTAAGCTAGGTCCCGAATATTCTGTCTTCGTGTCAACTTTCTACGCTACAAAAGCTGCTTTGGGTGATACTTGGACAATGCCCTCCTTTGACTGTTTTTCATCCCAACTCATTCGAGAACAGGACAAACTCATTCAAATGGGGTCTCTCAAGTCCAAGTCACATGCCCTTGTAGCAAGTACTAGCAAGGGAAAGAAGACTGAAAAGAAGAAAGAAACTAAGGATCAACCTAAGAAAGAAACCAAGATCAAACCTAAAAATGACACAAACACTTCGACTTCTGAGCCTAGAGCGCAGAAAAGCAAGTATTTGTGTTCCTATTGCAAGAAGACTGGTCACGACGAGCAACACTATTTTAAGAAACAAGATTGATCACTTATCTCATTTACTTGAGAAAAATAAAATAAGTGTTCCTGAATCAATAAAACAAAGTGCTCCGAAGGCCGAGTCTTCTGCTGCAAAAGGTGCTAGAAATGATAAGAAGAAAGGAAAGGCCCTTGTAGCCAAAGTTTCTCCTTCATCAACATGGATTATAGATTTGGTGCCTCGCACCACATGGGTTCTTCACATGTTGAGTTTTCCAACATCGAACCTTGTGGAATGTCCCAAATCACGATGGGTAATGACACGACAGTGTCAGTTTCCAGTAGTGGATCGGTAGAGATGGATGGGGGAACATTTAACCAAGTGTTGAGTGTTCCTGATCTCTCTACCAATCTCCTATCAGTTTACCAAATTACTCACCTTGGTGAAGGAATGCGAGTGGAATTTGGTCCTAACTCGGTGATTATTCGTGAGCTTAACAATGACACTACAGTGGCTGAGGGAAAGGTAGATCACCGTTCACGGTTGTACACCTTCTCCCACTTTACTTCTGATTCTATGCCCACTGCCTTGCTCACTCATGCAAATGAGGTTAGTAAGCTATGGCATGAGTGTTTTGGACATCTAAATTATCGCTACCTTGAACAATTGAGTCAAAATGAAATGGTCAACGGGTTGCCTCGCGTCAAGTTTTCTAAGGGTCTTTGTGAGGGTTGTACCCTTGGAAAGCATCCTGAAAAGAACTTTGACAAAGGAAAATCCTGGAGAGCCACTCGTCCCTTGGATCTTGTTCACAGTGATGTTTCTGGTCCATTTCCTTCTCCTTCGTTTACTAGAGCTCTTTATGTGCTAACCTTCATTGATGACTATTCGCGATATACTTGGGTATATTTTCTTAAGCTTAAGTCTGAAGTCTTTGAACATTTTCAGGACTTTAAGGCTCTTGCTGAGAAACAGGCGGAACGGTCTATCAAGGTTCTTCGAACTGACAATGGAGGTGAATATGTAAACAATAGGTTCATGGATTTCTGTACTTCTGAAGGGATCTCTTTGCAACATACAGTTTCTTATAGCCCTTCGCAGAATGGAGTCACAGAAAGAAAGAACCGTACTCTGAAGGAGATGGCCACTTGTATGATTCACTCGAAGTCTCTTCCTCCGCAGTATTGGGCCGAAGCAGTGAATTGTGTAAATTACATTCAGAACCATGTTCCACACAAGGCAGTAAGAGGGATGACACCCTTTGAAGCCTGGTTTGGATGCAAGCCTGATGTTGAGCACTTTCGAGTCTTCGGATCCAAGGCTATGGCTCAGATTCCCAAGAAGAAATGCAAGGCCTTGGAACCACAATCCAAACCTTGTATCTTTGTAGGGTATCCTGATGGCGTGAAGGGATATTGATTGATGAATTCTACTTCTCATGAGCTATATATTGAGAGAAGTGTTAAGTTCGATGAGTCTTCTTCGACTTCTACTTCTCCACCTATTGAGGTTCTTCAGCTCACTGATTCAGATTCTGACTCATCAGATGATGATACTGTTGAGCGTGCTCCTCTTCCAGATCCTCCCGACCATCAGACCTTTGAGTCTTCTGATTCTGACAGTAGTGATGATGAGGACTATGTCCCTTCTCACTCAAGTGAAGAATCTTCTGACTCTGAGCCTGATCCTCCTGGTCCCCTTTGGGCCAGGAAAACTTTGCAAAGTGCTGGAGATTTAGTTGGAGATACTTCGGATATGAGATGTACTCACTCAGATTTCATTGGACCCCACTCTTTCTTCACCTCTGCTTCTGATCCATAGTCTTTCCGGGAGGCTTCTGGTATTCCTGAGTGGGATTCTACCATGGATGAGGAGTATTCCTCTCTCATGAAGAATGATACTTGGGATCTCACCACTCTTCCGAAAGGAAGAAAAATCATTCGGTGTAAGTGGGTGTTCCGAACAAAGTATGGAGTAGATGGAGACGTCGAAAATTTTAAAGTGTGATTAGTAGCTAAGGGTTTCTCCCAGATAGCTGGGGTTGATTATACAGAAACCTTTTCTCCGGTTGTGAAGATGACTTCTATTCGACTGACCCTAGCCATTGCCACAGCAAACAGATGGAAAGTCCATCAAATGGACGTTAAGAGTGCCTTCCTTCATGGTGACCTAGAGGAAGAGATCTATATGGAACAACCTCTGGGTTATGTCCAAGATTCCTCCCTCATTTGTAAGTTAAAGAAGTCTCTTTATGGCCTTAAACAAGCCCCTCGGGCTTGGTATGCCAAGATGGACTCCTTCTTACTTACATCAGGGTTTACTAGGTGTCACTCTGATCCAAATGTTTATATTCTACGGCAAGATGACTCCATACTCATTCTTGTTCTATATGTTGATGACTTGTTGATCACAGGCAGCTCTTCCTCTATTATTGATTCTGTGAAGATCACCTTAGCCAACAAGTTTTCCATGACTGACTTAGGTTTGCTTCATTACTTCCTTGGGATCCAGATTTCACAATCTGACTGGGAATCTTGATTTCACAACCTAAGTATGCTCTTGATTTGCTAGCTTGGTTTCAGATGTCTGATTGCAAGTCTTCTCCTACTCCTTTTCTTTCTGGGGTTAAGTTGGTTTCAGATTACTCTACTCCCTTGGTTGATGGTACTCTTTACCGACAGTTAGTTGGGAGCTTGATCTACTTGACTCACACTCGACCGGATTTATCATATGTTGTTGGGATCGTGTCCAGATTCATGCAGGAGCCACATGAGCTGCATTGGAAAGTAGCTAAATGGATCCTTCATTATGTTCGTGGCACTTATGCTGATGGCATACACTATCATGGAGGGGTTGATATTGACTTGATTGGATTCACAGATTCTGATTGGGCCGGTGACTTAGATCATCAGAAATCTACTTCTGGCTATAGTTTCTCTCTTGGTTCGGGTCCTATTAGTTGGTCTAGCAAGAAGCAGAATGTAATTGCGATATCATCTACAGAGGTAGAATACAGAGGAGCAGTTAATGCTGCCACAGAAGCTATTTGGCTACAGGGTATTCTGACAGAGTTTGGCATCCACTTTCAGCGGCCTACCATTATCTACTGTGATAACATGAGCACTATCTCTATTTGTAGAAATCTAGTTCAGCATCAGCGGATGAAGCACATTGAGATCCATATGCACTTCATACGGGAGCTTATTCATGATGGTATCATCGACATTCAGTACATTCAGACAAGCTGATCAGATTGCAGACTTATTCACCAAGCCTTTCACTGAGATGAAGTTTCTTCACTTACGGTCTCTTCTTGGGGTGAGGTCTTCTGCAGCTGCCCATCTTCTTAGGGCTATTTAGTCCTTCTTTTCTTCTTCTTCTTCTAGGAAGATTGTGTTTGTATATGGGCACCTTATCAGGCCTTTAGTTGTCGGGCCCCATTGACACATCTTTCTTAGTTGTTTAGGAGTGTCTTCCTCTTCCGTCTGACTCATCACAACCGCTACCCCAGCTTCGATGAAGGGGGGGTGTTAGTGTGAGTTATCCTATGTGTCCTCCTCTCATGTTGGAGGGTCATCTCACATGGGTTAGGTTTAGGGTTAGGTTTAGGGTTTCATATGTGTCATGCACTAGGGTTACTCAGCACCCTATATGTACCCCCTTTTCTATTCATTTATGAGCATGCCAAGACACTCCGCTGTCTTTCCTCTATGCAAGCTTTGTTTCTGTTGAGCAAGTTCTTCCATTACTGATCAATTTTTTCCTTGCTATCGCTGGAGCTTTCACGATTCCGTTGGAGTGCAACTACTTCGTGGTGCCTCGTTTCCGATTCGGAGATTGAGATCTTCTTCTTCTAAAGGTGTCTCAATGATATTTTCACCTTCAGGTTGGTCAACTTCTTTGTCCATTGATTTTTATTTTTTTTGTCCACAAGCGACTCAAAGAGGTTTTCACTGGGACTTATTCTTTTTGCAAGGCTTATCTGTGGAAATTTTTCCCTTGCTTATTTTTTTACTTAGATGACCGCATAACTTAGCCTCCTCCCTGAAATATGTGAATGTGTTAAGATTAATGGAGAAGCCCTTTTTGTGATCACCAACTGGAATGTTGTCACGAGGACCCATGAACTCACCAATAGCTTCGTCATTTCGGTACATGTTGTTGTTGGTCCTAGTTAACAAGTGATGGGTAAACAAGGTCTAGTTTAGCAACAGTAGGGGATATGACATGGATTATAGTCAAGATAGCCATGTCGGAAAAATAGGTTCATGGAAGCAAGGTATTCATAAAAGAGTACACCGAGAATCCGTTTCACTTTTTCATTCGGAAGAACTATCCTCTCACTCTGAAGAGCTAGCCTCGAACTCTGGGGGATGAGACCCATACGGCCGAATACCAATAACATATCTACAAACCTTGCAATGGGGTACTAGGAGAGCTTCCTGTATACCTTGTTCATTGATTTTGCAACCATGTCCTTTGTATCCTATAACATACATCATTTTATTGGGGATAACAAACTGGGGTAATTGATAGCATGGAGCCATCTCATCATCCAAAGGATGAGATATAATATTACTACGAAACTTCTTATTTGTTAATAGACCACCAGGAGTGAAAGAGTTGATACTGTAATTTTCTCTGCATCATTAATACTCGTGGTTAAGGCCTACCCCGTGTTTTGGGTGATAGGGGAAGATTGGAAATTAAAAGGGCTTGTTAGAGATCATACTCTCCGCAATCATTTGCAACAACCTTCATCTCCCATGTATTAAAGGGAGAGTTTGATGTAGAGGTACCATTATCATTAGGAGACAAGGTATCTAGATCAACTTGTGAGGCAAGCGCTTTTGATTGAATTAGAACAGTCATCTCTATAGAAGGACATTCATAAATGGTGGGAAAATAACCCGACAATGCTCCGCAATGAGCAAAAGGTTGGAGATCTCCTTGAATAGTGAGGGTTTTCCCTTCATGATGTAACTTTAAGCACTGATGATACATAGAAGGTACGACCTGCATGGCGTGAATCTATAGGTGGCCAAACAATATGTTGTAAGGAAGCTCTAAGTCTAAAACATGGAACTTAGTATCATGAGTGATATGACCTACTTCCAGTGAGAAATTGATCGTGCCTATTGACTTTCGTTCTTCATTGTCATATGCCTTGATGGCGATGACCTTAGTTTCTAAATCAGCCTCAGTACAACCTAGTTTCCGAACATACTTTAGAGTACAAATGTTTAAAATTTGATCTGTCATCCACAAGCACTCTTTTTACCTTTTTACGTTTGATAATGACCTCAATGTAGAAGGGTAAGTTATGGGAAGGATTTTCTTCAGGAATATCCTCTGGACTAAAGATTATGTGCTTTGTTGGAGTGATCTACACTACCATTTCTTGGAAGCCCATTGGGTTAATATCAACTGACATTGCTGACCCCTGTAATGTTTTACAAAGGATGTCTGTATGAACATTAGAAATTTTGAGAAGATCTAATATCAAAATCTTAGCCATGATTTTCTCTAATTGCTCTAAAAACATCATAATGACTTTCCTGACGGGTAGATGGAGGAGGTTCTAAAATCATAAGCCGAGCACATTGTGTTGCCACAACACACTCCTTTATTTTAATATTAATTGTGTTGATATGCTCAACAGATGGATTGATACAACCAATTAGGGCATCAAAATGATTATCCATTTTGGTAATGTAGTTAACATTCTTGGCTTGGGATGAATGTCCTTGATTTGAATTTTCCTTTCCTTTGTTATGTTTGGGGAAAGGATCTTTATAAATTCCCAAGTTTGCGTTGGTAGATTTACTAGGGGTAGAGGAATCCATTTCCACATCACAACTATCAATTAAGTCCCAAATGAAGTGTTTCAACTTTAAACACTTATCAGTTTTGTGAAATTTGACGCGATGAAATCCACAATATTCATTTTCTCTAAACCACGATGGCTTAGGCGTGTCATCTCCATAAGGTATAGTTTTTGGGTACCTAACCATGTTGATTGCCTCTAACTGTTTTAATATTGATGACATAGAGTCAGATAGAGGGGTGAAAACATGATGTTTATGCTCAAGGGTCAGAGATCCCTTTGTAAGTTTTAAAGGAGCATGGTTTTTGAACAGTTTTCACTCATTTAGAGTCCGTTATTCCATTACCTATGACATTTTTTTTTCTTATTTGCAACAAAAATTAGATTTTTCATTAGGTTTGGAATCATGATGATCATGTGAGAAGGGTTTTAAATTCCCTTTCGCTAACAATGCCTTTTCAATTTGGCTAGCTTTTTCTATCACCTCTTCAAATGTGTTTCTGCAATGCATTTGCAAGTGGAAAGTAATTTTGGGGTGTAAGTTAGGTATAAATATGTTGATCGGTTGTTTCTCTGGTATGGAGCAAGGGAAGCAACTAGCTAACCCTCGTCATCCTTGTAAGAAACTAGCGAATTTTTCATTATTGCATTGTTTCACGTTACACAAATCTAACATGGTAACATCACTTTCTAAGTTAAACGAGAAGTGATGTACAAAGTGTTCTGCTAGTTTTTGGTCATGTAGAAATGGATCCTTTAGGAATATGTAAAAAACCATCCAAGCGCTTGACCCCCTAAACTTCATAGGAAAAGGTGAATGAGATAGTTATCACTAAACACAACCTCTTTGACACACCATGTAAAAGTATTTAATGTGGTCTTGTGGATCACCTTTTCCCTTGTAATTGTTAAACCCTTGACAATTAAATTGACATGGGAAGGTACTTGTAACATATCCTTGTCAAAGGGATATGGGCATTGGTCCTCAAATTGATATTTTTTTCTATTGCCTACATTGTCTTCTTGTAAATTCGTAAGGGAACTCTTCATGGATAACCACTCTTGGTTGAAGAGTTGGTCCTATGTAGGTGGCGTTGACCTATACAAGTGGTTGAGTCTAGCTGTGTCACCACCTTGATTTTTTGTATAAAATTCCTCATATGACTCCTTATGTGTTTCTTGATGGGGAGTGTTGGCATATAATTATTGATATGAAGCTTTAAGTTTATCTTGTTTAGGAGCCTTTGTTTGTTCCTTATTTACATGTGAAGCCAAACTTGCCAATTGGCGAGTAAGAGCTTATACTTGTTGTTCTAAAGTTACCTCTTGGGTGGATACCTCTTTATGAATCTCACGAGAAGGAGGTTGTTCATGATGAACATGCTCTTCATGGTCCTCAAAATGAATTATGACAATGGGGATGCGATATCCTCAATCATTTTGTAAAGGTATCTCCTCATCATTCTGCTACCTAGAAGTAGAGGCATGACTAGGGTTTAGGATGTCATTAATATTACAAGGAAGAAGCTCTGCTTCTTCTTCTCCATGAACCATACCAGAAATAAGAGAGGGATCAACTGTAGATGGTAGTTTGGCTCCTAATTATACGACACACATAAGAACCTCATGTCTATTTTAGAACAAGAAATTATCGATTTGGGTGGGGCTAAACTCAAAGTACGCTCGAGGAGAATTCTCCTCACCACCACTGTTATCAACCATGATGTTGTCTTCAAAACATGGGGTTAAATTGTTATTTCCAAAGGGACTTGCTCTTAATTTTCGGTGCCCCATCCTTGTGGTAGGAGGCATAATGCAAAAATTTACACTAAGGTTGATTGAAATGGACGCTAGGTAAAATTATGCAGTGTAACGACATCAAATCGTCACAAAGAATGTCAAATAATAAATGGTCACGAATCCAAAGGATCAACATGAACCAAGGACACCAAAGAATAAAGAATTACACACTAACAAGGTAATATATAGCAAGAAGTATATAAGACAAGAAAATTAAGAACAAGACTATAATCCAATCACAAGAATAGTTTACTCCTACATTTTCCAAGATAGGTTTAGTGTAAATAATGACAACACAATATCACCACTTAGGTCAAGTTTTAGAATAAACAAGACCTAAATACTAAGAAAGTGTTGATGCGATCTCCAAACAAGGTATATTAAAACCAATTTTAAATACAAACAAAGTCTAAGTCTTTGAAAATGAAAGTGACAAATGCAAGCAATGTAGCAACACTATTTGGACGCATTAATCAAGATTTGTAAAAAAGAAAGATTTTAGTATCAAAATGATGTTACCACAATGCGAACAACGTAATGACAACACTCAAAAACTCAAGGCAATGTTAGGATCAAAACTAGTTCTAAGTCTATCAAGAAGTTATTTATGTGAGCAACGCAACAATATAGTTTAGAGACTTAGATCAAGTTTCACAATGAAAACAAGACGTAAGTATCACAATTGTATATGCGGGCAACATAACAACTCAAAGGAATTCAATGATGAGATAACCTATATACAATATGAAGTCTCAATTATGGGTAACGACATGATGGCTACCAAGATACAAAGACATACCAACACACTTTCAACGCTTACTATCGCAGTCGCAATAAGGATGTAAGCAGGTGCAAAAGTGGTAGACACAATATTCGATAACACTACATATATATGTTTTCTTTTGTCCCAAATGGGAAACAAGAAAACAAAGGAGTAGACCAAGTGGTGATGAAAAATACTTGGTGTAACTTTGGCAGAGTTTCGCCTTGTCTTATGACAAGTGAAAAACTAGGACAAAGTAACACTTTGTAAGTTTCGTGATGAAATAACACGCGGTTTCAACTTTAATAGACTACCCCCTTATTCGAATAACAAGGTTTTGACTCCAAAAACGTTGTCATGTTGTGAGAGCTCTTTAGAACATGATGGATAAAGTCAAGTTGGCTTTAAGTTACCAAACTTCTATTAGTTCACTCTCTAGGTGTCACAAACTATCTCTGTGAGCGCATTTTGCCAAAAAAATCACATTGATTAATCAAGGAGTATCCTGGCTTTACTTTATCCCCTTTAATACAATGAACAATAAATTACATTCAATTGTACCTCACTGGGGTCGCGTGAAGATAATTTTGATTTTAATCTCACAAAGACATACTAGTCAATTGGGTAGCGGAGCACTTCCTGTTTCGTTCCCCAATTCTCTCAAGGTCTGAACTACTTTAGGGTTCCTGGAGTAATCATCGCAATGAGTTTTATGGCTTATGCCAAGATACTTTCTCTAATTTAAAGTGGACGAGCCGTAGCTCTTAACCAAAACTTGAAAATACAGTGTGTTGAATAAAGGTAGTGTGTTTTTTTATCTTTTGGATTAAGAAATTTGGTTTAGACCACCATTGGCAACCTGCAACACCCGTGTAGTTAGAGTTTGTTTAGATTTTCCTTTATTTGACAATCAGTAGGTCCTACACACAAATAGTTAGTAGTTATCCAAAAGATCTACAATATGATGAAAAATAGGATTAAACATTGTTTTTGTTTCTCAAGATCGTCCAAGGACGCAAGAGAAGAGCATACATAACAAGCAACCGAACTAGATAATAATGAAAAAATTATAAATCAAAGGACTACCACAATGTTTTACATAAAGTTCATTCCCAATTAATCCAAGTGCTTTTTAGAAAATGAAAACTAAAGTTGTTTTTGATTCTCAAGGTTGTACAATATTGTAAGAGAAAAACATACACAAGCTTTAGCTTAATTGTTAATGATTTTTTTTTAAAATCAAAGGATCATACAAATTCCATATGAAAAGTTCATTCCCTTAAGTACAAAAATGAATAATGAAATTTCGCACTTACTCTAATGTTAGCAAAAGAAGGTCTAAAATTGTTTCTGATTCTCAATATCACACAATGGTGCAAGAGAAGAGCATACATAAGTTTTATCCCAAACTCATATAAAAAATGGAAAAATAAAAACTCATTAAAGCATAACAATTTGTTAGAAAACTAATCTAAATAAAAAACTTGCAATAACAAAAGTTAGAAACCTTGTAAAATGACATAAACACAAAAAATAGAAACTGAAACCTCAAAATTAGTGCCAAAATTCAACTCAAAACGCAGTAGCGTGAGCCTATGTAGCGGTAACGTGAGCCTGTAACACAATATCGTGGTCACAATAGTAGAAACATGAGCCTTGGAGTAGTAGTGCACATGGTTAACTCGATAGCGCTAGTTTGTGTTAAAAACACAGAAAGTATTGCACTAGCGCGGCTAGTGAATTAGTAGCACAAGCCACTTAAGCTATAACATGAGCCATGCACAGAGCAAAAAACAAAATTTTGCACCAGTGCGGCTAGTAAAGCAGTAGCATGTAGGTTTAAGCGGTAGCGCAAGACCTTTAAGCGGTAGGTAGCATGAAGTAGTTAAGCGGTAGCACGAGCTTCCTGTAGATCACCAAAACACGAAATTTGACAAGGAAAATCTTCAAAAAGCTCAAAACTTTAGCAAAGTGATCCAAATTTGATAACACCTTACCTCCTTTGATCCTACAAAGAACTTAAAAACAAAGCAACATCAACTAATCTAGTTAAGAAACTTCATATTTATCAAAAAAATGTAAAAGAGGCTTAGCAAACCAAAAATTTGAAACTAATCTAAAAAGTTTGAAATCTAATGCAAAGGACAATGAAGTATGTCCCACCAGGCATGCCAAATGTGAACTACATAAACTTTTGCAAAGCTAATTGAACTAGACTAACACCAAGTAGTATAATAGCTAAGTTAGATATCTACAATAGAAACATCACAATCATAGCTTATTGGAATGCTTAATGAAATTAACATGAAATCAATAATCTAACTACAAACTTTCCTCCTTAGTATATGATTGTATACTAAAAATGGACCTATGAAGATCACAAATAATCAAATTAAGCGTTGCTACTTCAAAATGGTGAAAAGATCTCTTTAAAATGGCTACATGCCATGTTTAGATATTCCTTTACCAACAAAACATGAAGATTGGAAGCAAAGATGAGCAAGCTATTCCATCAATGGAATAAGACTCTTGATCATATGTTTTATATGATAATACCATTCAAAGTATGGTGTCAAGTGTGAACATGTACGATGGATCCTTTATATAGCTTTCTATTCTGGTTCTATTACTTTCTCTAGTCAACATCTTATTCAATATTACTTTTGCATAAGCATACGACCCATCTAAACCCCCGTTTAGAGAGTTGTCCTCCGAATCTACTCAAATCCAAATCAGCTAAGGACCAAGATACACTCCCACATATCAAAAAAATCAATGCCTTTTCTTTAATGACCCATAGTCTATTTTCCATCTGTTCAAATCCAAATCGGCTAAGGACCAAGATAAACTCTCATATGATTGAATAGAAGGGAAGATAGCCATTTCTTTAGACAATTCATAGTCTAATTGTTCCATGCTCTTCCAAGAGATGATGAATGAGACCTTTAGGATTTCCAAGTCGTGAGTAATAGCCATCTTCTTTCTTGGTAGAGGTAAAGTTAATCCTCAAAATAGTTTTTTGGGCTTGAAATTGGGAAAAACTAAAGTCCGCCTTTAAAACCAAAATAGAGAGAAACGTTACTTTTAGGGGGAAAAAGCACCAATCATAATGGAAATGGTAAGAATGAGGGTAATTGTGCACTTTTAGCAATAAAACTGCGTAAGCGGATTTCAGGTGTCTACAGGAATATAATAGTAAAAACAACTTGAACATAAAATTTTAATTTACATGGAATACAAAAATAATGTATTTATGCATTTAGCAGTGAACAGAAACTCAACACTGAGATGTTGCATGACAACCACTAAACTAAATAAACATCATAAGTTGTAATGTGTAACCAAGAATTACATCCAAATTAGCCAACAAATGAACTAAATCCAAAAATATAAAGAGTTCAGATAAGGCGGTAGAGAACATCTACCATCAATTTTTTTTTTTGAAAATAAAACAAATGATCAACATTCCTTCAAAACCATCAAACAACACGGAATACATGAAGGTAACACGTTAAAATGTATCTGTAATGCTGAAAAATACACTACCTTCTCAAATATGGGTGCCGACTATGCCTTTGCATGCAACTATTATTGTGGCAACAAAAATTAAGGAGATCTCAACTCCCCAACACACAAACCATCCCCCAACAAATCTCCTTAAAATTTGCACACCCAAGGTAATCATTTCTATCAAATTAATTTTCCAAACTTTAGATTAGAAGAAGTATTTTCCACGTGGCATGTTATTATTAATCATCAGAAAAAGTTGTTTCCTCAACTAATAGAATTAAATTCAAAGTTTTTTATTTTTTAACAAATAAAATGAATTTGGACAATCAAACTTTAGTAAAAAAAATGTAAATACAAGTGACACCCTATAAGAGTATTTGTTTTGGTGGAGACAATATACTTTTCCCCAAAAGGACAATAATTAATTAAAATGAAAGCAGTAATTAAGTCAAGTAACTAATAACTAATAACCACTTTCCTTAATGAAAAATATAATTATTTAAAAAATATTTTTTAGGCAATCTTTTTTTAAAATAGTGCATTTTCATGACAAATGTACGGTCAAACGTTTCTCTATTCAAACGTTTAGACCAATGATTTATGAAAGGCAACATTTTTATTCATGCATGTCTGGTTCACGAGGATCAGTAATAACACCAGTAAATAGCTATCATGGATAAGCATCCGCGTCAGACCGTAATTGATGGAATCAGCATATTGAGTTGACGTCATCATCCGAGATTCCTTTATATTTGCCTCCCGCTTTGTAGTTATTTATATTCTCTTTCAAACTCCCTTCCTGCAAAATTTTAGCTGTGGAAAACTAATGGAGTCCGCTACTGAGGAGCGAGTCCCTGCTCAGTCCCTCATATTTGCATATTACGTTACTGGACACGGATTTGGCCATGCTACCCGCGATGTCGAGGTATTATCTGTTTCATCCTTTTTCTTTACTGAAACATTCAACATTCATCGCTGTTAGTTTTAGTTTTTAGTTTTATTTTTGCAAGGGTTTGTCTGCAGCATTTAAATTGAAAAGAGTGATTTTTTCTCTTTTATCCATGGGATGCTCTGTGAAAGTATTAAGATTGAAAATAAATGTTGGATTTACTCGTGTATTAATATAATATCGATTTGGAAACAATTGGTTAGAGTAATTTTCCAAATTGATAGGCAAGATGAGGAGTTTTTTTTAGATCACAGTTAATTAGTCAGCGCGCCTCATCAATAAGTGACATGGATTTTTTTGTTTTGGCTTTTGTTCTTGTTTTTTCCGTCTGATTTGATAAATCAGGCCTTGTCAATCCCTAAAGGCGATCGCACAATTCTGCTTTAGCTTTAATTGTGTTCAGTTAAAATTTTATTGTCAAATATTTTTATAAAGAATTCCATGCTATTTCACAATTCTTGATGTTGAGCATCCAGCACCTTAAGAAATTGGATCTAATAAGTTGATGCCAGAAGAATTTTATTCAATCTTAATTTTTTTAATATTTTAAATTTTAATAAATTTTATTATTGAATCTTATTAAGAAACAAATTCATCTTAATAAAATATGGCACTTCCTAATTGACCCTATGTACAACCTTGTTATTTCTCAGTTTTAGGGCACGTTTGCACGGCATTGTCCATAAAATTAGTATACCCCTTCATTTAGGATATTTTTGGTGACTAATAGGTCAATTGAACTATCTTTTTCCATAAAAATATTCACAAGTTTAAAACATTTGAAAATGAAGATAAACCTCTGTTTCAAGTTTCAACTAATATGGACCATTTTTTATGTAATGATATGCCTTGAACTCTGTATGTTATATGCATATAGCTTAAACTATAAAAATAAACACATATAGAAAAGGATGAGAAAAGGAGGTCGGGGACTAATATGTAAGAGGAAAGATATGATCATGAGAAAGGAGGCCAAATTTAATTTTACCTTACCTTGAATGGGTGTCTGCGTAGATGCATTTTTCACATATGTGAACCCATAACTTTGTACCTGGTGCAAAAACATTATCAATGTACCCCATATCCTATTAAAGCAAATGAATTTTCCATGGAAATGTCAAATAAGACAAAAGATGTTTAGTTTTTAAACATAAATCGTGGTCAAAAAAAATGGACATGACACCATCTTACATCTGTAACTAAGACACGCAATGTCGAGTAACCATTACAAAAGCTAGAATTCACGTTGTCGAAAAAAGGTTTGCCATTAATGCAATTAGAAAAATATGTATTTAGAGTTGCGATTAAGTTCTGAAGAAATGCATAAATGCCTCAAATTAAATGAAAATAGCTTATTAATTTATTATTTATGGGTTCAATTTATAAAGATATTTAGATTTTGTCTATAAAAATCTTTAGTGAAACAAGGTATTGAAAATCTTAAAAACGATTAAAAAAAGACTCAAATCTTAATCAATATGAAAAATACTGTAATAATTGCATCCCAATGCAAAGTTACATAAAAGTTTGTCTCAAGGAGAAGTGGTCTTCCCCAAAGTTTGAAGCATGGATTATGATTTGAATTTTGATGAGACTCAGAGCAAAGGTTAGCACCCCACTAATTAGAATGTCTGAGGTTGAAGCTTGGTCAGCTTAGACATTCAGTAAGAGACAAAGGGGGTGCACACTTGTCATTGGTTGTTCTAAAGAGATGGAAGTGAGTTAATCATTGCCCAGGTGAACTTGCAACATTTTTATTGCATGATGGTAAAATAAAGCAAATAGTTCCACCACTGAGATATAATGGCAATGCAGGGCTTACTGTACAATGAACTTGCAAAACATTGGTTCAAAAAGACACTAGAAACCAAGCCTATTGTACTAGTCAGCACCCTGGAGGGGTTGATCTAGAGAACCAGTATAACTAACCCAAAGGTAGATTAAGATGTGGACATGCCATCCTCTCCTAGTGTAGCTTGCAAAAAATATTAATCAATGATATCTCTTGGCTCCTTACTATTAAGATAAAGTAATTTCTAAACTGTTTCATGATTTGGATCTATGCTATTTTTTTATATATCAATCGAGGCTCTTGGGCTAGATCTATGGCTAACAAAGAGCATTGGTCATAGCAATGGAGTCTTATGCAGGGAAGAGGAGCATGGAGAAAGCTATGGAGATGGTAGCTCATGTTTGACGGTGCCAATTGTAATCACTCAAAGAGTTGATGCAGAAGAAGGGGTGAGCATAATCTTGGTTGGTGAATTCCCTTACAGAGGAAGATTTCAGCATACATTTAGACTAAGATATGAGAAAAATCTCACTATTTGCAGTTGTGAACACATTGCATGTGGAGAGATGCTAATGAGAAATTGCATAGGGAGATTACATTTGAAACTTGGCAATCTTAATGAAAGCATTGGTCTTCACAAACATGTCCAGGTAACAAGGAGGACATGTAAGTGTATTCAGTATAGCTCCAAGTCCTTGAGTGCCATATGCTAAATCAAGCATGTCCAATGTCACATTGCTGGGGCAACATTTCAACAATCCATGACGATGTATGCAAACATTGAATGCTTTGTGCACTCCAATCACTTGAAGAGATTGTATCATCATCGGCACCACATTATGTATGTATAAAAGGCCCTCAACATTTGGTGATCCGTAAACTTCTACTTTGGAACTCTATGAATCACACAATTATGTTGTTCTACTTTCAACTTTGGAAAATGACAGATTTGCTTGAAAAATTAGAGCTTCGTGACTGATTATCTAGTGCTATAGAAAGGAAATTGCAGATAAGGAAAGAATTCAAAACTTCAACACTAACAATTTTATCCTGGAAACCTCCAATGGAGGAAAACCAGTCAGGAAGGGCAACTGCTCTTTCTTCCCACTTTTATTGGTCTAATATAGACAATTACAGATTACAATAAGTATGAAAAGAAGCAACATTATAAACCTTCTCTCCAATTACTTGCTTGCTCTGTTTCTACGCTTTGCTCCTACAATTCCACTCCAGCAGTGAAGATCTTGCTCACTGCTCTCATTAAACTTTGCTTCTCGATCTTTTTGGATCTTCGAATGATCATTCTCTTGCTCCTTTCATGCATTTATAGGCCTTTCCATGTCCTCCCGTGCACTGGAGGATGTGAAAGGGCGTGGAAGGGGAGGAGACACGGCTAGGCGCTTCAAATTCGCGTCCATTCACATTCCATTCTTCATTTCTATGTTCGAAAGTTTCAAGACCGCCGCCCTGAACAGACCGGCGGTCTCAAGACCGCCGCCCTGGCTGGGCGGCGGTTCTCAAGACCACCGCCCCTACACAGAGCGGCGGTTTTGAAAACTTCCAGAACCTCCGTTTATCTCATTTTATTCACTTTTCTTGTTTCTCCTTCTTGTTGTTGATGGAACTGATGAAGTGGTGTGTTTTCCTGGATCCCTATGGATCAAGATCAAAGCACAAACATGACTTGTGTTTGTGTTGTCATAGTAGATAGGTTATTTCTAATGGCCATCATGGTTTCTTGCAAGACAAATATTAGCTCTTCAGCCACAATGCGCCTATTCTTCAACTGTGTTTGGGTTCATTTCTGACTTCGTGCATCCCTTGTTTTCAACTGTGATATGAGGTTTGTTAGTCACTCTTGGCATTCTCTGTAAGAGATTTTGGATACTCAATTTGACTGCTCTATTAGAGTTTGTGGATCTTTGATGAAAAATGAATGCACGAGCAATTGCAGAAATTGAAATAACTAACATTAAGATGCAATATGATCAAGAACTCACAAGGAAAGAATGGGTCCAAATCAACTCAATGCTCCATATGCTCCATATTCCATATGATAGTCTGATGCAAGTCATGTACATATAGGAGGTGAATGTGCAACCTCCTCCTAGATCAGCGGGGAATAACTCTCACTAACTTATACTAGAAGTAGAATTGACTCCACACAACTAGTAGGCTAACTCAACAAAACTGTTATGCTAACTCAACAGAATTGGTAAGCTAACTCAACACAATTGCTACAACTAAGCAAGCATATCCCATGAGTATAGGAAAGCTCAAGTAAGTAAACAAATACAAGGAAAATAAATATCCTACACTAACATGCTCTAATGTGTTCCACTCTCAGATAGATGGGAAAACTAAAGTGGTCATCCAAATGCTTGTTCATCTGTTGGGCATGTACAAAAGTGCACATCTGTGCATGTGGGTTGTGTGCTTTCCCTTCACTTTGCTTGCCTACAACAAAACTGTGCATATTTATACAGTACACAATCCATTCTAGACATGTCTTTTGCTCCAGCCAACTGCACCACTTGAAATTGCTTACTGCATGCATTGGAGAAGTGGACAAGGCAGAGGAATTCTTGCAGCCTAAGTGACTGATATGTTTCGGGTACAGGTACGGATAGGAAGAATCCGATATGTGGATATGGCGATTTTTCACTCCCTGGATTTGACTTTGGATATGCCAGTACAAAAATATATAAAATATATAGATTCTAGATTGATGAATAGAAATTAACCACATAGTATGCATATAACAAACAAAACAACCATAAAACACCGCTGATAATTTATATAATGCAAACCTAATGCCAACTGAAAAGTCACAAATGTCGTGATAAATATTAATTTTTTATTATAACATCAAAATTAGGGTTTAAGTTGTTTATGGGAGAATGCAGTAGGGTCTGAATCTTCACTTGATCATTAAAACAGAAGATGCACGTACATCAAGAGCTATGGATCTTATTTTCTGGTTTTAAAGGAGCACAAAACTGAAAATTAGATTTGTGGTGGGATTTAGATTTGCTCATAGTCATCCTTTCTCCAAAATTGAATATCTACCGGTAAGTGATTAGGTAAAGAGTATTTGGGTCGATTCTGCTTGTTCCTTCTTGGTCAGATATGTTCCTAAGATGGATAGGATGATCATGTGAAGATTCAGACCCTGCTGACTTTTTAGGGTTTCTTAGTGTTTATTTATTTTATCATTATGTTTTAATATTGAAAAAATTAGAAAAAAATTAATAAACTTGTTTTTTGCCTCGGATACACCTAGGATATGTATGCAGACATAGGTTGTATCAGGACTGTCCAGGCCGTATCCTGGACATATCTGCAGCTGTATCTGATACATATCCCGGACGTACCATGATTCTGTAGCCATGTTTGTACTGTATTTGTGTCAGATATTTACCATATCCATAACCTGCCATGCTTTTTGCACTATCTGTATCATAGTCGAGGCGTTCAACAAGTGGATCAGCAGGTTCAACTGATTCTAGTGCATCAACAAAAGTAAGAAAAATGTCATGATGGATATCACATACTAATAAGTTTAAGGTGGCTGATAAAGTATGGCTGCATCTATAAAAAAAGTGCTTCAATGGGCTGCACTGGAAGATCAAGCCCATGCAATGTAGGGCTTATTGCACATAGGTGGGAGAATGCTTTAGCCTTGATCTATTGCTATATTTGGGACTTCACCTGGTAATCAATGTTGAGCTCATCATGCCATTCCACATTTACTTAAGCCAGCAACGAATCAACATCCTTCAGACTTGGATCCTGAGCATTTACAAATAATGCCAAAAGATTAGATCATTAAGATCACTCCTACACTCACCCACCATGGCACAAATCAGTCATTTGGAGTTGTCAAGGTAGAACAATATGCGGATGAGGACAAGTGCTACAACTGTCATCAACTTTTGGTTCAGTTTCCGCAGGTAACCAAAAATGCCATGGGGAGACATTCGCGTCTGAAGAAATGGCTAATTGTCTGAGAGTACCCTCAACCGCCTGTGTCTAACTCTGCTCACACAGACTGACACTCATGAAGTGGTGCCAACCACCTTAAAATGTTGGTGTCAAAGAACAATATCACATAGAGAAGCTCTTGCAGATGGGTGCTCTCCTGATGGCACACCCTCGGTCGGTGCTCGGTCAACAAGAGTTATGCACGGTGCATGCGCAACGCTAGCTGTTTTGCTGGAGGGTCCACCCACACGGTGTTGCCTGAACGATCATCAAACAGGGCAGAGGTTTGTTGGTGAATGAGTGAGCTCTACACAATGCTTAGTATTTAAGGTTAGAGTATTTCAAGAGAGGGAGGCTTGTTTAAAAACTATGTTAGCTACAATATCAAAAGATAATGCATTTCAGTTAGTTGGGTTCTTTTTTGGATAGTTGGAACTTTTGAGTCCTGAAGGTAAAGTATCTAAAAAACTAAAATAGACTGTTCGGCAGTAAAATTTATATTATCTTTTGGAAGCAGTTCTTTGTGTGCAGGTCTAGAAGCTGTACTTTTGGATGGGGAAGCAGCTATACTACATTTGGAGAGTTCTTTGGCTTGAGTTGGTTTCATTCCTGCTCAGGAATGTTCTCCTATTCTATGTTGCTTGGAACTGATATTACAGTTGTGTTTTTCTAATAATTAAAAAGTTTTAATGAATCAACTTGAAGGAACATTACAAACTAGACAAGACCAGTAAGGCCGAAATACAAACAGTTAGGGCCACAAGATCCACACACAAACACATACACAGAGTAGCCCATCAGTGGCTAACTTATGATCAAGACAGTTGAGCTGCAACACAGTAAAGAACTATTAACAGCAATCAGACAGGAGGTTGGGTCATTCCTCCTCATTCTTCCCTCCACCGCATCATCTACAGTAGGATCCTCTTGATTTTCTTTCTGTTAGTTGCTGTGGCATACCTAGTATTGAACATAATTCTTCATCTCTGTGATGTCCTTAAACATGCCCAGAATATTTGTGTTCAAACTTTCAAAGTCACAGCAACTTATTTTGATGGCCTCAAGTAAGTCAGATTGTTTGATAAGCTCCTTATGATTGTCGTTCTTTTCCTTGTGAAGCTGGAATATGTGGTTATTCAAACATTCCAGTATATTGCATCGTGCCGTGAGGGCATCTGTGCACATCTCTAGATTTCTTTCTGGTTAGCCATCGAATGCTCTCAGTTGGCCTGTAGCATCTCATTTGTAGTGGTTAGTAAGCAATTTTGGTTTTGAGCAAAGATTTGATCTTGTTCCATAACAGCGCAGAGTTCTACTAAGCTTTTATTCATCTCCTCCAAGAAGATGATATATCTGGTCTCCTGAGTGAATACCCTAGCATCAGGGTAGCCGCTGTTCTCTGTCCATTGTGGTTTTTGGGGACCCCACTTTTTCCCATTACCTTGACACGGGATTCCACATCTTCCTCCCTTAACCTTCAATATATTTCTTGTTTTGATTGGGAGTTTTTCCCTAACTCCTTTTCTTTTCATGCTACTTTTTCTCTTGCTCTGATTTTCTTTCAAGCTGTTTTCCTTGATCTCCTTCCTCGTTCGAACTATTGATGGATCTTCTCCAATCAATTTGCTGTTTTTGTGTGTCACCACCTTCCTTTTAAAGAGTTGATGCACCTTGAGTGGGCATTCTTCTTGGTAGGATGCTGTTGCTCTGGCAAAGAGTTCTGCCCAGCTTCCGCCTTGTCTCCTCCAACACCTCTATCTTTTTCTGCGTCCTCGTTATCTTCAAGAATGATGACCTCCTCATCTTCTTTTTCTTGTACCTGCACATTGTTAACAACAGCAGTATTACTTTTCTCAGCATTCTCTTGTTGCTGCTCATGCTCTACATGCACATGTTGCTCTTCATTCATGGTTCTTTCAATCCCGTTGAACACGTTGCTTGCATCATTGACAGTGTTCCACATCCATCTTCTTTAATTCAAAGCATTGGGGCTGGCAGCATGGTGATTGCCAGAATAGCGGGATGTGTTTTCTATGTTGACATTCATTCTGAAAGATGGTCCAAATTGCAGGAAGAAGTTCATCATGGTGCGGGCTGTGGAGGACTTTGGCTGGCTAAGTAATGGAATGAATGATTCAGAATCCAGATAGCAAAGAAGCAATGGGTGCCAAGTGGAGGTAGGAGAAAATGGAAAGGAGAAGCATGATGATATGGTGCCATAGCAAAGCTAAACCTGGTCTGAGGCGTGGATCCATCCTTTGGGATCTTTAATAATCCCATTTCCAATTCTTTTCAGTGATTTCTAAGTTTTCTGCAGTTTCTCTTGGACTGCACGCCTATTTTTAATGTTTTCTATTAAAACAAATTTCTATCTCTATCTTATTCTGATTCATGCTTGCTGACCTGTCACTAGAAAAGTGGAAAGGTGGGATTTCCAAGTTCAAAGAGTTTAGATTGAGATTTTCTTGATTTTTCAGCGTAAGGAAAAGCCACCGTCGAAAGGAAACATCACATCTGACTGCTGCTGGCATCTTCGTGGGGGATTCTGGCAGTGAGGCCGTTTAGCAATGATTTAAACAAGATTTAAACTATCGTATCTTTGATTTTCCAGCTCTGCCTTATTATTCCGGGCCTATTGGATTTATGATTATCCTTTTTGCCTGTATCACTTTTCCACAAGGAAAGGGATAGTTATATGAGAATATTGTTAAAAAACCTTCGTTTTTCACTTCCCTGTCCATGAGTCTTGAAACAACAAGAATGAGTAACAATCTTATCTTTTTGGCTCCGATTAATCCCTTTGTTTTAATCATTAAAACGGGTTGAAGGAACCCGTTCCCTGTACATTATAGAGAGGCTTAACCTCAGATAAAACAAAACATCAAAAGGATGACGGCTGGTTAATTCAATCAAAAACCAGCAGAAATGCATTCAGAAGGCATAACAATACCAACCCAACATGCAGAAATGCTACTACACTAAAATTCATGCGGGGGATAATAATCAAGCATATTTGCAAAACAACCCTTTTTTACCTTTTTTCCTTCTAAGTTCTTGCCATTGACCCGGATTCGAAACAACCACCATCTACATATCATTTGGATCCGTGAGGGATTTGAGACTATCAGAAGCGCACTCCTGATTTGAGTCCGATTTATCTGAATTATCTGAAACATGACCCCTCTTCATTCCAGTTGCTATCTTCTTTTCATCGGGCATTTCCTTCCTTTTCTCCAAGTCTCTAGGAACTCCTGGCTCAGCCTTTCGAGAGGTTTCTCCTGGCTGAGCCAAAGAGGGTTTATCCCATCCACCGCGAGACGACACATTCTTTCTCCTTTAAGAACTTTTCTTTTGGCCTTGCGGGCAGGATGCTTGCAAATGACCTGGAACCTTACAGATGTGACACCGAAATGCTGTATTCTCATAATCTATGGGTTGAACATGAAGAAGGTTCCCCAATTTCAGATGTATCTTAACTGGCAGACCTTTACTTAGATCGATCTCTGCACAAAATCTGGCATATGTCTGAAGTCCGGCTGTTGCCCTGGTGTGATCCACCTTTAAAAATTTGCCCAAGGCATTGCCTTTATCCTCAAGAGCGTACCAAAAATGCTAAGGAAGATTAGGTAACCGTACCCAAACTGGCATTTTTGAGACAAATAAGGAATTCGGATCGAACTCGGGGAACCACGGTGTAAGGAACAAGCCCGCGTTCCCCCAAAACCACGGACCGTCGGAGAGGCATTTCTGATAATCCTCCACCTGCTGAAAGTGCACCACAAAAAAGCCCTTGGAACAGAAAGAGATCTCACAATTTTTAGACCAATTTGCAGACACCCGCATAGATAAGGCTGAGGATGCCGGCCATAGCCCATTAAATCTACCAATGACCGCGAGATGGGACAAGTAGTGTAAATATACCTCTAACTCAGGTTTTTCCACATTTACATTCAGCGCCTCCTTCTGCCAAATCAACAACATACGCGTGCGAGGGGGGAGGACTGGGGATTCTTTGATTCACAACTTCCTTGAAAGAGATGGGATTTGATTTGAAAGTAAAGGGAGGCTCCTCTCCACCGCTGGGCTTAACTGTCTTGCCCTCAACAAAAGACACCATACTCGAGCCACCATATGGAGCAGACGGAGGTGGTCAGGAGCCTATGTCAGAGGATATGCTAAGGCTCTCTAGCTCTTTGACTTTGTGGAAAAAAGCCAGTTTTTCCCCTGGGCTGAGAGCTTGGTAGGCACGCAACGTAGCTGGATCCATTTTCCTTTGCACGCAATTATCAGTCTGTTCACTTCCTAAATCCTGGCCGCGACCATCCTCATGCCCAGTGGAAGCTCCTTGCCCTCTGTGAATACCCGTGCTAGGGTTTCTTTCAATCGCTGTTTTCGATGCCATATCAATCGATTTCCGGTCAAGTCTAAAACCGACAGGAAAACAATTGTTTTGCTCCGATTAATCCTTTTAATCTCAATACCAACTTTGCTTTTCTTTGTCTTTTGCATCACCAACTTCAGTTATAATAATCTTTTTTAACTCCTCCATGTTTTCCTTTAGATAATCTTGATGTCTCCAATGGGCACTGAAATTGTCCATTTCGGGGCGAGTAGCAGTGTTTTCCATCCAATATGCTGCTAAACTTCCCTTTCTATGAATGTGGTTGAAACTGATGTCAGTGAACTCATTGTAGACACCTAAAACATGCTTACACTTAGCATTTCCTCCAATTCAACCAATTAACGAAACTTCATTAATCAACCCTTCTTCGCTCCATTAGTCGGATGCCCATTCACGACCCTTTTTCAGTCGTATTTCTCCTATAATCAGCTTGTTTGGCTAATATCTCTCTTATTAGCTAAACATTCCTCCTTTCGACCATTCAAAACCTTCCTTAGTTCTCTCTAGACCACTTCTATTGGCTTCGTAGGCTATCTATCAGTCACAATTGGTTAGCCAGACCCCTCCCAACTCTCAATGAGTCTCTAATCACTTGCTAATCGAGTTTAACTAGCCTAAACCCTAGTTAACTAGCCTAAACCAAGCTTAACTAAGTCTAAAGCATGTTTATCCTAATCTAATCTAAAAGCTTTAGTCCCACATTCACCCAAAATCCAAATTCTTCCAAACCAGAAACTATAAATACAAGGCCAAGCCTACCCATTCAAACACACAACTTCACTCACAAATCCTTCTCTCTCACACTTTGGAGATATTGGCATTAGAGCTCATTTGCATTAGCCAAGCTAATAAGGCATTTGATCTTGGCTATCCTCCATTAAAATAGCTTCATCTTACACCCATGATAGGTTAGTAATGAAATAGCTAAACTTGGCCATGTAGCCATTTAGTGAGATTCATTCACCCTCATGGAGTAAACTACAAATCTGATTACGTAAGTCTTTAGTAGGCATATTTTGTTAAAGCTTTCAAGAATAGAGGTTAATGCTATTTGTTAGATTTCTTGCTTATTTCAAGTTTTAAACACATGCAAATAGGATTCCTTGCTCATTTCTTATCATATGGTCCATTGAGGGTCTTTTGCACAAAGCTTTGAGGTTTTGCCCCATATCCATAGCTCTTTGCAAAATCTTTCATTGAACACACTTATTGCTTAATTCTTTTGCCTCCAAGACCAAGCTTTGTAACCTCTAGTTGTTGAATTTCCCATTCTTGACCGCGTTTATGGTAATTTGAGAATCTCCTTGTGTTTCAAGATTGCTTATCCCTTGCTCCAGAGCCAGTTTTAGGCCCAGGACCAGATCCTTTGCTTTTGCCACATTGTTTGAATTGTTTCTCAGATAAGCAGCTCTACATGTTATTCATTCTCCATTACTTTTTTTTATGATCTCTCCTGCCTCTCGTCTCATCAGGATTCCATTTTGCCTCTCCATCAACGCCTAGTTTGAACAAGTCTTTTTTCGATCGTTACCACCTGATCTTCTCCCTTATGTTGCTCTTCTTGTGTTCAACATTGTCAAAAACTCTTTTGATCTTCGACCATTTCTTAAGAATACTCAAGTCAGTAGGTTTGGTTTCATTTCTTTTGTTTGTTTTGGGAAGTGATAATCATTGTCATGTTTCTCTCTATTTCTTCCCACAATTGACTCGGATTTGTGAGCATCTTAGATTTGGTGAAGATTCTCTTATTTATTTCAAGCCACACTTTCCACGCAATCATCCTAGGAGCTAGATTCCATAATGCCTTCAGGATACCTAATATTGTTGGGCTGGTCCATGCTTGAAGGTTGGTCATAAGGTTTTGGTTCATGGCCCACAGGCAACTAAATTTAAACAGACATTGTTTCCAAATATCTTGTTATGCCGAAGGCATTCCACCTATGGGAAAGGCCTTTGCGGTCGTTTTTTTCGAGCTATTAAATTTGACATCCATTTGGATGTTTTTTCGCTTTTTTAAAATTGTGATTTAAAGGTGTTTTGATCTGCAGTTGCATATGGCGTTTGTATATGGCGGTTGTCATCTTTGTGATGGTTTCGATATTTTGGTTGAGGCCATAGGGCTGGCTCATCGTAACCTCGTAGAACTAGCTCTAAACCACGACGCCACGAAACTCATGGCGTTCAGCATGGGGTTCACACCAGCTGTTATCACGTCCAGTCCCGATGTGGCACTGGAGCTTTTGAATTCGCTGTGTTTTGTAGACAAGCCAGTGAAGTAGTTTGCGAAGCAACTTATTTTTGAGTGGGCCATGGGATTCGCTCCTAGCGGGAAGTATTGGTGAATGTTGAGGCGACTCTCTGCTACTCATCTCTGCTACTCATCTGTTTGTGCCCGGAAGGATCACGGCTCATGGTCCTCCCATATGTTTTTTTTCATGTGGAATGCATTTATAACTTTCACTCTCGCAACATGCCTTCTCAACAGCTCGCGGTGGTGGATGCATACAATGTGCTTTGTTTTTGCAACAGAGGAGGCAGAGGCACCCAATCCAGACATGTTCACTGCGATTCAGAGGGCTTTAGGGTTTCTGAAAGGGCCCGAGCTTTGGAACTGGGTGCGAATGATTTTGGTTTGCAGGTCCAGGTTTCGAGTCCCGATTCCTTGCTCCTATTGCGACTAGGGTTTGTAGTCCTAATTTGAAAAGACATATTTTTTGCACAACTTATTTGAAATGTAATGTGTTATTTTCGCTGTGATTCGAGGGCTATTTCCATTGCCATTTTGCATGTATTCAGGTAGTTTTTGTATTAAAATTTTTGAGTAGTTTCTATTAAACATGGTTTAGTCCATTCTCCTATTTTTTGTGAGTCTTCGAGTCCCAGATGTTCCTTGCATGTGCCACATCTTTCACAACATGTTACATATGTATTTCTCTTGTGAGTATTCACGGGGATTATAAATCTCTTCTACTACCCCATCAAATAGAGTTTACAGTGGAGAAATATAGCTTAGGGTAATGAAGTAGATCAGGAGAACGCAAAGAGCCTGGATGGGTACATTTTTGAAGGCTCACACAAATTCTTCTACACAAAGTTCAATGTTGCTACTAGAAACTTCAAGAATTTTTTGGGAAGTGCAAGGTTTTGTTGGTATGAGATTGAATCTATAGGATAGGTACTACCCTAATGGTCCTCCCATATGTTATTTTTTTTCAAAATACTCTTCTTTTCAACATCAATGGACAAGGCAAACACTAAAAGCAAAATAAATTTTGGACACCACAAAGTGGCAATACCATTTTTGTGGGTTCAAGGATCGGATGAAAATGCTTTCTTTTCAATACGAAGCTTCGTAAGTTTTGTTGTAACACAGTCTACAACCATCTTTGAGGATGTAAACAATCTTCTATTGTCCTTGCAGTTTAAGTAGTTTTAGAATGAATAATAGCACAAGCTTCAATTGAAATCATACAATGCCATCCCCAGCCCATTTTCCATCTCAATCTCAATATAAATCTCCGAGCATTGGGTAGAGAAAGTCGGTTGAATGCTACACACTTTGGGTACTACACACAAATTTGTGCATGCTTGCATCACCAAGGATTCCCTTTCACAACGTAAGCAAGTCCCCTCTCTCGCCACACATAGGAGATTCGATTTTTCTCTTCCCACATTTTTTAAAAATAAGCTTATCGACATGTGTGTCAAATGTGGTATTTTAATGGATGCTCGTAAGGTGTTTGACAAAATGATAGAATGAGACAGTTCTCATGGAATATGTTGATTGTAACTTACCGAAGACACTGATGGCCTCATAATGCATTGACACTATTTCACCAAATGCAACGAACAAATGTCTAACCAGATGAGTTCACCTTTTCTAGCATTCTCACAGCCTGTACAAAAATACAAGCTTTGGATCAAGATATGAACATCCATCAAAACATAATAGAAAGAAGATTTTTGTTAGATGTTGTAGTTGTGAGTGCCTTGATAGACATGTATGCAAAATGCAGAAGCATACACAGGGCACATGAATTGTTTGATAATATGTCTTAAAGAAATATGGTGTCATGGAATGCAATGATTTCAAGATATGAAGAAAATGGTGTTCTTGACAAAGCTTTAGAGATTTTCAAAGACATGCCTCAAAGAAATGTGATCTCATGGAATGTTGATAGACATGTATGCAAAATGTGGAAGAACACAGAAGGCATGGGAACTGTTTGACAACATTCCTCTAAGAAATGTGGTCTCATGGAATGTGATGATTTCAGGATATTCACAAAATGGTGTTCAGGATTCACGAGGCTTTGACGCTTTTCAAAGAAATGCCAAAGCAAGATGTGGTCTCATGGAATACCATGATTGCAGGATATGCACAAAATGGACTTGTTGTAAAGGCCTTGGAGACTTTTAAACAAATGCAATTGGCAAGTGCAATCCCAAACTCTACAACCTTTGCGAGTATACTTTCAGCCTGTGTGAAAATGGGAGTTCTAGAACATGGTATGAATATCCATAAAAGAATAATGGAAAGTGGATTTTTCTTAGATTTTGTAGTTTCCAGTGGCCTCGTAGACATGTATGCAAAATGTGGAAGCTTACATAAGGCACACAAATTGTTTGATAAAATGTCTCAACGAGATGTTGTCTCATGGAATGCTATGATTGCAGTATATGCACAAAACAATGTTCTTTATGAGGCCTTAAAACTTTTCAAAGAAATGTCTAGACGAGATGTAGTCTCATGGAATGTGATGATTGCAGGATATGCACAAAATGGGTTAGATGAAAAGGCCTTGGAGACTTTTAGGCAAATGCAATTGGCAAGTGAAAAGCCAAACTCCATAACCTTTTCCAGCACCCTCCCAGCCTATGCCAAAGAGGAAGCTCTAGGACTGGGTATGGACATCCATTGAAGTATAATAGAAAGCAGATTTTTATTAGATGTTATACTTGCAAGTGCAATGGTAGATATGTATGCAAAATGTGGGAGCATACATAAGGCACATGAAATGTTTAATAAAATGTCCCATCGAGACATAGTCTTATGGAATGTGATGATTACGGGATATTCACAAGATGGGGTTCTTGACGAGGCTTTAAGGCTTTTCAAAGAAATGCCTCAACAAGATGTAGTCACATGGATTGCAATGATTGCAGGGTATGCACAAAATGGACTTATCGAAAAGGCCTTGAAGACTATTAAACAAATGCAGTTGGAAGGGGTCCAACCCGATCAGTTTACCTTTACCAGCATTCTGCCATCCTGTGCCAAAATGGGATCTTTGGAACAGGGAATTCACATCCATCAAAGCACAGTAGAAAGTGGATTTTTGTTAGATGTTGTAGTCGCAAGTGCCCCCTAATAGACATGTATGCAAAATGTGGAAGCATACACAAGGTAGTGAAATATTTGAAAAAATGTCTCAACGAGATGCAATCTCATGGAATATGACGATTGCAGGATATGCAATGCACGGTTTTTGTCAGGATGCTCTCAAACTCTTCAAACAATTGCAAGAACTCTTAAACATATCATGACCATCTAAACTTCCTTTGTGTTTTATTTGCATGCAACCATGCAGGTTTAGTGAATGAGGGTTGTAAATACTTAAATGGAATGGACGACTCTTATTGCATTATGCCTACAATGGGCCATTATGTATGCATGGTTGACCTTCTTGGCCGTGCAGGTTGTCTTGAAGAAGCTCTAAACTTAATCATCAAAATGCCAATTAAACTTGTGGTGATTTTATGGATGTGTTTTCTCAGGCTTGTAGATCACATAAGAATATAGGGCTTGGAGTATTTACAGTGACTCTTTTTATTGAGTTGGATACTAAAAATGCCGCACCATATGTTCTTATGTCGAACATCTATGCAAAAGTGGGCAAGTGGGGTGATGTTCAAGGTAGGTAAGGAGATTGATGAAAGATAGTGGAATTAAAAAGATGCCTAGATGTAGTTGGATTGTATTACATAAAATGCTACATGTATTTTGTGTAGGAGATGGAACACTCCAGAAACACTGTAGAAATTACCTTGGTAGTTGATGGAAGCAGGTTATTTTCTAGATTTAAGACATGCCCTGAGAGATTTGGAGGAGGAAAAGGAAAAAATTCCTCTGTCACCATAGTGAGAAGTTGGCAATTGCGGTTGGATTGTTGACCACATCCCCTAGAACAATTATCAGATCCATCAAGAACCTTCAAGTGTGTTGACTACCACATTGCATCCAAGTTTATCTCAAAGATTGTTACATGAGAAAACATTATGAGAGATAGAACCGGTTCCATCATTTCAAGCAAGGACAATGTTCATGTGGAGATTACTGGAGATGCTATGTCAAGCAAGCTATAAACATAGGTTGGGGAGATCAAACTCAAAATGGATTGAATGTGGCAGTTGTAGGCTCAAGATGGACATCTCATGAGGAGGAAAAATACTCAACATGGCAAGGCTGTGGAAATGAGACCTCTAGATGGGGATCTAAGCAAATAGGCAGAACAGGATGGAATAATGTTAAGGATGTCTCGGGAGGGGAGGGTAGAATAGGATGCACAATTCCTTTCATCCATTTAATGTTACCAACTCCAAGAATAAACCCCGATCATTGAATTCCAGGAAACTAGATTTAGTTGAGGTATTATGTCAAACACATTCCTGACATCATTTACATCTCCATGCTTGGAATACACATCAACTAATGCACTTCCTACAACAACATCTATCATAATTGGGTAAAAACACCTGCACATGGGTGTACAGATTTTGAAGAAAACAACCACAAGGGATTTTGAAGAAAACAAATTGCACAAGGGTTTTGAAGGAAAAATACCTACGCTAGATGTAACTGTGTTTTTGTTTCAGCAGCATCCATCATGTTTTAACTAACAAAGTTCTATGATATTAAGATTTTCAAGTTTTGTGTTTGTATAGTTCTCAGAAGTGAGAGATGTCGATTTTCTTTTGTACTATACAATTTGGGCTTCACATGAACAAAATCCGACTACAAAAATCTTTGGCTTTTCTTCAACACACTTGCGGCAATCGTCTTGATTATTGCAAAGTTTCCAAATATGCACAGAGTTCGCATTATAGGGATTAATTCAGAGTACCCCATTTGATTGGCACTTATATTAGATCCATTTCCTGTTTATTTTAACTTGTGTTGGTTTTCAATTGAAAAATAATGTTTCACCAGCCTTTTTGTGTAGGGGACAAATGATAAGCATCTGATAGACAAAGATGTATTTAGGTGTAACTGTGTTTTTGTTTCAACATACCTAACGAAGTTCATGTTTTAACTAACAAAGTTATATGATATTAAGATTTTCAAGTTTTGAGTCTGTATAGTTCTCAGAAGTGAGAGATGTCAATTTTCTTTTGTACTATACAATTTTGGCTTCACATGGACAGAATTGATGTACAACCATAACTGTTGGTGGAAAAGTCTCACTTTTGTTGATTTGTTGAGATTTATTTCCCCAGTATTTTTTAGTCACTGAATCAATGTAAATTTATGCTACACAACAAATCTGTAGCGAGTTGTTTATAAACCTTTTATTTTGATGTTTGATATTATCATTTGTCAATCTTAATTAGATCATGCTACATGCTCATGTTTAGGTCACTGCTGATGGTTATTGGGATTCACACGGATCGAAACTGTGCCCTTGACAGTGAAATTCAACCTGAATCTAACGAAATGACATAACAATGAGCAAGTCAAAAACTTGATTTACAATTTATATCCAGAAATACAAACAAAATAGTCTCTAATGCCATGTTTTCTATGTCCTTTTACATGCCTATCCAGAGAGAGTCCCATGCCTAGAAAAAGAATAGCAGTAAAATCTTATTCTATAAATTTTTTCCCAAAACCTATGTACCCTACTATCCTAAAACTAAGAAAGTTTTGTTATGTTATTTTCCCTAAAAATAAAATACTTTTTTTCTTAGAATAAAATGTGGATAGATGGGGTAGAGACTCCCAAAATTCTCAAGTAAATTATAGTCCATCCCCCACTTTCGACACTTCATGTATGCAAAAATAAGGAGGTTGTGAGATGCTAGGCATCCCAATGATCATGCATCATATTAACAAGTTAAGATCTACTCATTCCCTGATGAATCAAGCCAAAAAAAATAAAATTGCTGAATAGACTCCTTTTCTTTTTTGTAAAATCATTTTCATCCCATTTCTTCCTTTAGACCAATTTCAGCCTAGCAACCAATTTCTGATCCATATCCCAAGAGGTCAGGGGGACAACACTCTAAATAAGAATCTACATGTGTTAACTTATATGCATATATGGAAGCAATATGAATGAATTATTCAGATATGAACATTTAGACGAAAACATGTGGGAAAGATACTTGAACTGAAAGAGAAGAAAAGTATTTTAATCTGTGCATTTTGTACATGGCATACACTTGAGAAAGATGTTTGGTTGTCTATGCTCTGAGATGTCTACTATCTGCTAGCTATCTAATGCTACAAATATGTATCCATTGATTACAAAACTGCAAAGGCATGAAAAATCATTATGGAAGTCGAAACAGTTGAGCTTCCGTGTGTGACTCATGCCTTCTTTTGGTTGAGCTCATCTACGTAAAAATTTTGATGGTTGGAAAATTTTGGGCCTTCAAGGGGAACCCCTTGACTTGTGTTAGTGCTTTTCCCGTCAGAATGAAGGCCATACTGTTGCCAAGCATTTGGTGGTATCGTATGGTGTGAATTAACCTTAAGCGGTGTGACATGTAGGTGTTTGGAACCTTGAGGAATCTGTCAATGTAACTTGCATAAGGTTTGGCAAGCATATGAATGGCACCATGTCCCATATTCCCTTACACCCCTATAGAATGCATACATCTAGCTGGAGATAGACTACAGGCCTGTGATTTTGAAGGTACCACAATCTCTGGATGTTGTTCTAGAGTACTGGTAGACTGTTTGTTCGTCTAAGCATTTTGATGTCAACTTCTTGCATTTAGTGTTCTACTCGTCAACCTTGTTGAACAGATGGTGAAAAACAATTCTACTTTCTGAATAGATCTATATGTAATTGTCCAATTAAGGTCACCACTTGTGAGCGAATGAGTTCCTTTGAAAGGAATCTTTCTAGAACAGTTATGTCTGCAAGAAAACTTCATCTGCAAAATTAAGAACTGGAGGTAGAATCAGCTGCTGGAATCTACTGTTGCATGTAAACAATATATTTGATTAATTGTCGGAACTGAAGGTAAACTGATTGTTTGTGTCCAAAGAAGAAACAAGTTATCCTTTTAACATGTGATAAGAACTAGAAAATAATGCCCATACCCATTGGGTCATGGGGTATGTGTTTTTCATTCTTATATAATGACAAAGGGATGTTTGATTGAGTGGAAACATTCAGTTTCTTTATGCCTAAGATTTGATATGGTTGCATGGAATCAAAGGTTCAGGGAAATATCAATCATACACTTATTTAGAACTGCGAAGGGATGATTTACTGGTGACCAATCCAAAGGTTCTTGTTTTTCTTTTCCAACTTACTCTTACAAAATCAATCACACCCCTTATCAACATCAACTACAAAAGTAATAACTATCCCTTTTTATCAAATAACATGGGATACCCTTGGCGCATCACATTGCATTGTGATAAGGACCACATACACAACAGCCCAACAATGCAAATGGATGCAATGGTTTCGTAGGGCAGAGAAACCATACAATATTACCTATCACTCATCCATCAAGATGTCCCCTTTCAAGACACTATATGGTTATGAATCAAAATCACCAGTAGTTGGGTAACTGAAAGGGGCGAGGTTCCAGGAAAAAGGTCAGGAGATGCAGAATATCATATCCCCATTGAAGGATTAGAAAGCCGTGTGCACAAACAAAACGAAACAACAGGAAAACCAGCACCAGGTGGAGAGGGAATTTTTCATAGGAGACATGATATTTGTCCTACAATCATATAAACAACTAGATTTGAAGGATAAGAGTAAGTTGGAACTGCAACCAAGGTACTGTGGGTCATATAGGGTGTGAGAAAAGGTCGGAGAAGTGGCATACGCCTTGGACATTCCGAATAAAGGGAATATTAACGATGGATTTCATGTGTCCTGCTTGAAGAAACAAGACAGCCGGCAAACAGTCCCCCAAACAGAGTTTCCTATGTCAAATGAGAAAGGTAAGGTTTTATTATAGCCGAAAGGCATTTTAAAAGAAGATAAAGATGCCTTGGAACAGGGCAGTACAAATCTTCAAGGAAACGTGGAAAGGGTCTCCCATAAGAGGATACGACATCGGAAAACAAGGATTTCATCAGAAATTCATCAGAAAACAGCCAGACCTTCCTAAGTTGCATGCAAATTGAGGCATTCACGTAGAGGGGCTTAAGGAGTTTTTTTAAAAAAAGCATGCTCATTCACAACTTTTGTTATCTTATATGGTGTGTTGGTTAGACCTAGATTTTATGATGTAGAGGTCCATGGTTCCATCATCACAACAAACCTCCTTTGTACTAAATTGCATAAAGATTTTACTTTTGTGGAACTAGGAGGTCACCCATTCTAGTACTACTTTAGGTTCAACACACTTAACTCTATAGTTCTTACTAGCTTTGGGGACAAAACTCTATAAGAGGGAGGGCATGTTGTTTACCTTGGCACGAACACAATTAGGAGTATTTTCTTGCCTATTTTGTATTTAGGCACATGGTCTATGTATTATTTTAGTCGGGATTTATTGCAGTTTAGACTAATGAAGGATTATGTCAAGGAGAAACTTGCTGCCAACTTACGTGACAAGTTTTAAGCATAGACTTGTGACTTCATACTTAAAACTCGCCAACTATTGCAGAATACCAGTTAGAGAAATAAGGAGAAAAAGAAAAAAACATTATTCACTTTTATCTCCATTTTCATGTTATTTTTTGCTCTACTCTTACATTCTAAAACATACTTAAAACTCGCCAACTATTGCATAATAACAGTTGGAGAAAGAAAAAGAAAAAAAAACATTATTCACTTTTATCTCCACTTTCATGTTTTTTTCACTCCTCTTACATTCTAAAACACATTTCGATCATTTTCCAATTGAAATGAAGTGAAATTGGATTAGAAATATTTCAATGGATAGTGTTCGATATCAGAGGTAAGAGCTCAAAAATTTTGTTTTCTTTGAGATTTTTGAATTTTTATTCTTCCATTTTAGATATGTCATGGTGCTTGAATAGATTTTTTTGTTCTTTAGGTTCCCATCATTTGCTTCTCTTCCTTAGGCAGGCAGCTAGGGTTCTATTCTTAAATTGTTTTTTTCTTTGTTTGATAGAGTATGTGGCTTCCTCTTACAAAATACAAGAATGGCATTCTCACCATTAGGTGGTGGTAGTAAAAAGCCAAGGTCCAATAACCTTTCTTGGAAGCATGGCACAGAAGGCCCGGAGCATGGAACTATGATATGCAACTATTTTGGTTTTATAATAAGAGCCATTAATTGCCTCAAATATCACCTTGCACAAATCATTGGTCGAAACATTCGAGTGTACCTCAAAGTGGAGCCCAAAGTTAAACAAGAGATGAATGCTCTTCTTTCTGCCTTTGCAAAGACAAAAATAGAAAAGAAGACAGCTGCAGCAGTTCTATCCGTGATAAATTCGACCCCTAATTCAAATGAATTTGAAGGCTCTTGTATTGGCCCACGGATTTGAGGCTCATTAACTAGAGACAGTTCAACTCAAATGCCTTCAGCTTCACAAGGTTTTGGTTCCTCACAATACTCCTGGTCCACAACCTTTTCTCAAAGGTATTGCCTCGAATTGGGAGAAGCATAATAAAGCAAGGATGGCTGCTGCAAATTTTTGGTATTATTATAACATATCCTTCAATGTGGCGAGAAGCCCATATTGATAGACATTGGTGGCTGCATTGATCATTGTTGGAAAGGTTTCAAGGCATCTAGTCCTCATGATTTAAGTGAGTCCTTGTTGGATGAAGCAACAAAAAATATGCTAGTAACATTTGATAATCAAAGAATAATTTGGTGTAAAAAAAAGGCTGTAGTATTTTGTTTGATGGGGGAACAAATGTAAGGAATCGCACTTTGATAAACATTTTAGTGGCTTCTAGTGGGCAATTGGTGTTCTTGAAGTCCATTAATGTCTCTTGTCAAGTGAAAAATGCAGAGACTGATATATTGGAGGAGGTGATCATGGAAGTGGGTGTAGAGAATGTCATCCAAGTTGTGACCATGTAATGTCCCCAATGGACATTATTTTACCCCTAAACGGATTTTAGGCAATCCCAACTTTCAATATGCAAAATACAGACAAAGTGCAGCCAAACAGAAATCTGATTTTTGCAGAAAATTAAATCTAAGGCAGCGAACAAAATATAATGGATAACTCCAAAAATACTTGCTCAAATCTCTTGAAATTTTAAATGGAGCTTGCTAATACAATAACAGATATTATAGAATTGTTTTTGGAATTTTTTGAATAACAGAATGCTGCCAGAAATTTACAGCATGCCCTAAACAGCTGAAAACTTCTAAAATTAATATCTTTTTCTAGAGAAGTCCAAATGAGCTGAAACTTTGGATCTTGGGCCACAAAAATATGAAGAATAATATTCCAAAAATAGTTTTCGCACAGCAAACACGAAACCCTAATTTTGCCCTAAAAAGTAGGTCGCCCAGCACATTTAGGGCATCAATTCAGCTCCAAAATTGACAAGCTAGGGTAGATCTCTCACTACCGAAGAATGCCCTGCTAGCTAGGGATGGATCTCTCACCACCGAAGCTAGGGTTCCCGTGGGATCTTACTCCACAAGCTGGATATTTGCAAACAGCAGTTGCACATGAAAGAATATGCATAAGCTACAAGCTTAAGACACAAATTAGAAAATATCAAATGGTATGGAATATCTTCCCCTCAAGTCGACTTCTCCTTATAAAGGAAGAAGAGACCCAAAACAACCTCTACAATATCCAATTAGTTCACAAGGATTTTCCCTATGCAAGCATTTAATATTTTCCCATATTAAATGTTTTTCCCAACAACTTTTTCTCTCCTAATGCAAGTCGCATTTTTCTAGGGGAAATACATAGTAAAATGGGCATTTATCCTTTCTATGTTCCCATTCCCCTTTCTAAGGCAAGTCGCCTTTTCACCTAGGATGGATAACAATTTATATTTGAGCCTTTTCCATCCTTGATTTAATAATTATTAAGTCATATAAATTATTATAAGTGCTCTATATATTTTTTTCTTTTATTAATGGCACTTTATAATAATTAAATATAACTTAAGTCACCCTTATATTTTTCCTTTGGCCGTCGGGTTGACAAAATAGGCCAAAGGTCTTCGAATGGGAAAGGGATATTACAATCCTCCCTTCCCAAAATTGCTTGCCCTCAAGCAATTGCATCTTTGTTTTGTCCAAGAGCCATGCACAAGAGACAAAACATGCTGAAGTGTTCTACCATCCTGAGCCCCTGTACCTGTTAAGTGAGCTAAAACTTGCCACCATATATCATCCACAAGATGCTCATATACACATAGTTGGAGCAATGGTTCAACAAACTCCATAATGAAGACTTCATCATCTACCATACCATGCATCTCATGATGGAAATAAATTGGAATAGGCAACAATAAATAAGACACATTATTATGCTCTTCATACCTTGGAATGCCATCAATGTCCTCCGTGTGTCTTCAAGATAGACATATGTTGAGCTGCCCCCAACATTGTTGCCTGAGTGCCCATTACAAAGTATCTGAAATTGATCAAAAGTTGCAGTTTGCAATTACAGCAGGTTGCAATTTCACAGAATCTGTCCATGTGAGGCTCCTCCTCATGTGAAAGTTGCTCTATAAAGCTGCCTTCTTTTGTGGGTGTAGATTTTACCCTTGCCCATAATTGCCCACATCTTTTCCTTGAACTCTTGTAGGTGTTGTCTTGCTTGAGCGGCTATCAATTTAGCAGCTCTAGCTCTGCTATTCCACTCCTCACACCTTTTTAGAGTTTCCATTACATCCTCCTTACTTGCATATACAAATTTCTTCTCTTGAGCTGGAATAATTTCTCTAACAAGCAAAGTTTCATTAATGCAATTATTTTTCTCAATGGAAATCATACATTTTTCTCTATAAGCTTCTTCTTCTTCAAATGAGTTCTTTTGTAATTCAGGTACCGGCATATGATGACCTCGCTTGGGCTTGCTACCAATCTTCATCATGCAATAATCTGGAAATGACATATTATCTCTGAAACCCTTACTCAACGATTGATATTTCCTCCAACAAGAATCCTCATCAATCACCTCTATTGGCCGCCCTTTATCATTGTTCACACCATTTTCCTTATTGTCCCCAGATTTGCTTTGATTCAAATTCTGAGTGAGCTGGCTCAAATAAAAGTTAGTGGTTTCCTGTTGTTTCACCATGTTGGTGAACATTTCCTTCATAAAACCCATATTGAAATCTTTCCAATTTGCCATATTTAACCCACACAGGCTAGAGGAACAACAGCTCTGATACCATTTGTAATGTCCCCAATGGACATTATTTTACCCCTAAACGGATTTTAGGCAATCCCAACTTTAAATATGCAAAATACAGACAAATTGCAGCCAAACAGAAATCTGATTTTTGCAGAAAATTAAATCTAGGGCAGCGAACAGTAAAATAATGGATAACTCCAAAAATACTTGCTCAAATCTCTTGAAATTTTAAATGGAGCTTGCTAATACAATAACTGATATTATAGAACTGTTTTTGGAATTTTTCGAATAACAGAATGCTGCCAGAAATTTACAGCGTGCCCTAAACAGCTGAAAACTTCTAAAATTAATATCTTTTGCTAGAGAAGTCCAAATGAGCTGAAACTTTGGATCTTGGGCCACAAAAATATGAAGAATAATATTCCAAAAATAGTTTTCGCACAGCAAACACGAAACCCTAATTTTGCCCTAAAAAGTAGGTCGCCCAACACATTTAGGGCATCAATTCAGCTCCAAAATTGACAAGCTAGGGTAGATCTCTCACTACCGAAGAATGCCCTGCTAGCTAGGGATGGATCTCTCACCACCGAATTAGGGTTCCCGTGGGATCTTACTCCACAAGCTGGATATTTGCAAACAACAGTTGCACATGAAAGAATATGCATAAGCTACAAGCTTAAGACACAAATTAGAAAATATCAAATGGTATGGAATATCTTCCCCTCAAGTCGACTTCTCCTTATAAAGGAAGAAGAGACCCAAAACAACCTCTACAATATCCAATTAGTTCACAAGGATTTTCCCTATGCAAGCATTTAATATTTTTTCATATTAAATGTTTTTCCAACAACTTTTTCTCTCCTAATGCAAGTCGCATTTTTCTAGGGGAAATACATAGTAAAATGGGCATTTATCCTTTCTATGTTCCCATTCCCCTTTCTAAGGCAAGTCGCCTTTTCACCTAGGATGGATAACAATTTATATTTGAGCCTTTTCCATCCTAGATTTAATAATTATTAAGTCATATAAATTATTATAAGTGCTCTATATATTTTTTTCTTTTATTAATGGCACTTTATAATAATTAAATATAACTTAAGTCACCCTTATATTTTTCCTTTGGCCGTCGGGTTGACAAAATAGGCCAAAGGTCTTCGAATGGGAAAGGGATATTACATCCTTTGACTGTTTACCCCCCCTTTCTTCTCATAGTACTCCAATCTGGCATTAAAATCTCTGCCTATGACCCAACATTTCTCACTTTTTTCCAAAATTTTCAAATTGACCATTTTCCAGGCTTCCTCTTTATCCACTAAATTCTGAGAGCTATATATATTAACTAAGTAAAATCTTGAATTAGAGTGAAGACTTGCCATTTGCATATCGGACATTGATTGTCTTGCTGCATATCTTCAATTCTGATTGTATTTGGATCCCAATGAATCGCCATTCTGTTAACAGTACCAATTGCATCCTTACCTTGCATTTCCATTTTGAGCATTATACAAATATAATAAATTCTTTTCATGCTCTCTAATATTCTCTAAATTAGTTTCCTGTAACATTAACACCTGGTTTATTTTTGCGCACCATTCTTTTGAGGAGTTTTCTTTTAGAGTGGTCATTAAGACCTCTTATATTCTATGAGATTACCTTCAGTTATGTCGACCAGTTGAGATTGTTACCCACCCATGACCTATGCCGTTGTATCCTTCGATCTATTCTCTTTTTTCCCTTCTTTCTCGCTCCGAAATCTCCTCTTTTCTTATTGTCCTTGTGCTTTCCGAGCTGCAGTTCTGAGTTTGAAAGCTCCGACTCAATATCCGATTCATCTCTCAGTTCTTGAATATCAATATCCTCTTCATGTTTTCCTTTTTCTTCAACTTTACAGAGTTCTTCTCGCTTGATTTGCTCCTTCATTTGGTTTGTTTTCTGTGTTTCATCTATGATGATTCATGGGGTCTTCAGTGAGTTTCTTTAGATCCTTCTTGAATTCATATTCTACTGTTATGTCGTCGTTACTGTCATTCTCTACTTCCCTCAGAGGTTGTGTTTCTGAATCCCCTTCCATCTCATCTTTTCCATTTATTTCCTTTTCTGCCTGTTCTCTCATTTGCTTGAATTCCTAGTTATCATTCCTCATGCCCTTATTTTGACTTATATATTTTCTCTTTGGTGTCATGAATTAGTCCTTATCTTTCTCCACTTCCTTCTTTCGTGTTTCTGGACTGAGAAATTTATGAAATGTGGGGCATTCTTTGATTAGATGAACAATTGCATGGCAACCCCTGCACCTGAAGGGAATCCTTTCACAGTCAAGATCCTGTGCCCAGCTCATTTTGGCAGCTTTCAGAGTGACATTTTTTGGCAGTGGCTTGGTGAGATCTAGTTCTACACATATAGTGGCATAAATTGATAATTCCCTGCCATAGTATGGTCTCGATGTTTCAATCACTTTTTCCAATGTATTGGCTGCTGTATCAAACACATATTCTGACCAGAACTCCTGAGGCAGTGTGTACGTTTTTGATCCATATTGGTGCCGTTGATGGCATTTCCTCCATTGGTTTGAAGCCCACATGCCAATGTATCTTGAATAGGCCTGGGTTTCTAAAGAAGTAGGGCCCTCCTCCGAAGACACTATCTCTATCTGAGTCATTCATGAAGACAGCTATCAAGTACCCTCTGGCACAAGTTCTGATAGAGTATTCCCCATAGTCATCCACACTCTCCTTGTCCATGCATGGAGTTCCTCCACTGAAATTTGTGCCCCCAAAAATTTTACAGATCAGGTTTTTACGATGAATTGCTCTAATATTCCTTTTGATCTCGCTGAAATCCAAACAAATGATTGGATTTTCTTCCATTACTGGCATCCAGGTGTTTTTCGTGGTGTATTCTTGTTGCGTTTTTTTCTTCCCTGCTGCTGCCATTATTGATTCCACCTCTTTTTCGGAAATTGTTCTCTAGATCCTATTACCTTCTCTCTGAATGAGAATATCTGGGGGGATGAATCTCCCCTTCCCTTGCTCGTTGCTCAGTGTCCCAGATCCACCACCAGCCTGTAAATCTGACAGAAATATGAAGAAGTTTAACCTTTTATGTTACCAGAAGCTCAAAATCCTAGCAGAGCTCATTCCTTACTCTGATAGTTCTGTTCTGTTTTTTATATTAAGGGCAGTTAATTCTTTTATTTACTTTTTACAGTTTTGAAACAGAAAAAGGAAAACATTTCTGTATGAACATTCAATATTTCAGTTCCCAGTTCAGATTTTCAAGTTATATCTAAGGCTTACAACATTTATTTGAGATTGTTGAAACTGCTTATAAGAAAGATTCTGCTTTGTCTGCTATAGTTTAGATTTATATTTCTTTTTTAGACCTAGTGCTTGTACCATGAGGTGTATAATAGTTGTATAAAGATACAAATGGGCTCATAACATTGGTATCAGAGCCACTTGCTTGGCTTGAGTTGCTATTTGTTCTTCTTTCCCTATGTTATGGCATGCCTTATATTTAATAGTTTATTTTTGTTTTTAATATGCACAAGAATTATATGAATTTTAATACAGTCGCCATTGCCAATTATTTGTCATAGGTAGTACGAAATCTTGTTGAAGCTGGACACAAGGTTCATGTGGTTACCGGGGCTCCAGACTTTGTCTTCACTAGCGAAATAAGTTCATGCAACTTGTACCTTCGCAAGGTAGGCTACATCAAATATTTATTGCATCTGGAAACTGTGTTCTTTGTTTAATCCATTCTTTACCAAGAGTTTTTCTTTCTCAAAGTTAATTCTTACTTCTTCAGTAATTCAAATGCTTATGCACTTCCAATGTTTATTTGATAATTCTTTTCAAATTTGCTTGAAAACTTGAGAAATATTGTTATAGATTGGCACCTCCTTAATGTGGAACTCAAAGCTACAATAATGGTTATAGATTTAGAATGGACACATACCCATTGAAGCTCTAAGTGAGCATAAGAGTGTTAAACATCTAGTTTGCAATATTATCGGAAACATAGTGCATATAGGTGTATGCTATATGAACACTTTCAACTGCAACAAACATGATGCCACCCTGTAAATTTCTCCTCCCCTTCATCAGATAACATGATGTGAAAAACGATTACACTTTACCAATCATGTGAAGGGCTAGAGCACTAGTGGCATCAAATTTTGCTCTATCTTGATCTGTAGCCATTGCACTAGGCTCTTCAACTACTTGATTGGACCATTTCATACAGTGCCATGTTGAAGAATAGCTTAAGATAGAATAAAATTCTAACATTGTCAGTCATAAGGGGCTCCCATGAATAACAGTCATTGTCTTTTACTAAGACATAACTTCCAGCCAACAATTCGCCTCAGCGATTTCATAATTCATACCTAGGTTCATAATGTCACCATGCATGTATATACATTTCAAAATCTGCATGCATTAGCGTGTATCACATTCACATGTTCTTGCATCATCTCTTGAGAGCATAGGCTGTACAAAGACATGAAATCAATGCCATTTTTATGGTGCCAGGACGGGCAGTGGCCGCAGTCCAGCTGTAATCACTCAATTTTGCAGTGTATAGCTGGAGATGCAAGGTACAGTGCATCGATGTCATTAATTCATGCTAAATGATACACTAGAATGAAGAACTAGCATTTAAATGGGTCCTACTAAGCACCTCTAAAAGTCTAAACATCCGCTAGCCAAACACCCCATTATCTAAACATGATGTCATATCATAAACGTAGAGTTCAGAATAGAAGAGACTTATAATAGATTTGCATACTTGTGGAATCAATCATTGGGAGTCAAGGATATATGCTCTGCTACAAAACCATAGGTCAAAACATAAAACTTAATATCAGGAGCATACCTTCATGAGTGAACTACGGCCCTCAGAAATGGCCAGAGGTGCTGCTTCTGCTCTCATTCTGACACATCTCTAAACTTTCTCCATACTTCTGTTGACCTGTGACTCCAGATATTAGGATCAGAATACTTCCTAACAATGGAAGGTATAATTTTAAATAAAAAGGGAGTGTTGACTCATTGAGAGACGCGAGATTGTATCCATGGGATATTTGAAGAACTTATTCTGAAAATGTTTGAGACTATTGGACACAGTTGAAAACTGAAACTCAAAAGGTTTTTCAGATACAAATTTTTTTAAGACTATCAACAATTTTTTTATGTTAGTTAATTTCCTACCTTAACAAAGTTATGAATTTGAATAGTTATATACTTCTGTAGCATAATAATTGACTTTGAGAGTGCACAGAATGTGAGACAGATTGTGAGTCCTTAGCAATGTCATCGTACTTATTCTGTATAATTTTGACAGTTGACACCTTTAACATACTAGTTATATAATATTTTTCTTTTTGCTTTTCATTTTGCCAAAACATTAAATCCTTTCTAACTGAAGCTACTCTGACTACCAGGTTTTACTTGATTGTGGAGCTGTGCAAGCAGATGCTTTGACTGTTGACCGACTTGCTTCCTTAGAGAAGGTGTTTTTCTTTGCCTGCCTTGCAAGTCTATTCTGATCAGTTTTCTTTTATATGTTGAGTATGGTGACACAAGCGGACACGGGGATGTAGATGTCTATGGTGATGCCCCTGAAGGATTTTTTTGTAATTTTGTAATTTTTCATGTCAGCTTCCATTTTATGCCTTAGTGTCTTTGACCCAATAAAGAATTCAATCAAAACGAATCCGTAGAACTTGGTGATGAGTTGTGGAAGGTAATCAAATGAGTGATATCTATTCCATAAAAAATCATACAGGATTGCACCCAGACTTGTCTGCTTACAAAGTCACTTTTCAAAGCTTCTAATTTAAGGGTGTGCTTGATGGTTTGAAATTTTCTCATGGGATGCGTCCAAGCCTTGAGAGGGAGGAAGGGAGGGGGAGAGGGAGAGATAGAGGGAGAAGAAGAGAGACCTAATATTCAATGAACATATGATCTGTGCTGTTCACATATACTTTCAAAATTATCTTTATTTTGGGGAGAAAGAATGGCATTGCAATAGAAGAGCTTAAAGATTCACGCAGCTTGTGAATCCCCCAAGACCTTTTGGCATATCCTCCTTAGAAGAAAAAAGCCCTCTTCAGTTTGACCTTGAACATGGTTCTCACATGCTGGTTCTCTTTATTGCATCCTTAATCAGATCCCTATTTAGGTCCCTTCCTTTCTAGCTTCCTATATTTTATTTACTCCTGATTACATTAGGAGGGACTTTTTAAAGCTGTGCACTGGCAAATCAGAAGGCTGTGAATGGCTTCGAGATGAGTTATTCAAACATGGTTTGGACTAGCTTGTTCTTTCCATTGATGATTATTTAACTGATGTTCCTTTCTTGGTTCCTCTTCCCTCACCCCATCCTTGATTGTAATATAGTATTTTCCCCATTCATAAATCAGGTTACGACTTTGACCCAAATAACTATCAAATCATATGATTGGGACATGTTACTTTCAGAGTAGTTAGAGCATAGTAACTTTAGAGCTAGGGAAAGTCTTTTTGTTCTATTAGTCTCATGAATAGATTGTGAATGCACATTGTAATGACATATTGAGAGAATAGGCATTTATTATCAACTCGGTAATCTGGTTTAATGGTAATTGAGATGGAAACTTGACAATTTCTCAATGAGAATGGTGCGAGAAACTGAACAAACATTAAACATGAACTGAAATGAGTGATTAAAATGTTCACAAATGTTAGGAGTAATGACTGTACTCCAATGCCTCCCTCAAACATGATGTCCATTAATGCAATGTTGTGTTCGAGTCCTCCACTACTATCATGTTTGGCAAATGGAAAATAAACTGGTCTCTCTCTCCACCCCTTCCACATTCCAAAGGTTCGAGTGGTGGAATTCTTTGACTCTTGCATCAGTATCTTATCCTATTCTGGAGTTATCCCTTGATCTCAGGTTGAATTTCTATTTTACTCTCATTTGTGGACATTGATATAATTTCTGTCTTCCTTCTTTCTCATCCTATTTGCATTGTGACCAGTGTTTGTTGTCACTTGCAATATCTACTGCATTCTAAGAATTCAATAGGTTCTGCTACATGCTACTACTACTTCCTGGCTAGTGTTCTATAGCAAGTTCTCCTAGTGAATTTGAACTATGATTGCCCTGGACGTACTGGGCCTGGATGAGTAACCAAATGTGTTCTCTAGTACCAGATGGCTATGCTTCTTTATCTAACAAAAGGGAGATGGGAAGGAAATGTGTCTACATTTTCATACATCCCTTGCTGCTGTGGTCCTGGAGTGAGTAGGTCCTCTGCACTTCCCTTTGCGGGCTCTATATTACATACAATGCTAAGTAGATATCCTGCTCGTAAATAAATGTCAAGGTGAATTGGATGTTATGTGCGTGCTCTTAATACATAAGTGTCAAGTAGATTATTTTTTATCACTTCTCTATTCTCGCTTTTACAGCTAACATAGTATGGATTTATGGCAGTATTCGCAAACAGCAGTTGTGCCGCGTGCTTCAATACTTGCCACCGAAGTAGAGTGGCTGAAATCAATCAAGGCTGATATGGTGGTATGTGTATGCAGACATCCTAACTTCAATATATATGGTTGCTAATATGCTTTAAATAGTCACTGTTTCTTAATAATAATTGTTGTTGTCCTCTCATTCTTTTGTCATCTTTACTAGTCTTCATTCTCATCTGGAACTTTCTTCAAGTCATGTTAAGGACTGTTACACATGATTGACATGTTATTGGTTAGATTATACTGTTATTTGTGCATCCTTTCTTTAAATGGTATCTGACAAGTACTAGATGTTAAATAGGAATGTGCAGAAACGATGTTGTAACCGAGTTTAATAGTCACACTTTTCTTGAAATAGGTGTCAGATGTTGTACCTGTGGCATGTCGAGCAGCAGCAGATGCTGGAATTCGATCTGTTTGTGTGACCAACTTCAGGTGATTGTATCTATTTAATTACTGTCTTGCTTCTTGCCTTTTTGGACTCTTGCACAAAAATCAAACTAATACAAGACATTTTGTTTATTTTTATTAGACTAATATGAAGATAAATAGACATATATAACTGAAGGAATGGAATATTAAGGACGTGTTTAGAAATATTACATAGTTTATAGACCTTCGCAACCATGCCACGGGAATATTATCCCCGCAATTGGGTATTTCACAAGTATGGTTGTTTAATCTGTTCTTCTTGTCTGGGATGAGAATGAGGAATGGGAACATCTCATTTTTTTCCTGTTCTTTTGGATCTGGTTGGGCCCTGTTAGATTTAAGTTTTTAACAGAAGACACAAAGTTCTTCAAAGGGAGATGGCTGGAAGTATTGTGCATAATTTAGAAAATTTCTGAGAGAGAGCCATTCATTCAGTATTCTATGTCGATCTGAAGATGATTTTATTGTGAAATTTATGTAAAAGGTGATGTATTTGCACAGTTGAAATCTTGGTTTTATGATGAAGCCACAGCATATTATCCATAAGCTGTAACAAACGTGTTTTTTTTTCTATTTTGCTTTAGAATTTTTTTCCTTCAGGTACCTGCAGTTGGAATATATCTATTCAAAGTATTTTTTATATATTATGATAGTTCCTGTATGCACAGTGAATGGTCCTTTTGTGAGAATGTAATTTCTCAAAAGCTCACATTCTATGTGTTTGGATCTGTATCAAATTTGTTTTCCTTTCAGTTTTATATTTGACAATTGTTCATTTTATTATATGCAGCTGGGATTTTATCTATGCAGAATATGTTGTTGCGGCTGGTCATCATCACCGTTCCATAGTTTGGCAGGTATTTATTTAGAAAGTGTACATTCATGAAGTAATTTTGATGGTTGATCTCTGTTGGCATGATTCTGGTGGGGGATATGGACAAAGAGTTCAACATGAATCAATCAAATTTAAAAAAACTGCAAAATTAATCTAATGAAATCCATAGTTTGCTAACTACAAAAAATGATGCGGTCTTTGATTTGTGACACAACAATATAGAAATCCCTTAAAGTCAAATTTTAAATCTGCAAAATTAATCTAATGAAATCCATAGTTTGCTAACTACAAAAAATGACGTGGTCTTTGATTTGTGTGGCAACAATATAGAACGCCCTTATAATGCAAATAATTGATTTACATGCAACGGGATGGCCTTCAACTTGCTCCAATTTTCTCTTTCACCATGATGCCAGTTCCTTTAGGATCTCCTCCCATGTGATGCATGGATATCTAAATATGCATTCCCTCGCCATGTATTCCGTTTCTTGTTGAATTTCCATCGACCAGTTAGGACTTGAACCTACACTGAGACGGGCTACTCTATCACTGAGCTGCCAGCCCTCTGTGTGGTTTGGGCTGTGGATTGTTTCTAACACCTCCACAAGCGACATTCCTGTGCTTGGGGCTTCCAGTGTTGCTATGATAGTAGATACATGTTAAATTTCCACGAACCAGCTACAACCCAAAGACAGGACTTGTTAGTTTTCAGGTGTCCATTTTTTGTAGGGCTCAAGCTCATACATAGTTTGGAGAATTAAACATGGCAATTTTCTGGTATTGTTGCAAGTATAATCATGGATCGATTACAGCCACAGGTATTAAATAGGGACAAGTTGTAGAAATGCTAGGTACAAGGGTCAGAAATGGAGCAAGATGACAGCTCAAGGAGAAAAGCCTTGCAGATTGTTTTTGGTTTGCTTGTGAGCATGCTCACAATTTTTGCCATTATGCTCTTCTCTTTTTCACAAGGAAACAACAGTAATGAAGGAGATGAGTATGTGGAGAACCTCGCAATCTTTGTGAAGCTGAGTGTTATGGGTGATGTCTATGTACAGTTTGTGAGGTGTACCAAGGTGCTGTGTAGGGAAGGCCTTATGTAAAAACGACCAAAGTGCTTGGATGAATGATTAAGCACCGTCCACAGGATTTCAGTTGGTTTCAGTATTTGAGAAGCTAGCTTTCAGTTTCTTGCTTTTTAAGTTGTCTAAGTCCTGTTCAAAGTGGATATGGATAGTGGATTGAGAGTAGTATGGGATAGGAAATGGAGGGGGGTTAAAGAGAATTTATGAAGATATTGAAAGTGCAAGGGGTGTAGTGGGATCTTTTTTGAGATCATCTCTTTGTGTATCACCTCGGGATTCCTTTAAACATGGTGGAGAACACTAACACCACTAGCATGGGAGAAGCATGTGCGGTCTCTAGAACTTGGGGAGTGTGGCAGGCCATTGAGAATGATTAAGTCATAAGACTTGCCAAGGATCTGATCAAGCACATTACATGAGCTGAGATGGAGTGATCTTCTAGAAAATATAAATACCTGCCTTGTACTTCTGTCAATCAAATCATGGAAGTGTACAAGATCACTCTCTAAATGTCTGAAGTCAGGACTTATTTCTGGGAACTAGTATAACTTTTTAGCTTAGCATTCAGAAATTAAAGAAAATGTTTGAAATGATCAAAGCGAACAGTGATGTTGTCTAGGCTGCCTACCCAACCTTATGTGATGTTGGCGAGCTCAGATCTACTCTATCTTAATTCATCTGTAACTCCCGTGTTGTCATTGCATTGTCTCTCAGCCTGTTATTTATTTTTGCCGAACATATGCAGTGTTACCAAAATTTCCAATGATGATTTTCAATATTTACGACTAATTTTGAGATTAGTGCTGTCCCACATTTTTTCCAGATTTTATTTAAAAATTGCATTTTTGGGAGAAATTATGTCCTGTATCTCCCTAATCAAACAAGTGTCCCTAAGGAGAGGCTATTGGCAAGGCTAAAGGGCATTGAATAAATAATTGAACTCCACTTGAAACCAAGCCCCGCAGAAGGGCATTTCCAAAAGACCTGATCGACAGTTTCCTCGCTACCACAAAGTCTACACATGGAATCTGTAGTACCAACTTTGTGATGCCTTGTCAATCTCTTACTCATTTGTGGAGCAAGTTCAGATGTGTTTGACAACAACATAGAGATCTGTTGGCAATAATTGTAGAAGTCCTTCTCATTACCATCTCGTAAATAGGGATCCAATCCTTGAAGTTTTTTTCTTTTAAATTGTAAAATTTTACCAAATTCTCCAAGATAATTCCAATTCTCCAATTTTTCACAATCATTGTTTGTGGTACTGTTGCAGATTAAATGCCATTCATAATTTTGACGGAATTGCAGATATACGCCTCATGCTTTTACTGTCTAGCTTGAAATGGGTTTTCATTTGGATCATGTTCATCTTCTTTAGCATATTTATTTCATCTTAGTTGGTGTATATTACAGTCAGCGAATGAACATTTCTGACTTAGATATTCTTTATTCAAGAGAATCGCTCTGAAGTTCTTTAAATATTCAGTTAGGTTTTTTTCTGGTTTTAGACCTCAGACTTTCTTGCTAGACTGACCTTGGTTTTTCCATGGTCAATGTTTCATCATTCTCCACATATACTGAGACCAGTGGTCTTTTTACACGTGTCATGCAAGCTCCTCCAATATTGGTAAAACATAGTAGAGTGCTCATAAGTTCATCTATTTGACATTTCATATCACTTGGCAAGTTGGCTGTGTGTCAATAGGCCTCAAGGATAATCTTGAGTGAGTATTTACTGACATTTTCCATACTTCCAAGTTCCAATCCTTATATTTTTCACTAATCATTTCATACCACTTAGCTGCTTGTCAATAGGAATCAAGGAAATTTTGTCATACTTCAATCTTTAATTTGTGAGTAATCATTGCAAGCTTCTCCTCAATCCTCTGATCCATACTTCCATCTATGAAATTAAAAGGCCTAATCATTTTTCTCCGACTACAATTCAACACTGTTACAGTAATGACAATCTATGCCTGGTAAACTCCAATTTGGGGAGTTTTGGTAAAATTATTAAATAATGATTTGTTATAGATACAGATGAGGCTGTTGTTTTCTGGAAGGGTGTTGTTGACTCTGATTGAGATGTTGTTATTGGTTTGATGTAATTCGTGCAGATAGCAGAAGACTACTCTCATTGTCCTTTTCTTGCTTAGACTACCTGGCTATTGCCCAAGTAAGTTGACCGCGGATGAGAAATTATTATTATTTGCGAGTTTGAGATGAATGTGATTGTGCAAAATTCATTATATTTTTCTGCAATAAATTCTATAATGTATTTCAAGAGCTTAATATTTTGCTAGTATCCAAAATTTTAACATCATCTCCAATTAATTATCCCTCACTACAAAACCTAAATTCTGGGTTCCCGTTCTCTACCATTTGCAGTGCCAGCTTTTCGTGATGTCATTGATGTTCCTCTGGTGGTTCGGAGAACGCATAGAAGTCGACAAGAGGTTCACTTGTTTTTTGCATATTGTTGTTTCACCACCTTTCTTTTTCTTTGTTTATATATTCAATTTGTAATATTGATTCATAACCCTCGGTCCTGTTTTAGGTTCGGAAAGAACTTGGAATTGGCAATGATGTCAAGATAGTTGTCTTTAATTTTGGCGGTCAGGTGAGAATTTTCTTGCTACTGGTCAACATTGCTCTATCTTGCTTGCATTTGCATTTGATTTCATGGAGGGGGTTAAGAAATAATGGTTAAGGTCTGCATTCTTGATCTCGATGTATTTAGCTTTCATGTCACACATGTTGTATACCTTTCAGCCAGGCATACTATATACAATCCTGAAAATCATGTCTATAGCTGCCATTTATGGGGTTAGCTGCAAACAATTTTACTATACAATCCAGACTTTCAACCTAGGCAAATTGGTTAGTATTGCCTGGTACATGTAGAAAAAATTATTGAGACATATGGACACATTTCTAATGAAAACTATAATCTTAGAAGATGTCAGAAAGTGCTCACCTAGGTCTCTTTGAATTTGATTATGGCCTCTCCTAGAAGCTTTTATCTCATATGCTATGGTCTTTCAAATGTAGGATTCCTAAGATAGAGTAGAAATTAAATTACTACTGTCCAGTGTCACTGATTTTGGAAAATACATCAATGGAGAGGCTTGTATTAATTCCAAACGACTATTGTGAGTTTTTGTGTGCATTTAACTTTTAAGATGCTGACTGTATGTCGATGTAGATTTTGGAATTTTTTGTTGTTTTTTCTCTCGTTTTGTTTCCTCTATTATCATCTCTCTATATTAAAATAGAAGAGCATGCAGAAATATTAGCAATTCTAAATTTGTTGTTTAGGGTTAGTAGAACTTTCTGATTATGAATGTAGCTATGAATGGAGAAAAACTCCTTTATAACATGCCTCCAAGTCAGAGTTGCATGGATACGGATACGGTATCAGATACGGATATGATTAGTTTATAATTCCCCCTGATATGGATACAATTGGGTACGGCATAATATATAATATTTAAAATAATATAATCTAGATTATAAATCAAGAATATACAAATAATAATTATTGATAATTATTATAAACGAACTTTACATTACATTAAAATTACATGCAAATTACACACTCACAGCCCACAGGAAGGTAGGCAGTTCGGTATTCAATGGATTATAAAAAATTGTAGGTTGTGTAGGCCAACGGAAAATAGATGAAATGGAAGTAAAGAAGTAGAGGAGGCCAAAAGAAACATATCAAAAGAATTGCATGTTGATTAGAGCCAATGTGAAAGCTTGAAGTAAAGAAGTAATCAACACTCTTATCTTCATGTCCTCAATTGTTGGGCTGCTAAAATGTATGGTAAAAGATCGTTCACAGTTTTTAGCATCTTTTTAGCCTTTTGAAGGGGTGTTTTGGTTTAGTTTTTAACTTTTAAATACGATATGACTACAATTTCCCTGCCTACTATATTCAGCTGTATTTGATACGACACAATTACATGTTCATATTTGAATATGGTATCTGAGTTGTATCTGAGAAGTGCTCAAGCCGTATCTGTATCCGGCACGTGGATATGCACGCCTTAGCAGTAGCGGTGGCATATCCTGCAACAATGCTCCAAGTACTTTCCAGGTTTTCTCACCAAATAAAGTAACACTATGTACACAACTGCACACTTCTCTCCCTTAAGTTTAAAACCAAGTGTGTGCCACCTGTAATCTCCAAACTTCTTACTTCGCTCTATGGGAAAGTATTGTTGTTTGAGGTGGTGAGGGAATGGAACTCCAAAATGCAAGACAACTTTCTTTTGGGGCTTAAGAGTATCTATTTATCACGTGTTAGACCACTATTTGATTGTTGGGTTGTGTCATTGGTTGTGGATCCTTTTGTACTTGAGAGGGATAACACGAGGAAAACAAGGTATATGTAAAACATTCATTCAATCCAATTCATTGCTTGACTGAGATGATTTCCTACTTGGGACATAGGGTAAAATTGTAAATCTAATTGCCAACTTCCTTGTTGAATGGTCCTTTATCCAATTTGGTAGGGAAGAGTAAGGAGGTCATCACAAAATTTTCATTGCAAATATCTATAGGAGAACCCTCTACTTAGTTAGATCCCACAATGTTTCACAACGTTTCATAGGCATTGCCCTTCCCAAAGGGAATGACTCACTTTATGCTATGAATGTGTGATATGCACAAGGTATCGAAATGGGAGGAATATTTGACTTGGTGTAGTTGTAGGAAGTAAAGTAGTTGTCATTTATGCTATAGAACCAACATTTGTTTCTCTAGTTTCATTTTCTTCAAATGTTTGTCATGCAATAAGTTTTGTGCCTTTGTTCGACTTTGATGGATCATTGGGCCAAAACTCTTCTTTCATCTAAGGGATTTAATTGCATCAATCTTCCTCACAGATTTTTAGTGTGCACTGGTCTGTTTTCTAGAGCAACCATTAAACCTGGTATTGAAAATTCCATCGGCATCACAACCTTCCCCATACATGAGCTGAAATGAAGGAACATTCTATATTAAATTTTGACTGACATGCCTGATGTGCGGCAGTTAGCTTTTCTGCCCAGTCTTGCTTTTTCATTTCACACATTTTATGCAAATGGCTATTTTTTATATTTTGCATCTAGTCAATTCGTATGAGGGTTATATGTTGTAGACTTATTATGCTTGTTCATTAGAAGGCTCATCATTTCTTTGTATTTAAAATCTTGAACCACTAATTAGCATCATATGACATTCAAAACGTGGTAACATATGTTCATATAACTCTCTAGTCGCAATTTCCTCTGATATTTTGTTGCAACATCAAATATCAACAATTTCGTCTTGAAGATGTTTGTTTGAAAGGCCCAGTTGACCAAATGCCATCATTCAAATAAAAAACAGGGACTATTAACTGCAACTAATTTTTTTTTCTCTTACAAGTCTGCCAGCTGCCCATTCTTCGGAAACTATCACGAGTTACATTTTGAACAATCGTGGTAGAATGTTGGCCACCATAACCATGGTAGCTGGATTTTCTTGGTTGTAGCATTATGATAGACATGCGTTGCTTCACCTTGAAATGCTTCCTAAAATGCACTTTCTACTTTTTGATCTCCTCAAAATTTTATCTTTACCCATCTGGTGTAGCTCATTGATCAACTGAAATAGTGACTTCATCATGATCTTCTCTTAATTAGTGGCACTTTAAGATAAAAGTTTCCTAAAGATAAATACTCCCCAATATCTTTGTATCATTTTAGTAATATTGCAATTTGGAATAGCCATGAATTTGGATGGTCAATGCTGACGACCTCTTTTAGCTGTCATCTTAATCATTGATAGAGATGGCTGTTGGGGTGCAGTAGCCGACTAAAATTGGGGCGCACCCAAGAGCGGGAGTGAAACAGACCCAAATCTTCACCCTTGGCACACTTGGTGCTACCTAACGCGCCTTGGCACACCGGGTGCATACCCTACATTTCATGTTTGCCTTATTAAAGAACACGTAAATATATGAACACCTAAAACTTAGAAGGAAAAATGTCAAAAAATACTTGATTTCAGTGGGTACTAAGTTTCATGAAAATGTTATATGTTAACTTGTAGCTTGTGCACCTCCACACATGTGCATCCATGTAACCTTGTCAATAAATATGTGAATAAAGGGCTTCTTCCTCTCCACGTCTCCAATGAGGATGTAAACTCTTGTAGCAATAATAGTTATCTCAAGCTTGTTGTCATGCTAAATGTGTAAACATGCAAAATTGAAAATTTTGGTCATGACAACTAAGCCCACCATTTGAAAACCTCTTCCCCGATCATCGTGAACCCTTCCTCCAGCGAGCCTATCAACTCATGCAGGCCCTTCGGGTTAGTGCCATCCTCATTCTAGCTAAGAGGAACGTGCTAACATGGTTTTCAAGTGTGTTTCATGTGTAGGGGAATGGATCCAATTTGATTTCATAATGAGACTAAGCTCTGAGGTGGAATAATGCTTTCTGGAGCACTAAATTGGCTATTTTTAGTCATATTGCAGCATGAGGACATCCTCCAAAAGCCAACATAAAAAGGCTCAACCCATCTGCGAGTTGTGTAGGAGAGAAATAAAGTGATCCAAGGGAGTTTAGGGAAAATCTATGTGAAGGCAATTAATGTCGGGAACAATTCAAGCAAAACTAGGTCATTTTGGGCATAGGGAATGAAGGCTTCAACGGAGAAAGTCACCTTGTTCTGAAGATTCTTGGAGTTTCGGGAGGAGTTGGAAGCTTATCAAATATGAAATGGAAATCTCTTGGAATTCTCCTCATAGTATAGACACATCAATTTTGGTCCAAGACTTCAAAAATCCTCTGTGATGATCTTAAGACACTGCAGCTGCACCTTTGAGCCAAAAGAGTAATAAGACTACTGAAAATAAAATTTTTTGACAATAATTATCATCTTGAAAGTGGTTAGGATAGTCTCAGTAGGTGTTTTGGAGTTAAAATCATATAATCTTTTTCTCCTAAACTCCATGTCATGCTCCCGAGGTAGAAAAACACTTCTGGTGTTCTAATTTTGCATTGGATGATGACATCAACAAACAAACAAGATTGAGCATGATTTTCAAGGTTTTTGTCCCTTTCACTTTTTCTCAAGGTTCCAAGGGAACATGAGGTACATAAAAGTGTGCTTCAGCCTATTCAAGTTTCACTTTCGTCACTTAAAACACCACAACATGTGTGTTAGGCAAGTGCCAAAATATGAAATTTGACCCCTCCTCATGTTGTGGACCCCCTTGGCGACATTTTTCAAGGTTGAGTGTCCCTTGTACTTTATCCCAACGTGAAAGGGGACATGGAGGACACAAAATTACACCTCCCCTTTCCACATGCTTGGTTTTCATCACTTAAAAGTTGCAACTTGAAGTGTTAAAGAGTGGAAAACGTGCAAACTCAAGATCTATTCAAATTTGGCCCCCCTCCTCATGATGCATGCACCCATGGCACATTTTTGAGCTCTTTCTGTCCCTTTTCTTTATCCCAAGGTGAAAGGGGACATGAGGGACAAAAAAGTGTGCTCCCCCTCTCTTAGTTAGCCCCCAGACACATGTAAAACCACTGTTGAGCCCCAAGAGCTAGTTTTCAGCCCCTTGCATCTCACTCTCATGAAACCCCATGCTGACACTTGTCATGATCTAATGAAAAGTGCATCTTGTTTCCCTCTTTTCCCTTTTCCCCTCTTGTCCCCTATTTTTTAGGGTGCAACTCACTTCAACCTCATTTTCTAACCATGATTGAGCTCAAGTAGGTTAAACAAGAGTTAAGGTGTGCAAATGAGATGGAAAGGCTTCATTTCCAAACACTTAACCATTTTTTGAATTTAAAATGTACATTTTTCCCCTCCTAAAGCTCTCTTCCTATGTTGATATGTTGTTGGAATGTGCCTGAGACCTCACATGCTTGAAAAACTAATTTTTGCTGCATACTCTCATGATCCGTGGACCAAATCACTTCAAATTTTAACCATAAACTCCTCTTGAAAATACATTTCATGATCCATCACTATGATTGACATGGCATGGGATTCCACCATTCAAACGTTATTAAGGACTAATTTTTCCAGCCATGGACTCCATTTTTTCCCAGAGCAGTTGAAAATGTATTTGCATTTTCCCGGTGACTCGACGAGCCAAATTGCCTGAAATTTGGAGCAAATGATCCTCATAAAATTACTCTTTCATTTGAGCCATTTATTGCATGATGAAGTGGATTATTTTTACGGATATGGAGGAAAGAGTTTTCTCTCAGTATTCTTTCCCTCTTGATGAAATTTGCATTTTCCCATGACTGATCCAACGAGCCAAATTGCCTGAAATTTGGATAAAATATTCTTCATAAAATCATACTTTCATTTGATTCATTGCTTGCATGATGAGGTGGAATATTTTTGGAGATATGGAGGATTGAGTTTTCTCTTAGTATTCTTCCCTCTTCAATGAAGTTCTCACTTTCCCACTAATTTGGATGAGAGAATCATCTAAAATTCGGAGCAAAGCATCCTTGTAAAATAATGAAACTTTTGAGACCACTCTCGTCTCATTCCGACACCCGGAAGACCCACTTCTAAAAATAGTAATTCTTACCAAGCTTCACAGTCTATAAATAGTAAGTGTTGCAACCGTTCATTCTCTAAGTTTCCATTACTCCTTGCATATTAAGAACACTCAAAAGTGCTAAATTGAGACACTTACTAAAAATAGACATTCCATGGAATTGGACTTACTAAAAATAGCAGGTGTTAAGATTGTGGTCAAACTTTGCACACTCAGTCATCTCTCGTTCATCTCACTGGACTTTTTCACCATGGAGCTCAAACACTCAAGTTTGGAGCCAATTTCAACTTCAAACATTAAGTATCCTAATAAGAGTGACAGTGATGTAACAAGTATGGAACTGGAAGACTTGAAAACAAGGATGTTGATTGAACATTGAGAAGATGTAGAGGGGAATACATTCTCAATGGTTTATTCAGATTTTTCAAGGTCACTTTTACAAGAGACTGGATGGTTCAATCCATCCTAGTATTCACATAAAAGGGTCATCATGTTTAAGTGATTCGGGAAGTCATCTCAGGTCCACACAATGCATGTCTCGTAGTAGTGTTTTTGAACATTTATTCAATGCTTTAGAGTGTTTTGCATCTCACAGAAGGAAAAGGTTGCAATCACAATGTTTCAATTCAACAAGGAGGTCAAAGGAAAAGAACTTCATTCTCAGAGCATTCTCTCAAGATCCATCAGAAGTAGGTTCTTCATCAACAAAAGCTTCCCCGTCTCTAGATCATCACTTTTCTCTCTCTTCTTTCCTCCCTCTCTCTCTAACATTATATTCCTTCATTGGGAATGTACTTTTTCACTCTTTCATCTTATTCACTTAAGTGGCCTTATTTTTCATTGTAAAAGTCCCTTTTCAAAAATAAGAAAAGGACTTAATTTCATTCCTAGTGAATGTGAAAGGTCACAAGTGGTGGTGAGTTGAAAAGTCACATGGGGGGAGATGGAGAGAATTTTGTAATCTATAAATTGGGATGACCTCTCCATTCCAAGGGGTTAGAATTTGTTGATTGTTGTTAGTTGTTGGCCTTTGTTTCACTACTACTACAAGAAATAAGCTACATTCTTCTATCTCCTTTCTATGTTCTTCTACTCTCTCTACTTTCCAACTTTGCAAGCATTATAATCTTGTACAACCAAGAAGGAAATTTGTGTCTTTGATTAATGAATCCATAGAACTTTGTGTCTCTGATTTATTAGTCTTAATATTTCTTACACGGTTGATTTCTTCATATTGAATGTGGACCTAACTATGGTTAATATTGGTGAGAATCTACAAGTGCCTACTCACAATCTTAACCCCCTCTCTATTTTCTACTTCCCTTTACCTCTTTCCAAGAAAATTCCTCCCTTGTACAATTGTACAAGCACTTTGCCACTAGGTTTAGTGGAGTATATTGTGTGATCCCTGACCTAATGGCCACCCACAATTTTATTTAGTCCTTGCATTCAATAAATGGGAGCCTCCCATAGCCAAGAAGGAGGGGCCTAGCCCCATGACCATTGGTGAAAACCACTAGTCTGTCCTGCAACAAATTATTTCACCAACAAAGCTTTAACCATGTATCATAGGCTTATTAGTTAAACAACATTTGTGATGAAAAAGGTACATCAGGCTTAGCCAATACATTATGATGCGATTCTTTGAATGATTACATTGTTACTAAGGCTTCTACCTATACATTTTTTAAAAATCCTTCACCTTTTGTTACTGATTTGCTTTCAAAATACAATGGGTCATCCAACTTAATAATTCTCTCTTGAACTACACACAACTGATATAGGAGCATCATTTCTTGTTCATAGCAACATTTTTCTAATTTTGGTGTGTGTTAGGTTTAGGAGGTCCTCTGAGGTGTTTTGGGATGGATCCTAGTCTATTTGGGTCCTTTTTGGTTTGTAATAAGGAGCTTTTGGAGTTTCCCTCCAAAACCCACCATTTTGAATATTTGAATTCTATGTGTTGTGTTTAGTGGTCTAGGTGATAGGTTAGGTAGAATCAATGATGTAAATGGATGTCAAAGAGCATTAAAAGGTGTTTTCATCCTCATTGCTTGGTTTCACCAACTATGGTCACTCTCACCATAGTTAGGTTAGGTAAACTAGTAATGTAACTACCTCCTTTTGATCATTTAGAGAAGCATTCGAATGAGAGGGGTAGAGGTAGGGGTTTAGAGGAAGTGAGAGTTAGTTGTTGAAGAGCCAAGAAGCTCAAGAGTCCTGTAATGCTCCATTGAAGATATCAAATGAAGGATTTCTTGAGAAATATGCTTGTGAAAATGTGATAAGAATGTGTATATTTAATGAATGATGAATGGTTCTTGTTATATATAGCTTTAAGAACGTTGTTGCAGGTTTAAGAGGACTGTGCAAGCTTGAAAAGAGTGTGAAGGAGAAGTTTGAAGGTGTTAGAGCATCATTGAGGTCAAATTCATAAAAGGAGCAGAGGTAATGTGTTATTCAAGGTAAGGGAGGTAATGTGTTATACAAGGTAAGGGATTGTATTATTCATTATTGTTGAATGATTGAAGATATTCCGAGGGTTTAGAACTGTAATTGAACAAGGATGTATTGTTATAAAGGGTGTGGAATATCATCTAGGTGAAAACTCATGTCTACATTTATGGTTATTTTGAAAAGGTCTTAAAGCTGAGGAATACTGTTAGCACAGTCTATGTAAAGACTGATAAATCAGGGTTTTAGAGGTTTAAACAAAGTTGCTGGGTTATTAGGCTTTGGAGAGAATTTGAGAATGAAGATAGGGTGTAAGTGAATGAGTGTGGGTCTTGATAGAGCTTGAGAAGACAAAAAAAGGAAAATAAACCTAAACTACCTGCTCTTGGTCTGTACAACCTTGTTCTAGTGTTTGATAACTACAAACAACCATAACTTGCATTTCAACTGATAAATCGTGATAAAAATTGGTGAGAAGGGAGTAATAGGGGTATCAAAAGTGTTCATGAAGTTTCAAGAAGATTGGTGAAGTTTTTATGGGTCAAATATAGGAAACTCAGTCAGACTATGTATGCAACTTGAGTTTGGAGAATTTGAGCAAAGAAATTGGTTAAATTACAAGAACCCCTCTTAATTCCTGTTGATACTTGTACAGTAGGTGGAAGATGGTCCAATGAAGGTGTGAGCATGGTTGCAAGAAGAAACATGAGATATTTAGGAAGGAAAACTTGAATCTCAGTCTTATACCCTGTCTTATTACAGTCAAGCACTTGTTGAGGGGTAAAATTCATAAGGAGTCTAAAAACATTAGTGAAACTCTTTAACACTTGTTGAAACAGGTATAAGTGGTTGTAAGAAGGTTTAAAGAAGTGGCAAACAAGGTGGTAACAAAGAATCTTAAGATGTTTAAGGAGAAAACTAGAAAAATACAATCCTGTACCCTGTTTTCACAGTCTTGAGCAAGTTTTGAGATTCTAAAAGATGTCATATAACAATTGTGGAAGCTTTTAGACAGGGACTATAACAGACAAGAATAAGTAACAAGAAGGTGTTCAAGAAGGTTTTAGAACCAAGAATCAAGAAAGTACAGTCAAAACCCTTGTTTAGACCAAATGTCACAAGAAAACTAGAAAGTAGACATATTGTGTTTAGAGCAAGTATAGAGTATGGGCCATAATAAGGTTTTGTGAGAAGTTGTTACATGTGATTTAAGGTAGTTGAGGAAGTCTTGACCCAAGAAAATACATCACATATTTGTTAACTCTGTTTTGCAGTCTTGAAGACCTAGAAAGGGCCAATTGCAAAGGTGATAGGTGAGTTGGAATATGAAATTTGGCCTGAAGCAAGAACAAGATAAAGGGTTTCTGGGAATGTGAAAAGTTTCCCTTAATTCTTCTGGAGTTGTTCTAAATTATAAGACTTGAGGAGACCTACTTGGAAACGGTAGAAGATGAATTGAAGAAGTTGTGCTTGGAGTTGAAGTCTAAAATTTGGTAAGGAGTTGTGAGCCTATAAAGGGTGATCAAAAAGGTATTCAGAATTTTCTAAGTCCCAGGAGGTTCTTTCAGACAATAAGGTTTACAATTGAGAAGGGCTAGTAGCTCTTAGTAGGCTTATAATAGTGAATGTCTTGAAATGAAGTCTTGGCTCTTTATGAAGGTTTTGATGCATGTTTTGATGGTTTTGTTGTCATTAAATCTAACTTGTGGTGTGTTGGCTTGAGTCCACTACCTCCTCTGCATCAACGACCAATTGCATAAATTGAGGCATCCACATGAATATGGAACTCTTTTCAATTATGGTGTGCCAATATGGGACCCCATTCAAATTTTCTACCCCTTTGCAATAAACAACCTGATGAATGCGAGAACATAACAAGATTCTTAATGAACTTTCTATAGTATCCAAATGCTCCAAAAGGACCAAATTTGTGCTATGCCTTAAGGTGCTTCCAACTAATCAAGCAACTGCATGTTGATATGATCCTTTTTCATTCATGCCTTTCAAACCATATTGGACCATCATTTTGCACTTCTTTGTGCTCATTGATAATTGTGTTTCCCAACATCGCCTCTTACATTACGAAAGTATCCTTGAATGGTCATCTCTTATGCTATGTATACAACAATCATCAAGAATTTTTAAAAAATCAGCTCACAACACATGAAATATAAACAAAATGGCCCCTTGAATATTTGCGTGAGCATTGCATAATCTAGATAACATCCAACTATATGTATAAACTCCAAACTCCAAGGTAAACATTCTTTTCAATTTATGTTTTTTGGTGACCTTATCTAGTTGTATGCAAAGAACCCATTCAAGAAGGAGTATAACTCACTTCTGGTGGCGCCTGCCAAAGTAGTGTATGTAAAAAGGATATGGAAGGTCTTCCTTAGCTATTGCATTAACATTTTGATAATCCTATACATTGTCAACTTTTTCAAGTCATTCTTGGTTGCCAACCAGGAGACCCAATCACTGGTTGGCACCTTGAATAGAATTCTTTTTAAAGCATCCTTTCAATCCTTTCAATGTATTTATAAATCTTGTAAGAATATTTAAGATTCATTGGCCATGGCTTCCCTCTTGGAAAGGCTCTCAGAAACCCTTCTAAATCTTTATATGTTTATGCAAAAATATCCTTGTGGTATGTGAAAGTATTGATTGTTGCTACAACGAGTTTCATATCTTAGTCTAATCCCATTATAATCGTGTGTGGTTCTTCCACAGTCCCAATAGTGAATTGTCTTGTGGGATTTGTTTGTATCTGATCACATCAGTTTTTGCCTTTGGAAATTTATATGCTTGTTGCATATCTAATTCATCTTCCTCAGTTTTCTGATTAAATGTTGCTACAACATTTTGTAGGTAATAGTATGGGATCCGGCAAAAAAAGCAAATTTTCAATCTCCGTTTCAATACCAATGAGATATAATGTCACACACTCTTCTTTCTTCTTTGTGATTACCCATTGTTTAAGAATGATTTTGTTTTTGTCTTTTTAAATTCACCAAACATGCTGAGTGAAACATTTTATGTTTGCCCATTTTCTAGTGGAACAATCCTCTTTCTTGATGTCTTTGGGAAAATACTTGGATAATTGGATAAGCCAACTTTGCAAGATTGGTACTAGTAGTTACGACATTGTATGTCCAAAAATATGCTTAACAAAAGCTCCTGATCACTAAATTTGTGAAGAGAATGGGGCTTATAAATCTCTATAATTGATGCACAAGCAAGAATTTTGATGTCCTCCAAAAAAATCTTGGATCGGTGTCCAATTGGCACGATCTCCCAAACCCAGTTACTTTTTGGGGTTTGAAGGAGTTTCACCTTTCTATAACTAGATGCATGTAGCTTTTATCGAGGGTGTTTTGAGAGCTATCCAAACAATAGTTGTAAAATAATAGTCAATTCATGCGGTATCCAAGACTTGAGCAGGGTCATATAACTTGGCAATTGGTTGTCTCACAAACTCATTGCTAGCCTCTCCACTTCTATTTAGGTTTCTTTTCCCTAAGAAGCCAAAGTGCTTCCTCTAAAGGTTTCTTGGTCATCCCTTGGTGGGAATATTTCGATGGTTGTAGAAATTGCTTATCACATCCCATTAGTTCAAAATATTCTTCAATTGTTTTGTAGGAATAACTTCACAATTATCTTAGTTTTTAATTTGGTTTCTTCATAGAATAACAACAAATAATATTCTTTTGGATTCATCTACGCTAGCCACTTTTTGTCCAATGTATTGGATCTCACTTTGGGATCCATCTTGAGGTAAAAAAGAGTTAACAATTATCATTTTCAAAAATGGGGAGAATTAGTTCTCTCACATTTGTATGAGGCATGACTTTAACAACATTTTGTTCTCCACTGAGTGGGATATTTGTACCCCATCTATATTTTCCAGGATTAGTATGTTCATTTCTTTCTTTCTATTGTTTTGTTAGAGAAAGTGTCATTGTTTGAATGTGATTATGTCTTCCATTTAAGACCAATGTATCCATGTTTATTGACATGTTTTGGTTGTTTGTGAACATGATATCTTGATGCAAAGTTCAAAGCCTCTTTTGAACTCATGAGTGCATGTATTGAAGATGGAACTCAATATTTGAGTCTGGTTGAGCTTTTGAGTAATATAAGATGTACTTCTAATCTAAGTCACAAGGTTCGAGTTCGTGTTTATGTTTGACGAGGATAAAGTTCGGTTCAAGTTCACCAAGGGATAAAGTTGGTGAAAAAAAACGTCTTTTTGTTCGAGTAGTTTTATTTATATCATTTTTATTTTTGAAAAAAATGAATAAATATGTCAGAGAGACAGAGTGGAGAGAGATTTTTGTCTGCTACGTTTAGTCGGTATATGTACATACACGTATATTTGTAAAATGATGCAAAATCATGTCATAAACTTCTCTCGCAAAAAAAATGGATGGAGTTTGAGTTCATGTTCGACGAGAATAAAGTTTGGCAATAATTCAAACTTTTTCGATAAAATTTGGAGAACGTGACATAGCTTTTAATAAAGAAATATCCAATAGTTTGTAAGATCCAATTGCATTAGTCCTTTTTTTTTGCTCAATGCATTAGTTTTTTTTAACAATGGTATATGTGATAACTAATATGAGAGTACCAAGCATGAAGAAATCCCAAACTTCCATTAAATAGGCCAGTTTGGCCTTATTAGAATGTATGTAATGATCACATTTGTTACGGATTAGTTGGTATTTATGAGTTGGTTGCTAGTAATGATTCAGTTGGGAGTTATAAGTTAGTCGACGATTTGACAATTAGGAGGTAGTTTCAAAATCAGTTGAACACTTAAAATTCAATGCACATTGAACGTTAATGCATAACACACTATTCCTTCTCTCTGTATATTCCTCTGGGTTCTAGTTCATTATTCCTTTATGGTTTGAGAGCCCAAGGCGATGGGTCTCGAGGGTTGAAGTTAAAGGGCGGGGTCAGTCCAACTCAATGTTTTAAAAATCGGAACCGCACTCGGAACCGGCCGAGTTCCGGACCGGACCGGAACCGAAACCGGACCGGAACCAGACCGGTTCAAACTTAATGAACCGGTTTACTAAAAAATACATAAAATTTTATATTTTTAATGAAAATAATATATTTGAAATGTTAAAAACGATAATTCCAACAAGTACACACAGAATATGCAAAGTTTTCTCTTATATATATGCAAGAAAGGTGTTTATAGCAAAATGGCACGAACTCCAAGTCCAATACACAATACATATATCATAGATGAGATTCCGAAACAAAATACATAGACATTGAGGCTCTAAATGGTCTCCAATGATCAATCTCCATAGTTCAAGACTCCAAAAAAACATGATATGATCATTGATACATTTCAAATACTACAAGTTACAAAACTCTAGAATAAACTAGATGACATCAATGATCAATCATCATGATCAAACTCTGCACCGCTGCTGGAAATGGGATCCTCAAGGTCATCCTCATCAATATGATCACCGGCCTCTGGCTCTGACTCGGACTCATCCAAATCCTCAGGTACATCTGCAACAACTGGAGCTGCACGGGGTTGGGGAGTAGCACGAGTGCGACTAGTGCCTGCTGTGTCTCGTGACGATGGCGGTGGTGCTGTTAATGGCTCATCAGATTCTTGATTTAAACCCATCCACCCCAAGTCATCGGGATCAAACTCTGCTGGCTGACTCTCCTCTACCCATTCTGAAGTTGGATCTATATCATCCAAGACAATGGGATCAGTATCAGGTCTTCGGTTCAACAACTGGTTACGCCTTAACCGAAGGTTGTACTGCACGAAGACAAGATCATTCAACCGTTGTTGTTCCAAACGGTTTCTCTTCTTCGTGTGAATCCGCTCAAAGACAGACCAGTTGCGCTCGCACCCCGAAGCATTACAAGTTTGGCTCAGGATCCTAATTGCAAACTTTTGCAATTGAGGACACTGACTACCAAATGAATCCCACCAATGTGCTGCGATAAAAAATGTAAATGTTTAATTAGTAAACAATGACAACAGAAAGTTAAAAACACAGTTAAAAATTAAAAGTAAAACATAAACTTATAACTTAAAGGTTAAAGCGTAATTCAACAAATTAGAAAAATATTGTCTTATGCTAAAAATTCATGATTATTCATTAAAATTTTTAATCAAATGAACTTCAAAAAACTTAGAATTTCTTACCTGGTTGGTCCACATCCCTTGCAATCTTTGCAAGGTTTTTTCCAAAGGTACCTGTGGCTCTGCTGAAGAAGCTGATCTGTCGGTGAACCTCAAGTTGTTGCATCTCATCAGGGACCATGAGCTCTAGGCACTCGTACAAACCATCTTTTACTTCTCCTGTTTGATCTTCTCCAAGCTGAGCTCTGTAATGATATTTTGGGTTCAAGAAATACCTAGCTGCATGTATAGGTCGATGGAATTGATTGTTCCATCTATTATTTATGATCTCCCATATAGGCCCATACTTAGTTACCTTGTCTTTGTATGCTGCCCTTATCTGCTCCTTTGCCTGATCCATAGCCTCATAAATATAGCCCATGGCTAATTTTTCCCCATCCACCAACCGCAACACCTTAACAAGAGGCTCAACAACTTTCACAATCTCTGCTGTTTTTTTCCAAAATAAATTATCAAAAAGTTTCTTCTTTGTGTCTTTCCCATCCTGTTTCCGGCTCCACTTTGATGCATTCCATTCATCACTTAAAAACATCCTTTTCAAGTTCTGTTGTTGGGAAATAAGAGATTGCAACGTGAGAAAGTTCGTTGCAAATCTCGTGATGGCTGGCCTAACAAGTTCTCTGCCCTCAGTGTTCTTCCTCATTAGGTTCAATACCCATGAGTGATTATAGATGTATTTGGTGATGCTCTTGCCATGCTCTACAGTGTTCTTGATCCAATCTTTTTTCCCTATATCCTCAAGCATGAGGTCTATGCAATGTGCAGCACATGGAGTCCAAAATATTGTTTTGTGTTTAGCCTCTAACATTTTACCAGCAAGAACATAATTAGATGCATTATCTGTTATGATTTGTAAAACATTTTCTACCCCCACCTCTAAAACAATCTCATCCAAAAGCTCAAACAATAAATTTGCATCTTTTACCCTATCAGATGCATCTACTGATTTCAAAAACATGGTACCTTGTGGACAAGAGGCAAGAAAATTTATTATTGTGCGGTTCTTGCCATCACTCCACCCATCTGACATGATAGTGCATCTTGTTTTGGCCCATGAAGCTTTGCAACCTTTCAAATATTCATCTATGGATGCAACTTCTTTTTTCAAAAGTGATCCTCTCAAGTCATGCATACTAGGGCCTTTGAAGCCCTTACCAGCAGCAACAATAGAATCAAACATCGGCTGGTAATATGGTGAGCGGGCAGCATTGAAAGGGATATCTGCATCATACCACCATCTAGCAATGTACTCAAAAGCCGCTTCTTTGTATTGCTTCTTCCAATGGTTATCCAAGGTAGGCTGATTTTGTGTTGGCATGGAGGCACTAGCAGTGGCAGGTGTGGAAGATGGAAAAAGGCTTTGAATGTTCTTTCTTTTTTGAGGCCGATTTTCTCGACTATGAGTGGATGGGGGAGGCATATACTGAAAGGGGTCTCTAACAGTCACAGAAGGGTCAGAGCAAGATCCTTCAACACTCAAGGCATGTTCCCTCCTTCTCCCTATTTCAGCTTCCATCTCTTTTTGCCTAGCCTTCTCTTCTCTATGTTTTTCAAGCATGTTTTTCATTTCCAACCTAATGTCATCAATACCAGGTGCCTCACATGGGGTAACTTGGCCTCTTTGACCAGCCAAGTGTTGTTTCAACCTATGAATCCCCCCCCCCTTGATGTGTTTCTTACAATATTTACAAAAAACTTGGTCATCAATTACGTCTGCATGGGCCCATGTAGGGTCTTTTGATTTGGGGGCCATTGCAAATGCAAACAAATCTGAAAATGCAAATAAAAAATAAATAAATTTCCTATTTCTTTTTTAATAAAATTTACAAATAAGGGGCAAGTTTAAAATATAACATACCTTTCAATGTGCACACAAATGAGGTGAGGAAATGCTCCAAGCTTGTATATAGCACCACAAAGAGCCCACACTCCAAATGTAGATGTAAATGCCACCACAAAGAGCCCACACTTGATACCAAACAACTCCAAATGAACACTATTCAAGGCTGCCCCAATCCTCCAAATCCTTGCAAATAAGAGAGGTGCTCACAAATAGAGGTGAGGTGCTCACAAATGGCTGCCAATATCACCACAAAGAGCCCACAAGCAATGCCAAACAAACTCCAAGCCTCCAACTTCCAAGCTCACTACAAAAAATAAACTCTTCAATCTTATGCTCACAAATGCTTTTGCTCACAAATGCTCACAAATGCTCAATGAGAGAGGCCAGTCATCTAGGGCAAATAAACAGTAATAAAGCACAATCAATATTTACAGTTGAAAAGAGAACAAATATCACAAAGTTTTGAAGGGTTTCAACTGCATTTTCAAAGGGTGAAAAATCACAAATTTTCAAAAGGTTTCAGACCTAGTTTCGAAGGGTTTTTAGACACTCGAAGAGGAATAATATCTAGTCGCCATTGGTTTATTACTTTCGCTATTTACCAATAGTGATTTTCAAACGAGTTTGTAATGTCCCTTTTTAGGGGACCTCAGGAAATGGCTAAAAGCTCTCAAATCAGACTTATAAGATTATTGTTATAAACCTTGCAAAAACTGATTTCCAAACACTTCCTAGGGCAGCGACCTGATTTGGGGTTTCCTGTTAGAAGCATGGGAATATTGAGAGGGGGGTGAATCAGTATTCGACAATAAAAACTTTTTCTCCAACTTATTAATTTTCTACTTAACAAGATATTCAAATATGAAAGTAATGCGCCCTAGATGCACTGGTTGTGACTGAAAATCAAATGCAAATTATGTGCACCTAGCAATGCATGACCGTGGTTCACCCAGTGTGGGCTACATCCACCAAATGCGTGACTGTCTTGGATCTACTGTTTTGCCCTAAATCTAGCCTTTGAAAATCATGTGTTTACAAAGTGTGATTTTGCACTGTGTTTTCTACAGAAGACACCAATCTGCCAAGCTCGAATCACCAATTCAGCCCTTGAATGCAAACTTACCACTGACGTTATGTCCTGAAATCATCTTATTTTCGAAGCACCAAATTGCATGGAGACACCAATCCTCAATCCGAAGCACCCACTCCAGAAAATCTGCAACTACTTAAATCAATGCCCTAGCGTTTCTGAAACTTCTATATTTATCCTCATCTCATGCCATAAGCTTTCATACTCAAACTTAAGAAGATGTGAACAGAATATCAGCTCACATGACATATCACACTGGAATGCACAAATAGCAGATCTTTCTCGCTCTACTCAAAATGTGCACACAACACTTGCTTATATAGAAAGATGGAGGAGGTTAAAACTGAACATTAGTTAAGTTATCCCTAATAGCTGTTACGTTGTGCCCATACGGGTATGGGTATGAAGTATCTGCTCCAAGTTGATACAACAATTTTTTTTGGCCTTGGATACGACATGTAAGAGTAACTCCTCTGTACGCATCATAGAATCTCTTACACGTCATAAATTGTCATAAAATCTAGCCTACGTGTCATAGGAATTAAGTTATTAACCACATATTATGCATATGAAAGACGAGATAAGTAGATAACTGTATAAGTTATAAGCTAAATAAGTAAATAACCACAAAAGACAATCTCATAATTTGTTAAAAAGCTAGAAGCTTAAAAGTTAAATACTTCAATTAAACACAATGTGAATGTCATGCTATATTAAAATTCCATTTAGTACACCAAATTCCAATGATCAAAGTTCATAGACCATCTTTCAATATTCATCATATTCCTCTTCATCAAGAGCATCGACATCAGCATCTCATCATCGTCATTATGTGGTTCATTAGAACCACGTGGACTTGAACCAGTCCCAACTAGGGCCACTACCAGTTGCACCCCCTTGTGCATGTAAGTCTCTTACGGTGCCAAAGAAGTCTCCAATCCCTCATCATCTAATGACGGGTGGGAAATGGAATCATCCAAGTCAACTATTTTTGGATCAATATCCCAATGTTTTGTTGACCCTATCCTTGTACTCCGGCTGTTTGTGGGATAAAAGACGTAAGTTGGAATGTATATATACCAAATCTTCAAGCCTCAATTTTAGCCCCCAACTTGTTGCACTTCTTTGAGTGGATGAAGCTATATGTACTCAACAGTTGCGTTCAGAGGAAGATGAACTTGCAACCTATTGAGGCAAAGTCAATGCAAAACTTTCAAACTTAAATTTTAAAAAACTAGCAAGTTACAACAAAAAAAAGGAAAGAGAATCTAAAAAGAACTTACTTGTGCCAAGACCCTTGATTGCAAGAGGCTACAAGTAAATCGATGCATGACCATTGGAGGTACCACCACATATGAGCATACCATCTTGTATTTGCTCCGAAGAGCTAGAAGGCTATGACCCATTTTTGCTATGAAATTGGCAAACTCTACCATAACCATGTCCTCTACCTCAGGATCTAGGGAAGAGGCCTAGACAATGCCGCCATATATCCCTCACTGACTTTTGCATCCCTATATGGTGCCATCCTCCTCAACAAAGAAAGGATCTTTGTGCTGTAGAATCTAGGAGTCAATGAAAAAGCAAGTAGATGTAGCGGGGTAGTCATTTTGTTCCACCGCTCAATGAGGATTGATTGTACTTCTTTGAAAAAATCTCTCCTCAGGATCTTGCTCTTTTGCATTTATGATAGGTCTTTCATCTTCTCAATCATTGAGTCGATACCATCATATATCTCTCCTAGGCATAGCTGATCCATGTCAGTAAAGCGGATCATGCTCATAATGGGCTCAGTAAAAACTCAACAAATATTCTAACTCGATCCACCAAGTGTCATCTAAGATCACTGGTCTTCACTTTTTGAGCCCGTACAGTGTTTGATTGCCTCCATACAACCCATAGGTTGGAAGGTACCATCATGCTCAAGTACCCTCTCGCACCTTCACAAGTCGTCTCAAGACGATTGTGTGTGATGACGAAATCGAGTCTCAACAACCTAATAAGAAATGAGAAATAAAATTATTACAAAACTTTAAAACATTGAAAACTTTTGAACTTACAAAATTAATACTGTATTTTAAAAATGAATTTTAAAAACTAATAATTATTATTATTTATAAACTTAAAAAGAAAGGTAGCTTCTCTTACCTTCAACAGCTCCAAATGTCGAGAAGGATATAAAGATGCCTTGCGACTAGTGATGGTTGTTCACAAACATTTGGATCTCTTTACCCTCTGCATACACTTGTTGAATCCACTCTATTTTGTTGGCCAACATTTTTTAACATTAAGTTGAGTGAATGGATAACACATGGTGTCCAAAAAATATGCCATACCTTGCCTCAACTAACATTCCCTGCGGCTTTACAATTCTTGGCATTGTCCGTTATGACTTGGACAACATTTTGAGGCCCCAACCGCCTTCAATGGCTTCTAAGAGGATGTTGGCAATGAATTGGGCATCCTTCACTTGCCCCTCACAATCAACTAGCTTTGAAAAACATTGCCCCTTTAGGGCATACGGCAACCACATTGATCAAAGGGCGGTTTTTTTGCATCTTTCCATCCATAAAAAACAATGGATACACCTATTTTGGCTCATAAGTCTCTAATTGGTTGCAAGGAGGTTTCCATATATTTTCTTTGCTTTTTCCAATAGAGTGATGTGGATCTTCTCATAGCCTAACGATTTGTGCCCTTTTGGGGCCTCATTGATTGCTTTCACCATCCTCTTACCAATAAGATGACCCTCACAACATTAAATGAGAATCCATTTGCATACACACATCTTGCAATGTGCTCATCTACAATATTCCTGCGTTCTCATTTTGAAAAGACCTTTTCCAATGTTTCTTTTGTCTTACTTGTCTTTCGTGAAAGAGGTGAATCTTCATCATGCATGAAGATAGGCATCACAAATGGATGTGGCATGGTCATAATTGGGGATCCAATACTTGATGGTGCAACAGAAGGCCTCACTGATTGAGACAAACTTTCTTTTTTGGACAATGGGTGACAAGCTTTCAAAGCCAAAGTTGCCTTTACATCTTCTTGTTCTTTGATATATGTCAAAACTTGTTGCTTTTGACACCCCTACGTTATTTTTTCCCCTCGAATGTTATTATACCATGACCCGCTATTGCACACAAGTGGCTTTTCACACCCAACTATAAGATCCTTTGAATACTATTTCACACTCGTTGCATTTAAAAAACAAAACACCCACCACCTGGAAGTTGCTCAAGTATTGTGACATGCCTCCATAATGGTGAATTTGGATCAAATTCTTTGAACAGAGATTGCCCTGAAGAGGTGGAAGTTGTTGTCATTGTACTTTTACCAACAAAGTTTCAAAACCAACGGCATAAGCAAAAAAAAACAATGGTTAAAAATAAAACTTACAAGTTAAACCCTTTTCCCTAGGGCATAGAATGATAGCATGTATTGAAAATTTCAAAAATTAAAAGAAAAAACGGTTTAAAAATTTCAATTTCAATTGGAAAAAAAATAAAATAATGAACATAAGCAAGAAGCATGAAATGTGCGTGAAACAATTAAATAACAAAAAAAAAAATGAAAAACAAACTTAAAAGTTAAATAATAAAACTTAAACACTTAAAACCTTACCTTCACTCAATAATCCACAAATCCTCCTCCTTTGAAGCTCCTCAATGGCCTTGACGGTGAATACACACTTCGTTCTAGCTTAGGAAAACTAATTGCAATGCTTGTTGATTAAGTATCAAACCCTAGACAATCAAAATGAAAGTTTAGAGAGCCAAAGTATGTAATGAGGGAATGAGAGGTAAGTTTTCTTTGCGTTTATGTTATGTTTTTATGTTCTACTTTTTTTATTCATTCTATTTAACTTTTAGGGTTACAAATAATAAAAAGTTATGTTTTTTATAATTTTAAATGTATAAAAATGAGTGAAAAAAAAACTCGGTTTTGGGCCTGGATACATACCCTACCTGTACCAGGGGCTGCAGGGCTGCAATACCGGCTACTTAGTACATAACTAATAGTGACTTAATTATAAAAGATAAGCCTTGTATTCTAATAATTACTACCATCTGTAAATGCAACAAATTTTATATTCTATATACAAACATGGCTAATGTTCGTGGAGAATTTTATAGTTGTTGAATCTAATACTTGATTGTTTTGGAAGAAATACACAATTAGAGAAAAATGGCCTTGTAAAATTTCCGTTATGCTTGCTATGGTCATCCTCAAGGAGAGTTAGTAGACAATGCAGTTCGATTGGCCATCGTAAATCCAGCCATCCTTGAACTTTGGTAGAAAGAATATACTTTAGTGAAGCAATATGATTTGGATCAAGATTGCCATAGAGATGATACTATTGCATCTCATGTCCACTTGACAGCAGCATTAATAGTGACTGCCTTCAATTTTTGTTTGTAACACTGATCTTTCTCCTTGTATACAACTCTTTAAACAGAATTTCTTATAGTTTGGTTAGTGGACTTCAAGTTAAGATAGCCTCTAGGAAGTTACTGACATCTGTGTGCTTGTGTTATGAGCAGTTGATTGCTGTCTCCTATATCGTTGTTTATCAGTCATATTTTTCCAAATATAGTCGATATCATAATCTAGGAATAGCCTGGAGGACCATTATCTGATTCTGAGAATTCATTAATTTTTATAGAAGTTGCAAAGTATATTATTAGTTATTTTTAGGATTGTGGTTTTTAAATCTGAATGATCCATAAGACCATTTCAATTGCAATGTTTAGCAAGCTGGCTGGAGTTTGAAGGAGGAATCATTGCCACCTGGTTGGATATGCTTGGTAAGTATTATAACACGCTTACAAATCTCGATAGCTTTAGTACTCCTGTTTGTCTCCTCCCTATAATGTATCTAATTTAGTTATGTTCTGTTCTTGCTGTCTTTTCCTTTGAGGAAGGTATGTGCTGCATCTCCAAAGCAGGAGTTTCCACCAAACTTCAGAAGGCTTGCAGTAGATACTTACACACCTGATCTCATAGCAGCAAGCGACTGTGAATGCTTGGTAATATTTTGCATTTCATATTTTAATAAATTGGTGACATCACCATATAATGTGATCCATTTACTCCAGATATTTATGCCAATCATTATGTTTATATATGATTGGTTAAAGATTAAAGTTTGATTTCTTCTTACCCCAGGAAAAATTGGATATGGCACTGTCAGTGAGGCACTGGCGTACAAGATACCCTTTGTCTTTGTTCGCCGAGATTATTTCAACGAGGAACCCTTTTTGAGGAACATGCTCGAGGTAAAACCTGGAATGACTGTATTAATACATCTTTTTAGAGTAAGGTTGCATTTAGCTGTGGCACTGTAGTGTCGGTATCCTTTGCTTATCTTTAATTATTTACACTAATGAAATTCATGTTATTTTGAACAGTACTACTGTGGAGGTGTTGAAATGATTAGACGTGACTTATTAACAGGGCACTGGATTCCATACCTTGAGCGTGCTGTTAAATTAAACCCTTGCTATGATCAACCAATTAATGGTGGTGAGGTATGTTTTTTATATGATATTGGCAACTGGGACTGGATATTTGTTGGTGTGGTTTACTGTGGTTTTTGCATTTCCACATGTGCTTGTTGGATGGGATGAATCAGAAGCTGCTTTGGGTTATCAGCCTGATGCAAACCTCTTGCTCAAATGACTGATATCCTTTATTTTCTACAAGAAAAAAAAGGAAAAAAATAGGAGTCAAATATATGGGATATATGAGTTTCCGGCGGCTTTTTGTAAACCATTGCATTTGTTTTATTAGTTTATTTTTACAGTTATAGTGTGGAGGCTGGACTCTTAAGCGAAGGAATTTTAAAATTTCTTTAAAGAGACTCTTTGGTTCAACTGATTTTGTATATAATTTGAAGATTAAAATTCAGAAAATCAACTAATTTTGTCCTTTTTTTTACAGGTGGCTGCAACTATTTTGCAGAATACTGATTGTTGGAAAAGTTTATAGTTCAGATAAGGTGACTATGCATATGTGTTAGCTTTAGTTTAATTTGAATGCTGTACCAAGTAAAATGTGAGAACTGTCTTAATTTGATGCAGGAGAGTTGGCCATATAAACAGTGGCAAAGAAACTGCTCATTGGTTCTATTGCTTGTTCTACTCTATCCACTGCATCATTGCAGTGTGTTCTTTTTATGTTACACGCTTAATTTTCATTAAAAAAACAGCATGAAGACCAAAAGGAAAGCCTTGTTTAGATTTGACTTCATACCTGACTGGATTACATAGGACGAAAAGCTGTTTGTTTGCAACCCCATATGCCCACAAAGTGGGGCTGAAAGTGGTAGCTCCAGATATGACAGACTCATTTCTACATTCTCTGATTTACTCATTTTTATTCAGAAAAGGCTTTATCGGGCACCCTTATGCCTCTTAACATTCCATTAAAAAATCCACATTACGATGACTATCATATGTGTGGGCCTTTCTTCCCAAGTTTCTATGGGAACTGCAGCTTTTTTGTATACCTGGAAATGCTAACTAAGGCACCATACCTGTGTATGGACGTACAATAAATGGGTGTGGATACTGAAACCTAGGAAAAGCGTGCCAGAAACACAGCACAGTCCCAGGGATGGCTCTGCTGTACCCGAGCTGTACCTGGACTGTTTCAGCAGTACTTCTTTTCTTTTAAATGCCAAAAAATTAAAAAAATACACTAAAAAAAAAAACCACTTCAGATTTTCAATGTTTTGCAAATTTAGGCACTTGACTATTATCTTTTCAAAATACATTTGGTTTCATTTCAAAATATGTTAAGTGTTGACCAAATATTTTTAGTGTTTTATCTTTTATGGACTAAGAATGAGTATTATTCATTTTTTGGTTCAAAATATTTATAATATATTCTATGGGCGTTTCTGTGCCGTTTTTTACCCAAGTGTTTTCTGAAAATTGGCATTTCTGCATTTTGAACCCATACGTGGGCCGTACCAATACCTGTTTCCTGGCAACCTAGGCTGCTTTCAAAGTCCAGATTTGATCTCATCTTATTTTCCATCCTAGTATGCTGATATTCTCATCTGAGTTGATTTGTTGCTCTATATTTGGAGATTTGCAGGTATAAGGTCCTTTTTTGTCATTTCCTGAGGTCTGGCCTTTTTTCTCTTGTTGCATGTGACCATGAGTGAGGTATTGGAGGAGAATTGAAGAGGGCTTGTGGCTGTTTTTTGGTTTGCCTTTATTTCCTGGCTTGTTTTGGTGATTTTTACCGTTTGATTTTTCTTTGAGCATTTTCTGAGTGACCTCCCTTTCTTGTGAGACTTGGATGCCTTCCATTTATTGAGAGCATGTTTCTGTTAAGAGTCTCAAACGGATTTTTATGTTTTAGTGGAGGTGATTGTCCTTTGACTTTCCTTGTGCATGCTATTGCTATTTGAAATTTAGATCCATTATGATTTGGAGGATCTGCTGGGTGTTTTGCTTGCTGATTTGTTTCTGCAGGTTCAAATGGATTCAGAATGGTTTGCTGGTTTGTAGTTGTCCCCTTTTCACGTTGCTTGTGTGATGTTTGTTGCTCTTGTGTGGGGCAGATTTTTGCAAGATGCCAATGCTCATGACAAACTTGACATCAGAATGGGATGTTTTCGTAGTCCAAGGGCTGTTCCCATTCAATCCCTCCCATTTGCTAGATGACTGTATGGAAAAGGCTTGTCCGGATCTAGGTTGATGCATATCTTGGCATGATTGAGCATTCTTGGAATTCTTGTGAATTCGGATGGCATGATATATTCCCTAGTAGCTGACTGTTTTTCACGCAAGATTCATGTCAATATTCACTTGGTAGTAGGGGAAGACAAACCCATACAGGCACTTTACTCGGCAGATCCTCCATTGGATTGAAGGCAGAAGACCGAGTTTCATAAAGATACCTGATTTCTTAATTTACCGAGGTCCATCTTGGATTACCTTATCTCTTTTCTGCTTGTTGCTGAAGATATCTATTAAGTATCCCTTTGGCATTATTATTAAATCCACAGACCCAAAGGGGTTTCAGTTTTCTTGAACCCGAGTTTGAGAGTTTTTGTTTTTGGATAAGCTCCCATGAAGCAGCGAACGAGAGCTTTGTATTTTAAGATCCAAAACCTATTTTTCATTACATCAAACCAGAATGAGACCTAGGGTGGGGTGTCCACCTTTAGACAGCACCCATTTACCTTTGTTGTAGGACAATGTGGTTTAGATATTGTTCGTTGTGTGATACTGCAGAAATTTCTGTAATGCATCCTTGCTCCGAATGACAGTTTCATTTGAGACTACAAATATGAAGTTTGGGTTTTGATTTATCTGGTAAGAGGTTGGATATGAGGAGGCCATGGCCTCCTCTCTAGGACTTCGTCCCACTCAGCCAATGGGCAGGTGAGAACAAATATCTCAGGTTATGTAAATGCTATTTAGGTGCAGGTTTGGGGATGCGACCATGGAATGGTGGTAGCAGAAAACTTAGATCCTATCCATTGAGTCTATAAATAAAAAATGTAGATTGAGAATTTGTGAATTCATCACGCCTCCATCAATTACTTTGTTCATTTGTGGACATTAATATAATTCATTTGTTTCCTTTGCACCTCAACTTATCTATTTTGGAAAATTCTAAATTGTAACCAATCTATCTTATAATTCACTGTCAGCTGTAATTGTACATACATAGTTGCAGATTCAGGCGGGCATTTCTATAGCAAGTACTTCTAACCTCTTTTGATTAAATGCCAACTTTGTATTTAGTTTTTGTTAGGATGGAACACAAATCCACTAAAACCAATCTTATGTATTGAGCAATGTAATTTACAGAATAGAATCTTCAACTATAATTTTAGATGCCTCTATCGTGTTTCTAATATTATTTTGAAAAGGATTAGTTCTATGGTGTTGAAATCAATGAATCATGAAATTTTGGAATATAAAGATATGGGACATTAGAACCCAGAAATACAAAACTAAAAAGAAAACTGAAATTCAAAATTGAGGTATTTCCTTACACAAACAACTGTTTCCATTCTATATTTATTTTTCCTGTTATAAAGATCTTATACCATTTTCCTATATATGGAATATTAGCCTCTCTTGAGAGTTGGGACCTGTGGAAATTTGAGAAATATAGGTATTAATATCGTTTTGAAAAAAGTTTTGACAGTCCTTAAAAACATGATTAATGGTTTCCATACATTTTAGAATACGGCTTTGAGCTTGTTTTGCACTAAATGGAACATCCTGCAAAGGACAAAAAAATGTGGCATGCACCATAAAATTCTGCTGTGAGAGTTGGCTGGAACCGTTATTTGTGCATGTTCAATGTACAATCAACTATTGTGATACTCAGGTATCTGTCATCGGTTTGATAAATAAGAACATCTTCAATAATTCCAGGATTTTAACAACCTTTTTCTTGTACTTTGTATGGTTTTGACTGTTTCATAAACTTCCTTGCAGTATAGTGGAGCAAGAAGATTGCGAGATGCTATTGTCCTTGGATTTCAGTTACAAAGGATTCCTGGACGGGACATCTCCATTCCAGAATGGTATAGTCATGCAGAAAATGAGCTTGGTCTTCGTCCTATGATGCCCGATGGAAAGAAAAATGAACATAATCTAACTTCTGTTGATGAACTGTGAGTTTAGATTATTTCATAGTTTGTGTTTTATGTTAATATACATTTTGGCAGGAGTAAATAGCTATTTCAAAACTAAAAAACCTATGCCATCGATCTGTTAACTAGAGGTGTTGAGGATTTTGAGATTCTACATGGAGATCTGCATGGCTTCTCAGACACGATGACTTTCTTGAAGAGTTTGGCAAGCTTGGACTTTGATTTTAGTTCAAACGAGATAACAGAAAAGCGTCTAGTCCGTGAACGATTGGCTGCAGCTGGTTTATTCAACTGGGAGGTCTCTCTCTCTCTCTCTCACACACTCTCTTCTCTCTCATACTCACACACCCACAGCATTCTAGCAAAGTTTCAATTTGTACCTGGACATGTCTTCTAGTGGTGAATTTTCTGTAGCTAGCATGAAACTGTAGAATAAGGTGGAGTTTATGTCCTTTTATTTGATCAATTATTTGATGCGATCATTTTGCCACATGTAGATTTAATCTGATTCCATTCTTTACCTGCCCCACCATGCTATTACTTAATCTCAAATGCATAGCCAATTTTTATCTTAACAGGGTTTATTAAGGTGTCAAGTAGGCCTTCTCTTCAGAGAGATGTAATCAACTGCATATTCAAACTATTGTGAAGACCATAGTTTTGAGACTCAGACTCAGCTGTCGCATTTAGGCCCATATTTGGACCTGGCAAGACTTTGACGAATTAAAAAATGTAAATTTTAGCATGCATCATAAAAATGAATATTATTTTATGCATTCCAAAGCCAATAATAATAGTAATGTACAAAATCAACCATAATTTTATTCATACTACATGGCTTTTAACAAAATGCAAGAAAAATAATATAATGGCACATAGAAGCAAAAACATTTCTATTATACCTCTACATTAATATTTAATAAAATAATTCAGAATACAAATTCTTCAAAATACAAGAAAAATAATACCAGAGAATAGTAATAGTTGAAAACTTGAAGCTTAACCAGTCACACCCTAGAGTAGCTGTGGTAACGAATACGGCTTGAAATAAATAGAATAATTTCTAAAGATAGGCAAGATTTTTGCTTTTCTGAATAAGTTGATCTTGAAAATTGTATTAAAAAAGAAGAGTATTTAGAGCTTCTCATACCTTGGTCATGAAGAGGGATGCAAGGGAGGTGGTACTTAAGACTGATATTATGCCTTTCCAGAACAGACCAGCTAATGTCCAAAGATCAAAACTAAGAATAGTCAGATTATACCTTTATTATGATTGAAATTCAGGTATTTTTGAATACTTTATAAAACCTTCAACCGCACTAAAGGAATATATTTATATACATATTTTTAGGTCAGGTTTTTACGCTTTTAAGTCAATTAAAAATTACTACATTCCAAGACTGCCTGAATCTGCAGCGAGTTGTCCATAACTCACAGCTTCCATGAGACTGCGAGTCTCTGTCAGATTCTAGAGCCATCCAAGTTGAGGCAGCAAAACTGTAGCTTCCCACTAAGTTCAAAGGCATCAGGTATTGTTGTTCAAAGTCATCCAATATTTTTGTGTTATTTGGACACGTGTAAATCAGCCATGCCATTCTTTAACCATAGGAGATTGCATGATGACCAGTGCACATATGCTGATACAGGTTGGAGAGTTGATGCACTCTCCTTTTGGTATTCCACTTGTTTCAGTTTTTGTTCCACCGGAGTGCTATGTCAATCTTCTTTTGAGATGAAATTGTGAGTTTCTTGTAGTAATGACATTGACATTTTCTCAAAAATCCAGTATGGCATATATATTGTTTCTCTTGGAACATGTTCATAGAAATATCTGAATTTAGTTTAAATAATTTCCTGATTTACACATTCGAGGGTGCTTTATGTTGAGTCTCCCATATGTAGATTTTTATTTGATTGACTATGATCACATTAACATGACTTTTCATTAACACGACTTTTGTAATTGACGTACACACAAATACTGCAATTTGTGGGCATCGAGCTTCATAGAAAATGCAGCTCTTCCTTACCATTCACAATGAGCTTGTTCATTCTGCAGGATGAGATATTTGTTGCAAGAGCTCCTGGACGGCTAGATGTCATGGGTGGCATTGCGGATTATTCAGGGAGTCTTGTTCTACAGGTAGTTTCTTTTGAAATATAACTATGTTTATATGGATAGCTGCACACACAGTTATTTCATTATGATAGTGCCTCCTTATTGCAAAAGATCATTAACACCTGCAAGATACTATCGGTGGACCTCTTACTGGCCACAATAATAGTGCTTGTTGAATGTGGTATTGTACATGCCACTGTACAATCCTATCATAAAACACATCTTGTGGCTAAAACATATTCTACTCTTATTTGATTCAATTTACTCTTACAATCTAGCAAAAAATTGTGCATGATTGAAATTGTTGTTTTCAAATGTCTTGGATTTCAATCAGATACTTTTGTTGGTTCAGAAGGTTCATTGGCTTTATTGCTTTTAAGGTTTCTGATGGGAGGAAATTTTTACCAACAAGATTCATTCTGCAGATGCCAATCCGAGAGGCTTGCCATGTTGCTGTCCAAAGGAGTCACCCAAGCAAGCAGAGACTTTGGAAACATGCCCTTGCTCGGCAGCATGCAAGAGGGGAAGGATTTTGTCCAGTTGTGCAAATTGTATAGTTCTTTACTCATGATTTATGTCTTGCTTTTGTTATTGTATTTGTGTTTTAGAGTTTAAACAAATACTTTTGCACTGGAAATGGACATGCTTACTCGATCTCCTCAATTAGATAAGATCCAGATTTGACAAAACTCAAGAAATTTAATTTGAACAAGATGATTTCCTATGGAGGCGAATATGACAAAAATTGAAACCATTATTTTGTTTCATTTAGATTTGAAAATCCCGTCTCTAGGATTGATCTGAAATAATCAATAATTCTTACTGTTGATGCAAGTTGTTTACTGACCTTAGTACAGGTGCCTGTTCTGCTACTAAGCACGAATCAAGGAATTAACTTGCAACCTTCTACCTTTTCTTAAAACCATCAACCACATTATCTTCAACATAAATAATCGAGTCATTAGACTGGAAAACTATTTTGCATGCTTAAAAGAATATTGGCTGCTGTAGTGTAGTTAAAAGTTAAAACTAGACAACAGGAAAACAATTGACAAAAAATCTAAGTCAGGCTATGTTTTGGATTTTCAATCTATTGGTTTGTAAGGGAATAAATGCTTTGCGGTCCTGAATATAAGTCTAGCCAGAAAATATAGAACCAGTAGTTTCATTTATTAGATGTACATGGTTAGCCTCCGGGGAAACATAAGAGAAAACACAGTATCTTAAAATGGAGATTCCATCAGAGTAATCTAATGAAACCAAAGAAAATCCTATTGTGGGAAACTGTAAACCATTAACCTGAGTTTTTTCTGGAAATTTTCCTAAGAGAAGGGGAAACAAATGATTCAGAGTAATGTTGGGGAAATTGAAAATCTAATGATCCTGGATGTCTGAAAATGGTGTCCACTAAGTGGTTCCAAGATTTTTGATCATGACAGATAGATTGTTTCTATACTAAATAATCATGATGTTTCCATACCGTTACCTCTTAATGTATGGGATGCAAGAAAACAATTTCAAAGGTATGTTTTGGCATTGCTTTCACTCTGTTTTCTTAATTCTTTCAGTCTGTTAAAATACCAGCAGTGTTCAATGGTGACCCTAAAATGGCAATATCCAGCATCTTCACTCAGCTTTGAGATCTTAAGATTTCTAGTTACTAGGAAGAAATGTTCCTCTCTTTCTGTATTTGTTAATTTGTAATTCAGCTATTACATTGAGAACATATATTTCTCTTTTGTTTCCTTTATTTGTGTGATTGAACAGGCATTATTTGGAGCTTCCTAACCACATTTTCACCGAACACATCTTTAATTTTAACTTCTTTTCATCACAAGTATGTCTAATCATTACATATGTAATCAACTATCATGCAATCACTGAACATGCAATTACTGTAGTTATGGAAAATTATCTGTGGATCATTATGTGAGAAGTAATTAGTGATGTTATTATGCCATTAGGCTATAGGTTACTGGTCGTCAGTTGCTCCCAACCACCATGTCTAGTTGCGTTCGTTATATATTCACTCCGAGTCTTCATGGACAGTGAATTTGTAAACCACCTGCTTATGCAAAGGTCAACCAGGGGAATCATCCGATGGAGGCATTTTCCCTAGTGATTGGCTGTCACGTGCTTCATACACTGATGACAATATAATCTCATTGCATATTTTTTGATATTATACATATGGTTATATACTGTGTGATGTGAGGGTATATATTTTTTTGAACGGGACCCATGTAGTCTATTCACTACCAAAATTATGAAACATATACATGGAGATACACTATCTTTTAAATGTTGTTTCTATGTTCAATGATGGTTTATACTTTGTAGTGATAAGGGGAGCATTGTTGTTTTTCCTCCTCAATTCATGTGCAAGCTTCAATGGAAGGAAGTAACTGTAGAAAAATTCTGGCCAAAGAGGTCAACTGAGAAGAAATTTGTTACTTAAGGAAAGTAAATCACATGGAAATCGATGCTCGTCAAAAAATTTGTGCAAAGGGGTAGAGAAAGAAGTGATCTCTGTTGAAATGAAAAGGGTAGATAGAAGAAGACCCTTGATAAGGCATTTGTTGTATTGAATGGCTCAGGTGGAAATGCCATCATTCGGTCCAGAGAACTAAAAATCTTGATTTTACCTTAAGTTCTAGTTTAAACCTCCACTCAAATTTCAAGCAGTGTACAAAAGAGGAGGTTTGGGAGATTAGTAGATGTTGTTAAGGAAGGAAATGTGGAGGAAGAGATAAGGACTGCAGGGTTTGCACTCTTTACCATGGTAGCATAAGGATACAAACAAAATCTTCACACACTTAGTTCTGGTGGAGATGAGGACCCAATACACAATTTTAATGAATGTTCAATGATATGGATGCAAATTGACAAGACAAATTATCAGGTATAGTCAGCAAAGTAGCAGGAGTTGCAAAAAAGCAGCACTTACAGCAGGAAAGAAAACGAAACAGAACTAAATAAATGATAAAAATTGGGTTGACCTAGAAAATGTGAATTCGACAGCTCTTTAAATCGCAACAATGCATAGCAATAGCAATAGCTATCAAAGACAGGAAATGTTGTGGAAGAGGTAAGTATTGAAGGGTTTGCACCCTTTACCATGGTAGCACAAGAACACAAACAAAAGCTTCACACACTTAGTTCTAGTGAAGATGAAGATCCGATACACCATTGTAATGATTGTGAAATTATATGGATTGCAAATGGGCATGCCAAATTATTAGTATAACGGGAAAGTAGCAGGAGTTGCCAAAAACTAGCAGTTACAACAGAAAAGCAAAAGAAATAAATATAAAAGAAGAAGATAAAAACTGGGTCAACCTAGAAAATGTGAACTCAACAACTCTAAAAAATCACAACAATACATAGTAATAGCCGTAGCTATTAGAGAACAATCCTCAAAGTATACAAGAAGCAGGATCTTAGTTTTTATCAGAAGCTGACGAGAATCTGAAGTCACATTCATTGTACATGTCTTCATTTGTCAATGAAGTGCCTGCTTATTTTATGTTTTCTAATGCATTGTTAAGTAACAATCAAATTGTAAAATGCTGATTTTTCAGTGATCTAAAATTAATGGAAAATTGAATTTTGCAGGTGTCATATGGATCAGAATTGAGCAATCGAGCTCCTACCTTCGACATGGATATAGCAGATTTCGAGGATGCAGATGGTCCAATATCATATGAGAAAGCAAACAAATATTTTGCACAAGATCCATCACAGAAGTGAGTCTCTCTCTGAGTTGACCAAAATGTGCCATTTAGAAATCTTTTGAAGTGGATTTAATGTTTGATTGAACTAAATTGTAATCAGTTGGGCTGCGTATGTTGCGGGAACAATTCTTGTTTTAATTCGCGAGCTTGGTGTGCAGTTCAATGATGGTATCAGCATACTGGTATGTTGTTGTTGCACTGATTTTCAGCTGATAGAGATGTTAACTTTTTTCTTGGTTTTTTTCCACTATAAGAGAAAATTTTGTCCATAATTCTTCTTTCTTAAGGTACTGCTATTTATTTTTCTTCTCACGAGATATTCCTATATTTGTAATTTTACTACAATGTGTAATGCCCCCTTAGGGCATAAAATAACGAAATCTGGATTTCCTAGAGAACCTTTATAAAAAAATGACAGCAGTTTGATATTTATTTAAAGCCCTTACAAAAGAAATACAACAATCTGAAATTTCAGTTTATTTATCACAATACCCACAGCCCACAATACTCAAAAGGCTTAAAACATCTAGGAGACCTCTAGTAGCATCAACATGGAAGAAAATAATTTTTCTAACAAGGATATTTTATTTTAATTTATTTCAGACTTGGAAATAGCTGAAACTTCAAAATTTCAGACCTCCCGGAATACTTGCAGTGACAATGCAAAGGATAGCTCAAAATGATCACAAAAATAGCAGCTATCAATCAAAGAAAACCATAGATTTTTCCACCTACGGGAAGACCCCAAAAAATGATCCCGAAATCTCCAAATGTGTAGATCAAACTGGAAATGGATGTGTAAGCCATGAAAATGGTTGCCAAATACAACCCAAAAATGTCACAAGTGAATCTCAACTAATTGTTGGCTGACCCAACACAAAAAAAAAAACTGAAAATCAGACCTGCAGATGATGCCCTAGCTGTAATAAATCTGAAAACAGTCCCAAAACGTGCCCTAGATCTGAAAAACAACCTTCCAAAAATAGAAATTTTAAAATGTAGCACAATAGTGAATCCCGGGTGGATCCACCTCACAAAGTTGAGAAGTTTTCATTCCCCAACCTTCAAACCTTGGAGCTTTTCGTCCCCAAAGATCCTTCTCCTTGAGGGTTTTCATCCTTAGAAGATTTGATGCAAGCAAATAGCGTAACATACAATGATAGAAAATAGATTGACAAAAGATGATCCCAAATGAATACTCAAACCTCCTTTTATAACCTTTCCTTGCCTTTTTCCAAGTTGGATACTCCATGTGGGACTAAAAGTGATTTTTAATTTATAAAGTGACTTCCTTATTTCTATTTTATCTTTATGAATACACTTTATGATGAAGTCACTTTAATAATAGAAAGTCCATCTTCTAATTAATCGTTATGATTTAAAGTTGTTTTTTCTATAAATATTACAAGTCTTAATAAAACAACTTCATAATATAACGATAAACTACGTCCCTTGCATTTCCCTTTAAGCCCCCGAGAAATTATCTAGGGCAGAAAGGGTCTCATGGTAAGCTCGTGTTAAAGAGGGAACATTACACAAGGTTTCCACTATTTTCATTCATATCTATTTTAATTATTCATACTGATGTTGTGATGAATTCTCTTTCAAATTAGTCTACCATTGTTCACTTAAAAAATCATTCATTCAAACAGAAGTATTGTTTATTCCTAATATTTATGTGCTTGTGTATTAAGTTTGAAAGTTGTGTCACTAAAAGGTGAAGCGAAATAAGAATGCTTAACTGTGGGATTATGCGTAGTTTATGTAGAATGACTTGTTTCAACAAGCTTCATACGATGACTTATACGATGCAAAGTTGTAGTCTTACTTGTTTAAAATTTGCATATTTTATGATAACTAAACATGATTTATTTCTACTAAGATTTGGGGTGCAAAGGTATGAGTTCAACTAAAATAATATTTTATCGGTTTCATAAAGAGCATATAGGAGGCAATCAAGCTTCAAGAGAAAAAATAAAATGAAGGCGCTATGATGATTATTACTTTTCCTTGAGATGTAAAAGGGTTTACCAAGATGTCAAGGTCAAACTAAATTTTGAGTTTAGGTGAAGATGCCTCAGTTCAGGCTTCTATAGTTGACATTCTTTACTTATGTAGCTCTGTCCTCCATATGCATGTTGGGATATTATTTTTAACTTTTGGGTAAGGTTATATTCATATGATCCTCGTTTTCTTATGTCAATTGTGTAGAGAACAAGCAACTTGGTGCTATAAAATTAGTGTGAATGTAGAAACCTATTCTAGCATTATGAGTGTGCACTAATTAACTCTTGCTTTTTCTGTGTATTGTCAGATCTTATAGCTATAGGGGAAACTATATGGCTAAGAATTTCTCCCTTTCTTTTCCTTTATCAATGGTAGTGCCATTTAGTCGTTTACCCCGTTTTATTAGAAAACAACTTACATGTGATTATGACTCTCAAACATCAAACTATGGGGACCCTCAATAATTTTGTTGTGCCTTGTAAGATAGGATAAGAATACAGGGTTGTGTAGCCATGGTCCACCTCTCAAGCTAATTGATCATAGCATTATCTCGTCACATTACCTAATGATGTGAATGCATTAAACATCAAACATATTTTCTTTTTGTAAAAGTGACATATCATATTATATGGTAGAAGATGACAGCACAGATCTGAGGTCAGTTAATGCCAAAATCTCACCGATCAGGATGGGAGAGCACATAATTCAAAACATTATCCAACTGATATTCCATCAAAATGCAGATAATAGTTTCAGGTTTAGATTTTTTCCAAGTAAACAAAGATTGCAAGTTATGAAGTGTCAGCTTCCTTCATGGGATGATCCAGAAATTTATGATTGTGGGTTTGTCTATACCCTTGATAGGAACCTCACAATCAGCCACATAATTGAAAGGTTGGCTGGGAGTAATGTTAGCTGCTAGTCATTCTTTGAGTTTGCTTTTCACACTGTTTGTGAATCTGATTTGAACGGAAGAGATTCTGGCTGTGGTGGCTTCTTACTTCTATGTGACTGATTCTCCAATCCATCCTTTCAGCAGTGTGTTTAAGAATCTCAATAGCTTCCTTTTGTTGATCTCCTAAAGTCCGTGAACCTCATAATGCACTCAGCCAGCAAAGGAGGAAGATATCCCCGTTCTTCTAGTTTGATGCCTAGAAGTTTAATACAACTTTCCAGCCCGTGGATGGCATCGACAAGGTCCTGATAAATGTTGGCAATTTCATTGAGGTTTGGCCTAGTCATGGGGGGCACAGGGTTAGGAGACTGCTTATTGGATTCACCATCATGTTGACACATGATCTAATGATGGTGATAAAATAAAAACAACAAAATAATGCTAACTGGATATATCATTATTAAATCAACACGTGGCCAAAGGATGGTAATGAATTGAAAACAGTCAACAATTATCATACCCATGTATAGGCCTAGGTGATGATAGAAAGAAAGGAAGAGAGAAACTATATTCACCTCCTCAAGTGGCCAGTAGGCCAATGGGGTTTGTATGCACTTCCATTTACAATTGATAAGTACTACGGTTAAAAGGAACCTTGGAAGCTGAATAAGTGACTAGGAACTAGAGGAAGTACCAAAGAGGATAAATCCTACCCATAATATAGGACTACAAATATAAATGGCCATGCGAGTGGAGGACCCCTCAAGGAAAATGGAGAAGAAGATGGGAGCTAGAGACCATGGTTGGAAACTAGTGCTGTCACACACTTGTATCAGCCCTTCATGCAGAAGGGACAACATCATCTTTCATCACCACAACTGGAGGAAACTGTTGTACCCATTTTACCACGTACTGCACTGCCACCCCTATTGGGCATGCCCACATGCACCCCAAATACAATTTCATTTTCATTGACTTGATAAAAGTTGAGTGATTTATTGGACGTGATTGGGGTTTAAAATACAAGTTGTATTGCTCTTTTTGTTTTTGAAGAAAAAACAAAAAATATCATAGTGAAGTAGGTAGCCATTATAGAGGCATAATACCTCTCTTCTTGCACATACAAAAACAAAAATGTGAAAATAAAATAATTCTTGCACATATAGTCATTAATGATAACAGTGAAGGTTTCCATAATGGATAATCAACAGTAACCATATATGGCACCAACCTCTGCTTCAAAACTGAGCAAAACTTGCCAATAAATTGAGTACTTGTGAGGTAAATGACAGATGACAAATCGTCTGGAACTTGCCTCGTCGAGTCAGCAGTGAAAACTCGGCGAATTTCAAAGAGTAATTTCATCACTACTCCGCAAAAATCTCTGAGATTTCCCTGTTGACTAGGCAGGGAATGAATATAATGACCAATAAAAAAACATCTCGTTTACCCTGAAGCCTGCTTTTTGCTGAGTTTTGCTTTGCAAATACAGTGAATACATCGTACAGTCAAGTGAATGTTATTGAATCATTGATTGGAGCTAGGGTTTTCAGCAACTTGGCGAATTTAGAAACAGAGATTGGAGCCATGATTTTCAGCATTCAAGCATTACACAATTACAAGGTTGGCCTTGCATTATACAGTCAACTTGTCAAGTGAATGTGATTGATTGGAGCTAGAGTTTTCAGTGTTTGAAGGAATCATCAGCGTATAACAGCAATCGAACTTGTTATCTTGGCAAAAAAAAGCAAGTTTGAAATTCGTTACATTGATTCTTCACTTCAATTAACAGTGTTTTTCATGTCATTCAAGTTTATTTTATGAAGGTATATGTTTTAACTTTTTTTTGAAGTAGTGATAAAGTTGCCAAGTGATGCCAAGTAATTGCTGAGAAACTTCGGGGTCTGGAGTAACGAGTCAAAATTTTGGCTGCAGAGTAATGTCTGAGTACGAGTTTTTGAACTATGGTACTAACACGATAAACTATAAATATGTAAATAAGAGAATGGAATTAGTGATGGGTTGTGGATTGGTGCACGTGGCTGCCTACCTCAGGCTGGCCATATATGTAATTACTTACTGCAGTATTTAATTAAATAGGATTTTCAATTCAAATTTCTCATCACCAGTGTATGAACACCCTGATTTCTCGACATTATATTCTCTAATTGAACAGAAGACAAATGCTACATAATCTTTATGTTTGTTAGGGTGTAATTACTTGCTTGTACATGTAGTTTTTTTACCTCATTGAATCTTCTCTCTTTTAGGCTATTATGTCTATGTTGTACCAAGCATTGGAAACAAAAACTCAAAAGTGCAGGAAATAAAGATGATAAGGTCCTGCTTCAGTTGGAAACTTGGTTATACTGTATACAATGCATATATGATAAATGGTAAGAAACAAGGAAATGAAAGACAAGATGCAACAGGGAGGGAGAAAAATAATAAATTTTATTTTAAAATGGAAGAATAAAAATGGTCGGAATCGGCAGAAACACTGTCGGGAAACTTCTTGGAAAACATGGCTGATGGAATTTCCAGTTTCTAGAGGACATCTTGGGCAGGGTTTCCCCATCTGTTTATAGTTTTGAAGGCTTGAAAATTGTCATGCATCCATCAAAATAGTTTTCTGGGCTATATGATACATTCGTTGTAGAAATCCCCATTTGAAATTTAATTTGGCATTGTGCGTATTTATATTCTTGTACTTCTATTGGTTTTTTATTAGTTGTTGGAAAATGTGCACAAAGACTAAATGAAGAGAAAGCAATATGCACACATGTTCATTATGTGTCCGTCATTTTATTATGAGAGAGATGGTTACAAAATGGTTGACACGGTTACAACCATTCATTAGCAAATACATAACTAAATATTAAATAATAAGCCTTGTATTTTAATATTAGTTTCACTCATATTTTTATAAATATGAGTGTTGATATTTTACTCTTGTTGCAACATACTTATATCAGCACTATCTCATTGCTTGAGCACAGCTTTCAAAGAATAGGCTTTAGTGATCCTTTCTTTTCATTCTTTCTGCAGGTCTTCTGTCTAGGTGTCTCAAACAGACTTTTTGTTTTTTGGCAGATTGCAACTATTGATAATACTTTTAGATAACACAGCATTATTATGTTTTTGTGTTAATTAATAGAGGACTTCGGCGAATAATTTAATTAGATTATTAGTAATCTAATTGTTCTGTTCCGTTGACTGTTATTGGTCACATTTGAAAGTTACTGTTCCTCCTTTTTTCACTGAGAAAAAATATATTGGCTTCTCTTTTCATATTTTTTGTCATTGAAGTGACGCTCAAATTTGGACGCACTTTTTTTGTTACAACCCGAGCTTTTATTGGTATTTTAAAAGATTCTTCAGGTATCTAGATAAGGAAAAAGTTTTAGTGCAGGTTCATACAATACTAATCCCCTTCCCACATATAAAAAGAATTGGAAGACAAGTATAGCTGGTTCTTTATGCATATTTGCTGAAATTAGGAATTGGGATTGTAGGTTTCTTCAGGCGTTCCAGAAGGCAAAGGTGTCTCATCATCTGCTGCTATAGAAGTTGCTACAATGTCTGCCATTGCTGCAGCACATGGTGCGTACTGTCCATACAAGTTATTATTTATTATTGGTGATGTATGCATGTCCAATATTCTTATGGAGTTCTCCATACAAATTTGCAAGATAGGATTTTTAACTGATACCTTTTAAGAGGTACAGTAGCGAAGTCCTTTGACGTGCATGATGGTCATTCTTGTTGTACCTTCTCACTGTATCTAGGAGTACTAGTAAATTTTATGCTTTACTTTTGAAAGTTACTATTTACCATTGTATCTGAGATGAGATCCGAGATCTGAGATCTGTTGACCACCTTGTATATGTTTTACTGATACTGCTGTTGTTATGGGATCTGTTTCTGGTAATTAAGGTCCTCCTGCCAGGAATAGTATCCTAGCCAAAAACATTATTTCTGTTTCTGTCCAAGGAAGAATAAGGGCAACAAGAATTACTGAAGGGAAGGCTATTATTTTTATGGAACTTGAATATGGGTAAAATCAAAATACTCTTAGGGCCTAAAGCTTATTGGCTAGATGGTTCCTTGACAGTAACCTATAACAGATGGGAAACATATCTGCTTGACAGTGTAATCTTGCATAACAACATCAAGGCAGTTGGAACTCGTTTAGAAAAGCACATGCTTGTCTTACTAGAAGAGCTTTAAGGATTTGTGTTGTATGCCAGGGTGGCTTAAATTGTGTAAATTTCATCCAAAAAGTTTTGTTAAATGATGCTTACCCTGTTAAGAGACCATCCATTAGTTTTTGTTTATAATCTTTCCTAAATAGTAAAATGTATCTTGGGGTTCTTCATGACCTGATTCATTCTGAAAATTTTCCTTTTCGCTATTTTCTGATAGTGACACACTGTTTTCCTTAATACATTAGTGATTATTCCAGCATCTATTTTTCTTGTTTTGACCTTTTCATTATGCAACAAGTGCATGTTATATGACTAATTATCCATAGTTGAAAAATTATAGGGTAATATTAAAACCATGGCGTAATATGTAATGAATAAATAAAACACACCCATTTATGTGTTTATAGAGTAAAGAAGACTAAAGATAAGAAGGATAAGGAGTTAAACAAGAAGTAAAGGATAGCTATTTGGTCACGTGATAATATGGGTGGACATGAAAATCCAAATGTGGAAACTCAATATCATGGGTGTGAAATAGTTATTAGTGTAGGTTTATTATTATAATGAAAAGATATGTTTGAAGGGTGGGACCCTTTGGAATGTTATAAATAATAATGGAGAGGACCCTCCATTGATGACACAAAATTATGTGGATGGAAATATGTGAATATAAAATTTATGAATTGGATATAAAAATTGATGTATGTAAATGACTTATTAAAGGACAACATCAAACTGAGAAGTTGGAGGCAAAGTACCTTGCAATTGAGATGGGGGTGTATCGAGTGCATCCAAAAGGGGGTACAAAACTAAACCCCAAATGTCCCTTGGTTGGGATTGTGTGTATGTGTTTTTGAATTGAATATTGAATTCCTCATTGCATAAGTTGTGATTGTGCCTATTAGTTCCACTTGGCGGGTTGTGTGAGAAGTTGGAGGCAAGTACCTTGCAATTGAGACGGGGTGTACGAAGTGCATCCAAAAGGGGGTATAAAGGTATACCCCAGATGTCCCTGGTTGGGATTGCGTGTATGTGTTTCTCAATGGAATAATGGATTCCTCATTGCACAAGTTGTGACTGTGCCTATTGCTTCCACTTGGCGGGTTGAGTGGCCTTCTACAAGTTTCCTCCTAAAGATATATAAATTAAACCCCGTCGACTTTAATAAATTAAGTATTGTGTTTTATTTGATATTCTTTACTACCCATGATTGCATTCCAATATGATCTTGTGCTAAGTAATTAGTTTAATTTACTCATTATATTTTACTATACTCGCTTCCATTTCATATTGGACGAAGGTTGTTTTCTGCTGTATATATTATTGTAATTCTCTTTTGATCTTGTTGCAATAAGTACGAGTTGTCAGATAAACTATACATTCGTATTTATGACAGTTAAATTATCTACAAGTAACAATTAGGGTTTCCTATATCTAATAAATATTCTTCTTCTTGAGAAACCAGCCTATTACACTTGGTATCACAGCCTGAAATCTTGAAAGCCCTATGAAGTTGGTACATTTATGCTATAATTTACTCCTATTTTCTATATAACAATTCTTATGTTGATTAACCTTAAACCATTGAAAAAATAGCCTTATAATTACAATAATCTTTTTATTAAGCTAAACAAGTGTTTTAAAACCAACCAAACAAAATCTCCTAGGTTATGAAATATCATATTGGTGAGAGACAATTTAAAACCGCTTAAATGAAAGAAAATTTTAGTAAATAATTTAAGAGAATAAAGAAGCCTTACAAATTTCTTTCAAATATATTATATAAAACTAAATAAATTAAGAGTTATATATTTCTAGAAGGGGTTAAATGCATATTAGATTTATTTAAATTCAATCTGTTAGGCATTCCATACTAGATGACCTTATAAGCTTAATTTTTGGATAACAACCTTATATGACCTTAGATTTAATGACATCAATAATTTAGTTTAAGGAAGTTGAAAGAAATGGGTTTATATAACAATAATTTTAATATAAGATCAATTTTTGGATAGCAAACCTCATTAATTAGATTTAATGACATCAATAATTTAGTTTAAGGAAGTTTTAAAGGAACGGGTTTATATAAAAATAATTTTAATGTTGGAGACAACATTATTTAGATTATAGATGTCTATCTATTTAGATTATACATGTCTAATAGATAACATCTATGTCTCTAATTATTATTCCATCTTAGTTTCAAAATTAAACGTAATGTGTCTCGTTTAGAGAGTAAGTTGCTTCGTAATATCCTGTTTAAATGGGGAGGGAGACATCTTAACATTAGAATTGGAAAACTTAACATTTAATTGTTTAATTAAAAATTAAACAGTTATAGACTTACAAGCACTTATGGGCGCAGTTATAACCACATCCAAATCAGATATCTATTCGATTTAAAATAAACTAATATTAATAAAAATATCTGCCAACACTATATTGTTTAGTGTCTGGTAGAGGTATTTAATTAAATCCAAATATCACATAGTCTGGATAAGGGAGATGGTGTCACCCAGATTTCATCCTGAAATCTGCGACTACCCTATCGAAAATTTTTCGTACTTTTAAAATAGTGGGTCGTTTTGTGTTTTTATTGCCTGAAAGTTCTTGTATTGCATCAAGATAATCCCAAAGAGCCATATTAGCCTTTTTCGCCAAATACCCAGATGCCCAAAATTGTTATATTCTGTCGTCGGGATTTGTCTGCGGGAAATTTGTATTTAATTATTTTGAGCCCCGTATGAGGCTATTTGCACTCTGTTTTAACTCTGTTATGATCGAATATGTCATTATTCCTATGTACCAGAAGGGTTTTAACTTGGAATAAGTTTTGGGCTTTATTTGTGACTTTTGGCAATTTTTCGTGTTTTTGTGTTGTCCCGTTTCGTTTTCTGTGAAATTTCTCTAGAACAATTCCTTTGCCGGGTAAGCCCGATTTTTGGCCTGGAGCAGCTGGAAAACATATACGCACATTATGCCCGGAGGAAGTCGCCATCGGAGGTCTGGATCACTGGGAAAAAGCGAAGTCGTGCACGGAAAAGCCCCTGCGGGGATGGGCGCATTTTTGGAAAACAAAGGATTTAAGCTGCAATGGGAAAAATAGAAGCCGCAGGCAGGGTGGGAATTTTGTACCTGCTTGACAGGGTACTTTTTCCCGTGTTATAAAATTCACTTAAGCTGCAGTGGGAAAAATAGAGGCTGCAGGCAGGTGGGAATTTATTGCCTGCCTTGCAGGGTAAAAATTCCCATGATAAAATAAAAGGAAAGTGACTTAAGTGAAATCATGGGATTTTAGTGCCTGCCTTGCAGGGTAAATAATCCCATTGTCAAAGTCAAATCACTTAAGTGGATCATGGGATTTTAGTGCCTGCCTTGCAGGGTAAAGAATCCCATTGTGGAAAAATTCTTAAAAATAGAATTATATGTGCAAAAAAGTGCGCCCCCTTTGGTGAGATGATGGCAGCCTTAAAGTGATTATTTTAATTAATCTATTCTTCAAAAAAGTGCGCCCAAGCTTGGAGGAAGTCAACAAGTCAAAATTGGAATAAAAGAAATGGATTAAATGCATTAAATTTAATTTATTTAATGGCTGCCCCCTTCCTCTCAAAAAGTGCGCCCCATTTGGGAGTTATTTAATGATTTTAAAGGCATTAAATCATTAAATTAATTTCTATTTTCAGTGGCTATGGTCAAGGCACACTGTGAAGCTTAAGTGAAGTGATGTGTGAAGGATTAAATTGGATTAATTTAATTTATTGGATGGCTGTCCTTAAACATGCTATTTTTAAAAGAGAAGAGCATGATTTTTAATTAATTAATTGCCTTTAATTGTTAGGGCAATTATTAATTATAGAATTGTGAAGGTTATATAAGCATGGGCAGCCATATGGGTGAATTATTTGATTCACAGGTAAAGAATTGCAGCCAAGAGGAAAAGTGCGCCCCCATTTGAAGAAGGATTTTGCTCAGGCAAGGTGGCAACAAGGCTAAAAGCTTCCAGATTTGGCGCATGCTTTGAAGAAGGTTGATCTTTGTCTGCATAATTGTTTGCACAGGTGTTACAGGAGCTCAGGTGTTGTTGAAAGGATTCATGCTCTCTTTATGTGCAAATTAAACACCATTTTTTGGGGCAGCAGGCTTGAAAAGTGCAGATTTTTACAATTAAAATTCACTATTCATGCTCCGGTGGCCATTTTTGTCTGAATAAATTGCAGGAATTCATTACAGGTGCTTTACAAAAGAAAAGGAGTTTTTATCAATGTCCAATACATTGCATATATCCTCCGAATCTGAAGAATTGCCCAGATCTGCACCAGTATTGAAGAAATCCGGCCAAGTAAGAAGAAAAAGAATTATTCAGACAAAGATAGACAAAGCCATGGCGAAGAGAGATGAAAAAGAAAGCACGATGGAGTCATGCATTGCTTCCAAACTTGCAGACATAGGAGACACAGATCTAGGCCCGGAACCTCTTTCCGATTTGATTGATAGATCCAGAGCGGGAAAGACTTCACTCATGCGTGCGGTTAAAAGCAGTGGAATTATCCGAGCTGCAGCTTTTCCATGTACAGCCCAGTTGCCAGAGTTTGTGATGGAGTGTGCTAGATCTTATCATCCTTCATCCAGATCAGTGCGTGATGCTGCGGGAAAGACAATAATTCGTTTGGACGCAGAGTTCATCAATTATTGTTTGAAGATTCCGGTGCGAAAGGTGGTAACTTCCATTAGCATTCAGGATGCTGACAGTAGATGGGAGAAGCATAGAGCTGATTGCGTGAGCATAATGAATAGCCGATACATGAAGAAGCCTAGATCTCCTTCAAAGTTCCCGAGAACTCTTCTGCGGTCCAATTTGGTGCAGGAGGTAGATGATGTTGTCAAATTGCTATGCAGGATTAATGGCAAAGCGAATGCTTACACTTTCCGTACATGGATGTATGCTTTCATCAGGACCATTGAAATCAACAAGGTTGATTCCATAATCAATTGGTCGGAAATTATTAGCAACAACATCGGTGAGCAACTCCGGAACGTGAAGCGTACTTTCAGCTTCAAGATGACTTCATACTTAGTGTATGCTGCAGCTTCACAAGGCGTCTTTTCCAAGCTGGATAGATGTGGTGTTCTTTCTAAGGACCCCATTTTCGAGTGCTACCCACAGCTTACTGCACCTGCGTGCGAGAAAGACTTCAAAGTGATCAACGATGACTTCTTCTACGATTTCATCTGCAGGCTAGACAAAGACTTGAAGGCCAACAGGGTAAGCAAGGAAGCGTGGGAAGCTAGTGTCCAAGATTGGCAGTCTATTCATTCAATTTGCAGATTTCACATACCTCAGGGTTACGGGCTTTTCTGGAGAACCAATAAAGATGCCCAGGTATCCGAATGATAGATTGATCGCCATGGAGCTGAGCAGGCAACTTGTGGAGTTACACGACCTTCAGTCAAAGCGGCACAAGTCTACGGGCTTCTTCCCAATCACTGTGGGGCATTACAGCTGCATTAGCATTCATAGAGCTCGAGGGATGGAGGCGCAAATGTTATCCGAGTATGAGCAAGAGTTCTTCCCTGCACGGCTGAACTTCGATCCATTTGGAGTAGCCAGGAAGACGATCTCCCAGGAGTACGCACATGTGCCTTCATTAGAAGATTTCTGGATGAAGTGCAAAAGTGAGTACGAGGTTAGAAAGAGAGATTTCAGCAGGCTATCAGCAAAGCAAGTGTTCGACTTTGGACTAGCGCGGATACCTGCGGATCTTAAAGATGATGGGAATGTGGTACTTGACACTTACCATCAAATGGGAGGAGATAAAGCCATACTGCAGGATAACGTAGGAGGCTGCCATTCAATTGAAGAAAGATCTGGAGCTGTGTTGGTGAATACTTCAAACTGGCTGCTGACGAAGGGATATTGCCTTGATGAAGCATTGATGAATCAAATCACGGGCAACTTCGGCGCAGGAGATTCCCTCAAGCGAAAGCATGAAGGAGAAAGTAGCAGAAGGTCCGAGAAGTTGAAAGTACACAGAAGATCTCAAGAGAAAGAGAAGATCACTTCTACGACCATAGCTTTGACTCCGGCTTCTCCAACACCCAGTACTTCACCAACTATTGCACCGCAGCAGCAGGACGCTTCCATGCCTCCATTGAATCTGGTGACATTCGTCTTCTCTCCTCAGCCACTTCGTTCATCACCCGTTCCAGAGGAGATGTTGAAGCTGCAGATGGCGGAGTTCGAAAGAGCTTTGTCCTTGGATGATTCAGAGGATGGCAGCCATAACACTGTGGCACTTTCTGACGGAGAGGATGCAGAGCGGGAGATGGTAGTGCACTCAGTGACTTCTCACTCTCCGAGAAGTAACTTCTCGGAATGGTTGGCTTCGCAGTTGGTTCCAGAAGCAAGAATGGAGATGAACTTAGAGGAGCACGACTTGCAGCTACTCCAGGATCTAGAGCAGAAGAGACAGAAGGCCTAAAGTTGCTAAAGCAACTTCTAGGTTGATCATCGAGGATTCGGGAGAGAAGTTTGCTGAGATATCAATTCCGGCAGAAGGAAAGATAGAGGAGGAGCTCACGGCAGAAGATGTGACAGTAACCAAAGTACCCCTCGGTCAAGCCACCACTGAAGGATTGAAGCAGGACACGCAGACATTGATAGATGCTTTATTCCTTAGGCTTGACAGTGAGAAGGCGGAGAAAGAAGAGCTGCAGAAGCAAGTATCTCAATTATGTGAGATCATAGCCAAGGTTGCTAAACCTTCCATTCAGCCCATTTCAGAGCAGGTGAGTGATCATCTTATGCAGGAAATGGAGGATGCAAGCAATCAAGTAAAAGCTATTGACGAATGGAAGGATTTGATTATTCGTCAAGCTTCTGTACAACTTGGAGAAGTGCCAGCCCGCCTAAAGGTTATGGATGATGCAGCAAATCAGCTGAAGCAACTGATGGCGAACATAGAAGGCATGAATACAGTTGCAGAGAGTAACCTGAGTATTTTGGCCGAGATCAACAAGCTGCCTGGGAGATGTATTGGTTGCAGAACAAATTGTACCGGATGGATCAGTTGAGAAGGGGAAGCAACTAGAATTTGCAGTATCTTTCCGTTTGGAAATCTGCAGAGTTTTGCTGAAGAGGATGCAGGCACTTGAGAGTAGGACATCATCCTTACCAGACAGTATCATTTCTTTCACTGAGGAAAGAGTGGTCGGAGGTGTTACTTCATACGTGCGGATCGTTTCTAACAAGGTGCCTAATTCCCTGGAAGGTTCTCTTCTGATGGTACAAAAGAGAATTGATAAAGCTACCAAGCCTTTCACGATGAATTCTATCAGTAGACTGGTGGCGCTGCAGGCAGACATTGCGAGGTTTGGGCCGAGCTTGGAAGATGTGGAAGCGTGCATCAAAGTGTTGAATGAAGGGTTGCTGCAATTCAGGACAGAGAAGGAAGCAGTGGCTAAAACAGATGGAAAGATGCTGAATTACATGTTCGACAAGTATATCTGATATCAGAACAAGAAGAAGACATAAATGTTACAGCTGACATGACTTCTTCTATTCTTTCTTCTTCTATTTTCTATGTTCCCGGATGAAATTGTAAAACTTCTAAGTTATTGGTTTTGCAACCATTACTTAAAGTCATGTGGAACCATTCTATTAGTTAAGTGATACATGTGTCACTTAAGGAGAAGTTAGTTGAGGATGATTGCCAAATGTCATCTTTACTTGTTTATGTTTTAGTTCAGTTAGACTTCCCATTTGTACTTTCCCTCCTACATTCTATAAGTAGGAGAAGAACCTCCGGGTTAATGTATCGATCATAATTTGTAAGCATGCAATCTTGTGTTCTAGACTTTGTGCTGAACCCCTGAGAGCAACTTGGAGCAAAGGAATACAAAGGAGCAGGTTTCCGGAGAACTTTGTGTCACGGTGTACTGTGTTTCTTGCTTTTAAATCTTTAGATCTCTTGATAAACTTTGTGTTATTTTAGATCTGGATCTAGAGCTGCCTTTGTTTTATAATTCTATGTGTTCATATCTATTAAGTTTCTTCTATGTGCATGCAATTAGCTCTTCTATCTACTAATTGGGATGCACATCTTCCCCATTTCTTCTCTGTATTTCCTTTACTTCCTTCTTCTATAAAATACTTCCTTTCTTGAACAGCTGCTTACTTGCTGTAGAACTTCTTAGTTATGGTTCATGAACTAAGTGGTTAAAGTAAAACCCCTGATAGATAATAACACATTTTTATTGACAAATCTGACACGGGAGCCTCACCGGTTAAATGAGGGAGATTTATCTCATGACTGCCTAGGTTTTGTGCTATGCAAAAAATCTAGCCAACAGGAGAGCATTTGGCAAGAATATAACTAATTGTGTTGGGGATATCATTAATATAATGATATTGAACTACATGGAAAGTGTAGTGTTCAGGGATTCCATATATACTCTATCCTCATATAACTAGTTTTACTATTTGTAAAAACAATCCAATGGTCCTTGATGGTTTATCTTTATTGCGATGGAAAGAGTAAATCATTAGTGGTGTATATCTTAAACACGTTTGTCCCACATTAAGATGTTTTTTTTTAATTTAGTAATTGCCTTGCAAAATCTCTTAGTAAGCATTTTCTTTTCATACAAGGATGTTTTCTTTAATTACTATGGTCTTAAAATACTTTCTTGATATTTCACAAAAGTTTGGTATCTGATTAGTTATAGCGTGATTACTATGGTGTAGTTATTATATGCATTTTAATTTATTGGTACTAGGTTTTAGAGGGACCTTACCCAAGAGTACAACGAGGTCAAAACCCAGATATTACAAAAGAGAGAATAAAAGAGAGGGTCAAAATACCTAGATAGGCAATGAAGGTCCAAGAAAAAGGTAGCTAAACTGTACAACAAAAACAAACCAAGACAGAGCAGGCACACAACTAACCCGTAGCTAACCGACGGCCTGAACTTAGCATAAAAACAGTAGGGCTCCAACCCAGATAAACAATAAAAAAAAGAACAAGACAAGACTTAAACCTTGTCCGGAGCGATGATGGTTTTTGGTTTGGTGTGTCCTTTCTTGCGCTTGTCCACCGTCCGTTCCTCGTTACCTTCTTCCATAAGGATTGGAAGAATGACTTCAAGCTTCTTGAAAGGAAAGTGACCTTCAATGAGGGGCAGGGCACTATCCTTCGTAGCCAATCCCATTTGAGGTGAGTGGAATAGAGTTCTGCAGCACCTTCTCTGGAGGGGTCGGAAGTCCATCCTTGTGATCTTTCTTTGAGGGGCTGAGTGATTCCTTGACTGGGTTAGATTGGGGCTTGATTGTAAGATGTTCTGGAAGTGAATCCCTCCACCATGCTAGTCTTTTCTCGAGTCTGGAATATTCACAATCATCTGAAAGATGTCGTATTTGAAAACACCTACAACATCTAAAGGCTAGTCCCTCGTAGTCTACCCTCTGCACCCAATGTCTCTCTCCGATTCGTAGATTGATTTTAGTTGGAAGGGCTTGGGAGGTGTCAAGATCTAATCGGATTCTAGCAAAAGTAGTGTGGGTCTTGCCAAAAGTTTTTTCATCGATTTTCATCAATTTTCATAGTGGACCCAAGGGTATCCCCTATAGCAGAAAGGCAAGCTCTGCTCCAGAGCTGTAATGGAAGCCCTGAGAGTCGTACCCAAACAGGGTATATATCAAAGGAGTCTTTCGAAGGGTCAAAAGACGGATACCAGGGTTTGAACATGAGGCCATGTTCATCCCAAGCCCAATAATGATAAAAAATCAGATCTCTATCTTCAGGGGTTTTGAAAACAACAATAAAGTAAGCTTTAGCACATGGGTACAGTTCAATCTTACCCTTGATCTTTTCACCCCATCTTGAGGCTATCCATTCATGGAGCTCAGCTAGCTTGGGCCAGAGCTTGTGGAATCTACAGATGAGGCCACGCTGAGAAAGACTCTCCTTGACTTTGTGAACCTTCTGCAGCAGATCCTCCCCGAACATGAGTACTGACGTCTTCTGTGAGGGGTTGAGAGGTTTTTCAACAATTCTGGTGCAACCCGTCCCATGTTTGGAGACAACAACAAAAGATTTCCTTTGCTTAAATGTCTCCTGTTTCTCCAAGGAGATGGACGCACCCGAAAAGGCCTCCGTTTCCCCCAAACACATCTCCATTTTGAACCACTGGAGGGCTGCGTGGAGTGTCTTTACCTCCCTGCTTAGTGCTGTCACTACCGCCCGATCTGGTGAAGGCCAAATCTATCCATGAGAGGGGAGTTTCTTGAAATCCGCCGCCGCTTGAACCTACTCCAATGGCAGCCATTGAATTGCGTTGATTAGGGTCTGAGGCATGGTTATGCATCATCGCAGTCATCATCAAGCTTCTCCAAAACTTAGAGAAGAAGTGCAAGTTCATTTACCCATTGTGTAGTTATTATATTGACACCTAATATTGCCTCAATATTAATATTTAATTTCAAGGTGATTATTAATATAATAAACATTAATTATTTTTTATAAGAAAATAATTATTTATAATTTTACAATGTCCAAATGTTATTTGTATGTTTATTGATTATTAATTTAAGTTCTTTTATGTTATGTCATATGAGATAACACGTACTTGACCTAGTATTGAGCTACCTCACTTAGCACAAAATGTTGAGGAATCATTGTGCTTTTAAGTGTTTCAAACTGAACATTATCTTTTATAGTTGTGTTTATCATTGCATACTTCTATTTATCTCTAAATATTCATAGTTACCTTTAAACATGTAATACTCATCAACAATGACTAATAAGTTTATATAACATAGGATAAGTCATGGCAAGTTTGTTACCTTCTTCCAAATCAATTTTATGAGATTTGTGATGAACTTGGTTCTTAAAGTACTACCAGGTTGATTCTAGCACAAAACATATTGATATCTATTAACAACAACAATAAGGAATGGCTACTAAAGCAGTTGTATATTTTTATAATCTTACGTTTAAGATAAATTTTGAGGGAAAAAAATACCATACATGGCCTGGCCAATCGTTATCATATCCTAGCCAATGCCGTTTTAAATATATATTACTTATTTTTTGTAGGGGCAGATTTTACTCTTCCTCAAAACTATATTTATCCAATCCTTATTTTTTTATTAAATTTAATTTTATTCCAATCATTAGATATGGTCTTGCACTCTGACATTTTCTCCAATCCTTGGTGTTGACTTTCATTTTCCTTGCTGGTAGTGTAACCCAACATTTGTGCCTTACAATGCTTTCTTGTCATTATAATTTTAGTGGTTCTAGGTTTCCTTTTCTATACTAGGGAATCTCGCCTTTGCAATTGCAGCCTATTGTTGTAGGATTTTGTTAATGATACTTAAAAATTGCATTCTATGGTATTATTTGTAAAACCACTGCCATTGAAAACCTTGAATGATAAAGATGAAGATAAAGAAATGGATACTGATGGCTGAGATCCTGTACCTGACGCTGTAGAACCTTTTGGATTTGGCTGGGGTGGGCTGTGCGGCTGTGGTGATAAACCAGATGATTCTCCGGCTACACCTCCCATGCTTATTGTGGCTCCTAGCTTCCTACTGCCTAACACAATGTTGTGGTTTGTTGGCACTCGCTTATATGTATTTTGTTCTTGTGGTTTGTTGGTACTTACTTTTATGTGCTTTTACTCGGTTGCTTCACTCCTTTATGGTTGAGAAGTAAAACATTCTATATACAAGATTAGTTGAATCTTCAGTCTTTCTTGGGTTAGGCTAATCTGATATACCAGAGCATAGTTACCATGTTTGAAAAGTTCGGGTGGTTTGGAAGGGAAAAAAAGTTTGAAGTTCAGAATGTCACAAAAGGTTAGTTCGGTACACATGTATATGTGTGTGTGTGTGTGTGTGTAAAGAAAAACCAACCCAAAAAATAAGTAAATATATTATCTATGCAGTTTTTCCTTTACACATTTAGGTTTTAGCATTTCTTGTTTTAGGTTGAAGCTTGTTTAATTTAAATGTTTTAATTACAAAAACAAAAAAAAAAATTGATTGAACTTGCTCGTGAGACTGAAAAGTATGGTCCGAACCAATTTTTCACCAAGTTTGTTAAGTATCATCCATTCACTTTTTGTATGACTAGCTTTTGTAATCTCTTGTATATTAATCTATGGAAAAGCTTTTCAATCAACCAGAAAAAAACCTGAATGGTGTTATTTATACTGTTAGAATATGCAAAGAGAAGAAAAAAGACAGAAGGCAAACTGCACTGTCTAAATGACGAACAGGCAGTGTATTTATTGAAGAGAGAGGTAGTTATACAGTTACCAACCGAGCAACTACATAACTGTTTTACATGCTATATAATGTGCTATATTTTAACACCCCCTCTTAATGACTAAACCGGAAACAAGACAAAGCTTGTCCCGAAATTTTACAAATATCCTAAAGCCCATATGTTTAGTCATTACATCTACAGACTGTGCCATAAGTTGTACTTTAAAATCAGCAGTCCATAACTGTGATGCAGTTGTCGAATGAAGACGAACCACAACACAAAAATCTGGTCCCATGAACAAAAGATATGGCAAGTGGTCCACTGGTTCTCTGTTTCGTGATTCATTGACCAGTGATGAATCACCAATGGCTGAGAGTGTCAGCCCCATCTCCAGAGTGCTGAAATCAGAACCTCGAAGATGTGGATTAGAAAATCTATTCCAGGCTTGTGTAACCTGCTGGAGTCTGTAAAAAGACTCAATTATCCTGTGATCAACATCACCTCGATCACGTCCTTGCACCACCACCATGTAGTGCTCATCCAACTTTTTCAAGAAGAGGAATGTGACCATCTGTGCAGGAGTTAGATCCAACTCCTCAATAGTAGGAGAAATAACCATCTCCGTCTCAGCAGTGGTCTCCGTCTCAACAGGAGAAATAACCATCTCCGTCTTATCTATTTGCTCATCTATCCCCCTCTGTTGGGAAAGATCCTTCACAACACAATGAGCAAACTGTTCATGCTCTATTGTCCTTCGAGCAAGAACCTCTGAGTGAGTGGCTGGGCATGCCATCTCACCATGCACCGTCAATGCATCTGGAATAGTGGAGTCTCCGTCCACAACAAATTGTTCTTCTGAATGAGGAAATCCATCCTCCCAAGGCATGTCCGCCTCCTGCACATCCTGAATGGTGGAGCTGTCCTCCACACGTGCATTCATGTTGATCGCAGCCGGATCAACAAGCCGATACTGACCACCTACCCCAATACCAAGGGCAATTATCCGTCTCTGTTTCACATCATAGACAACACACTTCTTTCCACAGAAATCCACAGAAATATTGGGATTTTCAGTCAATTGACGAATAGATAGAAGATTCTTTTGTAAAGAAGGTACATATCTAACATTCCGTACCAACAATTTATGAGCATTATTCAATACAATGCATATATCTCCTATCCCTTCTACTGCAATCGATTCTCCATCAGCTGGTACTACTGATTCAAAACAAATATTTGCAGTAAATGAAACATACCAGTCCCTACGACATGAAAAGTGTGCAGATGCACCAGAGTCAATAATCCAGCAACTGGTACCACTATCATTTGAGCATGATGTCGTAAGACAATAAAGAGCATACTCGTCATCCGAATCCCGTTCTTCTGCAACTGCTGCCACATGTTCCTCTTTACATGGCTTTTTGTTCTGCTTCGAAAGATCATACATCCGCTTTTGACAATCCCTCTTGAGGTGCCCAACCTTGTGACAGTAATAACATGTGACCTGATACCGAGTGGAGGATTCACCAGAGTGACGTTTCCACTTTCCCTTTGATTGAGTGACAAAAGCACTCTCTGCATGGTCACAATTAGATTCTGCCTGAAGTTGTCTCCGTTCCTTTTGCAACAGGTAGGAACTCACCTTGTCAAACGTGAGTGTTTGACTTTCAGCCATTAAATGGAGTGCCTCCACAAATGACTCATACGAAGAAGGTAAGCTGTTCAAAACCAGAGCCACCATATCATCGTCATCCACCTTTTTATTGATGGAAGATAACTGGTCTCAGAGATCTTTCATCCGAAGTAGGTGCTCAGACAGCGATCCACCTTCTTGTAACTTTTTTACGGAAAATAGCATATTTTTCAAGTATAAAACCCGACTCTTCTCTGACGTCTGATATTTATCCCTCAGACTAGTCCACAACGTGCTTGCCACAGTGGCATTCCGCACTTCCGGTATTAAATCATTCGACACCAATAACTTGAGAAGCAATAACGCTTCCTTATGACGTTTGTCATAATCTTCGAAGTTCGTCGCTGGTCGACTTTCATCACCCTTGATTATTTATCACAATCCCGAAATTCCGTAACCGTTAAAATTTTATGACTCCAAACATTGAAATTTTTGCCCGTTAACTTTTGTGTCTTCGGCAACGTCAAGTGTGATATATTTGCCATTTTATTATTCCAAAAGAACGGTAATAATAAAATAATAGTTTTCCCACACTTAATAAAATAATACTTAGTCCACCAAGTATTACTTATTCCACCAAGTAATATTAAATGTAAAAAACCTTCGAACTGCGCTTGAACTATATTAATAAATATTATGAAGCATGGATGAATACCTTTGTTCGAAAAATAATATTATTTGTTGCCCTCATGACTTGCCAATGCCGCCATGACTGTTGACGTTTTTGTTTGGTTTGGCCACACAACTCCACGTTTTTCTTTGCATGCAACAAGATTTTGCGACTAGGATTCGTATCCTTTCTGCCCCACGATTTTCACGATTCTGTCCCGCATGCCTCTGTCCCGTGCTGCATATTCTGTCCCGCGTCTGACCGCGTCTCCCTCGTCTGCGATTTCCACGATTTAGGCTTCACGTTTTGCTTTCAACTGGTCACGTTTTCCTCTTGTTTGCTTCAGCGATGCCTTTCACGATTCTGCCGACTGGTGCATATCTGCCCACGTTTTCTCTCGACTTCCTTCAGCGACTTCCTCCAGCGATGGAAATAACTCTAGTTTGTGCCCTACCAGGGCTTCCCCAAACTTCCAGTTCGTGCCTGTTGACAAGGCTTCCTCGAACTGCGAACCAACCGCTCTGATACCAATGTTAGAATATGCAAAGAGAAGAAAAAAGATAGAAGGCAAACTGCACTGTCTAAATGACGAACAGGCAGTGTATTTATTGAAGAGAGAGGTAGTTATACAGTTACCAACTGAGCAACTACATAACTGTTTTACATGCTATATAATGTGCTATATTTTAACATATACAACCTTGATAGGAGAAATTATGTGTAGCACTACCAATTGCACAATTAAAAGTTTTTCTCATTTTAGAGAGGAATTATTCGGCCCGAGCATTTCAATTATATAGAATGTCTATTGACTTTGATACATTTATTAAAAAGGCACTTGATAACATAATTGTTGGTTAAATTTCTAAGCAATTACTTGAATATATGACGAGAAACATTTTTTCAGGAGATTAGTTGGACCATGGCATGGCTTCCATGCTTTCAAAAGCACAACAAATGCTTGTCTTTGAATGATTCAATTAGAGAAAATCCAGTCACAAACTCTAGGATTACTAGCATCCCTATTGGACTCCGAAGATATTCCTTTTAAGCTGTTTGCAATGGTTTCAACTAAGGTTTTCTGTCTATGAGCATAAAATATGAAATTGGAAATCAATTTCTCTCACTGGTTGTGAATTAGAAGCAACATATTTAAACACATAGTATCAACTTATTTATTCACGCATTGACTAAGTATAAATGCATAATCAGCCCATACAATCTTAGTCAATCATATTACATTTCATGTGAAACAAGACTCTCACATTAACATACAATATGCAATTGTAAATATCTACAGATGCAAGAAAAAATGTTTGTGCTTGTTCTATTGGTAAGATAAGCTTTTTTGTTGCTGCAATCACCATAAATCACACTCTTTAATCATTGGTCTCCATTGCAAGAAAAAGAAGTTGAAACTTTATGCTCAAAAACAATGCTTGTAATTAAGTATTTTATCTTGGTAGTAGCATTACTTTTGTTCACCTTTACAATATACTTGCCCAAGGTATGAAACACAACCATAGGGGAACTAGTTATATAGAAATTCTTTATACTCAAATTCAGAATAAAAATCAAAAGAAAAAGTCCTTTTTTCATTTAGTTTTCAGGTAATAGAAGAAGACTCTTTTCTCAAGAATAATCTAGTTTATGAATCCTTTAACTAGAACGAGGGGATTCTTTCATTCAATATGGAATGATCTCAATTAATGAGAAAGACTTGTTTCTCCATATAATCTCATCCTGATCTTGTTGCAATTTCTCTTTATCTCATGAGTTTTTAGAATGTAAACAATATGAAAACATTTACCTCTGTTGAAGTTTGAGCATAAAATATAGTTTTAGAAAGGTTCTTCAAAAAAGCTTACTTCATGCAAAGCTAGTAAAGGAGTGGACGTTTGTTGCAATATATACTGCCACATGACTTGTTGCTATTGGTTTTCATTTTCAGTTATGAATGCAATAGCAATATGAAATAATTGAAGAGAATTAGGGTGTAAATGCCACCCGTCAACACTCCAAATCGGCTGGCCAAAACAGATGGAAAATCCCTCTTCATCTCTACTATAGCTAGTATTTGTACCTATGAATCAATTGGAAAAACCAATTAAAGTGGGATTAGCAGTAAGCTCTCTTATAAGATCAGCGAATGCAACATTCCCATAGTCAAAAGCAAACAAACGCAGTCCAATCTATTCCTCTTTCTTACAGAGTTCCAGAGAGCTAGGAAAGATACAAATACATACACTGCTGCACAAAGCTGCAGTTGCCCTAACCATCTCATTTGCATAAATGTGCAGAGTTCACTTTCCTCAGTTGAGAATTACATGCGCAATCAGCCTGCAAGTCTACATTCTCAATCTGGTGGTTGAAATGATGTTGTTAACCATAGTCAAGGCTGCTTGCTATCTGATCAATCAAACAAATATGATTGTAGAAAAATACAACAACAATAATTTAACACTTATCGATGTCTACCCTTAAAGAGTAAAAAATATTCCACCAAAACATATCAATAATCACAGGATGGTGAATGATCCCTTTTGCTTCCAAGGAGAGGATGAATGAAATCTGCTACCACAACCAGCTGCTGCAATCATTCATGATCTGATTTATAAATGTTGTAGCTTAAGTCCTAGCACCCATATTGTCTGCTCACACCATTGATTTGTGAACCCACTGACATTCTTCCCATTTGATCCAGTAAAATCCAATCTAAGTATGCCTGTAAGATCTTTACAACAGTAGTTACATATAGTATAACAAAATCTAAATAATGATAGAGTATAACAATTTCAAAAGTACCATAACAGTCTTCATGTATGGGAGGGATCAAATGATCCTCATGAAACATAAGTCTCTTGACAATAGTAATGCTGGAATCAAATGCCAATACAAATCCAGTCTTGTGTGGCTAGGCACAACAAAGAGTCGTCGATGAGTGTGAAGAGCGTTTAGTTTAGCAGTGAAGAAAAATTATTGGATGGGAGGATTTTCTTTACTCGTTAATGCTAATCTGCTTGACATGTATAGTTTGGGAAGATTGGCTTGATGGCTGTTCCATACTGCTAATGACATTTCTACATTGTGCTATTTATGTCAATTTTGTAGATGTCTTGAGAAATCATCATGTTAATTTTAATTTTGATCTGCAGGATTAAATATTTCACCAAGGGATTTGGCCTTACTTTGTCAAAAGGCAAGCATCTTATCAAAAAATGTTTTACGAACCTTTTCTTTTTTGAAGTTGAAGCCTATGCTTGTTTAAGAATATATTGAGTGGTGTTGTCAATATACATTAGGTGGAAAATCATGTTGTTGGAGCTCCGTGTGGGGTAATGGACCAAATGACCTCGGCATGTGGCGAATCTAACAAACTATTAGCTATGGTTTGCCAGGTGTGTCCCATGGAATGTGGAAACACTGATTCATAATTTTGAATATTTTAAAAAAATAAATGATTTGTACCAAGCTTTTTTAAGTGATCTATAGTATTGATAAGTATTACGATGAATGAATGACAGCCTGCAGAAGTCAAAGAACATGTGAATATTCCAACACACATACGGTTTTTGGGGCATTGATTCAGGCATACGGCATAGGTATGATTCTTTCCTTACAAACTCATTGTTTTGGTATGTTACGAAGTTACTGAAACTTGTACTCTAAAGAAGTAACATCAAAATGGGTTTCTATAGTGCTAGGATAATCTCATAAATCATGTGAAGTGCTGTACCCAGCAAGGATGAGGTTTATCTAGTTATGACTGAATCTGTCCATCTCACTTCCCACTCACTCATCTACATCATCTAGGCATGTCTAAATGTTGTGCAGTTGACAAAAAATCCAAGCGGAGCAAAAATCCTAGTGATATTCAGGATTTCCGCTGCAACTATTTCTAATCTTACTCTTGTTGTACCACAATCTATTGAGAATGCAAATTTTGAAACTAATAAGACTTAAAAATAAAATGCCTAGGGAAAAGCTACTGAGACTAAATACAAAGGCATCATTGAAAAAACGGTTTACGAAATCTTCATATATGTCATTACTGAGTACTGTTAGGGCTTGTTAATTCCATACAGTCAGCAAAAACAGCAGCTCCATCACAGACACCAGCATCTATTAAAATAGATCCAAAAGCAGTTAAATCGCCACCAGGCTGAAACGAAAATATACCTGCAACCATTGCCAGTTAGGAGGACAACGAACTGCTAAGACCATGCAATTGGCAATCTTAACTCTTAATCCCTCCTAATCTATGCTCTTCATTACTTGCTTAAGGTATTAAAAATGTGTGGGATGGACTGTCTGATCCAGGCCTTTACAGCTGTATTTACATCCTTGAGGGACTGATGAAACCTTACATCATCTTTGTTTCTTTCCATCCCTGCCAGGCTGGTGTCTGATCCATTAATCTTAGTATCCTCAGACCTCATCGTGTTCCCCATGTTCAAGAAAAGTTTATGATTTGGGTCTTTGGCCTTAGGGATATCTTTTGCCAAACCCAGAGTGGTGCATATTTCAGCTTCTTAATCGGGGAGATACCTTTCGTCAGCACCCTCTTTGAAGCATGGGGTGCAAAAACAACAGGCCTACCCATTTGAAGTCCTGAAGAGTATTAATCATACAAAATGTTCAACACGTCCAACAGTTCCAGCAACAACAAGAAACAACAATCTCTACATCAACAGCAGCTCCACCTAGAATGTCATTCTGTCTTCCCTCTTCATTCTACTTTTTATCTTGTTTACTATGAATCATGCTGGAAGGGATTCCAACTTGTTTTAGAGGGAGGATATGGGTGCGTGGGATAATGTAGACCGTCATATTAGTATTGTCATGATTATCGGCATAATTACATCTTTTAGTTGCTGACATGCTATGTGGTTAATAATTGTATTGTTGGCCTTAGGCCGTTTTGCAATGATTCTCGTGAGTACATTTAGTTGTTGACCGTTGTGGTCACCGACAACCTATTGGGTCTTCTTGTCATATAAATAGAGTGATGTATGTCGGGCAAAGGGTGCTTGTATCAGTTCCTCCCTCTATTGCACAAATTGTATTGAGTTCTACCTTTTGTTAATGAGAAGCTATTGTTATTGTCATTCTTGTCTATACATATGGTATGCTATATTATTTGCAACTATCATGGTAGTTTAGTTTCTCTATGAAAAGGACTCTCAAACAAATTAAATAATTCTTTTCTGTGGGGAGAAGATAAAGACGAACTTACTCACCTTTAGAGGTAGGATTCATTCACATGAGGATCTGAGATCAAGCCTTGGGAAGATCTTGCTTTGTAGGTTGCCTGCACTGTTCGGTTCATCGAAATTTCCAAATTATTGCAAAATCTCTTCATAGTTTTAACACTCCAATTTTGTGGGAAAATTGTCACCTCCTTCCAAATATCTAGTGTTACAGAGTTGTAAAAAAAACGTTTTCCATGGTGCTACTACTTGTTGGACCCAATGACCTAGTATGTGGCGATTTCACTCACAAGAGAAAATTTCACAAGAACATTGGTCCTCCTGATAGTGGTCCACATCATCTTCCAATTTAAGTCACTCCATCTCAATTGCTACTAGGTCTCCTTCTTCCTTTGTAGGCTGCTTGCCATGTATCTCCATCTTGTTACACTCCTCTAGGTTATTGTATTTTTTTAGCCTTTCCATTTGATTCAACCTAGAAAAACAAATAAATAAGTGTTTGGCTAAACGGAAAGGGAGAATAGATCCTTATGACTTATTGAAATCCTAGATTAGGGTTAGATACAAGATGTTTTATTCAAATCATTAATTAAAAGTGTTCCATAGGAACACACCCCCCCAAAAAATGGCATTTTCGGGGACGGGGATGTCACCGAGACTTGGAGACTTCATGGACATGTCCCCTTGCCGTCCCACCACAACCACCAGCTGACAAGGGACGTCCCCCAAATTTGGAAATGTCTTGGATTCATACAAGAAGGTGAGGAGACTTGGGAACGTCCTCGGTATGTCTCGAAGACCTTGCCAAGACCCGTGATTGTCCCCAAGACCTCTAGGCATTCTCGACGACAAACAACACAACTGTTTTTAAAAAATAAATTAAAGCTCAATTTTTTAGATACTTTAAGCACTAAAAAGAACTATCAATGAACCTCACACCCTCACTCCAAATCACAAACATATTGAGCAAGGCTGCAAGTGCAAGAGTGAGAGCAAACAAGGTTGCAAGAGTGAGAGGTTGAAAGCATTAGCAAGAGAGAACGACAACACATTTTTGAAGACCGAGTACCAAGTCTTCATTGATCAACCATTGAAGTTTCAACACATTCATAAAGTTGGAAGATCTCAACTTCAAGCCTTCAAGGTAAGCCATGGCTCTTCATCATTTGGCATTTTACTGTTTTCATTGTTCAATTTTAAATGTTTTGGATTTGCAATATTGCATTTCAACATTTTTAATTTTAAATTTAATTTAATAAATTAGTAAATTGTTCATAGAATTGTATGTGTTTATAAATTTATAAGACGTTTTTTACTATTTTCGGGTTGTTAACAATTGTTAGATAATCCTAAATGGCTGATTAAAAATTTAAAAACATTGTTTGACGAAGGTTGAAGATTCATGATTAAGGATTCCTATTTTTGTGTATCCTCTACTTTTGCATTTCCTGCGAATTGAATTAAGAAAAACAAAAACAACATCCTTTTGTCTTAGACTCTTGAGCCCTTGCATAAATTAATTTATAGAATTTATAAATTTCATATTTTGTAGTTTCTTTACAAGTTCTCACAACATGAGTGACAAAGAGGGTCAACAAGGGCTTTTGGGGGTTGATGTCGGGGGGGGGGGGGTGATGTAAGTAATTCCATTGGGAGTGTAACTGCTCATTTTAGTTGCCCTTCCAAGTTATTGAAACCTTTACCAAGGGTCCAGCCAAAAAGAAGGTCCCTTTATAACAATTTGCAACCAAACTACAACTTTTAACAGGGAGCATTAGGTTGTATGAGTGTAATTTTTTGTCAACTTAAATTCAAGGCAGCATTGGAAGAGTTAACACACACCTACTTCACATCCAAGGCAAAGGTGTAGAGGTATGTTACAAATTGTCACTCAAACAAAGGGGTGAAGTAATTAAATTGTGGGGTTGTGGTGAAGAAACACATGTAGCTGGTACTATGCCATCTAGGGGTTCTACTCCTTGATCCGGAAACGGTAAAAATGTAAACTGATTCAGCTCCCGTTTTAGTGGATGATTAAATTTTCTCAAATTCACACATTATGTTAAATTTGGCATATGTAGAAACTCTGAAATTGAAGTGTAATCAGCAGATTAAACCCATACACCCAGTTTTACATTCATTCCCTTCAATTCTCAATTTCCCGTAAAACTTGTAATTACAATAAAATTGGCTTATATACTTAAAAAATCAGATCAGAACTGATTTAAAACAGCAGAATATTGAAGGAAATGAGAGACACAATTCCAAAGTTGATAACGGAGTTTGTCCATGAGGGACTACGTTTTTGGGTTTGTGAATACGACGAACTGATCCTATTAATGATGCAAAAATAAACACAAAATTCTTACATCAATCTCCAAAATAGGAAAATAGGACCTGCAAGTATCTCAGACTACCTTTAGAAAGTCTCCACAACCAGCTCTCGGCTTTACAGTGTCATCTTCCAGCACAAAAATGGTCTCCAACTGCATTTTCTCTCTCTAAAAAGGCATTTTATCTCTCTTAAAACAATGCAAAGATTCTCCACTATGGGCAAATATATCTCTGCTATGTCATTGTTGCATCATCCTTGCATAAAAAAATACACAATAGGCAAAAATTTCCTTTAAAAGGAGTCTCTCTCCTTCAATAAGGGTCTAGAACTTACATAGTCCTGCAAAAGGTCTCCTTTAAATACCGACTTGCTCCCTTTATAGTGTTTGCAACTTGCATGGTGTATTGGCCAAGGCTTATCTTTTTGGTCCATGAGAGGCTGAGATCGAATCCTCCTCCATGTCTACTGCTTTGCATTTTTCTATGTGGGGATTAATATCCCACATGTGTTGTGTTTCTATCGACTCAAGCCTTTAAAAAGGCTTGGACAACTGGGTGTTTACGTGGCTTTGGCCATGTTGCAACTCTGTTTTGTTGCCTTGGTTAACTTGTGCCTAGCTTGATTGTATTAGATCCGAGTTGTATGGTTTATGGATGCGGTTTGTTGCTGGTGCGCAATCCTTGGTGAGGTGGATGGCTTGATCCACAAGCCCTCCTGGCTCTGGACTTAGCTCGCTGCTTGGCTCACTCCTGCGTGCACTGGTTTGTGCAGCCTGTAGGGCTTGGCCATGATGATTTTTTGGTTGGACTCTCCATACAACTCATCGGTGGGTTACATGAGCTGGTTCACCACATAGCTTGTTTAGCCAACTTGACTCGGGCTTGGTCTCTGGCTCGACCTCTAGCTCGCTGAGTTGGTTGAGAACTTTGCAAATACTTGGGACTTACTCCCACATTCATTACAATGTGGACCTCAATGAGGTATATATGCAAAATCACATGCAATGTAATATGAATAAAGGCGGCAGGATGCCGCTCCTGAAAAAGAGTGGACCCCATCGGCTGCTGGGCCCCTAGTTGGCATACCATGTGAGACCCACCTTGACCGTCGAAGATTGGAGGCTAAAACCATATTCTTTCCCGGGAAGACTTTGCTACTTGTCGTGCTCACATTTTGCTACTTGGCGTGTTCTCACCATGCCACATCAACACTATGCAACCTGCGCTTAATTTTTGCCAGTTGGAGGGAAAATTCAGTGGACTGTATCTCCTGCATACAGTGTTCGTTTTCTTCTGTTCAAAAGACGTCGAAAATCTCTCAACGATTTCTTTCGTAAGCAACTGGTTTTGAGAAGTTTAGGGAACAACTGAACCATGATTATCCTTCGGATCACTCCTAGTACGAAAACTTTGCAAGAGGCACAACTTCCTGCTTGGCCATCTAATTTAGGGGCAAAAGAGCTTAAGGGGAAATGTAGAATGACTAGTAGTGATGCTATAAACATGGTGGCAAAGTTATTCAATGTGCAATATAAGAATGAGGCAAATGATGCCATTGGAAATTTTTTCTGCCAGTGTCATTCCATTCCATGTGGTACACTCTCCTTATTATAAGGGGGTTATGGCAAAGATAATATAAGTAGAACCATCATATGTGCCACCAAGGGAGACAATTGAGGACAACAATCTTGGATAAGAACTATTCTAACATTAATATTTTAATGCAGAAAATGAAGGGATGCCTAGGTCACTAGTGGATGCAACATAGTCATGGATTGGTGAACGGACATTAGGCATTATCCACTCATCAACATCATTATCAAATGTACAGATGACCCTTACTTATTTATGGCTATTGATTATTTAGGGCACCATAAGGATGTCGATTTTCAGTTCCAAATCCTTAAAGATGTTATTGAGGAGGTTGGACCGTAGAATGTGGTGCAACTGGTGGCAAAAGTGGCCCATGTGTGCAGAGCTATAGGGAAGTTGATTGAGGCGGCCTACAAACACATTTGGTGGACTACTTGTGTGCATGCCATGAATAACATACGCAAGGACATGGGAAAAATTGGTTGGAGCACAAAGGTTGTTAAAGATGCTAGAGATGTGCAAATGTTTATATGCATCCACCAAACTTCACATGCACTCTTCAAGACCTTCTGTGAAAAGGAATTTTTAAAACCTATGGAAACTAGATATGCATTGTACTTCATTCTCTTCAAGAGGATGCTCGAATTGTAAGATGCATTGCAAGTAATGGTCATAACAAGAGAGTCGAATTTGTGGCCCACTTCTAAGTTAGTGTAGGGGAAGAGGGTGAAGGAAGTGGTGAAGAGTGAGGTTTTTTGGGCTGATGCAAAATACATTGTCTCCATCATTACTCTACTATTTAAAGTCACTAGATATGTAGATGCTAATGCACCTAGGTGCATGGGTGTATTGATAGTATGTTTGGCCAAATGAAGGCCCCTATATGATAGAAAGACCCCACATAGCAATTCTCCAACGAACATATTCAGCCAATCATTCACAAGCTATGTTACACCAAGTTTCTGGGACGGGGATGACAGGGGACGGGGATGACAAGAGATGGGGGGATGTGTTTCCAGGACGGATTTTTTTGGAGGCCTTTTTTTAGGGGACGGCAGGGGACAACTATTAAAAAATAAAAGGAAAATTTAAAAAATATAGGAAATTTCAAATATTAATATGATAACACTGATAAAGCATTCATCATACACATTATAGAACCTTAATACATAAAATTGGAGCTGAATTGACATTTCACATAAGATCAAGTTTCAATTAGAATAATAATTACAATGAAATGCCCAAGGGCTGCAAGTTTCAACTACGAAATGTCTGAAACATAAAGAATGGAAATATATTGTGGCCCCTAATCAAAATCCCACTAAAATGGCATCAAATTGTTCTTTTATTTGTCGTGCCTTTCGCTTTGTTATAGACTTATAGTGTAATATCCCCGATGGGATACCACTTAAAAATGCATAAAATATTGAAAACTTGCAGCCAAATAAAATATTGATTATACCCAATTTTTACAGTAAGAACAACAAACTAAATAAACCTAATATTTCCCAAAATGACCACCCAAATTACTTGGAAATACATAGAGGGCTTGGTATTATTATAAATGACAAAGGGAAATTGTTTTTGGAATATTATAGAGTAGAATGCTGCCAAAAAATCACAGCGAGCCTAGACAGCTGGAAAACCCTCTCCGTACAGGCTGTAAGTCGCCACACTTGGGACAGGGGTTGGAAAATGATGGACGTGCCTTCAGCGTGCTGCCATGCTCAACCCAAAAGGCTGCTGTGACTCTGATCTGGGCCCCTCTGCTTGTCTTCCCCAAATGCCCCAAAACTCGCGAAATCCTTCAACGAGATGACTCCAACGAATTTGCCACGCTCTACCCAAATGGCTGCCGTGGATTTGATTTGTTGCCGGGATTCGGATCTGGAGCTCACTGATTATTCTCTCCAAGCACCGCCAAAAATCTTCAAAACCCTTCCTTTGTACCTTCTGAAATATCTCTGTAACACGACCCAGAAAGCAGCTCCAAAATGACAGACTAGGGTAGATCTCTCACTACCGAAGAATGCCCTGTTAGCTAGGGACGGGTCTCTCACCTCCGAAGCTAGGGTCCCTGTGGGATTTGACTCCACAAGCTGTATATGCGCAACAGCAGCAGCTGCACGTGAAGGGGTCAATAAAATGTATGCAGAAGTCCTGTTTCCTTTCTCTCCCAGCTCTCATATACATCCCCTCGGCAATCGAGCCCCAACAATCCTTGGTGCCTTTCAAACCATGGAGGGGCCAATAAAATAAAAGTAACCAAAGTTACACAAGTAACTAAAGTTAGAACCACGTGGCCCCTTCCCAAAAGTCCCCAGCGTCCACAGCCTCTTGGGAAAGGTCATGGTTTGGACTCGACATGACCCATGGGTCCTTTGGTGTAGAAAAAGGGGGCATTACAGAAAGGGGACATTACATATGGTCGAAGGAACAACTCTCGTCATATGGTTAGACTGAAGATGAACTTCAATTTTGATAATATTAATGCATAGACTGATACCACAAAAAAATATACTACAATTCAATTCTCATATAATATGATAAAATTAAAAATTATTGCTTGCACCGAAGTCAAGAGGTAAGGGCATTCAGGATATACAAATATTTGAAGTATTGGTGAAATATCATCCCAAGAGTTTAGGTTCCAAATAAATGGAAATTGTGCCCATACATATGCATTAAATAGAATACACCTTATTTCTTAAAAATCTATTTCCAAGATATAAAATTGAAAAGCCCACCTTAATGTCAAGCTGCAACATAAATTTCAACTAGTACCACCTAACATGATAGAATTCAATAAGAAATTGTATAAATAAACTGATAAATAAAAGAACAATTTGATTAATATTGTATCATGGCATAAACTTTATAAGAAATGAGCTTCTTATTTAAAAATAAAACATCAAAACCTGATATTAGACAAACATCTAGAAATACATATTGACCATGCCAAGCCTGAAAACTATTAGTCCAAGGTTGAGCAATGTACAAGAGTAAAACCGAAGAGATAATCATAAGGAGTCAAGATTAAGAATATATCTGATGTCCTCTTGAATTTTGGTGGGCCATCACGAGGGTGGCAAACCATAGCATTCAAGATCCCAATTATCCAAGGCCCAGTTAGGCAACCCATCAATAACTTTATTCCTTTCACGACATATGTGATTGTACTTAACTTCTTGGAATTTCTCCTGCAATATTTTAATCTGCTAGACTTCCTTAGCAATTCGCCAATTGGGAGAACTAATATGATTTGCAGAGAGCATTTGCATAATGATTTGTGAGTCTGCTTCTATTTGAATCTTCTTCCACCCAAATTTTAAAACCTTTTGCATACCTTTATAAACCACGTTAACCTCCACCAGGTTATTAGTAGTAGTGCCCAAGTTCTCAGCAAAAATGAAGTAGACCTCCCCTTCCTTGTTTCTTCCAACTCCTCCCATAGCTGCTCTTCCCGGATTTCCTCTAGAGGCCCCATCCGTATTCAACCTTCCAAAGCCCATCGGAGGGGTCTCCAGGTGATTGTTTCTTTCATTCGTTTGTTTAATGGGAGAATGGAGCGGAGAAGCCTCCCTAGGATCCAGAGATACCTTATTACATATATGCTGCCATTCCACAAAAAGAGTTTGAGGCAAGGATATTTTGTGTTTTAGACTTTCCACTATGTTGATTTTTCGTTTTTTTCCAGACATAAGAGATATCTTTACTGATTTGTTGGAATATTCTTCTATTTCGTTCTTTCCAGATATTTCATAGGAGAAGAGACACACTACTCCATAACATTGGAAGAAGATTTTTTCCCTTTGGGAGGACTCTCTACCAGTCTTTAAAAACCTATTCGAGGGAAAAAAAATCCTTCCATTGTAACTTAAACAAAGCCGTGAGATGTCTCCACATTAGAATAACCCAGGGATAGGAAAAAGAGGTGGTTAGAAGATTCTTCAGCCTTCATGCACAAAACACATCTGAAAGGACCATTATATCCTTTCTTCATAAAATAGTCTCCTATTAAAACTCTTATGTGAATAAGAAGCCACAAAAAAATCTTCCTTTAGGCCACATACCCTGCTGCTATAAGTGTTTGAAGAGAAATTTCAAAGGATGAGGGTTATATATCATCAAGGAGGTGTATTCGATGGACACTGTATACGTACTAGTAGGCTCAAGTCCCCATCCCAACTTGTCAGGAAATGGGGCAAAAGAAAGAGGACGAAATGAGCTTCTTTTTTGTTTTAGTTGTAAGGGAGGTTGTTTTAGGTTTAGGTGAGTTGGGAATGAGTGCGGGGGTCCTTGTGGGCCCCGACATTCCTTTTATTTTTATTAACTTTGAATTTTTTTAAAATAAAGATTTCCTTTGTTGGGATGTAGGGGACGCCCAAATGTCCCCGATATGGTCGAGGGACTTGTAGAAGTCCCTTGGCTGTACCGGGGACGTCTTGGCATCCACTGTTGATCCCCTTCTTATTTTCGGCGTCCTAGGGATGTCCCCTATTTTTTGTGTGAATTGGGGATGGGTAGGGGACATTTCCTACCCGTCCTCGCGTCCCTGAAACGTTCCCTATTGGGGAGGAGCCTAAATATGTCGGGGACACGTCCCCGTGGAACATAGTTCACAAGAGATGGGAGAAGCTCAACACTCCCTTGCACATGGTTTCCTAATCATTAAACCTGAAGTGGTATATACAAAGGTTTGGCAGAGTTAACCCCCATACAAGATTTTGAGGTGAAGAAAGGGTTCACGAAAGCTATCCAAAAGATATATGATTCTATATATGTTGACATCATTCATATTAAGTGGTCAAAATTTTCCACTATTGGGGGATATCCAGAAGAGGCCAAGTTGGATAGGGAGACTATGGCATAAGAGGACCCAATTCTTTGGTGGACTATGCATGGGCCTACTTCTTTGACAACCATACTAGCCATTCGTGTGTTTTCCCATGTTTCTAATTCTTTTGCTGCTGAGAGGAACTGGTCTACTTATAGCTTCATCCACTTTATTAAGAGGAATAAGCTTACCTCTAGGAGGGTGGAGAAGCTTGTAGCTATACATAGTGCTTTGTGTCTTATTGACTGTAACACGCTCATGTATAAGGAGAGTCCAACAACTCAATGAGATGTTGAGCCAAAGGAGCCAATGTAGGTTGATGATGAAGCGACACAAACAAGGTTGTTTGGTGTTGGTTTGGAGGATCTCTACCTTGAGGAGGCCAATAGTTTGAGTGGTGAAGAGTTTAATGTGGGCTTTGAGGATTATTATAGTCATTGAGCCATTGGACACTTGTATTTGAATTTTGGATGTATTATGTAATCATCATTTTGAATATAATTTATGATATAACTATTGATATATTGATATTTAGCATTTCCATTGTTCAATGCAATGTTCAAATCTATAATTCTTATTCTTTATACATTTTTTATAATTAATTCCTCAAGAACTATATATATTTGCATTGTAGTGCCCCCGTCGTCCCAAAACCTAGGCCCTTTGTTCCCCCACCCGAGACTCTGTGGAACTATGTAAATAAACATTAACTTTCAGGTATGAACATATATAAGAGCAATTGCAAGATGGATCTATTAGAACACGTGATTAACTTAATAAAACATGAGAAGACATGTGCACCTAGCTCTTTGACTAGTCTGGAAGCTGATATGGGTGTGACAAGGTGATGAATTGGCTAGAAATGACCTGCAAATGCTTCATTTGGTTTTGGCTCTACACTGTTTACTGGGACAAAACCATTACTTTTGGACCTAATAGTTCAGCGGTTTTGTCTTACTTAATAGTTTGGTCTGATGCTAATGGAACTCTGCAACTTTTGGAACCTTTGTGAAAGTATTAGGTCTCTTAAATGTGTGAAATCCTAAGTATTCAAGGGATTTGACCCAAAACCCTAACTTAGGGTAATACCCCTTCAAAAAGGTTATTTAATATTTTTTGGGTTGAAGTGCAATCCATAGACCACCTACATTGCACTACTCTGAAGAAGCCTTAAACCGCACGTTGTATACCACATAGAGATATAATAGTGTATGGATACAAGTTTACAACCATATTTGATAATCCAATCACTTGATAATGCTTTGTAATGGCTCAGCTTGCTTGTGCTTGACTTGGCTTTGAAGCCTTATAATTAGTGAAGCTTGACTCTTGAACCTGGTTTGGAGTGCTTTAGACTTGTGTGGGGACTGCTCTTAATGTTTGCTGCTGCTTTAGGGAAATTGAGGAGAGCTTTGTTTACTTTTTGGGTGATATTTTCTAGAGGATCTCTTGAAAGTGCTAGGTATTGCTAGGTGAGTAAATGAGTGCATTGGACTTTCTTATATAAGGTTTCATGGATATAATTTCGCATTAAGGTTGACCCATAGTGAAAGTTTCGACCCATAAAGAGATATAAAATTAAAAAAGTGACTGTTGTGTGGCCTTGGACAAAACCGTTGTTTTCAGACCAAACCATAGGACAATTTGGTCTAGGAGGGAAATGCGGCACTGTAAAGTTCTATGCATGATAATTATGAGTCAAGGACTGCTTGGGACCGATACAAGCATTTCTGTGAGTGACCAAGCAGGGTAATGAGGAGCGAAAGTCTTGCAATAGGACTAGGATATAACATTTCATCTTAGAATATGCCCATAAGCCATGATTTAAAAAAAAAACACAACAAAACTTTATATTAGATATAAATCAATAAATACATATTGGCCATGCCAAGCTTGAAAACTATTGGTCCAAGCTTGAGCAGTATACAAAAGTAAAGCCAAAGAGATAATCATAAGGAGTCAAGATTAAGAATATATCTGATGTCTTCTTGGATCTTGTTGGACCACCACGAGGGAGGCAAACCATAGCATTGAAGTTCCCCATTATCTAAGGCCCAATTAGCTAACCCATCAACAACTTTATTCCTTTCACGAGGGATGTGACTGAACTTGACTTCTTGGAATTTCTCCTGCACTATTTTAATCTTCCAAACTTCCTTAGCAATTTGCCAGTTGGGAGAAGAGCTAATATGTTTTCTAGATAGTAGGTGCATAATGATTTATGAGTCTGCTTCTATTTGAATCTTCTACCACCAAACTTTTAAAGCTTCTTGCATGCCTTTATAGACCGCTTTCACCTCCGCAAGATTATTAGTAGTAATGCCGAAGTTCTCGGCAAAAATGAACTGCACATCCCCTTCCTTGTTTCTTCCAACTCCTCCCTTAGCTGCTCTTCCTAAATTTCCTCTGGAAGCCCCATCTGTATTCAGTTTTCCAAAGCCCAATGGAGGGGCTTCCGAATGAATGTCTGTGACAATCATCTTTTTAATATGAAAACGGAGCAAAGAAGCATCCCTAGGATCAAGAGATACTTGATTGCATATATGCTTTCATTCTGCCGAAAGAGTTTTAGGCAAGGATATTTTGTATTTTAGGCAAGGATATTTTGTGTTTTAGACTTTTCGCTATATTTATTTTAGTTTTCTCCCAGACATAAGATACATCTTTGCTGATTTGTTGGAATATTCTGCTATTTCGTTCTTTCCAGATATTCCATAGGAGAAGAGACACACCACTCCATAACACCGGGAGAAGATTTTGTCCCTTAGGGAGGAGTCTCTGCCAATCTCTAAAAACCTGTTCAAGGGAAACAAAATCATTCCAATGTAATTTAAACAAAGCAACAAGTTTTTTCCACATTGGATTAACCCAGGGATATAGGAAAAAGAGATGAATAGAAGATTATTCATCTTCCCAGCACAAAACACATATGAAAGGACCATTATATCCTTTCTTTATAAGATGGTCCCCTGTTAAGACTCTTCTGTGAATATGAAGCCACACAAAAAAACTTACTTTAGGCCACATACCCAGCTGCCATAAATGCTTGAAGAGAAACTGCAGAGGATGAGAATTTCTATCATCAAGGAGGTATATCTAGTGGACATTGTATACGTACCAGAAGGGTCAAGTCCCCATCCCAACTTGTTAGGAAATGGGGCAGAAGAAAGAGGACGATCCTTCAAGAAATTATGCAACAGAACCTGAGTATCATGGTCTATAACAAGCGGCCATTCAGAAATCAGGATCCAAACTTTTCCACTCTCCCAGGACGAACTAGACTGTGTACTATAATGAGCTACCTTAACCCATCCCAACTCTTGCAATTGCTTCATAATAGTCTGAAATTGAGGATATTGAAGGATAAGAGGGGGCTTTCCATCCCAAGAATCAGTTCAAAAATTAGCTAATTGCCCATTATTAACAATTCAGAAGAGCTGGCGTTTAATAGTTTCCTCTCCCATTCTGATAAACATCAAGTTCGGAGAACCTCTACTAGGGAGGGATGATTTGATGATTTTCTATGGGGGATTACTTTCAACATACTTTTCTCTGAAAGTAGCTGCCCACAGATCATTAGGATAAACAAGCAACCTCTAATAAAGTTTAGTAGCTAAGGATTTTTTTTTGCTTGGGGAAGGATCTAAATCCCAAACCACCTTCCTTGTTTGGCCGGCACAAAGTGTCCCATTTAACTAAGGACCATTTTTTCTTATCTTGAGCTCCACTCCATAAAAATTTCTGTCATATAGAATCTACTTGTTTCAAGATAGTTCTAGGAATATTTAACATAGATGCAACATATATTGGCAAAGCTTGGAGGAAAAATTTGATTAGTGTCATCCTACCTCCTGAAAAAAGCCATTTATTAATCCACTTGTGTAATTTTAATTCAAACTTGTTGATTAGCCACTGCCAATCCTTTAACTTCTTCACAGCTAAAGGAATAGCCTAGTATCATAAAGGGAACACTCCCTTATTAAATTGGAAAATATCCAGAATTTGGTCTTTTTCTTGTCTAGAACAATGAAAGAAAACAATACTGGATTTTCCTTGATTGATCAGTTGACTTGTGGCTGGCGAAAATGTATAAAGCACTTTATTCATTTGTTTAGCTTCACAAGAGGTAGCTCGTCCAAGCAGCATTGAGTCATCAACAAATTGGAGACAAGATGAATGTTTTTAGCCAATTGTATTCCATGAATTCTATTCTCCTGGTAGGATTTTATTTTACAAGTCTCACCATACATTCCTCCAGAATAATGAATAAGAAAAGTGATAGGGGATCTCCTTGTCGAATGCCTTTGGATGCACCAAAAAAATCTGAAGGAGAGCCATTAACTAAAACAACAAAAGAAACAAAAGAGGCTTGTACCCGTTGAATCCAATCCTTAGAAAAACCAAATTGAGCCAACACTATGCCCTGGAAGACCCAGTCCACTCTGTCATAAGCGTTGGATAAATCCGGTTGAATAAACATTGTTGAGTTTCTTTGAATGTCGATAGAGTGCAAGCTTTACTAAGCTAGCACAATCTCATCATGGATATGATGACCAGGAACAAATCCACCTTGCTCGTGAGAAATAATCTTATGAAGTAGGGGTTTTAGTCTTTCCGCTATAACTTTGGTGATGATTTTATACGAGACATTAGATAAGGCTATAGGGCAGAAACCAAAGATATCTTCCACTTCATGAGTTTTAGGGATAAGACCAATGAAAGTCTTATTTATCTCTTTAAGCATGGTTTTAGCCATCTTTGCTTCCTCCACCACTTGTAACAAATCCCCTTTAATAATATCTAAAAAATGAGATACAAGACATTACATAAGGCTATAGGCCAGAAACCAAAGATATCTTTCACTTCATTAGTTTTAGGGATAAGAGCAATGAAAGTCTTATTTATCTCTTTAAGCATGGTTTTAGCCATCCTTGCTTCCTCCACCACTTGTAATAAATCCCCTTTAATAATATCCCAAAAGGCCTGGAAAAATTCGATTGGGAAGCCATCTAGCACTGGGACATGGTGTTTTGCCTCTTTTCATATTGAAGACTACACCTTGGAGTTTTGCTTCCGTAACCGATTGAATCAAATTTTCATTATCTTGTGGGGAGATACTGATCGGTACTAGGTCCAGAAGTTGCTGTTGTGAATTCAGATCCAAAGGTTGAGAGGTGAACAACTGCTGAAAATACTCTTGAGCTACCTGTTGCATTCCTTGAATCGAATATGCTTTTGTTCCTGCCCCATTGGATAAGGAGTGGATATAATTATGGGCCCTCTTAGCTAATAAAGATTTATGGAAGAAGGCTGAATTTTTATCTCTCTCCTTTAACCATTGTATCCTTGACTTTTTCTTCCACATAATTTCTTCTCTAATCTCCCATTCTTGTAATTCTACTTTCAGGAGACATTCTTTCTTAAAAAGGTCCAACGACAAACTTGGATTTCGGTGAAGGTCATTAACATCTGCCAACTGTTCTAGAATCTTTGTTTTTTTTTCCTTAATATCTCCAAACTCATTCTAATTCCAAGCTTTTAGCTTGAATTTTAAGTAGGTCAGCCTCTTGACAAACATAAACATTTGAGTTCCAAACCTGGGTTTTCCCTCCTCCCACGATTGCTGAACATGCTTAACAATATCTTTATGACGAAGCCACATGAGCTGAAATCTAAAAGGGCTTTGCATGGAGAAGTTCTTCCTAGTTCCAAGCATACCGACCAGTGATCTGATCCACTATTATTGAGAATCAGTGTCTTAGGAGCACAACCCCATAGCCACCAATCTTTTGATATCAAAAAACAATCAATTCTTTCCATTATACAATCCTGACCTTGCCGCCTATTTGACCATGTCATCATGACATTAACAATAGGCACATCCACCAAATGATGATTTTGAATGAATTGAGCCATGACACTCGAACTAGCGTCTATATGGGGTGTACCACCCTATTTCTCTTGAATATTCAAGATAGTATTAAATTCCCCTCCTAAAATAATAGGCAGTTGAGGAAGAGATTAGATAGTATAGGTCATCCCTTGCCAAAGTTGTCTTATGTCTTCTAGCACCAAAGGAGCATAAACATTAACGAATAAGAACTCCTGGGATTCCATTTTACAATAGACATGCAAACATAATGCACCTTTAATCACACACGAATTTAAGACCGTAATCATGCTTGGGTCCCAAAGAGAGACAATACCTCCTGAAGCTCCTTGGGAACTTAGGGAAAGGTGTTTAGCTCTAGGCCAAATGATATGAGCTAACACATACATAAGCTCATTGGATGCTTTGGTTCCCTGAATGCAAACCATCATGGGATGATCCATATTAATCATTCTTTTGAGTTCTTGAAATTTTGAAGGAGAGCCCTTCAAACCCCTTATATTCCAGGTGATCGCTTTCATTGAGAAGAACTTTGGAAAAATTGGGATAAGTCCCGAGCTGTTCCCAAATTACTGAACTTTTGGCCCTCTTGCTGAATTTTAACTTGATTTGACTTTCTCCCAGCTTTCATGTTGGTATCCATTTTAAATTTCTTTTTTTTCCTTGATCCATGATTTAAGGATTAAGCCAATACTGACATTATCACATGACAAATTATCAAATTTAGGTGTCCACACAATTTTTCATATGGTTAATTGTTACTCATTCTCTTTCATTCCCCCCAAAGCAGACCCCATGGACACAAAATTGATATCTCAAGGAGATTCGATAAGTGAGGATTATGCCAATGGGAAATTATTGCATTAATAATCCCTCTTAAGCTAGATGTGATGGACCCTAGGAAAAACCCATTGCTCTCACCTCCCTTTACTGTCAATTTCTTGAAGCCCAAGTGAAGAGTCTCATCATCAACTATATTTGTTGCAAGAAGGTGCTTCTAAACAAGTTATGACACTCAAAACCTCCAAAGCTAGAGGGCCTACAATTTGTAAAGCGCTCTACAACTTGAGTCACCAAATAAATTGCTTTTTAGAGCTTAACAAGTTTCAACTTCAATGATCCATGTATAGTGCTCACCATAAAGCTTAGTTTAAAAGAAGTGTGCTCAAGAAGCCAACAATGCCCAACTTCAAGGGGCCAAAAGCACTTGCCAAAAGGAGGCAAAGGTACCCAACAACAAAGGGGATGAGAGTGCTCGCCTCAAAGGGCAAAAGGTTTCCAAGTGTAGAGGGGCCAAGGCTGAATCACCACATGAAGAACTAATGTATCGAATCACCAAAAATAGCTAAAATCGCTCATCGACAAGGGTCAAAGTTGGTCACTACAAGGAGTCAAAAGAGTATCGTCACATGTGAAGTAATAGTTGTATCTCCACATCAAGATTCACAACGAATGTTTTCTTTGGAGACAAATCGAGTTTCATAGTTCAAATTCGACAAGAATAGAAAGGTGTGGGACAAATGTTACCATCTTAAAAAACGTTTCCACAGTTGCTTCTCCATCGTGGAATTCTCAATAGGTGTTATGCACTATGCAAGGAAATTACCAAGTAAAGAACAAGGAATGATATTAATGTTACGTTGGATTGTGCTGAGAGGAGACAATCCCCCAACCTCTTAAAAAATGTCTTGATATTCATCAATAATGACCTAAATACCCAATGGAGCCAATTTCCTTGGTGAACAACACGAAGAGTTAGACACTTATCAATATTTAAATGTTTAACTTCTTACTTGACATAAAATAAAGGACAATGTGAAGACGAAAAAGAAGAGGAGGTGTGGGTCTTTTTTAGGTGTTGTGTGACTGATCATGAATGGCATGTTGACCATACTAGTAAGGATGACCAACAATTAACTCATAACATTTTAATGGAGTGACAACACATTAAACTACATCCTTAAAAAGGTCCAATGGCAAAAGTGACCGACAATTGCCTTGTGACCAGTATTTCATTCCCAACATCTTTGACCCAACCTAAATTATAAGGAGCTGGATGGAATGTGGTAGGAAGTTGTTAATCTGAAACTAGCTTCTAAGAAGCTAGTTTTCCTGATTGCCATTATCGGTGATAAGAGATACCAAGTGATACTTAACATTTCTATGTGAAAAGTGTGTCCTTTGGGCTGTCCGAATAGTTTCAGATCACTGAGATATGTTGTGGATCTGGAGCAACTGGATGTTTAACTTCAATCTCTACATCCTCTTGTTGTTCTGTAACAATAGCCTTAGATTCTTTCTTGGCATGTCGATATTACATTATTTAGTGGAATGTCCATAGTAATTGTTATTTCTTTTGGCAGTAGATAATGATGGCTGAGCCAAGCCCTTTTACCGTCCACTGGGGTTGAACTGAGTCTTAGGAGTGGAAGGGTTTGAGAGAGAAGCTCAGGCATGGCCGGAAACCTAGAGCTAGAGCATTTATTCAATCCAAACTTAGTTTCGACAAAGATAACAATCCTATAAGCTCTCTTTATGAAATTTACTTCAAACATGTATACTTCCTTATTGGGAAGTAAACCACAAATAAATTTCATCTTGAGTACCTTTTTAGGATCTGAAATTTCCATCTCGAGTTGCACCTCTGTGAAAATTTCCATGTGTTGTTGCATCAAATAAACTGGAAATTGTTTGAGTTAAAGCCATCATTTACATAGATTGTTTTGATACCCAACAGGGTCATAGCCTTGCTTCACAACATCTTTGAAACCAAACAATGTGGTGATCTGATGATCATGACCATCTTCATCTTCAATAGTTGAAGTCATCTTCTGAAAATTATGCCACCAATCCAGGGCAATCTATTCCATAGTTTTCTCTATAGTTTGGATCATGTCAGCATCAGTGATCCTGCGGTATGTCGTGAAATATGCCTTAAGGCTACTGAGCCAGTAGTAAAGATTCTCACTATTGAGGTTGTAGTTGAACTGATGTATTTACCATTTTTATCTTGGCAGAGAGTTGAACAGTCTATGATGCTTGAGCGGATCTCTTGCATATGCTTGGGTTGCTTCTCAGTCTAGTTGACAAGGATCTGCTCAAGAGCCTTGTCCCAACAAGTAATGATCTGCTCAAGGGTATTGGCATTCACAAATTCTTGTGATAATTTCTTAGGAGCCTTATTCTTGAACTGGATTTGACACATCAACATAATGTAAGCTGGATCCGGGGGTGATACAGGTATCTGGTGGATCTAGACTGATAGAGGGATCTATTGGATTTGAACCAGGATGAAGCTTGAATGCAATGAGTTGTTGTCCTTGTCATCCTGAAAGAAATCAGACATCTGTTCCCAGAATTTGCAGATATGTGTTCAGTTGTAGATATGTGCCAGAAATTTTAGATTTGTGCCCAGATATCCAAATTTCATGTCTAGGGTGAACTTCTAGTGTTGCCGTAAGTTGTCCATGAATACTGCAACAACAGAGGTGCTTGGACAGTAGAGGCCATGCTGTAACTCCCAGATTCTGAAATTTGCTGAAAATATCGAACCAGTGGAGGTAAAATATAGAAACCCTCAAGAGGGTATGCCTTCAATCATAGGATGCCTTGACGGTGTTAGGTAAATTAAGGGGGGGTAATGAGGATTGAAACTGTTGAGATGACGTGATCTATTGCCCACAATCATTAGGCTCTGATATTTTCGACATGGGCACAATTATGATAATGAGAGACACAAAGATAGTCATAATTCTATATGTATGCTATTCTATTAAGTGTTTAAAGGGTACAATTATATACAAAGAACCTTCTAGACAAAAGGAAGCTTCTAAGAGCGCAGAGAGAAAATAAAGTTTCTAGGAGAAGACACGTACAATAAGCTTGTAAAACAAGGAAGCTTCTAGAGGAAGATAGAGAAAGGGATATGCGGCAATGGCAAGAATACACAACAAACTACAATATAGCCCATGTGACTAGAATAGCCATGTGATGCATTCACATTTTCTACTTTCGAAAGCTAGTGCATTTTAACCACAACCCAATCAGTGCAACAGCCTTATCTATAATGTGACGAAAAATAATTCTAAATTATGCCACCAATATATTCTTGAGATTTTGTGTTTGATACAATTTTTTTCTATCAACGAATCTCTTACAAGTGAGGAGACTTCAAACATGTAGGTTCAATGTATCGCTTTATAAAAGCCATAACTAGAGCATTCATAAAAAAATTAAAATATTTGGTATTCATATATTCTAACTAAAACCAAATTAGAGGTAAGAGAACTCCACCCACCACTTCTGCAAAACAAACAACTGCAAATTTGTTGCAATGGCAAATTTACTTGATAAATAATCTAAACCACAATTCTGAGATGAGCTACGTATATATATATATATATATATAGAACCCCTTTGTCAGTGGAGTTCCAACTATGTGTAAGCAACACTCGGCCTAACCGCCAAGCGGTTTGCTATCACTCACACGTCATCATCCCTTCCCCTCCTTCATCGGTTGAGTCCCTACCTGTTGGCTAGATTTTCTACATAGATGAAAACCTAGGCAATCATGAGATAAATCTCCCTCATTTACCGGTGAGGCTCCCGTGTAAGATTTGTCAATTAAATATGCTAGTATCTATTTAGGGGTTTTACTTTAACCATACAGCTCATGAACCATAGCTGTATAGTTTTGCAGCAAGCAGCTGTTAAAGAAAGGAAATATCTAATGAAGCTGGAAATGATATAAACGCAAGAAAGAAAGAGGGAAGATGTGCAAACCAATCAATAGATCACAGATTTGATTGCATGCACATGGACATAACCAATAGATATTAACACAGAATTATAAGCAAAGGTAACTTTCAGATCTAGATCTAAAATAACACAAAGTTTATAAGTAGATCTAAGACAAAAAGCTAGAAACAAAATGCACTGTGACTCAAAGTTCTCCGGAAATCTGCTCCTTTCTATTCCTTTGCTTCAAATAGCTATCAGGGGTTTCAGCACAAAGTCTAGAACACAAGAATGCTGCTTACAAATTCTGATTCTTAACCCGAAGGTTCTTCCTCTACTTATAGAATGTAGAAGGAAAAATACAAATGAGGAACTCAACTGAACTAGAACATAAACAGGTAATAAAGGTAACATCTGACAATCATCTTCCTCTAATTCCTCTCCAAGTGACATGCATCCGGATCCATAGTCAAACTTATACACATCTGTCACTTAACTTATAGAATCGTTCCACATAACTTAAAGTAATGGTTTTAAAGCCAACAACTTTAAAGTTTTACAATTGCATCCGGGAACGTGGAAAATAGAAGAAGAAAGATTCGTCAGCTGTAACATCTACATCTTCTTTTTGTTTTGATACTGAATATACTTGTTGAACATGTAATTCAACAATTTCCCATCTGTTTTAGCCACAACTTCTTTTTCTGTCCTGAATTGCAGCAGATCCTCATTCAAAACCCTAATGCACGCTTCCACATCCTTCAAGCTCGGCCTGAACTTCTCAATATCTGACTGCAGCGTCACCAACTTACTGATCTAGATAGTGGGTGGTAAGACCTAGCACACTCCATGATGAGTTCTGGCAACTGAGTTATGGATGGGAATGCTGAAGCTCGAACGATTCCACTGCTTTTGACTGCACGCATGAGAGAAATCTTTCCATCTTTGGATCTGTCAATCAATTCGGAAAGAGGTTTTGGACCTAGATCTGTATCTTCAATGTCAGCAAACCTGGAAGTAATGCATGATTCTGCTGAGCTTTCTTTTTCATCCCGCTTTGCCATGGACGAATCTGTCTTTGTTTGATCAATTCTTGTTCTCTTTATTCAGCCGGAATTCTTTACAACCGGTGCAAATCTAGAGATTTCTTCAGATTCGGAAGATCTATTCAATGTATTGGACATTGATTTAAGCTCCCTTTTAATTATAAAAGCACCTGTAATGAATTCCTACAATTAATTCAGACAAAGACAACAACCGGAACATGAACACTTGATTTTAATCATAAAAATCTGCATATATAAAGCCTGCTGCCCCAAAATTTGAGGTTTTGTTTGCATGCAAAGCAAACATGAATTTTGTCAACTTCACCTGTGCACCTGTACCACTATGCAGACAATGAATCAGATTTAAATCAAGCTCCTTCAAACCTAGGCGCCAAACTTTGAAGCTTTCTGGCAGTGAAAACACCTTCCTCTGAGCAAAATTCCTCCTTCTTTGGGCACCAAAATTGCCTAGGCTGCACTTCCTTGCTAAAGAATTACTTAATTCATCATTATAGCAGCCCATGCTTATATAACCTTCATCATTCTATAATTAATTATTGCCTCTCTTATTCCTGACAATTAATTAATTAATTAACATGCTTTTCTCTTCAATTTGGGCGCCTATTTTGTTCATGCTCATGGCTGCCATTAAATAAATTAAATTTATTTAATTTTAGCTTTCTACTTCCAGTCCACATTGACTTCACACTATGCTTTGACCTCATGCGCCAAAAATAGGAATTAATTCCATCAATAAATACTTTAAAAAGTATTATTTCTCCTCTAGATGGGTTGCACTTTTTTGCATGAGAGAGGGCTGCATTAAATAAATTAAATTTATTTAATTTGAAAATTCTATTTCCAATTTCCTTTATCCCCTTCTCTAGTGTTTACTTTTCCTCATGCTTGGGCGCCCATTTTGGAAATAGAATTAATTAATAAATGCAATTAAAGCTTATCCTTCTATTCCAAAAGGGGTCGCACTTTTTGACATGGGTGCTTTCTATTTTTAAAAGTCAATTTCCAATGGGATTATTCGCCCTGCATCGCAACTCCAAAAATCCCATGATCCACTTAAATTTGTTTGACTTTCATAATGAGATTTTTTACCCTGCAAGGCAGGTAAGAAATTCCCATCAATGCCTTAAGTGATTTTATTTTATTTCACAATAAGAATTTTCACCTTGCAAGGCAGGTAAGAAATTCTCGCCTGCCTGCTGTCTCTAATTTTCCCATTATGACTTAAGTGACTTTGCTTTCATGGTAAAAAGTATTCCTCTAGGCAGGTACAAAATTTCCACCTGCCTGCTGCCACCAAAAATCCCATGATCCACTTAAAACCTTCCTTTCCCAAAAATGCGACCTGCCTAAAAGAGGCCTTTTTGTGCATGACTTTGTCTTTTTAGAGAGGACCAAACCTCCTATGACAAATTCCTTCTGGCATGACGCCCGTAGATGATCTCCAGATACTCTAGGCAAGAAAACAGACTGAACCGGCAACGGAATTGACCTAGAGAAATTTCACAGAAAACAAAACGAGAAAAAATACCAAAACGCAAAACGTTGCCAAAAGTCACAGATAAAGCCCAGGATTCATTTCTGGTTAAAACCCTACTGGTATATGGGAATATTGACATGTAAAACCTTAACAGGGTTAAAATGGAGCACAATTTACCTCAAAATGGGGCTTAAAATAATTAAATAAAAATTTCCCGCAGGGAAACCCCAGCAACAGGATAAAACGAGTTTGGGCATCTGGGTATTTGAGGAAATTGGCTTGTATGACTCTCTGGGAATATCTTGACATAAAACAGACACTTTCTGGCAATTAAAACACAAAACGACCCATTATTTTAAAAGTAAGATTTTTTTTTTACATAGGGTGGTTCCAGATTTCAGGGTGAAATCTGGAGACACCAATCGGCTCTGTCTATGGACATCTTTTCCTCTGTCAAAATGACAAGGGAAAAGGTGAGATCCCAACATCTTTGGTTTCGTATCTTGTCTTTTGGGCACGGGGTCAGGCAAACAAAACAACACAACACAAAAACAAAACAAGGAAAAACAAACAAAGTTTTATTTATATACATATAGGTTTTACCCTGCTTTTCATGTCCGGAACAGCTTCAAGTGTTGCCCATTGAAAGGCAACGGCAATTCAACTCCATCCTGATGAGCAAGAATGAAGCTATCTGCTCCGGCGATCTTTTTAATCACAAAAGGTCCTTTTCATAGTGAATCGAATTTCCCGTGCATGCCTTTTGTTTCTCTTCTTTTGTCCCATAAAAGGACTCAGTCATTGATCTCAAACTTTCTCTCCCTGGCCTTTTTGTCGAAGATAACCTTCACCTTCATTTGATGTTCTGACAATCTGTTTGTGACTTGAACCTGTAGTTCTCGCAATTTAGTTAGATACATTATCCTCTTTTCAATAGCATCATTGAATGTAGAATCCTCCAGGGCTCTAGAAAGTTGTAGGGCAGGCAATTCCAAGGTAAGAGACAACTTTGTCTCTTCCATATAATAGCTGAAAAGGGGACATGCCTATAACCCTCTTTGGTGTAATCCTATTTGCCCATAATGCATCAAATAACTTCTTGTGCCAAGTTCTTTGATTTTTAGTTACTAGCTTTCGCACGATAGTCACCATTTTTTTATTACTTGATTCACCCTGGCCATTCCCTTGTGGATAGTAGTTGGAGGAATGTACCAGCTGGATACCATGAGTGTAGCAAAAATCAACCAGCTCCTCAGAAGACAGATTTGGAGCGTTGTCGGCTACTATTTTATTAGGTACGCCAAACCTGATAACAATATTTTCCTTTATAAAATTACACACCTCTGCGGAAGTGGCGTTCTTAACAAGAATGGCTTCTACCCACTTACCGAAGTAATCAGTAGCTGTTAGAATATAGTGATGACCGGCATTGGAGGCCGGGTTGAGCATACCAATAAAATCCATACCCCATTGATGGAAGGGTTCTTCAATTATAACTGGTTTTAAAGGTGATGCGGGTAATTTTACACGCCCAACAAAGTGTTGGCACACTTGACACTTAGACACCCACTCTGCAGTATCTTGAAAAAGTGTGGGCTAGTAATACCTTGCTCGAAGGATCTTGTGAGCAGTGACTCAGGCTGAGAAATGACCACTGCAAGCCATGTTATGAAATTGTTTTAAGAGCTGATCCTGCTAAGCTTTATCTACGCGTTGGAGAAACATACCATCAATTCCTCTTTTATATAAACCATTGTCCCAAAGAACAAAGTCTTTGGACTTTAGCTTAATAGTACGTTTCTCTTTTCGAGAAAGTTGATCCGGGCATTCTCCATAAGTCAGAAAATAGGCAATGTTATTGTACCACTCTTCCACCAGATCTATAAAAAGGACCATAGGCAAATCTTGATCTACCTCTAGCGCTGTTGCTTTCATCTCAGTCATCAATTCGCACATGCCTCTTCCTCGAACCAGCTTTGTAGGTTTGATATCCAGGTCATATTCTTGAACTTTCGTCACCCATGTGCCTCTTAACAATCGTAACTCTTGTTGGGTGAGAATAGATTTCACTGCAATATCTGGAACCAGGACCACAGTATGTGAGGAAAGAATATAGTACTTGAATTCCTTACATGCCTTTACCACTAGGTATGCATGTTTTTCCATTGGAGTATATTTCAACTCATAAGCTTTGAGAGGCATGCACATAAAAGCAATCGGAGCTTCTACATCCTCTTGATTCCTCTGCATCAAGATTGCTGACATGGTGTGTTCGGAGAAATAGCAGTAAAGAATAAATTCTTTACTAAAGTCAGGTGAAACCAAGACTGGGGCTTTTGATATGCTTGTTTTTTGGCGAGTTTTCCTAATATGGTTTCAAGAGCTGATCCTACTGAGCTTTATCTACGCATCGGAGAAAAACACCATCAATTCCTCTTTTGTATAAACCATTATCCCAAAGAACAAAGTCTTTGGACTTTGGTTTAATAGTACGTTTTTCTTTTCGAGAAAGTTGATCCGAGCATTCTCCATAAGTCAGAAAATAGGCAATGTTACTATACCACTCCACCAGATCTATAAAAAGGACCATAGGCAATTCTTGATCTACCTCTGGCGTTGTTGCTTTCATCTTAGTCATCAATTTGCACAGACCTCTTCCTCGAACCAGCTTTGTAGGTTTGATATCCAGGTCATATTCTTGAACTTTCGTCACCCATGTGCCTCTTAACAATCCCAACTCTTGTTGGGTGAGAACAGATTTCACTGCAGTATCTGGAACCGGGACCATGGTATGTGAGGAAAGAATATAGTACTTAAATGCTTTACATGCCTTTACCACTGAGCATATGCATGTTTTTCCATCGGAGTATATTTCAACTCATAAGCTTTGAGAGGCATGCTCATGAAAGCAATTGGAGGCTTCTACATCCTCCTGATTCTTCTGCATCTAGATTGCTGACATTGTGGTGTTCGGAGGAATAACAGTAAAGAATAAATTCTTTACTAAAATCGGGTGAAACCAAGACTTGGGCATTTGACAGGGCCTCCTTTAATTTTTCTCAAAAGCTTCCTTCCCTTCGCTGCTCCATTTGAAATCCTATGTCTTCTTCATCATATTTGAGATATGAGGAGTTAGCTCAACAAAGTCAGGAATGAATCTTCTGAGAAAATTAACTTTACCAAAGAAAGAGTGAACCCCCTTTTTGGATGTTGGCAATGACAAAGACAGAATGGATTTGACACGTTCCGGATCTATCTTGGTTCCTTCCTTGGAGACAATATGTCCTAGCAACTTTCCTTCTGTTACAGTAAAAATAAGATTTCTTAGGGTTCAGAGAAATACCATGTTTGCGTCATTGGATTAAGACCTCTTCCAGATTTGAAATGTGAGTGCTCTTGTCTTTAGAAAAGACTGTTAAATCATCGAGGTATAGTACTATGCTGCACATCTTTGAGATGAGCAAATGTTAAATCCATAACTCTTTGAAATGTAGCTCCAACATTTGATCAAATCGAAAGGCATTTTCTGATAAGCAAAAGTTCCCCAAGGTGTAATGAATGCACCGTTTTATATTGATCTTCCTCAGACACCTTGACTTGATTGTAGCCTAAGAAACCATCAAGAATGGAAAGCATTTCAGATCCGGTAACAACCTGCAGAGTGTGATCCATGATGGGGATGGGGTAGTTATCTTTTAATGAGACTTGATTAAGATTGCGAAAGTCAACGCACAATCTAATCTTGCCACTCTTCTTTCTCACAGGAACTATGTTGGCTAACCATTCATAGTGATGTATGGGATAAATTATCTTTGCATCTAACAACTTTTGGATTTCTGCAAAGATAGTTCCTGAAATAGTAATGCCACCGTAGCTTTTGCTTGAAAGGCTTTTGTGCTGGTTTTAATGGGATATAGTGTTGAACTTATGTAGGCTGATATGTCTTTAGATCCTGGTAAGACCAAGAAAAAACATCCTTGTATTTCTTAAGAAGCTTTGTAAAAGCTTCTGTTTTCTTCCTCTGAACAACACTTACCCAGATTTACTAATTTGGGATCATTGCTTGCTCTCAAATTTAGTAATTGTGTCTTGGAGGAAGAACCTTCCCCACTTTATTTATTCTTTTTAAGCATCTGATCATGCTTGTCGAACATTTCCTTAAGAGATACCAAGCCTTTAGGAATTTTATTTCCCTTTAGTTGGATAATCTCCTGACTTCTTGAGACATCTGCATCCATTTCTCCCACAGTAGTTTGTCTCAGAGGTGAGTTGCTTCCCTCATAGTAGATCTCTTCGAAGTTGTTCTTTTGTTGGAGAAATGCAACAATCTGCTTGTCATCGTTAAAAACTTGCCATTGTTGGACGTTATCAGGAACCTTTGGGCAGAAGACCATCTCAATTTTGTAATCTCCCATGTCTAAAAAATGTGGGAGGCTGATCTGAATTTAACAAAGCTGCAGTCATTACAAGTGAATCAGCTCTAGAATTTTGTTCTCTCGAAATGTAAGATACCGAGAAAGCAGAAAAATCTAGGATAGCAGAGTAGACTCGATCTCTAAAATGCCGAAGTTTGTCCTTTTTTACTGGGTAGAGACCTCTTATTTGCTTAACAATCAGCTCAACATCCCCCTTTGCATGTAAGAGCTTGATTCCCACTGTCCTTTCCTGCTCCATACCTAACAACAGTGCTTCATACTCTGTCTTTGTTGTTAGTATTTTTCGAACATTAATTTGAAGGAATATGGATGTACCTTTCCCTCCGGAGAAACAAGAACAACGTCTGCACCTGATCCAAATGAACAGCAGCTTCCATCAAATTCTAAAGACCAAACCTTATTATCAGGTTGATGTGGTTCTTGAATCATGGGTTGGATTTCTTCTTTATCCATTTCTAGATAATAGACTCCGTGATAAGATTCTTGAAACAAGATCTGAGATCTCGGATCCTCAGACTTCGATACTGTGTACTTGGATATCTTCTTAGGTTCTAACTTTTGATTAACTCCTTTGATTGGTATGTGCGCACAAGACCAAATCCATCTTAACTTCCCCACCCAGCGCTTTACATAAATTTTTACTCAATAGCATGCCGTAAGACACTGAGATGTCTGCTACAAGGATAGTCATTTTTAATCTCTTGTCTGGGAAAGAAGCAAGTACTGCCTGTGCATCTTTTATTTTCCTAACTAGAGGTACTTACCTTTCCATTAAATAGCATCTTCCGATGGTTTTTGTCAATGTGAGACCCAAGGCATTAGAATATTTGGCAGGCATGACATTTTTAGAAGCTCCAGAGTCTAAAATGCAATTGCTCAATTTGTATCCATTAATAAGCAATGATACATAGAACGGCTTGATCCTTTCTAATGTAGCAAGAGAAGAAGTAGAAGGAGAAGAAGTTGCAGCCACATTATTTGAAGGAGTAATCTTCAGACTTGACAAGATACCCCGTGAACCATTATTTTTTGGAGTGTTGAGACCATTACGTTGCATATACTTGACCAATCTATTTAGCTGATCAGGAAATTCTCTTAAATACTCAGCTTCTGACATTTGGACCTTGATCTTTTTAATGTCATCAATATTGTCAAAATCTTGACTTATTTCAGCCAGATGTGTGTTGGCCCTCTACTGCGAATTGAAAGAATTTACATGCTTATCTTTGGGAGCTAATGAAGAAGGTAGCGTATTACCTCAACATCTGGCCCAGGATCTTCTCTTTCTCTTCTTTTTCCACTTGTAGATGTTTCGGCATTTTGGCATGCTTGGAACCTTGTGAACACCGCAAATGTGTGACCATCAGAATCTTCAATAGATTCATAATATCCCTCATTAGATTCATAGTCCAGGTAACCAATGTTGGATTCGCCAACGGGACCTACAAAGTCCTCATCATCAAATGATTCATCAATGCCTAGATCTTCTTCATTAGTTTCCAAGTTATTCCTTGGAGCAGCTTCAATTTCCAACCATTGTGGTGTAGTAGCAAGTCTATTTCGATTTCGATTTTGACCATTAAAGTTCCGCGTAGGAGCTATTCTTGAAGGGGATGCATTGCCTACTTGAAATATCTGCTTCTTGATTTGCAGCATATCATTAGCCAACTTTTGCAGCAAAGAATCTCAAGTACTTGAAGAAGCTCCATCACCTTTGTGAGGTGATTGTTTGATTTTTCTAGCCATGATCAAGTCATCTTCAACCTCCACGACATCATTTTGTGCTTCAAGTAGATTCACAGGTCTTGTCATTCGCAGCTAATATCCAACTTTGGGAAACAAAGCGTTTATAAAAAACATCTTTTTATTTTCATCACTCAATGCATAAGAAGTGGGGATTTTATACAAAATCCTTTGGAACCTTGCAATAAAGTCCCGCATGTTCTCATTTGGCTCCTTCTTCAACTGCATCAGTTGAGTGATCAGGGTGCTAGCATCTTCTACAGGCTTGAATCTTTTCAGAAATTTCTCTCACATGGACGCCCAATTTGTTATGGTTCTAGGGGCTGATCAATAGAACCATTCGCCAACCAATTCGTATAGAGTATCAATGAAGAGTCTGACCGAGACATCTTCATGCTCCACTGTAAGTGCACCACAAGATATGAAGAATACTACCAAATTATCATTGGGATTTTTTTTTCCATATCCAAAGAATTTCAAAAAATTCTTTCCAGATCCTTTAGGTAGATCATGCATAGGTGGAGTCAAGTTCAGTGGCCCAAAATCTACTCCCCATGGGACATGTTCTATCTATTTCTAATTTTGATTTTGTATGATGAATGGGGCACACTTTCTCCTTGTGTAGACTTGGTGAATAATTCCAACCACCAGATCATGCTGAAGACGATCTAGATCTGGATGAGTATGTACTCTCCTTCCTGGTGAGAGAATAGATTGGCGGCTTCTAACTTGAGGAGGATGATTAAAATTGAACTGATCTTGGAGTCTGAAGAAATGATCAGTCCTTCATCGTGCCTTCACATATCGGGTGAATGTACGTTCAGCCAGGTTGAAAGTTGAATGGGAAACACTCTGATCTGCAAGAGATAAGTTTTGATTTGCAAAGATAGTTGTTCCCCAGTGGAGTCGCCAAAAACTGTTGGCTATATTTTCTGCATAGCTGAAAACCTAGGTAGTCATGAGATAAATCTCCCTCATTTACCGGTGAGGCTCCAGTGTAAGATTTGTCAATAAAATATGCTAGTATCTATTTAGGGGTTTTACTTTAACCATGTAACTCATGAACCATAGCTGTATAGTTTTGCAGCAAGTAAGCATCTGTTAAAGAAAGGAAATATCTAATGAAGAAGGAAATAATATAAACACAGGAAAGAAAGAGGGAAGATGTGTAACCCAATCAATAGATCAAAGAGTTGATTTCATGCACATAGACAGAACCAATAGATATTAACACACAGAATTATAAGCAAAGGCAGCTTTCAGATCTAGATCTAGAATAACACAAAGTTTATAAGTAGATATAAGACAATAAGCTAGAAACAAATGCACAGTGACACAAAGTTCTCTGGAAATTTGCTCCTTTCTATTCCTTTGCTTCAAATAGTTATCAAGGATTTTAGCACAAAGTCTGGAACATAAGAATACTACTTACAAATTCTGATCCCTTAACCCGTAGGTTCTTCCTCTGCTTATAGCATGTAGAGGGGCAATTACAAATAGGAATATTTTCGTGAACTGACACATGTGGAAGTTGTCAAGGAAATAACTAGCAATCTCCTTCTTGGAATTCCTTTTTGTATGACATGCATGATTTGCAACTAAAGATAGAACCTTCTATTTTGCATGTCTGCCTCCTATTTCTAAGTAGTTGACTTCTTCAAGTAACGGATTTTAAACAAATCACTTAGGTTTTATAATTTAATTGATCGCTCAATTACTTTTTCAGAGGAGATAAGAGAAAGAAGAAGAAAGAGGAAAGCTGTAGTCTTGTCCTTTTTCATATTCTATATGCAGCCGATTCTTTTACCTTTGATTCTCACCAAATTGGATCTGGAAGAAACTGGATCTGGAAGTGGCTGGATCTGGAAGCAAGTGACTGTGATTTACTTGCGGGTATTGCCTTTGACTTGTCTTCCTTCTTATCCTTGAATCTTTTGTAGTTCTTCTCTTGAAGCTTTTGTAGTTCTTCTTTAATGCATGCATCAGTGCAATGTTTGGCGTAAATAACTCATCTTTTTTTATTTTTAATTGCATATGAGAAATTAAAAATTCAGGAAAGCACTTCGGGTGAATGCAACTTCAATGAAGGCTTCAAATTGAAGATTGGGAGCACATGCACAAGATCTTGGAAGGAATTTTTCATGCACAGACTTCTACACGGGCTGCATTAGAAACAAGAAGATGAAGCCTTTGCAATTATGGATTTGGATCTGGATCTGGATCTGAATTCTTTGGAATTGGATCTGAATCTTGAAGCTATGCATGATTCTGTTGATCCTTTTCTTTCATCATGCTTCACCATGACTAGAGCAATCTTTGTTTGAGCAACTCTTTTTCTTTTTATTCGACCGAAATTCTTTACAATTGGTGCAGATCTGAGAATTTCTTCAGATTCAAAAGATATATTCAATGTATTGGACATTGATTTAAGCTCCCTCTCAATTATATAAGCACATGTAATGAATACCTAGGTACATGTAATACTATGCAAAAAATTAATCAGACTTAAATCAAACTCCTTCAAACCTAGGTGCCAAACTTTGAAGCTTTTTGGCAGTGAAAACACCTTTTTTTGAGCAAAATTCCTCCTTCTTTGGGAGCCAAAATTGTCTGGGATGCACTCCTTTTCTAAATAATTAATAACTCCATTAATATGGCAGCCCATGCTTATATAACCTTGATCATTCTATAATTAATAATTTCCCTTCCTATTTCCAGCAATTAATTAATTAAAAATCATGCTTTTCTCTTCACTTTGGGTGCCTATTTTGTGCATGCTCATGGCTGCCATTAAATAAATTAAATTTTTTTAATTTTAGCTTTATAATTCCAGTCTACTTTGACTTCACACTATGCTTTGACCTCATGCGCCAAAAATAGGAATTAATTCCATCAATAAATACTTTAAAAAGTATTATTTCTCCTCTAGGTGGGTCGCATTTTTTAGCATGATAGAGGGCTGCATTAAATAAATTAAATTTATTTAATTTTAGCATTCTATTTCCAATTTCCTTTATCCTCTCATCCTACATTGAATTTTCCTCATGATTGGGCGCCAAAATTAGTAATAGAAACAATTAATAAATGCAATTAAAGTTATCCTTCTATTCCAAAAGGGGTCGCACTTTTTGACATGGTTGATTTCTATTTTTAAAAGTCAATTTCTAATGGGATTATTCACCCTACATTGCAGCTCCAAAAATCCCATGATCTAATTAAGCTATTTGACTTTCATAATGGGATTTTTTACCCTACAAGGCAGGTAAGAAATTCCCATCAATGCCTTAAGTGATTTTATTTTATTTCACAATGGGAATTTTCACCTTGTAAGGCAGGTAAGAAATTCCTGCCTGCCTGTTGCCTCTAATTTTCCCATCATGACTTAAGTGACTTTGCTTCCATGGAAAAAAGTACCCTGCTAGGCAGGTATAAAATTCCCACCTGCCTGCTGCTACCAAAACCCCCATTGTTGCTTAAAACCTTCCTTTCCCAAAAATGCTACCTGCCCAGAAGAGGCCTTTTTGCGCATGATTTCATATTTTCAGAGAGAAACAAACCCCCTATGGAAAATTCCTTCTGACATAACATCCATAGATGATCTCCAGATAATCCAATAAAGAAAAAAAATTGAACTGGCAAAGGAATTGACCTAGAGAAATTTCATTGAAAACAAAACGAGAAAAATACCAAACACGCAAAACATTGCCAGAAGTCACAGATAAAGTCCAGGATTCATTCTTGGTGGAAACCCTACTGGTATATGGGAATATTGACATGTAAGACCACAAAAGGGTTAAACCGGAGCACAATTTACCTCATATGGGGCTCATAATAATTAAATAAAAAATTTCCGTAGGCAAACCCTAGCGACAAAATATAACGATTTTAGGCATCTGGGTATTTGGTGAAATTGGCTTATATGACTCTCTGGGAATATCCTGACACAAAAAAGACACTTTCTGACAATGAAAACACAAAATGACCCATTATTTTAAAAATATGATTTTTTTTACATGGGGTAGTGTCAGATTTCAGGGTGAAATCTAGGGACACCACTACCCCTCCTATGATGGAGAGTACCCAAAGGTTTTGACATGTTGGTAAAGGCGCTTGGTAGAGAGGATAAATTCCCTAAGGTGAATAGTTTTATTCTTATTTGAGAGGTAACATGATTGGTTTGATCTAATTGGCAAGTTTAAAATTTAATTTACTGAAAGTCAATCTTGGTTGAATGTCAAACAACTGGTCAATGTCTGGTCAGCATGGAAAATCAACAATAGTGCCATGGATGTCAACTTGGTTAACAGGTAGATTTATCCTAGTTTGCCTCGAGGAATTACAGTTCAAAAAGTGTGTAAAAGGCTTATTGCATGCCTAACTTGATTATTAACTTCACTTGGAATATTTTCTGTACATATCTGTTTTGCAAAGGAGCAGACCTGCTTTGGATGAATTAGCTGTAGCATTTGATTTATCCTTTAAATTTTTTTTTATTGAGAATAGAAATATTCTGCAATCTTATAGAAAATAAAATCAATTCAACTTAGTGTAGGATTTTCAATATTAATCTTGCAATATTAAATGTATTGACAAAGGGCTGAAAACAATTAGACTGCCATAATTGAGTTATGTCTGTGAGTGAGCTCAGAAATATGAATTTGAAGGCTAATGGACTCGTAGGCAGAAGAGCATGCTTGAGGCAGTGGCTGATTTCCTGAGTCTCAAGTCCCCTCAGTCAGCAAAGGGAACCCATGATATACACTTCCTCAATAAAGTGATGTGAACCATTTTAAATTTAAAAAGAAAACTAGTAGGAACAGATTTATCTTTGGGAAATCAACTTCTTCCCCTGTGAAGGCATTCAATGATAATTTCCATTTTCATTTGATAAATCTTCAGCGTCATTTGGATGTACAGTTATGATGTATCTTAGTATCATAAAAGCTTACAAGTAGAGTTGAACAGTTAGTGGTGTATGTTAGGTAGATGTATGGATTAGATTGGTTACTTCTTATGATTGTTTCTAATTTTAATACATCTGCACTTCGGTTGCAGTGTCGGTGGAGCAGACTATGGTTCTGTAAGGGTTGGAACATTCATGGGCCGCCAAATTATAAAATTGACAGCTTCAGCTTTGCTGTCTCAACCCTCAACAGCCACAACTTTACAGGAATGTACTAACGGAATTATGCGTGACGATTTTGATGAGTACGAGTCTGCCTTACTTCAAAAAGAAGCAACATTAGATTACTTGTGTAACCTTCCACCTCACAGGTATGTTTATTATTGGTCAACCATGGCTTTGGAAAATTGGAAGCTTCAACTTAATTCTTGTTTTAGGCCAAACTCTCAACAGGATTCTCACTTTTAAGAGCAAATTGATTAACTAAGATAATGTTTTGTACTAGAAGGGGAATTTTGGTGTCTCCAGTAGAAAAGTTCATAGGTACTATTTTTCATTTATTAGATTTCTTCTAATTTGTCTTAACATTGTAGATATGAAGCAAACTATGCAAAGTTAGTCCCGGAAGAGATGAGTGGGAAGAATTTCATGGCTACATATGGCAGTCACAATGACCCAGTGACAACTATTGATCCTAAACGCATTTATGTAACCAAAGATCCAACGGCACATCCGATATATGAGAACTTCCACGTGAATGTATGTTATTTCGGTCAACCTGTTGTGAAGTTAGCATTTATCTCTTTTAACTTCTGACTAGGACAACTTGTTGTGAAGTTAGCATTTATATACAATGTTTTCCTCTTTCAACTTCTGACTAGGACGATGATCGATCCATAAATACAAAGGTCACTAGGATGGCTACAAACATAATATAGTCAGCAAAAGTAAATTGGATTAAAACTTTAGTAGAAATATTTAAAAATTATAGTAGTTCAGATTGATAACTAAACCAACAAAAAGTAGGTAGGAAATATACAAAAACAACAGAACTTAGAGTCATAACCACATCTACGAATAGTAGAAAAGGTACAATTAAAAGTGATAAATCACATTAAGATGTCACATCTGTTGAAGGATTTATAACTTTATTTACATTTACAGTAAGCAGAAAAATGCAGTAGAAGATAAAATAGAGATATTTGAAACAACATTTCATTAGCTTGTTTAGTATGTAATCTTAGCCTAACATGTATCATTCAAACCCTGAAATTATAAGCTATATTTGCTTGTGAGACCGTCTTTCTTTTACCTAGTTGTAATCTTCTTATATTGAAAGTTTGTGTACTGTAAAATTTTGAGGGCAATCATTCATAGCTCTTGTTGTGTCTGATGCTGCGTAATCTTCACCATCCAACAATATTGGAGATTAGAAGTTATCCAAATATGTTTGAAATGTATGTGTATGCTTTTGCAGTCGTTATGTATGCCTGTAATTGCTTCAATTGATTTTATGCCTGTTTCATACAGAATGGAAAATTAGTAAACAGCTTGTACGTTGCACAATTTTTCACCTATGTGGAAAATGTGTTATTTCAGAGTACACAGGAAACATGTTTTGTTGTATTATTTCACCCCTTGCCCTTTATTCCATGAAATTAAATTGGGAAACAATGGGTCAAAATTTGTATATGCTTATACTGATTGTTTCTTGTTCCTTTATTCCATGCATTACACTATGCAACTACAATGCAACACATGCATAGTCCATGCACTGGAACATGCAACTATGTTTTATGCACTGCGTTGTGCAACTACAATACAGTACATGCATAATCCATACACTTGACCATGTAACTATGCAACTGTCTTGCATCTTGCTCTCTATAGTTCTGTGTATTCACTTGAATTTTTTTCTTATAGTAGTCCATGCACTATACTGTACAACTACAATAAATACATGCATAATCCATGCAACTATGCAACTGTGTTCTTCACAATAAAGGAACCTTTTTGTCCACCCTAAACAATGTGCTAGAATATATACACACATTAATAGCAGATCGTCCATCTTACTCAAATGAGTAACGATTCATATTCCCTATCGAGCAACCATCCTCTAGTGGCACTTCAACATCTAGCTATGGCGCTTCAGTGTCAACCCATGACACTTCTACTTCCAACTGAAATATCTTGTAGAAGGTGTTGCCTAGGAGGTACCTCACCCAAACTATCCACCCAAGTATCGCCAAGGAGTTACCTCACCCAAATTGTCTTCTCCAACCAAGTGTTGCTTAGGAGATACCTCTTAGGAGGTACTGCACCCAAACTATTTACTCCATCCAGGCGCTGTCTAGGAGGTACCTCATTGAGACTATTTGCTCCATCTAGGTGTTGCCTAGGAGGTACCTCACCTAGACTATTTACTCCATCTAGGCATTGCCTAGGAGGTACCTCACGTAGACTATCTGCTCCATTTAGGTGTCACCTACTAGGTACCTCACCCAGACTATCGGCCCCATCTAAGTGTCTCTTAGGAGGCACCTCTCAAAAGGTACCTCACCCAGACTATCTACTCCATCTAGGTGTCTACTAGGAGGTACATATCAGGAGATACCATACCAAAACTATTTTTCTCCATCCAGGTGTTTCCTAGGAGTTGCCTCACCTAGACTATGTGCTCCATCAAGGTGTATTCTAGGAGGAACCTCACCTAGACTATCTACTCCAATTTCCTGTGCATCACAACCCCTGCACATAAATATCTTGTGTATACCTATGCAAATTTGAGACATTCCCAACAACCATTTGAACATATATTTATCTATCTCTTTGTTTCACCTAGAGGCTCCCATAGTGTTCTTCTTGTTGCATTGCATTCTTCATCGTACCCTGAGTTAGTTGAAAAGTTTTTGTTTTCCCTCCTTAGGTTAAGATCTTTTACATTTTCTTAAAGCTTATTAAATTCTGTGCATTAGTCTCACTTTTAATAGGATATGCACATACTTCAAATGCCCTCTTGTCTTCATCCTCTTAAAACTTGTTTCTCAATGCAACCCTGAAGATATGTTGATTTTCATGTATCAAGAGGATATTTCTTTTCATTGGTGGTTTATCATTGAGTGACCTGACTGTGTTCATCTTGCTGCTTACTTCTTTGCATTTAAGACTTTGTAGAAATAGGGTCATGATCTGATTTAAGCTGCACAAAAAAATCCTCTACTTCCATCTCTACAATTTATGATATACATTTTTGTGAACATATAACATAATCAATAACAATATGTCCATTGTGGGTTTTGCATGTGTAATTACATGATTTACACCATTTACTTATACCATTTTAAATGATCAAACTATATATGCTACAAAAGCTGAATAATTTTTCCCCTAAATGCATGATGGCCCCTTGTTCATCTTTTGAAAGTCTAGTCCATTGCTGATTTTCCTCTTCTTCTAGACACAAAGTATTGTTATGTAGGTCCTCATTGTTTCTTATAATGCTGGCCTGTTTATTTGTTGTCCTTGTGTTGAAATACCTCACTAGTATTACCTCCACTAGCTTACCATAAATTGAAATGTCACTCTTTCGGACAAGTATGGGGTATTCATGGTCCAAATCAGGTTTCTTATCAGAGTCAGAAATTTGGGGGGCAAAGTAGCTGGCAGCTATGATGACTGTTGTATCATTTTATATGATTTTGTACACACCATTTCTCCATTCTTATAATTCTGCCCCAACCATTTTTTAATAAAACCGTTATTCCCCCACGCCCTTAGCCTTTTTCTGCTGCCTTATTCCATGCTGTTTCTTTCTTGTATCCCTCAAAATCTTGAGTCTGCAACAATCATACTCGTATGTTTCTGTAAGTATGATTATATGGCTCTTTTAATATTGTGTGATCTTGTTATCGTGTTCTATATTTTTGCCAATCTGCCATGTGCCTTCTTTTCTTCATAACCTTGACCTGAATGTGGATCTGGTTGAGTCTTCTTCTCCATTGGATGTTTTTACAGTATGGATGTCTTTTTTGTGTTTGTATCTCTTGTTTTAGATCTCTGTTTATGTTTTTTATAACTGCCGACCTAGTCTGAGTTTTTCGACGTTTTATTATTACTCCCCAATACTGCTTTGCCTTGACATCAATAGGTTTTATGTTTGCTTTGAGGGCCCTACATGTGACTAAGGTGGGGCAGTATTGCGTGAGAGCTCAATCATTGGTGGCTATACATAAGTATGTTTTCCACATACCCCATACGCTCCAACAATCCTTCCAATGAAGGGTTCTCATGCGTGTATGTGGGAACCATGCGTCGTCTTGTCACAACCTCCGCTGATATAGATATGTCAGATTGAGTCAATCTGCTAAATAGTGCAACTCGTTGATTTCTGAAATCTTGTTGTATTAACTGCCCTGCCCTTGGGGTGTATTCCTCAATGACAACTTGTTTCCCCATTGAAAACCGTCCACTCTAAAATATCTTTCTTGATATTTGAAATAAGGTTTTAGCTTATGTTTCAAAGATCACACATTTTTTCCTACGTTTTTGTATTACTTGTAATTGTGCCCCACAGATTGGTTATCAGTGTTATATCATAAAACAAAATAGAAAGATGTGAAGAACTGGGGGTTTATACTTGGTCAACAAACAAAACTGGGCTACTGGGACCTCCTTTGTTACTTTTAAATGAAAACCTTTCCAGCTTTGTTACTTTTATATTCAAATAACGTGCTTACATTTTTATGTATGAAGCTTTGAGTAGCCATTGAAAAAACAGACTAATATTTATATCATCCTTCAACTATTGAGGACATAGTTAATAATATATATTGTTAGTTTAACTTTACACCAAATGGCTGTCTCCAGCCAAGGTGACTATTTATTTCATAGATTTTGGTACGTAAAAGGCCTTCAACCTAAGTTGTAATAGATGACAAGAAGTGCAGTGTCAAATTCTTAAACGGTACAATATAATCTCCATCATCAAAATTTTGAGTCTTAAAACCATCACGCTCGTGTTTCTATAATTATGATTGTGACATCCCTTTTCCCCCAATCTCAAGTATCTTATTAATCCCAAATTAAAACTATTGCGGATTTGGCGGTGGATAAAATTCATAATTGTTCACGGTGTAGTCCCACATCGACTAGGTTAAGTGAACATAAATCCTTTATAAGTTAAAAAACATAACTTTGTATAGTGAGGTGGAGAGAGGGGGTCACGGGGATTTGGTGGTGGATAAGATCCATAATTGTTCACGGTGTAGTCCCGCATCGAATAGGTCAAGTGAACTTAAATTCTTTATAAATTAAAAAACATAACTTTGTATAGTGAGGTGGAGAGTGGGGTCATGAGACACGATAGGTATATACAAGTATATAATATTTATATGTAGATTGTTAATTGGACATTGTACGATTTCAAGCTAGTCGATAGGATTTGGTTTCAAGGATTAAAATTTGCTTTCCATTAGATTTGAACACATGGCTTGATCCCTTGTGATTGGGTTGTCGGCCTAGGAATATAAGAGGATGATATGTCGCACAATATCATGTGTTCGGTCTATGGGTTCTAAGGTGCAATTATGTGGCCTAGTGTCATGTGCTCGGGTTACATGGTTTTGCAATATCTTGTGCTAGACATTGATTGAGAATTAGCTAGAATGTGGACACGTCACAAGTCCGGGTTATATCCACAAATTCCTGAACTAATTGGGCAACCATCCATGCTGAGCTTCATATAGACTAGATCATGTCCTATCTTGAAAGTGTGGGTTCTTAAAATATGTATTCTTCATCAACAAATTCTTCACCACTTTCAACATCAGGTGGATCTTCAACAATGGCTATACTAACTTCATTTGGTTTATCTTTGAGCTTTCCTTTAAGAACATCATTAACTTGAATTCTACAATTCCACGTTGTATGTTTTTTTTTTTGCAGTGATAACATTCAATCTCCGCTTTGTCTTTATTTGATCTTCGACAATAGGTTCTTGAGTATAATGCACTCTCATGTCGAGGATCACTTTCTGTATCTCTTGCAATTTTTCTCTTTTCTTTAGCTAAGAGAGATGAATTCATATCTTCTAGAGTTTGAGAATGTATCTAATTGAGAGTAAAAATGACATTGTTGTATTTAGAAGGTAGTATGTTCAACGAATGGCTTTGAAATTCTCATCATCTACTGTAGAATTGACTTTTGCTAGCTATTTGATGAGGGAGCTCAGATTTGCTCATGTGGCTAGACATTGTGACTTTGTCATCCATCCTGAATTTGAATAGATGAAGCTTTAGAGAAAACATTGCATTGATTGCTTTTGCTCCAAACAATTTTTTAGATTATCCCATATTTCCTTGGATGATTTTTCTAGATGTACATGATGTATAACTCAAAATCAAAGAGAGAAAGACCAATAATGGATTTGGATTTATCATCTATGCTCTGCCAATCCAAGAATTTATTGGCATTTGTAGGTGGTTTCTCATTCCCATTTTCTACTCCCCATAAATTATTATTCATTGGTTGTGTCTTGTTGGCTAGATTTTCTGCACAGCTGAAAACCTAGGCAGTCATGAGATAAATCTCCCTCATCTACCGGTGAGGCTCCCGTGTAAGATTTTGTTAGTTATATGTTCTAATATCTATTTGTTGGTATTACATTAACTATTTAGCTCATGAACCATAGCTAGATAGTTCTGTACCAAGTAAGTAGCTGTAAAAGAAAGGAAAAATTTGTAGAAGAGAAAAATAATTAGAAACAGGAGAAAGTAGAGAGGATGTGCAACTCAAGCATTAGTTTACAGAGTTGATTGCATCCACATAGATTAAAACAAATAGATCATTAAACACAGAATTCAAAGCAAATGAAACTTTTAGATCTAGATCTATAATAACACAGTTTATGAATAGATCTAGAAAGAAATAAGAAGCAAAATACACCGTTGACACAAAGTTCTCCAGAAATCTCTTCTCTATTCCTCTGTTTGCAGAAATCAAGGGTTTTAGCTCAAAGTCTGGAACACAAGAATGTTGATTACAAATTATGATCCTTTAACCCGTAGGTTCTTCCTCTATTTATAGTGTATAAAGGGCAATTACAAATAGGAAGCTTTAAATGAATTCCCGCATGCGGAAGCTATGAAAAAAGGAAACAACTGACAATCTTCCTCCTGGAATTTCTCTTTGCATGACATGCATGATTTATAATTGAAAAATAGAATCTTCTATTTTGCATGTCTGCCACCTATTTCCAAGTAATTGACTTATTCAAGTAACGAATTTTAAACCAATTACTTAAGTTTTATAATTTAATTGATTGCTCAATTACTTTGTCGGAGAAAATAAAAGAAAGAGGAAAAGAAATAAGAAGAAAGCTGCAACCCTCCCAGTCTTGTTCTTCTTATATATTCTGCATGCGGTTGACTCTTTTGCCTTTGATTCTCAACAAATTGGATCTGGAAGCTGTGCATGAATGTGATTTGCTTGTGGGTATTGCCTTTGACATGTCTTCCCTTCTATCCTTGAAGCTTTTGTAATTCTTCTTCAGTACATGCACTAGTGCAATGTTTGCCGTAAATAATTCAGACAAAACTCATTATCTTTATTTAAAATTGCATATGAGCAATTTTAAATTTTGGAAAGCACTTTGGGTGAATGCAAACACAAGTAAATTCAGTGAAGGCTTCAACTGGAAGATTGGGAGCACATGCACAAGCTTCTGAAAGGAATTCTCCATGCAATGACTTCCACATGGGGCTGCGTTAGAAATAAGAGGATGAATTTTTGCTAGAAGCCTTTGCAATTATGAGATCTGGATCTGTCAATTAAATCGGTGATAGGTTCAGGGCCTATGTTTGTATCATTGACTTCAGCAAATCTGGAAGCTATGCATGATTCTGCTGATCCTTTTCTTTCATCATGGCTGGAACAATCTTTGTCTGAGCTCTTTTTCTTTTAATTCTGCCGGAATCCCTTGTAATTGGATCAATTTGTGCAGATCTGGCAACTTCTTCAGATTCAAAAGATATATTCAATATATCTGACATTGATTTGAACTTCTTTGCACTAATATGAGCACCTGTGATGAATACCTACAATTAATTCAGACAAAGATAAAGTCCAAAGCATGAATACTTGATTTATGTCACCAAAAATCTGCATATGAAGCCTGCAGCCCTAAAATTTGGGGCTTTGCTTGCATGCAAAGCAAGCAAAAATATTATTCAATTCACCAGAGCACTTATACCAACATGCAAATAATTATCATAGCAAGAATCAAGCCATTCCAACCCTAGGCACCAAACCTTGAAGCTCCCTGGCAATGAAAAACACTCTTTGATGCAAAAACCTCCTTCCTTGCGCCAAAACCTGTCCGGGCTGCAATCCTCTGCAAAAGGAATTAATTGCTTCTTTATTATGGCAGCCCATGCTTATATAATCCTCAACATTCTATTTTTAATAATTGCCCTTCCTATTTCTGGCAATTTAATTAATAAACAATCATGTTTATTCACCTAAATTGGGCGCCCAATTATGCATGTTGCTGGTTGCTTTTAAATAAATTTATTTTATTTATTTTTAGCATGCATCCTTGACTTCTCTTTAGCTCTTCCACTTGCATTGACTTTTCTTCTATTTATGGTGCCAAAATTGGGTGAATAAACCATTAATAAATATTATTAATTGCATTGTTATTCACCCAAGGTGGGTTGCATTTTTTAGCAAGGGTAATTTCCAAAAATAGGAAGTCAACTTTGATGGGAATTTTCACCTTGCACTGCAGCTTCAAAAATCCCATCTTTCACTTAAGTTGTTTGACTTTTATAATGAGAATTTTTACCTTGCAAGGCAGGTAAGAAATTCCCGCTTGCCTACCACCTCTAATAATCCCATTGCAGCTTAAGTGATTTTGACTTCATGGGAAAAATACTCTGCAAGGCAGGTAAGAAATTCCCGCCTACCTGCTACTACTAAAAATCCTATCGCAGCTTACACTCATTAATTCCAGAAAATGCGACTTGCCTGGGAAAGGCTTTTTGTGCATGATTTCATCTTTTTTGGTCGAAGCTTGCATTTTGAGGCTGATTCTTTTTAGTGTTGTGTCGGTAGATGATCTGCAGATGCTTCAGGGAATTAAAAAGACTATATTGACGAAGGAATTGACCTAGGGGAATTTCACAGAGAAACTATGGAGAAAATCAGAGAAAAACGCAAAAGAAATAAAAAAAGCGGAAAATGTTGCCAGAAGTCACATACAAAGCTCTGAATTCATTCCTGGTGAAAATCCTATTGAGATGTGTGAATACTGGCATGCGAAACTTCAACAGGATTCAACCGGAGCAGAATTTACTTCAAATGAGGCTTTATTTATTTAATAAATAATTAAATAAAAATTTCCCACAGACAAAACTTGGTGGAGGGATAAAATGAGTTTTAGCATCTGGGTATTTGTCGAAATTGGCTCATATGATTCATTGGGAATATCCTAACATAATACAAACATCTTCTGGCAATAAAACACAAAAAGACCCGTTATTTTAAAAAAGAAAGAAATTTTTTCAAATGGGTAGTCCCAGATTTCAGGGTGAAATCTGGGGACACCATGTCTGGATTTTTTACTTCACAGGTGTGAAAATTGAGGCCAGAGTATTGGTCTAATGGAATTTCCATTCTCAAGAAAAAAACCTCAAAAATCTATGCATCAGTTATGATCCGAAAATCAATACAGAAAAACAAAAGTATTGTATGCAGATTTTTACCTGGAAATCAATGCAAATAATTTTTATCGTCCAGAGTTCTGACGACTAAAAATGGATTGTATTCTTGTGCTCTAGCACTTCGAAATGACTCGATTCATGTCTGTTTTGACTGAATATACTATTACCATATTTTTCACGCATAGGATTGCCAAAAATGGCACTTGGCTATTTTTGGGGAAAGTGGCTATTTCTGGAAGATTGGCTTATTTTTAGCTTGGCTAAAAATAGCGTGTGCTAAAAATAGAAATTGGCTAGAAGTGAAAGATTGGCTAAAGGTAGCGAAGTGCTAAAAATAGTGTTTGCTAAAAATAGCGTTTGCTAAAGTAGCAGTTGGCTAATGATATGTAATGCCCACATTTTAAACACCAACATACAACAACAAAATTATCCAAATATTTTTTTTTTTCTATCTTTAAATGCTCGTTACACAACACCACATGGGCTCCAATAGAGAAACTTAACATCACATAAGACACTTGCACAAAACATTGACCCACATAGACAACATGATAACACCATATACACGTCGATGCCACACTTTCCCTAATGAACAAATACTAGCAATGACCCAACAACAAAAGGGATTCAAGGATTAGAAAATCCACAACACATCATTACCATGGTTACATCTTAGTTACGATTAAAATTCCAAGAGCATTTATCGTGCAAGGATAAATTCTTCTTTTCCACCTACTTATTCTTAATTTTATGTAACATTCAACTTACAATACGAACACTTAATTTGGCTCTTTCTTCTTTACAATAATCTCCATAACTAAATAATTATTTGTCACATTACAATAATATCCATAACAACTCATTTCTCTCTCCTAAACACTCAAGTATAAAAGGCATATAACAAGACAACCCAACAACTATATGCTTCTCAAATTTCTTCCAAGGAACTATTTAAATCGTTTAGTAAAAATGCATTAACGTTTCTTTCACCAATACCCTTAAGAGAGGCTCCACGATCTATTAACTTCAAAAGCATTCATGGATGGAGGGAAACTACACCTTATGAGTAGCATGTGGTAATCCACTACTACACACCAAGGGACACATTTATCTAAGAGGGACAAAGGGGGTTCAAATGCAAAAGTTATAAAATTTTACGTGTTCAAAATCCTTCTAAAGCAATATTTACAATCATTGGTAACAATACATCATAGCTCCTTTGTTCATTAACATCATGAGAGGTCACTCGATCTACTATATTCATTAGCTCTAGAGGGTCTCTACACCTTACCACAAGACAAAATTAGAGTAATCAAATGTCCCTGTCTTGCAAAGCCTTTGTGCCACTTGAGGTATTCCAATGACTACATTTTCTCACTTTCGTTTAACACTTAGGTTATAACGGGTTCCATTAGGTTTGGTTCATTTATTTGACTGCCAATAAAAATATATCACTCGATTGTTAATTTGAATTATCTTAACATGTACACATTTTAAGTTTTGATTCTCTGGTGAGAAACTATGTTTTCTCAATCACTTGTTCTCAGGTGGATCAATTCACATCCACTTTCACATCATAAGAAAGATTTATCATGTTGCGAGTAATCTCCATGACACTTAAAATTATTAGGTTGACATCACAAGGGTACGTTCTCAATAAGGCCAAGTTGCAAATTTTCCTTTACAATTAAAAACTTAATAGTGCATTAATGCATAACCTAACTATCCTTGTGGTCCCAACCACTATTCATTATATTCCACTTCTAATGTTGTTTAGTCTCTAAAACAACCATGAGATTTCAAGCTCAACATGTCATCTTGTATGCCACTAAAGCGACGTTATGCCTCACACTAAGGCATCTTCTACACCTTTCATACCCACGTGAATGCTTTCAATTAGGTTCCTAAGGAGGAACACACAAGCACATACGGTACCTCTAAGTCTCTAGGACTATGAAAGATGTTTGGAGCCAACATAACTTAAGGCTTACCAGAGAGGATCATTCCATTCAACAAAGGTAAATATTTCAAGCTATATGTTTGTTTTATCGCTTCCCGCTCAAAATGCAAAAACACACAAATGTAAGTTGATATTTTTCTTTGAAGACTAAGTGATTTCCTAGGTCAATGCAACACTTGCAGATAGGTAAAAACACACCATTTTAAATTATTTGCTAACAATTTTATCGACACAATCATATCCAAAATTACGACGACACTAAACATTTTAAATGACAAGGTTCTAGTTTCATCCTCCTATATTTATTTTGACACTAAAAGAAAGGATTCTTTGACATCGTTTTCCAAAGCAACATGATACAATCAACTTCATTTACTTAACAAAATATACACAATTACGACTAAGAGTAACATTTGTTAAACAGGCAAAAGTACAACTACGTATGAAATAGTACATTTTTCCCAATACACAACACTATCATATACATCATAGAAATAATGAATGTAACACATTCTATTCATAACAATATCACTAAAATATTCTAAACAATTACATTGCCTTCAGATAACATGCTAATAAAAGACACAAGTGTTGTTTTACTACTCCTATTTTTTGGGTACCTGCAACCACCGTAGGGTCAGTCCTAGATCTGGTATGGAAATCCCCTACACTCACAGCATAAATCCACACATTCATCATTTCGAACAATTTTCAATTAAAGAGAAGAGAGAGGGAGAGATAGAGAGAGAGAAGAAGACAAAGTTCGTTTCTCATGCATTCACACTTTCACATTCATTTGCACCTAACGTTTTGTAACTAGAGAGAGAGAGTAAGAATGAGAGAGAAAGTTAAGAGACATTTTATTTTCCATTTACAGTGTGATAACCATTTGCATTTCATTTCAAACTAATTTACATTTCCCAATTCATTTACGTTTTCAAATCAACCAAAGTATCATAGTCATTTCGGGAGAGAGAAGAGGGTGGAGAGATAAAAAACACCATACATTTCAAAATCCATTCATACAAGGTAAAAGATCGAATAATATTCTACATAAAATTATGACGGTATTACGAGGTCACACGTGTGGCTAGAAGTCAAATGATACTCTTCAGAAGGAGATTCTAGTTAAAGTAGCAAGTTGAGAAAATTGACCAAAACAACAAAAGTGCTTAAAAATTGGGTCTTAAACACAATCGTTTGAAATTTGATCACAAAGTTTTATGATTCCTACTTACTCCCCATATATAGATAATTCATCGTGTCTGACGGAAGTTGATTACGAACGAGCAAAGCTCAAGTTACAAGGGCAACTCTGGGGCTAGTTAACGTAATTACGTCAACAACTCTTGTCACACAGCGACTAGTGGGCCCCAAAACCCACTTGCAAAACTTGGCTTTGAAGGTGTTTTCATCGAAATGAAGGTGGTTTATGATTCTCTTGTTGGTAGTCTAGAGGTAGGTGGCAGTGGTTTTCAGTTTCGCTCAAACTAAGTGGCAACTGTAAGATGAAACTGATCGCATGTTTTATTAAAATGAGTACGTCACTACAAGTGACTGTTAAGCTAAGTGGGCTTAGAAATTTGACTTGCAAGGGAACGTTAAATAAGTTCAAACAACTTGGTTAAGTTTCCCCATGGTGTTCCACATTACCAGGGGTCGTGCTAAGGAGTTTCAGATTTGATGGTACATTTGGGTGTGGCGCCACATGCACATAATTTCTTTAGAAGTGGTCGGATTTTTTTGATGTTTGAGAGTTCCAATGTGAAGTGAAGGTTTTATCATTGGTTGGACATTACATTTCTTCATAATTAACATTTAATTTCCAAATGCAAGAAATAATGAAAGCAAAATTTAGATGCAGGAAAAAAGGGAAAGTACAATACCTTTTACGCAAAAATCACGATCCCCACATTCGATGAGATTGCACCATCTTTAGGCATTTCCTGTCAACATATTTGTGGCTTCTATTCTTCCTCTCTTTGCACACAAACTAACAACGCATTTACAACTACAACACTTGATAAATCCCTCATTCTCTTTGTGCTCGACTGACTCCCATGCCCTGTTCTATGGATCTATATTTTGGTACAGGCTAGTAGTATGGAAGCAAAATTGATTTGGTCAGGTGGAGCACTTGGCTGAGGCATTTCTTCAAGGCATTTTGTCAAACATTTACATGCCTCGCTTCCACGGTTGAGAAAAATAAACCGAGAATGGACAACCAGAGGCTTTCACGAAGAGGAAGAGTGTAAGAGACAAATCTAGCAAAGACATACGTGGAATAGCAGGAAAGGGCACTTCCAATGTCTAAATCAATACAATAACTGCTCGACATAAAAGATAACGATCAGGAAATAAAAAGGCGCTGCAAAGTTTACAGTGCACGTAGCACAAGTGGTCAGAAGCAGAAGAAGGAAGATCAATACAGCTAACCATTACGCCTAAAAGAAGCACCTCCTCAATCTTTTTCTGCAGACAACAAATAGAACCATGGCAGGAAAATAGATCCTCTCAGGGACATTTAAAACGCCTCAGATGTAGATAAAGATCCAGATCAATCGATTTGTATAAGATAAAATGGGAAGATATTTGGTTACAGATTTATCTGCACGTGTGGAGCTGATTTAACTAATTATGGGATTGATTTTAGGATGGCTATTAGCAGAGCTCCCTTTAACAAAGTCTGAGATTATGCTGGCAAAGAAGGTTGATCACATTTGAACACCTGTTTGCTGCCTTTGGAGAAATAGTGGCTAAGCTTTAAGGGGATGTCCATGCTCCTCTCCAAAACTCCCATTCTGGCACGATTTGGGAGGCTGCACAGGAAGAGGGGACATTGATATCCTCCCTTCCACACCAATGCCAAAGACCCAGGCTATGACTAACCAATTACTACTAACTTTACAACGTAACATTGGTTTCACCATGGTTAACACCTCGGAATCTCAAATAAAGTGGTATTATTATGCAAGGATAATGATAGGTCTGCAGGCCGCTTAGGATGCCCAACAGGAAAAATGGAGCAAGACAAAAGTTTACACAATTAGGATCATTCCAAGAGGCCGTATTAGTTTCATGTAGAGTAAAAAAGATGTGGGCAGAAATCACATCCCCAAAATTCCTACCTTGGTGAAATCCAGTGAGGAGGCTGAAGAAGGCTGCAAAAGTTGGCTTCAAACTTTCCAATTCCCCACACTGACTAGCCAGTTAAACAAGTAAAAATAAATGCGTGCATGCATAATCTTTTCAAGGTAAAACATATCACATTATCCATGTTTATACCAGCAACACTCAATCAGGATAACAATTTATTATTATTATTATTATTATTATATTAGATAGAATGGTGTTGTGCCTAGGAAACTATTTCTCTTTTGGTTCTGGTGACTGACAAGGAGTGGCTCTACATGATAGAGGTGCTAAGAATAAGAAGTGCTAAAAATAGAGGTTTGGTTCTATTTTTAGGAGTGCAAGAGTTGAAGGGACGAGGTTATCCTCCTGCCTCTCTGAAATAGAAAAGGACTTTTATTTAATAAAAGCAATCTCCAAGTCCAAAAATAGAGCCTATGTGCCAAGGTGGGGGGAAAGGAGAAAATAGACATCCAAATTTTAGCATGCTGATTTCTAGATATGGCGCAGCAGGATGGATAAAGAAATAAAATAAATAAAAGCAATCAGCATGCTAGTGTTGGCACAGCAGTTCATACAGGTCAAAAAATTAAATAAAATAGAAAATTGCATGCAAGGAAAACAGTTCTTGGACGCAGCAGTCTAATAAGACTGAATTTTTTGTAAAGAAAATAGATGACACATACTCTTGGGGCTGTTTTACTTTTGCAATTTTCGCTTTGTACTTGCACCTCTGAGTTATAAAATCCATTCTTGCCCTCTCATATCGCTGGTTTTCTTAGTTTTCATTGTGTTTAATAGGGTATTGCATTGCCCTTAGTGTAGAAATTATTCCCTCTACCGCTGTCGTTTGGTCCTAAACCTTTGAATTAGTTTTGCAAAATAGTTTAGAGCATAGGTACCTAAGTCAGGGACGGGGTTTCCGGGATGGGAAAAAATTCCCAAATTTTGGGGACGACAAGGGTATAGCAATTAAAATAATATATAAAATATTAATATTTGAATATTTTAACTTTTTTCAATGAAATTTAGGGATTTAATCTCTATTTAGGTACTTTCAAGATTATAATTTAATGTTATTCGGTAAAAATAACAGCTTTTTAAAAGTAAAAACATCGGAAAACTTTTGAAAGATTTAAAAAAAATAGGGGACGTCCCCTCCAAGTCCCCAAGTCCCTGAAAGGTTTGGGACGTCACCAAAATCTAGGGGATGCATCCCCGCGTAAGCATAACACTGGTTCAGAGTTGTGCAGGTGTGTGGATTTTGAATTCCCTATGTGCAGAAGTACATGCATGTGTTAAATTAGTGGTTTATCACCCTTATTTCTCTTTTTGTACATTCCTTCTCCCTTTTCTTTGTTAAAGTTTTAATTTTCAGGTGACTTCTCAAGCGAACTAGCCCTATCTGGAGGTTCACCTCAGACATAGGTCACCGACAATACTTGAGAGTGTTCTAATTTTGTCAACAAGAGAGAGAGTACACACATCGTTCTCTATCAAGGTGCAACTTCTGGGTGACAACATATACCTCATTTTTGATTGAATATGCCCTTGAATATGTGATTGTATTTTTCCTGTACGAGTGCCCTTGCCCAAACTCATGGTTCAAAATTGTACTTTTTTCCCTAGAATGGAGTTTTTATGCCATTTGTTGTGACTGAAATTGGACAACTTGCTGCATTTTCTCCTAATTGACTGTTATTTCTTTTGTATTTGCAATTCACAACATTAAACCACAATTAGAATCTGCATAGTCTGTTTTCCTTGTGATTTTAATGGCATCTCGTTGCCTCACGACTATATCTTCTATCCGTCCTTTAGAAGCGACTTCTTTTTGATCTTCACAGCCTTCTCCTTGCTTGTCTATACTCGATTCCACAAGCTTCCTCGAAATGCGATAATCTACCAAATACCAATGTTAGATGCTGGGAACAAAGAAATCAATGAAGAGTAATCGGAATGCACACATCGTAAAATTGTGTGTCCTGTCAATTTTATTATGCAAGAACATAGTTAAAAAGTGGTCAAGTAGGTTACAACCGAACATTAATTAATACATAACTAATAGTGACTTAATCATAATAGGTAAGCCTTATATTCTAATAGGGTAGCCTCTACAATACGATCTTACCTATGTAAGGTGCTCTTGAGGGATGGGGGCCCTACTTCCCATTTTTTCGAGTCTGGCTGGTAGTGATTTAGGTCTTTCCATTGTTTAGGTAAACCCATCTTCGTGCATTCCTTGTTGCATTGAATTTTCCCCATTCCATCGTTTTTTTTATACTTGCTGCAATAGGGTTAAGTCTTAAACTTAGTAGAATTGTGAATCTATGAACAAACATCTATTTCTTAGCACCCATGTTTTATCCTTAGGGTTCATTGCTATGACATGGACATTCCTATCTCATCCTCCCCTTATTTTTCCTATTCAATTTACTTGTCGAATTCAACCTTTTGATTTGAGGAACTCTATTGAGTTTCTTTTGTCATCTGAATCTCAATAATCTATCATTCCTTAGATGATATTGTTTGTTAATCTGTCATATTACTCTCTTTTTTCTACCATTTGTCCTTTGACTCTTTTGACTTGTGTTTTTGTATCAACTCTTTTTGTTTATCTCAATGGTTTTTTAATTACTGGTACCCATGTCTTAGTTTCTTCTAACCGATTTCTTAGATCATTCTCTTTTGCTTCCTTGTTTTGTAGTGCCTTTCGTGATTTTTACTTGTGCCCCTTCAATGGAAGCTTGTTGAAGAGTGAATGGTTTGTTTTAAGGTGTGCATTCATTTTGTCTAACATTCACGAGTCTTTATATTTTTCCTACTTGTGCTTTGAGCACACTGTTGTCTTTATCCAATTTTCACTTTGGTTTTATCATTATCTTCCAATTTGAGGTTTTCTGCTTTTTCCCTGGCCTCTATGTTTCTAGCCTATTTAAGGATTATTAACTCCCATACATACAACTTTGGTGACCATGTGAGTGGGGTTGTTCTGCGGATGTACGCTTGTCCTCGCCATCTTGAACCTCCCCAAGAAGATCCTTGCCACCAAATACACACATCGCATCACATCCTTTTATGGCTTTTTAAAAATATTGTGTGATCCTGTTCTTGTATACTGTGTTGTTTCCAGTTGCCAATCTTCCTTGTACCTTCTTTTCTTCATACTTTTGGGGACGTGATTATGGATCTTGTTGAGTGTAACCATTGGATGTTATTTTACTGTATGCTTTCTTTCTTTATGTTTCTGTATCTATTGTTTTCATTCTCTATTTGTGCTTCTTCATAACCTCCGCCCTATCATGAGCTTGCCGACATCTTATTATTCCCAAATGTTGTTTTGCATTGACATAAATTCATAGTTACCTGAAACGGGGGGGGGGACGGGGTTTCCGGGATGGCAAAAAATTTCTAAATTTTGGGGACGGCGGGGGGATGGCTGATTAAAAAATATATAAATATTTAAAATAAAAAGATATAGTGACTAAATTATATAAATAAGCTGAAATAAAACCATTTGAGATTTAAATAAGGTGAAACTTGAACTCATAAACATCAAAATATCAAATACATTCCTTAATATATTATATCAATATGTTAATGTCATAAATTGAAAATTCATAATACATATTTGAATTTTTTATTTGAGACAAGCTGAAATTTGAAATTTGAAATATATTAGAAAAGATAAAAGTAAAACCATTTTAAAAGACTAAATCTGAGTAGTAAATTACGATTGATCAAGTGACAATAATTGATATTCCTATCATTAATCTCATAGCCAAATACACCAACAATTGTCTATTGTCAATATTACAAAAAAAGAGGACAACTACAACTATAAGCCTAAAAATCAGAATCTGCATCTGAAGCAATATCCATGAACTCCTCGTTGGTACTAGCATCCTCGTCCTCAAAGGTAAGCCCAATCAATCCCCGCTGCACAGTATTGTCCTCTTCAACCTGCCTCGGCTCCTCGGGATCTACATCCCACCGTAATGCTGGAGTTTGTTTGTACTTAGGTGTCTTGCGATTTATAAGACACAAAGCACTGTGTATAGCTACAAGCTTCTCCGCTCTCGCAAAGGTAAGCCTATTCCTCTTAACAAAGTGTATCCAACCATATGTAGACCAGTTCCTCTCAGAGGCAGAGGAGCTAGAAACCTGGGAAAGGAGGCGAATGGCAAGTGGTCGCAGCAGTCCTGAAAGCCCATACAGTCGCCACCAACTCACTGGTTTCTCCTGTGCTATTGTTACCCTGTCTGCCTTTGCTGATGTTTTGTACCCATCAAGTTCAGTGAAGTCGAGCCACTTCAATCTGATCTGTGAAGCCTCCTGTGGAGTGTACATTTTTTTAAAGGCCTTCATAAGGCCCTTCTTCACCTCATCATCATCCAATGGGACAACTCTGCCTGGCCTCTCCACATACCATTTGGGATTCAGTGCATACACAGCCATATGAAGAGGAGTGTTCAACTTCTCCCATCTCCGCTGAATAATGGGTTGTATATGTTCATTATAGAACTCCAAAGTGGGGTCCCTCACCCGAATAGCCTTCATTTGCCCAAGCATGCTGTCAATGCACTCGTAGATCTCACCAAGATTGGGGTTGTTAGAATCCCCATATTTGATGACACTAAAAATTGGAGCTACGATTGATATGATGTATTTCATATCAACCCAAAATGTTTCCCGCAACACCACTTCCTTCACTTTTTTCCCTTGATCTGTCTTGGACTCACGCCACCTAGTCCAATCCTGTATCATAATCATAATTTGCAGGGGCTCCTGCAACTCAGACATCCTCTCCAACAAAATAAAATAAGAAACAAAGCGGGTGTCAACTGGTTTCAAAAATTCCTTCTTCGAAAAATTTCGAAAAAGTGCCAATGATGTGTGGTGATTACATATGAACTTCTGCACATCTCCGGCCTCAGTCACTATCTGGTTAACCCACTGGATCTTCCCTATGTCTTTCAGTGCATTGTTCATGGCATGCACACAACATGGAGTCCAATAAATATGCCTATATACCTGCTCCACTAGCTTGCCTGCTACTCTGCACACATAAGCTGCATCTGTGACAACCTGTACAACGTTTGAAGGTCCAACCTCCTCAATAGCATCCTTCAAAATCTGATATTGAAACTCAGCATCTTTCCGCTTCCCAGAACAATCAATTGCTCTCAAGAAGTACGGTCCATCTTTGCAAGAGACAATGATATTGATGAGAGGACGGTGTCTAATATCCGTCCACCCATCCATGATAATGCTACATCCATGTGACACCCATGTCACCTTCATCTCCTCCATCAATAGATTAACCTTGGAATAGTTTCTATCCAAGATTGTTGTCCTGAGTTTTGTGTCTCCAGGAGGCACATAACTTGTACCTGCTTTTGCAACCTTAGCCATAGCCTCCTTGTAATAAGGAGAGCGAGCGGCATTAAATGGAATCCCAGTAGCATAGAAAAATTTCCCAATAGCATCATCTGCCTCTTTCCTTGCCTTTGAATCAAACATGTCAACAACTGAATTTGGGGCTGCCCCCACGGCCTTTCTCTTCCCTCTACTTTCCACTTCCGACACTCCAAAACTAGAACCAGCGAGAGTATTAGTATGTTTGCCAGCCAGAGTAGAACCACGAACTTCTGGCACATTGTCTGTAGTATTTCCATTGAAGATTCTGACCATCTCAGCTCTCTGCTCTAGTGAAAGGCCCTTACAAGTGCCAACCCCCCTTCCTGTAATGTGCAACAAGTGTGCATTGGTCCTAGTGATATTGCCATGCCAAGTCAGTGCACATATGTTGCACTTCCATATTTTGCTCCCCCCTCGATACTTGGAGGTGGGGTTATCAACAATTTGGGCAAATTGTTGCAATGGCTTCTTCTTATCAAATGGTCCAATGGCAAATTTGGACAATATTGGAGAGGGGCAATTGGTAGCACTACCAACTGAACTACCAGTTGCCGCTGCCACGACATTTTGTGTCCCTTCTCCACTCCCCCCCATTGTGGCATCACCAACTCTTCCATGGCCACCTATCTCAACTTCCCGTTCAACCCTCTCCTGCTCTGATTCATACTCATACTCAGAAAAAGAACTCATTGTGATGATTGCTGCAATGAATTAAAAACAACCATAACTATATGATTGATTAATTTAAATAAAAAAAACGTAACCAATCTGCATTTTTTTAAATCCTACAAACTATATGCGATATGCGTGATTATATTTTGAATGTAGATGCAAATGCAAAAAAAGTAAAAAACAGCCCCTAGAAAAATGTAAATATAAATTTTAAACTAGAAATAAAATGTCATTAAAAAAAAAACGTAACCATTTAAATTTTACAATGAAACCCTATGCAAGATGCATTTTTTAAAATCCCACAAACTATATGCCTAATGTGGATGCAAATGCTAAAAAACAACCCCTAAAAAATGCAAATATAATATAAAATTTAAAATAAAAATAAAATAATTAAAAAAAATAAAATGTAACCATTTAAATTTTACTATGCATTTTTAAAATCCTACAAACTATATGCATGATTTCATTGTGAATGTAGATGCAAATGCTAAAAAACATCCCCTAAAAAATGCAAATATAAGATAAATTTTAAAATAGAAATAAAAAAGTAATTTAAAAAAAAAAAAAACGTAACCATTTACAACCAAACCCTATGCAATATGCATATTTTTAAATCCTACAAACTACATGCATGATTACATTGTGAATGTAGATGCAAATGCTAAAAAACAGCCCCTCAAAAATACAAATAATAATCTAAATTAAAAAAAAAAAAACAAACTTTTACGTCTATTGTAAGCAAATAAAATTATAAATATAAATACCTCTTGCTTGCTCTTGCTCTTGCTCTCCCTCTTGCTTGGTGTGAATATGAAGTGAGCCCATAATATAAATTTATAATATAAAATTGCACTTTTAGGGTTAGGGTTAGGTTAGTAATGCTGTTTCTCTATTATTAATGATTTGCAATTAAAAAAAAGAAGTAAAAGTGCTGTTTTTTATGTTTTAAAGTTTGCATTTGCGGCCAAATACGTGGGGGACGCCTGGACGTCCCCCCCACGCCCCCCACGTCCCCCCGTCCCCCAGGTGTTTCCCAACCCTCCCAGACGTCCCCCAGACACTTCCCACCCCCAAAAAAAGAGAAACATGGGGGAAACGTTTCGCCCACGTCCCCCCGTCCCTAGGACGTCCGGGACGTCCAGAATGTGCCACTTTAGGGGGGGACGCATCCCCGTGTAACATTGCATAAATTGGTTCTACATCTACCTTTGAGAGAGCTAGATCTGACTGTGGTGGGGCAGTATTGCGTGGGAGCTCTATCATTTGTGGCGAAATACCCCATTTGCTCCAACCACCCCCTGAAGCAGGGTTCGTGTATGCGTATGCATGAACTGTTTGTTGTCCTGTCATAACCTCCGTAGGCATAGATATGTCAGGTTCGAGTCATTCTTCTGAATAGTGGAACTTTTTGATTTCTGACATCTTCTTGTATTAACGGCCTTTCCCTTGGGGTGTATCTCTCAATGACAACTTGTTTCTCACATTGAAAAGTGTCCTCTCTAAAATATCTTTCGTTATGTTTTGAATTAAGGTTTTAGCTAATGTTTCAAAGATGACAGAGTTTTTTCTGCCTTTGTAAATTACTTTTAACTGTACCCCACACATTGGTGAGGATTGCTATATTATAAAACAAAACAGAAAGATGCGAAGAACCGCGGGTTGAGGTCAACAAACAAAACTGGCTTCCAGACCTTCTTTGTTGCTAGTCATTTTGAAAAGAAAAGCTTGCCAGCTTTTTATTTTTATTTTTACCTGCTCTATTCCCATTGTCTGCTTGTCTTCTTATGCTTGATTGTTGACCTCGTTTTTCCCCCAAAACCCTGTCTGCCTGGTTCTGGCTTCTTTGGTTCTGTATGGATCCTTCTCAATCCGTGTTCCTGTGAAGCTTGCCCTGTATAAAATTTATTTATTTTACAAGCTATCAAGGAAGCGACTGATGTTCATATCATCTACGCAAGCCTGTTTGTCACTAAACATACTGGAACTTGTGGGTGCTATGAGGATTTTTGTTCTCTAGCCTTCCGGTTGTGTTATTCCAGCTCCTCTCCATGCATTATCCTAGAACAAGAATAGTTAAAATGACATGCTTACATTTTTTATGTATGAAATCTCTGAACTGGTAGCCACTGAAAAACCAGACTAATATTCATATCATGAATAAACTATTAAGGGCATAGTTAATAATAACATAGTATTGGTTTAACTTTATACCGGATGGCTGTCTCCAGCCACGCTGACTCTCTATTTCGTAGATTTTGGTTCTTAAAGGGGACCTTCAATCTGAAGTGTAATAGATATCAAAAACTGTGGCGTCAGATTCATAAAATGGGACTATATTTGTTGCATCATAATTCATATCTCCTCTAGTCTTCAAATATGTATGTATTACACTCTGGAAACATGCACGTATCCCAAAATAGATTAACATCATCTTCATAGCTGACACTTCTTCTGTAAATCAAGTTGAAAAATTTCAATCTTTTGATCATCTAACTGAGATATTATTGTTCTTTCATCATCCTAGAAACATAGTAGAGAAGACTTTCTTGTTCATCTATTAAAGATCTGAGTTATTAGTCATCAAGAAATTCTCATATGGCAGTGGCCTTTTTGCTTCAGGCATTTGCAGCACTGTTATCAGCAGCATCGACAGATGAGCAACTTTCTGTATTAGGAGAATTTTTATATCAGGTATTTCCTGTACTTCATACATTCGTAGACTTACTGGCTTCAACAACATTCTTCATAACAGAATTAGCTTCTACATGAAAGCGAATATATTAACAATTTTTTGATGAAAAACTTTATATAACCGAAGAAATGGTAATTTAACTAGTGCGTGCCTTAATGTTATAAAATTTAATCCTAATCAAGCTTGGAAATATTGTTTCACTTTCAGTCACACTATAGCTACTCCAAATGTGGGCTTGGTTCGGATGGCACAGATCGACTCGTCAGTCTTGTTCAACAAATGCAACATACGAAAAAGAATGGCTCTGAAAGGAAAGGTACACTGTTTGGTGCAAAAATCACAGGTGGAGGATCTGGTGGGACAGTTTGCGTGCTTGGTCGAAATTGTATTCGAAGTAGTGAAGAAATTATTGAGGTAAGTTGATTGTTACAAGACCGAAAGACAATTACAGTATATGCATTATAATGTATTCATAGTCATTTCCAAATGTGCAGATTCAGCAACGTTACAAAGCTGCAACAGGCCACTTACCTTACATATTTGAGGGTTCTTCCCCTGGAGCTGGGAAATTTGGCTACCTGAAAATCAAACGTCGAATCCATGGTAGATCGATCCGTTGATGTCAATGATACTGCCCCCACAAATATATTGTATATCTATATTCGTTGTAATACTTAAAAAACATTAGGATACTAATTAGTTTTTTCAATTCATTTAGGATGGTATTTAAAATATCTAGGACAGCAATAAGATAATTTTGCTGTGAAATGTTCGATGTCACGAGTTCTCAATTCTGAACTTGTAGACAAATCTTTTTAGCCTCCGCTAAAAGGGCTAAGAAACAGTGTCTTTGCTCGAAAATACTGAAATATTTAACGCTATTTATCAAAGACTTTTGCTTCAAATATATTTAATTCTTGATGCTAATGCAATCTAGTATTGATTTATATGCTCTTGAATGCACTCAGGTAATGCATTTCTACTTTTTTTGTTATTAATTTTATGACTTGAATTATGTCTAGTCTTATAAAATTTTACTTGAAGCATTGCCTTTGAATTTATGAACCTCTCAAAAATATTAATAAGGAAATTAACAAGTTGCATAAACTGCACAATTGCTCTCTATCTAGTGAGCAAACATAAGGGAAAGATTAAAAGAGTACTACTTTTTTTATCCGACCACCAATCAAAATACTCTTGTGGAAGCGACGTAAGGGCATAGTTGCACAGAATGGACCTACATTTTCTGTGTGGCTACGTTGATATTTTGCAAGATCAAAGGTTCAAGATCAATACATCTTAGCAAGAGCAAACACAATGGATTAATGTTTGGGAACCACGCTATTTCAAGGCACATAAGGAATTTAAAGCCAATAAAATGCCAGTCACAAGTTAACAAAACTTTATTTAGATATTTTTATTTTTATTTAGGTATCAAAGCGAGGTTGTATAAACATTTAGGCCTCTGGGAACGTAATCTAATACTTATGTTTTTACTAACCAGGAACAATGGTAAGAACTTGGAGCAGTGGTGGTGTGAACAATCCAAACCAAGGCCGTGGTGGCCGAAGGGTAAGAGGTACCCCAACAGAATAGAGGAATAGACACTTTCTTCAATTCCTGTTCCTAGATTCAAAGGGTTATCCACTGACTTGGGTGACAAAGCTAAGGCTTGGTTGTTTAACTTACAACAATACTTTGGGCTGCATGATTGCAACTCCAACACCAAGGCCAATATTGCAGTTTCTCACCTTGAAGAACATGTTGTTATGTGGCGGGTTCATTTGAAGCAAGTTAAGGGTTATGTGGACTTCACCCTTGGGAAAAGTTTGAGAAGAAATTCAGAACTAGATATGTCTCGACTAATCATTGAGAAAGGAAGCAAACTAAGTTTCATAGTTTATAACAAAATAACATAATTGTAGTTAAATTATGAAGCTCAGTTTTTAGATTTGATCCGACATGTGGATTATATGAAGGACGAAGAGTCCAAGATAACCAAGTTCAAACTGGGTTTGAGGGAGGTTATCTGACAAGACATAAACATGGTCAACCCTAAGAGTCTTGCACAAGTGGTTAGTGTAGCCTACATGGCTGAAGAAAAAGAACAGTCTTGACTAAGAAACCGCCAAAAAATGAAATAAAAGGCAATAAACAACAAGAAGATTGATGTTTCCTCTTCCGGACCTTTTTGGAAACTTGAGTTTAAAAGGATTGCTTTTAATGGTAAGCCGAATAATGGAAAGTTTCATGACAATAATAACCAGGGAGGGCCAAGGCCTCCTAATAAAACACAACAAAATAATCAACATGCCGGTGGTAATAGATACACATCTGCTACATGAGCCAACAAGGTGTTGGTGGCAAACAAAGAACCTCAACAAGGTTGGTAGACATGTGGTAAGAACCATTATCAAAGAGATTGCCTAGAATTCCTTGCAAGCAAGGCAACAAGCCACCAAGTCTATGTTATGGTAGATAACTGCAAGGTTGAGCATTAAGCAACCCATATTGAGGCTAGAGGTAAAATTTTTGACGATGAAATTTCTGTACTATTTGATTATGGAGCATCTAATTGCTTTGTCTCCGAGAATAGTGCAAAAGCTAAATATGAAAATTGTTCCTATGAAAGAAAAATGGCTAAGTAGAATTTGGAACTGGTAAGAAAGTGTAGATTTTTGAATATTTAGATCAAATAAAACTCGATCCAGGAATGTTGAAAACTATATTAAATCTACATGTTGTGCCTTTGGGATCTTATGGTCTTATTATTGGCATGGATTGGCTGCAAGATCATAATGCTCAAATTGATTGTTTTGATAAAAGAATACACTATTTTGATGATTTTGGCTTTGAGAAAGTTCTGTTTGGTATTAAAAACAAGTTTTTTTACACACTCTTTCTACCTTACAATTGAAAAGAGCAGTCCGTAAGGATTGTCTCTTATTTTCCTTACACATGGAAGAGTTTCCTGAACTGAAGGAACCTGGTTTGCACGATTATTCAGTATTAGCTGAGTTTAAGGATGTTTTCCTTAAAGAATTGCCAGGTTTGCCCCCAAAAAGAGAGTTTGATTTTTCAATAGATATCATGCCAGGTTCAGCCACTGCCTCTAAGGCACCTTACATAATGAATACTGTGGACTTGCAAGAGCTAAAAGTTCAACTGCAAGAACTTCTTGAACAAGGAATGATTAGGCCAAGTGTGCCCCCTTGGGGAGCACCAGTGGTCTTTGTTAAAAAGAAAGATGATACATTAAGGTTGTGTATTGATTACCGTATGCTCAACAAGGTTGCCATTAAGAATAAATATCAGTTGATTAGCATAGCTGATTTATTTGATCAAATGAAAGGGGCATATATTTTCTAAGATTGACTTTAGGACTGCTTACCATCAATGTATTTTATATTTGTACGACTTTTTTTAGTGTCAAGGTTTGAGGGGTATCCATTCCATCAAAGTCGCCGATCCTTCCTTATAATGGTGTCTAAGCCTTTGCACTTAGCAAGAATAGATCCTTGGTGGGCTCTTTGTGAGCATAACAACTTCATCAATGAACCAACGACCAATCTACGTATTTTATTTTTCATGTTTAACTATATTTTAATGACCTTTTTATTTATGTGTAGATTAACTAGTAATCACAAGGGAATGTGAGGGGACCTTTTAACTTAAGATGTTAAAAAATACTTATTTTGCAAATAAATGAATTCCATTAAACACGATACTAATAAAAATAATATTTTTAATCAGGGATTCCAAACATTTGTAATTGCTATCAATACAAGAAAAGGTCTAATTAATTATTCTAAATAGGGTTTCAATACTTGGCATTTAGTACTCACATGATTTCATGACACACGCCAAAAATGTGCACCTAAGCCATGCTGAAAATTGGATATGATTACAGCATAATGTATGGAACACTATGAAATTTTTGATGAATGTATGTAGTGTTAAGATGTTTTTGGTAGATCATAGGCAAGATCTGAAATAGATCGACACTTGTGTTTGATTTTCTTATTACTTTGCTCCAATCTGTATATTGTGACCCATGTAACTTGCATATCAAAATTTCTTATGCAAGATCTGAAATGGATTCACAACTGAGTTTGATTAGGCTTGAATTTCTTATTATTTTTCTTTGATTTGTGTGTTGTGAAGCATGGAACTTACAAAACAATACTTATTATCCTTTTTCGAGGACAACAATATTTGAAGCTTGAGGAAAATAAAGTGAGCTTTAGGGGTATTTGTTGATGGTCAATAGGGCTTAAAAACCATCTAATTATTAGATTCCTTGATGGTGGAAAACACTTGATACTAGATGTTGAAAAGTGGTATATTGTGTTAGTGTAACACCCACAATTTACACACACAAGTTAATGGTAGGGAAAATGTGTAATGAGTTTGAAAAAGAGTACAATAATTGGGAACTCGCTTTGGAGTCCCTAAGTGAGCTAAAGAGGGTGGACGTCGATACCCTAGTTAAAGGGAAAGCAATTGAAGAATGGGGTAGGTACTACAAATTCTATGAGGGTATTGAGTTATGTGTTAGGATATTGAAAGTAGAAAATGAGAAATTGCAAGAGGTGAGATGAGAAGGAATAATTGCCACCTTTGACATTGGTGATGAGATAACAAAGCTACCTTTCCAATTTCATGATGAAGATCTGAATGCACTGCTAGCTAGCGACATCTTCATCGAGTTTAAAAACTTGGTTAAAAAGATTCAAAATTAGAGAAAATATTTGATTTATAATCAATTGACAAGTTAGTTTTGTATCAAAATATTTTGGATAATTTGGTAAAGGTTATAAAAAGGATCAAAGTATTCTAGGAAGATTGATCAATTTGGGTGATACTTGCGATATTCTTATTCAATATTCATATATGAAAGGAACGATAAGAAGATTGTTCCAAGCCGAGATCTCAGATGATAATAGTACACCACATTAGATTTGCAAAACAGAAGAGCTAAAATACCATATATGGAAATCCATCATAATCCATAATGCTCAATACATTATAATATAATGACTTGAATTATTCAATAAGAAAGATGTACATATAGGAGGAGGGAAGTGCAACTACTACCTAAATCAGTGTTTGAAGAACTCCCACTAACTGATACTGGTAGTTAACTCCAAAAGACTAGTAAAGTAACTCCACATAACTGAGAAGCTAACTTAACACAACTAGTAAACTAACTCCACACAACTAGTACACCTAAACAAACTAACCCAACAAGTGTAGGGCTAACACAAGTGTAAGAATTATCCTGATAAATAAATAAAAGGATAAATAATAACCTACACTAACACCCTCCCGTAAGCATAGCTTAGGTGGGCCAAAAAGAAGGTGGGTCCCGACAATAAGGCCTGATGAGGTACCCATGTACAACAACTGACAAAATTGGACACCGCAAGGTACCCAAAACCAGTAATAACAAAGTAGAGAGGGAAAAATCTTGCTACAAGATATCCTCAGAAGCTCGGCTCCAAAAACTCATACAATGCTGAAGAAGTGTGGTGCGCACTGTGATTTGAATCCAATGCTCGATCATAGAACTCAAAAACAACTGACACTGAGCTTCACCAAAATAGCTTCATGCAAGGAGACTGTCAATGGAGTGATGTCGAAAGTGAAAAACAAACACCAAACATAGTTTGATCAACTGCTACAAATAGGTGTGCCACGATCCAAGAATAACTAAGGCAATAAGGCGGACACGAGATCCAAATAAATAGGAGTACCACGATCTAAGAAAAGCCAAGGTAACAAGGAAAGGACACGAAACCCAAAGAAGCAGTATTAACACCACACCCTCCCATACTGTAGAATGGGTAGAGTGACACCATAGATCTGTATGAGTTGTCAAAATCAACTACTCGAACACTGACAAACTAACACTGAGCTCCACCAGAATAGCTCCCCCACAAGAGACACTGTTAACATGCCAAAAAAACATGTCAAAAATACAGATCCAAAATATCTCAACAAACAAGAGAGATATAAATGTATATACCCATAGATACGAGAATGCAATACCCAAAATTTTAAGACGTCGGGCTCAACCGAAATTGCGTCCACAAGTGATCACAACATCCTCTCGAATTTGACGCTTTATAATTGAGTGCATGTAAATATTACAATGAGTAACAATACCTTTTACATTTGAAATATGTGTATAAAAATGTCACCAATGCATAGATCTCAAAAAAATACACAATTTCAAAAAAAAGAACACCTTAAACCGAGCTACAGATCAAAAGTTATGAGCTCTAGAAGGTTTTGCTATTAAAATAATATTTTAATGCTGATCTTTTTTTAAAAGGTACACGTAACACCCAAATGTCCAAAGGGTAAAAGAGTGCATCCACACGATACATGCTTGCGACCAAAGGATAAAAGCCTGCACCCAAAACCTAAAATGTCGAGAGGGTAAATCATTGCATCCAGAGGGTACATGCCAATATCCAATGGATAAAAGAATGCACCCAGAGGGTACCGATCTGTGTCCAGTGGATAAAAGACTGCATCCAATACAGAAATATCCAGAGGGTAAAAGAATGCATCCAGAAGGTACACATTTATATCCAATGGATAAAAGAATGCACCTAGAGGGTACAAATCTGCGTCCAATGGATAAAAGACTGCATCCAAAAACCGAAATATCTAGAGGATAAAAGAATGCATCCAGAAGGTACACACTTATATCCAATGGATAACAGAATGCACCCAGAGGGTACAAATCTGCGTCTATTGGATAAAAGACTGCATCCAAAATTGAAATATCCAGAGGGTAAAAGAATGCATTCAAAAGGTACACACTTATATTTAATAGATAAAAGAATGCATCCCTAGAGGGTACAAGAATGCATCTGGAAGGTACACGTTTATATCCAATGGATAAAAGAATGCACCCATAGGGTACAGATCTGCATCCAGATTTGACTGTCTCAAAACATGGTCGAGTTTATAGTCAATTCTAGGGTTTTGACACTTTTCAAATCCAATTCCTTACTCCGTTTTGCATAAAAATGCATGTTGCAGAAAATTGCTAACAAATTCCAAATACATGAAAATAATAAACTCTTGTTTGCAAAGAAAAACTTACAGATGGATGTCTACATCATCTATAGCTCTGATACCATGAAAGGAACAATAAGAAGATTGTTCCAAGCCACAATCTCAGATGATAATAGTACACCACATTAGATTTACAAAACAGAAGAGCTAAAATACCATATATGGAAATCCATCATAATCCATAATGCTCAATACATTACAATACATTGACTTGAATTATTCAATAAGAAAGATGTACATATAGGACGGAGGGAAGTGCAACTACTACCTAAATCAGTGGTGAAGAACTCCCACTAACTGATACTGGTAGTTAAGTTAACTCCAAAAAACTAGTAAGCTAACTCCACATAACTGAGAAGCTAACTCAACACAACTAGTAAGCTAACTCCACATAACTAGTACACCTAAGCAAGCTAACCCAACAAGTGTAGGGCTAACACAAGTGTAAGAATTATCCTGATAAATAAATAAAAGGATAAATAATAACCTACATTAACAATATAGTCCAGATGAAAAGGCAGTTCAAGAGATGATACAAAAATACTATGAATATCGACAAAGGAAAAGTGTTATGGATGTCATCGACATGTCAACTGATTAATAAGTAGAAAAGAAAACTATGATGAGGAAGAAAGTTGAAGCTTTTTGTGTATCTTGATGTTTGTCTCAAATGTATGTAATTTTCTAAGATGCTTTTGCATCTTATAGATCGACATGTAAATTAAATTGGTCATTTTGTGCGAGAACTAGTCAATGGGATTTAATTAAGAAGATTTAATATTTACTATTTTTAGTAATAGGAATTGGTCAAGGGGTGTCATTGTCCTTGTTTTCTATCTCACCCTCTTGTCTATAAATGTAATAATTCTCAAAGAATTCAGGGATGGACTTTTGATGAATGTAAGCAAAGAATTATTATTTTTTGGAGTAAAAAGTGTTTTCTAGGATTTTATGAGAAAAGAAGAAACTTTATATTCTATTATTCTTACTATTATGGAATAAAGAGATCTAGCTTTCAAAAATTGTGTTGAAATAAATCTTGATATTTTGTTATTGTTCTTATGTTCAATGACTTTCCTTATAATTATATATCCTTGTTTCTAAGCATTAGTCTCATTTATTGTTATTCTACTCAACTTGCGTGGGTAAATTAGGATCTGCATTTTCCATTTGAAAGCACAAGTCTTTCTTATATCTCTCTATATTATTCACACTCCAAAAACTTCCTCCTTCCTCTATCTTTCAACTCCTTTCAGAGCACTAAATGAACTCTATTAGGATAGTATCATGACCCCATGATTAGATTAGTGTAGATACTATAAATATTCCTTGTTATTAGAATAACAATAAATAGGGTGTCTCCCATTATCTGAAGAGGGACTTTATCCCACATGTTATGGTTGAACACCATATTTTGTCTCTGAAAAAAATTCCAACAAACATAGTGCATGTTTGTGATCTAGGAAAACAATAGAGATGTATTCATATTTGAGTTACTTTTTTGTGGTGTTCTCTAAGGGAAAGGTTCTTCAATTCTTTACTCAATGTCCATTTTAGAGCTTTCCTTTGATATGGGATCCCTAGATGCACTTAATGAGCATGGGTGTATAAGTTTATATAAATGATTCATTCAATTTTTTCTCACTTAGCTGAACCTAAATTAACCAAATATTTTGTGTATTTTAAAATTATATGACCATTGCAAGTACAAGGAACGAGTTCTTCATCCTAAATACATATTCTTCACCAAACCTATCTTGAGCCCAAATAATAAATAGATTATATTTGGTCCCACTTTAGATCATTTTTCTTCATAACGATTAACAAAAAAATATTTAAGGAGGGTACAAAATAGAAAACTTCATCCATAGGCAAAAAAAAAGACACTTCTTAGATTGTATACATTGTATTCTCTTTGAGGGTGATCAATCTAATTGATTTTGTCATTTTCTAAATATTTTCCAACCATTCAAGGTTTTAGGAAGTTGTGAAACAAGGCTAGTTGAATAATTTCTTGAGGGAAACCTATTATTTTATAATCCTTTTAATGAATTTATATTCCCCATCGAGGGGAAGGATTTCTAGGAGATGGATCCCACAAGGTAGGGAGATGCACTGTGTAAGGGAACTAATATAAGTGGTATGGAAATAATGGATCTCTATATTTTTGATGGATATCTTGATCATTTTAACAAGTAAAAATATTAATAGATCAAGTATAACTTATATCCAATAATTGATTTTGAGAGTTTCAATTCATATGTGATTAAAAATATTATATAAAAGGATTTTTATCTATTAAATATTGTGAGGGATGATGAATACATTGAGGGGAAGAGGTATGAAATGTGTGAGGAAATGTACATAGATCATACAAGCTAGAAGCAATTAAACACATGTCGGTGTTGGTTTTTTTATTGGATAAAAAATCTTAATGAATCATCTAAGGGAACCTCATCCATTATTACTTGAAATCCTACGATAATCCTTTACATTTTTTGTTTTTTTTTCTATATTTTAGTTTCTTTGAGAGTATGACCCCTAATTGTGAGGGAAAGGATGGTACATCTCTATCCATATATAGTAAACCATATCATTACGAGAAAAATTATAAGTTTAGAAAGGAGAGCACCGTGTTGTCTTCTTAAAAAATTCACAATCCCATACATCATAAAGAATGAGATTTAGCGTGTTCATCAGATTTGTGTCATTAAAAGGTAATCTCATTCTACACTCTCATATTTATATAATTTTCCGTTGTAATGAATGTCAAGTTTCCTTGATCAACTTAGTTTTCTCACACTGGAGCAAGTAGAAATAACATATTTGAGGGGGAATGTGAGATGTTAAAATTGTGGGAACATGTTTGCAAACACCATAGACCTGTAGAAAATCCATAGACATAGCTTAAAAAGATTAAAAAATAGAAAAATGATGGGAAACATAGCCCACATAATCCAAAGAAATAGTTTAGTCACTAGACTACATTTTTCAATAGATAATGGGAGATTAAATGAAGATAGGTCACATATTTTTAGAAATAAGAAAGGATTTTGTTGAAACATAGGTATAATTTCATGTAACTACTAAAGATAGAGAGAAAATAAGATGAAACATATGAATTCCCACTTAACATGTATTGCCCAACACATTCAATTAAATAAATTAAAAAAAAGGGTGTGTGTGGAAGTCACGGTGGAGGGGAGTTAAGAGGAGTAGGTGATGTGATGGAGTTGGTGGTGGCAGGAGTGGGTAGAGGTTTGTGGCAAGTGGGATAGGACAGTCACACAAACAGTCACCAACAAGTCTCCAAAGACAGTCACACAGTTTTACCTAAGCGACAAACGGGTCTCTAATCTAATCAGTTTACATTTTCCGTGTACTCCCAACCTGTGCCAAAATACGAGCTCTAGAATAGGGTATGGACATCCATCAAAGCATAAAAGATAGAGGAATTTTGTCAGATGTTGTAGTTGCAAATGCTCTGGTAGATGGGTATGCAAATATGGAACCTTACTCAAGGAAGGTGAGCTGTTTGACATAATGTCTTTTAAAAAACGTGGTTTTGTGGACAACATTGACTACATGATACACACGAAATGGGTTTGTTGAAATGGCTTTAGAAACTTCAACTAAGTGTAGTCCCATGGAATGCCTCATTTGTAGGATTTACACAAATGGTGCTCACGAGGCTATAAGTTTCCCCAAGAAATACGCCAACAAAACGTGGTCTCATGGAATATAACCATTGCCGGTTATGCACGTTCTAGGTTCGTGAATAAGCTTTAAAAAAAATTCAAGGAGATGCAAAATGTGGTTGCTTAGAAAATAACAAAATAAAATGGGGGCTATAGAATGGTAAATTTTAAAGGGGGAGATACTCAACCCAATTTGGTTTGATGGGCTGTCATCATCAAGGAGAATGCCCAAATCGGTTCTTGGAACGTGTTTCAAATTGTTCAAGCAAATGCAAATTGGTGGAATGGTGGATGCGTGCAAACCGGTTAAATTGTCAATCAATTCCAGGCATGGTTCATCTCTCTGTATCTTTCATAATTCTCTTATTTTATTTTTCCATTTGCAACGAAATAAAATTTTAAACCCTAGGATTAGCATACATTTGATTGTTTAAAATAAACCTAGTTACAAAACAATAAAACGACATATTGTAACTTGCACAATCCAAATAATCCCTTGGTAGTCAACCATGGACTTAAACCCTCATTTTGAGATGATCTAACAAACTTTCATAACCAAACTAGATTACTACAACACCCTTTTTATTGGCAAGTTGAGGTTGAGTTCCTTGTAAAGATGTCGATCGTTTCCTTGTACAAAAAAAATAGTAAACCATGATTTTTGGAGACTCACAAAACCACCTTTGGAACCCCGGAAAAGAGGTGTCAAGCGTCATATGTGCTGCTTGTTATGAGGAGAGTTGCATCAAGATTTAGATTGACCCCAATCGACCATTTGTACTCTCTTCGTCACTCCTCTAGGAGCATTGTTACCCTATTTTCCACTTTTAGGAAGTTGTTAAAAATTGAAAAGTTGGGTTTCATATCAACTCGCTGTGTGGGCCCTGAATAATGAAATTCTTTCTGCCTTTGCAAACCTCTAGTATTTTTACTAGATAATTACCTGGAACCTTTGGTTTGGAAAAACACATTCCTGGTTAGTTTGGAAAAGGGGTTTCATAGGCCTTTGGTCATTGTTTGACTAGGTCAAACTTGATCGATTACGACCGGTGGCTTCAGAAAACCATTTGCCAATTATACATACCATTCACTAGTTCTGAATTCCGTCAGTCCCTATGGATTCTTGGTATATAGGTGGACACGTAGGAATTCTCCCGTCATGAATTTGCTTATCAGAAGATAGTTTTTGAATGCACTTTCTTAGCCTCCGAGCCAAAATTGGGCATTTTTGCAACTAGGAAAATGTAAAAGAAAGTTGTAGGACCCTAGTCAAGTTAGGAAAAACCATCGTAGAAAATTATTAACACTTGTAAATAACTGTTTGAAACTCTATCTTGTGACTTGTTGTGTAAAATTTGACTTTGGAAAAATAGTGTTTCTCTCTCTTCTGAACTCTTCCCTATCTCTTTCTCTCTCCTCCCTTAGTTAATGAAATGAAATGAATATATGCCCCTGAAACCTCTCTTGTTGAATGTGTGATTTTTATCATCATGTAAATGGAAAACCAATAACGTTAATTATGCTAGATTTAGGTGGATGCCATGCCAACAGATTTATCATTGATTTCATGCTCACATGGTTTTGTAGGATGCAAGTAAGATGGTGAAACGACGTGGTTGTAATTCATTGTATATTATTGTAATTTATATTTAAACAATGTAATTGTAGTGGTTGAACCAAATTTTTGTAATGTATTAAAATACTTATTATTGAAATTTGGTAGTATGTATGAGATGTTAGTTTTAGGGGTGCTTTGGGAAATGTGCATTTAACTATAGGTGTCATTTTGATTCAGATACATTGTATGGAAATAAAAAAAAGGGGTTGAATATATATATATGTTAAGTGAAATTTAGAATTTAATATCTTATAGTGAAATTCCATTGTGAAATTGATGATTAATTAATTAAACATGTGTGTTATTTTGATCCTTACCTATGAAAATGTAATAAATAAATCTAAATTGAAACAATCTTAACCCTAGTTATGAAAATTCGATGCATAACTATTCTTCATGTGTGATTCTTTTTAGCATAGGAAGCTAAAACCTTAGAATAAACTTGAATCTTTACACCTTTGATGACACCTTCTAGTTAAGTAGATGAGAGCCCAAGTTGAGATTTCCATCCTAGCCTACATGCATAATGACATTGTCCGTGAACCCGACAATTAGGAACCACATGGTTTAACATTTTCTTGAGTATGTGGCCCCTCCTAGGATTGATAGTTGTGTGTGTAGTAAGGAGAATGTGTTCTCTTAAGGTAGTATCCTAGGAAACCAACATTAAACATAGTGTAAAACAATCTTAAACCGACATGCATGTTGAGTGGAAAAGATCGTCTAACTAACCTTAGAAGTCACCTTTAAGAGTTGGGATCATAAATGAACTTGATACCCAATCTCATTTATCATTTGGTTTCTATGATGCAATATTAAGAGTTAATTGTGAAACTTAACAACATTTTTAATTTATGATTATTTGTGGGAATGTAACCATAATACATGATGTGCTTGGAGAAAAGGTGAAATTTTAGGTCATTCTCATAGCATGTATTTACACCATCTTGTGGTGAGAAACGGGGACCCACGTTGTGTAAACTCTAATGTGAAACCTTAACCCCTTAAGATGATGAACTACTCCATCTTTCTCTCCCATTAGTCCTATTAGGTAATGGATGTTTGATGTGAAACTATGTGATCATGTTCTTAGAGACAAATCCCTTAAGATAAGGACTAGTAGTCTCATGAGGATACAAATGCCCTATTAAGAAATAGGTTACACAATTCATTACAAAAGGTATATGAACCTAGTTAGGGAGAAATAAAACCTTTTAAGTTAGACGTAAAATGATACTTAGGAAACCTAATCTAGAAACAAGAAAATAAGGAAGTATGTTGCCATGTTTAGAGCCTTCGAATCCTTAACTAATTGTTGGAGCATAACTATAGTAAAATTATAAATGATGCTTGGCCTTGGGAAGTGTAATCGTGGGATGTTATTTCATGGTAAAGTGAAACATGATCTTCCTTGTAATGTGATTAAACCCTCTCTCTATGGATAAAGAAATTATTCCCTATAATACATATTGTGTACTAACTCAATTATCAATTTATAAATGAATGAAAGAAACTTGACCCTAAATCCTTAGGAGAAAAAATGAACCTTCCCTCCTTTGGACTTACACTTGTTCTGTTGCATAATGGAGGTATGATATAAGATCAAGATGCATGCCCTTAGGAGTGAATCCTAGGGATATCACCTAGTAGCCTTGTGTGTAGGTAAGTAGTCTTGTGTGCAAATAAATACCCTATTACTGAATGAGCGAATTAAAAAAGTAATTGAAATAATGTAGATGATCCTTATTTAATGAGATCCACTGTAAGTTAAATGTTAAACAATAAAAAATGAAATCTAGCAAAAGGAAAAGGAATGTATAATTCTCATATTATGATCCTTTCTAGAACTTAAGTTAAAGATTGAAACATGATTGTAATAAATGTGTAATCCTAAAATATCGTGCTGTGAGAAGACCATTCTATGGGTTTATATTGTAGTTGAATCGTTATGTTGTGCCTTTTCATTTAAAAAAAAGTGGCCTTGATGTGCATCACGTGTTTGCATGTTGTCTATGTGGGTTAATGTTTGTGAAAACATGTCATGTGTTGTGCGTAGTCCTAAGTGATCTCCTGTAGTGTCATGTGTACTACAATATAAGTAAAAAAAAAAATTCCACTATTTCTTTTACTGTTATTTTTTTGTGTGGAAACATGGGTGTTACATAACATATTATTGTATTGAACATTCTAAAAAGGTACAAGAGAATTTTTAAAAGTAATAAAACACGTGTATCACTGACATAGAATCACAATAATAGAGAAGAACACACATATGGAAATAAGAGAATAATTTTTAAGTACAGAAAAATTCCATCTCAAGGGGAACCTCTACAACCATACAAAAAGAATAGAATACACCATAGAAGGATCTATTACTAACCCTACCTCCTATATATACACTATATATGCTATGGGGATCATCTAAGTTGTCCCTATTAATAATATAAAGAAATATAAATTTTTATATGATACAATTAAACTTTATGTGAGCTACAAGTTCACCAAACATATTTTAATACATTTTATAGGGTAAAGACATATTATTTCATGTCTTAAAACAAGTGTTGTCCTCGAAATTTGTCATATGTGAATGCTTCTATAATAATTCTTCATCGTACCATATTGTATCCTCTATAGAAAAGTTCTTCTTGATGAGATACTTGGTGATCTCCCTTTTCTCTATCCTTTTAAATTGATTCCATATTCTCTCTTTTGGATCTAATATAGTTCTTCATTCTTCATTGAGATCATGCAACTTTTTTTGGATCAACATCTTCTATTAGAAACTAGAAACATGAAATACCAAGTAAATATTTTTTAAATTGATGCAACTCTGGTTGGTGGTGAGTATGTTCCTTGACAGTTCAAATTTGTGTTTATATCTTCAAGGAAGAAGTGACGAATGACCATCAATAGTTATAAAATACAACAAGTGGAAACATTTGGAAGAAGTGTCTCTACTCATCATTTCTCTTTCTTTGGATATCCTCAACAATAAGTTAATACTTTTCCACCCTTTATTAAAGATCTAATGGTATTTTCACATTGGGGAATGATGGCTAGTTTCTTAATTATTCTAAAAGGTTGTCATGATCTTTACCAAATTTGCTTTGATGTTGTTCAAATATCATATGATTGTTCTCATATTGGTTTTCTTGTTATGAATATCATTCTGGAGATGGTTCACTATATCATGTTCTAAATATAATTACATAGTAGAAGATCGATTGAGTCTCATTTAAGATTCCATCTCTTTTTTTTTAAAAAAAAATCCTAGGGTGATTGAACCCTTTCCTTTAGGTTTAGTGTGTGGTCCTGCTATGAAACAATTTGATAGTGCATTATTTGACTCACATCTTTGGAAAAAAAATTGACATAATGATATTGGGATTCCATCGACATTGAATATAAAAGCACATATAACAAATCCCAAAGAAAATTTAGCAATCTTTTTGAAAATGAAAAGCAATCTTTATAATTTAGAAATGACGCGTGGATTGAATTTATGAAACCCCCAAAATCATGATATCTTGCTAAAAAATGATCACAAAAATATAGAAATAGGAATCTAACCTTTTTTTTACATAATTATCATGTATTTATAGAAAATAGCAACGTTTTATGTTATACAAAACCCTTAAAAGTTAGAGTTTCAACCCTACTTATGCCCAAATTAAAGATTCGATACTAATTGTAATGAAATTACTCTATCACCGAAGTATAATCAAAATAATAGAACATAATATGACATAAATAAGAGAAAAATATTGAAGCATATAACTAAGTATTTTCAAGGGGGAGTTCTCTACAACCTTATAATGAGAAAAATATATATCATATGATGATCTACTACCAACTCTATCTCCTGTATATACTTGTGTTATGGAGGCCATAAAGGTCAATTCTACCAACAATATGAAACGATATAAATGATTATATAATATAATTTAAGGTCACACTAGCCACAAGTGAGTGACACAAATCCCAATACACACTATAATGTAAAGGCGTATCACCAAATGGTAAAAATAACATGGGGGACCACTTTTGTAAGGTGGCATAAATGTGTGTGAATACACAAGCGGCAATAATGGTTTATTTACATTGTTCATATATGTATATTAGTATAAAATATGGGTAGTTAGTTTAAAATGGGGCTCCAATAATGAGAGTATGTAGTGGTATGTCCTAAAAATAAAAGGTAATATTTAGAATCCCACAATCACACATGTTTAAGATATTTTCTATCAAGTGCTCCTTCTCCATATGAGAAATAGATGATCCGATACAATGAAACCACAATAAAACTCACCACAACTTAGGAAAAATAAATCATTTAATTGGGTTGCATTACCAAAAATTGATATTATAAAATTAATTTTAATTTTTGCTTGAAAAGTAATTACATATATAAAATTAATTACTTAAGTAGGCTGTAATTTTTAAAGGAAAGGAATAAAGCATATGAATTTCTAAAGCTAGAATTATTAAAATGTCAAAGTTCTATTTGCATTGAAAATACCCGTGATATATGGATGTACAAGGTACTAATGAATTAGATTTATGAACTCCTATATGTGATGTTAGTTGTGAAGAGTGAAAGGATCCACAATTCAAGGAAAATTTGGAGTGGATCATTGGTTTTCTTTCCTATCAAGAAAGAAAAAAATATTTTGAGAGGGGCGAATGGTAGAAAAGATAGGAAGGGAATGTTTTAGATGTGAAATATTAAATGGTGTCACGAGGTATTAAGGAGTGTAAAGATCAAGAAACAAGTATATGAGTGTATGATCAGAATGAGTGTAATAACTAGAAATCGTATGTGAAGGTGTACAATATGAATGTTGAAAGGGATATAGTGAAGAAGTGAAACAAAAATAAGAGGAATAAGTGGGAAAGTAATAGGGGTTTAGAAAATGACATTTGAGGGTAGAGAAGTGCATGGGAAAGGAAATATGAATGGAAGAGGCTATGTGAAAAAATAACCTCTATAAAGAGCACAACATGTTTGTTAATCGCAAGGAGAAAACCCATGGTGTGGAATACATCAAAGAGACCATAGAGGGAGATATCACAAAATGTAAGTAGCGGATGGAAAATATTGCCGTGGTGAATAAATGTTTGAATTTACAGATCTTGACTTTAATAGGTTGTTAGAAAAACATGTAAATGTAAGGTGAATTTGAATGCATGTTTCACAGGTCACGTTAGGGACATGAAACCAAAAAGTGTACCTTGAATGCTTAGGTAGAGATATCATGCAAAATTTAGATTGGTTTTTTAATCCAACTATTATGCTTAATGATTAGGGGTAGTGCAATATTCATGTGATTGTAATTTACGTCTAAAGGTGAGAAATAATAAAGGGAAAATACCACATGTTCTTAATTTGGAACCTGACCGTAATGACTACTTTTTATAGAACTTTTAGCCTCTTTATCCAGTTGTAAGGTCAAATAATTTTAGGAAGTAGATGCATAGCCATGTATTGATAGTTGACACCTTCCAACGATTGAGTCATACGAGTCAAAGGTAGATTAAGGATTTGGAGTGCATGACCCACATGTTTTCAGTGGATCATATTGTTCATAAGCCAAATAATGTCTGCTATCTGTGCTTCAGTTAAACATTTTCAATCTCACAAAGAGGACACGATTTAAAATTAGGGAAAAATCGCTAAAGTTTAAGGGTTTGAAACCCATGGTTGAATTGGATTCATCCTTAAGTAATTTGGAGCCTCCCTTTCAAGTTGTAAGCTCAAGTAAGTGCAAGAAAAATAGATGACACACTAACAAAAATCACTAATTGAGTCACATGAGAAATTAGGATATATTAGTGAAAAGTGTCTTTTATCTTGTTAATCAAGTTTGTTTTTTATTTAATGGGCTTTCAATTTTTTCACTTTGACAAAATTTAATTGGATAGGAAATATGTAGACATGGATGGATTGTTGTAAATTATAAGATGGGGAATTATATACCTACATGCCCCACCACCTATTCCATGAAGCATATTGTTCCTTCCCAAATAATTTCTACTATATCTGCTCCACTTAATCACCCAAGGTCCCCAATTCAAGACCTAACCGCACTGATTACTTCTTGTAGAACTTTGTAGACATTTCCTTTGCAGTTTTAAGCTCAAGGAACAATGGTGATGTAGGAACAATCTTTGATAATTGAGGCCGCTTGAGGAATGGATGTATGAGGTAAAATAAGATGTTATCTAATAAGCAAATTGTGTTATTTTTTTATTTTTTTATTTTTTATGGTGGAAAGGTTTTTCGATTGCGTGAAGATTAGTGTGTCAATTATTTGAAATAAAAAGTGCATATGATGCAAAAGATGTAGAGGAAAAATATTTTGGAGATCTAAAAAAGAAAAGAAGAATCAATTAGTATTGCTAATGTCAATAGTTGTTTGCAATTTCACAAATAAATGCAAGGGGAATTCACTTATGTGTTTCAAGGGTTAATTTAGAAATAAGGAAATGTGGTGTGGACCTAAAATTACAAGGTAGGGGTTGCATAAAAAATTACAATTAGGGCTTCTTTATGGATATTAGGGAAACAAACAAGGTTTGTCTCTAGTTGTGAGGCACATAGATTTTCTCCAAGTGTGGTTGATGTAAGTGAACTCTACAAGGAAACAAAAAGGGTGATGTAGTGTTCTTGTGGCCAGGACGACGCTTACATTAGGGAGGGAGGTCTGTTGAGATTGTAACCTAATAACTAACATTAATCCCTTTGGATCAGGTAGCAAGGATGCATAAAAGGAATGTTTAAGGAATACAAAGACGTGAATTGAAGGTTAAAAATAAAAACACATTATGTTATCCATATTTTCATCTCCATCTCACATGCATTATACACATGAATGCAATTTGCTTTTAAAGGGATGAAAATATAAAAACTGAGGAAAACCTAATAAAAATCAAATTTCAGTTTCAAGATTGAGTATTTGTACGGGAAATAGGAGATGATTGAAAATTCATTGATAGTTGAGTCACTCTAGCAGTTGGTCATATGAGTGAAAGGTGTATTTTATTTGTCTTTTGAAAGAGGGATTTTAAAATAAAAACATGAGAATTAAATACATGCATGTCCCACACCTATTCCACGACTTTGTAAAAATGCGGGAATTAAATTGTATCATGTCTCACACCTATTCCTTTGTTTAGATTATTCCTAACCAAATAAATGACAATCACATGTGAACAATGTAATGTGAATCCCGAACAATATAAATTATTTGTTTTAGATGGATAGTTATTACTTTTGTAGTTGACGTTGATGATGGGTGTGATTGTTTTTTAAGTGTAGAAATATAGATGAACCACTTCATTTTAAGGTTCCATATCTACATTTCAAACTTGTTACAAATTCATACATATACATTAGTAGATCTCATATCATGAGTGGTAGTGTTTTGCTGACTATTTTATTTGTACTAAATATAAAACTCTATAGAAATTTAATGCATGTGGATTTCCAATGGGAAATACGTGTAAGAGGTAACAATTTGAGGATAGAAAAATTGTATTTGTTGCTGAAGGAAAAGAGTATTAGTTATATGGAAAAATACAATATGTTCACATAGTATACAAGGATGCAAATACGTACATAACAAAAGTGCATGTAATTTTCATTTATTTTCTTAAATGTACTTACAATCCATATAGTAGTAGGAGGCAATATTATGTCAGTGTAGAAGGAAATACAATAGTTTTATTTTGAAGTAGGGAAAAAAGTGAAACATAGATATGAAATAAGCAACATAGCGGTGACAATTCAAAGTATAGAATGAGATGGGTGAGGGTGTAAAGTTTAAAAGGATGGGTGCATTAGAAATACTTGCATAAAGAAGGTTATGGAGGAGTTTTACTGTTATTTGCTTTCTTTGAAATAAGGATGACACATTTTAATATATTGTTTCCGCAATATGTCTATTTTTTAGGGAAAGAGTGAAGCAGTATTCATTTCTGATGACATTGCTTGTAATTTCACTAGTGGCATCTTCATCTATACACAATAGATGGAGGTCACTAATTGCAACACCCATGATTGACTCAGATGTCTCATCAAAAGTGGTAACTGATTGTAATTCTCCTGTTGGTTCCTTTAGATCGATCCTGAGTGTATATCTATAATCATAGTTTTGAACTTGTACGTTGCTATTCGAACATAACCATGAACCATTACCATTTTCTCTCACCTTTTTCATGCATTGTTTGTCACCTTTTTGAAGAGGACTTGCCTTGTAAAAACACTTTCCATGCTGATATTTGTGATTTTTGTAGTAACCATGGCCCATTCATTTCTCTCAGTGTTCCCCATCTGTAGGAACTGAAAAATCATTGTTAAAGAGGTCAAGCTTTTTGGAGGTCCCAAAACTTTTCTTGTGATAGAGGGCATAGAAGGGAGTAGTCATCTGAATCAACCCAACCATGAAGTGTATTAGTTTATGACATCAAAGGGTTGACATAACATTTGTTACTTGAAACAGTGTCAACTTAGGTCCCATTGAAACTAGAGAAGTGAGCAAATTTCAAGGCAAGGACCGGAAGAGGTGGTATAGAAAACATGTCTTCAAGTTCTTTTCTTATCTCATCTAAGTGTTGTCCCCACAATGTGATAGCTACACTGAATCCTGAAATGTCCTTTATTTGTACATTTTTTCTCTTTGTTTCAGAATTTTCATGCCTATGAATTGTTGAGCATGGTGACATTGCAAGAAAAATTCCAATCAAATCAACTGTAGATCGATAATGCTTATAGGTATGTCCTTGATTTTGGTGAAGTGAAAGTGATGGGAAGGTATTGTATCCTCATTTGCTATGAGTGGAGTTATGGTTGATGACGGTTGCAGGAAAATATCCAAAGCATTGTTCAAATGGTTGTAACATAGCTTTACATCAGCAATCCTCCCCATCTTCCCATTGGAAATTATATATAGCTTCCCATTTTCAATCTGCTCATAGAATTTTTTGACGACCTCATTGAAATAGGTGATGTGAATTTTCATTCCTTCCTGGTCTACAATATCAAACATAAACACGAAACCATTTCGCCTTGGATTGTGATATTCGCAAAGGGTTGTTTTTTCTAGGGCACGACCCTTTATGGACCACATGTGCATAGATGTATTCAATCCACTTATTTAAGTTCGTGTTCTCGTAAAATATCTGTTAAGGTGGTCTGCACTTGCATCTGTTTGCGAAAACTGAATGTGTTCAAGAGAATTTGTTAGTAGTCAGGTTGGAGCACCAATTACCAAATGTGTTTTGACAACAACATCCATTTCAATGATAAAAATAGTCCTATGATGGAAAAAAATTGGGGAAAAATTAGAACTGAGCAACGGATGAAAAAAACAAACTGAAAGAATTATAAGTAATATAAGAAGTTTATATACATTGGTAATCGAGTAGGAGATGAAGCTTACAATTAAATTTTTATCATTCTAACGTGGAATTTGTGTAAGCACACAATGGATCCTTCTTGTATTAATTTGTTGGTTACACGACTTACAAATTTGGAGGGTAGAAGAGTTGTCTAAAACTGTATCCCATGTGAAAGTTCAACATGATGTTGGACACCTGTGTTGAGATTAGACCTTAGGGAGGAAAAGTGTAGTATCTAAAATGTGGGGTCAACATTGGAACCTCCCTCAATTAATTGAGAAATTCCTTCGTGTGTTAAATTTATTTCCATGGTAACTAAAAGATGCTCGAGATAGTGGGAGCTTTACAAATATATAGTGAAAAATGTAAACTTGTAGTGCATTCAAACATGAAATGAAGGATGTGTTCAGGAAAGCATTCATTTATAAACAACGAGAACCTTTAAAGTTTTCTTACTTATTCATTTATATTTTCTAAAAAACACAAACATGAAGTCTATCCCTTTAACAATTAAATAAGTAAAAAAGTGATATAATGTACAAAGCTTTGTATGAAAACAACTAAAAATTGCATGGTTCTTTCTCAACATTTTAAAACTATATGTATTTGTGTGAAGATATAATGAAGAACGCATTAAAAATGTGTTGTTGTTGGTTTAGATAAAGAAGCGAACAATTGTAAAATGGAAAAATTGTACATGTATGTTGAAAGTTAGATTCTGTGTTCCATATATTTCGCCACAATCTATACATGCATTTATTTGAAACAAATTACAAATTATTATGTTAAGAAAATAGAATGTAAAACAATAAGAACAATATGTACACTTGAAGTAAGAAAACTATAGGTATTTGTATGGAGATAAAATGATAAAGAAATTAGAAATGCATAGTTGTTGGATTACAAAAACTGAACATGTATTCAAAAAGTTTAATTCTCTGTCTGATATATACTGCCACAACACATACATGGAATTGTTTGGAACGAGTTAAAGTTTGTTTCAAAAATAATTATAAACAAACACTTATAAACTAACCAATATAAGCTATTTTTAAAAATCAAATTTCTTGATTTTTTCTTGTGCAATCTTCTTTACACGTTTCTTATATTTTTTTTCCAGTTGTAGATGCCTCAATTGGTATTCCCATTCTCCTCAATTAGTGGGGTGGTTCATATTTTAGTGCATCTTCGTTAGAATCATAAATCAAGAAGAAGCCTCGTGAATGATCTCCAATTGTTTGGAATTTGGAGAGAAAAATTGGGGATGTTGGTAACAAATAGAGGTGATCTCTGATCATTTCGGCCATCACTTTTTTTAGTGGTTTCAATTTCTTGCAATGCAAAACATTAACAAAAAATTGAATACATTTAAAATCTTCCTCCCTTTTCAAGTGAGGCGTAGTTAATGTCAAGCTCGTTGTAGGGAGGGGAATTGTGTTTCTAGTCTGCATCATATTAAACTGGAGAGGAAACATAAGTATGTTAATCCAAGAAGATGTTCTTAGGTATGATGGGAAAATTTAAAAGCATCCTCACTAATTATTCTAATGTACAACTTGGGACGCTTCGAAATGGCCTCATTGGGGAATGGGCACCTCAGCACATAACGAATCCTACCATTGACGAAGGAACATGCCCCCACATGTCACTTTGGAAAAAGGATTGGAACCAACTATAAATATAGATGAAACAACCAAAAGAAAATAACATGAAAGCACTCTACAATAAGTTTTTGGTCCGTAACATGCAATAAACATAACAAATGAATAAATACATCAATCAATATTAAAACCCACCTAAAATTCATTTAGAGACAACACTCTCTTCGTTACCGTAGGAGAAAGAAAATCATAGATATCCTACAAAAAATAAAGATAAGAAGTTAATAAAACTAAATGTATCTTCAAAATATTAAGTACACTTACATGGGAAAAGGAAATGATATCCAAAACACAAATAACAAGCATGCAAAAACTAAAACAAAAATAATCACTACAACAGAGAAAACTTTGGCTGATTACGAAAATACTAAGAAAGAAAAATTTAGTTCAATTAAAACTAAAGTAAGTGAAATATATGTAATAGGAAAGTGCAACAAGAAATATGGTTCAATTTATTTAACAAGATCAAAAGAATGGCCAAAAAAGAGTAACTAAAAATTTTAAATAACTTCCACACATGAATTAGAGATGCTAGAATCTCATTAACCATAATCGAATTGCAAAAAAATCACATTAATATACTAACCTAATATTAATCTAACAATATTGTATAATATCTAATATATCTAACAATTTCCTATATTTGGTCAAAATGGATATTGATGATCACAAAAAATATGCCTAAACAACCAACATACATGGTCAATTTTAAGTGGGTTGAAAAAATGTTACCAAACTAATGTAAATACAAGTCAAATTCTCCATTTCTCACCATCATCCATTTTTGAATATGTTCTCGCAATTGAGGTTTAGAAGCTACAGGCCTGCGGAAAATTGATGACAAGTACTTAACATCACATACACCACAATTTTGTGTTCTGTTTTTATTCTTAGGTAGAGATAGAATAATCCCATATCTCAAATATTTTCTCAATCTTTTGTACTTGTCCTCCTTGGGTATTTATCTACTACATTCTTGCTAGAATAGAAGGTCTAAAGAAAGCTTCCTTCAAACTTGTAACAACATTGAAACTACCCATTCTTTATTTGTCGTCCTTGCTGATAAATTGGGAAGAACATCCAAAGGCACTACTGTTATCCATATTTTTCCCCTGGACAAAATATTGGATCAGCCATGACCCCACACATAAAGAACCTAAGAAATCACCCTCAAATCCTACAAAAATGATGCAAGGAGACTCTACAATGGAAGTGGCAGGGCCTGTGAAAGATCAAACGACCCTATGGAGGAGAATTCCAAAAAATGGCTCTATCGAGCAAATACGTGCCTTAAATCCATTAAACAGATTACAGGCAGGCTCAGAAATGGAATAGCAGGGGTCGAGGCAGGAGGAGATAGTGTCAAAGAGGCCAGAGGTTCAAAGAGAAGAAACGTCAAAGATTTGAGGTCTTCGGGATTTTGAATAGTTCAGAACGAGTCCAAAATCGACTAAGTATGAACGAGACAACGAACACTACCAAGTGTCCAAACGACGCATCTCCAAAGTCGAATCCAAAGAGGGAGGCTCGAACTAGCGCTGGGCCCCCATGTGTCCTAGGCCCAAAATAGGGGGAAAGTCAAAGCTAAAAGTCAAACGACGGATAGGGCGGGCCTTAAATAAGGCTAAGTATAGAAGCGCTGCGGAAGCTGCTACGCGTTAGCTGACACATCTCCAATGGTAAATCCAAAAGCGAAGACTCAAATGAACGCCAGCTCACCACATAGTCGAAGGTCTGAAAAGGTAAGAGGGAGGTCGTTGAAAAGTCCAAAGACCTACCAAGGCTTCCAAGTATCAACCCAACGATCCTTCAAAGGAAAATTTTGATCGGGCTGTTTAAGTGAGTGCATAGCCTCCATGCGTCCAGTCTAAAAAAGGTACAAAGGTCAGGTTGAATAGTCAAATGCATTGAGATAGACCAACGGAAGGTACCAAGTGTCTAAACGATGCTAATTCAAGAGCATAATTGAAGGGAGGTTTCTAACCAAGCGTCAGGCCGCCGCTTGTCCCTGGTTAGATATATGCCCTCGCTGAGCAAAGGAATTAACCAAAAAACATAAGGAAATTGAGCAGGTCATGGAAGAAACCATGTACCAGCCCCACGCCATTCCAAAAGAAAAATACAGAGGCCGCCCTCAGACATGCACCAACCCTCCATGTGTCCCATTCTAAAAAGGGGCCCATTTTTGAACTGGTTTTCCTACGTTTTTGTACGGATTCGATACAAATTTCAAAGGGGCATATCTTTTGACTCGGGGCTCAAAATCTAGCAAATCTGGCACCATTGGAAAGATCTCAGCCTCATCTAGGCCATGAAGATCTAAAAATTTTAGTTTGGAGAGGTTAGGTGGGAGAAAAATGGAGAAACATATTATGACCATTAATGCAGGATCTATTTTGCCCCAACAACCAGATCGAATTCGATCTGATCCGCTATTTCCCTCCTCCTTCGAGGCGCCAAACAAGAAATTGATTGAGTTAAGATAGATTTGGGGGCATATTTTGTAGGAGGCATTGATAGTAGTCGTTGAACCTCAAACTGGTTTTTCCTGCTTCTGTCTCTTTCTCCCCTCTGTGTTGAATCTACAAAAGTAGGGTCGAGACTCATTGTAAAGGGTTGGCCATTCTTTTGTTTTTGTAGGCTCCCCTTTCCTTCTGTCGAAGGAATTCGTGGAGTTCAGACCTTCCATTTAAATTGTAATATGCTTCCTATCTTCTGGCTATTTGTAATGCATTGTATAGATATCTAGAGCAATAAAACATGTTTGTGATTGATTTTAGATCCACTCTTGTCTCCATTTCTCTCATCTGGTCTTCCATTACAAATCTGGTTACCTGTGCTTGATTATTGTATGCATTTTGCTGGTTTGTGTCTATCAACAAAACTAATGTTCATCATTCCTTTGGTGCATCACCTTGTAGTTTAGTTTTGATTTCTTGTATTCCTTTTATCCCTTTCTACTTGGTAAAACTTAGATTAGGTTTAGGAATAGGTCCTTTGCAAGTTTTCACGCATGCACCTAAATAGAGGAATAGGAACCAACCTTTAATCTAGAGAGTTTTCCCATTTGCAAAGTCCCACAATTTGGGGAAAACTCAATGTTATGTGAATCACACCAAATGACTCTGCCTTAGAAATGCAGATCTGACAATTCATTTAGGGGTGCTATGATTTTGCACTAACAGTTTTTACACACCCGGTGGGACCAAGAAGTCTCCATCTTATTACAGTAATATTGATGTGCACTTGCTGTGAATCTACCTTTTAAGAAGATTTTAAGAACAACACACTTGGTGAATCCAAAAGGAACAGAATCCACTGGTTTCAGCAGTCCAAGTTTCCCAAGTTCATGGGAAGGATACAAACAAGGTCAAGAACCAGAGAAGAGGGAAAATTTGTACACCTACACTTTTCTCCAGACAGAAGGAGAAGAGGAAGACAGATCCCATAGGTCTATATTTCCCCCAAATAGAGCCTTATCAACACCTCCTCTTAGTAGGACGATCTTTCGATCAAGAAGGGTGCTTAGGACGATCAGGATGACACAACCAAACCCTTATGTCAATTTCACCAGTAGCAACCCACTTGCTCTGAATGCATAAAATCTAGTCCTAGTGTCAGCATTAAAGAGCATCCCATATTTCAGTGGAGAGAACCAAACTTCCCCTGGTGACCACGTTTAAGACATTACAAGTTTCTGTATAATCCATGAGATCACTGAGATGGACATTGCAGTCAAGTTACTAGCCTCTTCACTCAAAGGTAAAGCTTCAAAATGGTTTAGGAGTTTAGCAGCATGCTCTATTCAAACTTGGGATCATCTGTGCAGAGCTCTTCATGACCAATTTGGAGAAAAGGGAGATAACCTTTCCTTGTTGGAATAGATAAAAAAAATCAAGAGAGCTCCTAACGAGTAGTTGACAGATTTCAAAGGACCTGGAACAGGATCCCGGTAGTAGTAAAGCCCACAAAATAAGGTGCCTTCTTATACTTTATTAATGATTTAAATTCTAATATTGCTTTAATGATTCAGTTAATAGGGGGCACAACCTTACCCGCAACTTATAGCCTTTCCATAGGAGCTGAGAATCGTTTAATTCAGGCTTGAAAACTTGCACCTAGGACATCCATGCCTCTATACCCCAAATTAGGAAACCCAAGTACCAGCCAGACACCCACATTAGCTCATGTACCTACTCCCTGTTATGTTTTTGGAGCCTTTTTTCATGTTAGAGTGTGGTACACCTTCTATGTGTTACACTCGGGTATTTTTATGGTGGTCCCACTCACCGGTGAGCGGGTCAAAGGGGTTCGAGGGGGTGAAGCCCCCCGATTGATAGGGGCTCAGGGGAAAATCCCCCGAAGCAAATTTTCATGGGTGGTTTATTAACCCATGGGTAATGGGTAACCGTTATGGGCTGTTTTTGGGCCCATAGTTTTTCGTTACCCATTGTTTTGATACCCACGGTTTTTTGCCCATGGTTTTGATACCCACAATTTTGTATCAAATTGCTTAAGGAATTGTCTATTTATAGGTCTTATGCATATGATAGATAGATAAGCAAATGCATTATAGATGTGCTTTGAAATTCGGATTGAATTCTGTAGAGTTTGTTGAGCATAGCTCCACACGGACTGGGTATTGTATTGAGAGTGGAGGCTTGTAATAAAATCTGAGCAAGTGATTCCTTAGTGGAACGTAGCACAATTCGTGAACACTTAAATCTTGTCTCTCTATGTTGTGTTATTTATTCTGATCTTCACTTTTATTTGAATCTGTAATATTTTTTCTTCCTTTTTCTCTGCATATTAAGTTTCTAATGTTGCGATTTCTGTAAGGGATTATTCCACATATTTTATCTCTTATTCCTGACAATTGGGTAGCAGAGCCTGGTTTGGTTTGCTGAGTGTTGAATCCAGGGAAAGTTTTTAGCCTAGTGGAGCTATGCAGTGATGGAAGATCTCTAGGGTGATAACTTCAACGGGTAGAATTTCAGTCTTTGAAGATGTAAATGAAGAGTACCTTTATCAGAAGGCTTTATACTCCACGGTCCAGAAGTGAACAACCATCGAGTAAGAGAGATTGCGTGAATGGGATTTGTTGGAATCAAAGCACTTGGAATGATCGACTGTGTCCGCATACTTCGTATTATTTAAGTTTCAAAGGAAAGGACTACAAAGAACTGATGGACATTGCATTAGGAAAGTTGTATGAAACCCGCTGCCTCTAAATAGATATTTTTAATGAAAAAGTTTTTTAATATGAAGATGGTTCTAAGAATTGGTTAGTAGTAGATCATTTACATGATTTTCACTATGGTATGACTATCTAAGCATTCATTACAATAGAATTTTGATGAAGATGGGATTTCATTAATTCTTTCTCTTTATCCTAAAGTTGGAATAGCCGGTAATTGCGGTAAGCAAGCTCGGTTCTAGCTCACTCGAATTTGAAGTTGAGGAGGTTTGTAGGGTGATTCTACGTGAGAATGCAAAGAAAAAGCTCTGGTGATCTGCTACTTAGGGAATTCTTTGACATTAGAAACAAGAGGGAGTAAAGAATATAGAAACCATGGAAAATCAAAGGATCAGCAAGGCAAAATCCAAAAGAAAGATAGTATGCGGGCACTGTGGAAATCTGGGCATGCACAGCATACTGTGGAGCTTTCAATGTAAGAAGAAACATAAGAAGAAAATAGGAGGCAATGTGGCATCGGGTATTCTGCCAGGATGGTTTTGATTCTTTCTTTGCATAAAATTATGAATCTTGGTTTTAGATTCAGGGGCTTCTTTCATGCTACTCAACATCTGCATTATTTTGTTGATTGTTCAAGGGGATTTTGGGCATGTTTTTCTCTTGGTGATGATTTTGCCTTGCATTATAGTTGGAAAAGGTTTTGTTCAGGTTAAGATGCAATGGGAATAGGCTATTGAAGGATGTCAGACATGTGCCACCTTAAGGAGGAAATTTGATATCGTCGGGGCAATTGGAAGTTGATGGTTGTAATGTGATTATTTACAGCTGAATCTTGGAAGGTCCACCAAGGGGTGCTATTGTGGTGGCAAGAGGTAAGAAGGTTGGAACCTTGTAATTTAACCACTGATAGTACTAATGATTGTAATCTGTGGCTTCATGATGCTGATACACCTTATGGCACTAGAAGCTTGGTCATATGAGCCATAAGGGCAAATGGACATCATAAAGAAGAATTTCCTAGATATACTAAACAAGGTTTGGATTTCTTGAGACGCATATGGGAAAATATAAGCGAGTAAGGTTCTCAGGTTAGACCTACGAAGAAGAGAGTAGTTAGAGCTGGTACTTCTGATGTGTTGGGGTGACTCAGGTATCATCTCTTGGGGGTTCAAGTTATTATTTACTTATTGATGATGTAACAAAGGAAAGTTTGGGTTTATTTGTATTAGAAACAAATATGATGTATTTGTACTTTTGTTAAAAATGGAAAGCAATTGTAAAATGGAAACAGGCCTAGTTTAAACTGTCGTATGTCCAGATAAGGAGGGGAGTATTACAGCAAGAATTTGATGATTTATTGTCCTACGAATGGAATCCGCGGAAAAAGACAGTTCCATTACCCTGGTAGTAGAATGGGTGTCAAAAGGATGAACAAACAAAAATGGAATGTGCTAGGAGCATGAGGATCCATTCAAGACTGCTCTTTATTTTGGGGCAAAATTGGGAGCACAGTTGTTGTACTTGATAAACAGAGGACCCTTAATTGCCTTGGATTTGAGGCAGACCCGCGGAGGCTTGACTTAAGAAAGTTTAATTACTCATTTCTTAGAGGTCTTTGGATGTGAGGTGTTTGTTCATATTGACAGGATTATAGGACCAAGGTAGAGGGCTAAAATAAAACAATGCACTTTATTGGTTATGGTGGTGATGAATTTGGATTTATTTTGAGTTTAAAGACAATAAAAAATTTTGTCTAGGGATGTTGTCTTTATGAGAAAGTCATGTATAAAAACAACAGTTGCAGGAAATCAGGAAAGAATCCAGAAAGAATACATGTAGAGGATCTTCTCGATGGGAAAGTGCCCCTGAAATCATTCAGGAACCTCTTCAATAATCAACCCCCCAAACGCCCTACATTGAGAGGTCTTCTAGGTAAAAAGAACCTGAACATTTTTTCCTTCTCTTATTATTTATTACTCACTGATAGTGGAGAAGCCAGAAACGTTGATTAGTAATGCAGGTGATGCCATAAGCAGTGGGAGGCAAGCCAATGGGATGAGAGCATAATTATCTCATGGCGAACCAAGACTTGGGATTTGTTGAAGCTACCGGAAGGAAAAATAGCATTGCAAAAAACTGAATGAATACTTTTTTTTGACATAAAACACTTGGAGCATACAAGAAAGTGTTTTACCAGGTTCTTGATTTTGAACTAAGAGTCTAATGATCCCTAAAACGTGCCACTGAATGTTGTTGTACCCAAATTTTTTCCTTTTCAGAGACAAGCAGCAACACTGATTCAACATGGAGCTTAGAGGTAGCAAATCATAGATATATGTCATTTTTTTGTAGCTGGGGAGGAGGTTTGACTAACTATCCCTTTGTTACTGGATTTGTGGAGAGATGGGTAGCACCTTAAAAGGATATGATCTTATCCTAACTATTTTAGGTTGTTCCTTTCAACCAAGGTAAGAGAACCTATTTTTGTAACCTCTGTTATTTGAAAGGAGATACAGGTACCTTTCTTTTTGCATAAATTTTTGTAGAGAAGGCCTTGGGGAAAATATGATCAACACACCAGATCTGACTCTCATGAGTTGTCACTTCCAGATCATGGAGATATTTCACACACAACAAGGCAAAGGTTACTAAAGACATTTGAGACCCTGATCTATCTATCCTGCACACTTTTTGGTAAATGTTTTTGGTCTTATGTGGGTATACAGAGTAAAAATGGGGTAGTATGGATGGGATTGGATGTTGTTTTAAATTTTTGGTGGGAGGGGAGATAGGATGAACTTGACTCACCAAATCCTTGAGAGCTTATGCAAAATGGAAAGGTTCAGTCAACAAAAATGCCACAAAAAAGTTAAAAATGTTTCTTCAACTAGAATATGTGCCCAATGGAGGCCCAGATTAGCACTCTTTCACACAACCTATGGGATTTCTATCATGAAGGCTCGAGTCAGAAAACCCAATAAAGCACACCAAGATTCAAATCAAACCATGCCTGAGGTACACCCAAAGGCTTACAGATAATCTCTGTCAAAAAAATGAAAGAAAAGTGATTTTAAACCATTTCTCTCCACTCCCAGATGAAGGCTCTTGAGAAATGAAATTACAGATGCCACTAAACTATCACAAGGACTGAGACCTATGTGATTGGATTGGGATTTTTTTTGGTACAAGATTGCAAAGAGAAAAAAGAAAAAAACTTGCATGCATTCAAAGATGAAATAAAAATACACTTTACTCAAGATTAACACAGAATACTCAAGTTTGATCAAATTTTATATCAAGGGGGAAGTTTCCAAAACAATCTCAAAGCTTTCAATGGTTGTACACTTGCAACCACCTTGACATGATTTAATTGATACAAAAGAGATATACAAGCTTCTTAGATGATTCTCAAAAGGGATGGGCTTTGTCAAGCTTTTTTACTAGAAAAAATAGTCCATGACTTTTCCAAAAACTCCCAACCATTTACAATTTTCCAAAAATTTTTTTTTGCCATTTATAACATTTACAACAGATCCCCTTCTCCCCAAAAGACAAAAAAAAATTTAATGCACCAGTGTTCACCATGATTATTTTGTGATTCTCATAATCAAATCTGTAAAAAAGTCTCCAGGTGCTCGAGGGGGTATTTCATTCATTGAGTGCCTCCCGCATTCAACTCCTTGCTCTAGTAGATCACTCTTCCTTCAATTTTCCAACCACTTCTGCCCCTAATCTGTCAAATCTGACCCTTGCGTGCTTGGTAGAAGAAAAATGGAAAATCTGATTGCACAAAAGTCAGACCATTTTAATGGCAAAAAGACAACCTTCCAAATCTTCTCACCAAACTTTAGATATCAACATTAACTTCCTTTCTTCTTTGCTTGGCATGTAGAAAAAAAAAAGAAATCATGAAAACTCGCACTTCCAGACGTGTTGTAGAGAAATGGAGGGAGAATCAGATTTTGACTCTCAGCTACCGTTGATATTTACATTGAATTTGGGTTTGTACACATAACAAATTCAAACTTTAGAACAACCCGGGGGCTTCCCTTGAATTTTTTTACATTTTTTTTTTTTGGAAAAATAGAAAAAAAATTCCATTTTTGCTCCGCACCTCTGTCCTCTCAGAAATGAGAGCCTAAAACATGTCCTAAGGTGGGCCCCAGTGGGACCATGGCCCAATTCTGCCATTTGATCCTCTTTTTTTGGAAAAAGGAATTTTTTCCAAGTTTCCCCTGTAGCTCCATCCCTTTTGATATTGACTAGGGAAAAATGTTGACTATGACTCCCTCATCAGGATTGCGGGCCATTCTAAGATTTTGATCCTTTTTTAAGGACAAGAGGAAAAAAAAATCCAAGTTTTCTCTGATGGCTCCGCTTCCCCGTCCTTCTGACTTTTCAAACCACCATGTGTCACATGGCGCACCTTGAGATGGTCCCAAAAATTTTATACCTTGAACGAGTGTAGGCTCGCCACGTGTCCTGCTCTGGTAAAGTTTTTATGATTTCTTGAAGCTCAGTGAAGGCACCATGTGTCATGCTATGAGGTTTTCTCCTTTGCCTTTGAAAAGTCCAAGTAAAATGCAAAGTGAGCAGAGGCCTCCACATGTCAGTGTCCTGGCGCTTCTTTAGAATTGAAACTCAAAGGCTGGTCCCCAAACATGCATGATTCCTCCACGTGTCTCCATGGCAAACTTCAAAATGGTGCCCAAAGTAGAGAACCTAAATGAGTGCAAGCTAGCCACATGTCCTGTTTCACCAAACTGCTTCCAACTACATAAAAAATTGTCTCCAGAGGTTCAAAGAGAAGAAACGTTCAAAGTTGAGGTCTTCGGGATTTTGGAATAGTTCAGAACGAGTCCAAAATCGACTAAGTATGAATGAGACAACGAACACTACCAAGTGTCCAAACGACGCATCTCCAAAGTCGAATCCAAAGAGGGAGGCTCGAACTAGCGCTGGGCCCCCATGTGTCCTAGGCCCAAAATAGGGGGAAAGTCAAAGCTAAAAGTCAAACGACGGATAGGGCGGGCCTTAAATAAGGCTAAGTATAGAAGCGCTGCGGAAGCTGCTACGCGTTAGCTGACACATCTCCAATGGTAAATCCAAAAGCGAAGACTCAAATGAACGCCAGCTCACCACATAGTCGAAGGTCTGAAAAGGTAAGAGGGAGGTCGTTGAAAAGTCCAAAGACCTACCAAGGCTTCCAAGTATCAACCCAACGATCCTTCAAAGGAAAATTTTGATCGGGCTGTTTAAGTGAGTGCATAGCCTCCATGCGTCCAGTCTAAAAAAGGTACAAAGGTCAGGTTGAATAGTCAAATGCATTGAGATAGACCAACGGAAGGTACCAAGTGTCTAACGATGCTAATTCAAGAGCATAATTGAAGGGAGGTTTCTAACCAAGCGTCAGGCCGCCGCTTGTCCCTGGTTAGATATATGCCCTCGCTGAGCAAAGGAATTAACCAAAAAACATAAGGAAATTGAGCAGGTCATGGAAGAAACCATGTACCAGCCCCACGCCATTCCAAAAGAAAAATACAGAGGCCGCCCTCAGACATGCACCAACCCTCCATGTGTCCCATTCTAAAAAGGGGCCCATTTTTGAACTGGTTTTCCTACGTTTTTGTACGGATTCGATACAAATTTCAAAGGGGCATATCTTTTGACTCGGGGCTCAAAATCTAGCAAATCTGGCACCATTGGAAAGATCTCAGCCTCATCTAGGCCATGAAGATCTAAAAATTTTAGTTTGGAGAGGTTAGGTGGGAGAAAAATGGAGAAACATATTATGACCATTAATGCAGGATCTATTTTGCCCCAACAACCAGATCGAATTCGATCTGATCCGCTATTTCCTCCTCCTTCGAGGCGCCAAACAAGAAATTGATTGAGTTAAGATAGATTTGGGGGCATATTTTGTAGGAGGCATTGATAGTAGTCGTTGAACCTCAAACTGGTTTTTCCTGCTTCTGTCTCTTTCTCCCCTCTGTGTTGAATCTACAAAAGTAGGGTCGAGACTCATTGTAAAGGGTTGGCCATTCTTTTGTTTTTGTAGGCTCCCCTTTCCTTCTGTTGAAGGAATTCGTGGAGTTCAGACCTTCCATTTAAATTGTAATATGCTTCCTATCTTCTGGCTATTTGTAATGCATTGTATAGATATCTAGAGCAATAAAACATGTTTGTGATTGATTTTAGATCCACTCTTGTCTCCATTTCTCTCATCTGGTCTTCCATTACAAATCTGGTTACCTGTGCTTGATTATTGTATGCATTTTGCTGGTTTGTGTCTATCAACAAAACTAATGTTCATCATTCCTTTGGTGCATCACCTTGTAGTTTAGTTTTGATTTCTTGTATTCCTTTTATCCCTTTCTACTTGGTAAAACTTAGATTAGGTTTAGGAATAGGTCCTTTGCAAGTTTTCACGCATGCACCTAAATAGAGGAATAGGAACCAACCTTTAATCTAGAGAGTTTTCCCATTTGCAAAGTCCCACAATTTGGGGAAAACTCAATGTTATGTGAATCACACCAAATGACTCTGCCTTAGAAATGTAGATCTGACAATTCATTTAGGGGTGCTATGATTTTGCACTAACAGTTTTTACACACCCGGTGGGACCAAGAAGTCTCCATCTTATTACAGTAATATTGATGTGCACTTGCTGTGAATCTACCTTTTAAGAAGATTTTAAGAACAACACACTTGGTGAATCCAAAAGGAACAGAATCCACTGGTTTCAGCAGTCCAAGTTTCCCAAGTTCATGGGAAGGATACAAACAAGGTCAAGAACCAGAGAAGAGGGAAAATTTGTACACCTACACTTTTCTCCAGACAGAAGGAGAAGAGGAAGAAGATCCCATAGGTCTATATTTCCCCCAAATAGAGCCTTATCAACACCTCCTCTTAGTAGGACGATCTTTCGATCAAGAAGGGTGCTTAGGACGATCAGGATGACACAACCAAACCCTTATGTCAATTTCACCAGTAGCAACCCACTTGCTCTGAATGCATAAAATCTAGTCCTAGTGTCAGCATTAAAGAGCATCCCATATTTCAGTGGAGAGAACCAAACTTCCCCTGGTGACCACGTTTAAGACATTACAAGTTTCTGTATAATCCATGAGATCACTGAGATGGACATTGCAGTCAAGTTACTAGCCTCTTCACTCAAAGGTAAAGCTTCAAAATGGTTTAGGAGTTTAGCAGCATGCTCTATTCAAACTTGGGATCATCTGTGCAGAGCTCTTCATGACCAATTTGGAGAAAAGGGAGATAACCTTTCCTTGTTGGAATAGATAAAAAAAATCAAGAGAGCTCCTAACGAGTAGTTGACAGATTTCAAAGGACCTGGAACAGGATCCCGGTAGTAGTAAAGCCCACAAAATAAGGTGCCTTCTTATACTTTATTAATGATTTAAATTCTAATATTGCTTTAATGATTCAGTTAATAGGGGGCACAACCTTACCCGCAACTTATAGCCTTTCCATAGGAGCTGAGAATCGTTTAATTCAGGCTTGAAAACTTGCACCTAGGACATCCATGCCTCTATACCCCAAATTAGGAAACCCAAGTACCAGCCAGACACCCACATTAGCTCATGTACCTACTCCCTGTTATGTTTTTGGAGCCTTTTTTCATGTTAGAGTGTGGTACACCTTCTATGTGTTACACTCGGGTATTTTTATGGTGGTCCCACTTGTTGGTGAGCAGGTCAAGGGGGTTCGAGGGGGTGAAGCCCCCCGATTGATAGGGGCTCAGGGGAAAATCCCCCGAAGCAAATTTTCATGGGTGGTTTATTAACCCATGGGTAATGGGTAACCGTTATGGGCTGTTTTTGGGCCCATGGTTTTTCGGTACCCATTGTTTTGATACCCACGGTTTTTTTTTCCCATGGTTTTGATACCCACATTTTTGTATCAAATTGCTTAAGAAATTGTCTATTTATATGGTCTTATGCATATGATAGATAGATAAGCAAATGTATTGCATAGATGTGCTTTGAATTCGGATGTGAATTCTGTAGAGTTTGTTGAGCATAGCTCCAAACGGATCTGGGTATTGTATTGAGAGAGTGGAGGCTTGTAATAAAATCTGAGCAAGTGATTCTTTGTGGACGTAGCCCAAATTGGTGTGAACCACGTTAAATCTTGTCTCTCTTTGTTGTGTTATTTATTCTACACTTTTATTTGAGATCTGTAATATTTTCTGCATATTAGTTTCTACTGTTGCGATTCTGTAAGGGATTATTCCACATATTTTATCTCTTATTCCTAACAATTGGTATCAGAGCTTGGTTTGGTTTGCTGAAGTGTTGAATCGCAGGGAAAGTTTTTAGCTTGAGTGGGAGCTATGGCAGATGATGGAAGATCTAGGGTTGATAAATTCAACGGGCAGAATTTCAGTCTTTGGAAGATGCAGATGGAAGATTACCTTTATCAGAAGGATCTTTATACTCCACTGTCTGAGAAGGTGAACAAACCCTCGAGTATGACAGATGCGGAATGGGATTTGTTGGATCGGAAGGCACTTGGAACGATCTGACTGTGTCTTGCATCTTCGGTATTATTTAATGTTTCAAAGGAAAAGACTACAAAAGAACTGATGGATGCATTAGGGAAGTTGTATGAAAAACCCTCTGCCTCTAATAAGATATTTTTAATGAAAAAGTTTGTTTAATATGAAGATGTCTGAGAATGGTTCAGTAGCAGATCATTTAAATGATTTCAATACAGTTGTGAATATGCTAGCTTTGGTTACAATAGAATTTGATGAAGAAGTTAGGGATTTATTAATTCTGTGCTCTTTACCTGAAAGTTGGAATAGCCTGGGTAATGGCGGTAAGCAACTCGGTTCTAGCTAACTCGAAGTTGAAGTTTGAGGATGTTGTAGGGGTGATTCTAAGTGAGGAAATGCAAAGAAAAAGCTCTGGTGAATCTTCTACTTCAGGGAATGCTTTGACAGTGGAAACTAGAGGGAGACAGAAGAATAGAGGAAACCATGGAAAATCGAAAGGATCGGGCAAGGTCAAAATCCAAAAGCAAGATAGTATGCTGGCACTGTGGAAAGTCTGGGCATGCAAAGAAGGACTGTTGGGAGCTTCGAGATAAGAAGAAACAATAGGAAGAAAACAAGGAGGCAAATGTGGCATCGGGTAATGTATGCCAGGATGCTTTGATTCTTTCTTTGCATAATATTAATGAATCTTGGGTTTTAGATTCAGGGGCTTCTTTTCATGCTACTCCACATAGGCATTATTTTGTTGATTATGTTCAAGGGGATTTTGGGCATGTTTTTCTTGGTGATGATGAGCCTTGCAGTATAGTTGGAAAAGGTTCTGTTCAGGTTAAGATGCAGAATGGGAATACATGGCTATTGAAGGATGTCAGACATGTGCCTACATTAAGGAGAAATTTGATATCGGCGGGGCAATTGGGAAGTGATGGTTGTACTGTGATATTTACAGCTGACTCTTGGAAGGTCACCAAGGGTGCTATTGATTGGTGGCAAGAGGTAAGAAGGTTGGAACCTTGTATTTAACCACTGATAGTACTAATGATTGTAATCTTGTGGCTTCAGATGCAGATACAACATTATGGCACTATAGACTCGGTCATATGAGCCATAAGGGCATGGACATCATAAAGAAGAATTTTCCTAGATATACAGAAACAGGTTTGGATTTCTGTGAGAACTGCATATATGGGAAATAGAAGTGAGTAAGGTTTCTCAAGGTTGAGACCTACGAAGAAAGAGAGTAAGTTAGAGTTGGTACATTCTGATGTGTGGGGGCCAACTCAGGTATCATCTCTTGGGGGTTCAAGTTATTATGTTACTTTTATTGATGATGCAACAAGGAAAGTTTGGGTTTATTGTATTAGAAACAAATATGATGTATTTGATACTTTTGTTAAATGGAAAGCCTTGGTAGAGAATGAAACAGGCCTTAAGTTAAAATGTCTCAGGTCAGATAATGGAGGGGAGTATTGCAGCAATGAATTTGATGATTATTGTTCTAAGAATGGAATCCGCAGGAAAAAGACGGTTCCAAGAACCCTGCAGCAGAATGTGGTGTCAGAAAGGATGAACAGAACAATAATGGAATGTGCTAGGAGCATGAGGATACATGCAGGACTACCTCTTTATTTTTGGGCAGAAGCGGTGAGCACAATTGTGTACTTGATAAACAGAGGACCCTCAAGTGCCTTGGATGGAGGCATACCTGAGGAGGCTTGGTACGGTAAGAAAGTTAATTACTCATTTCTTAGAGTCTTTGGATGTGAGGTGTTTGTTCATATAGACAAGGATGATAGGACCAAGCTAGAGGCTAAATCAGAAAAAATGCACTTTTATTGGTTATGGTGGTGATGACTTTGGATTTAAATGTTGGAGTATTAAAGACAAGAAAATCATTCGGTCTAGGGATGTGGTCTTTAATGAGAAAGTCATGTATAAGCAACAGTTGTAGGAAAAACAGGAAGAATCCAAGAAAGAATATGCAGTGGTAGAGGATCTTCTGGATGGGAAAGTGACCCATGAATCAGTTCAGGAACCTACTCAACAAGAACCCCAAACTCCTACAGTGAGGAGGTCTTCTAGGGTAAGAAAAGAACCTGAACGTTTTTCTCCTTCTCTTTATTATTTATTACTCACTGATAGTGGAGAGCCAGAGAGCGTTGATGAAGCAATGCAGGTAGATGCTAATAAGAAGTGGGAGCAAGCCATGGATGAGGAGCATAAGTCTCTCATGGAGAAACCAGACTTGGGATTTGGTGAAGCTACCTGAAGGAAAAAGAGCATTGCAGAACAAGTGGGTCTACAGAGTTAAAGATGAAGAAGGAGGAAAGAAAATATATAAGGCCCAGTTGGTGGTCAAGGGGTTTGCACAGAAACAAGGTATAGATTTTGATGAGATTTTTTCTCCTGTAGTAAAAATTACTTCTATCAGAACTGTTCTTGGAATAGTGGCAGCAAAAGACTTGCACTTAGAACAGTTAGATGTAAAGACTGCATTTCTCCATGGTGATTTGGAGGAGGAGCTATATATGTAGCAGCCAGAAGGATATGAAGTCAAAGGTAAAGAGGAGATGGTGTGCAAACTGAAGAAGAGCTTGTATGGCCTGAAACAAGCTCCACATCAATGGTATAAGAAGTTTGATAGCTTCATGATGGAGCAAGGTTATATTAGATGTCATTCTGACCATTGCGTGTATACAAAGAAATTTGAGGATGGAAGTTATATTATCTGTGTTTGTATGTTGATGACATGTTGGTTGCAGGTAAAAACATGCAGGAAATAAAAGTACTCAAGAAACAACTAAGTGAATCCTTTGATATGAAGGATTTGGGGGCAGCCAGAAAAATCCTTGGTATGAGGATAACTTGGGATAGGAAGGAATGGAAGCTGACTTTATCTCAAGAAGAGTACATTAAGAAGGTATTGGATAGGTTTAACATGCAGGATGCTAAACCGGTTGGGACTCCTTTGGCAGGCCATTTTAAGTTATCAAAGGAACAGTGTCCCAAGACAGAGCAGGAAAGAAACCAGATGTCCAAGGTACTTTACTCATCAGTGGTTGGTAGTTTGATGTATGCTATGGTGTGCACTAGGCCTGATATTTCCCATGCAGTGGGAGCTATGAGTAGATTTATGAGTGATCCAGGTAAAGAGCATTGGCAAGTAGTAAAGTGGATCCTTCGGTATTTGAGAGGGACCATGGGGATAGTTTTGTGCTACAGTGGATTAGACACCACTTTACATGGTTATGTAGATTCAGACATGGCTGGAGATGTTGACAGCAGGAGGAGCACGACAGGTTATATTTACACTGTAGGTGGGACAGCAGTGAGCTAGATTTCATGACTACAGAAGCTGGTGGCTTTATCAACCATGGAGGCCTGAGTATGTTGCTGCCACAGAGGCAAGCAAAGAGATGATTTGGTTACAACAATTGCTTGAGGAGTTGGGGCATAAGCAGAAGGAATGTAAGCTGCATAGTGATAGTTAGAGTGCTATACACCTAGCTAAGAACTCTACCTTTCCACTCCAGGACAAAGCATATACAGTTGAGATATCACTTCATCAAGATAACTTTGGAAGAAGATAAGTTGAAGTTGGAGAAGATTCATACCAGTCAGAATCCTATAGACATGATGACCAAGGTGGTCACAAGGGATAAAATAAAGCTATGTTCAACTTTGGTTGGCCTTCGTGGATGACAGTGAAGGTTGAGAAGCTTGCTCAGTGGAAATCAGTCTCAAGTGGGAGATTGTTATGTTTGTGGAGCCTGTTTTCATGTTAGAGTGTGGTACACCTTCTATGTGTTACACTCGGGTATTTTTACGGTGGTTCCCACTCACCGGTGAATGGGTCAAGGGGGTTCGAGGGGGTGAAGTCCCCCCGATCGATGGGGGCTTGGGGGCAAAGCCCCTGAAGCAAATTTTCATGGGTGGTTTATTAACCCATGGGTAATGGGTAACCGTTATGGGTTGTTTTTGGGCCCATGGTTTTTTGGTACCCATTGTTTTGATACCCATGGGTTTTTGCCCATGGTTTTGATACCCACGGTTTTGTATCAAACTGCTTAAGCAATTGTCTATTTATATGGTCTTATGCATATGATAGATAGACAAGCAAATGTATTGTAGATGTGCTTTGAATTCGGATGTGAATTCTGTAGAGTTTGTTGAGCATAGCTCCAAACGGATCTGGGTAATTGTATTGAGAGAGTGGAGGCTTGTAATAAAATCTGAGCAAGTGATTCTTGGTGGACGTAGCCCAAATTGGGTGAACCACTGTTAAATCTTGTCTCTCTGTGTTGTGTTATTTATTCTGTACTTTTATTTGAGATCTATAATATTTTCTGGATATTAGTTTCTACTGTTGCGATTCTGCAAGGGATTATTCCACATATTTTATCTCTTATTCCCTAACACTCCCAGGAGTCAAAGTTCAGCTAAAGCCTCCACCTCATCATCTAACGACTCAAAGGAGCTTCAGGAAGTTATGGAACAACTTCAAAACCTGGGGAATGAGTTAGTAACCATCAAAAGACAACAGGCTCAGAGTTCTAGGTCATATCATCCTCAGGCTCAATATTAAGCCAGACCCACGTATCAGTAAAATAGACCACCAACTCAGGCTGTAAATCAGAGTCAACACCTAGGGAAACCTCAAGCTGCTAGACCTTTCAGATCATATGATCCAAACACAACTTCAACATCAAGGGCATTGGTTCCTGCACAAAATAACATGACACAAGAATATGATTGGTGTTTCCCATGCAATCAGCCACATAATTAATCTATGTGCTTCAGTGGTGTGCTAAATCAAGATTTGATTGTGCAAACCATTGGTGTGTCACAAGAACCTAGCCAAGAAGAAAATAAAAAACAAGGATCTCAGCACGAGGGACCTCTAAGTGAAACTATGCTGATCAATTGGCAAGCTGAAGACTTATGTGGAATGAATCAGGATCCTTCTCAAAATATAGCTGCCAATACACAGTCCAAGAAGATAAATATTGGAGAAGGAAAACCATCAAACTCAGTTAACCCTCAATACTCCATTACCCCACAAGGTTTTGGCACTCCAAATGCAACTCTCAACATGCAAAGCCAATCCAAGCCACCTTCCAAATCCACTCAGGCACTGGTTGTAACAACCCATGTGCAAGAGAAAAATGTGCCAGGGAAGAGGCAGCAGAAGGATAGCTCATTGGATATCATTGAGAAAATGAAGAAGACAAGTGTGAATATTTCAATATGGGAGTCACTGGCCATTCCATGATAGAGGGATCTATTGCAGACTGCTATGGACAATTGGTCAAGCTCAAATCAACCCCCTAACTAGCAAGAGAAAGTGCTTACCAATATAGCTCAACCTGGGGGGAAGCATCGAGAGAAAAAAGGTAAGAACCTGATACCTTTTCCATTCTATGTTTCTTTAATCATTGGGGACAAATTGGTGCATAATTGAATGATTTATTTGGGGGCAAGTAGTTCTGTAATGCCCAAACAAATAGCTGATCAACTGGGTATCCAGTATGAAGTCATCTCTAGAGGGGTAGTACAATTGGATAGGATAGCAGTGAAAACTATTGGAGTCATCAAGGATCTAAGCCTCACTCTGCATGCCTTCCCTAATGTGACTGTATTTCAGAACATATCAGTCATAGACTTGCCACCACATTTTGCATTGTGTTTGTCCAGGGACTTCACTGCCAAAATTGGAGGCTATTTGTCTACTGAATGGTCGCATATGCTTTTTAGAACAAGGTATGGAGCGAAGGCCACAATCAGATTCGAGCCCATAGTAGATTATCACATCGAGTCTTATGTGCCTATCCCAATCAATGCAAATTGTTCAGATTTTGATTAGGAGGACCTCCTAAACAATTGTGAAGCAGATACCAAGGTGGGGTTTATCCCGGACCTGAATCTCGATGAATGGGCGGTCAAGAGACATGCTTTTGACCCCTATAAAGAGATGGAAGAATATGAGGTAGGAGTCTACTACCTACATGAGGATAATCATCCTCTCCCTAACATCATTTACATGGAACACAAAGGTGACAATGAAGTATGGAAATTGTTCTTTGATGGTTCGAGAAGTAGCAAGGAGTCAGAAGAGGAGCTATGATTGCATCACCCCAAGGTATGAAATACTACACAACTTTCCATTTCCAATTTACGTATTAAAAAAATACAACGGAATATGAGGATTTGGTTCGTGGATTGCATTGGGATAGAAGACAAGGAATCAAGAACTTGCAAGTGTTTGGTGACAGTGAACTGGTTTCCAATCAATTCAAATGAAAAAATGTTGTCAAAAATGACTTGATCAAGAGCTACAAGAATAGGGTATGGGATATCATTGAGGATTTTGAAGCCTTCAACATTGTGTCCATTTCCAGGAAGGAGAATGAAACTGCTGATAGGATTGCAACAGTTGGAGCAACATTTGATGTGGTTCACAGAATCAAGAGGTAAAAAATACAACCATATATCCATGTGATTGTGAGGCCAGCAGTGCCAGATAACAACACATGCTGGCAGATGTTTAAGAATGATCAGGAGATCATCATTTTTTTGTAAGAGGAAGCTGAATTCTTGGCTAGGAATCAAGACAAATTAGAGCAGAAATATGAAGATCAAGTAGTGCAGATGCATACAAACAATCTTCCCAAAGGTTTGGTGACATTAGAATTTATATTCAATCCTAACGATCAATTTTGAAAAGGGAAGGCTAACATACAGATCAAAGGAGAAGGTTCAGAGTCATTTATAGTTGGAAAAGTGGCCACCAAGAAAGAAAGGTATGAATTCATGCAACTTTTCCAAGAGTTTCCAGATGTATTTGCTTGGATCTATGAAGACCTAAGAGGGTTCAATCTGAATTTATCACAACACACAATCAAACTAGATCCAGCTGCTAAGCCCATCAGGAAAAAGCAGAGACCAGTCAATCCACACATTGAACCTCTGATGAAGAAAGAGCTAAACAAGTTGATAGAGGCAAGAATCATATTTCCAATAAAACACTCAAGCTGGGTTGCAAACTTGGTCCCAATCAGGAAGAAGAATGGATAGATTAGGTTGTGTGTAGACTTTCGAGACTTGAACAGAGCATCACATAAGAGACCACTACCCACTCCCCTCAATGGAGTAGATCTTACAAGTGGTGTCTAGATTAGAGAGATTATCTCTCCTAGATGGCTACTCAGGGTACAACTAGATAATGGTGAAAGAAGATGACCAGTTCAAAATGGCTTTCACCACCAAATGGGGAACCTATGCCTATAGAAAAATGCCATTTGGATTGTATAATGCTGGAGCCACTTTCCAAAGGGCAATGGATATGGAATTTAAATGGATGATCAACAAAATAGTAATGATATATCTGGATGACATTACTGTGTTCTCCAAAAATGTAGTAGACCACCTTTTTCACCTAAGACAGGTGTTTCAAAGGTGTAGGAGATTCGGGGTATCATTGAACCCTAAAAAATGCATATTCTTGGCCCATGAGAACAGGATTCTAGGCCATATTGTGTCAAAGGAAGGTTTGGTAATTGAATCAGAGAGAGCTAAAGTAATAAGAGCATTTCCATTGCCAATCCATAAGAAATCTCTTCAAATATTCTTAGGAAAAATCAAATTTTGTCTGTAGGTTTGTACCAAAATTTAATGCCCTTGTCAAACCAATAACGTTGATGTTGAAGAAGATCTTGGCATTTAGGTGGACATCTTAAGGAAGAGCAAGTATTTCAGGCCATCAAAAGAAGTTATATCACAATCCCCAACCCTCGTGAATCCTGACTTCTCTAAGGACTTCATATTATATGCCTTTGGTGGTAGTGACAAAATTTCTACAATCCTAGTACAATAGAACAAAGAGGGTACAGATCAAGCCAATTGCCTTCTTCAACCAAAGTCTGGAAGATTATGAAGCAAGATACTCCTTCATTGAAAAGAAAGTCCTTGGCAGTGATCAGAGGGTTAAAGAAGTTTAAGCATCTGGTTTCGAACAATAAAATCCAACTATTGGTCTCCCATGCAGGATTTAAAGACTTCCTTCTCAACAAGGATCTGAATGAAAAACGTACAGGATGGATCACTCATGTCATGGAGTATGACATTGAGATCAAGGTTACTAAGCTGGTCTGTGGGAAGGGATTTTTTGAACAACTGGCCTCGAGTCAACAAGATGAAGCAAGCGGTGAAGAGGAAGTTGTTTTTGTTCTGCAAAATAGTCAAGAGGAAGAAACTGATGATGTGCCCACTCCTTATTGGACTCAGAGCATTATGCACTTCCTATAAAGCAAGCCTGTGTCCTCCAAAAATGAGTAAACAAAAAGGAGACACTTCAGACTATAGGCCATCCCATACGTGCTTATTGATGGTGTCTTTTTCAAAAGGGACATCAATGGCGTTCTGTTAAGATGCATTTGGATAGATCAAATTGATAGAGTGTTACAAGAGTTCCATGGTGGAGCAGCTGGAGGCCATTTTTCTCCATGGGTGACAACACTCAAGATCATGAAGGCGGGTTATTATTGGCCCAGGGGGTTTAGTGACTACTATTCATGGATCAAAAAGTGCAATAACTATGTGTTCTTCAGAGGAAAAGAAAGGATAATAACACTCCCATTGCACCCAATTTCAGTTGGCCAGTCATTCATGCAATGGGGATTGGACTTCATTGGGGTCATCAATCCAAATTCGAGCCAAGGCCACAAATGGATTTTGACAGCAACAGACTATTTCACCAAGTGGACCGAGGCAGTGGAACTCAAATAAGCTAATGAGTCTAGCATACTAAATTTCTATGAAGGGATAGTGACAAGATTTGGAGTGCCAGCCACCATTGTATCAGATAATGCATTGGCATTCATAGGTTCCAAAATCATAGAATGGGCTGTTAGGAACAGGATTTACTTGAGCACTTCATCAAACTATTACCCTCAAGGTAATGGCCAAGCTGAGTCCACAAACAATAACCTACTAGGGATTTTCAGAAGAACTATGGATGAAAATCAGAGAACTTGGCATGTGAAACTCAAATCAGCCTTATGGGATGATAGGACAACATCCAAGAGGTCTACATGTAGCTCTCCATTCAAACTTGTCTATGGGAAAGAGGCAGTGTTTCCTATATCACTTGAGTTACCAACATTGGAAATCATTAAGTAGCTAGAGATGTCTGAGTTTGAACCAATGGAGGCTAGGTATGCAGAACTGATGGAATTGGAAGAAACTAGAGAGCATGCACTTCAAACAATGGAAAAGGATCAGGTCTCAATCAAGAGATGCTTTGATAAGAAATAAAAAACAAGGAATTTTCAAGAAGGAGACCTAGTTTTGAAATGGGATGCAAATTGGGAAAATCTAGGAAAACAATCCAAATTTGATGCCATCTGGAGTGGCCCTTACATGATCATAGAATGTAAGAGTAACAATGCCTTCTAGCTGACTAAATTAGATGGTGAAAAATTACAAATCCTAGTAAATGGGATCCATCTCAAACATTTCTATTGAATGGGAAGTTTCCACCCCTGTAAATATTAGCATAGGTTTTTATTTCCCTAAGTGTGTATGCACATTGTTTTGTTGTAGTGTAGTTTTGTTTCCCTAAGTGCTGTGGCACAGGTTCTTTGTTGCTCCAGGTTATGTCATTACACAGTCTAACATGCCTCCAAGTGGACGTGCTATCCCTTTCAGCATTCATAGTAGGGAAACTCATAGTTACCTGTAATAGTTTCCATCTTCAAAAGAAAACAAATGCAGAGCAATTAAAAGCCATCTTCGAAACAATCCATTCAGGGACAGGTCAAAAGCCCCAGGTCGAATCAATTTTCTACTCTCATAAATCATTGTCTTGAGTTTTCTTATGAAAATTGAGACTAAATATGGTTGGGCTCATGGATCAGAGCCAAGATCATTCTACCAGGCCATGATTCTCGACTCCATGCCCAATGGACATAACAAGGCAAGTTGGTCCTCTCATCTAGCAGGCAGATACCCCTGCGAGTCGCCAAAACTATTATCCATATTTTTCCCCTCGGAAAAAATATTGGATTAGCCACAACCCCACACAGAAAGAACCTGATAAATCACATTTGAATCCTACAAATAGGTTACAGGGAGACTCTACAATGGAAGTGGCGGGGCCTGTGAAAGATCAAACAACCCTGTGTAGGAGAATTCCAAAAAAAAGCTCTGTCGAGCAAATCCATGCCTTAAATCCATTAAACAGATTATAGGAAGGCTCAGAAATGGAAAATCAGGGTTGAGGTAGGAGGAGATAATGTCAAAGAGGCCAAAGGTTCAAAGAGAAGAAATGGTGAAGATTTGATGTCTTCGGGCTCTGGAACAGTTCAGAACGAGTCCAAAATCAACTAAGTATGAAGGAGACAGCGGATGTTGCCAAGTGTCCAAACAGACGCATCTCCAAAGTCAAATCCAAAGAGGGAGGCTCGAACTAGTGCCACAGCCCCCACGTAGCCCAGGCCCAAAATGGAGGAAAATTCAAAGATAAAAGTCAAACGACGGATAGGGCGGGCCTAAAAAAGGCCATGTATAGAAGCACCGTGGAAGATGCCACGTGTCAGCTTGGCGCATCTCCAAGGGTAAATCCAAAAGTGGAGACTCAAATGAGTGCCAGCTCGCCACATAGTCTAAGGTCTGAAAAGGTAAGAGGGAGGTCGTTGAAAAGTCCAAAGACCTGCGGAGGCTTCCAAGTGTCAACCTGACACTCCTTCAAAGGAAAATCTTGATCGGGCTTTTTAAGTGAGTGCGGAGACTCCATGCGTCTAGTCTCAAAAAGGGACAGAGGTCAGGTTGAATATTTAAATGCATTGAGACAGACCAGTGGAAGGTGCCAAGTGTCCAAATGATGCTAATTCAAGAGTAGAATTGAAGGGAGGTTTCCAAGCAAGTGCCAAGCTGCCATGTGTCCCCGGTTAGATATATGCCCCAGCTGAGCAAACGACTTAACGAAAAAAATAAGGAAATTGAGTAGGTCATGGAAGAAACCATGTGTTAGGCCTTGCACCATTCAAAAATTAAAATACAGAGGCCACCCTTAGACATGCGCCAACCTTCCATGTTTCCCATTTAAAAAGGGGCCCATTTTCGAATTGGTTTTCCCGCCTTTTTGTACGGACTCGATACAAATTTCAAAGGGGCATATATCTCAACTCGGGGCTCGAAATCAAGCAAATCTAGTACCGTTGGAAATATCTCGACCTCATCTATGCCATGAAGATCTGAAACTTTAAGTTTGGAGATGTTAGGTGGGAGAAAAATGGAGAAACAGTATTTAGAGCCATTAATGCAGGATCTATTTTTCCCCAACAACCAGTTTGGATTCGATTTGATCCGCCGTTTCCTCCTCCTTCGAGGTGCCAAACAAGAAATTTATTCAGTCAAGACAAATTTGGGTGCATATTATTGTAGGAGGCATTGATAATAGTAGTTGAACCTCAAACCGGTTTTTCCCACTTCTCTCTCTTTCTCCCCTCTGTGTTGAATCTATAAAAGTAGGGTCGGGACTCATTGTAAAGGGTTGGACATTCTTTTGTTTTTGCAGGATCCCCTTTCCTTATGGAAAAGGAATTCATGGAGTTCAGACCTTCCATTTAAATTGTAACATGCTTCCTGCCTTCTGGCCATTTGTAATGCATTGTATCGATCTGTAGAGCAATAAAACATGTTTGTGATTGATTTTATATCCTTTCTTGTCTCCATTACTCTCATCTGGTCTTCCATTACAAATCTAGTTACTTGTGCTTGATTATTATATGCATTTTTTTGGTTTGTGTCTATCAGAAAAAATAATATTCATCATTCCTTCGGTGCATCACCTTGTAGTTTAGTTTTGATTTCTTGTATTCCTTTTATCCCTGTTTACTTGGTAAAAATTAGATTAGGTTTAGGAATAGGTCCTTTGCAAGTTTTCACGCATGTACCTAAACAGAGGAAAAGGAACCAACCTTTAATCTAGAGAGTTTTTCCATTTGTAAAGTCCCACACTTTGGGGAAAACTCAATGTTATGTGAATCGCACCAAATGACTTTGCCTTAGAAATGCAAGATATGACAATTCATTTGGGGGTGCTCTGATTTTTCACTAACAACTAATTAAGCATGTACATGTCAGGAGTATGTTGATTCTCAACTAAATTTATGGCTAAAATTTAGAATATTTCAGATATGTCCCAGAAAATTTTGAAATTCAAATTTCTAGCTTATTTCTGAATCTGAATACTACATAGTACATACTTATAGTTGTATGAAGTCAATTTATGATCATCAACTACACCGGTAAAATGTTTATAAATTTAGATTTGGAATATATGTTATGTATATATATATATATATATATATATATATATATATATATATATATATATGTATAAATCCTAGAATACATGGCCTTATGATGGTACACCAACCATAAGTAATGGGATATGTCATAACGAAAGCAATATTAATGTAAATTGATCTCTTGTGGGTGATAATATCTAAAGAAAATTGCCTTCACACTCGTAACAACATTAAAACTGACCATTCTTTATTTGTTTTCCTTTCCAATAAATTGGGAAGAACATCCAAAGGTGCACTATCTAAGCATGTACCTATCAGGAGTATGTTGATTCTCAACTAAATTTATGCCTAAAATTCAGAATATTTTAGATCTGTTCCAAAAAAAATTGAAAGTCAATTTTCTAGCTTATTTATGAAGCTTGAATACTATATGGTACATACTTATATGAAGTCAGTTTATGATCATCAACTACACCGATGAAAATGTTTATAAATTCAGATTTGGAATATATGTTATGCATATATATAAATCCTAGAATGCATGGCCTTAAGATGGTACACCAACCCCAAGTAATGGGATATATCATAACGAAAGAAATATTAATGTAAGATAATCTCTTATGGGTGATAATATGACTAGTTTAAACTTAGATGGTACTGCCAATGGGATTCAAGGAGTAGTCCAACATGCTAAAATTCCAACACATAATCCAACTCATAGTAGCTTTTGCTTACAAAAATTTGAGGCAACTCTGTGAAAATCAATCCAACCAACATGCATATTAACTAATCCAACCAAATTCAAAGTTGCTGCCACCCTTGATTCCACATGTCTTGTTATGGGTACCATAAAGATATATTTATACAAAAATATAGGTAGAACAGTCATATACAAGTATTTGAAATACATGCTTATAGTCATAATACAAGAAAAAAAATCAGATGGTACTACCAATGGGATTCTAGGAGTAGTCCAACATGCTAAAATTACAACACATAATCCATCTCACAGTAGCTCCTTCGTATGAAAATTTGAGGCAACTCTGTGAAAATCAATCCAACCAAAATGCATTTTAAATAATCCAACCAAATTCAGAGTTGCTGCCACCCCTTGATTCCACAAGTCTTGCTATAGGTAATCTGAAAGATATATCAATACAAAAATATAGGAAGAAAAATCAGTATAAAAGTATTTGAAATACATGCTTACAGTCATAATACTAGAAAAACTATAGACCAACAATTTTAGCTTTGAATTTTAGCTCTGCCAAAAAAAGTGGAAACTACTATGCTTAAATTCTTTATCTTTCTTAACCATGCCGATATGACAATTCTGCATGTGTTTATATGGGTGATGGGTATCCTGCTGGTAAGCTAAATATGAGCAATATTTATAGTTTATATTTATATACATAGGTATTTTGTATTACATATTAGATCAGGGGCTTGTGGGTAACCATTGATGCATACTGGTTTTATTCACCTGTCAAACTGTCTAAAGATCTGCATTTTTTGTAAATATTAAACTTTTTCCTTTTTCTTATCAACGAAAAAGAAAAGATTATAGACCATTGAGATCTTTCATAGAATTCAATAATAGGAAAATTTTATTCATTTTGATATTTTTCTTTACTATAAGGATACTAATGAGACACAAATTGGATACAACTGATATTAAAAACATACAACTCAAAAAACTCATAGAGATCATAAAAAGTGAAATCAGATAAAAAGCTAAATAACATTGAAAACCTACCCCTTTAATCAATTAAGACTCCTTGATCCAATAATTGAAGCAGACCTACATTGTCCCCTTCACTTGCATTAGAATGAACAACATTCAATTTCTTGTACAAAAAATTGAGTAAAATCAGTACATAGTATTATTTTAATAGAAAAATTCCAAAAGTCTAGGAACAAGTATTTTTTTAATGCAAAGCTATAACAATATCCTTGGGAACTGTTCTTTCCCAGACTTGAACAAAAGACCTCAATGTAGCAAATATAATGTAGAATGCAGAACAAAATAGAGCTCAATGCGTTTAATCCTTCTGAAGGAAAAATTTAATCCTTCTATTGGTTGTTGTCGAGTATTTAAAGGCTATTGTATGCAAATTTGAAAAAGAAAATCTAAACATAGAAAATCCACATTCAACATGCAAGAAAAATCAAATCTAAACACAACAAACAATGGAAACGAAACAATTAAAAATAGCCAAAAAAGTGAAAACATCCGAATGGTCATCAAAATTAATCACCTTGAAAAAACATCGAAAAGGCCGTCAAATTTAACATAGTCACCGAAACGACCGAAGGGCCCTTTCCCATAGGGGGAATGCCTTCAACGTAATAAATATTATGTGCTCTACCTCATACACAAATATGAAAATTTTTCTATACATAATTACGATTAGGGGTTTTAAAAGGAATTAGGGTAAGGTTTTTTATAAGGGAAAAGAATAAGGTTTGTCTTTAGCCATGGGGCACATAGTTTTTACATGCGTGGACAATGTAGGTGAAGTACACCTGTTATCCAAAATTCACCCCCAGGGTAAATTTGATAACATGCATAAGAATACTCAAGTCCCAGGTAAATAGATTGATTCAAGGAAAAAAATCATGTTTCTAGGGTCCCCTCGGATTTTTTCTAACTCTCCTGTCCAAGAAGAATTTAGCAAGTTCTAAAAAAAGGGTGAAAAAGTTGCAAAAAACAAGCTTGGGCCAGAAAAAATCATGAAAATCGGCTAAGGCCTAGTCCAGGCGGTCCTTGGGACAGTTGGGACGTCGGGGCGCGAACCGGCCGAAAAGCCTCCAGGCAGTCTGCGCAGCACTGGGACAGTTGGGACATGGGGACGCGCGGGACGCGAAAGGGTGAACCGGCCGAAGGTAAAAGCAAAATTGACTAACTGCTATGCAGAACAGGCTAGGATATCTGGGCCGTGAGGACATGAAGGACGTGAACCTCCCGGATTGGCTGAAACAGAGAACTTTCACACTGGGACAGATGGGACATAGGGACGCGTGGGACGCGGAGAGCCGAAGGAGCCGAGAGCCAATCAAATCACACCACGTGTCTTCGCCTCAAAGAGGGACAGGGAAGCCCAAATCGGGTGGATTAGAGGAATTTATCCCAGACGGTTTGGGACACTTGGGCTGAAAAGACGTGAGGGACGCGAAAAGCCGGCAGGCCCGCGGACGAATCAGAAACGCCACGTGTCACAAGGGAAAACGTCCAAAATTTCAAAGGGTGAGGTTTGAAGCGTTGGCTCAAGCCAATAAAAATAGGACATGTGTCCTAAGGAGAAGGGGAGTGCGGAGCTCGGGGAGGAATTAGAGAATTTGGCAAAAGTTTTGGCCAAAAACTAAAAGGTAAAGGATGACCCCCGTGCCCCTGTCCTCCAACCAGATCATGCCACGTGTCCCAAGTGGCGGGGACGTGGGGAAAAAATGGAAAATTTTCCAAAAATTTACAAAAAGTCAAAACTTTCAAGGAAAACCCACCGGTAAGGGAAGGAGAGAGAATTGCTCATCCAATCAGCGCCCGACATGTGTCGTCCAGGTGGTGGAGTGCGGGAAAAAATTTCAAAACCCATTTTTGCCTGTTTTGTGCCCTAAATCTTTAGATCGCCATATCTTTTGATCCAGAGCTCGGATTTACACGTTATTTATATCATTGGAAAACTTATAAAATTCTCTACATGATTCCGGGGTCAATATCAAATTTTGGTTCAGTCTAGAGAGATAAATTTAAGAAATGGATCTGACGCGCGTTCATGGCCAGAAGTGACATTTTAACGACCAAATTTAATACAGAATGGGTCGCATTCTCCTCCAATTTGGTCAAAAATGACAGGGTATGGTTTTTTAAGGTCCTCCATGCTGATTTAATGCATTTGCAGTCAATGAGGAATGGGTTCCCCACGTTTTGTACGTTTTCTCTCTCCTGGGCTCGACCCATGCAATGTAAAAGCCAGATTTGGCTCATTTCAAAAAGGTGGAACATTTTTTGGCATAGTAGACTTCTTCTTTCACCTCCAGCAAGTGATTGTTGCAAGAATCAGACCTCTTCAAATATTGTAAACAGTTTTTTACCTCTATGAGGTTGTAATGGAGTGGTTTTGACATTGGAAATGATAATGCAAGCTTTGTGAATGAGTTTCAGTCCTTTATTTGTATTATTTGCTTCATTTCAGATCCTAAATTATATCTTATCAGTCTATGTATGTTTTATATTGAAATATTTGGTTTGTGTCTATTTGCATGACAAAAATATTCACCACTCCTTTTGGTGCATCACCATCTTTAGTTAGTTTCAATTTTTGCACTTCTATCCCTGTCTCCTTGCAAATTAGAGTAGGATTAGGATCTGAATCTTTGTAGTTGTGCAAGCATTAGATCTAATTAGAGGAGTTTGAGGAACCAGCCTCTAATATGGAGATTCCTCTCTCAGTTTCACAAGTCCCATACTTGGAGAGAGGTTTCCATGTTGTGCAATCACACTGGATGCCTAAGAATCAACCTAGAAACCTGATCAACATCCAGGGGTGCTGTGATTCCACTCTAACAACACCCTAGAATTAAAAACTTACGTGTCCAACACCTTTTCCATGACTTAGTAAAATAGTGAGAATTTAATCCTTGCATGTCCCACACATATTCCCCAACTTAGATTATTCCTACCCAAAAAAATGTGATATTTGATCCACTTTATAAACTATTGTGATTACGGTTCAATAAAAAATGAGATTAGGGGTTTTATACATAATTGTGAGTAGGGTTTATTTGTATCCATAAGGGAAAATAATAGGGTTTGTCTCAAGTCGAGAAACACATAGTGTTTCCAGGTGTAAATGATGGAGGTGAAACCTTGGAAGTGCAAAAGATGATGCAATGTGATTTAGATGAGAAATATGTTTGGGAGGGAGTTTTTCTATGATGAAAACATTCAAACTAAAATTAATCCCAAGGGATCAGGTAATTACGATGTGTAAAATAAATGTTCAAGAAAAACAAAGACATGAATCGAAGGTTAGAAATAAAAAAGTGAGAATGTATGCTTAAGTAATGCACGCATACAAGCAATGTACGAATCAAAGGTTAGAAATAAAAAACTGAAAATGTATGCTTGATGAATGTTATGTGCTCCATTATTTTTGTCTCGATCTCATCCACATTATTCAAATCAATGCATTTTGAGTGAAAGGTATTTTTCATTTACCATTCAAAAGAGGGATTTTTGAAATAAAAAAGTGAGAATTAAATAATTATATGTCTCTCACTTATTCCACGAATTATTTTGTAGAAATATACTCAAGCATCACCTATTCCCATAAAATATTGGGTTTTCCATTTAATGGCCATTTTAAATGTATATTGCATTCATGTGCATAATGCGAGCGATTAAAAGTGAATTTTCATGCCATCTAAATTCTAGGAGATGCCAAAAGTATAGAGGCCTAATGAAAGTCTACAAATTTGGTGGAATGGGTGTGCCTCATTCCTTGAGGCAAAAATTACTTAAATGGATCTTAATGTTTCCCCTTCAATAATAAATGATCAATCAATTTTTATTTGGGATAACTCTTATAATAACAAACATAAAACTCAAGATAAGATAAGGAGACTTGAAATATAAAACAATGTTGAATCACAAATAAAAAATCACATTCCAATTGCCTATAATACATTTCTTTATAGTTTTCTTCTTTGTTTTCCTCAAACTGTTGTGTTGTTGATGCATTTTTAGAGATAAATTGAGTGACACAATGTATAGATACACACTTCCATACAATTTAACAAAAAAATAATAACTTACATTACAATATCTATTTAAGGCCTAAATATAAGAAATTAAAAAAGTTGAGCTAGATCAACAATAACAAAACACCAACCTTGAAGAAAGGAATATACTTGGGAATAAGTTCTTCAAACTTGTCAGAAATGAAGAGACATGTAACAAATAGTTGAGGTTTACATTGAGATCATGAGGATCCTTTGGTGGGATAAACAAAAGAGCCTTAACTCAACATCACTTTCTACACTGAAGTAGGTTTTTGCCTAGGGATTTTCCTTGTTAATATCATGTACATAATGTGTAATACTAAAATAGTAAGCATTAAATAATGAACTTGGAACCACCCCTAAAAGTTGGGGAAAGTGGGGAAAGGGTTCCATTGAATAAGGTTGTAAACACCAATGCCACCGATGTGCCAAACTATCACCACATTTGAATGGGTGCAAAGGAAACAATCTATGTCCCAAATTTTTTGAGTGCAAAGAGGGACACAAAGATCACATGGGAAATTACAACAATGTACCCTATCAAACTATTTCTAGTGAGTCCCCAAAAAAATAAAACGATAACAATCATTTTCCTACTCTAAAACCAAGGTTTTAAATGTTAGAGGTGTAATTGGAAAAGGATGGAGTTTAACATTAGTCAACATATATCATGTTGACAGAATCCCTGAGCAACACTATATGCTTTAGTGACCTCTCCTTAAACCTCACACATAGTGTATGTATAAATATACGACCTTGCAGCTAAAAAACAAATATAACAAAATTTAGATCCAAGCCACTACAATTGCTTGCTCCTTCTATTTTTACTGTTATACTTACAGAGCCAAAATCATCCTTGCACTCTGCACCCATCATATAAAATAGATGAGATTATATTTTCAAAAATATGAATTTTTAGTCATAGAAATTTTTGTTTTTCAAAATATCAAGGATTGTGCGTGTGTGTGTGTGTGTGATTCTTACATTTAAGAGTTTTCCCAAATTGAAAAAATGGCTTCCATGATGCCCAAAAAGAACCACTGACTGTGCCCACACAATGTAAATTATTTTACAAACAACCAACCCAAAAAAAATCGATTCTTACTAGAAATTGCATGCGTGAGAAAACCATAGTCAATAACCATGGACATTATGTGCCACACAAGTAGTAAAAAACCCATTGTAAAACTCTGGACACTTTTTTAAAAGTGATATTTTTGAAAACCCACATTTTGACGCTCTGTCGGCACTATAGATCAATATCTGCTAAACTAAATGCTAGTGGTTGGGTAAAAGGCTTATATTCCCATGTCTACAGAACAAGGAATACAAATAAAAAGTCCAAACTATCAAACAATTTACAAAAGAAGACAAATGTAAACCTAACAATATTTAACCCAGCGGAACCTCCATAGAAACAAAACAAACAAATTTCAGTATCTTCGCTATTTTCATTTGCAAACAACATGATAAACATGTATCAAAGGCATTTGCAACCTGTCGTGACAAGCTGTTTCTTCCCAAGCAACCTGCAAGAGTCTCAAATGTCCATCGACCACATATTTGTTTTGTTTTAGGTTTTTTTAATCAAAACATTACAACCCACCTTTTCGGGGTTTTTCACAAATTTAAGGCCTCGATCGTGTCATATTCAATTTCCTATACATCGAAATCCAAGCCGTCCATAATTGATAGTTGTCAGAGACCTGTTATTTCTCGAAAGTGCACCCTGTAGAGAGATGGCTGCAGGTTTCTATAGCCTTGCAAATTTTATCTCTCTCTTTCGTAGATAAAATGGAAACACCTCAAGTCTGTGGGTATACCTATTTTAAGGTGAGTCTCCTATTGTATCAAGGCTCGGTTCCTTATTGATGTATCCTAAACTGATTTTTTGGGGTTTAAGGGTAAAAGATGACTGTAAAATGAAATTAAAACTGAGGTGATACACCAAACTTGTATGAGGTCTTTGACTGAGTACATGCACAATTGATATGGAATTAATTTTTGATGCACATGCCAATAGTTTTCTGAAGATAATTAAGGGTAAACACTTTGATGTATTGAGGGATAGAATCACAACAATACTACTAAGTTACACATACACATTAATATCATGTAGAAATATCAAACTTGTAACAGGGTAAGATGATTAATCAGGGAATTCAACATTCACAAGATTAATGGAAACATACACAAGACTACAAATAATTGGAAAGGTAGAAAATACTTCACATTCAAAGGGAAAAACTGGCAAAAAATTGCTTCAGCACTCCTGTATCTAAAAAGTCCTCTCCTTGTGCTTTGCCAAGGCACACAATATATAGAAAAAATTGATTCACCCACCCTTCCTAAAAATAGACTAGGGTTGTACTCACCCATGCATCCTATTTTTATCCTTTATCTATTAATAAATAAAGGAATAAAATAAAGAAAACTAATAGAAAGAGGCATTAATAGCATTTTGATTACATCATAGTCAAACTGCAGTTGACTGATCCTATTTTTAAGAAAAAGCATAGGTGAATAATGCTAAAAATAAACCTTGCTTGATAAGCAAGTCTCCTTCTAAGGTGCATGAAAATTTGTCTTCTTGTTGTTGATGTGACATCTGAAATTTTGATCCACTTGTCCCCTTGGATGCACATGCAATAGTTGATCTTTGTGTGTGAGTAAAGATAATCCATTATTTACAATATTTTTAAAAAATAAATCACTCAAGTATACATCTTGATGGGGACCACCTTTAAGATTAGGCTCTGAAATTGACATTCCCTTTGTCCCCTAGTGTCGTAACATGATTTCTTTTGCTATCTTTTAAATATATCATTTGCAAAATACAATACTTTTTTCCTGTGCTAACTCCATGTGGGGACCACTCTAGATAGGTGCACATGTCTTTGTTGAGTTTGGTATTCTTGTAGACTTGGGACATTGCCATGGTTTTAAACATATATATGTGGGCACTTTGTAAAAGGCCACCATGCCATACTCGGCCACCTTTGATTAACACATGACCATGGTGATTACTTGTCGGCTTTTGATTTTAAGGGATTTACATAATATATACTTGTTATATTTTACATGGTTTGGCATGGCAATGATTATGTTTTGATTTTATATGGAGAAAATCATAGTCAATAGGGAATAATTTAAATAAAGTCTGGTGCCCACTCTCCATGATGACTCACCCCTTCACATTTTATGCTGGCACTTTGCATTAAATATATTAGTACCACTGCAGTTGTGATTGGCTATGACTATTGATCTATTGGCCATTAAGATCTTCTGATATGCTTGATCTCTATTCGTCGATCTCTGATCTTCATTTAGGGTTTCACTTTGATTTTAATGCGGTTGTTGGCATTCTGAATCACTCAAAGTTTGCTTTGAATACTTGTTGATTGTTTTTAAATCATTAATCTCTATACTTTAGACATCTTCTAGGTCGTTCGATCTTTGACACATGGTTAGGGTTTCTGACCTGGAGTTTTTAGTGGTAGCTAATTGGTATCTTACCATGGTGGCTTCACTGTTGAAAACTGGACCTTCAATCCTCATCCATCAATCTTTGCATGACTTGATCTGTTGATCATCTATCCCTAACTCCTTGGTTGAGTTAGATTATAATTGAGGTTAGCAGGTGAGTTGAAAAGAACCTAAGTCTCCATCATTTGCTCATTCATTTTACTCTCTTTGAAGCGGTGAAGCCCTGGAAAAAAAATTTTTTCAAATCACCATTTCATTTGAACTTTGAGCTTTTGGGACTCAGAAACTCAACCTCTATGAGTCTATGAAGATTTATGAGTGAAAATTATTTGATCTCTCGGCTCATTTTCTTTCTATGAAGCTCATTGGCTTATTTAACAGATTGATTCTATCAGCTCGGTTTTATTATATTTTCTTCAGATTAGTTTCTTGTCGAAGTATCTCGGCTCTTGGACTCTCTCCAAGGTTTTAATGGCCACCGTTATTGATTATTTTGATCTTTACTCATTGGTTTTGTAAGAAATGTATTTTTGGCCATGAGGGCTATGATAACACTAGTATTTCTCTATCATTTTAAGTTTTTCATTCTTTGTCCTCTTGTGGAGGAGTCTCATGAACTCGACCTCCTTGAGTTTTTTTGTGGCCATGATATCTTAGTCGTTTCAGGATCTATTAATTCATTTTTCTGAGAAAGATTTGAGCTCAGACTTTCTATTCAAAATGGCTTCTTATCTTTTGGGGAGCTCTGTGAGGATTTCTTAGATAGACACAATCTCTTTTCTCGTGAGCTTTGTAGATTTGGCTTTAGAAACCTTGGTTGGAATTCAATGGACTGAGTTGCATTCTTCTATGTTGTATTCAGGATCTATCAGAGAATTTTCGAGCAAGATGGTTGTGGGTATTTTTCACCATGAGTGTCAATAGGTGAGCTAAGCTTTTATCTTTCACACGTACCACTTCTATTTTTCATTTTCCTCCTTGGATCTATGTCATCGAAACTATTGGAAATATTTATGGGTATCTATGATTTCTTGTTCCTACTGGGACTCCCAAATTTCTAAGTTAAAACTTCTCATGGGCATATGGATTTCTTGAATTCATCATTCAGTTGCTCAAAAATTTTGACTTTTCGATTATAAATGGTGAGTTCTTGTTTGTTACTCTAATTTTGATATACCCATTAATGGGTTCTGTAATGAAAACTGAGGTTCTGTATTTTTTCTTCTTCTATTTCCAACCTGAAAATAATTTTCAATGGGGATGATAATTTGAAAAATTTGAATCTTTCTTCAACTTGGATGTGCATGCAATTTTGATTCAAGGTTTTCTATCTAAAATTTGTAATCTAAAAATATACTCAGATAAAGATACACCTGGTTGTATATATATGGACCTATGCTTTTTAAATTTGGGCTTTCACTTGATGATGCCTCAGTACTTGGTTGTCCTTGAAAATATGTACGTGTGAAGATTTTGTTTTGAATTTTTATGGAATCTTTACTGTAATGCACGAGTTATTTTTAGTAGTGAACTTTTAATTGCTGAAAAATGTGATCACTTTGTGTTATCCTTGATACATTCCTTCGATGTTGTTCTGATATCTGCATATTTTGATCTTTTATAGCTCTCCACGTTGTATTAATATGATATTTCTATTTTGAAATTACCTTAATACATGGCTTGTACTACTCTGCTCTTTACTGAGAGTAATTTATTTGTTTTGCTCCTGAACTTTGTTTAAGATGAGCTCTTTGAGCTTTACTTAAATGAGGTCCCCATTAGTAGGTTCTTTCTGAGATCTAACTTTGGAGCATGTAGTTTAGTTGCTTATTCACTTAGTCAACCTTGAGCATCTAAAGCTCTGAACTAGAAAATATCTAGAAGTTCCTGTATTATGCTTTGTTATCCTTGTAATTGAAAACTTGGTACTATGTGGCTCTTTGTGCATTTGGTTTCAAGCTTACTCTTTCGCATCAAGTTTGTTATTTATAGACTTCTGATTTGAATCTTTATTCTGATGGGTATCTTCTTTTGTTCTGATTCAAACTCAGAAACTAGTTCTCCTTGTGGGTTATTATGGTTTTGTTTAACCATGAATCTTCCATTTAAAATTGGCTCTGAAGTATACTGTAGCATACTGTACACTTCCATCAGTCCTAGGTTTGGGCTCGAGGTCTTGAATCATTATGTAAATTTGAAGTTGTTTGGCTGCACTTGTAGTACCTCTGTTACAAACATCTATTTTGCCATTGATTTCATCTTCTATCTTTCTTGATTATTGTAGCTTGGATCTTCTGAGATTTGACATCTTCTTGATAGACAAATAGGCTTGCATTTGATTCTAGAAGTTACAGAATCAATACCTTTGACTGTTCTTGATTTCATGAGATCTTTGTACCGTGTATATGGCACTTTCTAGATTTGAAGTTGTAAACATTATTTCTCATTTATTGTTTCATTTGAAAACTGTAATTATGAAATGGCTTCCTGATTATTTAATTTGGCCCGCCATGTTTGTAGTATTATCTTGAATGTACTTCATTTTATTGTAGCTGTGCTCTTAATTGCTTCATTCTACTGCAATAGAATAGCTGAATCCAAAGTTCTTCAATTTGATGACTGAAAGTGTAGTCATCAATTTATTTTCCATTTTAAAATACTACATTTAATCTTCATTACAACTTTAGTATGTATGCTGGAAAATTTAAAATGTCTATTTTACATGGCGAAGCCCTGTCAAAATTTTCCCAAATTCTTTCTTTTATTTCTGTTTCAGCTGTAATAGATGTACCTTCTATCCAAAAGTTAGAAACTCAAAAATGTACCACCTTTCCTTTTGAAACTGATGTTATTGGAAACTGGAAACTATAATAACTGTTATCTTGATTAAGGATATGACCTTTGATCTAGCTGTTTTTGTATCCTTAACTGATTTACCAAAAAATTTAATGCATGTGTATTAGTTAAAATAACATGACAGAAAGATCTAAATGTCCATTTTGCATGGAGAAGCCCTATCAATGAATTTCAGGTCTAACTAAATTCGGGTTCTCACTAGTTCCAGTGTAATCTTCTCTCTCTAGTTAACTTCAGCCGAAATAAATGAAGAAAATTGGCTTCCTCCAGAGGTAATGCTGGAACATGTACTTTTATCTACAAGGGACTCCTCTATTCTGGACATATAAATATTTCAGAATAACTGCAATGAACTTTGATCCCTGCATTCTTCCTTCATAAACACATCATGTACTTGTGACAAGAAGTACTGCTTCATGTACCATAGAATAGAAGTTATTGAACTCTGCAATCTTTATCCATAGTGAGGACTGTAATCCACATGATTATATTTATTTTTCTGGTCCTACCTGCACAGTTGAGAAAAGTTAGTAAATTTACTAACTGATATTCTCAAGTATATGTAGGATTTTTGGCCTCTCTTATGTCCAGGGCAGTTTTTTATTTTCTTCTCTTTCCTTCTTTTGACGTGAGCTTTGAGTAAATCATGTATACCGTTTGATCTTCAAGTAATCCTATATCTCCTATTATTCAAGAGATCCATGTGCACGAATCAGGAAGTATAGGGAATATGGATTAATCCCCTGAGCTCATAAACCGGGATTTTCCTCTTTTCTTGTTTTCAGGTATAGCGTGGGCTTTTGGAAAATGAATATGAAGAGAGGCAAAGTTGAAGATGAAGATCATCAACCGAAGGATAAACCTCAAAGGAAATAATGGGTTGACTCATACTCCTTTATTTTCACTCTTTCATGCATGTGCACGACAAATTTAAGAAAACACCTGCCAGTTATTAACAAGGATAGATCCACGTATTTAAATAAGAGAAAAATATTCAGCTCCAGTCAGTTAAGTCTCATTCCCATCAAATGACTAGAATTTCTTGATTTTTGCCAGACCCAGGCTCGGAGCCACGATTCACTCAGTAGGCCATAATTTTGTGTGATTTTGTCTCAACAAATTCACACAAAATTGGTACCGTTGGATGGCATTGCTTCTGAGTGCGGGCACACAATTTTGGGTCAAGAAAGGCGTAGATTCTGATGAGAGATTGACTGGAATGAGCATTAACTGAAAATGTTTCTGGAGTTCATAATAGTGTTTCTATTTAGTGGTTGGGAGTCCAATTTTGTGAAAGCATCGGAGTCATCAGAGTCTTTCTCTGCTGCAGCACCTGGGCCAGTATGGGGAGCCTTTTGCACGGGTCAATACGTTGATCATTTTACTTCATTTGCCTTCAGCCGATTATAGGCTGGTTCGAAGTCCCTCATATTCCGCGCGATTTTTACTTTTTCCTCTGGATGTCTCTAGATTCTCATCTCCTTCTTCGGCCGATTCAGGCTTCCTTGTTCCTGTTTGAGGGAAGACTCGTGTGTAGATTCCAGGTATTTCATTGCAGCAAAGCTCTTTCAGCTTTTCGCGTCCCACGCGTACTTTGTGAAGCCCAACTGTCCTGGATGAAAGTCTCCTTGTAGTCGGCCGAATCGACCGGTTCGCGTCCTGCATGCGTGATCTTTTGGCCCTTTTCTTGTAATAGATTGAACTGTGCATATCATAAAGCAGACTAAAATACAAGACTATTGGATGTATCTTCCCCTGCTGTGATTTTCTTGCATTTTTCTTTCCCTTCCAAGCTTGGTATGACAAGAATATCAGTGTCTATTACCCGATGTTGGTATGCACCCGATCCCTTCACACATTGTGTATGCCTGAAATACAGTCTTGTGAACCTGCATTTTTCTAGCATTGTTTTCCATTTTCATCTACCCCTTCGTAATGTCCATTTTACTTCTTTATCTCACGCATGGGGGAGTTAGACTACTCTCGAGGGGACTCCTTTTCTAGTGTAACACTGATTTTGTGTAGGCTTTGATTTTATGCAACTCTCTCTCACTTGGGTCCCTTGAATAATTTAGATTAGGATAGTTAGTCAAAATTACCTTGCATTAGAGTAGATCGTGGCAGGTAGTTTAGGAGCAAGAACCAATTTTCTCTGGAGGTCTATCTCAAGTAGCAAGTCCCACAACTTGGAGATAGTACCCATGTTATCCAATCATACCGTGAGTTCAAGAATATGCACTTGTATATACATAAGGGTACTGTGATTTGGTGGTAACAAGTTGAATTTTCTAATTCAGAATAAAAAATGTATCACTCTTCCTTTTTAAACTTATTTGTTGTTAGAAACTCGAAACATGATAATTGTTATATTGATTAAGGCATGCTTTACTTTTTCTCTATATCCCTTATTTTGATTTACATACAACTTTTAAAGCAGCATGTATTAGTTAAAAACAACATGATGGAAAGTTGTACATGCCCATTCTACATGGTAAATCCCTGCCAAAATTTTCTCATATTTCCTTCTCTTTTATTTCTATTTCAGATGTAACTCTTCAATCTGTCTAGTTAACTTCCATTTCTTTAAATTATGACTCTTCATCTTCAAGTTGCAATCTGGAAACATGTAATTTTATCTGCAAGTGTCTCATCCTATGTCTGTATACTGCAACTTCTTTAGATTTATATAATAGCTTCTGGACTTTGAGTTACATTCTTCCTTCATTCCATCATGTACTTATGACTTATCTGCTTCATGTACCATAGGATAGAATTTATTGAACTCTACAATCTTTATACATAGTGAGGACTGTAAGACATGATTTATTTATTCTTGGCTGCAACCTGTACCTTGCACACTTGAGAAAACATAGTTATAAAATATTTAGGCTTTTTGGCCTCTCTTATGTCCATGCTTTTTCTTTTCTTATCTTTATTTCTTTCTGAGTGAGTAAATCTTTATATAATTTCTGAGTGAGTAATTCAAGTATATTGTATGATCTCCTCATTATTAAGAGATCCATGTGCACAAATTAGGATAGTATAGGAATATGGATTAACCCTGAGCATCATAACTTGATGATTTTCTCTTCTTTATTTTTCAGGTACAATACTTTCAACAATGAAGATGAAGAGGGAACAAATTTGAAGATGAGGATGCATCATTGGAAGGAAAAACCTCAAGGCAATGATGGGTTCACTCATACTCCTTTATTTTCTCTTTCATGCATGTGTATCTCTTATTTCAAGTAGTCTGTACTTTACTTTCCAGTTACATCCCATGACTTATGTCAGGAACATTTGAAATTCCTTATTAATAAAGCATTAAATTGTGAAATTGAGTTGTGTATTTATTTCTACATTTTTGATTTTTAATATGGATTATATGATCAACTAAACAACGCAGTAATATAATTTAATGTCTTAATAATGAAGGAAAGATGATTAAATAATACATGTAACATCCAGTAATGAAAACTAATTTATGTAATTTCTAGTTTTCATTGCTACTTCCAAACCTAACACTTCATCTATTCTATAATTCGATGCCTTCATCAAGGAAAAAGAGCTGTCCTCTAGGGCCTTTTGTTCTTTTTCTGAAGATAGGACATGAAATTGTAAGCTATGTGATCTGTTATGTTTTGTAACAAGCACACATTGTTGTAAATTTCATGTAATCATTAATTAATTCAACACTAACAATATTGTCTGAAAGGAAACTCTGCTAGCATAGGTATACTTCACCCATGTTATCCATCAAAACAAAGTTTTGAGTTCTCCCATTTTTGTACAAGTGTAAAAAATGTCAACTATTTCTGGCAATCTTGTATGAGGAAAGCTTTCTTACTATTTTCTAAACTAGTTCCTTTCTCTTGTCCATTGGGCATGGAGTCTAAAGCATGTAACCAAAATCTACCTTCGTGAAGGTCCAACCCTTCCAAAATGAACTAAAACTATCGGAAAGGATATGGTAAACCAGATCACTGTGCACAAATGCACTTATTGAATTGAAAAACATTGCAATGTGTAAGGACTACAATTATTGAAGGGAAATCCTACTCTAAATAAACACTGTAAGATTTTCAATAATAGTGTTTGAGAAACATACCATTCACAGGAATGGGAAGTTCCTCTCCATTTAGCCTCGAGAGCTTAAAATTATTTTGTTCTTTGCAAGATGAAATCATGTAAGGACCACTCCAGATTGTATCAAACTTCGTGTGTCTTCCTAGCTTTACACGATCATGCATCCCACTTTAACACAATATCTCCTTCATTGCAAGATTCTTAATTTGGATTTCTTATCAAAAGTCATTCTTCAATCTGTTTCTGATTCTTTTCCATGTTTAAATGAGCTTGATCTCTTAGCTCTTGTAATTCCATTAATTCTGTAGAACAAACCTACAATGGTTCATTTTCAAGTAGCTCCATTTGATGCAGCAAATCTAATGCAGGTAACTCAACTGAAATAGGCATTCTTACTTCTCTTCCGTAAACAAGTTTGTATGGTGAATTACCAATTGATCTTTTAAGAGTCACTCTATCAGCCCAAAGTGCTAAATTCAACATTAGATTCCAAGCTCTCTGGTTATCTTTGAGTGTTCTTCTGATGATCCTTAAAATATTCTTTTTAGTACTTTCAGCTAACCCATTACCTTGTGGGTAATAATTAGATGAAGAAATTAGATAAATTCCATGATTAAAAACCCAATGTGTTATACTTTAGCACCAAGAAATGCTAAAGCATTATCTGATATGATAGTTGCTAGAACACCAAATCTGCAAACTATACCTTCATAAAAGGATAGTATCAAAGTTTTATTAGCATCTTTCAAGGCTATTGCTTTAGTCCATCGTGTAAAATAATCTGTAGTAGTCAAAATCCACTTGTGTCCTTGTTGACAAAGGTGGGTTTATCATGCCAATAAAATCAAGGCCCCACTTCATAAAAGGATGATCAACTGAAATAGGTTGTAAAGGCAGAGAAGCTAAATGTTCTTTTCCAAGAAAGAAAGAAAATTTCTTACACTTCCTAATCCATTTGAAACATTCCTTAAATATGTTATGGGCCAATAGTAACTAGATTTCATAATTTTTAAGGTTGTGGTACGTGCTGAGAAATGACCTCCTACAGGTCCTTCATGGAATTATGATAATAATTGCTGAATTTTATTCATAGTCAACACATCACAACAAGATTCCATTTATATCCCTTTTGAATAATACACCATCAATGAAAACATAGGGTACAACTTGTAATCTGAAATACCTTTGCATTTATTCTTGTCCATACCTTCCAGATAGATGCCATGCTGTATAGATAGTTAACTAAATTAGTCATCCATCTTGATTCCTAGATTTCTTGAGCAAGTTCAGGTTGTTGATTTTCTGGCTGAACCATAATGTCTGATTGCTGATATGTAATTTCAGCATGTTGTTCTTGAATCTTTAGGTTCTATAGTCTTGTTGTTTTTCCATATCAACAATTAGATGTTCACACAAGCCTTTTCCTCGAACTATCTTCGTGCAACACTAAATATCAACATCATATTCCATGACCTTTTTTATCCATCCTTCTCTTTTCTCATTCAATTCTTTATTTAACAAGAAAGCTTTCACACTTGGATGAGAAACAAGAACATGAATTTTATTGTTTGAAAGCATGTACTTAAAATTCTTTAGCCCTCTGACTACTAAAAGTACTGTTTTTTAAGAAATGTGTACCTTATTTCATAATCATGCAAGATTTGTCCAAAGAAAGCAATTGGCTACTCAACATTTCTCATCATTAACCTGAGTTAATATGGTTGAGATTGTTTCAGCTCCTGCAAGTGCATACATTATAAAATCTTTATCAAAATTTGGATTTGCAAGAGTAGGAGCTTGAGAGATGGCTTTTTTGATTGCTTCAAAACCTTCTCTCCCTTTGCTTGTCCAAGAGAAAGACTTCTCTTTCTTTAACATAGTTGTCAACGGTTTCACCAATGCTACAAAATCTGGAACAAATCTTCTAACAAAGTTGATTTTTCCAAGAAAACTTTGTATTGCCTTCTTATGATGAGGAAATGATAGCTGTGATATAGCTTCAATTCAGAAAGGATTAATTGCTAAACCTTGCTTAGAAACAATATGAACAATTAGTTTTCCTTGATAGACTTAAAAGGTAGACTTTCTTGCGATTCAAGGATATTCCAAATTGTCTTGCATAACTAAAAAGTATTCCTTAAATGCATAAGATGTTCTTCTATTTTATTTTGAAGAATACAGTAACATAATCTAAGTAAACAAGGATGCATTTATTTAATAAGATGTGAAAATCCATGTCCATTACACATTAAAATGTTACACCAGCATTTGAAAGACCAAAAGGCATTCTTTTATAAGCATAAGTACCCTACTTGGTCGTGAAAGCTATTTTATATCTATCTTTCTTCTCAGACAAAAATCTTGATTGTATCTGTTGTAATCATCTAGAAGAAATATTATATTTAAACTTGAGAACTTTTCTCAAAATCTGATCCATATTTGGTAAGTGGGTAATTATCTTTTAATGATTCTTTGTTAACATATCTAAAATCCTCACATAATCTGATTTCTCCATTCTTCTTCCTAACATGAACAAGATTGGGTACCCAACTTGAGTTCCTAACTAGAAAAATATTTCCTAATTCAATCAACTTGGATAACTTTTTCCTCATTAGAGGATCTATTCTAGGATTTACTAGGACTTTGGTTCTGCCTAACTGGTTTAGAATTTGGCTACAAATCAATGGTATGCAATGTGGTAAACTAGGATAAAACCCTTTCATGTCTTGGTATCTCCAAGTGAAAACATCTTTAAATTCCTGTGCAAAGATTAATAAATGACTATTTTCCAGTTGAGGAACATGCATTTCCAAGGAATAAAGTTTTTCCTTCATCAATTGAAATCTCTTCATAATTATCAACATTGACTGGACATCTTAATCTTTTCTTTTCTTAATTAATCATCAGTACTGAATATGTCCTCCAATGTGACCAAGACCTCGAAGAAATTTATTTTTCATTAGTTTAACAATCTGGTCACTATATAAATGATGTATTTTATATGTGATTTACCATAGAAAATTAAACTTCTTGGTACAAAAACCTATAGATTTGATCATCAGTTTCAAAAACCATGCTAGTTTAATTAGTTATCAGGTATAGAAAGCCTGAACATTTAGCTTTATATGAGGCTAAAATTTTAGTATTTTCTGATCTGTTCTTGCACTTCAAAACTAGCACCAAGTTGCAAGTCTATCTGCATGCTTATTTTCTATTCTAGGAATAAATTAGATCTTAATAGCCTTGAAAATATTCCATTAAGTTTGAAACTCTATGTCTGTAAGAATTATATTGATGGATTCTTACAAACATTGAAATCTTCTTACTTGATTGATAACCAACTCAAAATCACCAAAAATCTAGAAGCATGTTAATACCTCTGTTTCTAGCCCAAAGTAAGCCATGAATTAATGCTTTGTATTCAGCTACGTTGTAAGTGCATGAAAATTGGAGACTCAAAGATGAGAAATACCTTTTGTTTGATGGGGAAAGAGCATCAATACCTGCTCCTTCTCCTTTCTTGTTTTTAGCTCAATCAAAATAAAGCTTCCAAATCCCTTTTCTTGAATGCTTCTGTTCTAGACAATAAGGCAATTGCTTGTATTTAAATTCATGTAAGTAATACACACTAAACACATGTTCTTCAACTTCTTTGAAAGTATCATGAGCCTGTTCCTCATGGTGTCTTTTCATCCATAAACAGGTTAGAAATGCCATCTAATGCTAAAACATGAGATATATTATCAAGTATTCAGACTGGTCCTAAGGTTGCATAATTAGCTACTACATTAGAAGTGTGAGGCTCAATGTGAAATATTGGCCAACGGTTCAAGAATTGATAGTAACCTTGGTCCTAAAATGAGTAGTCAAAAATAAGAAGGACTGAATCTGCAGATGTATTTTAGCCTCCTGATCTTTGTTGTAGAAAATCTTTTGATAAATCTATAGCAAAGTACAGGAGGTAAGTATACAACTATAAGATCTTGCAGAATGGAAATATTTGGGAAAACCATGCCAATGTTACCTCTAGATTTATGATAACACCAATTGTATTAGTGGCAATTCCATCCACAATGTAGGAAACTCTTTTAATATAGGTTCATACTACGGATCCAATTTTTCTGCAATTGTTGTTTTGTATAACTATGCCACTTGCACCACTGTTCCACCATATAATTATGAACAAGATGTTCTCTAATAATCAGTTATAGATAAAATGGTGGTGGCTTCTTGATGTCATGAGCATTTAAGACTTTTTGAACCATGCATTTTACTTCTTTGATGCATTCTTGTTCCATTGTTCCAAGGACCATGTCTGCTTGTCTCGACTTCCTAGTTCTAGTTGTTTTAGACTGAAATCTACAGCTTAGCTAATAGATAAGAAATTAAATCTTGTTGTCCATTAAGTACTTAGAGCATCCCACTCTTGATATGTTGACATTATGATTTTTCATTACATCAATAATGTTAAAAGAAGCAACAATTTTAGAGATAGATTCTTACTATTTTAGCACAGGCTTTGCTGAAAATTGATTCTGCTTTAGCTTCTTTTGATAACCAAGGTCATAAATCACCTTCTTGGATAGGGCTGTACCTAATGTGTTGTTCTTTACCATGCTATAACTCTCTATTTTTTTCTAGGAACATATGGACTATTAGCTAAGTTTTGGGATTATGAGTTGTTGTTTTATTAATGCTTCGTAGGTAGATCAAGCCTATTCTGTTGTTTTTTACTCTCTACGACCTTTGCTTGAGCCCTAGTAGTAACTGTAATAAACTCATCCTCACTGAAACTGACTAAATTCTATTTAAGTGCCTTCTGAACCTAAGTATCTTGCTACCCACCCTCCATTTGAGGCGTGAACAATGTCTCAGATTGAGGTTGTTTAACAAGACTTATGTTCATAAAAGGATTTGGGCATTGCAGCATGAATGAGGTTGATTACAAGGTTTACACCTACTCTTCTGTAGCCATATTATTTGGGACTAAAGTGTTCCATCAAAACTGAGGAGCCTTCCAGACAAAATACCTTTGTTGATAAGGCTGTGAATTTTGCTGGTTTTGCTGATTTTGCTGATGGAAGTGAGCTTGATATTTTCTTCTATGTAATACAAGTATATTCTCGAAAATATGTTCTTCAACTATGTTTTTCATAGTCCATAAACATGTTAGAATACGTACCATCTGATGGGGTTGAGACCTAAGATAGGTTCTATCAATTGTCATAGGTTGAGGAGTAGGTGCTAAATGCTTCCAAAATAGGCATTAAAGGCCATGGTGCTAATTTTCTGGCTTGAGTGAGGCTCAATGTGAAATCTGGCCATGGCGGTATCATAAACTGATGGTAGAGTCTCTAGAGCCATAGACTGAGTCATAGTTGAAATATCATTGTTTAAGGACCTAAGATAATAAAGAAAAGCATGATCAACCTCCTGAGGCTTGACACTTGTGTGGAATTCTTTCCCAAGTTCAAGGCAAAGTTCGGATGTTGAAACACAGACATAAATTCATTGGGAGATCTTTAATGGTCGAAATTGTTCTATGAGAGATAAATGATCTAAATTATCTTGAAATTGTTTTAGCAATTGTATCACCTAAGTCATCCCAAGTTCTTATGCATCCAATCTTCTACAATTTTTATAACATTGCAAGGCTTGTCCTTTCCACCAGAGATGCAACTAGATTTTCTCAAAGCTACATCCTCATGAGTGATATTATGAACTACACATAAGGTGGTGCGACATCTTTAATGTGCTCTGTAGGTGTAACTTAATTTTCACCAGTGAATGATGGAAACTATTTCATGGCAGTCATTAGGGATGTCATGGTAAGTTGGGATTAGTAATGGGCTGCCATTAGTAAAGGTCACAAAATTCCTAGGTGGTTGAATAGCCATTTGAAAGAATAGCTAGTTCATGAAAAACAAATATTGACATACGTGTCCTGAAGGAATATTAGGAGGAGGGTTATCAAAACAAGACCTATTATAAGTTAAAGTATTACCAACTCTTCTCCTTCTTACAGAATTCAAAGGTAAAGAAATAAACTCAAAAGGAATTCCTTTTACCGATGATCAAATTGTAATAACTTTAGGCATTGAACATGCTGCAATACTGGTATGAAATCAGCCCTACAAAGTAGCCAAATAGATCTTTACATATTTAGAATAGGATTACTATAGCTTGCTGTCCCGAAAGTAACTTTACCTGTTGTAAAATATACTTGTTGTTCTTTGTTGCATGCAGATGTTGATTAATTGTCCCACCGGGCATGCCAAAAACTGTTATCTCTTGAAAGTTACACCCTGGGTAGAGAGAGATGGCTATTTAGGTTTTCTAGGATTGCAAATTTTATCTCTCTTTCATAGATATAATGGAAACACCTCAGGTCTATGGGTATACCTATTTTGAGGTGAGTCTCCGGTATCAAGGCCGGTTCCTTATTGATGTATCCTAAACTGATTTTCTAGGGTTTAAGGGTAAAAGATGACTGTAAAATGAAATTAAAACTGAGGTGATACACTAAAGTTATATGAGGTCTTTGACAAAGTACATGCACAATTGATATGTAATTAATTTTTGATGCACAGAACAACAGTTTTTTGAAGATAATTAAGGGTAAACACTTTGATGTATTGAGGGATGGAATCACAAAAATACTCCTAAGTTACACATACACATTAATATCATGTAGAAATACTGAAATTGCAATAGGGTAAGATGACTAATCAGGGAATTAAACATTCACAAGATTAATGGAAACATACACAAGACTGTAAATAATTGGAAAGTAAGAAAATACTTCACATTCAATGGGAAAAACTGGTAGAAAATTTACTTTAGCACTCCTGTATCTAAAAATTCCTCTCCTTGTGCTTTGCCAAGGAACACAATATATAGCAAAATTGATTCACCCACCCTTCCTAAAAATAGACTAGGGTTGTACTCGCCCATGCATCCTATTTTTATCCTTTATCTATTAATAAATAAAGGAATAAAATAAAGAAATTTAATAGAAAGAGGCATTAATAGCCTTTGATTACATCACAGTAAAACTGTAGTTGACTATCCTATTTTTAAGAAAAAGCATAGGTGAATAGTTGACTCTTCTTCTTCAGTTGTAATCTAGAATATGTACTTTTATCTGCAAGTGTCTCCTCTATTCTGTAATGGAACTTCTTCTATTTCTAGAATAGATGCTGAACTTTACGTTGCATTCTTCCTGCATTCCATCATGTACTTATGACTCATCTATCATGTACCATAGGATAGAAGTTATTGAACTCTGCAATCTTTATCCATAGTGAGGACTGTAAGACATGATTTATTTATTCTTGGATGTAACCTGTACTGTCGACAATAAAATTTTCCTCCGTAATTTCTATTTTATTATGTATGTATTAGGAATAGGATGTTGTTAAGTATGATTAGTAGTGGCGTCTGATAGAAGATAATGACACTGTCAGTATGGTGCCCAATAAAGTAGAGTACGGTAATAGTCAAAGTATAATAGGAATGTTGTGGTAAAAAGTAAATATTTGTCGTAAGTGGTTCGGTAATGTTAAAATGTCAAAGTTGGGGTAAGTAGAGAAGTAGGGTCTACATGATTATGAATTAGAAATATTATATTTGTAATAAGGACAAAGAGTGATGTCATAAATATTTTGTGTATTTTATTTGTGGAAAAGTCTAAAAAGGTGGAACCCATGTGAGATGATAAGGTTTATCTTATCTTAGAAGATAAGCCTACATGTAAAGGCAAGAGTTTAGGCATGGAATATGATTGGCCGGAAGAGATTTCCTATCCTATCTTAGAGATAGGGTGGATAAGCCTGAATTCCTATAAATAAAGAGGCCACCCCCCTCATTTAGCATAGAAGGAAGTAGTGAGAAATATTGTATGAGTAAGTGTGTTAAAGAAGCCATCAAGAGGTGTAATTGTGAAGTTTCTCCCATAGTTATTGTTGGAAGGCAAGTGAATTTAATAACACTTGAAGAACCTCATGGGTGAGATTGTAACAATTTCATGTTGATATTATAATTTACACGTATATTTCAGATTTTTCATCATTCCTTCGTATCATAGTCTATGGTATTCTTGTGTTATGTTTGTTGTTGTGTTTCTAGATTACATCCACCAAACTAAAAGTTGTGCATTAGTAAATAATCATAGCACGAGGAGTTCCCAGTGGAGAATTATCATAGTGCCGGATTGGTGTTGACATTTTGGTTCCATTGCCGGGACCATTCCTTGTTGGTGGATTTTCTGGAGAAATATTCCCACTTAGTCAGAAATCATTTGGAGGGTAACCTTGTTTTTACTGTGCATAGTAGTTACCATGGTAAAGTCACTTTTTACCGTGAATAGTATTTACCACAGTAACTTTACTTTTTACCATGAATAGTATTTACCACAGTAACTTCACTTTTTACCGTGAATAGTGCTTACCATAGTAAAGTCAATTTTTACCGCAGTAAGTCAAGTTTTACTAGAGTTTACCGTGGTCATTCCTATTTTACTGTAGAAAGGTATAAAGTCACTTTCTATTGTAGTGAGTCCAATTATTTGTGCACATAAGTCTTACTGATTGTACTTGTGAGTTGGTATTTCACTGTGGTTACTTTTAAAAATGGGGAAGATTCCTGTTTTTTCAGCCCAATCTAATGAAGATGCTTCATCTTTCATTCAAGAGTTTAAACGATCTTGTATTTGTAATGGCCTCATAAGAAGGGAACAATGGACTGAATTTTTTCCTACCTTTTTGGATGGTTCAACCCTTAGGTGGTTTGAAACACTAGGTGATAATGTGAAAAACTCATGGGATTTATTAACTGAAAGTTTTCTTGAAGAATTTGGTGAACAGAAATATGCAGATCTTCATGATCGATATCACAAAGCTATCCCAAGGAGAGAAGGAGAAGATAAGGGATTATCATGCTCATGTTCTAGAGCTAAGGAGGAAGCTCGATGCCTAGATTTGGAAGGAAGGATTAGCGGATGGGTTGATGAATGGCATGGATAATCTCCTCTGTAAGCACTTCATTCTTGGGATGAAGCCAGAGATCAGACAATGAGTGAAGTATGACCACCCAGCTACCATTGAACAAGCAAAGGAGATTGCAAGAAGGTAAGAAGAAAGCATGGAAGAGGAGCCCAAAGAAATTGCTGCTAAGGTAGAGCCTACACCAACACCTTTGGTCTAGAATCCACAACCACTCTCGGTGAGCAAAAATATTTTCCCTAGTACATCTACTGAGTATGAAAATCTGCTCAAGAAGATGGGTCAGTTAACTATTAATCTTCTTCAAGGAAAGGAATTTAGTTCTCAGGGAGGAGATAGAGGTCCAAAAAGAAATATAACTGAAGTTGTATGTTATGGTTGTCATAAAAAGGGTCATTATAAGTATAATTGTCTAGATAGAGCTTCTACATCTGGTACAAGAGATAATGATAAAGGAAAAGCACCTGTGAATTCTTTTGATGTAATAGATAGGAGCATAAATAATGAAGCAGATGTGTTTGTAACAAAAAGAAAGAAAGAAAAAGATAACCAAGATGGAAATGATCCTAAGAAGATGAAAGGAGAAACTAGTAAGAAACATAGGAGAAGAAAGTTGGGTGTGCAGGATTTTCTAATTTCACAGGGACAAGGACCATACTCCATCTTAGAAGATCTGTCCAAAAGGCCTACAAATATTACATATGGTCAACTTCTGGCTATGTCTTCTGAGAAGAGGTGGGAGCTGCGAAGTGGACTCAATGCTTGACAGAAGTAAGGAGGTTGAGGTACCTATTTTGGAGGCAGAGGTGGATCCCTATGCTCCACAAGCTGAGGTATTATGTAATGGTATTTCAATTCATGATGTCTTAGTTGATGGAGGTGCTGCAGTTAATGTAATGACCGAGTCTGTAATGAATATGTTGGGTTTAAAAATTGATCGCCCCTCAACACTTATGTTAAGGTCATTAAATAAGGGAAAAACTAAACCAGAAGGTGTTGTTTCAAATGTGGCAATATCCGTTATGGGTGTTGTATGTGTGGTAGACTTTCAGGTGATGAAAAATGGTACTGTTGCGTACCCAATGTTGTTGGGAAGGCCATGGCTAAGGAGAGTTCATGCAAGAAACTACTGGAATGAAGGCTTCATGACACTTGGACGTGGCAGAGAGAGGGTGAAGATAAACGTGATCCCTTGACATCATAAGGTAGAACCTGTGGATTCAAGTGATGAAACTGATGATTGGACATCCTCTGATTACTCTAGTACCAATGAAGTGGACACAGAAAGATGAAGAAAGTGAGGTTGATGTTTCGGTCATGGATATCCTTCCAGTCACACCGACTCATGAACCCATAAGATTATTTGAAGAAGAAATTGTTGATCATCTCCAACAAATAAAGATTGGTGATGCTGTGATGGAGAGTGAGAAGGAATCCTACCTCCATCTCTTTCGAAGGTACATACACCTATTCACTTTTGATTACAAGGAACTCCGTCAAGTAAGTTGGGTAGAACATTCTATTGAGCTGGTAGATGGTGCTAAGCCCATAAAGCAAATGCCATATAGAATGAATCCTAATTTTTCCAAGACTGTAAAAGAAGAAATAGATAAGTTGCTTGATGTAGGATTCATATTTGCTGTGGAGAATTTAGAATGGGTTTCTCCCATTGTGATCTCAATAAAAAGAATGGGAAACTATGCATTTTGTGTTGATTATAGGAAGCTCAACAAGGCAACAAAGAAGGATCATTACCCTCTTCCATTCTCAGATTAGATCTTAGACGAAGTAGCTGGCCAGGAGTGCTATAGTTTTGCTGATGGATATAGCGGATACAACCAAGTTCGTATAGCAGAGAAAGATCAACTGAAGACCACGTTCACCACTCCTTGGGGAACGTTTTCTTATAGAGTTATGCCTTTTGGGTTGTGTAATGCTTCGGCAACGTTCCAACGCTTGATGAATAGGGTGTTTGAACCCTACATTGGGAACTTCATCAGAGTATTTCTAGATGATTTTTGCATCTATGGGAGCAAGATGGACCACCTGCACCAGATGGAGACAACATTTCAAAGGTTAGATGAAGCAAAAGCCTCACTAAACCCTACAAAGTGTGTCTTTGGATGTTCTAAAGGTGTTTTGTTAGGGCATGTTGTATCCAGAGATGGTATTGGTACTGATCCTGATAAAGTTTCAAAAATCAAAGAGTTACCATTTCCTATGAATAGAAGTAAGTTGAGATCATTTTTAGGCCATGTGGGTTACTATAGAAGGTTCATCAAGAATTTCTCAAAGATTGCATAGCCACTAACCCAGTTCTTGAAGAAGGATGTTACTTATGAACCAGGAAATAAGGTGCATGAAGCTTTTGAACAACTGAAGGAAGCTTTGGTGTCTTCACCTATTTTAAAGAATCCAAATTGGAGCAAGCCATTCATTGTGTATACTGATGCCTTAGATGCAGCACTAGGAAGTACTTTGAGCCAAAAGGATGAAAATGGAATGATCATCCACTTTACTTTGGGAGCAGACAAATGAGCAGTGTTGAGGTAAATTATACTGTAACTGAAAAAGAGGCTCTAGCTATCATTTTTTTCTGTAAAGAAGTTTAGAAATTACTTGCTAGGGTAGAAATTTATAGTTGTAACAGATCATCAGGCTCTAAAATATATTGTAAATAATCCTAACCCATCAGGGAGGATAACAAGAGGATAATTTTGCTACAAGAATTTGAATTTGATATTATAGATAGGCTAGGAAAGAAGCATGTCAATGCAGATGCACTCTCTCGAGCCTATGATGGTTTAGGTTCATCTTGTGATGATGATGATTTCCCAGATGCAACATTATTATCCCTTGACACAATCCCCAGTGAATACATAGATATTTGGAATTATCTAAATGAATTCAAGTTTCCTGATGGTGCTAATGCAAAGACTAAGAGGAAGATTACTCAAGCCAGTCGTCCATATTCTATTCTGCATGGAGTATTATTTCGAATAGGACCTGATGGACAGTACAAGAGGGCAGTTGGACGTGATCAAGGGAAGGATCTGATAGAAGAATTCCACAATGGTACATGTGGAGGACACTTCTCTGGACAACTTACAACAAGAAGGATCTTGGATGCAGGTTATCACTGGCCCACTCTTTTTAGAGATTGTTATAATTATTGTAAGACATGTGATATTTTTCAAACACATGGTAACCGTAAGACTTCATCACCTCCATTATGCCCTATTCTTCCACTTGGTCCCTTTGAAAAGTGGGGAATAGATATTGTAGGTCCACTTCCAACTACCCCATGCCAAAATAAGTATATTGTAGTTGCCACAGATTATTTAACCAAGTGGGTTGAAGCTAGGCCATTGAAAACAACTTCCATGGATGAAGTGGCAAGGTTCATATATGAACACATTGTCACCAGATTTGGTTGCCCATTAGAAATTGTAACAGATCAAGGAAGCCACTTCATTAATGAGGTGGTAGAAGCCCTAATCAACAAGTTTTCTATTAAGCACAGGAAGACAACAACATACAAGCCAAGCACAAATGGACAGGAGGAATGAACAAATTTTGTGTTGTGTCAAATTCTAGCAAAAGATGCAGCCCTGTAGGTACATAAGTGGGATAAAAGGATTCATGCAAGCATTGTGGGCATATAGGGCAACATCAAAGTTAGCAACATGATACTCCCCATTTCAGTTGGCTTATGGCATTGATCTAGTTCTTCTATTGAGTTTGATATTCCCACTGTGAGAGTTATGAAAAATGAAAGGATGGATGAAAGTGATTTAGTAAAAGAAAGGTTGGTGCATCTTCATTTGCTAGAGGAAATGAGGGAAATAGCAAAGGATACAAGCTATAAGAAGAAAATGAAGCAGAAGGAATACTTTGATCAAAAGATCCGTTAGTCTCCATTTCATGTGAATGATTTGGTTCTAGTATATGATTCCAGATACAAAAAAGAAGGCAGAGAAAATTTCTTCCCAAATGGATGGGGCCCTACAAAATAGCAGTTGTGCATGAAAATGGTACATATCGACTGGAAGAATTGGATGGCACCCCCATTACGAAATGGGTCAACCACAACAAGTTAAAGATTTTCCAAGCACCAGAATAGTCTACTCCGAGGACGAAGTAGAAGCTAAGAAGGGGGAAAATGTCGACATTAAAAATTTCCTCCGTAATTTCTATTTTATTATGTATGTATTAGGAATAGGATGTTGTTAAGTATGATTAGTAGTGGCGTTTGATAGAAGATAACGGCACCGTCAGTACGGTGCCACCAATAAAGTAGAGTACGGTAACAGTCAAAGTACAATAGGAATGTTGTGGTAAAAAGTAAATATTTGTCGTAAGTGGTCCGGTAATGTTAAAATGTCAAAGTTGGGGTAAGTAGAGAAGTAGGGTCTACATGATTAGGAATTAGAAATATTATATTTGTAATAAGGACAAAGAGTGATGTCATAAATATTTTGTGTATTTTATTTGTGGAAAAGTCTAAAAAGGTGGAACCCATGTGAAATGATAAGGTTTATCTTATCTTAGAAGATAAGCCTACATGTAAAGGCAAGAGTTTAGGTATGGAATATGATTGGCCGGAAGAGATTTCCTATCCTATCTTAGAGATAGGGTGGATAAGCCTGAATTCCTATAAATAAAGAGGCCACCCCCCTCATTTAGCATAGAAGGAAGTAGTGAGAAATATTGTATGAGTAAGTGTGTTAAAGAAGCCATCAAGAGGTGTAATTGTGAAGTTTCTCCCATAGTTATTGTTGGAAGGCAAGTGAAGTTAATAACACTTGAAGAACCTCATGGGTGAGATTGTAACAATTTCATGTTGATATTATAATTTACACGTATATTTCAGATTTTTCATCATTCCTTCGTATCATAGTCTATGGTATTCTTGTGTTATGTTTGTTGTTGTGTTTCTAGATTACATCCACCAAACTAAAAGCTGTGCATTAGTAAATAATCATAGCATGAGGAGTTCCCAGTGGAGAATTATCATAGTGCTGGATTGGTGTTGACAGTACCTACACACTTGAGAAAACAGTTAGAAAATATTTAGGCTTTTTGGCCTCTTTTATCTCCTTGTTTTTTTCTTTCCTTCTTTTTATTTATTTATGAGTGAGTAAATCATGTATACTGTTTGATCTTTAAGCAATCTATATCTCATGTTATTAAGAGATCCATGTGCACAAATTAGGAAAGTAGAGGAATATGGATTAACCCTGAGCTCGTAAATGATGATTTTCTCTTTTCTATTTTCAGGTACGGTGCTTTCAACAATGACGATGAAGAGGGAAAAAAGATGAAGATGAGGATGCATCAACCGAAGGAAAAACCTCAAGGAAATTAAGGGTTCACTCATACTCTTTTATTTTCTCTTTGATGCATGTGTACCTTTTATTTTAGTAGCTGTACTTTACTTTCCAGTTACATCCCACGACTTGAGTAGGAATATTTTAAATTCCTTATGAATAAAAAATTGAATTTTGAAATTTAGTTGTGTATTTATTTCTACATTTTTGATTTCTGATATGGATTGTATGATGAACTAAACAATCACAATAATATAATTGAATGTATTAATCATGAAGGAAAGATCATTAAAGAATACCTGTAACATCTAGTAATGAACTCTGATTTCTGTAATCTGCAGTCATGATTGTTGTTTCAAAACCTAACACTTCATCTATTATACAATTATGTGTCTTCATCAAGGCAACACAACTGTCCTTCGAGGCTTTGTGTTATTTTGCTTAAGATGGCATGAAATTGTAGGCTATGTGATCTGTTATGTTTTGCAACAACCCACATAGCTGAATATTTCATGTAATCATTAATTAATTCAATAGTAATAATATTGTCTGAAAGGAACTCCCCTAGCTTAGGTATACTTCACCAATGCTATCCATCGTAATGAAGTTTCGAGTTGCCCATTTTTGCACAAGTGCAAAAATTATGCACAAGATCCAGCATCCCCTGCCCAACTGTCTAGCCATTTCCTACCACGTGTACGCCATATGTAAGTCCGTGCTTCGTTGAAAAAAAAAATCATGCATTGATATCATTGTCACTGGCCAGAAGGGGAGGAGCCTTCCACCTATGAGAATGTCTTTCGATGTAATGACAATTAAATCGAATCAAGAGTAAGTGATAGGGGTAGTATGTGATAATGTAAGAATGATGTTTAGACATGAAAATAACCTTAAAATATTGTTATTATCTCTATAGGGGCCTTATGAATCCTATTATAAGAGCCTACGTGAATTTAAAGGCAAAAATAAATAGGGGCCTTAGGAATCCCATTATAGAAGCTAAATTGATTCAAAGGGCAAAAAATTCATTTATTTTGATATTAACCCAAATAGTTAGAGAATGAAAACCAATATATGGGTCATTGATTTTTTTTTGAAAATGTAGTGTCCCACAAGGGTGTCATACTTTTTTATAAAATGTCCTATCTTATTTCATGAAGTCTTTTAAGGGTTACATCGAGGGTTATATGTCTTAAAATATGTCTTATCTCTTTGCACAAATCTAGACTTCAACTGCTTTACAAAATTTAAAATTTTGGTTTCATAAATATTTATTGATTAAACAATATTTTCTTATGGATGCAATGAAATGGGATAATATGCATGCTATGGCTAGATTAAAAATAAGGATAATTGCACCTTTCACCATTGTTTTATGATCATCATGATAAATGGATTATTGATTGAGATTGTAGGTGTTGGGTAGAATTATTTGAGCTTCAGGGACATTATTATATTATTCTCATTGTCTCTTACAACTTTTTTCTTTTATTATTAAGTGATTTAGGCCTCACCTATGTTAACTTTCAAATGATTTATTCACCCATCGATTTCGATCCTTGATTGTTTAAGAGTTACTCCAAATGTGTTATATAATTATTTTCACAATTTTACTACTATTGATAATGCTATACAAGGAATAATCTAACATAAGGGTAGATACATGGGGCATCCACCCCATGCACCTGAAAAATTTTCACAGTAACACCCTTAATTACCATCCCATTTACATACCTGATAATTTAGGGGTTTCCCTACAGGATTGGGCATTGGATCACTATAGAGGCACCGAATTCCCATCCTTCCCAATTTTATTAGTTCCCTTCTTCTCAATTGTTCTATTTCACTAATCGATCTTTGAATCCTAAAATTATTTTTCCTTTATATTTTTCTACACACACTTATTACATCATGCCATATTTAACTTCCTTCTTTTTCACATTGTACCTTGTGGTGTCATAATGGATATCCTGCCCATGCTTTTATATTTCCTTACTTACATTTTCCATAGTCTATATCATGCATACAATAGGGGAAATGAGCTTGTACTTGTGTAATATTTGATTTTACTCTTTCCCATTTGGGTCACATTATGCTTTACCATCAAGTTTTGATTTCATATTTACCACCTTAGGGTCTATCAATTCTAAAATTAGATTATTTCAGATTTTCCACCCAGGGGTACCATTCTATAGTCAACCCATAGTGATTGTGTGCGTGGATGTATGTATTTGGTGACACATTTTTAATTGGACAATTTTGATAAATAATTTTTGTGATATTTTTTCTCTTGCGTGTTTAAGTCATCTCAATTTGACAACCATAAGTAGTCATTAATGTAACGAAATTTTTTCATGTATTTTTGGTAAAAACCACAAGGAAGAAAAGGGACACTTAGCACATATCCACTATAAGCATTTGTTGGTAGGGGAAGGTATGGTGAATGTATAATCTAATAATTCAATATTCTCACCCTCTCATGTATTTCCCCATTTGTGAAGATTTTAGAGAGTGTAGTGTGTTATAGATCACCCATGTCTCATAATTATTGATAATATGGAATAATCCCTTTTATAACCCAATTATGTATTTATGTTGAAGGATTTCGTGAGCAACATAAATTAGATAATTAATTTTTGTGGGATTTTTATTCATAGTGTTTAAGTAACGTCAAGATCACTACTTTGAGTAGCCATTAAATTAATGATGTTTCCCCTCACATTTCTATATGTTTGCATGAACACATGTTTCTAGACAACGAAGCACGAGTATTAGTTATAAGATCTTAATAGCCCTAAACTTGGGAGAAGGTGGTATTGACTTCATTTTGACTGTCAACTCATTTTTCCTCTTACTAACTTTGAGAACTCCCAATAAATGGGAAGGAGATTGCAAAAAAATGTATTCTTAGTGTGGTGCCACACACACACACACACACACACACACACACACACACACATACAGGGTAAGTGCACCAAGTTGGGGAGGCCAAAAAAGGGTTTTAAGTGGATGTATTTTTCTGAAAAATAAAAAAATTCAACTTGTACGAGTTTTTTGAAATAGTTACACTCAAAATTGGTAGATATTGTGTAAACATGAATCGTAGGATTTTGAGTCTAGTTTCTAAGCTATTAAATTTTATTGAAAATGGATGAGTTTAAGTGGGTCAAACAACTAAAATACCAACAAGTGATCCTATTTTTGTTAAAAAACATAACATAGTGACTTTCGTGCCCCCCACCATATTTTGAGCACCATTTAGTAGTTTTGAAAACCCTTTAGTAGAAAGATAGCTAGGAGCATCTAGTTTGTCCTAGACTAATTTTATGTTTTGAAAAATAACGGAGCTCTAACCGTGCCCCCCTAACTACCTAAAAGCAAATATAAAATTAGATTTTGTTTAATGATGTATAGAATTAGACCTAGTTTGTGCTAATGTAATTTTTTATCAATTTCGATGACCCCCAAAAAAGATACACGATGAAAGATAAACATATTTAAACTTCAAAAAATATCTATAAAAAGGCATATATAGAAAATAAATAATATGGCCCCCCCTATACTAGTCAGAAAATTTGAAAAATTATATTTTTAGAAAGAAGAAACTCTACTCTACGTCATGGTATAATTTGTTTTAAATGAATTGATTGTTTTATGTTGATTTATCATGGAGGAAGTGGAATTTTTACATTTTCCTACAAAAACATGTTGTTTGCTGAGTTTGTGCGAGTCCATGCCTCAGGCTTAGGGATCCAAACCAGATCCCAAGCCTTGAGGCATGGTTTTGAAAAATTGAAAACACAAAACGTGTATGCGTTATAACGCGTACGCGTTATAATGTGTATGCGTTCTGTATAGTATAAACATTGTATATGATTGTGGCAAACCTCTATGTAAAAAAATAAATGTTCAAGTATAAGTTTTTCATTGTATTATTATTTATATTTTATTATTTCTTATACTTCAAATTTATTTTAGTAAATATAATAAATTAGGGTCACTTTGCACCTTATGGAACTAGTCTCACAACTCCATTAGTCACATATTAGGAGATAGCTTTTTATAGTATAATCTGGTCAGTACATAGGTAATTTTTGAAGATTTCATTATTCAGTATAAATATTTTAGAATTTAAATTCTACAATCAAAACTCTAAACATTAAACCCTAAACCTGAGGCCCTAAACCTAAACCCTAAACCATGATCCCTAAACCCTAAAACGTAAACCATAAACCATAAACCTTAAACCATAAATCTTAAGCCCTAAACCCTAATCCTTAAATCATCAGCCCTTACCCATGAGCCCTAAATCCTAAACCTTGAGCCTTAAGCCCTAAACCCTAAACCATGAACCATGAACCTTCAATGTTAAACCCTAAACCCTGATACTAAATCCTAAACTCTAAACCCTAACCCATAAACCCTAAACCATAAACCGTAAACAATGAATCCTAAACCCTAAAGATTGAGCCCTAAGCCCTAAACCATAAGCCCTAAATCCTAAACACTAAACCCTAAACCCTAAACTTTGTGACCTAAACCATTAACCCTCAACCATGAGACCTAAACCCTAAACCATAAAACCAAAATAATAAATCCTATACCATAAACCCTAAACACTAAATCCTAAACCCTAAAACCTAAACCCTAAAACCTAAACCCTAAAACATTAACCCTAAACCCTACACCCTAAACCCTGATCCCTAAGCCCTAAACCCTAAACACTAAATCAAGAGCCCTGAACTGTAACCCGTAAACCTTAAACTAGTAACTATAAGCCCTTAACCTTAAACAATAAACCATGAACGAGGAACCCTAAACCCTAATCCCTAATTTCTAAACCATAAACCCTAAACCTTAAGCTTTGAACCCTAAACCATAATCCTTGAGCCCTAAACCCTGAGCCCTGAGCCCTAAACCCTAAATCCAGAGCCCTGAGATCTAACCCCTAAACCTTAAACCGGTAACTCTGAACCCTAAATTCTAAGCCATAAACCCTAAACCATGCACCCTAACCCCTAAAACCATAAACCATAAGCCATGATCCCTAAACAATAAACCATAAACCTTAAGCCCTAAATGTTAAATCCTAAAGGTCCCAAACCCTAAACCTTGAACCATGAACCATGAGCCCTAAATGCTAAACCCCTAAACCTCATATATTTCCAGTAGGTATCATGAGTGATTTCATCATTTTAAATATCTTAGGACCATATTTCCTAGTCTTGTGCCTAGAACCATCATTAAATCTAATTTTACAACTACCTTGTTTATGAGAGGTGAGCATTTCCCTCCTTCAAAATATCAATAGATGAAAGACATAAAATTTTGATGAATCACTTTGAATTTTGTTTCTACAAAGTTGATGAAACTCTTTTCATTTGAATACTCTTTACCAACACTAATAAGAATGGGTAAGACACAGAACATTACAACGAGTGAAATAGTTCTCATGTAATGGGAATATGAAGATAGCTCTATATTGGGTAACATTTATTTATACCAAATTATTCTTTGATATCTATAATTTCCCTCCTTCAAAATATCAGTAGATGAAAGGCATAAAATTATGATGACTCCCCTAAATGTTCTGCTTATGAAGTAAATGAACCATTTTTAGTTGAATACTCTCTGTCAATACTCATAAGAATGGGTAAAACATAGTTAATTACATTGAGTGAATGGGTGAGTCTAATACATGAGACTTAAAACCTGATCCCTAAACCCTAACCCTTAACCCGTAACCCCTAAACCCTGAGCCTTAAACCCTAAACCCTAAACCCCTTTCCCTAAATCCCGAACCCTGACCTTTATACCATAAACCCTAATTCCTAAACCCTAAACCCTAAACCCTAAACCCTAAACCTTAAACCATGAGCCCTAAACCCTAAACCCTAAATGTTAAACCCTAAAACTTATACCATAAACCCTAAACTCCAAGTCCTAAACCCTAAACCCTAAAACCTAAACCGTGATCCTTAAACCCTAAACCCTAGACCTTGAGCCCTAAACCTTAAGCCCTGAACCATAGGCCCTAAGCCTTAAGCCCTAAGCCAAAAACCTAAACCCTGGGCCTTAAACCATAAACCCTAAACCATGAGCCTTAAACCCTCAACCCTCAACTCTCAACCCTAAACCCTAAACCCTCAAACCTCAACCCTGATCCCTAAAACCTAAACCCTAAACCTTGAACCATAAACCCTAAACCCTAAACCCTAATCCCTAAACCCTAAACCTTAAATCCTAAACCCTCAACCCTTAACCTTGAGCCACAAAACCTAAACTCTAACCCCTAAACCATGAACCCTAAGTCCTAAGCCCTAAAATATGAACTATGAGCCTTAAACCATAAACTCTAAACCTTGAGTCGTAAAACATAAGAACTAAACCCTAAAACCTAAATCATAAACCCTCACCCAAAGGAAATTCCTAATAAGATCATTCACCATGTTTCAGTGTGTAGGGAATAACGTCTAACGTGATTGATCGACTCATTTAGTTTTGATGAGAGACTACTTCCTCTGAAGGCCTAAAAGGAATTTTTGGCCAATCTGTAGCTAATTGAACACCCTTAAGAACAAGCTAAAATAAGCTATTAATGTCACGAGGTATCAAAGACCATCATGTGTGAAGTATTAAGGCATTGTTTGTCTCCATAAGAGACATATAAGCAAAAAAATGTATGAGAATCATGAATTTTATTCCATAAAAGGATGCTTTTAGAGCTAGGAAAGGTGAGGGGATGATCTTTATATAGAGCACCATGTTTCTAAGAATGAGAAATCATCTGAGTTTACTTAATGCAATTCACTTGGTACTATTCATAAAAACTCATTCAACACCTAGTAGTGTTATCACACCTTAAGGAGGAGGCACTTACAATCACCTCATTTTGGCAATAGGACATGAATCCTATTCAGGGAACAATCCTCTATATAGAAAGTGAGGAACTATTTTTAGTAAGAAGTAGACAAGAAACATAGAGGTGATTCATGGTCACTAAAGTGAATTATGGACCAAATTTAAAAATTGGTACCAATTCAAGTAGTGGTAGGGCCAAAATCCAATTTAGAAGTTCAAAAAACCTAAAAAATGACTATATGCTTTCCCAAAACAAAGACTGATTACAATATATATGCCCTGAAAGTTTTAGGTCCTTTGATGAAATCCTGAAAATGACTTAGTATTGACTAGATTATATTTTGAAAAACTATCATCTAGATTATAATTGTTAGAGCTATGGGACCACTTCCATCAAGTGCAGAGTGACCCTAATTTTTTATATTTACTAAAATAAATTTAAAAAATCATATACTTAAACATTTATTTTTGTAAGTATAAGACACTCAAATACACATACATAGTCCATAATATACAAAATGTGTACGCGTTTTAATTTCTCTAAAACACGTATGCATTTTTTATATCATGGAACGCGTACACATTTTTTGTTCTTCAAAATGCATACGCATTATAGGTTCGGTAACTACCAAACCAAAAAATTAAAACACGAGCACGTTTTTACAAATCGCGTATGCTTTTTGTCTGTTTTTAGGTTTTTGTCCACTTTTTGGCCCACCAACTTCATGCACTTACCATATATATATAAATATATATAATAATAATAATAATAAAGAATTAAAACAAAAGAAAATAAAGTAGAAAAAAGGGAGATTGAGGAGTTGGTGGAGTAGCTTTAGAAATGGTGGTGGAAATTTTTTAATGCATGTTGGTGAGTATGGCATGTACAAGTAGATAAGATAGGGTGTTGGTGCTCAAAATTGTCTCACCCCATTTGTGCCCTTGAAATTTTATTATTTCACGACCTCTGTCATTATTTCCTTCCCCACATCATGCTTGGTTGGTATTTTTTCCATTTTTTAATCTGCTCCTGAGTCAAAGATCATGTATGGGTCCGTATTTGTCTCCTGGTTCCTTTGTTCCTCTGGAAAAGCTCTGTATTTTGAGTCTCCCGTGCACTCGTTCCTTTAGAACTCACATTTTCCCATTTTCTCCATTTTCCACAGTCAAGATTTTCTATCCCTTCTATTTTTTCCCTAGATGCTTGAAGAAAAATGAATAGATATGTCCCTAAGGATTGTGTTTGAGCCTTGAAACAGTCTAAACTCTCCGTCCTTGAAGAAAATTTCATTTTCAGGATCGAATGGATGTTTCTCTATGTTTTACGGTTTTATGGGTGTTTCTCATGGTCAAATTTGCATCATTCAGTCGACAGGGGAACGTGGCGCCTTTTGATTGGACGGCTTGGTCGGACACTTAAAAAAATCCATGAAAAGCCTCAATTCAAAAATGTGTCCACGTGCATGAATGACGCTTGTTTGAGAATCAAAGTTTTGGTTTGGCTTTGAAGTAGCGCCGGGAGGACATGTGGAGGGTTGGAAGGAAAGAGACACATGAAGGTTTCCACTGGGTTTCCCATACTTATACAAATTTCAAAAGTTTTTCAGGAAGTCCAAGACACGTGGAGGAACAACGCTCATTTGAAGATTTGATTTTGGGCTCTACCTTGGAGTAGTGTTGGGAGGACACATGGGGGCTTCCTTTGCTTGGCCAGGACTTAGAAAATTTTTATGTGGTTGGAGCAACTTAGCAGAACAGGGACACGTGGCGAGCTCATGCTCGTTTAGGGTATTCAACTTTGGCACCATCTTGGAGAAGTGCCATGAGGACAAATGGGGAATTCCGCTCACTTTGCATATTTGCTTAGAATTTTCAATGGCCAAAGGAGACCGCCTCGGAGCTTGACAAGTGACACCTTCTACTGAGCTTGAAGCCTTCAGACAAATTTTTCTAGAGCAGGACACGTGGCGAGCCTGCGCTCACTCAAGGTTTGAAATTTAGGGACCTCCTTAAGGTGTACCATTGTGACACGTTGCAATTAGAAAAATTCATAAGGGGTGGGGAAGTGGACCATTGGAGGTAACATAAAATTTTTGCCTCTTTGCCTCATAAAGGTTAAAATATCAAAAATGGCCCGCAAAGCCCAATGGGAAATAGTCAATGTTTTACCCCGGTCAACGGCGGAGGTGCAGGCTTTCAGAGGAAAAGTGAAAAATTTTCATTTTGAGGGAAAAGGAGTTAAAGGCATAAAAATACCTGGGGTCCCACTGGGACCCACATTAGAGACTTGAAGCAGAAGGGCGGAGCTGCGGGGGAAAATTGGAAAATTTTCCATTTTCCAAAAAGAGAGTCAAATGGTAGAATTTCTTTGCGTTTCTTTTAGGACCCACCTTGGGACACGTGTTAGGCCCATTTTTTAGGAGTAGAGGCATGGGGAAAAATGTGATTTTTTTCCATTTTTTCAAAAGGGTTAGAAAAGGTCAAAAGAAGCCCCCGAACCCGTTTTTACATCTTCCACATGGACGACCCATATTCAAATCAAAGATCAACGACTACTGAGTGTCCAGATTTGATTTTCCCCCCATTTTCTCTGTAAAGCTCCTAGAAGTGTGAATCTTCATGATTTCTTATTATTTTCTATACGCCAAATAGAGGAGCGAGTTAATTTTGATAGCTAGAGTTTGGTGGAAGAGATATGGAGGCATCTTTTGCCATTAAAATGGTCTGACTTTTGAGCTCGATCTTGTTTTCTATTTTTCTTCTCTTGAGCACGTAAGGGGCCATATTTGATTGATATGGTGTGGGAGTGGTTAGAAAATGGATGGAGGTGTGTTTTGCCCAAGAAAGGAGTTTAATGCGGGGGGAAATTGAAGAGATTTTCCCTCGAGCACCTGGAGACTTTTGCAGATCTGATTCTGTGAATCATGAAAGAATCATGGCGAGCACTGGTGCATTTAAAGTTTTTATCTTTTGGGAGGAGGGGGCTCTGTTGGAAATTATATAAATGGCTCGAATTCATCGCGCAAATGGTGGGAGGTTGGGAGTTTTTTTGGAAAGATCATAATTGATTCTCTTTAATAGAATAAGCTTGACAGAGCCCATCCCTTTTGAGAAGCCATCCAGAGAAGCCTGTATATCTCTCTTTGTATCCAATTTGATCGTGTTAAGGTGGTTGCAAGTGTATAACCATTGAAAATATTTGAGATTGTTCTATAAACTTTCCCTTTCTGATAAATGTGATCAAACTTTGAGTTATTCTATGTTAATATTGAGTAAAGTGTATTTATTTCATCTCTGAATGCATACAAGTAGTTTTTCTTGTTTCTATTGCAATCTTGTACAAAAATAGGGTCCAATCACACATGTATGAGTCCTTGTGATATTTTAGTGGCATATGCAATTTCATTTCTCAGAAGAGCCTTCATCTAGGATTGGGATAAACGGTTTAAAATCAATTTTCTTTCATTTTATTGATAGAGATTCTCTATAAGCCTCTAGGTGTACCTTAGGCGTGACTTGGTTTAAATCTTGGTTCTTTATTGGGTTCTCTAACTCGAGCCTTTGTGATAGAATCCCACAGGTTGTGTGAAAGAGTGCTGATCTGGGCCTCCATTGAAGAACATATTCTAGTTGAAGAACAATTTAACTTTTTGTGGCATTTTGTTGATTGAATCTTTCCATTTTTTATAAGCTCTTAAGGATCTGGTGAGTCAAGTCCATCCTGTCTCCCCTCCCACCAAAATTCATTTAACAATAACCAATCCTACCCATAATACCCCCTGTTTTTCATGTGTGTACACAAATGCATAATCTCTGTTACCAAAACATGCAAAAATAATCAGGGTCTCAAATGTCTTTAGTAACCTTTTCCTTGCTGTGAGAATATCTCTATAATCTAGAAGTGACAACTTGTGAGAGTCAAATTTGGTGTGTTGATCGTATTTTACCCAAGGCCTTCTTTATAAAATTTATGCAAAAGAAAGGTACCTGCATCTCCTTTCAAATAATAGAGGTTAAAAAATAGGTTCTCTTACCTTGGTTAAAAGACACAACCTAAAATAGTGAGGATGAGATCACATCCTTTTGCAATGTGCTACCCACTCCCTTCAGAATCTGAGTGCTAACAAGTCAGATAGACTGCTCCCCCAGCTACAAAATGACATACATGATTGTTTATCTACCCTCTGAGTGTCCTGTCAAAATCCATGATGCTGCTTGGTCTCTCAAGGAGATTAAATCCTGGTACCAACATAAATGGTGCCATTGCCGGGGATATTCTAATTCCAGTCCATACTCAGACCCTGTTTCGAGTTCCAAGTGCTGTATGCAACTATTCCAATCTCTACAAGTTTTCCATGGGTATTCATTGATAAATTTTTGGTGAAGAAATGTTAGTTTTTTGCATATCCAGTTTCTAGCATTGGACAGACACTTGACAAATCATTTTTAGTGCATTTGCACAAATAAGGTGAAAATCCTTAGTGGCGACTCCCTTTTGATTTGATTCTGATAAGGACCAGTGTCTTAGACTTCTGTCAAGTAAAAATTTGTTACTAATATCCACAAATCTAGAAGGAAGAAGATATTTATTTGCTAGTGATCCTGCTAGGACATTGTTTCCTAATTTAGGGAAAGCAAAATTAGAAGAAAGAAAATCCTGGAGAGTTGTAGGAGATCAACAGACAAGGGGAGACATCTCCATTGATGAAGGTGAATGGCCTATCATTGAAGACTGCCATTCAAGTGACTCTGAACTAGGTATCCTCTTTGTGGAATTGAATTCTAAGTGGAGAGGGGCCTTCGTTTGATTTTGAAAGGTTTGATTCACACTCTGCACCTGTCATTTTTGAAGTAGATAGATATTTCCAAGAGATAAGGTCTTTGGGGGATCTCCATTTTGAAAACTATACTCCTGTGTTCCAAGGACCCTATTCCCCTCATCAATTTTTCACCCCTCCAGGATCACCTACTCGAATCAATATGGCTCAACCCAGACCCCCTTTTTTGTAAACACTTTTGGAACTATAAATTTTGTGGGGATGGCTTGATATCCAAATGCAATGCCTCAAGATGTAAGGAACAAACTTCCTAAGTTCCAGGGAAACAATGCTATTACTGTTGATCAACATCTAAATCTCTTCCTCAATATTATGGAAGACTTTTAGATTGAGCATGAAGATGTATACATCAAGTTATTTGTTCACACTTTAGAGGAGGATGCTAGGGACTAGTAAAAATCATTGAAAGATAACTCTATTGACTCTTGGGATAAGATGAGTAATGCATTCAGATTAAAATATGGTGATAGGACTGCCCCTAGGTTTCTTCTGTCAGAGTTTGAAAAAATCAAGAAGAATTCCAATGAGTCAGTACATGATTTCAACACAAGGTTAAATAAGACCTTGAGGATATTTCCTGTCATGATAAGGCCATGTGATGAATCATGCTTAATCAAATTCACAGATGCATTTAATAAAAATGTTTCATATTAATTAAGAGATAAGAACCCCACAAATTTGAGGCAGGCCTTCACTATGGCCCTACAAATAGAGAATAATATCAAGGATATACAAAAACCTCCAAAGAGGGATGGTGTGAAGTTTATTAACCCAGAAAAACCTCAGGCAAGCAAGGCTACTAATTTAGAAGAAGTTGTGAAGACTTTGGCAGGGGCTGTCAAGGAGATCTCCTATAAACTGGACCGAGCTGAGAAAGGAGTTAGGCAGAGCTCACAAGGACAACACAAGCAGTAGGCCCAGGACAGATTCACAAATCATCAAAGAGATGATGAAAGAGGCAAGGGACCTGTTGGATTTGGAAATAGGCTAGCCCAAGGCAGAGAAAATAGAATGGTACCTGATCCCTTGGCTACCAGAGTTGTTTTTATGGAAGAAACATAAGTCATTGTTTGGTGTGAAAAATGTTTCATGCCCCATGCTCCTTGTGAAGAAGATCAACAAAAACAAGAAGAAATTGATGATAAGAGTGATGATGATGTTTGCATGATGGGATGCTCCATCGAATCACAACAAGGGGAAACCTCAAATGAGGTGATAAGTGCTAGAACTGCTTCCACTTTTTGGGACTGCATTCATAGAGTACATATTCTTCCTCCCTCTCATACTTTAGAAGTAGACAATATACAATCTTTTGAATTTCCCAATAAATAATTTGAATATTTAAGGGCTTTAATGATAAAAAAGTATGATGGAGGAATCCCATCTAAGGAAGAAAGGAAATTACTAATGAATGTTGTTGTGGCTCAAGAGAAGGAATACAACACAAGAAGTAAGGCTGTCAAAGGGACATGGCCTCAAGCCAGTCCAAAAGATCCCTTACTTTCTAACATTCCTAAGGAGTCCCCTAAGAAAGATCCATCTACCAAAAGCCTTGCAGTCCCAAAAAAATATCACCCCTTCCTCATGCTCAAGCTATTAAGAGTCCTGTACCACCTAATGAGTGCATTAGCCTTTCCTCTAATGTTGCATTACCCAATAATGTCCCATATGTCATTGCCCAAGTTTTAAGTCAAATAAAAGTCTTTGTTCCAATTTTTGAGTTTCTTAGGATTCCTGAGCACAAGAGGAGAGCATTTGAATACTTGGAATTGGGTGAAGAGAAGACTGCCCTAGGAAGAAATGTTAACATTGTGGAGAATCCTCTAGTTATTGAGGAGTCAGAGACAACATCAACATCAAAAGAGTTAGCTGAACCACCTGAGGTTTATTTGGGGACATCTTTGGTAGACTCTCAGCTGAATGTGGACCCATTCTTCACTACTTTGATCATCAAGGATAGGCTGCTCCATAACTACATGTTTGACTCAGGGGCATCATGCAATGTCATGCCTTTGGAAGTCATGAATGTGCTGAATATTAAAGTAATAACAACATATGGGAAGTTCACTATCATGGACTCCAGAGAGGTTCCAATAGTGGGATGTGTGAAGGGTTTAGTGGTGTAGCTTACAGCCTACCCAGGTAAAAATTTAAAACTTGATGTTATCATAGTTGATTGCCCAACAAAGTGGGGTATGTTATTATCAAGGAAGTGGGCTGCAAATGTTGGTGGGAGTGTTCAAATGGACATGTATTATGCCACCATCCCATTTGAGGGAAGCCTTGTCAGGTTATATGGGGAGAAGAAAATGTTGCACCTTATTGAGGATCCCAACAATGCATCATATGAAGTATTATATACAAATGTTGATGCCGACAACTTTATGGGATTTTCTGAGGGAAAAGAGAAAAAGGTTGAGGAGTGTAAGTATCTTGAGCAAGAAGGATCTGCTTGGACTCTATTGTTTGATGGAGCTTGCTCCAAATTTGGAAATGGTGCCGGTACTGTCGTAATTTCTCCAAGCCAGGAAAGGTTTGTTTTTTACTTTAAGCTTAACTTTGAGTGTACCAACAAAATTGCTAAATTTTAGGCATTGTTGTTAGGTTTAAGATTTGCTTAGAAGTATGGTGTCAGGGACATCATTGTTAAAGGAGACTCAGATTTATTCGTCAAGCAAGTCAGAAAACTATATGGCACAAAGAATCAATAAATGAAGCAGTACAAGCATGCAATTTGGGACTTCATTGAGATTTTTGACTCCTTCAACATTGTGCATCATGACAGAAAGCTCAATGACTTGGCAGACAAGCTTGTAGTGTTGGGATCTTAGTTTGACAGTTCTACAACATCCCCTTATTGTGAATATGAGGTCGAGATATTGACAAGACCCTCTATCCCTGACAATATAAAACACTGAGAGGTTTTTGATGATGATTCTCAGATCAGAAGGTTCCTGCAAAATGGTGGAGATTTTTCTGATCAAAACATTGATTGGGAGCCAATGCTCTATACAACAGAGGGGAAGAAAACCTTATTTAGCAAAGGTATCATCCAGCTAAAGACTAACACCATTCGTAGAGGGCTAGTTTCTCTTGAATCAAATTTTGATAATGTTGATTGCATTATTAACCGGCATATGGAAGCCTCAAGGGATGTTGAGGAGCATGACCTTGGCATAGAGAAAAAACCAAGGAATATCTGGCTAGGAAGCAATTTCAGCAAAGAGGAAAAACAATCATACATCCAGTTGTTGAAAAAATACCAAGATTCCATGGCTTGGAATTATTCTGAGCTCAAAACATACAAAGAAGACCTATTCCAGCATGATATTCCCTTAGAGCCCAGTGTAAAACCATTCAGGAAGAAGCAAAGGCCAATTAATCCTCTACTATATCTCAAAATGCAAGAGGAGCTGAAGAAGCTAAGAGATGGAGGAATTATCCAGCCCACAAGGTATTCCTCTTGGGTTGCCAACCTAGTGCCAGTAAGAAAAAAGAATTGTGACATTAGGTTGTGTGTGGACTTTAGGAATCTAAACAAGGCCTCAATGAAGGACAACTATCCTCTACCTAACATGGAACACATGCTACAGTTGGTGACTAGTTCTGCGTTGCTTTCTACTTTAGATGGCTTCTTTGGTTATAACCAGGTCATGGTAAAAGAATCAGAAAGGATCAAGACAACCTTCACTACTCCATGGGGAACATATGTATATGTCAGAATGCCTTTTGGTCTGATGAATGCTGGAGCCACTTTTCAGAGAGCAATGGATGTTGATTTTACTGGTTACATCAATGAATTTATTGTTGTTTACCAAGATGATGTAACAATGTTTTCAAGAAAGAGAAGTGACCACTTGTTGCACTTATAGAAGATGCTAATCAGATGTAGGGAATATGGAATCTCACTCAATCCAAAGAAATTCCATTTTGGAGTGTAGAAGGAAAAATTGCTTGGCCACATTGTGTCATAAGAAGGAGTAATGATTGATACAGAAAGAGTGGAAGACATAAAAAAAGTCCCAATTCCCAGAACCAAAATAGGAATTTAGTCCTTCTTTGGGCAGATAAACTTCATTAGAAGGTTTATATCAAATTTTTCTGAGTTGACTATCCCAATCACTTCCATGTTAAAGAAGGATTAGATCATCAAATGGGAAGAGGCTTCCATCCAATATTTCAATGGAATCAAAGAGGCATTAAAGCATGCCCCTATTTTAGCAGCCCCAGATTACAAGAAACCTTTCCAGCTGTTTTCTTTTTCTTTAGAGAACACTATTGCTTCTTTCCTACTACAGAAGGATGATGAGGGGGCTGAGAGGCCCATTTCCTTTTTCAGTAAGGCTTTGCATGGAGCAAAATTGAAATACACCATCATGGAAAAGCAGACATTTACATTGTTCAAAGAAACAAAGGTTTTCAGGCCTTATATTTAAAGTTCAAAAGTTGTTGTTTATGTTCCCCATACCATGGTAAAAGACATCTTGTCAGAGATGGAAGTCTCAAGTAAAAGATGTAGATGGGTGAACGAGTTGTAAGAGTATGATATGGACATCCAAACCATGAAGTTGGTGAGAGGTTTAGGCTTAGCCAAGCTTATGGCCGAGAGAAACTTGCAGACTATTGAGGTAAATGATGTTGATGAAGAAAGGGCAGGTGTTTTTGAAAAGTTAATGAATTTTGAGTGGTACAAGGATGTGATGTTTTATCTCAAACATTTAAATTACCCTGAGCATTTAAGTAAGAACCAGAAAATGGCTCTTAAGTTGGCTTCCCAAAAATATGTCATTACTTATTTTGGGTTGGAATGGAAGAACCCAGAGGGAGTCCTCTTAATATGCATCGCTGAAGATGAAGCCATCAAGATAATAGCTTATCTCCATGGAGGAGTTTGTGAAGAATTTTTTTTTGCAAGGGTGACAACACACAAGATCCTGAGGGCTGGTTATTGGTGGTCAACTCTTTTCAAAGATACAATAATGTTGGTCAGAATATGTGAGAGTTGCCAACGTTTCTCTGGAAGGCTGAAAGCTTCAGGCTCCCTTCCTTTGTAGCCTATATCAATTGAAGGCGCATTCAAGCAATGGGGAATGAATTTCATTGGTGAGATTTTAGACCCTTCAAGTGCTGGAAATAAGTGGATTCTTGTAGCCATTGACTATTTTACTAAATGGGTGGAGGCAATCTGTTAGGTTGTGGAGCCTATTTTTCATGTGTGAAAGTGTTGAAGATTGTACACTAAGAGTACTGTACAATTTTTTTAGGCGTAAAATATTTTGGCCTCGAAAAATGCACCCGACATATCGGGAAATGTGCTTTTCTCATATGGGTGAGTTTTTTGACCCATAGGTTTATGGGACGGGTTTTGCCCATGGTTTTGATACCCATGGTTTTGTAAAACTGCTTAAGCAGTTGTCTATTTATATGATCTTATGCATATGATAGATGTACATGCAAATGTATTGCAGATGTGTTTTGAATTCGGGTGTGAATTCTGTAGAGTTTGTTGAGCATAGCTCCAAACAGATCTGGGTATTGTATTGAGAGAGTGGTGGCTTGTAATAAAATCTGAGCAAGTGATTCTTGGTGGACGTAGCCCAAGTTGGGTGAACCACGTTAAATACTGTCTCTTTGTGTTGTGTTGTTTTATTCTGTAATTTTATTTGAGATCTGTAATAAGTTCTGCATATTAGTTTCTACTGTTGCGATTCTGTGAGGGATTATTCCACATATTTTATCCCTTATTTCCTAACACAATCCCCACCAAGAAGGCTACGCACCATGTTGTCATGGATTTTGTGCTAAACAATATTATTTGCAGGTTTGGAATACTAGTCAAGATTATAGCTGACAATGCCATGAGCTTTAGAGCTAAACCTTTGGTGGAAATGTACAAGGAATATGGGATCAACTTGACATATGCCTCTAATTACAATCCTCAAGAAAACAGACAAGCTGAATCTAGTAATAAAAATTTTCTAAAGATCATCAGAAGAACATTGGAGTAGAACAAGAGAAGGTGGGGTGAACAGTTGAAGTTTGCTGTTTAGGAAGATAGGATCGCTGTCAAGAGGGTCACTGGAAGGAGTCCATTTGAGTTAGTGTATGGGACTCAAGCCTTGCTACCTCTTCATATGCAGCTATCTTCATATCAACTTATGTAGCAACTGGAAGATCACAAGGTAGATCCTTATAATGCTCGCATTAACCAGATCATTGAGCTTGAAGAAGAGAAGAGGGCATCCCACCAGAGGCATGTAAAATTTAGAGATAAACTGAAGAGGTTATTTGACAAGAAATTCAATCCTAGAGCCTTCAATATTGGAGATCTTGTGCTACTATGGGATAACAAGCATGAGGATAAGGGCAAACATGACAAGTTTGACTCATTATGGATGGGCCCTTACTCTATTGACATGAGAATTGGGGAGCATAATTTCTTCCTTAAGGATTTGGATGGTGAATTTCTCAAACTACCTATTAATGGTAGGCATTTGAAGCATTTCTTGGATTGATTCCCTTGAATCAAGGCATAACTCTTCTATATAGTGTATAGTCGATTGTTTGTTTCCTGTTTTGTGTTTTGGTTTGTTTTGGTCCTCGGTGACCTATTTTTCTTGGCTTCTCTATTTGTTTTTTGAGATGGCTCTTAGTCTCTACTCTGTAAAATGAATCCACTGCCCAATGGATAATTTTTTGGCACTTGGTCTACTTTTGTTCTTGTGGCACTCGCAAGGAGTGCCCATCCCCGAGTCGGAGCCTGTTGGTGCTCAAAATTGTCTCGCCCCATTTTTGCCCTTGAAAGTTTATTATTTCATGGCCTCTGTCATAATTTCCTTCCTCACATCATGCTTGGTTTGTATTTTTGTCATTTTTTAATCTGATCTTGGGTCAAAGATCATGTATGGGTCTGTATTTGTCTCCTAATTCCTTTGTTACTCTGGAAAATCTCTGTATTTTGAGTCTCTCGTGCCCTGTTCCTTCAGAACTCGTGTTTTCCCATTTTCTCCATTTTCCACAGTCAAGATTTGTTGTCCCTACAATTTTTTTCCCTAGAAACTCAAAGAAAAATGATTTGATATGTCCCTAAGGATCATGTTTGAGCCTTGCAACAGTCTAAACTCTCAGTCCTTAAAGAAAAATTCATTTTCAAGATTGAATGGATGTTTCTCAGTGTTTTACGGTTTGACGGAAGTTTCTCCTAGTCAAATTTGCATCATTCAGTTGATAGGGGAACGTGGCACCTTTTGGTTAGACACATCTCAGTGGGACACTTCAAAAATTCCATGAAAAAGCCTCAATTCAAAAATGTGTCCACGTGGAGGAACGACGCTCGTTTGAGAATAAAATTTTTGGTTTGACTTTGAAGTAGCACCAAGAGGACACGTGGAGGGTCAGAAGGAAAGAGACACATGGAGGTTTCTGCTAGGTTTCCCATACTTAGAAAAATTTCAAAATGTTTTTGGGAAGTCCAGGACACGTGGAGGAACAACGCTCATTTGAAGATCTGCTTTTGGGATTTGCCTTGGAGTAGTGCCGGGAGGGCACATGGGGGCTTCCGCTACTTGGCCAAGACTTAGAAATATTTTATGCAGTTGGAGCAGTTTGGTAGAATAGGGACATGTGGTGAGCTCGCACTTGTTCAGGGTCTTCAACTTGGGCACCATCTTGGATAAGTGCCATGAGGACACGTGGGGCATTCTGCTCACTTTGCATATTTTCTTAGACTTTTCAATGACCAAAGGAGACCACCTCGGAGCTTGACAAGTGGCACCTTCCACTGAGCTTCAAGCCTCTAGACAAAATTTTCTGGAGCAGGACACATGGCAAGCCTGTGCTGATTCAAGGTTTGAAATTTTAGGGACCTCCTTAAGGTGCGCCATTGTGACATGATGCAATTTGAAAAAGTCATAAGGGGCGGGGAAGCAGACCATTAGAGGCAACATACATTTGTTTCCTCTTTTCCTCATAAAGGTTAAAATATCAAAAATGGCCCGCAAAGCCTGATGGGAAATAGTTAATGTTTTTCCCCACTCAACGGCGGAGGTGCGGGCTTTTGGAGGAAAAGTGAAAATTTTTCCTTTTGAGGGAAAATGAATTAAAGGCATAAAAAGACTTGGGGTCCCACTGGCACCCACATTAGAGAATTTAAGGGGAAGGGCGGAGATGCAGGGGAAACTTGGAAAAATTTCCATTTTCCAAAAAGAGAGTCAAATGGTAGAATTTCTCCACATTTCTTTTGGGACCCACCTTGGGACACATGTTAGGCCCATTTTTTAGGAGCGGAGGCACGGGGCAAAATGTGAATTTTTTCCATTTTTTCAAAAGGGTCAGAAAAGGTCAAAAGAAGCTGCCGAACCCATTTTTGCATCTTCCACGTGGACGGCCCATACTCAAATCAAAGATCAATGGCTACTGAATGTCCAGATCTGATTTTCCCCCCATTTTCTCTATAAAGCTCCTAGAAGAGAGAATCTTCATGATGAGTGAGTTAATTTTAATATCTAGAGTTTGGTGGAAGAGATCTTGAGGCATATTTCACCATTAAAATGGTTTGACTTTCGAGCCCAATCTATTTTTTCATTTTTCTTCTCTTGAGCACGTAAGGGGCCAGATTTGATTGATACGGGGCGAGAGTGGTTGGAGAATGGATGGAGGCGTGTTTTTCTTGAAAAAGGAGTTGAATGCTGGGGGAAATCGAAGAGATTTCCCTCAAGCACCTGGAGACTTTTGCAGATTTGATTCTACAAATCACGAAAGAATCATGGCGAGCACTGGTGCATTTAAAGTTTTTATCTTTTGGGAGGAGGGGGTTCTGTTAGAAATGATATAAATGGCATGAATTCATTGTGCAAATGGTGGGAGGTTGGGAGTTTTTTGGAAAGATCAGAAATGATTCTCTCCAATAGAAAAAGCTTGACAGAGCCCATCCATTTTGAGAAGCCATCCAGAGAAGCATGTATATCTCTCTTTGTATCAAATTTGATCATGTCAAGGTGGTTACAAGTGTACAGCCATTGACAAGCTTTGAGATTATTCTAAAAACTTTCCCTTGCTGATAAATTTGATCAAAATTTGAGGTATTCTGTGTTAATCTTGAGTAATGTAACGAACCATTACACCAAAACCTTGAGGCATTAGTGAAATACGCACATGAGGATCATAACATCTCACCACACTTCCGTATCCCAGACCCCAGGCTAGATTTACACCCGTATAGTGGGACCACATTCTACCCTATACGAGCCTCGGGTGAACATTGCAATGCCGATGTAGCTACCCGTGCCGAGACTTGAACCTGGGTGGTCACTCTAATACCAAAATGTAACGAACCATTACACCAAAGCCTCGAGGCATTAGTTAAATCCGCACATGAGGATCATAACAAGTAAAGTGTATTTATTTCATATCTGAATGCATACAAGTATTTTTTCTTGTTTTTATTGCAATCTTGTACCAAAATAGGGTCCAATCACATAGGTCTCAGTCATTGTGATAGTTTAGTGACATCTGTAATTTCATTTCTCAGAAGAGCCTTCATCTGGGAGTGGGATAGATGGTTTAAAATCAATTTTCTTTCATTTTATTAATAGAGATTCTCTATAAGCCTCTGGGTGTACCTCAGGCATGACTTAGTTTAAATCTTGGTGCTTTACTGGGTTCTCTAACTCGAGCCTTTGTGATAGAATCCCAAAGGTTGTGTGAAAGAGTGCTGATCTGGGCTTCCATTGAAGCACATATTCTAGTTGAAGAACAATTTAAATTTTTGTGGCATTTTTTTGATTGAGTCTTTCCATTTTGCATAAGCTCTCAAGGATCTGGTGAGTCAAGTCCATCCTGTCTCCCCTCCCACCAAAATTTATTTAACAACAACCAATCCTACCCATAATACCTCTGTTTGTCATGTGCATACACAAATGCATAATCTATGTTACCAAAACATGCAAAAATAATCAGGGTCTCAAATGTCTTTAGTAACCTTTGCCTTGCTGTGAGAATATCTCTATAATCTGGAAGTGACAACTCGTGAGAGTCAAATTATGTGTGTTTAATCGTATTTTTCCCAAGGCCTTCTTTATAAAATTTATGCAAAAGAAAGGTACCTGTATCTCCTTTCAAATAACAGAGGTTACAAAATAGGTTCTCTTACCTTGGTTGAAAGGCACAACCTAAAATAGTTAGGATCAGATCACATCCTTTTGCATGTGCTACCCACTCCCTTCAGAATCTGAGTGCTAACAAGTTAGATAGACTGCTGCCCCCAGCTACAAAACAACATACATGATTGTCTATCTACCTCTGAGTGTCCTGTCAAAATCCATGATGCTGCTTGGTCTCTCAAGGAGGTTAAATCCGGGTACCAACATAGGGCATGGTATCCTTATGGCATCTAGACCTATCATTTCCCTTGTATAAAAATAATTTGATTTTATTTGAGATTTGGAGGCATGGAACAAGTTGAAACCCAAATTATATTGTAAATTTAGCAGTAATTACATAGTCGTCAGCATGGGCGGTATGAAGGGGGGGAGGCTGTTGTGTTAGGCAAAGCCTCAACATGTAATCTTCACAAAATTAGTGCCCATAATGGGTTAAATAACATGCACTAGGATATAAATCTATAACCGCATATCTCCTCATTTTTATATAAATAAATGATTGAGATGGATTAGTACCTATATCTGAAGTGGGTTGAATTGTTTATGAAGAGAAAGGAAACCAATGTAGATTTTGTTTTATTTGTTGTATTGAATAGAAAATTGAAAGTGCCATTCTTGCTATCCCACACATGTGTCTGCAAGGTTTGTTCAGAGCTTTGGGACTATTCCTTTCCTCAAGTGCTTGGAGAATGTGGGTCGGCTTTGAATCAATGCTGGAGATAGAAAACATTTATTCATCTATTTTATACCTAGCTTTCCAGGAAAAAATGTTTGGGGTCAAGTTTGATTAGATGTGGAAGCTTAGACAGAGTACTTGGGTTGTTTTTACAAATGGTTGCAGAAATGTGCGGCCCATTTCGTTATTGTAGAACTTGATGTTTGGCACAAAACGGTTTTGTTGAAATGATTTAGAAACCTCCAAGAAAATACCAATTGGTATGTGTCAAGAAAGACTCTAAAAATCTATTCCAACAAGTTTTCCTATCATCATGTGCACCAATGGATAGTTTCTAAGCATAATGGAAGTATGGATGCGTTAAAAGGCCAATGGGAGCCACAATCGCTTGAAAAGGAAATGCATTATGTTTTGAATAGTTAGTGCTTATGCTAATGTGAACGGTGATAAATTAGAATGGATGGTCTAAGGTATGTTTTCAATGGGAAGTGGGCAATGTGAGGAAGCCCATAGATTCTATTTTTCAAATGAAAGAGGAAGGATTAGAGAAAAAACCACTATACATTTCCCATTGTGCTCAAGGTGTGTGCTTCTTTGTTAGCTCTACAATACAACAAGGAGATTCACAATGACATCGTAAGACTTAAATCATAGTATTACACTCTTCAATATAATGCAACAATAAAACGTATGCCTAATCTTGTGACCATTATTAGGTTCCTCCCATCCCTTGTAGCTGTGTATGCAAAATGTGGGAACATTGAGACCGCTCATAATATATTTGAAAAAAATGTAAAAATAACTATGGTTTCATGGAATACAATGATTTTTGTATACATATGAAATGGATATTCCCATGAATAATTGAATATCTCTCATGAATGAAGATGGATAAGCTTTTTGAATGCGTGTAACCGTTTGACGAAATGCCTAATTGAGATGCAGAACTAAATCCCTCAGTTTCAGTCGACTTCGTTCCTCCAAGCATGGTTCATCTCTCATCATATTTTATAATTCTTGTTCTTTAGTTTTTCATTTGAAACGAAATAAAATTTTAAACTGTAGGATTATTTTACATTTGATTATTTTAATTAAACTTATTTTTAAAATAATAAAATGTTATATCATGACTTACGTAATTTAATATTCCTTGGTAGACAACCATGAACTTAAAACCTCACTTTAAGATGATCTAGCGAAATTCCTATCCAAACTAGATTACTACAATACCCTTTCATTGATAGGTGAAGGTTGAGTTTCCTTTAAATATGTTGACTGTTCGCTTGTTAAAACCAGTAAATCGTTATTTTCGAAGACTCGCAAAACAACCTTCATGAATCCAAAAAAGAGATGTTAAGTTTCTTTTGTGTTCCTTGTTATGTGAGGATTCACTTCAAAACCTAGATTGACCTTGATTTATCATTTGTTCTCTTTTCAACACTCCTGTAGGATCCTCTTACCTTGTGTTGCACTTTTAGGAAGTTGTTAAAAGTTGAAAAGTTGGGTTTCGTATCGGCTTTCCGTGTGGGACCTGAACAAAAAAATTCTTGTCCTCCTTCACAAACCCCTACCATTTTTACTAGACAATTTCTTGGAATCTTTGGTTTGGGAAAATATCATTCCTAGTTAGTTTGGCAAAGGGGTTTTGTAGGCCTCCAGTCATTGTTTGACAAGGTCAAACTTGGCCAATTACGATCGGTGGCTTTGAAAAACCATTTGCCAATTATACACAGTTCGCTAGTTCCGAGTCCTGTCAGTTCTTGTGGTTTATTTGTATATAGGTGGACATTTAGGAATTCACCCGCCATGAATTTTCTTATTGGAAGATAGTTTTTGAATGCACTTTCTTAGCCTTTGAGACAAATTGTGGCATTTTTACAACTAGCAGGAAAATGTAAAATGAGATAAATTTTGGCATTTTTACAACTAGCAGGAAAATGTAAAACAAATTTGTAGGACCCCAGTCAAGTTAGAAAACCAATGTGGAAACTTATTAACACTTGTAAATAACTGTTTGAAACTCTATCATGTGAATTTTTGTGTGAAATTGAAATTTTGACAAAATAATGTTTCTCTCTTCCCTATCTCTTTCTCTCTCATTGGTTAAGAAATGAAGTGAAATTAAATGAAATAAATACATGTCTATAGTGCAATCCTAGGAGTTAATTGCGAAAGTTAACAATTTTTAGTTTATGACTAGTTGGTGAAAATGTAACCGTGAGATGATGTGCTTGGAGGAAGGTGAACATTAGATTGCTCATATAACATGTTTAAACCATCTTGTGGTGAGAAAAATGGAATCCTCGTTACGTAAAATATTTTGCAAACCTTAACTCTTTAAACAATGGACTAATCCATCTTTCTCTCCCACTAGTCCTATTAGGTAATGGATGTCGGATGTGAAACTAGGTGATAATGTTCTTAGAAAAAAAATCTCCTAAGATAGGGACTAGTAGTATCACAAGGATGCAAATGCCCTTGTTAACAAATAGATCACACAATTTATTACAAGAGGCATATGAACCTAGTTAGGGAAAACCCTCTTGAGCTGGATGAAAGGAATACTCAAGAAACCTAACCAAGAAACTGTAACGCCCACAAATTACACACACAAATACAACAGTAAAAATACCAGGACAATTTGTTTTTGAATTACATTTCTCACTACACAACACCACACAGGCTCCGTAGAGAAACTCCACAATGCATAAGACACTTACATAATTCATCGAATCACATAGACACATGAAAACACCATATACATGTCGATGCTACACTTTCCAAAATGAATGAATGCTAGTAATGACCCAACCGCAAGAAAAGGACTCAAGGATTGAAAAAACCGCAACACATCATTACCATGATTGTATCTTAGTTACGATTAAAATTCCAAGAAAATTGTTGAGCAAGGATAATTTTATCCTTTTTCCACCTACTAATTCTTTAACTCATTTGACATTCAACTTATAATTCAACCATTTAAGTTTGCTCTTTACCTCTTACAACAATATCCATAACTTACATAATTATTTGGCATATTTCAAATTACATATAAAGTTCTTAATTCTTTCGCTCTTATGTTTAGATTATACTTCTCATCCATTTATTCAATGTTTAATTTTTACCCTTGCTACACAAGAGAATCTAACGTGATGTCAAGAAAGTAATCTTAGGATTTAAGAGGGGGGGTTTAGATTCAAGATACCTTTTTCCCATAAACATTCTTCGATCATGATATCTTTATTCCCCTACCATAGTTAATATAGTTCAATAACTTGTTGAATCCATTTAACATTTCCACATTAAGAAATTGTATTTAGATTTATATATCTTTTGTTTTCTCGAAGTTTGATCTCACCAAGGGTAATTCATATTCATTGTAACTCATGAAAATGTTTAATTGAGTTATAAGGACTCCAAGAGTGACATTATTCCTAACTTCAAATCTCATTTTACTTTTATATGATTTACTCTTACATCGCACTACGGTATCATTATTAGCATTGTTTTATAACAAAAGGAGATACATAAGTATTTATCTGACATCTAGAAAAAGTACATGATTGGAAGCATTATAAACTACACATGAACCACAAGTGATTTGTGTTCAAGGTAAGATCCTATGTTTCTGCATTTCATGATTCCACATGTGAAATTTATTTTATTCTTAATTTCAAAAAGGACATAACAAGGGATTACGGGACCAAGATTCCGGTTTCCTGGGTTCTCTAAAGTCAAAATCTTTCAAATCAATTTCATTTGCAAGGATTTACTTACCGTTTTATACCCACAAGTTAACCTCCTAATCAACTGAGGTTTAGTTTAATTCCAATTTTCACACAAGGCTCTATGCCCTATTATAGATAAGATTAAGGTGTGAAAACATATTTACCCTATAAAACCTTTGAAAAAGATCAAGGCGCTAATTGTCACTAGCCAAAGTAACACATTTAGCTGTGAGGAATTAAAGAGATCATTAATAAGAGTTTAAGTCATAGTACGACTATTTCACTAGGTCCATTTGTGTTGAATGGGTCCCACAAGGAGTTTATTCGATGATGAAGAAAATTTCTAGATCTAACTTTGTAAGACTTGGTAGTAGACTAGGATACTAAAGAGGTGATAACTCTACTTACTCCATGTATGGTAAGATGACACATCATAGTTGTTGCTTCGAACAAAGACTCTTAAGTTATAGAAATGAACTAACAAATATATTTCTTAGGGGTAGTACTAGAAAATTTTAGCCGTGAGGATTATTATCTTTTTGGATGGAAACCTTTTGCAAACTAATGTGGCTAGAATTAGAGGGAGGGTGCAAAAAATTTAAATATTAACTTCTTTAGATAATCCCAATTGCTAAAGATTACTTTTAAGAGTAGTTGGTGATCTCTGTCACGTAACACGTAAATTAGACATGAAGAGAACAAATTATCCTTACTATACACATGATAACCAATTCTGGAAGGGGACCACTTACTATAGATAAGGTTCGAACAAATCATTGTTAACTGACGGTTTCACGATGATGTCGCTAAAGATACAAGCTATGAAAGTACTAAAATATGGATCTTATTTAGTTAAGATAGAAGGTGCCATTGAGCATACATGTTTAAGTTCATTCTAAGGTTTCCATTTTCTATGCAAAAAGAATAAAATAAGAATGTTAGTTATACACAAATTTTGTACTAGGTTTGCTAATTCGCTTATGTTTCTTTATTGCATTTTCAAGGTAAAGAACACAACACACCAATTAATTAATCGGCTATTACAAACTGGAAATTCACTACAAGATATTACATTAAAATTCATTTAACATATCCAAAATTTTCCATATGAAAATCTAAATCTAAATGGTACCCATGATTAAATGCACATTTCCCAACGCATTCCTAAAACTAGTATCTCTTACATATTACAAAATTTCAAATATAAAATTTTGTAACATGGTAATACATTACACATATATACATTTTTCAATAACTTATATAAATTACAATAATAAACAATGGATTACACCACACCTTTTCGCCATCTCACTTCCATTCTGCAAAACCGTGTGAGCATGAAATCTGTGATAAATCGCTGGCATGACATCCACTCATATCTACCATAAATAACATTTTTAGTTTATCATTTACATAATAACATTAATAATTTTTATTCGAAAGGAGGAGGTTAGAAAAACAAATTTATTTCATTTTAGTTCAATTCATTTCTTAACCAAGATGAGAGAAAGAAATAGGGCTGAGAGATAAACACTATTTTGCCAAAAGTTCAAATTCAAATAACAGTCACACAATAGAGTTTGAAGTAGTTATTTACAAGTGTCAACAAGTTTCCACGATGTTTGAGCAACCCAATAGGAGTCCTACAACTTTCTCTTTACATTTTCCTACTAGTTGCAAAAACATTAAATTTAGGTTTTGAGGTCAAGCAACCACTTTCAAACGTTGTCCTCTAATGAGAAAAAAAACCAAAGGTAACTTTCTACATGTCCTCCTATACACCAATAATTCATAGGAACTGAGGGGATTTAGACATGGTGAGCGGTTTTCTATTGGCGATCAGTTTTCTGAGGCCATTGGTCATAATTAAACTAGTTGTAAACAATCAAAAGTTAGCTTGAGGGCTCAGGAACCCACATCCAAAAATGACGTTCGATGGATGAACGTACAATGAGAAACTTCCTACAAGTTCCCCTATATATGGATAATTCACCAGAGTCAATGGGAATGAGAACTAATAAATGGTTTTCAAATGGCGACATGTTTTCTTGAGCCACTGGTCGTAATTTGTCTAGTTTTGACCTAGTCAAAATGCATCCGAAGGCCTATAAAATGCCTTTGGTAAATTATCAAGAATAGTGTTTTTTCCCAAACTGAAGGTTCAAGGAAATTATGTAGTAAAAATACTAGAGGTTTGTGAAGGTGGATATGCATTTCGTTGTCCAAGATTCAAACGGCGAGCCGATACAAAATCCAACTTTTCAAATTTAACAACTTCCTACAGTTGCAAAACGGTGTAACAAGGCCCCTAAAAGAGTGTAAAAAAGATAACAGGTGATCATTCGAGGTCAAATCAAGGATTAAAGTGACTCCTCACATGACAAGGTACATGTAGGAAACTTAACATATCCTTTCCAGAGTTACAAAGGTTATTTTGCAAGTCTACGAAAATTGTGATTTATTTGTTTTAATAAGGGAGTGGTCAACATAATTGTAGGGGTTCAACTTCAGCTTGTCAATAAACATAGGTACTGTAGTAATATGGTTTTGTTAGGAAGTTTCTAATTCACCTCAAAATGAGGGCTTAATTCATGGTTGACTACAAACAGGGTTATTTTGATTGCGTGAGTTACGATATGCCATTTTATTGTTTTGCAAACAAATTACTATAAAACAATTAAATGTATGATAATCCTAAGGTTTTAAACATTGTTATCTCAATTTCCACCCCCCCCCCCCCCCCCAAAAAAATTGATCAAACACGACCCTGCACAGAAAATTCTAAGGGTTGGCTCTGTCATGAGAGCCACATTTCAAATCCGATGATCGATCCCAAATCTAAGGAGCACGTAGACTCGAAATGGAGGGGAAGAGTCAATGAATGGGGGCCAACAACGTCAAAGAAACCAGAGGCTCACATGAGGAGAATGGGGAAGACTTGAATTTTTTGGACTTAGCCACATACAAGTCGACTTGGGGCTGAACATCAAACTCACGGGAGGCGCCATGTGTCAACCCGATGAAATTCTAAAAGGTGCATCAAAGGGGCAGCCCCTAAATGAGCATGAAGCTTCCACATGTCCCAAGTCCAAAAGGGAGATAGTCAGCAGTTGAAAAGTATTAGGGAAGCAAAAGCCTCCATGTGTCTCATCAACGCAACACCAAGGCTAGGTCCAAAGAGTGGGTTCCCAAATGAGCACGGAGCTTCCAAGTGTCCCAAGACCAAAAAGAGGAAGTCAAAAGGTAGAATCGAACGTTGAAAAGTCTAAGCAGAGGTAGAGCCAGTGAAAGGTGCCATGTGCCTCAATGGCATAAATTCATTAGGCACGGCCCAAAGGCCAGTCCCAAACAAGCGTAAGTTTGACACCTAGCCAGGAGTCCAAAAGGGAACATATCTAGTTGTAGAATCGGCTAAGTATAAGAGAACCGGTGGAAGGTGCCACGTGTCTCTTCGGCGCAATTTCAAAGGTAAAATTTAGAGGGACAATGCTAAACAAGTGTTGAGCCTCCACGTGTTTCAGGTCAGACATAAGCCCCATTGAACAAAAGGGACTTAGCCAAAACACAAATAAACAGAGCAAAGCTGCGGAAGAAGCCACGTGTCTCTTTGGCACAACTTCAAAAGTAAAATCCAAAAGCGGTCCCCAAACGAGTGCCAAATCTACACGTGGCCATGTTTCAAGTCAAAGTGGGAGGGCGGGTTGCCGGAGGTAGTTTGAGTTTTTTGGTTTTTCTTTCAAAAATGCGTTAAGCCGTGCCTCCGCCGACGCCTAGAGAAACCAAGTGTCAAGCCTAAATTACATGCGGGCCAGTAGGCCTGGGGAAGACTTTTTGCCAAAGTGGAAAATTTGGATCGGCAGGCCTGAAGATGACTTTTGGGAAATATTAAATTGCGGGGTTGTGGGAGTTTTTTGCATATTTTTCCACTTTCAAAAAAGCCCAGTTTGTAAGTGCAATCCCATGGGCCCGCGGGAGATTTCTTGCCAAGAAGAAAATGAGAAGGATGTGGGATTGCGGGGGCTTTTAGGTAAAAGTGAATTTTTGACCTATGGGGCTGCAAGAGGTTTTGTGATTTTGCGTATTTTCAAAAAAAGTGAAATTTGTATTTTTGGGCCCACAGATCTGCTTTGCAAAGATTACATTTTTGCCATTTTTGCACAACCTCGATGCAGAATCTTCATATGGTCATATCTTTTGACTGGAAGCTCAGATTTGAGCAAGAGAAGACTTCTTGGAAAGGTCTCGACATCCTCTACTCCATAGGAGCATAAAAATATTATTTTTAGTAGGTTAGGTGGGTGGAATTAGGAAAACATATTTTAGGCCATTAATGTAGGATCCCATTGTTTCAACCACTTAGATTTTATTTTAATCCACCTTTCTTCCTTCTCCAACATGCCAAACAGGTATGAGGAACTAGAATTGACAAATTATAGGTGTATTTGTAGGGGCATTAATGGTTGGTGGTTGAGCTTTAAGAGCAGAGTCAAGTTTCTCTTCTTTCTCTTGGGTTTTCATCATCTATATATTGTAACACTTCTCATTTGAGAAGGGAGAGACATTCTGGGATGTGGGGAAACTCTGTCAAACTTGTTTCACAACTCCATTTGAGTTATAAGCCTTCTCCTATGCCTAACAAGCATATTTGTGCCTCTGAGCACCCATGTAATGGTCCGTGCACCTCATAGAGCAATAAAATCCTGTTTTTGTGGTGTTCTTCAAACCTTTGCATTGTTTTGTTGTTTCACTGTGCCTCCCCATTTCAGGTTTTCTTCCTGTACATGTGTTTCTCATTTTTAGGTGTAAGATGACATGTTTCGTGGAGTTTCGATGGAATATTTGGATCTAGGTCTGTGTCACTTTTGTCTGACATCCCTCATCTCCTTTTTCCCCTGTTTCATCCTCCCTCAACAAAATATCTCACCACTTCCTTTTTTGGTGTATCACCACTTTGTGTTGGCTCTATTTCCCCCTCTTTCTATCTCCCTATCTCCTTGGATATATATATCTACCCCCAGGTAAATATAGACAACCCGACACAAAGGAAATATGTCGGAGAGGTCCAAAAACCTGACACAAAGGAAATACACAAAAACCCGACGCAAAGGAAATATGTCGGAGAGGTCCAAAAACCCGACACAAAGGAAATATGTCGGAGAGGTCCAAAAACCTGACACAAAGGAAATATGTCGGAGAGGTCCAAAAACCCGACACAAAGGAAATATGTCGGAGAGGTCCAAAAACCAAACGAAATATGTTGGAGAGGACGACCCAAAGGAAATATGTCAGAGAGGTCTAAAAACCTGACACAAAGGAAATATGTCGGAGAGGTCCAAAAACTAGACACAAAGGAAATATGTCAGAGAGGTCCAAAAACCGGAGAGGTGACACAAAGGATGAAAACCCGACACAAAGGGTTTCCAAAAAGCCGACGCAGGTTTTGGGAAACATTTGTCGGAGAGACATGAAGCAGGTTTTGGGTTTCGGGAAACAAAATGAAGCATGAAAATAGCAAGGCATGTCCCGATGCTTGGGAGTTCCGAAAACCTGAAACACTACCTAGGAAAATCAGGTTTTGGAGTCGGGGAAACAAGTCAGGAAAACATGGGGTGAAAACATGTTGAGGCACCCTCCAAACCCGATGCAAATGCAAAGGAGAACCCCGAACCCGACTGGAAACAGACCCTGACTTGGGGAATATTCAAATGGCCATAACTTTTCACAGGGAGCTTGGATTCACGCAAGGTTGGACTTTTCGGAAAGCTCTCAGGTGTCCTCTACCCAACTATGACTAGATATATTTATTTGGGTGAGAAAAAGTTATTCAAAAATTCAAAATACAGTTCGCCGTTTTTTGGGTTTGCTAAGGTTCTCACCTACCACCATAATGAGATGAATTAAATGCAGTCTGGAGGTGGTTGGGGTAGATTTCGAATTCCTCTCTTCTCCCTCTCTTTTCTTCCTATAAATTGTAAGGAGGGGATTCTTTCTAAAGGTTGGACATTCTTGTTTTTTCCCCTCCCTTCTTCTCTTCAGCAAGTGGATTTGTGGAGTTCAAACCTCCCATCTCAAACTGTAATGCAACTTTGCCTCTTGGCCATTTTGTAATGGATTGTATCAATCTTTGGAGCAATATAATGCAAGTCTGTGGATGATTTCAACCCTCTCTGTGTATTCATTTGCATTCCTGATCTTTCATTGCAATTTTGGTTATCTGTGCATGTTTATTGTATTGCATTTTTATGGTTTGTGTTTATTGGCAAGACAGTTGTTCATCATTCCTTTGGTGCATCACCTTTGTTAGATTAGGTTTATTTTCTATGCATTTTCTCAACCCTGTCTCCTTGGAAAGTTAGATTAGGTTTTTGAGTAGACCCTCTGCATTTTTATGTGTGCATCTGAACAGAGGAATAGGAACCGGCCTTCATCATGAGAGCTTTCCCGATTCGCAAGGTCCCACACTTGGGAAAAGCTCCATGTTATGCAATCGCACTGAGAGTCTCAACCCATCGAGTTGCAGACATTCAGGGGTGCTATGATTCACCATCAACAGTTTTAGCATGCCCGGTGGGACCAAGAGGTCATTCCATAAGATTTGAAGGAATTTTCAAGAAATTTGGACTTAGAAATTGCAAGTTTTACAATTTCAGATTTTTCACCTTCTAGGTCTGAACTCCGAAATCGATTTTCAAGGGCTTAACTTGCTCAAGACAAGTCAAAATTTCACCAGTTGGTAGATCTGGGGAATAATCTTCAAAAGGGTATCCTTAGATTTTTGAGATTTTGACTTTCAAAATTTCATGGTTTTTAGTGTTTCAGGTTTTCAAGGTCAGAGAACATCAAAGAAGACCCAACTCCTTCATTTCAGGTTTTTTTGCATGGTTTTGACAAAAGTCATTTTAGGTTTTCTGGGGTGTTGAGCATGTCCCAAGTTCTGACACATGGCAATTCAGGTTTTGTAAGTTGCATTGCATGACCTGAAGTTTCTGCCTGTACCTTTCGGGGATTAGCAGCTGCACAACAAGACCCAAATTCTGAATTGAAGACTGTATCCTCTGGGTCCTTCGAAGTTTTAAATTCTATTTTTAATATTGTCAAGTTTGGTGTGTAACTTGGAAAAATCTAGCCTTTTGAGGCTCGTTCCCCAACACATCTGGTGACTCCGAAGGGATAGAATTCAGCGGTGTAGCAGCACAAGTTGCCTAGGCACATGAGAAGAATTCGAACTAGGTCTGATACTCGAGAAGAGGGGCTATTTGTCTACTTGCAACTATCACCAGGTAGAGGAAGGAGAGGAAGAGGACCACAAAGATCACCATCTCCACCTAACAGGACTTTGTCTACACCTCCACCTGGTAGACCTTTTCTCACATCAACTAGGGTTCTTAGGCCAATCATAATGGCACATCTACCACCGAATCCCTTTGTCAATTTCACGGGCAGTAGTCCACTTGCCCTAAATGCTCAGAATCAAGTTCCGGTTGCAGCGCTAAAGAATATCCCCTATTTCACAGGAGAAAATCATACTACTCCTATTGACCACATCCAGGATATTGCTAATGCATGTGCAATCCATGAAATAAATGAAATGGATGTTGCAGTCAAGTTGTTGGCTTCATCTTTCAAAGGTAAGGCCTTACAATGGTTTAGGAGCCTAGCAGTAGGGTCTATTACGAATTGGAACCAACTTTGTTCAGCCCTTTGCAACCAATTCGGGGAGAGGGCAGACAATTTGTCTTTATTGGAACAACTGACAACAATCAAAAGGGCTCCTAACGAACAAATGACAGATTTCAACTTCAAATTCCAACGGACATGGGACAGGATTCCAATAGTTGTTAGACCAACCACCGAAGGAGCATTCCTTTATTTCTTAAAGGCTATAAATTCAGACATAGCCATGATGATCCAATCAATGGGAGGAACAATGCTGCCAGGGGCCTACGACACAGCTATCAGAGTAGAGAACTGTTTGATCCAAGCTGGTAAGCTTGCACCAAGGCCACCAATGCCTCTCTATCCAGATATGGGAAATCCTACAACCAGTCAAGCACCAGAATTGAATCCCATTCCAACCCCTAGAAATCAAAGCAATAATGAGGCATCGACTTCTTCAAATACTTCAAAGGAATTGCAGGAGGTTATGAAACAACTACAGAACCTTGGAAATGAGCTAGTGACTATCAAAAGACAACAAGCTCAAAGTTCTAGACCGTATCAGCCTCAAGCGCAGTACCAAGCTAGGCCCTCATACCAACAAAATAGACCACCAGCTCAGGCTGCAAATCAAAACCAAAACCAAGGACAACCTCAAGCTGCCAGGCCATTTCGACCATATGATCCAAATGCAACGACATCCTCAAGAGCCTTGGTTCCAACACAAAACAACATGGCACAGGAGTACGACTGGTGTTACCCCTGTAATTTACCTCATAATCAATCAACGTGTTTCAATGGTGCACTAAATCAGGCCTTGATGGTGCAAACCATTGGTGTGTCTCAAGAACCAAGCCAAGAAGGGAATCAACAACAAGAAACACAACAAGAAGGACCTCCAACAGAAACCACGTTGGCCAATTGGCAAACGGAAGACTTCTGTGGAGTTAACCAACAACCTTTTCAAGGCATGGCTGCCAACACACGGTCAAAGAAGAGAAGCATAGAAGAGGGAAAACCATCTAATCCAGTTGTTTCTCAGCCCACTCCTACACAACAAGGGGTCAGTAGATCAAATGCAGCTCCAAATGTGCAAAATCAGCCTAAGGTACCTGTTGTAGCAACACATGCACATGTTCAAGCTCAGAAAAGGTTGCGCCAAGTAAGGGACAACAAAAGGACAATTCATCCCCTTTCAACATCATCGATCAAATGAAGAAGACACATGTGAACATTTCCATGTGGGAATCACTGGCGATCCCAGGGAAATGAGATTTATTGTAAGCTGCAATGGCTAATTGGTCTGCCTCAAATGTATCAAACTGGGGACATGAGAAAGTTCTCACTAATGCAGTGCAACATGATGGGGGCCAGACAAGTAAAAATTTGAAGCCTCCACCATTCTATGTGTCATTGATTGTTGGAAACCACTTGGTACACAACTGCATGATAGATTCAGGGGCAAGTAGTTCAGTGATGCCGAAGCAAATAGCGGATCAACTGGGTCTGAAGTATGAGCCAGTGTTGAAAGGAGTAGTACAGCTGGATGGAATGGCAGTTTGAATAGTTGGGGTCATAAAAGGGTTAAGCCTAACACTACATGCCTGTCCTAATGTTACAGTTCTGCAAGATGTGTCTGTGATTGACCTTCCGCCACTCTTTGCGTTGTGTCTATCAAGAGACTTCACTGCAAAAATTGGTGGATATTTATCTGCAGATTGGTCACACATGATTTTTAGGATGAGGTATGGGGCCAAAGCAACAATCAGGTCAGAACCAATTGCCAATTTCCATATTGAACCTCATGTGCCAAGTCCTATCAATGTAAATTGCTCAGCCTTTGATCAGGAGGAGTGTTCAAATGATCTAGAAATAGGTACTAAGGTCGAGGGAATTCCTGATTTGACTTTGGATGAATGGGCAAACAAGAGTCATGAATTTGACCCATACAAGGAAATTGAAGAATCTGAATTGGGTGTGTATTGTGTACACGAAGAAAATTCACCCATTCTTGACATCACTAAGCCTGAACAAAAGGATGAAAATGAAGTTTGGAAACTATTTTTTGATGGTTTGAGAAGCAGACAAGGTGCTGGAGGTGGTGCAATGTTGATTTCACCAAAAGACATCAAATATTATTCAGCTTTTTGTTTCTAGTTTTCCTGTTCAAACAACACGGCTGAATACGAGGCCTTGATTCATGGACTTCATTGGGCCAGGAAAAGGGGCATAAAGAACTTGCAGGTGTTCAGAAGATAGCGAGCTAATCGTCAACCAAGTCAGGGGACAACATGCTACAAAGAATGACCTGCTGAAGAGCTACAAGAACAGGGTATGGGACCTCATTGAGGATTTCAAAGCTTTCAACATTGTGTCCATACCCAGGAAGAAAAATGAAGCCGTGGATAGGCTCGCAGCAGTTGGAGCAACGTTTGATGTGGTTGACAACATCAAAAGGGAAAAAACACAGCCACATATCCATGTGATTGTGAGGCCAGCAGTGCCAGATAATAACACAAGCTGGCAGGTGTTTGAGAATGATCAACAGATCATCAATTTCTTACAAGAAGAGGCTGAATTCTCGGCTAGGAATCAGGACAGACTAGAGCAGCAGTACGGGGATCAAGTAGTGCAGCTACGGACAAACAAGCTTCCCAAGGGTTTAGTAACATTGGAGTCTATCTTCAATCCTAACGACCAGTTCCGTAAGGAAAAGGCTAACATACAGGTCAAAGGAGAAGATTCAGAGCCAATTCCAGTTGGGGAAGGAAAAACACTTCAAATTGGTAAAGTGGCCACTGAACAGGAGAAATCAGATTTCATACAACTTTGCCAAGAATTTCCAGATGTCTTCTGCTTGGAGCTATGAGGACCTACGAGGATTCAACCCGAAGTTGGCACAACATACAATAGAACTAGATCCAGATGCTAAGCCCATCAGGTAGAAACAAAGACCAGTCAACCCTCACATTGAGCCTCTAATGAAGAAAGAGCTAAACAAGCTAATAGAGGCAAGCATTATATTCCCGATCAAGCACTCAAGCTGGGTTACAAACTTGGTATTGGTCAGGAAGAAGAACGGAGAGATCAGGATGTGCGTGGACTTCCGAGACCTCAACAGGGCATCTCTCAAAGACCATTACCCACTTCCTTCAATGGAGCAAATATTACAAGTGGTATCCGGTTCAGAGAGATTCTCTCTCCTAGATGGCTACTCAGGGTATAACTAGATAATGGTGAAAGATGATGACCAGTTTAAGACGACTTTCACCACCAAATGGGGCACCTATGCCTACAAGAAGATGCCATTTGGGCTATCAAATGCTGGAGCCACTTTCCAAAGGGCAATGGATATGGCATTCAAGGGGTTGATCAATAAAATAGTTCTGATATATCTTGATGACATCACTGTGTTCTCCAAAAATGCAACGGATCACCTCTTTCATCTGAGACAGGTATTTCAGAGGTGTAGAAGATTTGGGGTATCATTGAATCCCAAAAAATGCATATTCTTGGCTCACGAAGGAAAACTTCTAGGCCATATTGTTTCAAAGGAGGGTTGACGATTGACCCAGAAAGAGTTGAAGCAATTAGAGCATTGCCATTGCCAAGTCACAAGAAGGCTCTTCAAAGCTTCTTAGGAAGGATCAATTTTGTCTGCAGGTTTGTTCCAAACTTTGCAGCTCTCATAAAGCCAATAACGCTGATGTTAAAGAAGAGCATGGCATTTAAGTGGACAACTGAAGGCAAGGCAAGTTTTGAGGCAATAAAAGATGCTATATCTCAAGCTCCAACTCTCATCAATCCAGATTTCTCCAAGGATTTCATGTTATATGCCTTTGGTGGTGGGGACACAATTTCTGCAATCCTGGTACAACAAAACAAAGAGGGATCAGAACAACCAGTTGCTTTCTTCAGTCAAGGCTTGGAGGAATATGAAACTAGATACTCTTTCATTGAAAAGCATGTCCTTGTAGTGATCAGGAGCTTAAAGAAATTCAAGCACCTAGTCTCAAACAACAAGATCCAATTGTTGGTCTCTCATGCGGGAGTCAAGGACTTCCTTCTAAACAAGGATCTGAATGAGAAATGTGCAGGATGGATCAATCGTGTCATGGAATATGACATCAAGATCAAGGTCACCAAACTAGTACGTGGAAAAGGACTATGTGAACAACTAGCCTTGAGTCAGCAAGTTGAAGCAGGTGATGAAAAAGAGACTGTCTTAGTACTACAGGATGGTCAAGAATAGGAAAATGATGATGTGCCCACTCCTTGTTGGACTCAGAATATGATACACTTCCTACAGACAGGCCTATGCCCTCCAGAAATGAGCAAAGTAAAGAGGAGATACTTTAGATTACAAGCTATTCCATATGTGCTTGTTGATGGTGTTTTGTTCAAGAAAGACATCAATGGAGTTCTATTGAGGTGCATTGGGACAGATCAAATTGAGAGGGTGTTACGAGATTTTCATGATAGAGATTCTGGAGGACATTTTTCCCCATAGGTAACAGCTCTCAAGATAATGAAGGCAGGGTATTATTGGCCCACGGTGTTCAATGACTACTATACATGGATAAAAAGTGCAAAAAATGTGCACTCTTCATAGGCAAAGAAAGACTAGCAGCACTTCCATTGCACCCAATTTTGGTTGACCAACCATTTATGCAATGGGGATTGGACTTCATCAGGGTCATCAATCCAAACTCAAGCCAAGGCCACAAGTGGATTCTCACGGCAACAGACTATTTCACCAAGTGGACTGAAGCAGTAGCGCTCAAAGAAGCAAATGAGTCTAACATACTAGACTTTTATGAAGGAATAGTGACCAGGTTCGGTGTGCCAGCCACTATCATATCAGACAATGCATTGGCATTCATAGGTTCCAAGATTACAGAATGGGCTATCAAGAATGGAATCTATTTGAGCACCTCTTCCAACTATTACCCACAGGGTAATGGACAAGCAGAGTCCACGAACAAAAATTTGCTAAGAATCATTAGAAGGACTCTAGATGAAAATCAAAGAACATGGCATACCAAGCTAAAATCAACGTTATGGGCTGACAAAATAACACCAAAGAGGTCTACAGGTAATTCCCCTTACAAGCTGGTCTATGGGAAAGAGGCAGTATTGCCTATATCATTAGAACTGCCTACATTGGAGCTCATGAAGCAGTTGGAGTTGGCTGAGTTCGAACCAATGGAGGACAGGTATGCAGAGTTGATGGAATTGGAAGAAATCAGAGAACATGCAGTTCAAATGATTGAGAAAGATCAGGCCTTAGTAAAAATATGGTTTGATAAGAAAGCAAGAGCAAGGACCTTCGAGGAAGGGGACCTAGTTCTGAAATGGGATGCAGATCGGGCAAAACCAGGAAGGCATTCCAAGTTTGATGCCATTTGGAGTGGCCCCTACATGGTCACGGGATGTAAGAATAGCAATGCCTTCCAATTGTCTACATTGGACGGAGAAGAACTCCCGATTCCGGTTAACGGAATCTATCTTAAACATTGCTACTGAAAAGAAAAGGTTTACCCTTGTAAATAGTAGCCTAGGGTTTTAATTCCTCTAAGTGCATATGCACATTGTCTTGATCGTAGTTAGGTTTCAGTTTCCCTAAGTGCTTCGGCACAGGTTTTGTTGCTCCCAGGTTGGATTTCTACAGTTCAGCGTGCTCTCGGAGAAGGAGTTGTGGTATCAGGCTCAGGATTAGGTATCAGGTTGGTTTCAGGTTATTGCTTATGACTCCATGCCCAATGGATTGCTAAAAAGCCACTGATCTTCTACCTAGCAGGTAGGTAATCCCGTTGAGTCACCAAATTGTTATATATATCTACCCCCAGAGTAAATATAGACAACCCGACACAAAGGAAATATGTCGGAGAGGTCCAAAAACTTGACACAAAGGAAATATGTCGGAGAGGTCCAAAAACCTGACAGAAAGGAAATATGTCAGAGAGGTCCAAAAACTCGACACAAAGGAAATATGTCGAAGAGGTCCAAAAAGGTTGACACAAAGGAAATATGTCGGAGAGGTCCAAAAACCCGACACAAAGGAAATATGTCGGAGAGGTCCAAAAACCCGACACAAAGGAAATATGTCGGAGAGGTCCAAAAACCTGACACAAAGGAAATATGTCAGAGAGGTCCAAAAACCTAACACAAAGGAAATATGTCAGAGAGGTCCAAAAACCTGACACAAAGGATTTCGGGTTTCGGGAAACATGAGACATGAAGCATGAAAATCGCAAGGCATGTCCCGATGCTTGGGAGTTCCGCAAACCTGAAACACTACCTAGGAAAATTGGGTTTTAGAGTCGGGAAAGACATGGGGTGAAAACATGTTGAGGCACCCTCCAAACCCGATGCAAATGCAAAGGAGAACCCCGAACCCGACTGGAAACAGACCCTGATTTGGGGAATATTCAAATGGCCATAACTTTTCACAGGGAGCTCGGATTCACGCAAGGTTGGACTTTTCAGAAATCTCTTAGTGTCCTCTACCCAACTAAAACTGGATATATTTATTTGGGTGAGAAAAAGTTCTTCAAAAATTCAAAATACAGCTCGCCATTTTTTGGGTTTGCTAGGGTTCTCACCTACCACCATAATGAGATGAATTAAATGTAGTCTGGAGGTGGTTGGGGTAGATTTCAAATTCCTCTCTCTTCCCTCTCTCATTCTTCCTATAAATTGTAAGGAGGGGCTTCTTTCTAAAGGTTGGACATTCTTGTTTTGCCCCTCCCTTCTTCTCTTTGGCAAGTGAATTTGTGGAGTTCAAACCTCCCACCTAAAAATGTAATGCAACTTTGCCTCTTGGCATTTTTGTAGTGTATTGTATCAATATTTGGAGCAAATAATGCATGTCTGTGGATGATTCTCAACCCTCTCTCTGTTCATTTGCATCCTCCTGAATGATCTTCACTACAAATTTGGTTATATGTGCATGATCTTGCATTGCATTTTAATGGTTTGTGTTTATTGGCAAGACAGGTGTTCTTCATTCCTCGGTGCATCACCTTTGTTAGTTTAGGTTTATTTTTATGCATCTTCTTACCCTGTCTCCTTGGAAAGTTAGATTAGGTTTTTGAGTAAACCCTCTGCATTTTTATGTGTGCATCTGAACAGAGGAATAGGAACTGGCCTTCATTCGAAGAGCTTTCCCGATTCGCAAGGTCCCACACTTGGGAAAAGCTCCATGTTATGCAATCACACTGAGAGTCTCAACCCATCAAGTCGCAGACATTTAGGGGTGCTGTGATTCGCCATCAACAACTTCTTCAACAAAACCATTTGCGCACATCCTCAAAAAGAATCATTCCATGAAACGTATTTCCTTAGGGCATTTTGACATAATAGTTCACATGCCATGTGTATGCTCCCACATATACAACACGTAGGGAAAGAGGTTCCTCTTGAACAGTTGAATCTGACATTTCATCATCCAACTCATCACCATCACTCTCAACATCCTCTCTTCTGCAATCATAAGAGCTCACATGCGTTGACCATGGGACCTTCCCACATCAAAAACTAGGTGTAGATGCCAATGAACTAAAAGAATCCTTTAAAATGTGTAGAGGAGTATATTCTTCAATAATTTGAATATGTGTACATGGTCTGCCATTTTCAACAGTTCAACAATGATGCAAGAGCAAACGTTGTTGACCCATAGTTACCACATTCATTGAGCCATCCTCCAGGTGATGGTATCACCGATTAAAATAATATATATGTTGTTTTTCATGGATTTAGACACTTCTAGCCAAAAAAGAAATATGAATAGACTTGAACATGAGACCACTTGATGACCATCAAGGATTTGATTTCAATCATCAAACAAATTTGCTTGACAATTTTTTTATATATATTTTTTAACACAGAAATGGAAAATATCACACCCAACAATGAATTTTGGTATCCATGCTTTGTTTGAAGCCCAAAAGGAGAATAACATTAAGCTTTCTCAGACATCTAATGCCATTTTCTAGTAGTTCTAACTTCTTGAGAGGTATTTTCATCTCAAAAGTTATCCCAACTAAAGAAAATTAAAGGCCTTCATCTAGAGTAAAAAAAATAAAAAATGAGTCACACCTATAGTGAATGAGGATTCTTCCTGCTGCATATCCCATTCTACAACTGCTTTAAACCTTAGCCGAATAAATCCTAAAGGAAGAGTAGCTTCTTGAAACAAAACAATTCCCTTTAAATACAACATTGGAAAATCCATACATAGGATGGAAGGAAAAGCAATTTAAATTCCAAATTCAATATAATGACTACTAAAAGATAAAGAGAAGGAAATTTTTTGGGAGGCGTTGGATAAATGTGTTGCTACAGTACAGTGCTCGCAGCACAAGTGCTTAGAAGCAGGAGAATGAAAAATCAATAAATATAGACAACATGCCCAAAATAAGGTCCTCCTAATCCTTAATCTTCTTCTTCCTTTGAATACAAAAACCATAACAGCAACACAAGAGGTTTCCTCTCAAAGACAATGTAACTTTCTTTAACGCAGATACCTATGCCAATAATCAATTTGTACATAGTAAAATGAGGGATATTGGGTTATAGATTTATCTTTGTGTGTAGGACTAGTCTGACCCATAACAGTACTGATTAATGGATGACTATAAGGTTTTTTGCGAGAGCTCCCGATCATCACAGTTCCCTGCAACATATCACCTTCTCTAAAACTATCCACATACTGTTAATTTTACAACATTAACATGTGTTCTATTAGGGTTAACTCTTCTGCATCTCAGATAGAGTGCTTGTGTTATCAAGAAAGGAAAATGATAGGTATGAAAGATGCTCAAGATTTTTTAGTGCTCCCATGCCTTATTGCATGCTGACAGACATGGCCCTCCTTCAACATGCCAAGCCTCCCATTACTCTCTAACAACCACTTGCCCACCAACACTTCACTTACCAATTTTTTTTAAATTGTTTTATAAGGCTAGCACTACATTTCCCTCCCCTTATAAGAGCATCGTACTTGATGTGACACAACAACCAATCTTGAAGGGTATGTATGAATAAGGTTAATAATGACACATGTTGTTTAACAAAACATCTTGTCGTTACAATGTGATCACAAGGAAGCAAACTAATTTTGACAATATCTTAAATTTTAATGTTATGTGAAGATTGATAGTTTTTCAGTTTACATTATTAATTCATTAATCTGTTTCCTTTATAGTATTCCTAAACTCAAGCTCTTAATATTTCAATTCTTAGGATTTTGGTTTATGTATTTTTTTATGGGTGCCCAATATGATACTGACATCACGATGCAACACAAGAACCAAATACAACACTACCGGTCCACAAGACATATATCTATATACATCTACAACTGTATCACATCACAAGAACTCAGCTGAACCATGGAAAGAACATACATATCCATCACAACATAGTACTTATCCCAACACATACACAATAGTACACATAACATAAGCAAACTACTACAACATGGAATTCCCAACAAGTACACATATAGAGGTTTCACACAACTTGGGACAATAACTATAATAACATAATGTAAAAAATGGGTCAAAACATACCCTCAATGAGGAACATCAATCCTCAACATCACAAAACATGACCAGAATCACATGAGTACACATAAATAAAAGTAACAACACCATACACCTCCAAAAACAACACAAAACAACTCCATATACCTCCCAAATCATAACAAGACAACTACATATATGTCCTATGTATCACAAAAAAATCTCCATATACCTCCAAAAGCATCATAAAACAACTACATGTACCTCCCAACGCATCACAAAGCAAATCCATATACTCCCTCAACATCAATCACATAAACACAAATCTCTTATGCCTCCCTCAAGTAATAAAATAAAGATAAATTTTCCCTTTCGTTCCCCAAAAGAGGCCAATCACTCTATGGCCCTAGGCGCATAGAGTCCAGATACATCTAACCCAAGTGAAATAATAACTCATGGTTTGAAAACCCGCTAGTTATCTGTAACTCCTTGGGGCGTACCCCCATACAATGAAGTGGGTCCATATGTTCCACCACTCCATGGTGAATCCCATGACCCTATTCCAACACATTACGACATTAGAACCAACATAACAATCCATTACAAATGCCAAGTGACAAAAATCTCAACCCTTGGGCTAGGCTATAAAACTTTTAAACATGAAAAGAAAATATAAAACTAAGTAAAAAAAAGGCCAAATAGCCATAGTTAGTGTACAAAATTCACATGTTAGTGAAACAACCAAATAAAATGTCTAAAATATAAGAACACATCAATCAAGAAAACTGGTGGTTCTAGCAAGATTTTTTTTTTCAATTTATGAATAAAATACATATAGAGAAGTAACACATCACAATAACTATGTGGCCTTATACGACCACAAAATGGGTACTCAATGAGTTGCTGGCACTCAGACATCGAGCCTCAGCTCGTAAAATAACATATCAAATAATACAATTGTCATCATCTCTGTCTAAATCATCCCTCCACCACTTCCACAAGGCTCAACATAGTCGTAACTACACTTAGGTTGAATTCATACGATAACTATATAGGGAGAGAGAAAGGAATACAAGTTGCCATCTATTGAGCCTAAGGTGTCCACGAAACACAATATGCATGACACCCGTTGAGCAAGTGCCATACATACCAAATGAACAAAAGTGGATTTTCAACCTATGTAAGACTCCACTTCCTATCTCATACTTGGCTTGAGTGACTGGTCAATGGTACACATTTCCTCACTCCAAACATACACCTTTTACCGATTTCCCTTAGGGTCAGTTAGTGTAGGGTCCACAACATAACACATAACTACATCACTAACACAATGATGATTCACACACATTAACCATAGCGTCTTATTCATGGTATATATACAGGGTATAACAAAATCATTACTTTCACGGGTTACGATACATCAAATTACCACACTCTTCACCCAAAGTGCAATCACTATACAATAGGGATCATACGCTCACCATTATGCCCCTAAATCATGAACATGAACCATCACATATTACACAAATTATACATATGAGGAACACAATGTCTAAATTTACAACATATAGTCAATTGCAATATAACAGGGTGATGCACACAATTCATCACAATATGGTGATGACATCACGATACAATCCAATTCACTATACAAATTTTTTTATCATAAAACATATCAACACACCTACATATCACAAAATGCTGAAATGCTCTAACACTCCGTAATCAACAATAAAATTACTTTCACACACAACAAGGCAGTACATCACACATGAAATCCTCATTAAATCCATGAAAAGGAGGAAGAATACTCTCATCTCCATCACATCAACATGACAACAATTACGCACTAAGTGACATACACAACATGTGCATTCATAATATCACAATTAAGAAATTGTTCACATCACATTTATATCACATTACTCTTCCAATCTCCACCACCACCAAAAACCATCACAACTCCAGTCTATCCCAGAGGTTAGAGAGCATGAACCTCTGCTCTGATACCAAATGTAATGCCCATAATTTACACACACAAATACAACAGTAAAAATACCAGGATAATTTTTTTTTGACTTACATTGCTCACTACACAACACCACAAGGGCTCCAAGTAGAGAAACTCCACAATGCATAAGACACTTACATAAGTCATTGACTCACATAGACACATGACAACACCATATACATGTTGATGCCACACTTTCCCAATGAACGAATGCTAGCAATGACCCAACCACAAGAAAAGGACTCAAGGATTGGAAAACCCACAACACATCATTACCATGATTACATCTTAGTTACGATTAACATTCCAAGAAAATTATTGTGCAAGGATAATTTTATCCTTTTTCCACCTACATATTCTTTAACTCATTTCACATTCAACTTAAAGTTCAACCATTTAAGTTGGCTCTTTACCTCTTACAAAAATCTCCATAACTTACATAATTATTTGGCATATTTCAAATTGCATACAAAGTTCTTAATTCTCTCATTCTTATGTTTAGATTATACTTCTCAACCGTTTATTCAATGTTTAAATTTTACCCTTGCTACATAAGAGAATCTGAATGTGATGTCAAGAAAGTAATCTTAGGATTTAAGAGGGGGGTTTAGATTCAAGATACCTTTTTCCCATAAACATTCTTCGATCATGGTATCTTTATTTCCCTACCATAGTTAATATAGTTCAATAACTTGTTGAATCCATTCAACATTTCCACATCAAGAAATTGTATTTAGATTTATATATATCTTTTGTTTTCTGAAGTTTGATCTCACCAAGGGAAATTCATATTCTTTGTAACACATGAAAATGTTTAATTGAGTTATAAGGACTCCAAGAGTGACATTATTCCTAACCTCAAATATCATTTTAATCTTATATTCTTTACTCTTACATCACACTATGGTCTCATTATTAGCATTATTTTATAATAAAAGGAGTTACGGAAGTATTTGTCTAACATCTAGAAGAAGTACATGATTGGAAGCATTATAAACTACACATGAACCACAAGTGATTTGTGTTCAAGGTAAGATCCCATGTTTTTACATTTCACGATTCCACATGTGAAATTTATTTTATTCTTAATGTCAAAAGGACATAACAAGGGATTACGGGACCAAGATTCCAGTTTCCTAGGTTCTCTAAAGTCAACATCTTTCAAATAAATTTCATTTCCAAGGAGTTACTTACCATTTTCTACCCACAAGTTAACCTCCTAATCAACTGAGGTTTAGTTTAATTCCAATTTACACTCAGGTCTCTACTCCCTATTATAAATTATATTAAGGTGTGAAAACATATTTATGCTATAAACCCTCCGAAAAAGATCAAGTGCATTATATTATCACTAGCCAAAGTAACACATTTAGTTGTGAGGTACTAAAGAGATCATTAACAAGAGTTTAAGTCATAGTACAACTATTTCACTAGGTCCATTTGTGTCGTTTGGATCCCACAAGGAATTTATTCGATGATGAAGAAAATTTATAGATCTAACTTTGTAAGACTTGGTAGTCAACTAGGATAGTAAGGAGGTGATAGCTCTACTTACTCCACATATGGTAAGATTACACAACATAGTTATTACTTTGAACAAAGACTCTTAAGTTATAGAAATGAACTATTAAATATATTTTGCTAGGGGTAGTACTAGAAAATTTTAGTTGTGAGGATTAATTATCTTTTTGGAAAAACGTTTTGCAAACTAATGTGGCTAGAATGAGAGGGAGGGTACTAAAAATTTAAATATTAACTTCATTAGATAAGAACTGCTAAAGGTTACTTTTAAGAGTAGTTGGTGATCTCTCTCACATAACACGTAAGTCAGACCTGAAGAGAACACATTCTTCTTACTAAACACATGATAACCAATCCTGGAAGGGGACCACTTACTATAGATAATATTTGAACAAGTCATTCTTAACTGATGGTTTCATGATGATGTCGCTAAACATAAGGATATGGTGGTAAACTCAACTATGAATCTTATTTAGTTAAGATAAAATGTGCCATCGAGCATACATGTTTAAGTTCATTCTAAGGTTTTAGCTTTCTATGCAAAAAGGATAACATAGGAAGGTTAGTTATACACGAATTTTGTACTAGGTTTGCTAATTCGCTTATGTTTCTTTATTGCATTTTCAAGGTAAAGAAAACAACACACCAATTAATTAATTGGCTATTACAAACTAGAAATGCACTACAATATATTTCATTCAAATTCATTTAACATATCCAACTTTTTCCATATGAAAATCAAAATCAAAAGGGTGTCCATGATTAATGCACATTTCCCAAGGCATTCCTAAAACTAGCATCTCATACATATTACCAAATTTCAAATATAAATTTATGTAACATGGTAATACATTACACATATATACATTTTTCAATAACTTATATAAATTACAATAATAAACAATGAATTACACCACGCCTTTTTGCCATCTCACTTCCATCCTGCAAAACCATGTGAGCATGAAATCAGTGATAAATCGCTGGCATGGCATCCACCCAAATCTAGCATAATTAACATTTTTAGTTTCTTATTTACATAATAACATTAATAATTTGTATTAGAAAGGAGGAGGTTAGAGACACATATTTATTTCATTTTAGTTCACTTCATTTCTTAACCAAGGAGAGAGAAAGAAATAGGGAAGAGAGAGAAACACTATTTTGCCAAAAGTTCAAATTCACATAACAAGTCACACAGTAGAGTTTCAAGCAGTTATTTACAAGTGTCAAAAAGTTTCCACGATGGTTTGGAAACCCAATAAGGGTCCTACAACTTTCTCTTTATGTTTTCCTACTAGTTGCAAAAAATTCAATTTAGGCTTGGAGGTGAAGAAACCACTTTCAAACGTTGTCCTCTAATGAGAAAACACACCATGGGTAAGTTTCTATGTGTCCTCCTATACACCAAGAATTCATAGGAACTGAGGGGATTCAGAACTGACAAACGGTTTTTGATTGGTGGCCATTTTTCCAAGGCCATCGGTCGTAATTGACCTAGTTGTAAACGATCAAAAGTTAGCTTGAGGGCTCAGAAACCCACATCCAAAAATGAATTTTGATGGATGAATGCGCAACGAGAAACTTCCTACGAGTTCCCCTATATATGGAGAATTCACCAGAGTCTATGGAACTAAGAACTAGCAAACAATTTTCAAATGGCGACAAGTTTTCTGGAGCCACCGATCGTAATTGGTCCAGTTTGACCTAGTCAAAATGCGATTGGAGGCCTATAAAATGCATTTTCCAAACTATCAAGAAGATTTTTTTTTCCCAAACTGAAGGTTCCAGGAAATTGTCTAGTAAAAATACTATAGGTTTGCGAAGGCAGATTTGCATTTCGTTGTCCAGGGTTCAAATGACGAGATGATACGAAACCCAACTTTTCAAATTTAACAACTTCCTACAGTTACAAAATGGTGTAACAAGGCTCCTAGAAGGGCATAAAAAAGATCACAGACGAACATTTCGAGGGTGAATCAAGAATTAAAGTGACTCCTCACATGACAAGGTACATGTAGGAAACTTAACATCTCCTTTCTGAAGTTACGGAGGTTATTTTGTAAGTCTCTGAAAATTGTGATTTATTTGTTTTAACAAGGGAGTAGTCAACATAATTGCAGGGGCTCAACTTCAACATGACAATAAAAACGGGTACTGTAGTAATCTTGTTTAGTCAGGAAGTTATTAAATCACCTCAAAATGAGGGTGTAAGTTCATGGTTGACTACAAAAAGGGTTTTTTTATTGCGTGCATTACGATATGACATTTTATTGTTTTACAAAAAATTTAATATAAAACAATTAAATGTATGATAATCCTAAGGTTTTAAACATTATATTTTGTTGCAAATGAAAAAAAAAACTAAAGTACAAGAATTACGAAAGATAAGGAGAGATGAACCAAAAAAAGAAATCTCCGTGTCGCGCATCAACAAACTCTTTTTCGTGTGCGTATTTTATGCATCAATATCTGTTGTACCTCCTTGTCACGCGTCACTAAGGCCTATTGATGCGTGTCAACAGACAGGTTGTAGACGGGCGTCAACAGGCCCTTAGTGACGTGCGTCAACAGGCCTTAGTGACGCGCGTCAACAGACCTTAGTGACGCGCGTCACTAAGGCCTATTGACGTGCGTCACTAAGGCCTATTGACGCGCGTTAATAGGCCTTAGTGACGCGTGTCACTAAGGTCTGTTGACAGCGCGTCACTAAGGCCTGTTGACGCGCGTCTACAACCTCTGCCCTCTTCATGCTCATCGAAAAAAACTCCATGTCGCTCGTCAACCAAATCTTTGTCATGCGTCTACTATGCGTCAATATCTATAGTATCTCCTTGTCTGCAAACCCTCCTTGTCGCGCGTCTATCATACGGGATATATCATATTGTTGAAAAATGTGAAGTAGAAATGTTCTACCTGGCGAATAATCTAGGTTTATATAGGGGATATTTTTCAAGGGTAGGCGAAGCCGACCCCTAAAAAAAAGTTAAAGTGTAATTTTTAGGCGAACAGGTCACTGGCCTGTGCCAAAACATTTGCCTTTTCAAAAATTTCAAAAATGGAATATTCGCCATATTACGAATATTCGCCACTAAAATTATCCCTGGATGAACCATGCCTAGAAGATATTTGCACTTCTAGGAAAACAGGTGCTCCTGGTGGGTTCACCCTCATTCTACAAGGTTTCGTCCCTCATCCAGTCATTTCTTCCAACTAGTTTTTCGTGCACCCGGAACACCCATGGGATTTCCTTTTCTCAAACATCTCTAAAGATTCTTCAACAAAACTAGGTGTTCAGATCCTCAAAATGAAGCATTTCATGAAAGCATAATTCCTTGGGGCATTTTTTCATACATGTTCACGTGCCATGTGTATGCTCCCACATCTGTAAAACGTAGGGAAAGATATTCCTCTCCAACATTTGAATCTAACATGTACATGGTGCATCTCATCACCGTCACTCTCAACATCCTCTCTTCAACAATGATGCAAGAGCTAAAACGATTTGACCATGGGACCTTATCAGTTCAAAAACTAGGTGCAAATTCTATTGAAGCAAAAGCATCCTTTATAAGGTACAGATGAGTATCTTCTAGGATAATTTGAATATATGTACATGGTGCACCATTTTCAATAGTTCAACAACGATGCAAGAGAAAACGTTGCTACCTATAGTTACCACATTCATTGAGCCATCCTCTAGGTGACGGTACTGATGATTCAAATAATATATATATGTTGTTTTCATGGATTTAGACACTTCTAGCCGAAAAAAATATGAATAGACTTGAACATGAGGCCACTTGAAAACCATCAAGGATTTGACTTCAATCATCAAACAAACCTACCTGACAATATTTTTTAATTTTTTTAATTTTTTAATTTTAATACAGAAATGGAAAATATCACACCCAACAATGAATTTTGGGACCCACACTTTGTTTTTAGCCCAAACGGAGAAAAACATTAAGCCTTCTTAGACATCTAATGCCATTTTTCAGCAGTTCTAACGTCCTTGACAGATATTTTCATCTCAACAGTTATCCCAACTAAATAAAATTGAAGGCCTTTATCTAGAGGGAAAAAAGATAGAACATGAGTCACACCTATAGTGTATGAGGCTTCCTTCCTGATGCATATCCCGTTCTGCAGCTTCTTTAAGCCTTGGTCGAATCAATCCTTAAGGAAGAGTAGCTTTTCAGAACAAAACAATTCCCCTCTAGATACAACATTGGCAGATCGTTATGTAGGATGGAAGGAAAAAACACTTTTTAATGCCTAAATCAATACAATGAATACTAAAATATAAAGAGAAGGAAAATGTGTGGGAGGCGTTGGATAAATTTTTTGCTACATTATAGTGCTTGCAACACAAGTGCTTACAAGTAGGAGATAGAAACATCAATAAATATAGACAACATGCCCAAAATAAGGTCCTCCTAATCCTTAATATTCTTCGTCCTCTGAATACCAAAAAAAAATAGTAGCACTAGTGGTTTCCTCTCAGAGACAATATAACTTACTTTAGTGCAGATACCTATGCCAATAATCAATTTATACGTAGTAAAATGAGGGATATTGGGTTACAAATTTATCTCTGTGTGTAGGACTTCTCTGACCCATAATGGTACTGATTAATGGATGGCTATGAGGTTTTTGGTGAGAGATCTTGATCATCACAGTTCCCTACAATGTATTTTCTTCTCTATAACTATCCACATACTGTTAATTCTACAACATTAACCTACGTTCTATTGTGGTTAACTCTTCTACATCTTGGATAGATTGATTGTGTTGTCAATAAAGGAAAATGACAGGTCTGAAAGCTGCTCAAGATTTATCAGTGCTCCCATTCCCTAATACATGCTGACAGACATGACCCTCCTTCAACACGCCAAGCCTCACATTACTCCCCAACAACCACTCACCCACCAACACTTCACTTCCCACTTTTAAATTTTTTTTATATAGCTTGCACTACATTTCCCTCCCCTTATAAGAGTATCTTCCTCGATGCAACACAACACCGAAGCTCGAAGGGTACATAGGAAGAAGGTTAATAATGACACATGTCATTTAACAAAACATCTTGTCGGTACAATGTGACCAAAAGGAAGCAAACTAATCTTGATAACATCTTAAATTTTAATGTTATGTGAAGATTGATAGTTTTTCAGTTTACATTATTAATTCATTAATCTATTTCCTTTATAGTATTCCTAAACTCAAGCTCTTAATACTTCAATTCTTAGAATTTTGGTTTATATATTTTTCATGGGTGCCCATATGATACTGACATCATGTGATGTAACACAAGAACTAAAGACAACACCATCGGTTCATAATACATATATCTATATACCTCTACAACTGTATCACATCACAAGAACTCAACCAAACCATGGAAAGAACATACATATCCCTCACAACATATTACTTATCACACATGCGCTTGACACAATAGTACCCATAACATAAGCAGACTGCTACAACATGGAATTCCCAACAAGTACACATATAGAGGTTTCACACAACTTGGGACAATAACTATAGTTACATAGTCTCAAAAATGGGTCAAAGCATACCCTAAATGAGGATCATGAATCCTCAACATCAGAAAACATGACCAGACTCACATGAGTACACATAAATAGAAGTACCAACTAGCCCTATGTGTAAAGGAATATACTATGGATGAATGAACAAATTAAACCAGTAATTGATTTAATGTGGATGATCCTTATTCGATGAGATACACCATAAGTTAAATGTTAAGCAATATAAAGAAAATATAGAAAAAGGAAAAATATTGTATGATTCTCACATTATGAGCCTTCCTATAACTTAAGTTAAAGATGGAAACATGATTTTAATAAATGAGTAATCCTAAAAATATCATGTCATGGGAAGACCCTATCTATAAGTGTATAATGTAGTTGAATCGTTATGTTGTGCCTTGTAAAAAAACGTGTCCTTGATATGCGTCATGTGTTTTTATGCTATCTATGTGTGTTAATATTGTGCAAAAATATCATGTGTTACATGCAGTCCTAAGTGATCTCCTGTAATTTCATGTGTACTATAATGTAAGTAAAAAAAAAAATTATGGTATTTTTACTATTTTATTTGTGTGTGTAAAATGGTGGGTGTTACACTCGGTTATGTATTTATTCTGATATGTATGCACATATATACACATTAAATTGAGATATTATGTAGATTCTTAATTGCGATACAGTCCATTATTTAATTGTGTTAGCGCGTTTATGTGTTTATTGATTGTTGGTCCAATTTAGGCTCTTATTGACATGTGTTCCTTATGTCATTTATCTATCATCTTGTTCCCTTGTTTCCCTTATTACCTTTCCATTTTAGCTTCATTTCTTGTTGTTTCTTTTCACTATCTCTCCCCCCCCCTTCCATTTTTTCCCTTCTCCTTAGTATTTTCTCTCCTCCACTTATTTTGGCTTGATTTGGTCATTCTTAATTTTGGGAAATGACTAGAGTTGTTAAGATTTTCATAATTGTAGCTACATTTATTGTCATCTTTACATTTTTGATATTTTTCTTTCTAGTGGGCCCTTAATTTTTGTTTCTTTTGGTTTCATGCCTTAATTTATCTTCTTTCCCGCATATTGTTGTCACCTTAAATGGAAAGAGGGCTTTCATTTGTAAATTCAAGAAGTCAATAAATGCAAAGATGTATTATTGCATTTAAGACAATCAAGGAGACACTAAATAAGAGGATAATTACTTTTGCACAAGAGTGATTGAAGTTATAAGACTAGAATCTATTTATTTCCTAAGCCTCCTTGTGCCAAAAGCCAAAGACAAACATATAAGATTTTCTAGTTATTGCACGAAGATAGGGGTTGGGAAACATGCATACACATGATTGACTATTGACTTTCATTGAGTGTATTTTTTAATTTTGTCAAATCATGAGGGACATGACAATAATAGAGGGGTGAGACATACTCCTATTAACATCCAGTATTTTTATGACATTTATAAGGAGTTGAGGCCATATTAAGGTTTTGAAGAAGGAAATCATATTTCAGAGAATCACAACAAAATTAGAAAAGTAAAGCAAGGTATTTGCAAATCAGGACATGGCGAATAGATTCACACAATTAAATTCAGTAGTACACATATGACCAATAATGCAGGGTTTTCCAAAAATGTATCTTTGTGTTATTTTGATGACTTTAAGAATAATCATGATTGTTAGCATGATTTCTAATCCCCAGTTTTTGGGTTTTGTTTATATCTTTTTTAGACACTTTATTCACAATTTTCCACTAAACAACTACCTTCAAATTTAAATAAAATATAGTTTTATTCTTTTTTGTATATTTTCAAAGCAATTATTTCCAGTAGTTTTTCATAAGTTTATGCTAATATCATGTTTCTAGTTTTAAATATTTTAGGAGAGTGTTACCACCATTCTTCCAATTTCTTTGAGTACATGAAATCCAAATAAGTATTTGAATAATAGAAAAAAATGTCATCCTTAATGCTTCTCATGGCCCCTAGATTTGACACCGGCAACACCAAAGACAAAAAAATAAGATTATGTCAAAATAATATGATGACAGGTGTTATAGAACTGCGCATTATAGAATTGCAATCGTTTCTCCTTTCTTCAAGAATATTGTAAATGGGTCTTGAAATATGTGAAGGGCATGGTTATTTGTTTGTGACTTAGGTTGTTAGGTATTTTAAATTAAGGTTTTTTTGGTATAGGATTTCAATGATATATTGGCATAACCAATTGTGGGGATTATACTTGTTCAATGTTAATGTTTTGATGTTTTTCTAATTTAATTAATTTTGATATTAGATTTAATAATTTTTTTAATTTTGGAAACCTTAATTAATTAATGAAATTCTTCAAATTTTCTTGCCAGTAATTTACACCCAATTTCATCCATGGGCATGGTGCACCCAACTCTAAAATGAATGTAGTAATTTATACATCTCTTTCTTGTAATAAAAAAATAAGATTTATATTCATGAAAATGTTGACTATTTTTATATACATACTCCTATAACCAATTGAATAGTCTTTGTTTCTAGAAGTCATATCTCTTAGAAGTATTTGGTAGGATGATTTGAACAAAGTGTGTAATCATATAATTAATTTTTCCACTAAAAAGAAACAAATGCATTACTAAAAAGGTAAGCAATTGTATCATCTACATTTTCCATTAATTTAGGAAAAAAAGGTTTTTTTTTGATGTTGGACAATTATAACAACTCTATAAAATTCTCATTGTACACCTAAATATTTTAGATGTGTTTTAATTGATATTGTTTGATCTCAAATAAGTATAAATTCTCATTTCTGACTTTGACATCTATAGAGAGACATGCTATACTTCTTGCCTCAGTGTGTACCATGCTATCTTAAAAAATGGGATTTGATTTCACTTTAATATGATGAGTTTTATGAATTATCTACAAATCTAATGCCGTAGAAAAAAGTCCACATGGCAAGATATTTATTCGTCCAGAAAATTAATTACTTTCCCATTTTTGACTATTTTCTATTGTTTTTGGTGATTCATGTTACTTCAATTTTCCTTGCTCAATGTTCTCTAGCATTCTTGAGTTATTTTAATGTCTTCTTGAACGTGTCGATCATACCTCATTTAAATGAAGTCCGTATAAGCATTCTGAAGATGAAACGCACCAGGAATATGTTTTAAAGACATGAGTTTGTTTTACGAATATGTTTCTATTTGTTCAATTCTAAGAGGTTTCGAAAGCAAGGATGGACCTCTGATAGTTCACGTCCAGTTTTTTTCATGATTTTGTGATCATGTATGATCGGTAAAATATCGCGGTCGTCTAGACAATTCGAAGTTGAAAATTTAAAAAATGGTATAGGTCTCCATCGGTGAGGAACAAAACTTCAGTTTAAGGACTTCGAAGGAATTGTATGCTACTCCAAGTAGAATGATCAGCTGTCACTCGCTTTGTTGGAGTGAGTCAAAGCTCCATTTAGATGTTAATTGATCCCTCTAACTTACATGAAAAAAACACATTCCAAATTTTCTTCAAATCTTTGTCGGCAACAAAAGGCTTGAACTATCTCATCGAAAAGAAGAGTTAAAGGTACCTTTGCTTTTTGAATGTAATATAAAAACCATAACTATAAAAATAAGAATGAAAGCATTTTGATCTCATTTCCAATCTAACCGAGCGTAGAGAGATTCAGTACCTAGACATAATGATAAAAGCAACTTCATTTCAATAGGAACTGGATGAGGGAGCAAGACCTGTTGAGCAGCGACTAAAACGTGAAATAAACGTTTGACAATATATCGATGTTGTTAAAGCCAAACACAATGATAATTACTACATAGACTTGAAGGAGAAATAATAGCAGACACATGTTACGTAAGGCTGTTTCTGGAATATTAAGGTCTCTTTTCCTCGTACCCCTGCAGTCACTCGCGCTGTCAAAACATCATTCTTACAGTCATACACATGAACAGCCAGCCTGCAAACAAGTGAGAAGCAAAAGTATTCCTGCAGCCAGTAGAGTGAGGAAGTGCCACGATCCAAATATGTAAGTGTTGACCTACTCTCTTTTAGCAACGTTGCATCTTCTGTTGTAATGCTTGTTCACGTCTGCTATAACTTGATCCACATATTTTACTTTGGATGATTTCACGCATTTCCGCATGCAGTTCCACAAGCTCGCCACTTTACCATCGTTTTGCAAGTGATTGCTTAATAATTCTGCCTCTTTCTTGAGCAACCTAACATCTAACTGCAGTGTCGATCATACAGCTTCATGAAGTCCGTGTAGCGGGTGAAGATCAACGCACCGGTGACGCTGCAGCTTCTAAAGCATCACCAGATTTCGAAGAATGACCTCTGTGTTCACGTCCAGCTTCAGTTTGGGTAGATATAAATTCGCGGTCGTCTGGTCGAAGCGAATTGTGGTCAGGTCTCCATCGGTGGGAACAAATTTCACCCCTGCGGAATATAAATCGGCAACGAAGGAATGTCCAGCTCGTCCCGCGTTGGAGGAGTCTCCACAGAGGATCCACTTCCATCCTTTTCTTCATCTTTGTCGGCGGAGGCTGACCCGAAAAGAAGAGTTAAAGGTCCCTTGAATGACGCAGAATCGGCAGATTTCCGAGCGTAGAGAGGAGACGCAAGGGCAACTTCATCAAAAACTGGATGAAGAGCCGCCGAGAGAGCGCCGTGAAACGTTTGACAGGGCCGATGTTTAAAGCCTTCCATGCCGACTTGAAAGCCCCTGTTACGTAGGCTGTTTCTGGCAAGGTCTCTTTTTCGTCCTCATCATCGCGCTTCAAAACATCATTCTTGTCATCCATGGCCGCCGCAGGGACGACAGAGTAATAGAGTGCCTCCAGTATGTGACCTCTCTCTTTTATATGCATCCTTGAACTGTCAGGCATCTTGAACATAAATGGTGACAATTCCGCACAGACAAGTGTTACCAGGTTGCAAAACTCCTCTTCTTCTTCTCTTCCGCCTTTTCTTGAGAACCTAACCCTAACTGCATGTGCAACAGCTTCTGCAGCAGGAACAACGGCACCTGATTCTCAAGCATCGTGAGATCTCTCATGATTCCATTGTGCGCAGCGCTCCGGCCGGATGGACCCAAAACTTTTCCCAGCTGCTTCACTTCTGAACAGGTTTTGTCGGCCTGTTTGACGTAGAACTGTAAGCATTCCAGGACGAAGGAGGCGTCCAAAGCCATGAGCAATGCGAGGGCTTCGTCGTTGTAATCCAGGTATTTGTGATAGAAGCTCCGGATTCGCCACTCGTGCTTCCTCATCTCTGCGACGCACGGATTCGAACTTGGGACCTCCGATCCGCTTCTGAAATCCGTGCCGCGGCCACTTTGTAACGATCCATTTCGTACAGCTCGGATCTCCAATGGTGATATGGAAATGGAAACACACTGCGGAATGAACGCTTCTGGTTTCATTGCCAGCAACTCCTTTGGCACACTGAACACGGATATGCAAAACTCCTCTTCTTCTTTTTCTACGTGTTCGTTCTCTATAGCAGGCCCTCTCTAATTTGGATAACCCAGCGATCTTGATCAATCTTTGATGCCATTCCTGCTCGATAACAATTTATTGCAGAAATTTAGTGTGTCGGAAACATGAGAGAGAAGAGGGTATATATAGCTGTAGCCTTCCCCCGACCAAGCACTGTGTATATCCTTAGGCTCTTTCGCTAGTCACGCTTCCCGTGGGATTAACTTTTTAATGTGCACGTCTATTTACATGTCACAATAGCCTTTAGCTTTACTTGAGAACCTGCGTGATGGATTGCTTACCAAATGCGTCTGCGTTGTCTATTGTTACCAAATGCTTGCGTTGTCTATTGTGTGACGTACATAGACTCAATGAAAAGTTAAGAGTGTCCTTGGCAATAGTTGAAGTGGACACACTTCTTACAATTTTAGTTAATAATTTTTTCCCATTAAAAAAGAATCAGGTATGTCATTTTAGTTTAAAATTTTCATAAAAAATTACACATTTAAATTATCTAGAGATACATTAGAAAATGACTAACAATATTAAAAATATCGTATGAAATTAAAAAAATGCATATTTGTTTTTACTTGCACAAATATTATAGTACTCTTTTTCTGTGTATGCTTGAATTTTGTATAACTTTATAATAATATCAATAAAAGTGTTAATTAATATTAACCTCATGTAAAAAACTATAATCTTAAGTTCTAATAAAAGATAAAAATAATGAAAATATTTAGATATAGGCACCCTCCATTGTTGGCGCCCTAGACACTTGCCTAGTCTTCCTAGGGCTTAATCCCCTTGGAGCTACACCTTAAAAAATAATCCCATGTCATTTATTACTCATAAAGATCCATGATTTCAATGTGCATCTATGATTGTTAAATATTGATCTAAATTAAATATTATGAGCAAATTTAACTAGTGTCATTGTCTCCCATTTTCTCATTTCTCCATATAAATCATTTCTTTGATGTTTTGATTTCTTTGAGTTATATGTTAGGAACATCAATGACATGATTGGACTTGTTAGACATGGTATTTTCCTCTAGTCATTATATTATCAGTTCATATTTGAGTAAATGATGCACTCAAATATAGGAGCCTATGGAAATGGCTACCTTCTACTTGCAAGCTTTATCTTTCACCACTAAAACCTTACAATTCTAAGTCTTATGGAAAATTGAGACTTCTCTATTATTGAAAATGAAGAAAATACAATTTGAACAATGAACATCATCTCTTTCACTCTACAAGAAGCAATTCTCCATAAACATCTTACAACTCAATCTCAACTTTATAGTGTTACAACAATTAAAACTTACACATATATTATTAACATTTAGCTTTCAATTGTAAGATACCTAATCTTGCTAAAAGTCTACAAATTTCTCTAAACTTTCCTCACTCCTAATCAATGTCCAACCCAGTAAAAGTTTTCCCCATATTTCTCAATTTTTTTTTCTCAAGTCTCACAATTTGCACAGAACAATCTTCTCACCCTTATTTAATTATTCGTGGATCTTTTTATCTCTTTTTGAACTCTAGATCCTCTATCTTGTATCTCCTCTCATCTTCTCTATCTTCAACAAGACATCTCCCTCCCCATGTTTGAGAGACAATCCCCAATAAGACTCAAATTCTCCAATAAAGGCCCTCTTTCTCTAATACACTCTACTTATCTCATATTTAAGAAGCTCTGTTTTATATACTCGAGCTGTCCCTATATAATAATTATGGATAATTCTTTTTCTTACAACTAATGTGTGAGAAACTTCTACTTAATACAATTAAGAGGTGGTTGCGTAATCACTTTGATAGTTTCAAAACTACATATTATTGCACACTAGTGGTTACCAATTTTCCTTAATTTTTTTTAAAACACTTCTTAAGGTTAAAAATACCCCATCATTTTCTTTAGTATGCTTAGTCCTAACAATTTTGGAGGCCATAAGTTTTGCATATGAACATGGAATGCAATGCTTTATTTTTAAAATTGCATAATTTTTGAAGGAAAAAATAAATATGCAATCAGATCTCACTTTGCAGGTATTCCTAATTATGACCATTTTTTAAATACTAGAACTTAGAATTTCAAAGTCAACAAAGGTCATAACCACTCCATGAATCTTACCAAAAAACAGATTCCTTGGTGCTAACTTGACTAATTAAGTTTGGTGTCAGACATGACCCAACACCATGATGAAACATTGGGAGCGAGCTAACAAATTCACTCTTTAAAAGTTCATATATATTTTTTGTTGATGCAAAATTGTAGATATCCCATGGATGCTCCTGCATCAATAAGGTTTTATTTTGAATTTAGATTTCTGTAAATACAATTTTTTGTTCATTTGCTACATAAGATCATCTAAAGATAACACATTATGTTTTTCGCATTTTGTTGAGAACTCACAATAATTTTAAAGAGATAATGAAATAATTAACACATTTATCATTTATTAAATTTATTATTTCTCATTGAATTCTGTTGGTGTTGGAGGGTCATTAGGAGCTAGGATTCAAAAATATCATATTATGTATTATTCTAAACTCATATATATATATATATATATATATATATATATATGGATTGTAAATTATTTGGAATGAAATAAAATATAAGGAACAATACAATGCTTCCTGAAGCAAAAGAAGGAAGATGAGATGATAAGCCTCGAAACCAAAGAGCCATGAATGACTGTAAAACATGTAGAAGATCACACAAAAAGGTTATTATTATTATTATTGTTATCCCTAAATACTAATATAATTGAGTGTAACTATTTGCTAGCCTTTATAGCTTTCTTTGAATATTGATGGAGATAGTTTATAGTATGAGTTGTGTGTATTGATTTTAGAGAAAGTGTATATCTTTATTTATCTCATTTTTTATTAATGGTAAAATGTTTGTTGAATGGGATCCTACCCAAGAATAACAAGAAAGGGTCAAAACCCAGATAAGACAACAAGTACAAAAGAGACAAGAAGAAGCATATTTCCCAACAATACAACAACAAAAAGAAACATAACTACTGGCCAGAAAAATTAGCTAGGTGGAAGAAGCGATTTTGTTATGCCTATATTTCTTCTTGTTATGAACTATTTTCCACCATCCTAAAACCTCCTCAATAGGAATAATAACTTCAATAGCATCAACCGACTAGTTTGCGTCTTTTTAAAAGGAGAGTGAGGAGGGACATTCTCCTTTGCCACTTCATACGACTTTGGTTCAAATTTTTCTTCACCATTTTCCATCCCCTTATTTCCATCATCTTGAATTTCTCTAAGAGGGGTTTCTGAAACATGAATTTCACCATTTTATTTCCCCGTATTTTAAATGAGAGGAGTTTCAAGAACTAATTCTAGGAATTCCTCTGAATCAATATGTGAGTCTAATTCTTCCTTGGTGTCAAATACCAAATGTTCAGGGAGGGCATTTTACCACCAATTGTTCTCATTTTTATGCCTTTCCATCCCAAAATTAGCCACAATATGGCATAAAGACAATAATTTCCTACATCTGAAGGGTAAACCTTCATAGTCAAGAGGTTGAGTCCAAGTTTTTATTTAAACATTAAGCTCAATGTGGGAAAGAAGGTTCTTAGAGGCGTCATTCTCAACGAGAATTATGGTATATGTTGTGTGAGTAAAATATATACTTTGGGATTCAAAATTTAATATGTTACCCAAAACATTGCCAATGGATATCAGACAAGCACGGTCCCAAAATTTTAGAGGAATATGGGTCAGTCTAATCTATATCAATTTTCAAGAGGGGAACCAAGATTTCATAACAAGATAATGAGCTTGAAATGCCCAAATATTTCTTGTAATGGTGTTTTGATTAGTTATTGAAGAAAAAATAGCAATAAAAGTACGCTTAGCATAGGGATACAGATCGAACATGCCCTCTAGCAGACAGATCTAGTGTTTACAAATCTAGTCGTGAAGTAATGGAAGAGTAGGCCAAAGACTGCTGAAATGGAAAATAAATGTGTGTTCTTGGTAGTAGGATTCGGATTTGATCACCTCGTCTATAAAATGAACACAAGGGTGGTTGTTAACAAATGGCATGGGCTTGGATCCATTCTTCCCCTGTAACACCTCCTAGAAAGAATGATTCAATATTTCATCCATTCCACTCACCTTCTGGATAACCGTTTTATTATTTACATTCTCCAGAATAGGGGCAACCTGATGAAAAATGGACACACTTCCACCAAGCTTCCCATATATATAGGTCAATGAGGGTTCAATTTTTCCACCCTTGGAAGAGCCTCCCTCTCCCGTGGCATCAAAAGATAGCCCATCACTTTGTTCATCAATAGGAAAAAGACCACTTCCCCCAACATAATGCTTCTAATTTAAATTTTATTCAAATAGACCTTCCAAAAAATGTGACCACTCCCTTCCTCCATGGGAGAGAGAAAATAACTAGATTTTCCAATACCAAAATCTCTAGCATATTTAATGGAAGAAGCATGGAGAAATCCCCTTCCTTTGGCTCCTAGGCCATTACCGAAATGGCTTCCATTCTTGCCATTCAGTCACCTCTGAGACCCCCTAATATGGAGGGGTGAATCAGTGCCATCGAGAAGATTAGATCCAGTTCCATCACCACAGGGATTAGGGTTAGGGTTCAAACAAGGGATCTTCTCCATTACTAATAATAATTTGGACCAACTTATCACTTGTGTATTTTTTTAATCTCATTTTTACTCTATTTGCAAAAAAATGGATGATTTAATCTAATTCAAGAAATTGATTTGAAGAAAATATATATTTTTGTGCAATAATTAATTAAATTATATTTTTTTATTAAAATTTTGTATATATGTGTTAGACAATATCATGTTCTAACTAGGAATCTAGAAGCCTTTAAGATCAAAATTTTCAATGAGAAGCTAAGGAAATATAGAGATGGTTACGAGAGCAGAGAGACACGAAAAAATTGTGGGATGAAAATATAATATATTTTTCAGAGGAAAAATCTTGTAAAATAGGTATCCCTGTAAGATAAGTAGTGAGCACACATATTTATGGAGATATATGAGATATTTTAATGTTTTTTTTTGGAAATAGGGTAAAGTGAGGGTTTTGAAAGGGCCCACAACCTTGTTCAAAGAAGAAGGGAGAAGAGAAAAGGAAGAAGAGAACTCCTAAACAACACAAGGAAAAGAAATAAAGAAACCTCAATATAAAAATTAGAAACTTCCAAGTAACAGAGTCAACAATGAACAAAACTGAGAAGAAGAGAAGGAAGAGGACCTTCAACTGAAACTAAGAGTAGCAAGACGATAAAGCAAAGAGGAGGTAAGAAGATGTAGCCCATACAGAAAAAAAAGGAAGAAGTGGATATCATCAAATGGTAACCACAAAAAATGAAAAAGAAGGGAAAGAGGGAGAAGAGGATAAGGAATTAGAGCCTACCCTTCTTTCCCTTCTTCGAGCGCACCAACTACCAATTTTTTATAAAATGTTCCTCTGAGCCTGACGTACAATTAATAAAAATCAGAAGGGAGTCTGTTTGTGATCCATGAATCAGAGAGAAGGGGCCTTCTTTGTTCAAATCAAAGTGATCAGATTCGTGTGGTCTCTTGAATCCCAGGTTGGATCTCTCCCCCAACTGGGATGACACTACTAGCAGACCTAGCTCAACACCCAAAGTTTTAGATGTGGGTTGAGCCTTGACCAGTGGATCATAACTCTTAGCATCCTGAGCATTTGCATCCTAGTTAGAGTCCTCCTCGAGGACAAGGGGCTACAGAACTTGGAAGGATTTTTCCTGATGGGTTGAAATTTCTTGTGAGGATAGGAAGACTAAAGGTGACCTGTTGTCTTGAAATTTCTACATCTGAAGGATGTTTTTTCATAGTCGAGATGCTGAACATGTGAAAAATCACTCATCTTGAGGGTAATCTTGTCCCGAAGCCCTTTGCTAAGATCAACCTCAATGCATATTCTAAAAAAAGTGAGCAATCCACTATGAAATCTCGTGTCATCCTGTTTTATAAATTTCCATAAACAATTTCCAATATCCTCTGTTGTAAGGTAAAATTGGAGAGGAAGATTGGGTAACCTTACTGAAATAGGTACTCGCTATATGGAGAGGGAACATAGGTCAAAGTGAGGGAACCAAAGGGTGGTAAAAAAACAAGCCGATCCCCAAAACCATGGGCTGTCATTCAAGGCACTTTGATAATCCTCTTGTTCCAAGAACAAAATGATGAAGAAACCTCTTGCACAAAAAAAGTGGTCACACTTTTTAGTCTAGTTGGAGTGAATCCATTGGATAAGTTCATTTATTGAAGTCCAAACACGATTAAATCTGCAGATGAGAGAATTTTTTTTGAGTCTATATTTGAAAGTCTATGATTTCCAGCGAAGGGGAGTCAACAGCTTGCTCAACAAGATAAGCTGGGGGGAGGGAGGATTGGAGCCAACAGAGGTTGAAGCAGAGTTTTTAAATAGATCCTCCTTAAAAGTCACCGTGTTGCGAGCTCTGGCTCCTCCTTTTAAAGATCACGTCATAGATTTTTAAGAGTCTTGGGTCATCCCATAGAAATCAAGAGGGTATTCATCCGAAATAATTTTTACTGTAAAAGAGAGGCCAAAGGAACCAAGATTATATCCCAGTTTGTGCAAAATAATAAAATTTAGCTCAAAGCCAGAAACAAGGTGATGGGTTTGGAGGAAGAGGGTAGAACCCGAGATGGTGTTAAGCAGGACTTGTAACACCTCAAGGAAGTCATCTGTCAGCTAAGCAACAACATGAACATTGAACAACTCTATGTGGGAGGGAAAAAAGGTCAATAGACAGATCCAAATTCATAGACTGTCCATAGGCCATAATGGGGAATCCAAAAACCCTCACATTTCCATCAACATTGAATGGGAAACTCCTATCAAAAAGGAGCCGATCACCCGAGCCCAAGCTTGGGCCAACCTGCACGTTCCAGCCTTCTGCGCCACCACTGTTAGGGTTAGGGTAGAGGGAGAACGCCATCGAGCAATATGGTATTAGCACCCGTATATCTTCCTCAATAACTAAGATATTCTAATGTTCTATTCATAAACTACTAATTGTTTAGATATCAATATTGGAGAATCAATGTTTCATACCTAGAAAAAATGAATAATTCAAATGGAATGAAAATAATTCAAAAATATGAGTATATTAGAAATGGAGTTTCCAAAAGTAATTAAATGGAAGAAAACTACTATTGACATGTAAGTGTCTGAATTTTTTTTCCAAGGATATATTTCTTCTAATATTTTATAATGCCTTTTCATTAGAGTGTTAAAGGAGAATTCATCGATCAGTTTCTCGTGATTGTGAAGATTAGCATGATGTCAAATAAATTTGATACAAAGTATACTAAAAAATATCAGGGTTATGATTATATACGATGGAAGTGAAAGGGAGATGAATTATTGCAACTAGGTAATCAACAAAGATATACAAGAATCAAAATGAGATAAAATAATTAAAATGGGGCTTCAACATGAGTTGAGTAATTTCAAAAGATGGGAAGAAATGATTTCCACTAAAGGAAATTCTAATATAGTTGCAAGTAAAATTAAAATAAGGGGATAAAATTATTTAGTAGGTGATCCACCTCTATAGAATATATAAGTTCCAAATGTACATGTAGAACAAAGTGTACACAAAATCAAGTTTAATAAGAAGAAGAGATAGTGCTAGAAAGGGAGAGCGATTGAGTGGTTGAAGAAGAAGAGTTAATTAGAAAAGTAAATAAATGTAGCGATGGTCTTATAAAGAAAGTATTTCTAAAGGATGCTTGGAGTGAACAAGAAGAATAACTAATGTGTAGAAAGACATATAAATATCCCAATAATGTAGCATATTATTTCTTCATAACCATAAGATGCACATTCCCCATAGTATCAAATTATTTTTAGAAGTAAAAGAGGGATCATAAAATTATGAAATATGTTGAATCTAGATCCAAGAGACCCTAGTTTGAGGAAAAAGTAAAGAATTGAAATCATATGCTTACAAGAAATATCAATACCCTAAGTAAGGATATAATAATTGGCATAAAAATCAACATTGTAAGTATTAAAATTAGTAAAAATTGATACAAATATATTTCCCTTCATATTTCTATATGCTATCATGAGAAAATGTTTCTAGACACCAAAGTATATGTTTTCATGAGCCCTATGTCAAACCCTTTTGCAAAGAATCTAGGAAATTCTGTGAGCCCTAATCGCATGTGCTCTACTCACGATGGTGATGGCACTATGCTTGGTGGAACTAGGGAGATTTCATGGCATTCAGCGGATGGGTTTTGAAATGGTGAGGGAATTAGAGTTGGGGTTGCTTTGGAAATACCAATAGGTGTGGATTATGGGAGTGGTGTAGGTGTTGGTTTCCCCAACAGGGGGAAATAGCTTCCACACCGTCATTATCAGTGGTAGCGCTTGATACAGTGGAGGCAGAGGGGAGTCTTCTGTGAATTGGTATTATCTTGTGGTTAAGATGAGGGGCATAAATGAATTCTCTTTGCAGATTCCTATTCAGATCCTTGGTGGAATGATCTGTAGTGGCCTCCTTTACAGCCACAAACCTTGGAATTACAACGTTGGTGGGGGAAGTTTGAGTGTATCCTAGTCATTGACCTTGTTTCTCCGGAATACCTCATCCATTGGCTATGTTGGATCTATCTAGGTTGTGGATGGAAGAGGCTTGTTTGATGGTGCTTTTGGGGTTACTGTAGACACAAAATCACGTAATTTAGGTTATTATTTAGTCATAGTTTGATACTGCTATTCACATGATTCTTGATGGAAACGACTACTAATTAATCCATGTTTTTAGCCATTTTGCTTTTTTTGGTGTTGCTACTTTCAATCTTGCACCCGCACTTTCCCAGTTTGTGTTTCCATGCTACCTTTTCCCTATTGTTGAATGTGGCACCCATCCAGGACTAGGGCACCCTAGGCACCCTGGTTCCCTCTAGGCACTCTGGTCCCCTCTGGGCGCCCTAATCATCTTTCTACTTTCCTCTCACTTTTTTGGCACTTTCTAGCCATTTGATCTTCTTATATTTTTGGTAGTCAAATTTTTTAAGGTTAATTAGGAAATTAAAGAAAGAGAACCATATAAATATAAATTCACGAGACCATAATGAGGGACCAAGAAGTAAGCACTTACTATCACCACCTAATGTTACATCCATCAAAGGCATCTAGAGCTCCATTTGCATCCATATGGCTCCATCACAAGGGATATAGGCCAGTTCATCTACATCAAACTTCATTGGAGGGTAGTTTATTTTATTCCATGCACCATTTACTTACATTCTACATCTAGTTATTTCTCGCTACTCATAGAGTTCGACTAGCACAAGAGCACCTAGGGCATGATTTCCACACACACACTAGAACTACATTGGGTTTGAGATGTAGTGTAGCAATCAGTGATAAGGCCATCCTTTTCGAAGCTAAGGATAGTCTAACCCCTTCATATGCATCTTTATTTTGTAGGGTTTTGATGATTTGTCTGGGGTTTTTTAGGTGATTCTTCTATTTCACATTTTCTAGTGCTTCGGCGATCACACAACAAAATTCACGCAATAGGAAGAAAACAAAGGTGAACACTCAGCAACATTTCAAAGGAGATTCTTGAGTCATTTTTCACAGACTAGAGCACCTAGATATCATACCACAGCACCCTAGGCACCCCCATCCTTCTCCAGGCACCCTAGTGTATCTAGACAACCCGTATATGCGCTTTCTCGAGCGCATGTGCATAGTTTCCTCTTGTTAAGCCAGTCTCCACTGTGACAAAATCCTGCTATATCTACAAATCAACTAAGGAATTCTTAACCATGTTTGCACATTAGGGTTTCACATTTCATTTGCTTAGTTATATGGCTTAATTTTAAAATTTATTTATTTGTTATTTATTGCTCCTATAACATTAGATTATGATAGAATATATTTCTATTTTAGTTTAATCATTTTGGTGAAATTAAACTTGAACTTGATCTTCACACTTAGAATCCTCATTTTTCTTCTATTATAGGTCCAATTTCTTTTTCTGATGTACTTATGATGCATTCCAATTGCCTAGTTGTTCTATAGAAATCTCTAGACACCATGAATCTTTCTAAAAATACCTTGCCACATGAGATAAGCCCTATTTTTGATTGTTTATTTGATGACCCTACTCTTTGTGATCCTCCATCTAATCAACCCTTGTTGGAGTCAATACAATAGTTTCATTATTCATTTCAAGACAAATTTAAGGCTACGAAATTCACAATTATATCTCAAAAATCTGAAATCCAACATCTTAAGGACACTTCTCAGGCTCATGTTTGTTCTCCCCCTCCATCTCATCATTATTCTATGTGCACTTCATGTGCTCATATAAATGAGCCTCAAGTCATACCATTACCATATCCTCTCATCTTTGATCAAAATACTAAGCAACATGACCTTCTTTCTAAGCTCCTTATTCGTCAATTGATCACTTTACCACTTACTCATTACTATCCTCCTTATCGGAAAAAAAAATATCAAGGGCATCCATATTGTAATTATCATCAACTTAATGGCTATAATGAAAATGAAGATTATGCTTTACAACTAAGAATCAAACATCTTGAGCATCAAGAATTTATCTCATTCACTACACAACATTCTGTTACATTCCCATCTACCATTGCATTCTAGTTTTCCTTATTGCTTCACTCAAGCGCCACCTACACAATCTAATTATATTAAGAAACCACTTCTCCAAATTAGTTTAACACTTCCTCCTACTAAGTCACCTACGCTATTACATATCCACACTAAAACAACCCCCTTTAAAGAAAATTGTAATTCCTCCACCTCTCAAGTCATCTAAGGTCTAAAAGCAACCACTCGTTACAAAAGGAAAGAACACTATAGCTGAAATATTTCGACTCTTGCAATTTAAGAACCCTATCTAGTCCTCGCTTCAACGTCCAATCACTTTTGTCAAAGAAACTATCCACTTAGTATATTTTAAATAAATCTCCATCACTTACACACTTGGTGGAATGATGCTTATCATCTCCCTCCCTCTTATAAAAAAAAAACATGCGTATTACATCTTCATCACATTACAATATAACCTTCACTCATCATCGTATAATCAACATTACCTGATGAAAAACTCTTTTTCTTTGGTTCACCCTTGACTATTGAGGGCATATTATAGACATGGACCTCACACACTATAGAATAGAAATTACAAACCTCACATTGCACATCTTATCTTCACTAGACACATACTACATGTAGTGCCACCACAAATTTAAATAAAATGTAATTACAAAAAAAAGGGTGGAAGAAATATTTGGGGAATAAATTTAATAAGAGTGGCTGAAAAAGTTGAGGGGATTAATGGAGTGGCAGTGGGTGTTATTGGAGGCAGGAGAGTTGGTGGAGATTGTTGATGAATGAGGTTACATGTTGGATGATTGCAGTGGGTTGAGTGTGGCAGGTTTTGTCAGGAGGGAGGCGTGTGGAAGAGTATGGACACCATCAGGGGCCATTAACACCTGTACCTTGATGCAATAAGTAGTTTCTAAGAAAATACGTCTACTTTTACCAGTAATTTTCGCAACCTGTGCATCCATCAAGAATAGAGGAAAGAAATGTGGTCTCTTGAATTGCAGTATACACAGGTTTACAAAAATAATTTTATAGAAACGATTGGGAAGAATCCTCCTAGATGTTGTTGAAGGGAGCTCAAGAATTGTGAACTGTGTGTGGGTGCCTCAGTTGGCAAGTTTGAAACAAAATTTTGCAACATTGGATGTGGCATGGGAGTTGTTCATTTAAATGCCTCATGTGAATGTGGACACTTGGGAAAATACAAATCCATATGCCAAAATGCTTGAAGGAAATGTGTTAAACCCTAGCCTAAAATTATTGTACACGATACATAAAATGGATTTGTTAATAAAAAAAGGGATTTCGAGGGCCAAATAAAGTGCATTATCAGATGTAAATCCTGAATTTTCAAAATATGACAATCATCTCCTTCCATTGGCTGATAGGGATAAGGTTAGCATAACATTGTTAGATGTTGCAGTTTCTCATGCTCTATAGAATAATATACCAAATTATGGAAGCTTTCATCTCAGTGACTTGTTCAACAAAATAACCAAAGGATTTTGGTGGCTCAGGTAGTCACCTGGGAAGCTTTGACAAAGTTCATGAACCGCTTGATGAAATGTTAGTGGACGTATGTGGAGCCCCTCTTTAATCGCATCATTCATGGACATGCATGGTCTTCCTTACCTTATCCATTATAATTTTCATAATATTTGGCTGTCCATTTTCAATAGAATAAACATACGAAACCATTAAATACAATACAACTGGATATTATATTTAGGTGATTCACGTAAAACAATAAAACTCTTCCTTATGATTTACCTTGCCAACCTACAATTTGCTCGTCATCTGTGTTGCTACCGCAACCTTATACATTGCTATCTAAGGTATCAAAATTAGATGCTTGTGTCCACTAGTATTGGTGAGTGTTAGATGATTCGTCTATAAAATTACCATTTTTTTGTCTACTTTGTAAATTTAGAAAAAAATAAAATTTAAAAAGGGCAACTTTCCAACACTCGTAAAGGACCTTTTGGACCTCGGAAAAGAGAAGTGAAGTTTTGTCCTTGTTCCTTGCTATGTGGGGAGACAAATTAATAATTAGATTAGCCTTGATTGAATATTAGTTCTCCCTTCGCAAATCCCCTAGAAGCTCAATTATCCTATTTTGCAATTTTAGGAAGCTGTTAAAACTAAAAAGTTTGTTTTCATTTTGACCCACCATTTGAATCCTAAGAAATGAAATGCCTATCTGATTTCACAAACCTCTAGTATTTTTACTATAAATTTTACAGAAACCTTCAATTTGGGGGAAAAAACTCTTCTTGATAGTTTGGAAAAGGCAGTTTATAGGCTTCTGGTCACAGTTTGACTAGGTCAAAATGGACCAATTACGACCGGTGGCTCTAAAAAACTTGTTTCCATTTGAAAACCATTTGCTAGTTCTCAGTCCCATAACCACCAGTGGATTATCCATATATAGGGGAAATTGTAAGAATTTTCTCATTACGTATTCATCCATCGAACGTTACTTTTGGATGTGGTTTTCTGATCCCTCGAGCTAACTTTTGATCGCTTGTAACTAGGCCAATTACGACCGATGATCTCAGAAAATTGGTCACCAATCGTACATCATTCATGAGTTTCGAATTCCATAAGTTTCAGTGAACTCTTGGTATATAGGTGGACATGTCGGATTTCTCTCGTCATGAATTTACTTATCAAAAGATAGTTTTTGAACGTTTCCAACTAGCAGGAAAACATAAAAAAGAATTTTTTAAGACCTGTGTCAGGTAACCAAAGGATCGTGGAAACATGTTGACACTTGTAAATAATTGTTTGAAACCCTATCATGTGAATTTTTGTGTGAAAATGAACTTTTGGAAAAATAGTGTTTCTCTCTCTATCTCTTTCTCTCTAGTTGGTTGGGAAATGAAGTGAAATAAAATGAAAGCAATACATGTCTCTAACCCTCTTCTTGCTGTGGCAAAATCACAGAACCCCCAAATGGCCTATGATTTGAGTGGGGCATCCGGTGTGATTGCACAACACGGGACCATCTCTCAAGCTATGGGCCTTGCGGACTTGAGATGGGCCTCCAGAGAAGGCTGGTTCCTTCTTCCTAAACTACCTATCACAAGCTACTCCGAGTGCAGGAAAAACCTAATCTATCCTAATCTAACCATTCCAAGGAGATAGGGAGAGAGAGAGAAGTGAAAGAGAGCCTACACTAAGTGGTGATACACCAGAAAAGGAAGTGGCTGATCACAAATCCAAACTACCTGAAGTGGAGAGAGGTGAGAAAAGGAGAGGGTGGACAAGATGCACCACAGACCAGAGATGAAGTTCACATGGAACACCACTTCAAAACCCATTAAACACAACTCCCAGAACCTACAATAAACATCAGAGTATGCACAATATATACCTACAATGATGAGAGGTAAGAAGAGATAAAAAATAAGCAAAGGATGGACAAAATGCATCACAAAACATATTTTATTTCTCCAAGAGTCACACAATACATCATCAGTGGCAAGAGGGTAATAAAATGACATTACAGAGCCAAGAGAGGAGGCTTAGACTCCACATTCTACCCTAAGGAAGAAAGAGAGAGGGGGGTAGGAGAGAAACAATGACCAACCTTTTTGAAAATGCCCCTCCTTTACAATATATAGAAAGAATAAGAGAGAAAGGAGGGAAGAATTTGAACTCTACTCCAACCACCCCTAGAAGAGCATTGAATCCACCTACCACAATGAAGATATCTTACTATAACACCCATGCCCCCATCAATGTCCCTTACTAGGAAAGAAAGAGGCCCATTCTTCATCATGGTGGCTGGTGGGAGACTTGACAGCCCTCGAAAATGGTGGACTGAAACATTAATGGTGGTGGGTGAGAAGTCGGCACCGAGAGCTTTCCAAAAAGTCCTTTCCCACTCAAATCTAAGCTTCCAGTTGAAAGATATGGTTTCTAAAGATCAAGGTCAGGTATTTAATGAGCTCATCAATATTTAAAAGCATTTGTCCATACAGGGTCCATGTGGCAGCCTCGCACATCGTGAAGATTCAGCCCCTTCCTTTCACTCTTGAAATTGCATTAGACTGACATGTGGCAGCTTCGTGGGCTCTTTAGTTTCCTCTGTATTCTGCCTAAGTCCCTCCTATTAGTGGAGACACTATGCCTGACTCCAAGACATGTGGAGGCTTTTCACTCATTTGGAAATTGCCCCCAAGATTTTTCTTTTGAAGTTGTGTGGAGGAGACACGTGGAGGCCTCCGCAGGCTTTTGGAATTTTCAATGGCCGACCTTACCTTTTTGGACTCTAACCACGTGGCGGGTTGGTGCTCATTTGGGGACTTCCTTTTGGGTCACCTTTGAAATTATGCCAATGAGACACATGGCACCTTCTGTATGGCTCTTGTTCTAGATTCTTTGTGTTTTGGCTAAGTCCCTTTGTTTAGCAGGGCCATATTTTAACCCTGGACATGTGGAGGCTCTACGCACATTTGGGAACCCGCTCTGAATTTTACTTTGGAGGTTGCACCGTGATGACATGTGGTGGCTTCCATGGGCTCCGTTGTTTCCTTTTCAATGACTACTTCTACCTTTTCGGGCTCTGGACATGTGGAGGGCCAACGCTTGTTTGAGTCTTTACTTTGGGTCACACCTTTGAATTTGCCATTGATGTGACACATGGTGCCTCTTCCAGTTACCCTTCTATACTTAGCTGATTCAGACCTACTTTTGTTGGACCTTGGACATGTTGATTTTTGTTTGGGAGTCCTAGACTTTGGGTTGGCGCTTATTTGAGTACCTGTTTTGGGCTTGACCTTTTGAGACTGTGAGCTGACACGTGGTTCTTTACCACTTGTTTGGACTTCTTCAATTTGAATTATCCCTTTTTAGACCTTGGACATGTGGAGGTTGGCACTTATTTGGGTCTCTCTTTGGGCTGTGCCTTTGAAGTTGCATTGAGACACATGGAGGCTTCTACCGGTCCTTTTATACTGAATAAACGATACAATGGGCCTGCCTGTCCCTTTTTTGACTCTGACCATGTGGTGAGCCTACAATCTTGTTTGGGGTCTATGTTTTGGATTTTAACCTTGAAGTTGTGCCAAAATGATGCATGTGGCACTTTCTGTGGGTTTGTGACTTTTCATTTGGTGAAATACTCCATAGGCTTATAGGCACGCACTTGAAAACTATGCGTCATTTTACGAAAAGTGCAAAAGTTCCAAAATGCCCAGCAGACCCGTCGGCCCGAGTTTAAACTTGGGAAAACTTTTTCCTCCCTGCAAACCCTCCTTTGGTAAAGAAAACATTCCCAGACCTATCGTCCCACATTTAGCGAAAATACATCTCTGGGCCCGCCGGCCTGCATTTTCCACTTTGCAAAAGAAATCCTTCCCAGCCCGCGGGCCAACAAGTATAACTTGTGCCTTTTACGAAAAGTGGAAAAATGCAAAAATATCTCCCACCACCACGCTGGTCGGTAATTTCCCATTGGCAAAAATTCTTCCCCATGCCCACTTTTGGCAAAAATGCTTCCATGGCCCTGTCCTGCCATTTGCAAAATATGAGGAGTTAGAAGGACTTTTTTATATCTCTAGAAAGGGGAAGAAATTTCCTATCTGATGGAAATGCTTTCAGGGGACCTTAAGTGCTTAAAATATGTAAAAATTTAGATTGAAGCACAAAAGGGGGGAAAATGGTGTTAGTTGACCAAAAATAAGTGTGAGCTTATTTGGTCAACAATTTAGCGACTCATGGGGATCACCTGCCTGCTAGGTGAAATGATCAGTTGCCTTGAAGCATCCATTAGGCATGGAGTCATTCCTGGTAAACAACAAATACTGATATTGAACTTTGAAAATCTGATCCCTGAGCCACTTGGAACACCGCTGGAACTGGAGCTGATCTCACTAAATGCTACTTCCAATGTATTGTGCACGAGAAACAAAACACCACAACACACTATGTACAAAACTGGAAATCATACACACCCCAAGTGGGATATGCAAAGTGTGCATAAGCACTTATTCTACTGAAAAAAAACCTACTCCTACCTACACTAACCAGAGAGCAAAAGGGAACTCAAACAAATCCTGCAACTGGCAGGGAGAAGTAGCTTCCCTTTCTCAAAAGGGCAGCCATGCAAATGATTTGACACTGAATATGGCTGCTTGTATGAGTGAAAAACTACAAGAGGTCGATCCTCCACCCATATCATCAAGGTATCAACATCAATCAAAAATACCTCCTCAAGTTGATTGGCATTGGACTCCTGGAGGTGTTGATGGTGACCCTTGGTGCTTTGATACTCATCCTCATGCCCTGAAGTGGGCATGACTAGTTTTGGCTTCTCCCTTGGCTCCAATGAAGCCAAGTACCTGATTGGGCATGGTCTGATCCAATGAATGTGCCCATTTTCTGAATTTCAACTCCAAGAATGGAGTCTTCTTGTTGACCTTCCTAGGTGGATGGTGTGGAAGAGATGATGACATCCTCTTTTCTTTCCCTTCCTTCTCCTGTGAAGAACATGGAAGATTCATATCTTCCAACCTTGGTTCCAGAGGGTTGTTATGAAGTGCAGGCTGTTGCGATTGAATGCTCTCCTCCATGGTAGCAGGCTCATGTGCTTGGAAGGTGGATGATGGAGGAGAAAATGATGTTATCTCCTCAGGCTCCTCTCCATCAAAGAAATCTTCCATGTCTGACAGAAAGTCTACCTCCTTGTTGTCCTGCTGCATGTGCTTGACCTCCTCCATGGTGTCCTCCTGATCTGCAACTTTCTCACCATGGTTCCCTTCATCCTCAAACATGAAGTTTGAAAGATCAAACTCTTCTTCAACATCAGAGCTCAAAGGGGATGAAGTGGGAGGAAGAACTGAAGGTTCTTTTGTGGCCTCCTCCACTCTGAAGCTTTTGGAACCATATGGTCCTCCTCTGTCATGGGTTCATCAATCAAATCAGGCCCTTCAAATGAAAGAAAAAAATATTCAATAATGCTTTCTTCACTAAGTGGCCTCAACTCTGATTTGATCTCTCCCAGCTGCTCCTCTTCAATGGGACTTGGAGCTGATTGTTGTTCTTCCTCCTTGACTGGTTGTGCAGCTTGGATTAGATCAGCATCCTTTTTAGAAAAAGTGCCATTATGGACACTACATTTAGAGAAAATAGATTTCTGATCTTCTTCCTTCTTGTTCTTGTTCTTCTTCTACTACAAACTCAGCCTTAGCCACCATTGGATCTTCAACCTTGACCTCCTCTAGTTGGATTAACCATCAAGGGGATCTTTGTAAATCCAAATCTGGAAGCCCAACTCTTCATATTTTCTATCATTTCTTCTCTATTGGGTTCCTCTTCTTGTTGTTCTCCTTGACTTGTCTTTGGAATCTCTTCGCACATGGAATTGGGAATGCAAGAGGAGTGGTAGGATGGGATTTAACCATTTTTGCAATTGTTTGTGGTGGTGAGGGAAGTGGAATTTCTTGTTTGTTTGGAGGGGATGACTGCTTGGAAGGGAAAAGGGAAGAAGAATTGAGATGAGATGGAAGATTAGGAGATGGAGAAGGGAAATAAACACTTGGGGCAAGCAATGGGGAGCTAGACTCATGACACTACTGTGATGATAAAGTTTGAGGAAAAGAAAATGAAAATCAAGGAGGTGGTGACTGACTTACCCATTGACAAGGTTGTCTCACACTTTAACTCATATGCCTCAATATCCTCAATCCACTTGCAAGTTGAGCAAACATTTCAACCATGAAGTCAAGCTTCTCCTGAGGGTTGTAATGTCTTGGCATAGGGTTTACCCATGGACAAGGTGCCCTATAGCCAATTCTGAATGCTTTCATCTAAGTTGTGGCCCTTGATTACACCATGCTAGCCTCCATTCTTTGAATCTTCTCCATCAGATCAGCATTTTCCATGTATAACTACCATCTAGCATATGTGTACCCTTGCTCTTGATAAGCTCCATTGCCAAAATGGTTTTGACCCTACTCATATGGGTAAGCATAATGGTTCTGGATCTGATCATAATGCTGATTTGGAGGAGTTGGGAAATACATTGGAGGTGGACTGCATTGTTGCTACTGCAAGTGTGAATTCCAAGATGGAAATGAAGTCATGATTGCACAACTTCATGGAATGGAAGAAGATGAAAGATATGGAAAGAATAATGGATGAAAATGGATGGGAAGAAGGTCTGTAACTCAGAGAATGGGTTGTTGACCAGATGGAGTCATCCAGATGTGCTTTGCATGTGCCTCAAAAGGTTGAATCTCACCAAGAACACATCAACTTGATGAAATGAAGTGGTAAGGTGCTTCAGACCTATCCCACCAGGTGTGCCAAAATTGTTGATGCAAAATCACAACACCCCCAAATGGCCTTGATTTCTGAGTGGGGCATTCGGTGTGATTGCACAACATTGGACCATCTCTCAAGTTGTGGGACTTGCGGACTTGAGATGGACCTCCAGAGAAGGTTGGTTCCTTCTTCCTAAACTACCTGCCACAAGCTACTCTAGTGCAGGAAAAACCTAATCTATCCTAATCTAACCATTCCAAGGAGACAAGGAGAGAGAGAAAGTGAAAGAGAGCCTACACTAAGTGGTGATACACCAGAAAAGGAAGTGGCTGATCACAAATCCAACTCCTAAAGTGGAGAGAGGTGAGCAAAGGAGAGGGTGGACAAGATGCACCATAGACCAAAGATGAAGTTCACATGGAACACCACTTCAAAACCCATTAAACACAACTCCCAGAACCTACAATAAACATCAGAGTATGCACAGTATACCCTGCAATGATGAGAGGTAAGAAGAGACAATAAAATAAGCAAAGGATGGACAAGATGCATCACAAAACATATTTTATTGCTCCAAAAGTCACATAGTACATCATCAGTGGGCAAGAGGCAAGAAAATTCCATTACAGAGCCATGAGAGGAGGCTTAGACTCCACATTCTACCCTAAGGAAGAAAGAGAGAGGGGGGCAGGAGAGAAACAATGACCAACCTTTTAGAAAATGCCCCTCCTTTACAATATATAGAAAGAATAAGAGAGAAAGGAGGGAAGAATTTGAACCCTACTCCAACCACCCCTAGAAGAGCATTGAATCCACCTACCATAATGAAGAGTCTCGCTGCAACACCCATGCCCCATGTTGTCCCTTACTGGGAAAGAAAGAGGCCCATTCTTCATCATGGCGGTAGGTGGGAGACTTGACAGCCTTGAAAATGGTGGGAACCGAAACATTAATGGTGGCAGGTGAGAAGCCGGTGTTGAGAGCTTTCCAAAACATCCTTTCCCACTCAAAATCTGAGCTTCCAGTTGAAAGATATGGCCATCTGAAGATCAGGGTTAGGGTTTAATGTGGGCTCTGAATATTTAAAAGAGTCTATCCATACAGGGTCCATGTGGTAGCCTCACACATCTTGAAGATTTAGCCCCTTCCTCTCTGCTCTTGAAATTGTGCCGAACTGACATGTGGTGGCTTCTACGGGCTCCAAGTTTCCTCTGTATTCTTCCTTAGTCCTCCTATTGGCAGAGACACTGTGCCTGACCTGAGACACGTGGAGGCTTTGTGCTTGTTTAGAAACTTGCCCCCATATTTTTCTTTTGAAGTTGCACGGATGAGACACATGGAGGCCTCCATAGGATTTTGGACTTTTCAACGACCGACCTTACCTTTTTCAGACTCTGACCACGTGGTAGGTTAGTGCACTCATTTGGGGACTACCTTTTGGGTCGTGCCTTTGCACCTTTGAAATTGTGCCGATGAGACATGTGGCACCTTCTGTGCCGATGACCTTGAAGCTTCCGCTCTATTTCTTTGTGTTTTGGCTAAGTCCCTTTTGTTTGGTGGGGCCATATGTCTGACCCTGGACATGTGGAGGCTCAGTGCACATTTGGGAACCCACTCCAAATTTTACTTTTGAAGTTGCACCATGTTGACATGTGGAAGCTTCCACTGGCTCATCTCTACTTAGAATTTTCAACGACTCGATTCTTATCTTTTTAGGCTCTGGACATGTGGAGGGCCAGCACTTATTTGGGAGACCCACTTTTGGATTCACCTTTGAATTTGCACCGATGAGGACACTTGGAGGCTTCCTTCCATCTCCTTTATACTTAGCTAAATTCGAGACCTGATACCCATTTGACTTTTCTTGAACCCTAGACACGTGGAAGACTCACGCTCATTTGAGTCTTTCTTTTGGTCTCACCTTTGAATTTGCATTGATGAGACACGTGGAGGCATCCGCCGACCCTTTATACTTAGCTGATTAAATGGGCCCGGCTCTGTCCCCCATTTTTGACTTTGACCCTAGACATGTGGAGAGTTGGCATGCTCATTTGGGAAGTCTCTACAGATTGATCCTTCCTTTGAAGTTGCATTGAGTTGACATGTGGCTTTGTGCTCATTTAGGGCTTCCTTTGGATTTTAACTTTGAAGTTCACCAAAGGACACGTGGCACCACTGGCTCTGCCATTTTTGACTTTTCAACGGTTGACTTGTCCCCTTTTCAGACTGGGACACGTGGAAGCTTGGCGCTTGTTTGGGGTCTCCATTTTGGATTCTATCCTTTGGAGTTGCGCTGATGAGGCATGTGGCACCCTCTGCGTGGGTCTGTGACTTTTCAACGGCCTATGAGACCCTGCGGGCTCGTGGGCCCACACTTGAAAATTGTGCCATTTTGTGAAAAGTGTAAAAGTTCCAAAATGCCCCGCAGACCTGCTAGCCCGCAAATTTCCACTTGGGAAAAATTTCCTCCCTAGGCCCCAGCCTGCAACTTCTACATTTGGTGAAAAGACATCTCCGGGCCCGTCCGGCCCGCATTTTCCACTTCTTATAAGAAATCCTTATTGGGCCCGTGGGCCTGTAATTATACTTGTGCCTTTTGCAAAAAGTGTAAAAATTTCAAAATATCTCCCTGACAGCCCTGTCGGTCCACAATTTTCCCATCGTGGCAAAAAATCTTCCCTAGGCCCGCTATCTTGCTTTTGGCAAAAAATCCTTCCAAGGCCCATCAGCCCACCATTTGCAAAATATGAGGAGTTAGAAGGAATTATTTATATTTATGGAAAGGGGAAGAAATTTCCTATCTAATGAAAATGCTTTCAAGGGACCTTAAGTGCTTAAAATATACAAAAAATTCAGATTGAAGCACAAAAAGGGGGAAAATGGTGTTAGTTGATCCAAACATAAGTGTGAGCTTATATAGGATGCAAGAAAGATGGAGAAAAGGCGTGGTGTAATGCATTTTTTATTATTATAATTTATATAGGTCATTATAGAATGTATATATGTATAATGTATTGCCATGTTACAGAAAATTTTATATGTGAAATTTTGTAATATGTATGAGATGTTAGTTTTAGGTATACCTTGGGAAATGTGCATTTAATCATAGGTGCAATTTTGATTCATAGTTATCTATGGTGAAAAGGATTGATGTGTGTGTGTGTGTGTGTGTGTGTGTGTGTGTGTGTGTGTGTGTGTGTGTGTGTGTGTGTGTGTGTGTTAAATGAATGTGAATTTAATATATTTCAATGTGTTTCTAGTGTGTAATAGATGATTAAATAATTGTTGTGTTTCTTACCTTGAAAATTTAATAAAGAAATCTAACCACAATAGTCAAACCTAACATTAGATTCATCCATAACTTGTCTTCATGTTGGATCCTTCTTAGCGTGGAAGAAGTTGAAATCTTAGAATGATCTTAAACCTTGTACTCGATGACACCTCATAGTTTCGGTAAATAAGACCCCCTAATTCATGTTACCATCATGGTCGGTATGTTTAGCATTACTATCGTGAACCCGGCGGTTAAGAGTGACCTGGACAAAATATACTTGGAGTAAGTAGATCTAACCCCTCCTTAGTATCCCTGTTCGTCTACCAAGTCTTACGAAGTTAGATCTAGGAATTTTCTCCATCATCGAATGAATTCCTCGTGGGATCTAGATGACATAAATGGACCTAGTGCAATAGTTTGTACTATGACTTAAAATCTTGCTAATGACCTCTTTAGTTCCTCACAGACTAAATGTGTTACTTTGGTTAGTGACATTATAGCGCCTTGATTTTTTCCGGAGGGTTTACTAGGGTACAATATATTTTCACACCTTGGTCTTTGATGAAGGTTGTTTAGCATAAATATTTCCTCTCACCTTAAACTCATTTATACTTGAGTTTTTAGATCCTTAGGTCCAATTGGAATTAAACTAAATCTCAATTGGCTACTTAAGGAGGTTAACTTGTGGGTAGAAAATGGTAAGTAACTCTTTGCTAATGAAATTGATTTCAAAGTTAGGTTGAATTTAGAGAACCCATGAAACCTGGAATCTTGGTCCCGTAATTCCTTGTTATGCCGCTTTTATGACATTAAGAATAAAAGAAAAATTCACCTGAAGAATCGTGAAATGCATAAACATGGGATATTACCTTGAACACAAACCACTTGTGGTTCCTGTGTAGATTATTAATACTTCAAATCATGTACTTCTTCAAGATTTTAGGCATGTAGTTTCATAACTCTTTTGTTATAAAACAATGCTAATAATGAGACCATAGTGCGATATAAGAGTGAAGCATATTAGGAGTAGAATAAGAGTTGAGGTTAGGAATAATGTCACTCTTGGATTCCTTATAACTCAATTAAACATTTTCATGTGTTACAAAAATATATAAATTTCCCTTGGTGAGATCAAACTTTGAGAAAGAAAAATCAAAACACACATATATATATATACAATATAATTATAATTTCTTGTTGTGGGAATGTTGAATCGGTAAATAAAGATACCATGATCGAAGAATGTTTATGGGAAAAAGGCATCTTGATTCCAAGCCACCCCCCTCCCCCTTAAATCCTAATTTATTGCTTTCTTGACATCAAGTCAGATTCACTTGAGTTGTAAAGGTAAAATTTAAACATTTAATAAACGTTTGAGAAGTATATTCTTAACATAAGAACAAGAGAATTAATTACTTTGTATGACAATTTGAAATATGCCAAATAATTGTGTGAGTTTATGGAAATTTTTGTAAAGGATAAAGAACCAACTTGAAATGGTTGAACTTTAAATTAAATGTGGGAATGAACTTAAAGAATCTGTAGGTAGAAAAAGGGAGAAAAGTATCCTTGGACAATAATGTTTTTGGAATGTTAATCATAACTAAGATGCAATTAAGGAAATGATGTGTTGTGGGTTTGCCAATCCTTGAGTCCTTTTCTAGTGGTTGGGTCATTCCTAGTATTCATTCATTGGGGAAAGTTTGGCATCGACATGTATATGGTGTTTGTCATGTGTCTATGTGAGTCGACGACATTATAGTAAGTGTCGTATGCATTTTTGAGTTTTCTTCTACTTGGAGCCCTTGTGGCGTTGTGTAGTGAGCAATGTAAGTCAAAAAAAATAAAATAAAAATTATCCTGGTATATTTAACTATTGTTTTTTTGTGTGTGTAAAATGTAGGCGTTACACTACAAAATGTAAAAAAAAAATTGTACATGTTGCACCCTATACTACCGGAGTGACGGACTCCAGATACTCACAGTTTATGAGTTAGAGAGTAATGATTTTGTACGTCACATATGGACCTTAGCATTCATGTGTGGAAGCCATCATTCAATCGATGGATATCTTTTGGGAGATGTTCCAAAAGAAAATTCTCGTGATGACAACTTGATTGTTGAAGATAGACTGCGGACTCTTCTTACCATCTCATAGTGACATATGATAAAAGCTAAATCTGCATTTATTCAAACTGATCTTATCAGTGTGATAGGTCATGAGGATCCATCATAACTTAGTTCTACGATGACTTCATGAAAAACACTATATGCTACCCAATCACTGACCTGTGTCCTTTAGTCTTGAGCAAGGTGGATATTTACGGGAACATAAGGTTTCATCAGTTAAATCTTTGGGATGAGACTCATCGTGATATATGCTTTAGGCTAAATAGATGCACATGTTTTGGATCTGTAGATGCACATATCATCACCACACATACAATCAATTCACTGTTGACAACATGGAGTCTGAAGCTTATTTCCTGATGATGCCATATGATCCTAGACGTAAATATTCTGGCACTTTTGAGCGTGGTAGGAGAAAATGAGGCTCTAGCCTAAATGCATATAATTCGAGTAAAGAAACGTGGGTGGCACGCATGGGTCCTGCTACAGCTAGGTGGCATTACATGTCCATTGATGCCACAACATTGTGCATATCTTAGTTACATCTCGATCTTGATTGCATCTACATATAGTCCATGATCGCTTCATTACACAAGATACAACTAGGTGTCTTGCATATGCAGTACGGTCGACCACATATGCACACATGAATGTCTTCATATCCTAGTCGCCTAGTTGTGATTTGTAGAATCGGAGCTTCAACACATGCAACATGCGACTTGCCTAGGGATGGATCTATGGGGAAAAACATTATGTGGCTGCCAAGGAGCATCCACCTTAAAATAAATAAATAAATAAAATAGTAAATTCATTTTGTAACTACCAATGGAAATTTATTAGTTATACAAACTTTGAAAAGACAAAAAAACTTTTGAATATGATAATGGGTGCTTAATAAATAACATTTAATTTGTAGGATTATTTGATCTACCACGAGCTCTATGTTTGTTAGAAATGACTGGTGGATTATGGAGGCTATTGTGAGTAGACTTGATTGTTTGATTGAAGGCACATCGACCTTGTGTTTCTTGTGACATCTATGAGTGGGTGGTCCCATGCTCCTGCAACCTAATTCTCACGGCCAATGTTGGTTTCTGGTGTGCAGCTTACACATTACCTTTGTAGCTTCTAAATTTTAAGTAAATGCATTCTTGTCTTTGGATTGTAGCCATCATACGTCTTTAGCACAATTTTTTAAGATGCATACTTGCCTTCTACCAAGCACATTCCCTACTCCACCTATAGTGAGTATATATGATTTTCATGTTCGGTCCTCTTTTGGGTTGCATTATCCTATCCACGGCAATGCATGGGACCCTAACAAGGGGAAAATTCTTTTGGAAGTTTACACAAAATACACAATCACAATATCCCTACAATTATGTTCCTCAGTCGGTATCGCTGCCAAAAAGGAGCTCTGAAAACATGCGTCCATCGTGCGATCCATCCTTAGTCTACATTTATCCATACATAATGGATTTTACAGGGTATTTTTCCTTAGCATTCTTGGGAAGCAGTTACATGTTAGATGATAAATCATAAATTCCTCTTTACACTACTTAGCATTAGTGGTGTTGGATTTCCCAAAAAACTAGATATTACATGAGATCTCTTCACTCTTGCAAAGTAGTTACTGTAATTCCCAATTTACTTCCCATCAAAATTTAAAAGGGTGGTAAAATAAAATGTTTTTTTGCTATAAATTAAATAAACAAATAAATTTTAATGAAGTGGACAGATGCAGGAAATTAATGGTGAGTTGGTTGATGGAAACAATTAATGGTGGTAGGAGGAGTGGGTGTGGATTACATAGGAATTGAGTAGTTGTTATATGCTATTGTGACATTTAAAGTGCATTTTCCTGCTATCTCGCTTATGTCCCTCCAAGATTTGTCTCTTGCACTCTTCCTCTACATGAAAATCTCTATTGAAAATCTCCTATATTTTCTTTTCGTTGCCAATGGAGTCGCCATCTTGACCACGAGCTCTAGAACAGGGCACAAACATTCATTTAAGAAAATGTTGGAAGGGTTTTGAGCTGGAAATGGTACGTGTGTGGGGGATGATGAATCTCTAGTTTTCTTCTCTTAAAAAAAATGCAAACATTGGATTTCCATGACCTATTGTAAAAATATTTGATGTGGGTTTAAGGAGACTACATATGTAGAGCATTTGTATATATTATAGTAGTAGATAAAGGACATTTTGTGCACATAAGAGGGCAAGAAAGAACAGAGTAGGGTATGGATGTCCATTTAAGCATAAAAGATAGAGTAATTTTATTTTAATTTTTTGTAATTGTAAGTGCTTTGGTAGACATGTTTACTAAACGTGGTAGCATCAGCAAGAAATTTTGTCAAACGTGGTTTGGGTAGAAATCATTGAATACTGGGTATGCACAAAATGGGTTTGTTTGAAAAGTCTTAGAAACTTTCAAGTAAGTGCAATTAGTAGGTGTAGATCCAAATTTACACAAACGTTTACTAACATCCTCCCAACTTGTGTCAAAATGGAATTTGATGATTGTAGATTATGTATAGAATAGGCTATTTAAGGAAGAGGAATCTTTTCATATGTTGTATTACCTTGCAGTGGTGTTTTTGTATACAAAATGTGGAAGCTTACACTTGGCCTATCAATTGTTTTTCAAAATGCCTTGAATAGAATGTGTTCTCATAGACATGCAATGATTTCGGGTTTACACAAATAGTTTAGGTGACAAGATCTTCCAAGGTTACAAGAAATGAAAGAAATTGATGTGGATCCTCAACTTCGATAACCTCTACTCGCATTTTGCGACATGTACAAAAGTGGAGAATTTTTCAGAATCTCATGCAATCAATTTGACAAAATGCCTGGTAGAGGGATGAAGCCTATTAGATTGCAAGTGAACCCACGTTGGATTACCTCATACACTGCAGATGCAAATATCTCCTAGGCATGGTTCATCTCTCCTTATCTTTCATAATTCTTGTTCTTTAATTTTTCATTTTCAATGAAATAAAAATTTAAACCATAGGATTATCATAGATTTGATTGTTTTAAATAATCTTATTTTCAAAGCAATAACACGATCATATCATAACTTGTGTAATTCAAATAATCCCTTAGTAGTCAACCATGGACTTAAATAATCATTTTTAACGACATAAAAAACTTCAAAACCAAACTAGATTACTAAAACACCATTTTATTGACAGATTAAGGATGAGTTCTATGTAAATATGTTGATCATCACCTTGATTAAACCAATAAATCATGTAATTTTTACAGACTCAGAAAACCACCTTCGGAACCTCCAAAAAAGAGATGTTAAGTTCTTATGTGTTCCTTGTTATATGAGGAGTCACTTTAAAACTTAGATTGACCTTGATTGATACTTTTTAATCTCTTTTCAACTCTCCTCTAGGAGCCCTGTTACCTTGTTTTGCACTTTTAGGAAGTTGTTAAAATTCAAAAGTTTGGTATCATTTCAGCTGGACGTTTGGACCCGAAACAATGAAATGCTTGTTCACCTTCGCAAACCTCTAGTATTTTTACTAAAAAATTACCTTGAACCTTTGGTTCAGGAAAATCACTCTTCTTGATAGTTTGGAAAAGGCATTTTTTAGGCTTCCGGTCATGCAGTTTGACTAGGTCAAACTAGACCAATTATGATCGGTGGCTTCGAAAAACCTATCGTTGTTTGAAACTCATTTGCTAGTTCTCAGTCTTGTCGAATTTGAAGAACTCTCCATATATAGGGTAACTTGTAGGAATTTTCTTGTTGCGTGTTTTTCTATTGAACGTTAGGTTTGGACATGGTTTTTTGAGCCCTCGAGCTAACTTTTGAACATTTACAACTAGGTCAATTATGACCAAGGGCCTCAAAAAAATGGCCACCAATCGTAAATCATTCGTCAGTTATGAACTCTATCAGTTATGGTGAATCCTTGGTGTATAGGAGGCATAGTTAATGTCAATCCCTTTGTAGGGAGGGGAATTTTGTTTCTAGTCTACATCATACTAAATTGGAGAGGGGAAAATCAGAATTTTAGTCCAAGAAGATGTTCTTAGGTATGAAGGGAAACTTTAAAATCATTGTCATTGATTAGTCTAATGTACAACTTGGGATGCTTCAAAATGGCCTCATTGGGGAGTGAGTTGCTAAGTACGTAACAAATATTTTCATTGATGAAGGTACATCTCCCCACATGTCACATTGAGAAAAAGGATTGAAGCCAACTATAAATATAGATGAAACAACCAAAAGAAGATAACATGAAATCACTCTATAATAATTTTTTGGTCCATAACATGCAATAAACATAAAAAAATGAATAAATACATCAATAAAATATTAAAACCCACCTGAATTTTGTTTAGAGACAACACTCTCTTCATTACCGTAAGAGAAATAAAATCATAGATATCCTGCAAAAAATTCAAAGAAGAATTTAATAAAACTAAATGTATCTGCGAAATATTAAGTACGCTTACATGGAACAAAGTCAATGACATCCAAAACACAAATAACAAACATGCAAAAAATGAAACAAAAATAATCACTACAACAGAGAAAACTTTGGCTGAATATGAAACTAATAAGAAAGAGCAATTTAGTTCAATTAAAATCTAAAGTAAGCTAAATATATGTAAGAGGTATGTATAAAATAGTGCATCAAGAAATATGGTTCAATTTATTTAACAAGATCAAAAGAATGGCCAAAAAAGAGTAACTCTAAAATTCAAATAACTTCCACACATGAACCAGAGATGCCATAATCTCATTGACCATAAGAGAATTAAAAAAACATCATATTAATATACTAACCTAATATTAATCTAAAAATATTGTATAATATCTAATATTTCTAACAGTTTCCTATATTTGGTCAAAAATGGATATTTATGATCACCAAAACATGCCTAAACAACCGACATACTTGGTCAATTTTAAGTGGGTTGACAAAATGTTACCAAACTAATGTAAATACAAGTCAAATTCTCCATTTCTCACCATCGTCAGTTTTTGAATATGTTCTCTCAATTGAGGTTTAGAAGCTATAGACCTACAGAAACTTGATGACAAGTAATTAACATCAACATACACCACACTTTTGTATTTAGTTTTTATTCTCAGGTAGAGATAGAGTAATCCCATATCTCAAATATTTTCTCAGTTTTTTGTACTTGTCCTCCTTGCGTATTTATCTACTACATTCTTGCTAGAATAGAAGCTCTAAAGAAAATTACCTTCAAACTTGTAACAACATTGAAAATGCTCATTATTTATTTATTTTCCTTGCCAATAAATTGGGGAGAACATCCAAAGGCGCCATCTAAGCATGTACCTATCAAAAGTATGCTGATTCTCAACTAAATGTATGGCTAAAATTAAGCATATTTTAGATTTGTTCTAGAAAATTTTGAAAGTCAATTTTCTAGCTTATTTCATAATCTGAATACTACATGGTACATACTTATATGAAGTTAATTTATGATCATTAACTACACTCGGTGAAAATGTTTATAAAATCAGATTTGGAATATATGTTATGTATATATATATATATATATATGTATATATATATATATATATAAATCCTAGAATGCATGGCCTTATGATGGTACTATTAATGCAAAATCACAGCACCCCCCAAATGGCCTCAGATCTGAGTGGGGCATCTAGTGTGACTGCATAACATGGGACCATCTCTCAAGCTATGGGACTTGCGGACTTGAGATGGAACTCTCGGAGAAAGTCAACTTCTTCTTCCTAAATTACCTGCCACAAGCTACTATAGTGCAGGTAAACTATCTAATCCTAATCTAACCTTCCAAGGAGATAGGGAGAGAAAGAAATACATAAAAACAAAGCCTACACTAAAGAGGTGATACACTAGAAAAGGATGTTGCTGGTCACAATCTCAGCTGGATGAAGTGAAGAGAGGTGAGCAATGGAGAAGATGGAGAGATGCATCACAGAACAAAGATAGAGTTCACACAGAACACCACTTCAAACCCATTAAGCACAGCTCTAGGAACCTACAATAGACATAAGAGATATGCACAATACACCCTGTAACGATGAGAGGAAAGAAGAGACAATAAAATAAGGAAAATATGATCAACGTCTAAAAGTATTCCCCTCCTTTATAATATAGAAGAAAGAGAGGAGAGAGGGAAAATTCTGAATCCTGCTTCAACCACCCCTCCAATGCATAGAATCCACCGACTCTAACCAATCCATAAAGCATTGAAATCCTCCTATAACAATGATGGGATTCACTGCAAGACTCCATGCCTCCATGTGTTGTTCCTTTTCAAGAAAGAAAGGAAACCCATTATTCATCATGGTGGTAGATGGGAGACTTGACGGCCTCAAAAATGGTAGGTTGAAACATTAATGGTGGCAGGTGGGTAGTAGGTAGTGAGAGCTCTATAAAACATCCCCTCTCGCTTGATTCTAAGCTTCTGATCAAAATATATGGCAGCCTGAAGGTACCTTGGGTCTATAGTCTGTTCGCATGCATATCCATGTGGTGGCCTCACGTGTCTCAAGGTTTCACCCCTTCCTCCACACTCTTGAAGTTGCATTGGACTAACATGTGGCACTATCTGCACGGGCATTTTCTGTTTCTTTTGTTCTTCACCTAAGCCTCCCTGTTGGTAGATAAATTATCCTAAATCTGACCACGTGGTGAGGTGGCACTTATTTGGGAATCGATGTTGGATCTTCCCCTTGAAAGAATTCCAAAGAGACATGTGGGGCCTGGGCTACCTTGCCTTATACTTAGTCGATTCGGCTCCTCAATGAACATTGCCTATCTCATCCCTTTGGTGAGTTAAAGGGGCCTACCATATATCTAACTCGGGACACGTGGGGGGCTTGCACATCGTGTTTGGGACGTTCCTTTTGGGTTGCGCACTTGAAGTTGCCTCATTAGGACATGTAGCTCCTCCCGCGATGATGTGACTTTTTCAATGGCCGATGAGAGCGTTTTCTGACTCTAACCATGTGGTGGGTTGGCGCATGTTTGAGACATGCCCCTAAATTTTTATTTTGAAGGAGTTCCAATTGGATGCATGGAGGCTTCCACAGGCTCTGTTCTATTTTTTCAATTCAACATCTAGTCCCGCCCTCTCTACTTTGACTCTTGGCCACGTGGCGATCTGGCATTCGTTGGGGACCCTCATTTTGGACTCCACTCCTAGTGATGTGTTGTTGAGGCATGTTGCACCCTTTGTGAATCCTATGTTATACTCACTCTCAAACTCATTTTTAGATCAAAGGTGGGTCCACACGATTGGGACTGACCCTTCAATTCTTCATGTGTAAGATCGCATTCGACCAATTTTTCTCTTGGGTGGGAAAATTGGGATAACAATTTGGTGTCTCACAGTATCACCTGCCTACTAGGTGAATGGATTAGCTACCTTGTTATATCCCTTGGGCATGGAGTCATGGGCGGTAGCCTGATACTGATATTGTTATTGAAACTTGAATCATACGCTTGCACTTGGTGATCCTGAACCTGCCCCACTATCCGCAGTCTCAATTTTCAGAAGAAAATCTTTAAGATGAGATTTTTGAGAGTAGAAAATTGTATTGACCTGGGGCTTTCACCTGTCCCATTTTAAGAGGGACTTTATCCCACATGTTATGGTTGAAGACCATATTTTGTCTCTGAAAAAATCCAACAAACATAGTGCATGTTTGTGATCTAGGAAAACAATAGAGATGTATTAATATTTGAGTTACTTTTTTGTGGTGTTCTCTAAGGGAAAGGTTCTTCAATTCTTTACTCAATGTCCATTTTAGAGCTTTCCTTTGATATGGGATACCTAGATGCACCTAATGAGCATGGGTGTATAAGTTTATATAAATGATTCATTCAATTTTTTCTCATTTAGCTGAACCTAAATCAACCAAATATATTGTGTATTTTAAAATTATATGACCATTGCAAGTACAAGGAATGAGTTCTTCATCCTAAATACATATTATTCACCAAACCTATCTTGAGCCCAAATAATAAATACATTATATTTGGTACCATGTTAGATCATTTTTCTTCATAATGATTAACAAAAAAATATTTAAGGAGGGTAAAAAATAGAAAACTTCATCCATAGGAAAAAAAAGACACTTCTTAGATTGTATACATTGTATTCTCTTAGAGGGTGATCAATCTAATTGATTTTGTCATTTTCTAAATATTTTCGAACCAATCAAGGTTTTAGGAAGTTGTGAAACAAGGCTAGTTGAATAATTTCTTGAGGGAAACCTATTATTTTAGAATCCTTTTAATGACTTTATATTCCCCATCGAGGGGAAGGCTTTCTAGGAGATGGATCCCATAAGGCAGGGAGATGCACAGTGTAAGGGAACTAATATATGTGGTATGGAAATAATGGTTCTCTATATTTTTGATGGATATCTTGATCATTTTAACAAGTAAAAATATTAATAGATCAAGTATAACTTATATCCAATAATTGATTTTGAGAGTTTCAATTCATATGTGATTAAAAATATTATATAAAAGGAATTTTATCTATTAAAGATTGTGAGGGATGATAACTACATTGAGGGGAAGAGGTATGAAATGTGGGAGGAGATGTACATAGATCATACAAGATAGAAGAAATTAAACACATTTCGGTGTTAGATTTTTTATTGGATAAAAAATGTCAATGATTCATCTAAGGGAGCCTCATCCATTATTACTTGAAATCCTACGATAATCCTTTATATTTTTTGTTTTTTCTATATTTTAGTTTCTTTGAGAGTATGACCCCTAAATTGTGAGGGAAAGGATGGTACATCTCTATCCATATATAGTAAACCATATCATTACGAGAAAAATTATAAGTTTAGGAAGGAGAGCGCCGTGTTGTCTTCTTGAACAAGTCACAATCCCATACATCATAAAGAGTGAGATTTAGTGTGTTCATCAGATTTGTGTCATTAAAAGTTAATCTCATTCTACACTCTCATATTTATATAATTTTCCGTGGTAATGAATATCAAGTTTCCTTGATCAACTTAGTTTTCTCACATTGGAGCAAGTAGGAATAACATATTTGAGGGGGAATGTGAGATATTAAAATTGTGGGAACATGTTTGCAAACACCATAGACCTGTAGAAAATCCATAGACATAGCTAAAAAGATAAAAACAATAGAAAAATGATGGGAAACAAAGCCCACATAATCCAAAGAAATATTTTGGTCTCTAGACTATATTTTTCAATAGATAATGGAAGATTAAATGAAGATAGGTCACATATTTTTAGAAATGAGAAAGGATTTTTTTGAAACATAGGTATAATTTCATGTAACTACTAAAGATAAAGAGTAAATAAGATGAAACATATGAATTCCCACTTAACATGTATTTCCCAACACATTTAATTAAATAAATTAAAAAAAAGGGTGTGTGTGGAAGTCACGGTGAAGGGGAGTTAAGAGGAGTAGGTGATGTGAAGGGTGAAGTGATGGAGTTGGTGATGGCAGGAGTGGGTAGAGGCATGTGGAAGGTGGGGTGGGACAGTCACACAGATAGTCACCAAAAGGTCTCTAGAGATAGTCACACAATTTTACCTATGCGAAAAACAAGTCACCAACATGATCAGTTTACATTTTCCGCATACTCTCAGCCTATGCCAAAATAAGAGCTCTGGAACAGGGTATGGACATCCATCAAAGCATAAAAGATAGAGGAATTTTTTCAGATGTTGTAGTTGCAAATGCTTTGGTAGATGGGTATGCAAATATGGAACCTTACTCAAGGAAGGTGAGCTGTTTGACATAATGTCTTTAAAAAAAATGTGGTTTTGTGGACAACATTGACTACATGATACACACAAAATGGGTTTGTTGAAATGTCTTTAGAAACTTCATCTAAGTGTAGTCCCATGGAATGGCCTCATTTGTAGGATTTTCACAAATGGTGCTCATGAGGCTGTAAGTTTCCCCAATAAATACCCCAACCAAGCGTGGTCTCATGGAATATAACCATTGCAGAGTATGCATGTTCTAGGTTCGTGAATAAGCTTTAAAAACTTTCAAGGAGATGCAAAATGTGGGTGCTTAGAAAATAACAAAATAAAATGGGGGCTATAGAATGGTAAATTTTAAAGGGGGAGATACTCAACCCAATTTGGTTTGACGGGCTGTGATCATTAAGGAGAATGCTCAAATCGGTTCTTGGAATGTGTATCAAATTGTTTAAGAAAATGCAAATTGGTGGAATGGTGGATGCGTGCAAACTGGTTAACTTCTATCATCGATCAATTCCAGGCATGGTTCATCTCTCCTGTATCTATCATAATTATCTTATTTTATGTTTTCCATTTGTAATGAAATAAAATTTTAAACCATAAAATTATCATACATTTTATTGTTTTAACATAAACTTGTTTGTAAAATAATAAAATGTCACATCATAATTTACATGATCTAAGTAATCCCTTGGTAGCCAACCATGGACTTAAACCCTCTTTTTTAGATGATTTTAACATACTTCATAGAAGAAACTAGATTAATGCAACACCCTTTTCATTAACAAGTTGAGGTTGAGTTCCTTGTAAAAATGTCGATCATTTCCTTGCATACAAAAAAATAGTAAACCGTGATTTTTAGAGACTCAAGAAACCAACTTCGAAACCTCAAAAAAGAGGTTTTCATGTATCATATGGGTGCTCCTTGTTATGAGGAGAGTTTCATCATGATTTATATTGACCCCAATCTAACCATTTGTTCTCTCTTTGCCACTCCTCTAGGAGCCCTCTTACCCCGTTTTACACTTTTAGGAAGATGTTATAACTGAATCAAAACACCCTTTATGTTTACACAAGTGTATATACTTGAGCTCATGGTGTCGAGCCTTGGATAAACATAATGCTTATCCATATCTCACAAAACTCTAGTATTATTACCATACAATTGGTTGTAGACCTTTTGTTTTAGGAAAGCTAAAACTTGCTTCTAGACTAGTTTGGTACAGGGCTACTCTAATGTAGGCCTCACGTCACTGTCTTTACTAGGTCAAATCGACTAAACTATAATCTAATGGACTCCAGGAGAGCCTATCCACCAATTAAAATGAACATTCCTTTGTTTTTACATTTTATTAGTTCCTTTAAATTACCATAAAAATAGGAGGACACATAGGAGTAGTTTATCCAATGTTTGAAAAATTGCCCAAGTAGAAGGCATACTTTTGAAGGGGGTGATAACAGTTCTCTACAATCTGGAAAATGCATTCACAAAAATATTTCATACATGCACAATAATAATGAGTCCTTGTAAGATCATAAAAATAGACACAATATTCTTTTAATGAAGGTTAAAAGGGCAAGAAGAGTGCAAACAAACACAATAGTAGGAAAATGCATCCACAAACTTGGATTTTATTGCTTCATGATATGCCCAGTTCAGTTTAGTACAACCATAAGGGCGTGGATCACTTATTGCACAGAGTCCATATACATAGGGCCTAGTAATAACTCTACCTTGTGGTTTGACACATCAATTTTGATAGAGACTTTTGGACAACAATAGTGTTTCTCTCTCTTCCCTATAATGAGCATTTCTCTCTCAATCCTTAGTTGAAAAATGAGAAGTGAGAGATGAGAAGGGGAAAATGGAAATCCCAAAATATGTCTCTTCAACCCTTTCCTTTTGAATTTAAGTTATTATGTACATGGAGTAAAACTAATTGTATGTTACTTGAAAAATGCTCCCCATACTGTCCCAAGTGAATGCAGCAGAGAAACCAATGATGACCATGCCACTTAATTTCACTCCCAACTACCAAATATGGTTTTGTCATGGACCTGGCCAAGTAACATGGAGAATTGGTCTACTTGTATTTCATTGTAAAATCCCAAATTTCTTAATTTCTATGTATGTCAGGTTCACATCCATGATTGCTACGTTACCAAGTTTGTGTGATTTCTATTGAGAATATTGTAATAAGTTATGACCTTGCTGAGTTTTAAGCAACTGCTTTGGGAAATGTTCCTTTCAGGATATAAGGTCTTATGATTCAAATTTGATGGGTATGAGCGTTAATTGAAAAACGGGTGGAGCTGATATATGTTAAGTGATATTGTACATGATATCTCACCATTTTTACAATGTAATGAAATCTAGGTTTATGTGGTGGACATGTTTTCGTTACATTGTTCAAGAATGTCTAGTGTTTACGAAGAATCGGAGTTCGGAGTCCCAAGTTATGGCCGTGTTGATAGTTCGGGAGGTCAAATATTGCTTTTGTATTCATTGCAGCTATTTTTGATATATATCGTGTTCCACGAAATTGAATCCCAGCTATCTTAAAGTACAATTAAACTGTGTACATTGATGATTAAATAATCAGTGCTTCCTGTGTCCTACGCATCTGCCGTGTAGTAAACCGGATCGTGAGGGCCGTTGACAATCCACCCTAGTCCCCGCAACGTATGTGTATAACTTATGTATCTTTTTCACCTATGATCCGTACTTTAGAAAAGAAAACTAAAGCCTTAGAATAAACATTAAACTTCGTGCCATCCACATTGCAGTGAAACCTTCTAGGTTAAGTCATCTTTTCAAGATCCCACATTTTATATTTCCATCCTGACTATCCCGCGGACCATGCTTAGGACACATTGTCGTAAACCTGACAATTAGAACGACATTTTCTTTACCTGCGGTCAATGGTAGCAATGTTGCGCCCCTCATATCCCTATTGAACTTGTGCGGTCTGTGACACATAAGGATAACGTGTTATCCTAGGGTAGTGCTTCATAGGAAACCAACATCATTTCGAATGTAGAACCCTCTTGGATACAATGACACGTGTTGAGTACGGTCCTTAGCCGCCAGAACCATAATGCATTAGAACAAGCTTGAGACCTTCAAGAGTTGTGGATCATAAATAATCTCAATATATAATTTCTAACTATCATTCAGTTTTTTCCTTGTATGGTTCAATACTAGAGAGAATCCAAAGGTGCCTCCCAACAGCATGATTTTAGGCCTTAAATTTATTTTGAATAGTCTCGGGACTGAAGAACATAACCACTAGTTATCAATATTACCTTGGAGAAAGTGAGAAATCTAGGATAACAAATGTCGTAGCTTAAAACTTGAAACCATATTGTGTTAAGTATCGAAGGTCACTATGTGGTGTAAACTTGTTATGCTGAAATTCACATCACACCATGACATGCTCACAATTGAATTGTTACTAGGTAGTTACCTGTGATTCGTCGAAAATGGGAAGAACACATTCCTGGTTAGTGTGGAAAAGGACTTTCGTAGGCCTCGGGGTAAACCTTTGGAGAAGGTCAATCTTGACCGATTATGACTGGTGGCTATTCTGATGCAAACCATTCACAAATTGTACGTATCGTTCGCTACTCCAAAATCTCCGTCAGTAACTATGCAAGATAAGAGGTTATATACGATTACAAGACATAGGAATTCTCTAAACTAATCATGAAGGTCATACTTATCGAATAATAATGTTTGAACGCACTTCTTTTCAAGCCCTTGGAAACCACTATTGGGCATTTTTGCAAGTACGATGAAATGTACACCACAGTATGCAGGATCCACTGAGTGAGAATTCGCTAACCATTAAGCGTAGAAACTTATTGAAACATGCACATATAATTCTTTGAATACTCTGTAATGAGACTATTCAGAAGAGATGACTTTGAACATAAAAGAGTGGTTGAAATTTATCTACAGACTTATAATATTGCTCTCTACTCCCATAGTTAAGAAATGAAACTGCATTACAATGCCCCCAAGAGGAACAAACTTGATGCGTATATGGAATGATCAGGTTATGTCAACTACAAAACCATTTACGTTACAAACAAGATAGAAAAAGGGAGGGTGCCAAAGTAAAATCGATCTAACATTAGATTTCAATGCCCCTCCAAACAATGGTATTGGAAGAATGATAGAAAGGAGAGATGGAATTCAAACATCGTCGCTTGTAACCACCCAAAAATGTATTGTAATTTATATCTTGCAACAATGTAATGGGCTCCAGGCTGCAACACCCATACCTCCAATGTACTTTGCCTCATTAGTATTGAAGAAAGGAAGTATGTATGAGACTGCATCAGTTTGGGTAGGGTGATAAATTGGGAAATGTGCCTCTAACCATAGGTAAACTGTCATTTTGATTCATTTTGAAGTACTGAGATTTTTCAAAAGAAGGGGTTGAATCTCTATGTGAAATCTAATATCCCGAGTTCAAAATCTTATAGTGCCATATGAAGATGGCGTGCCATTGATGCATTAATTACATAGGTGTGTTAGCCCTGATTTATTTGGACTTTTAAAATGCATCACAACCTACGATCTCTAAAATTTTAGACATTTGGGCATAGTGATAACAGAGGTGTGCATGACTATTGTTCATCTGACTAGGCATTCGTTATACCACTGAAACATTGGAACCCCAAAGTCAAAAATTTAGACATCGGGTTTCGAAATTCAAATTATGAGTCTTTGCGAACTGGGGGATTATAGTTTCTAGTTAATTTATATAAGAGCCCTAAAGTTTTAAATTTCAAATCCTGGGTTTCATGACCTAGTGCATTTTCTAGTGAACCTCAGGATTTTTAGGAACTGCATGGTTTTACGTATGTCTTAGGGTTCAAGTTTTTGGTCCCTTCCTGGGGTTTATAGGTTGTGTCGTGGACTTCAGGAGAATGTTTATAACCTACTTCTAAGGTCTGAACTTCCAAAATCCTGAAGTCCAACAATTTGGATAGTGTCAATTTTCATACTTAAACCGATTTCATGTTTTTTCACTATTCACCTTCCTACGCTTGCCGAAACCTCCGAACCTTGCAAAATCACTAAAATCTAAGAATTTGGACTTCATTATTGGGACTCTATGATCCAATCCAGTGCAAAAATTTGATCATATTTTACCTCTGATACAATATCTACCTCCGAAAGTGGAAATTTGTAAAACTTTCACAATTTTGTTCATTTCTAGATTATCCTTGTGGCAATGCTCTCAATATTTTTCAACCTATTTGTCCATCCTCAAAATGCAAGATCTCATGACTGAATCAATCCCTCCATTTTCTATGTCGTGCTCAGGTCATTGTATTGTACTACCATCTTTTCCTGAGAAAGGAGACCCAAATTGTGATAACAAATCCCTAATGTGAATCCTTACCAATTTAAGATGATGAACTTACTAGATCTTTCTCTCCCATTAGTCCTATTAGGTAATAGATGTATGATGTGGAACTATGTGATCTTGTCCTTATAGATATATATCCCTTAAGGATAAGGACTACTAATCTCATAAGGATATCACATACCTCATGCTGAAAAATAGGTTACACAACTCATTAACGAATGCATATGAACCTAAGTTACGGAGAAATAAAACCTCTTACAGTCTCAACATAGGACATGATACTTAAGAAACCTTTTCGAGAAACAAGAAAATAAGGAAGTGTGTTTCCATGTTTATGAGCCTCCAAATCCCTAACTAATTGTTAGCGCGTAACTATAGTAAACTTATAATTGATGTTTGGCCTTGGGAAATGTCATCATGGGAATGTTCTTCCATAGGAAAGTGAAACATGACCTTCCTTGTAATGTGATTAAATCCTATTCTCTATGGATGAATATCAATTAGCCCCTATAATTCTTATTGTGTACTAACTCAATTATCAATTTATAAATGAATGGATGAAACTAGACAATACATCCTTAAACACAAGAAAATCAATATGTGAACCTTCTCATCCTTTGGACTTACGCTTGACCCATTATTGCATAAAGGAGGTAGGATTTAAGGATCAAGATGCATACAATTAGGAGTGGATCCTAAAGATAATCACCTAATAACCTTGTGTGTAGGTAATTAGTCCAATCTGCAAATAAATACCCTATTACCGAATGATTGAATTAAACAAGTAATTTAAATAAAGTAGGTAATCGTTATTCAACGAGATCTACCATAAGTTCAAATGTTAATCAATAGAATAGAGGGAATATAGGAACAAGAGGAAATGTATTGTATGATTCTCACATTATGATCCTTCCTAGAACTTAAGTTAAATATTGAAACATGATTTTAATAAATGTGTAATCCTAAAATATCGTGTCGTGAGAAGACCCTATCTATAAGTTTATACTGTAGTTGAAGTGTTATGTTGTGCCTTTTCATTTAACAAAAATGGCCTTGATGTGCATCACATGTTTGCATGTTTTCTATGTGGGTTAATGTTTGTGAAAACATGTCATGTGTTATCCGTAGTCCTAAGCGATCTCCTATAGTGTCATGTGTACTACAATATAAGTAAAAAATAATATTCCACTATTTCTTTTACTATTGTTTTTGTGTGTGGAAATGTGGGTGTTACATAACATATTATTGTATTGAACATTCTAAAAAGTTACAAGAGAATTTTAAAAAGTAACAAAACACGTGTATCACTGACATAAAATCACAATAATAGAGAAGAACATGCAGATGGAAATAAGAGAATAATTTTTAAGTACAAAAAAAATCTATCTCAAGGGGGAACCTCTACAACAAGGGGGGACCTCTAGAACAAAAATAATAGAATACACCATAGAAGGATATAATACTAACCCTACCTCCTATATATACACTATATATGCTATGGGGATCATCTAAGTTGGCCCTATTAATAATATAAAACAATATAAATTTTTATATGATACAATTAAACTTTATGTAAGCTACAAGTTCACCAAATATATTTTAATACATTTTATAGGGTAAAGACATTATTTCATGTCTTAAAAAAAGTGTTGTCCTCGAAATTTGTCATATGTGGATGCTTCTATAATAATTCTTCACTGTCCCATATTGTAGCCTCTATAGAAAATTTCTTCCACTTGATGAGATAATCGGTGATCTCCCTTTTCTCTATCCTTTTAAATTGATTCCATATTCTCTCTTTTGGATCTAAGATAGTTTTTCATTCTTCATTGAGATCATGCAATTTTTTTTTGGATCAGAATCTTCTATCCGAAACTAGAAACATGAAATACCAAGTAAATATTTTTTAAATTAAAGCAAATTTGGTTGGTGGTGAGTATGTTCCTTGACAACTCAAATTTTTGTTTATACCTTCAAGGAAGAAGTGACGAATGACCATCAGTAGTCATAAAATACCACAAGTGGAAACATTTGGAAGAAGTGTCTCTACTCATCAATTCTCTTTCTTTGGATATCCTCAACAATAAGTTAATAATTTTCCACCCTTTATTCAAGATCCAATGGTATTTTCACATTAGGGAATCATAGCTAGTTTCTTAATTATTCTAAAAGGTTGTCACGATCTTTACCAAAGTTTCTTTGATGTTGTTCAAAAATTATATGATTGTGCTCATATTGGTTTTGTTATTATGAATCTCATTCTGGAGATGGTCACTATATCATCTACTAAAGATAATTACATAGTAGAAGATCCATTGAGTCTCATTTAAGACTCCATCTCTTTTTCAAAAACAATTTCCTAGGGTGATTGAACCCTTTCCTTTAGGTTTAGTGTGTGGTCCTGCTATGAAACAATTTGATAGTGCATTATTTGACTCACATCTTTGGAAAAAAATTGACATAATGATATTGGGATTCCATCAACATTGAATATATAAGCACATATAACAAATCCCAAAGAAAATTTAGCAATCTTTTTGAAAATGTAAAGAAATCTTTATAATTCAGAAATGAAGTGTGGATTGAATTTATGAAACCCCCAAAATCATGATATCTTGCTAAAAAATGATCACAAAAATATAGTAATAGGAATCTAACCTTTTTTTAACATAATTATCATGCATTTATATAAAATAACAACGTTTTATGTTATACACAACCCTTAAAAGTTAGAGTTTCAACCCTACTTATGCCCAAATTAAAGATTCGATACTAATTGTAATGAAATTACTCTATCAACAAAGTATAATAAAAATAATAGAACACAATATGACATAAATAAGAGAAAAATATTGAAGCATATAACTAAGTCTCTTCAAGGGGGAGTTCTCTACAACCTTATAATGAGAAAAATATATACCATATGATGATCTACTACCAACTCTATCTCCTGTATATACTTATGTTATGGAGGCCATAAAGGTCAATTCTACCAATAATATGAAACAATATAAATGATTATATAATATAATTTAAGGTCACACTAGCCACAAGTGAGTGAGACAAATCCCAATACACACTATAATGTAAAGGCGTATCACCAAAATGGTAAAAATAACACCGGGGATCACTTTTGTAAGGTGGCATATAATGCGTGTGAATACACAAGCGGTAATAATTTTTTTTTTACATTTTTTATATATTTATATTAGTATAAATATGGGTAGTAGTTTAAAATGGGGCTCCAATAATGAGAGTAAGTAGTGGTATGTCCTAAAAATAAAAGGTAATATTTAGAATCCCATAATCACACATGTTTAAGATATTTTCTATCAAGTGCTCCTTCTCCATATGAGAAATAGATGATCTGATACAATGAAACCAAAATAAAAATCACCACAATTTAGGTAAAATAAATCATTTAATTGGGTTTGCATTATCAAAATTTGATATTATATAATTAATTTTAATTTTTTCTTCAAAAATTAATTACATTATAAAATCAATTACTTAAGTAGGCTATAATTTTTAAAGGAAAGGAATGAAGCATACAAATTTCTAAATCTAGAATTATTAAAATGTTAAATTTCTAATTGCATTGAAAATACCCTTGATATATGGATGTACAAGGTACTAACTAATTAGATTTATGAACTCCTATATGTGATGTTAGTTGTGAAGAGTGAAAGGATCCACAATTCAAGGAAAATTTGGAGTGGATCATTGGTTTTCTTTCCTATCAAGCAAGAAAAAATATTTTGAGAGGGGCGAATGGTAGAAAGATAAGAAGGGAATGTTTTAGATGTGAAATATTAAATGGTGTCATGAGGTATTAGGGAGTGTAAAGATCAAGAAACAAGTGCATGAGTATATGATCAAAATGAGTGTAATAACTAGAAATCGTACATGAAGTGTACGATATGAATGCCGAAAGGGATATAGTGAAGAAGTGAAACAAAAATAAGAGGAATAATGGGAAAGGAATGGGGGGTGTCATAAAATGACATTTGAGGGTGGAGAAGGGCATGGACAAAGGAAATATGAATGGAAGAGGCTATGTGAAAAAATAACCTCTACAAAGAGCACAACATGTTTGTTAATCGCAAGGAGAAAACCCCATGGTGCGGAAGACATCAATGAGACTATAGAGGGAGATATCAAAAAATGCAAGTAGTAGATGGAAAATATTGCTGGCATCGCAAATAAATGTTTGAATTTATAGGTCTTGAGTTTATTAAGTTGTTAGAAAAAATATAAATGTAAGGTGAATTTGAATGCATGTTTCACAGGTCATGTTAGGGACATGAAACCATAGAGTGTACCTTGAATGATTAGGTAGAGATATCATACAAAATTTAGATTGGTATTTTAATCCAACTATTATGTTAACGATCAGGGTAGTGTAATATTCATGCTAGTGTAATTTACATCTAAAGATGAGAAATAATAAAGGAAAAATACCACATGTTCCTAATTTAGAACCTGACCATAATGACTAATTTTTACAGAAATTTTAGCCTCTTTATCAAGTTGTAAGGTCAAGTAATTGTAGGGAGTAGATGCATAGCCATGTATCAATAGTTGACACCTTCCAACGATTGGTCATACAAGTCAAAGATAGATTAAGGATTTGAAGTGCATGGCCCACATGTTTTCAACGGATCATATTGTTCATACCAAAATAATGTCTGCTATCTATGCTTTAGTTAAGCATTTCAATCTCATAAAGAGGACACAATAAATTAGGGGAAAATAAAAAAGTTTAAGGGTTTGAAACCCAGGTTGAATGGATGCATCCTTAAGTAATTTGGAGCCTCCCTTTAAAGTTGTAAGCTCAAGTAAGTGCAAGAAAATAGATGACAAACTAACAAAAATTACTAATTGAGTCACATGAAAAATTAGGAATATTAGTGAAAAGTGTCTTTTATCTGTTAATCAAGTTTGGTTTTTTATTTATTGGCTTCAAGGTTTTCACGTGGATGAAATTTAATTGGATAGGAAATATGTATACATGGATGGATTATTGTAAATTATAAGATGGAAAATTATATACCTACATGCCCCACACCTATTCCATGAAGCATATTGTTCCTTCCCAAATAATTTCTACCATATGTGCTCCACTTAATCACCCAAGGTCCCAATTCAAGACCTAACCATGCTACTTACTTTTTGTAGCACTTTGCAGACATTTCCTTTGCAGTTTTAAGTTCAAGGAACAATAGTGAAGTAGGTGATGTAGGAACAATCATTGATAATTGAGGCCTCTTGAGGAATGGATGTATGAGGTAAAATAAGATGTTATCTGACAAGTGAATTGTGTTATTTTGTCATTTTTCATTTTTTATGGTGGAAAGGTTTTTCGATTGCACGAAACTTAGTGTGTTAATTATTTGAAATAAAAAGTGCATATGATGTAAAATATGTAGAGGAAAAATATTTTGGAGATCTAAAAAAGAAAAGAGGGATCAATTAGTACTGCTAATGTCAATATTTGTTTGCAATTTCACAAATAAATGCAATGGGAATTCACTTATGTGTTTCAAGGGTTAATTTAGAAATAAGGAAATGTGGTGTGGACCTAAAATTACAAGGTAGGGGTTGCATAAAAAATTACAATTAGGGCTTCTTTGTGGATATTAGGGAAACAAACAAGGTTTGTCTCTAGTCGTGAGGCACGTAGATTTTCTCCAAGTGTGGTTGATGTAAGTGAATTATATAAGGAAACATAAAGGGTGATGCAATGTTCTTGTGGCTAGGATGATGCTTATATTTGGGAGGGAGGTATGTCGAGATTGCAACCTAACAACTGACATTACTCCCTTTGGATCAAGTAGCAAGGATGCATAAAAGGAATCTTCAAGGAAGACAAAGACGTGAATTGAAGGTTAAAAATCAAAATGAATTATGTTATCCATATTTTCATCTCCATCTCACATGCATTATGCACATGAATGCAATTTGCGTTTAAAGGGATGAAAATATAAGAAATGAGGAAAAGCCAATAAACATCAAATTTTAGTTTCAAGCTTGAGTATTTGTATGGGAAATAGGTGATGCTTAAAAATTCATTAATAATTGAGTCACTCTAGCAGCTGGTCATATGAGTGAAAGGTGTATTTTATTTGTCTTTGAAAGAGGGATTTTAAAATAAAAACATGAGAATTAAATACATGCATGTCCCACACCTATTCCACAGCTTTGTAAAAATGTGGGAATTAAATCGTATCATGTCTCACACCTATTCCTTGGTTTATATTATTCCTAACCAGATAACTGACAATTGCATTTGTACAATGTAATGTGAATCTCAAATGGTATAAATTATTTGTTTTAGATGGATAGTTATTACTTTTGTAGTTGATGTTGATAATGGGTGTGATTGATTTTTTAAGTGTAGAAATATAGATGAACCACTTCATTTTAAGGTTCCATATCCACATTTCAAACTTCTTACAAATTTATAAATATACTTTTGCGGATCTCATCAGGAGTGGTAGAATTTTGTTGACTATTTTATTTGTACTAAATATAAAACTATATAAAAATTTAACACATGTGGATTTCCAATGGGAAATACGCATAACAGGTAACAATTTCAGGATAGAAAAATTGTATTTGTTGCTGAAAGAAAAGAGTATTAGTTATATGGAAAAATATAATATGTTCACATAGTATACAAGGATGCAAATACGTACGTAACAAAAGTGCAAGTAATTTTCATTTATTTTCTTAAAAGTACTTACAATCCATATAGTAGTAGGAGGCAATAGTATGTCAGTGTATAAGGAAATACAATAGTTTTCTTTTGAAGCAGGGAAAAAAGTGAAACATAGATATGAAATAAGCAACATAGCGGTGATAGTTTAAAGTATATAATGAGATGGGTGAGGGTGTAAAGTTTGAAAGGATGGGTGCATTAGAAATATTTGCGTAAAGAAGGTTATGGAGGAGTTCACTATTATCCACTTTCTTTGAAATAAGGATAACACATTTCAATCTGTTGTTTCCGCAATATGTCTATTTTTCAGGGAAAGAGTGAAACAATATTCATTTCCGATGACATTGTTGTAATTTCACTAGTAGCATCTTCATCTATACACAATAGATGGAGGTCACTAACTGCAACACCCATGAATGACTCAGCTATCTCATCAAAAGCGGTAACTGATTGTAGTTCTCTTGTTGGTTCCTTTAGATTGATCCTGAGTGCATATCTATAATCATAGTTCTCAACTTGTACGTTGCTATTCGAACATAACCATGAACCATTACCATTCTCTCTCACCTTTTTCCTGCATTGTTTGTCACCTTTTTGAAGAGGACTTGAATTGTAAAAATGCTTTCCATGCTGATATTTGTGATTTATGCAGTAACCATGGCCCATTCATTTCTCTTAGTGTTCCCCATCTGTAGGACCTACAAAATCATTATTACAGAGGTCAAGCTTTTTGGAGGACCCAAAAATTTTTTTGTGATAGAGGGCACTAGAAGGGAGTAGTCATCAGAATCAACCAAACCATGGAGTGTATTAGTTTATGAAATCATAGGGTTGATGTAACATTTGGTACTTGAAACAGTGTCAACTTAGGTCCCATTGAAATTGGAGAAGTAAGAAAATATCAAGGTAAGGACCGGAAGAGGTGGTATAGAAAGAATTTCTTCAATTTCTTTGCTTATCTCATCTAAGTGTTGTCCCCACAATGTGATAGTTATACTGAATCCTAAAATTTCCTTTATTTGTACATTTTTTATCTTTGTTTCAGAATTTTCATGCCTATGAATTGTTGAGCATGGTGACATTGCAAGAATAATTCCAATCAAATCAATTGTAGAATCAATAACGCTTATAGGTATGTCCTTGATTTTGGTGAAGTGAAAGTGATGGGAAGGTATTGCATCCTTATTTGATATGAGTGGAGTTATGGTTGATGACGGTTGCAGGAAAATCTCCAAAGCATTGTTCAAATGGTTGTAACATTTATTTACATCAGTAATCCTCCCCATCTTCCCATTGGAAATTATATATAGCTTCCCATTTTCAATCTTCTCATAGAATGTTTCGGCGACCTCATTGAAATAGGTAATGTGAATTTCCACTCCATCCTGATCTACAAAATCAAACATAAACACGGAACCATCTCCCCTTGGATTGTGATATTCACGAAGGGTTTTTTTTTTCTAGGGCACGACCCTATATGGACCACATGCACATAGATGTATTCAATCCACTTATTTAAGTTGGTGTTCTCGTAAAATATCTATTAAGTTGGTTTTCACTTTCATCTATTTGCGACAACTGAATGTGTTCAAGAGAATTTGTTGGTAGTTGGGTTGGATCATCGATTACCAAATGTGTTTCGACAATAAAATCCATTTCAATGATAAAAATAGTCCTGTGATGGAAAAAAATTGGGAAAAAATTAGAACTGAGCAACGGATGAAAAAAAAAACTGAAAGAATTCTAATTAATATAGGTAGTTTATATACATTAGTAATCGAGTAGGAGATGAAGCCTAAAATTCACTTTTGATCATTCTAATGTGGAATTTATGTAAGCACACAATGGAGCCTTCTTGTATTGATTTGTTGGTTACACGACTTACAAATTTGGAGGGTAGAAGAGTTGTCTAAAAATGTATCCCATGTGAAAGGTCAACACGATGTTGGACACCCAAGTTGAGATTAGACCTTAGGGAGGAAAAGTGTATTATCTGAATTGTGGGGTCAACATTGGAACCTCCCTCAATTAATTGAGAAATTCTTTTGTGTGTCAAAGTTATTTCCATGGGAACTAAAAGATGCTCGAAATAGTGGGATTTCTGCAAATATATAGTGGAAAATGTAAACTTGTAGTGCATTCAAACATGAAATGAAGGATGTGTTTAGAAAAGCACGCATTTCTAAACAGCAAGAACCTTTAAAGTTTTCTTACTTGTTCATTTATATTTTCTAAAAAATGCAAACATGAAGTCTAACCCTTTAACAATTCAATATGTAAAAAAGTGATATAATGTACAAAGCTTTGCATGAAAACAACTAAAAATTGCATGGTTCTTTCTCAACATTTTAAAACTATATGTATTTGTGTGAAGATATAATGAAGAACACATTAAAAATGCATTGTTGTTGATTTAGATAAAGAAGCGTATAATTGTAAAATGGAAAAATTGTACACGTATGTTGAAAGTTAGATTCTGTGTTCCATATGTTTCACCACAATCTATACATGCATTTATTTGAAACAAATTATTAATTATTATGTTAATAAAATAGAATGGAAACCAATAAGAACAATATGTCCACTTGAAGTAAGAAAACTATAGGTATTTGTATGGATATACAATGATAAAGAAATTAGAAATGCATAGTTGTTGGATTACAAAAAATGAACATGTGTTCAAAAAGTTTAATTCTCTGTATGATATATAATGCCACAATACATACATGGAATTATTTGGAATGAGTTAAATTTTGTTTCAAAAATAATTATAAACAAACAATTATAAACTAACCAATACAAGCTATTTTTAAAATCAAATTTCTTGCTTTTTTCTTGTGCAATCTTCTTTACACATTTCTTGTATTATTTTCTAGTTGCAGATTCCTCAATTGGTATTCCCATTCTCCTCAATTTGTGGGGTGGTTCATATTTTAGTGCATCTTCGTTAGAATCATAAATCAAGAAGAAGCCTCGTGAATGATCTCCAATTATTTGGAATTTGGAGAGAAAAATTAGGGATGCTGGTAACAAATGGAGGTGATCTATGATCAATTCAGCCATCACTATTTTTAATGGTTTCGGTTTCCTGCAATGCAAAACATTAACAATTTTTTTAAGACATTTAAAATATTTCTCCCTTTGCAAGCAAGCCATAGTTAATGTCAAGCCCGTTGTAGGGAGGGGAATTATGTTTCTAGTCTGCATCATATTAAATTGGAGAGGGAAAATAAGTATGTTAATCCAAGAATATGTTCTTAGGTATGACGGGAAACTTTAAAAGCATCCTCACTGATTATTCTAATGTACAACTTGCGACTCTTCAAAATGGCCTCATTGGGGAATGAGCCCCTCAGCACATAACAAATCCTACCATTGACGAAGGCACATGCCTCCACATGTCACTTCAGAAAAAGGATTGGAGCCAACTATAAATATAGATGAAACAAACAAAAGAAAATAACACGAAAGCACTCTACAATAAGTTTTTTGTCCATAACATGCAATAAAAATAACAAATGAATAAATACATCAATCAATATTAAAACCCACCTGAAATTCATTTAGAGACAACAATCTCTTCATTACCTAGGAGAAAAAAAATCACAGATATCCTACAAAAAATCAAAATAAGAAGTTAATAAAACTAAATGTATCTACGAAATATTAAGTACACTTACACAAAAAAAGGCAATGACATCCAAAACACAAATAACAAGCATGCAAAAACTGAAAAAAAAAAAATCACTACAACAGAGAAAACTTTGGCTGATTATGAAAATAATAAGAAAGAGAAATTTAGTTCAATTAAAACTAAAGTAAGTGAAATATATGTAATAGGTAAGTGTAGTATAAAATATGGTTCAATTTATTTAACAAGATCAAAAGAATGGCAAAAAAAGAGTAACTCTAAATTTTAAATAACTTCAACACATGAATTAGAGAAGCCAGAATCTCATTAACCATAAGTGAATTGAAAAAACATCACATTAATATGCTAACCTAATATTAATCTAACAATATTGTATAATATCTAATATATCTAACAGTTTCCTATATTTGGTCAAAATGGATATTGATGATCACAAAAATATGCATAAACAACTAACATACACGGTAAATTTTAAGTGGGTTGAAAAAATGTTACCAAACTAATGTAAATAGAAGTAAAATTCTCCATTTCTCACCATCATCCGTTTTTGAATATGTTCTCTCAATTGAGGTTTAGAAGCTACAAGCCTACGGAAAATTGATGACAAGTACTTAACATCACTTACACCACAATTTTGTGTTATGTTTTTATTCTTAGGTAGAGATAGAATAATCCCATATCCCAAATATTTTCTCAATCTTTTGTACTTTTCCTTGGGTATTTATCTACTACATTCTTGCTAGAATAGAAGCTCTAAAGAAAATTTCCTTCAAACTTCTAACAACATTGAAACTACCCATTGTTTATTTGTTTCCCTTGCCAATAAATTGGGAAGAACATCCAAAGGCACTACTTAAGCATGTACATGTCAGGAGTATGCTGATTCTCAACTAAATTTATAGCTAAAACTAAGAATATTTCAGATCTGTCCCAGAAAATTTTGAAAGTCAAATTTCTAGCTTATTTCAGAATCTGAATACTACATAGTAAATACTTATAGTTGTATGAATTCAATTTATGATCATTAACTACACCGGTAAAATGTTTATAAATTTAGATTTGGAATATATGTTATGCATATATATAAATCCTAGAATACATGGCCTTATGATGGTACAAAAACCACAAGTAATGGGATATGTCATAATGAAAGCAATATTAATGTAAGTTGATCTCTTGTGGGTGATAATATCTAAAGAAAATTACCTTCACACTTGTAACAACATTGAAACTGCCCATTCTTTATTTGTTTTCCTTGCCAATAAATTGGGAAGAACATCCAAAGGCACTATCTAAGCATGTACCTGTCAGGAGTATGCTGATTCTCAACTAAATTTATGGCTAAAATTCAGAATATTTTAGATCTGTTCCAGAAAATTTTGAAAGCCAAATTTCTAGCTTATTTTTGAAGCTGAATACTACATGGTACATACTTATATGAAGTCAATTTATGATCATCAACTACACTTGTGAAAATGTTTATAAATTCAGATTTGGTATATATGTTATGCATATATACAAATCCTAGAATGCATGGCCTTATGATGGTACACCGACCCCAAGTAATGGGATATATCATAACAAAATAAATATTAATGTAAGATGATCTCATATGGGTGATAATATGACTAGTTTAAACTCAGATGGTATTGCCAATGGGATTCAAGGAGTAGTCCAAGATGCTAAAATTCCAACATATAATCCAACTCATAGTAGCTTTTGCATACAAAAATTTGCGGCAAGTCTATGAAAATCAATCCAACCAAAATTCATATTAACTAATCCAACCAAATTCAAAGTTGTTGCCACCCTTTATTCCACATGTCTTGTTATGGGTAACAAAAGATATATTTATACAAAAATATAGGTAGAACAGTCATATACAAGTATTTGAAATACATGCTTATAGTCATAATACAAGAAAATAAATCAGATGGTACTACCAATGGGATTCAAGGAGTAGTCCAACATGCTAAAATTCCAACACATAATCCAACTCATAGTAGCTCTTGCTTATGAAAATTTGAGGCAACTCTATGAAAATCAATCCAACCAAAATGCATATTAACTAATCCAACCAAATTAAGAGTTACTGCCACCCTTGATTCCCTAGGACTTGTTATGGGTAATTGAAAGATATATCTATACAAAAATATAGGAATAAAAGTAGTATAAAAGTATTTGAAATACATGATTAAAGTCATAATACGAGAAAAAATATAGACCAACAATATTAGCTCTGCCAAAAAAAAAGGGAAACTACTATGATTAAATTCTTTATCTTTCTTAACCATGCCGATATGGCAATTCTACATGTGTTTATATGGGTGATGGGCATCCTGCAGGTGAGCTAAATATGAGCAATATTTTTAGTTTATATTTCTATACATAGGTATTTTTTATGACATATTGGATTAGGGATTAAAGCGCTTGTGGGTAACCATTGATGCATATTGGTTTTATGCACCTGTCAAACTATCTAAAGATTTGCATTTTTTGTAAACATTAAATTTTTTATTATTTCTTATCAATGAAAAAGAAAAGATTATAGACCATTGAGATCTTTCATTGAATTCAATAATAGGAAAATTTTCTTCATTTTGATATTTTTCTTTACTGTAAGGATACTAATGAGGCACAAACTGGATACAACTGATATTAAAAACATACAACTCAAAACACTCATACAGATCATAAAAAGTGAAATCAGATAAAAAGCTAAATAACATTGAAAACCTACCCCTTAAATTAATTGGGACTCCTTGATCCAATAATTGAAGGAGACCTGCAGTGTCCCCTTCACTTGCATTAGAATGAACAACCTTCAATTTCTTGTACAAAAAATTGAGGAAAATCAATACATAGTATTATTTTAAGAGAAAAATTCAAAAGTCCAGGAAAAATTATTTTGTTAATGCAAAGCTATACCAATATCCTTAGGAACTGTTCTTTCCCAGACTCAAACACAAGACCTCAATGTAGCGAAAATAATGCGGAATGCAGAACAAAATAGAGCTCGATGTGTTTAATCCTTCCGAAGGAAAAATTTAATCCTTCTATTGGTTGTTATCAAGTATTTAAAGGCTATTGTATGCACATTTGAAAAAGAAAATCTAAACATAGAAAACCCACATTCAACATGCAGGAAAAAGTGAATCTAAACACAACAAAAAAGGGAAATGAAACTGTTAAAAATAGCTAAAAAAGTGAAAACATCCGAACGGTTGTCAAAATTAATCACCTTGAAAAAACATCCAAAAGGCTGTAAAATTTAACATAGTCACCGAAACGGCTGAAGGACCCTTTCCCATAGGGGGAAGAATGCCTTTGGCGTAATAAATGTTATGTGCTCTACCTTATACAAAAATATGAAAAGTTTTCTATACATAATTATGATTAGGGGTTTCAAAAGGAAATAGGATAAGGTTTTTTATGTTTCTATAAGGGAAAAGAATAAGGTTTGTCTTTAGCCATGGGGCACATAGTTTTTACACATGTGGACAATGTAGGTGAATTACACCCTAGAATTAAATACTTACATGTCCAACACCTTTTCCATGACTTAGTAAAATAGTGAGAATTAAATCCTTGCATGTCCCACACATATTCCCTAACTAAGATTATTCCTCCCCCAAAAATATGTGATATTTGATCCACTTTATATGCTATTATGATTATGGTTCCATAAAAAATGAGATTAGGGGTTTTATACATAATTGTGAGTAGGATTTCTTTTTATCCATACGGGAAAATAATAGGGTTTGTCTGAAGTTGAGAAACACATATTGTTTCCAGGTGTAGACGATGGAGGTGAAACCTTGGAAGTGCAAAAGATGATGCAATGTGATTTAGGTGAGAAATATGTTTGGGAGGGAGTTTTACTATGACGAAAACATTAAAACTAAAATTAATCCCAAGGGATCAAGTAATTAGGATGTGTAAAATAAATGTTCAAGGAAAATGAAGACATGAATCGAAGGTTAGAAATAAAAAAGTGAGAATGTATGATTAAGTAATGTATGCATAAAAACAATGTACGAATCAAAGGTTAGAACTAAAAATGTGAGAATGTATGCTTAATGAATGTTATGTGCTCCATTATTTTTGTCTCGATCTCGTCCACATTATTCAAATCAATGCAATTTGAGTGAAAGGTATTTTTCATTTACCATTCAAAAGAGGGATTTTTAAAATAATAAGGTTAGAATTAAATAATTATATGTCTTTCACTTATTCTACGAATTATTTTGTAGAAATCTACTCAAACATCACCTATTCCCGTATAATATTGGGTTTTCCATTTAATGGCCATTTTAAATGTATACTGCATTCATGTGCATAATGCGAATGAGTAAAAGTGAATTTTCATGCCATCTAAATTCTAGGAGATTTCAAAAGTATACAGGTCTAATGCAAGTCTACAAATTTTGTGGAATGGGTATGCCTCATTCCTTGAGGCAAAAATTACTTAAATGTATCTTAATGTTTCCCCTTCAATAATAAATGATCAATCATTTTTTTTGGGGGTAACTCTTATAATAACAAACATAAAACTCAAGATAAGATAAGGAGACTTGAAATAGAAAACAATGTTGAATCACAAATAAAAAATCACATTCCAATTGCCTACAATACACTTCTTTATAGTTTTCTTATTTGTTATCCTCAAACTGTCATGTTGTTGATGCATTTTTAGAGATACATTGAGTGACATATTGTTTGGATACACACTTCCATACAATTTAACAAAAAAATAATAACCTACATTACAATATCTATTTAAGGTCTAAATATAAGAAATTAAAAAATTTGAGCAAGATTAACAATAACAAAACACTGACCTTCAAGAAAGGAATATACTTGGGAATAAGTTCTTCAAACTCATTAGAAATGAAGAGACACATAACAAATAGTTGAGGTTTACATTGAGATCATGAGGATCCTTTGGTGGGATAAAAAAAAAGAGCCTTAACTCAACATCACTTTCTACACTGAAATAGGTTTGTGCCTAGCGCTTTTCCTTGCTAATATCTTGTACATAATGTGTAATATTAAATTATTAAGCATTAAATAATGAACTTGGATCCACCCCTAAAAGTGGGGAAAGTGGGGAAAGGGTTCCATTGAATAAGGTTGTAAACAACAATGCTAGCGATGCGCCAAACTATCACCACATTTGAATGGTGCAAAGGAAACAATCTATGTCCCAAAATGTTGGAGTACAAATAGGGACACAAATATCACATGGGAAATTACAAACATGTACCCTGTCAAACTATTTCTAGTGAGTCCCCTAACAAATAAAAAGATAACGATCATTTTCCTACTCTAAAACCAATGTTTTAAATGTTAGAGGTGAAATTGGAAAAGGATGGAGTTTAACATTAGTCAACATACATCATGTTGATAGAATCCATGAGCAACACTATATGCTTCAGTGCCCTCTCCTTAAACCTCACACATGGTGTATGTATAAATATACAACCTTGCAGCTAAAAAAGAAAACAAATTTTAGATCCAAGCCACTATATTTGCTGCTCCTTCTATTTTTACTATTATACTTGTAGAGCAAAAATCATCCTTGCACTCTGCACCCATCATATAAAATAGTTGAGATTATATTTTTAAAAATTTGATTTTTTAGTCATAGAAATTTTTGTTTTTCAAAAGATCAAGGATTGTGCATGCGTGCGTGCGTGTTTCTTACATTTAAAAGTTTTCCCAAATTGATAAAATGGATTCAATGATGCCCAAAAATAACCACTGACTCTGCCCCCACAATGTAAATTATTTTACAAACAACCAACCCAAAAAATCAATTCTTACTAGCAATTACAGGTGTGAGAAAACCGTAGTCAATAACCATGGACATTATGTGCCACAAAAGTAGTAAAAACCCATTGAAAAACTATGGACATTGTTTTAAAAGTGATATTTTTGAAAACCCACATTCTGATGCTCTGTCGGCACTATAGATTAATATCTACTACACTAAATCCTGGTGGTTGGGTAAAAGGCTTATAATCGCGTGTCTACAGAACAAGGAATAAAAAAAAAATTTCCAAATTGTCAAACAATTTACAAAAGAAGATAATGTAAACCTAACAATATTTGACCTAGCAGAACCTCCATAGAAACAAAACAAACAAATTTCAGTATCTTCGCTATTTTCATTTGCAAGAAACATGATAAACATGTATCAAAGGCATTTGCAACCTATCATGACAAGTTGTTTCTTCCTAAACAACCTACAAGAGTCTCAAATGTACGCTAACCACATATTTGTTTTGTTTTAGGTTTTTTTATCAAAAAATTATGACCCACCTTTTACAGTTTTTTTCACAAATTTAAGGCCCCGATTGTGTCGTATTCAATATCTTATACATAAAAATCCAAGCCTTCCATACTTGACAGTTATCAGAGACATGTTATCTCTCGAAAGTGCACCCTGTAGAGAGATGGCTGCAAGTTTTCTAGGCTTGCAAATTTTATCTCTCTCTTTCGTAGATACAATGGAAACACCTCAGGTCTATGGGTATACCTATTTTGAAGTGAGTCTCTGGTATCAAGGCCGATTCCTTATTGATGTATCCTAAACTGATTTTCTGGGGTTTAAGCGGTAAAAGATGACTATAAAATGAAATTAAAACTGAGGTGATACACCAAACTAGTATGAGGTATCTTTGACTAAGTACATACACAATTGATATGGAATTAATTTCTGATGCACAAGCCAATAGTTTTCTAAAGATAATTAAGGGTAAACACTTTGATGTATTGAGGGATAGAATCACAACAATACTACTAAGTTACACATACACATTAATATCATGCAGAAATACTGAACTTGCAATAGGGTAAGATGATTAATTAGAGAATTTAACATTCACAAGATTAATGGAAACATACACAAGACTAAAAATAATTGGAAAGGCAGAAAATACTTCACATTCAAAGGGAAAAACTGGCAGAAAATTGCTTCAGCACTCATGTATCTAAAAAGTCCTCTCCTTATGCTTTGCCAAGGCACACAATATATAGCAAAATTGATTCACCCACCCTTCCTAAAAATACACTAGGGTTGTACTCACCCATGCATCCTATTTTTATCCTTTATCTATTAATAAATAAAGGAATAAAATAAAGAAAACTAATAGAAAGAGGCATTAATAGCCTTTGATTACATCATAGTCAAACTATAGTTGACTGTCCTATTTTAAAGAAAAAACATAGGTGAATAATGCTAAAAATAAACCTTACTTGATAAGAAAGTCTCCTTCAAGGTGCATGCAAATTTGTCTTCTTGTTGTTGATGTGACATCTGAAATTCTGATCCACTTGTCCCCTTGGATGCACATGTAAAAGTTGATCTCTGTGTGTGAGTAAAGATAATCCATTATTTACAATATTTTATAAAAAATAACTCACTCAAGTATACATCTTGATGGGGACCACCTTTAAGATTAGGCTATGAAATTGACATTCCCTTTGTCCCTTAGTGTGGTAGCATGATTTCTTTTGCTATCTTTTAAATATATCATTTGCAAAATACAATACTTTTGTTCTGTGCTAACTCCCTATGGGGACCACTCTAGATAGGTGCACATGTCTTTGTTGAGTTTGGTCTTCTTGTAGACTTGGGACATTGCCATGGTTTTAAACATATATATGTGGGTAATTTGTAAAAGGCCACCATGCCATACTCGGACACCTTTGATTAACACATGACCATGGTGATTATTTGTCAGATTTTGAATATCATTGCATAGTAGATATTTTTCATATTTTACATGGTTTGATGGCAATGATTATGGAATATTTGATTTTATATGGAGAAAATCATAGTCAACATGCATAATTTAAATAAAGTCTGGTCCCCTAAGCCATGATGACTCACCCCTTCACATTTTGTGCTGGCACTTTGCATTTAATATTTTGGCCACTGGTGATTGGCTATGACCATTGATTCTGGCACTAAGATTCTTGTGAATCGTTGATCTCAATCTTTTTTTAGGGTTTCACTTGGATTTTAATAAGGCTGTTTGAATTCTAATCATTGCATTTTTACTTTGAATACTATTGATTGTTTTTAAATCATTGATCTTTGTAGTTGTGACATCTTAAGGCTATCCATCTTTGACTCGTGGTTAGGGTTACTGACCTGGATTTTAGCGTAGTAATTGGTATCTTACCATGGTGACTTGTCTTTGAAAATTGATGATCCCTCAGCCATCAATATTTGCACGGCTTGATCTCTGATTATTGATCCCTAACTCCTGGTTGAGTTAGATTATACCAAGGTTAGTGGGTGAGTTGAAAAGTACCTGAGCTCCATCATTTGGTCATTCTTTTTGCTCACTCTGAATGGAGAAGCCCTGGGAAAATTTGTTTCAAATCACCATTGCTTTGATCTTTGAGTTTTGGGACTCTGAAACTTGGCCTCTATGAGTCTGTGAAGATTTGTGAGTGAAAGTATTTGATCTCTCTACCATTTTCATTCTATGAAGCTCTTCTTCTTTAGCAAATCGATTCTCTCAGCTCAGTTGCATCTATATTTTTTGTGATTATTGCTTGTTGAGCTCAACTCTTGGACTCTTTGCAAGGTTTTAATGGCCATCGTTATTGATTATTTTGAGCGTTACTTGGTTCTGTGATGTCTTTGTGGCCATGAGGGCTCGAACACTAGTATTTCTCTGTCGTTTTAAGTTTTAGTTGTTTGACCTCTGTGGAGGAGTTCATGAGCTTGACCTCCTTGAGTTTTTTTGTGTCCATGATATATTATTCTTTTAGGATCTGTTAATTCTTTCTGAGCAAGAATCAAGCTTAGATTTTCTGCAAAAGAGTTCTCTGTCTTCTACGGAGCTCTATGAGGTTTCTCTGTAGACACCATCTCTTTTCTCTCAAGTTATGTAGATTTGGATTTCAAAACCCTGGTTGGAATTAAAATCTTGAGTTTCATTCTTCATTGTATTCACTCTGTTAGAGTTTTCTGAGCAACATTTTTGTGGGTGTTTGCCGCATGAGTTGTTATAGTGATCTAATTTTTCTCTTGCACACATACATTCTATTTTTATTTTCCTCCTTGGATATGTCACTGAAACTCTTGAAAATATTTGTGGGCTATGTGATTTCTTGCTCCTACTTGACTCCCGAGTTCAAAACATCTCATGGGCATATGGATTTCTTGCTTCAACATTCAGTTTCTCAAAAGTTTTGACTGTTTGATTATAAATGGTGAGTTCTTGTCTGTTACTCTGATTTTGATATACCTATTAATGGGTTTGCGATGAAAACTAGGATATGTATTTTTCTTCTTCTATTCTGCAACCTGAAAATAATTTTTAATGGGGATGATAATTTGAAACTTGAATCTTTCTTCAACTCGGATTTTCATGCAATTTTGATTCAAGCTTTTTCTATCTGAATTTAAAATATAAAAATATACTTAGATAAGATACACCTGATTGTATATATATATGGACCTATGCTTCTGAAATTTAGGAATTCACTTGATGATACCTCATTACTTGGTTGTACCTGAAAATCTGTACGTGTGAAGATTTTATTTTGAACTTCTGTAGCATCTTTACCATAATAAATGATTTGTTTTTAGGAGTGCACTTTCAATTGCTGAAACAGGTTATCCCTTCATGTTTCCTTGATACATTCCTTGGAGGCTATTCTGATATCTACATATTTTGATCTTTTATAGCTCTCCACGTTATATTAATATGACATTTCTATTTTGAGATTGCCTCAGTACTTGGATGTACTACTCTGCTCTTGACTGAGAGATGTTTCTTTGTGTTTGATCCTTGTACTTTGTTTAAGATGAGATCTTGAGATTTAATTCAAGGTGGTCCCATTAGTAGGTCCTTTCTGAGCTCTAACTTTGGAGCATGTAGTTTAGTTTCTTATTTCTCTTAGTCAACCTTGAGAATCTGAAGCTTTGAACTAGAGATAACTGGAAGTTCCTGTATTATGATTTGTTATCCTTGTAATTGAAAACTTTGTACTATGTGGCTCTTTGTGTATTTGGTTTCAAGCTTAATCTTGGGCATCAAGTCTATCTTTATAGAATTTTGATTTGAAGCTTTATTCTGATGGGTATCTTCTTCTTTTCTAATTCAAACTCAGAAATTGGTTCTCCTTGTGGGTTAGTCTGGTTCTGTTAACCATGAATCTTGCATTTAAAATTGGATCTAAAGTATACTATATAATTCCTTTATGTCCCAGGTTTGGGCTCGAGGTCTTGAATCATTTTGTAAATTTGAATTTGTTTGGCTACACTTGTAGTTCCTCTATTACAAACATATATTTTTCCATTTATTTCATCTTCTATCTTCTTGATAGACAGATAGGATTTCATTTGATTCTGGAAGTTATAGTATTAATGGATTTTACACTATACCTTAATTCCATGAGATCTTTGTACCTTGTATGTGGCCTTCTGGAAGTTGTAAATAGTTTCTCATTCTTGTTTTATCTTGAAAAATGTAATTAAAATGGCTAAAATTTGTAGTATTATCTTGAAACTTCATTTTATTCAGCTGTTAAGCTAGAATGAAAGATCCAAAGTTCTTCAATTTGATGACTGAAAGTGTAGTCCTATTCTTTTATTAAAATACTGCATTTAATCTTCATTACAGCTTTAGTATGTATGCTGGAAAATTTAAAATGTCCATTTGACATGGCGAAACCCTGTCAAAATTTTCCCATAATTCTTTCTTTTATTTTTGTTTCAGCTATAATAGATGTACTTTTTGAAAGTTGAAACTACATAATGTATCACTTTTCCCTTTGAAACTGATTTGTTGTTGGAAACTGAAAAATGATAACTGTTATCTGATTAAGGCATGCTTTTCTTTTTCTTGTATCCCTTATTTGATTTACATACAACTTTTAAAGCATGTGTTTAGTTAAAACATCATGAAGGAAAGTTGTAAATGTCCATTTTACATGGTGAAGCCCTGGATCAAAATTTCCTCAGATTTCCTTCTCATTTTGTTTCTGATGTAATTTTCTCTCTCAAGTTAACTTCAGCCTTTAAATTCTAACTCTTCTTCTTCAGTTGTAATCTGGAACATGTACTTTTATTTGCATGTGTCTCCTCTATTTTGTAATGCAACTTCTTCTATTTCTAGAATAGCTACTAAACTTTTAGTTGCATTCTTCATTCATTCCATCATGTACTTATTACTCATCTGCTTCATGTACCATAGGATAGAAGTTATTGAACTCTGCAATCTTTATCAATAGTGAGGACTATAAGACATGATTTATTTATTCTTGGCTGCAACCTGTACATGCACACTTGAGAAAATAGTTTGAAAATATTTAGGCTTTTTGGCCTCTCTTATGTCCATGTTTTTTCTTTTCTTCTCTTTATTTCTTTCTGAGTGAGTAAATCATGTATACTGTTTGATCTTCAAGTAATCTATATCTCCTATTATTAAGAGATCCATGTGCACAAATTAGGACAGTATAGGAATATGGATTAACCCTGAGCTCGTAACTGATGATTTTTCTTTTCTGTTTTCAGGTATGGTGCTTTCAACAATGAAGATGAAGAGGGAACAAAGATGAAGATGAGGATGCATCAACTGAAGGAAAAACCTCAAGGCAATGATGGGTTCACTCATACTCCTTTATTTTCTCTTTCATGAATGTGTACCTCTTATTTTAGTAGCTGTACTTTACTTTCTAGTTACATCCCACAGCTTGTGTGGGAACATTTGAAATTCCTTATGAATAAAACATTGAATTGTGAAATTGAGTTGTGTATTTATTTTGCATTTCTACTTTCTGATATGGATTGTATGATGAACTAAACAACCCAATAATATAATTGAATGTCTTAATCATGAAGGAAAGATAATTAAATAATACCTGTAACATCCAGTAATGAACTCTGATTTCTGTAATCTGATGTCATGATTGTTGTTTAAAAACCTAACACTTCATCTATGTTTCAATACCTAACACTTCATCTATTCTATGCAATTCGGTGTCTTCATCAAGGCAACATAGGCTGTCCTTTGGTGCTTTGTGTTCTTTTGCTGAAGATAGCATGAAATTGTAGGCTATGTGATCTGTTATGTTTTGCAACAACACACATAGCTGCAGATTTCATGTAATCATTAATTAATTCAACTAGTAACAATATTGTCTGAAAGAAACTCCCCTAGCTTAGGTATACTTCACCAATGCTATCCATCGTAACGAAGTTTTGAGTTTCCCATTTTTGCACAAGTGAAAAAATTGTCAACATTTCTGGTGATCTATGGGGAAAGCTTCTTGTTATCTTGTAAACCAGTGCCTTGTTCTTGTCCATTTGGCATGGAGTATAAAGCATGTAACCAAAAAATATGCCTTCTTGAATGTCCAATCCTTCTAAAATGAACTAAAAATTGGAAAGGATCTGGTAAACCAAATCACGTGCACAAATGCACTTATTGAATTGAAAAAACATTGCAATGTGTAGGGACTGCACTTATTGAAGGGAAATCCTACTCTAAACAGACACTGCAGGATTTTCAATAACAGTGTTTGAGAAACATACCATTCACATGAATGGGAAGTTCCTCTCCATTCAACCTCAAGAGATGAAAAACGTTGTGTTCTTTGCAAGCTGAAATCATGTAAGGACCACTCCAGATTGTATCCAACTTCTTGTGTCTTCCTGGCTTTGCACGATCAACATCCCTTTTTAACACAATATCTCCTTCATTGAAGATTCTGAATTTGGATTTCTTATCAAAAGTTTTCTTCATTCTGTTTTTGATTCTTTTCCATATTTAAATGAGCTTGATCTCTTAGCTCTTGTAATTTCATTAATTCATCATAATGAACCTGCAATGGTTCATTTTCAAGTAGCTCCATTTGATGTAGAAAATCTAATGCAGGTAAATCAACTGAAATAGGCATTCTTGCTACTCTTCCATAAACAAGCTTGTATAGTGAATTACAAACTGATCTTTTAGGAGTCACTCTATCAGCCCAAAGTGCTGAAATCAACATTAGATGCCAAACTCTCTGGTTATCTTTGAGTGTTCTTATGATGATCCTTAAAATATTCTTGTTAGTAATTTCAGTGAACCCATTACCTTGTGGGAAATAGTTAGATGAAGAAATTAGATAAATTCCATGATTAACAGCCCAATCTAGTTACCTTTGCACCAAGAAATGCTAAAGCATTATCTGATATGATAGTTGCTAGAACACCAAATCTGCAAACTATACCTTCATAAAAGGATAGTATCAAAGTTTCATTAACATATTTCAAGGCTATTGCTTTAGTCCAGTGTGTAAAGTAATCTGTAACAGTCAAAATCCACTTGTGTCCTTGTGACAAAGGTGGGTTTATCATGCCAATAAAATCAAGGCCCCACTGTATAAAAGGTTGATCAATTGAAATAGGATGTAAAGGCAGTAGAAGCCAAACATTCTTTTCCAACAAAGGAAACACATTTCTTACACTTCCTAATCCATTCAAAATAGTCCTTAAATATAATGGGCCAATAGTAACCAACTTTCATAATTTTTAAGGTTGTGGTATGTGCTGAGAAATGACCTCCTGCATGTCCTTCGTGGAATTCTGATAATAATTGTTGAATTTTGTCATAGTCAACACATCGCAACAAGATTCCATTTATATCCCTTTTGAATAATACACCATCAATGAAAACATAGGGTACAACTTGTAATCTGAAATACCTTCATTTATTCTTATCCATACCTTTTGGATAGACTGCCATGCTGTAGATAGTTAACTAAATTAGTCATCCATCTTGATTCCTGGACTTCTTGAGCAAGTTCAGGTTGCTAATTTTTTGGCTGAAACATCATGTCTGATTGCTGATACGTAATTTCAGCATGATATTTTGAATATTTAGGTTCTGTATCTGATTGTTTTTCCATATTATCAATTAGATACATTCACACAAGCCTTTTCCTCGAACTGTCTTTGCAACACGAATATCAACATCATATTCCATGACCTTCGTTATCTAGCCTACTCTTTTCTCATGCAATTCTTTATTTAACAAGAAAGCTTTCACACTTGGATGAGAAACAAGAATATGAATTTTGTTGTTTGAAATCATGTTCTTAAAATTCTTTAGCCCTATGACTACTGAAAGTACTTATTTTTAAAGAAATGTGTACCTTGTTTCGTAATCGTGCAAGCTCTGTCCAAAGAAAGCAATTGGCTGCTCAACATTTTCATCATTAACCTGAGTTAATATGGCTGAGATTGTTTCAGCTCCTCCAAGTGCATACATTGTAAAATCTTTATCAAAATTTGGATTTGCAAGAGTAGGAGGTTGAGAGATGGTTGCTTTGATTACTTCAAACCTGTCTCTCCCTTTGCTGGTCTAAGAGAAAGTCTTCTCTTTCTTTAACATAGTTGTTAATGGTTTCACCAATATTACAAAATCTGGAACAAATATTCTAACAAAGTTGATTTTTCCTTGAGAAAACTCTGTAATGCCTTCTTATGATGAGTTAATGATAGCTGTGATATGACTTTGATTCTAAAAGGATCAATTGCTAAACCTTACTTAGAAAAAATATGACCAAGTAATTTACCTTGATGTAGTGAAAAGATAAACTTTAGTGGATTCAAAGATATCCCAAATTGTCTACATAACTGAAAAGTCTGCCTTAGGTGTATTAGATGTTCTTCAGATTTTTTGAGAATACAATAACATCATCTAAATAAAAAAGGATGCATTTATTTAACAAGATGTGAAAATCCATGTCCATTGCGTGTTGAAATGTTGCACCAACATTTGAAAGGCACTGAAAGACATTCTTTTGTAAGCATAAGTACCCCACTTAGTGGTGAAATTTGTTTTGTACCTATCCTCTTCTCAGACTAAACGCTGATTGTATCCACTATAGCCGTCTAGAAGAGATAGTCTATCTGAACCAGAAACTGTTCTCAAAATCTGATCCATATTTGGAAGTGGGTAGTGATCTTTTAATGAAGCTTTATTAAGATCTCCAAAATCCACACATAATTTGATTTCTCCATTTTTCTTCCTAACAGGAACAAGATTGGCTACCCAACTTGAATGCTTAACTGGAAAGATAATACTTGATTCAATCAACTTAGATAACTCTTTCCTCATTAGAGGCTCTATTTTGGGATTTACAGGCCTCTGTTTTTGCCTAACTGGCTTGGAATTTGGCTGCAATTCAATAGTATGTTGTGCTAAACTGGGATCAAACCCTTTCAGGTCTTGGTATTTCCAAGTGAAAACATCTTTAAATTCCTTGCAAAGATTAATAAAATAATGTTTTTCAGCTAAAGAACATACCTTTCCAAGAAACAATTTTTTACCTTCATCAACTGAAATCTCCTCATAATTATCAACATTTGTTGACATCTTAGTCTTGACCTTCCTTAACTGATTTTCAGTGCTAAAGATGTCTTCTAATGTGACCAGACCTTGAGGTAGTTTATTTGTTTTTAACTAAACAATATGGTCGCCATATAAGTGCTATAATTTATCTTGATTTACTACAGAAAATTCAGCTTCTTGCTGTAAAAACCTACAAATTTTATCATCATTTTTCAAAAACCTTCCAATTCAAGTCATTATCAGGTATCGAATGCATGGCAATCCACTTTATATGAGGCTAAATTTTGCTATTTTCAATTTGTTCCAGCACTTCAAAACTAGCACCAATTGTGGCAAGTCTATCTGCATGCTTATTTTCTTTTCTAGGAATTCTTTATGATGTTAATAGCTTCTAAATATTCCATTAAGTCTGAAACTCTATGTCTGTAAGAATTCATTAATAAATTCTTAAAAACATTGAAATTTCTTACTTGATTGATAACCAACTCAGAATCACCAAAAATCTGTAGCATGCTTATACCTCTCTTTTTGGCCCAAAGTAATCCATGAATTAATGCTTCGTATTCAGCTACGTTGCAAGTGCATGAAAATTGGATACTCAAAGATGAGAAATACCTTTCATTTGTTGGGGAAGTGAGCATCAAACCTACTCCTTGTCCTTTCTTGTATTTAGCTCCATCGAAATGAAGCTTCCAAATCCCTTCCATTGCATTTTCTATTTTGGACAGCAAGGGAATTGGTGTATTTTCTTCATGTAAGTAATACACACCAAATAGATGTTCTTCAACTTCTTTGAAAGGATCATGAGCATGTTCTTCATGTGTCTTTTAATCCATAAATAGGTTAGAAACACCATTTAATGCTGAAACATGAGCTATATTATCAAAATCAGACTGGTCTAAGACTACATAATTAGCTACTCCATTAGAAGCGTGAGGCTCAATGTGAAATTTGGCCAACAGTTCTGAATTGATAGTAACCTTGGTCCCATAATGAGTAGTGAAAAATAAGAAAGAACAATTTGAAGAGAGATAGCCTCCTATCTTTGCTATGAAATCTCTTGATAAACATATATCAAAGTAAGGAGGTAAGTCTATAACAATAATATCTTACAGAATAGAAACATTTGGGCAAGCATGCAATGTTACCTCTAGATTTATGACACCAACTATATTAGTTTTTGACATCCAATTGTAGGACACTCTTTTCTGTAGGTTCATACTGCAGACCCAATTTTTCTGCAATTACTTTTGGCATAACTATGCTACTTGCACCATTGTCCACCATACAGTTATGAACAAGATGTTCTCCAATAATCAGTGATAGATAAAATGGTGGTGGCTTCTTGATGTCATGAGCATTTAAGACTTTTTGAACCATCCATTTAAATTCTTTGATGCGGTCTTGTTCCATTGTTCCAAGGACCATGTCTACTTTTTGGACTTCCTTTTCTACTGTTTTAGAAGAAATTTGCATCTTAGATAGTTCATGAGAAAGTAAATCTTGTTGTCCTGGAATACTTAGAGCATCCCACATTGAGATGTTAACATTATGATTTTTCATTACATCAACAATGTTAAAAGAAGCAATAGTTTTAGAGACAAATTCTATTGTTTTAGCATAGGCTTTATAAATAACTAATTCTGCTTCAACTACTTTTGATATCTGAGGTATAAATAACCTTCTTGGATCAGGATGTAGTTGTTTTTGCTTGTTTTTACCACCTGATAACACCTATTGTTTTTGAGGAACAAATGCATTATTAGTTGGTTTTGGGCTTATGGTTGCTGTTTTATCAGTGATAGTAGGTAGAACAGGCCTATTCTGCTTGTTTTTTACTCTCTGCGGCCTTTTCCTGAGCCCTAGTAGTAATTGCAATGAAATCATTCTCACTGAAACTGACTAAATTCTGTTCAGGTGCCTTTTGAACCTGAGTATCTTGCTTCCCACCCTCCATTTGAGGCATGAACAATGTCTCAGATTGAGGTTGTACAACAAGACTTATGTTCAGAAAAGCATTTGGGAAACTTGTAGTTGAATGAGGTTGATTACAAGGTTGACACCACTCTTCCGTATCCATATTAACTGGGACTAAATCATTAGATGAACTAGGAGCCTTTGGGTCAAATTGCCTTTGCTGATAAGGCTGCCTATAATTTTGATTATGTTGGTAAGGCTACCTATTTTGTCGGCTTAGATGATTTTGCTGATAAGGAGCCTGATAAGGTCTGCTAGGTAATGCAAGCTTATTCTCAATTGAAGTCATCTTATTCCCCATAGTCTACAAAGATTTAAATACGTCATCTGATGGGGATGAAACAACGGGTTCTATAATTGTGATAGGCTATGGGATATGATCTAAATATTCCAAAAAAGGCATTGAAGGCCTTGGTGCTAATTTTCTGGCTTGAATAAGAATATTTTCAGCTCGGGTGGCAATATCATAGGCTACAGGGATAGTCTCTCCTCACATAGACTGAATCATAGTTGAAATATCACTATTTAATGCCCTAAGATAATAAAGAAAAGCGTGATTAGCTTGAGGCTTGACACTTGCTGGAATTATTTCCCAAGTTCTTGTAAAATAGATGTTAAAACTAGACATAAATTCATTAGGAGCTCTTTTAATGGTAGAAATTTGTTCTATTAGAGATAAATGATCTAAATTATCTTGAAATTATTTCAGAAATTTATCACCTAAGTCATCCCAAGTTCTTATGCATCAAATATCTAGATATCTATACCATTGCAAGGCTTGTACTTTAAGAGATGTAGCTAAAAGTCTTAAAGCTACATCCTCATGAGTGATATTATGAACTGCACATAAGGCTGCAACATCTTTAATGTGATCTGTAGGTGTAACCTGATTTTCAACAGTGAATGATGGCAAACTAGGGGATTACTAATGGGCTTCCGTTAGTAAAGGTTACAAAATTCCTAGGTGGTTGAATAGCCATTTGAAAGACTAGGATCTAAATATAGAAATTGATACATGGTGAAGGAATATTAGGAGGGTTATCAAAACCAGGCCTATTATAAGGTAAAGTATTACCAACTCTTCTCCTTCTTGCATAATTCAAAGGTAAAGAAATAAAATCAGAAGGAATTCCTCTTACCGATGATCTTCTAGTTACTTTAGGCATGGAACATGCTGCAATACTGGTCTGAAATAAGCCCTACGGAGTCACTAAATAGATCTTTAAATATTTAGAATAAATTGCTGTAGCTTGCTATCCTGAAAGTAACTTTTATCTGGTGTAGATCTATTGTAAATATATGTAACTTGCATGCAAATCTGATTCATTGTCCCTTCAGGTGTGCCCAAAACTGTTATCTCTCGAAATTGCACCCTGTAGAGAGATGGCTATAGGTTTTTTAGGCTTGCAAATTTTATCTCTATCTTTTGTAGATATAATGGAAACACCTCAGGTCTGTGGGTATACCTATTTTGAGGTGAGTCTTCGGTATCAAGGCCGGTTCCTTATTGATGTATCCTAAACTGATTTTCTAGGGTTTGAGGGTAAAAGATGAATGTAAAATGAAATTAAAACTAAGGTGCTACACCAAACTTGTATGAGGTCTTTGACTGAGTACATGCACAATTGATATGGAATTAATTTTTGATGCACACGCCAAACAGTTTTTTGAAGATAATTAAGGTTAAACACTTTGATTATTAAGGGATAGAATAATGAAAATACTGCTAAGTTACACATACACATTAATATCATGCAAACATATTGAACTTGCAACAAGGTAAGATGATTAATCAGGTAATTCAACATTCACAAGATTAATGGAAACATACACAAGACTATAAATAATTGGAAAGACAAAAAATACTTCAGATTCAAAGGGAAAAAATGGCAGAAAAATTGCTTCAACAGTCCCGTATCTAAAAATTCCTCTCCTTGTGCTTTGCTAAGGGACACAATATATAGAAAAATTGATTCACCCACCCTTCCTAAAAATAGACTAGGGTTTTACTTGCCCATGCATCCTTTTTTAATCCTTTATCTATTAATAAATAAAGAAATAAAATAAAGCAAAATAATAGAAAAAGGCTGTTTCGCTCGGAATGTTTCGGCTTCTGGGAATAGAGTTGCTTCTATCCTTTCATTCCTTTTAGAAACAGATAAGGGTTAGGGCTAGGAGGAATACCTGTTGAATGTCGAGATGGTGTGCGCGTACCGTAGAGAAAGATCAGGCTGACTGCGAAGAACTCCTTTTTGTCTTGGAAGGACTACCTGCAAATAAGAACACAAGACCACAAGATTTTGATTAGACAATAACTGAGGAAACTGCCTTGGGCCCAGGAAATATAAAAATTCCTTTTGAAGGTGGTTAGTTTCCCTGCTAATATGAATTAACACCAAAGACTATAAAATATCAATTAAGTTGCTTTGTTGAAACAGGTAGGGGAAAGGCTGATTTCTGGTTTTGAACCACAATAACCGATGCCGGTTACTGATAGCCAATATCGGTAGGGTCTAGGATCTGTGGGTTAGTTGTGTTGTGGGGTGGTTGTTGTTGTAGGGTAGCTGTGTTGTTTGTAAGGCTAGTATATGGGTGATATTAGGTAATGAGGTGATGAGAAGTAAATGAAGGATAGTTAGATGCAATATGTTGCCGGGTAGTGGATCTAGGAATGGATTTATGAGGACTGTGATTCAAAAGTCTAAGAAGTATTATTAAAAGGACATGCAAGATGTAACTTACTGGTTATTGACAAAGATGCAGGTCCAAGAACTCTGATGACAAAGGCAGAACTGAGGTAGGATGGCCTGACACACAGAAGATGAGATATCTCCCTCCCGATGATCAGCTGAGTATCACAGGGCTCTGGTATCCAGTTGCAGTCTTGGGCTTGATCTCCTTTGCTGCAAACTCTTCTTGTCTCTTCACTTGTCTCTGCTCAGCCAAGTAAAGATACGGATTCTCTTGATCGCTCCTGATGCTCTCTCTCGATCTAAAAATCCTTCGACCTCTGTTTTTGGTTTGGGGAGCCCATTTACAGGGAACCGATGGCAGTTACGTAACAGACGGCGGTCGAGTAGGAACCGGTATCGGTTAGGAAAAAGCAGGCTATTTTTAGTAAAATAGCCCACTTTCCCTACTTTTCTCCCAAGAGATTAGTTGTGGGCTTGGTCAAGTGACTAGAAGGTCGGTTTTGGGTGCAAGAAAGGGGTCATTAGTCATGGGTGTAGGTGTGGACCAAGTTATAGGTCTTAATTAGGTTAGTTTAGGGTTAGGACTAGGTCATGATGAGGTGGCAAAATGAGGTGGCAGGTAAGGTGATGTGGATTTATCAATTACAAGGTAATTAATAAATAATTGTGTAAGGTTTAGGTGATGAGGTTAGGTTGCAAAATGAGATGCGGGTCACAAGGGGTCGTAAGACACAAATTTGGTGTCTACATTAGCCCCTTATTGTCGTGTAGCTTGTTTTTTAAAGCTGCACGGACAATAATATGAAGTGGTTTCTCCTGTTAAGGGTATAGGTAATCCCCCTCAAATCTATCACAGATTGAGAGAACTTGAAATCAGGGATAGGGTTGATAAAGGGTAAATGGTGTAGAGATGATGGGGAAAAGGTGGGGTAAGTCCAAGGAAGCAGACGCACGTTGAAATGCAATAGTACGACTAGGGTACATGATTTGACGAGCAAACCAACAATGCATAGGCAAAGGTCGATAGTTTATCCAAACAAGGGTGATATAATCCTGGTATCCAAGGCATAGGAAGTAGCTCCAGGGTATATAACAGGTAAGGTACAGAAACATTTTGGCACGCCCGGTGGGACCCTTTTGGGTTTCTTTATTTCTTGCTTGCTTTCATATAGGGAGCATACTTGCTGTTTTACTCTTCTAAAGATATTCACAAGGCTTTGTATAATTTCGGTAAAAGAACTTGCTTTGTTTTTACATCTTGCATTAGTGAAAGTCATCTCTTTTGCTTCATCGAACATAATTTTCAATTTGGGTTTAAAACATGTGCATTGCATTCCTGCTTGCTGTTTTCAGTTCTAGTGAACGTAGATTAAGTAACAGGTCGTACACGTGGGGGTGATATCCATGGTATTGACAAGAAATTAATCTTACTTTCACTGCACAACACATACCGAATCACTTCACAATTAACACAACAACTCAAAACATCCCCCCTTTTTCCGTGGTATTCCTCCGCCCGATTGAGGTAACCTTATAAGCCAAAACAACTTGACATTTCCCCTAAGTCTTTTGTTTAGGATTGACATCATTCCGTGTCTAAAGGCATAAGCCCACAATAATTAAAATTGACTCTAGGGTTAGTCTCTGGATTTGTGTGTGCATCTTGTTTGTTTTTCAGTTCTGTTTTCTCTGTTATACACTGTCTTCTGTGATTACCTTAGAACAATTTGATAAATATACTGAGAAAATCAGCAGCTTCTTATATTTTCTTATACCAGTCTTATTATACCAACATCAGTTACCTGACCGACGTCGGCTATAGTATAACCGACATCGGTTATTAGACCGATATCGGTTACTGTCTTTTCCAATTCCTGACAAACCAGCAACCTACCAATTTTACCAGTCTGAGTTTGTTTCTGTTCCTGACAAATTGAAACCCTACTGTGAATTCCTGTCCATGGTTGTTATCACTCGAAAGTAAGCCGCCACCATGGTTTCACATGCTTGCTCTATTTCTTTTCCTGAATCACCCCCTTCACATTCTGTGGGGAATCCTACGGATACCAGCGAGGTTCCTAAAATTCCTGTGGGAGATAAAGAATTTGCCAAGTTTCTGAATGCTAATCCTAGTGCTGTACAATACTATTTGTCTCATGCCCCTGACCGTACGCCCGATGGTCAGCTCCTTGTGGGTATGCCTATTAGTATAGCTACTCATTTAGCTCCCCACTCCGCCTGATGACACCGCCTTGATTCCCGCATCTTTAGCCCCGTCTCCCAATCCGATGGCTTTAGAGGTTCATACGACACAGATTAGATTTCCTTTCGTTAATCTTAGACCCCACATAATCACTACCACTGACTGCCCCTACCTCGTCTCTATTGCACACTATTCCGTTCATGACTTGCTCTCTGCCACCTATCCACACGAGCTTTCCTTCTCAAGCTCCGCCCACCTTTTCATTTCCACATACATATCCGATAATCTCAACAGCTTACATAGGACATCCCTATTCAGTTGCCACAACACAGTCATCCTCCATACCTTATCAACATTTAACCCCACCATTGTCTAGCAGTGGCCCTTGGCCCAATTTGCCTCCGTTTACCACAACCACACCATCATCTCATCTAACTACTGATTTCATCAAACAAATGATGGACAAAATTCATAATCTGGAGGCTTCTGTTTCAGGAAGTCGTAGCGCCTTGACATACGAGCAAGTTTGTCGGGAGCCTATTCACCCTTCTGTCCCCCTTCATTCATATCCTCCTCAAAGGGAGTTGCCGAAATTTACTCGTTTTAATAGTAAAGAGGATCCTCAACAACACTTGTGATCATTTAGACATGCTTGTTATTTGATTGCTCATGATGATGCCTTGTTACTCCACACCTTTCCCATGTCCTTATCAGGACCCACCTTGGAGTGGTACAGTGCTTTAACCCAGCACTCAATCTTCTCTTTTAACCAACTAGCCCAATCTTTCTTGGATCATTTCTCCATTAACATTGCCAAGAAAGTATCTGTCATCGATCTTTATGCCATCCGACAATTCGAAGATGAATCTATCGCAGATTTCGTTGGACGATGGCGTGGCCTTATCAACCAACTTACATATGCCTTGCCTCAGGCTGAACTTATCAAACTTTTTACGCGGGCATGTGCTAAGCATATTTCTCCTACTCTTCAAATTCAAACTTTCCGCACATTTGATGAGGCCTTTACCATGGCTCGGAAATTAGAAATTCGAGCCTTAGAAGAAGAGAAATTGCGGTTACGCAACAAAAACCCCAATTTCCAAACTCCAGATTCTACCAATAAGCCAAACACCACCCCTCCTCACGCATCCACTTCTTCGAAATCAAAAGGAGCTGTCCACGCGGTGATGGTAAAATCTCAAACACCATCTAATACCCCACCAAAAACCACCTATAAGTACAAAGCTGAGCCCATCCATTACACTCCCTTGGGGGAAACTTATGGTGTCATCTTGGAAAAATTGCTCAAAGCCGGAGCTATCACCTTGCCTCCTGTTAAACCCCACTCCGGGTTTGATTCCACCCGCGCTATACCTTCCTGGTACAAAGAAAATGACTTCTGTAACTTTCACCGCGTAAAAGGACATAGTCATGAAAACTGCAAGATGTTGAAAAACATAGTGCAGGAAATGGTTGACGCAGGTGATATAACCCTTGATAACCCTAATGCCCCTGCCAACCGAAATCTGAAAATATTCAAAAAACCATTCCCAAATCACTCTTCTAACAGTAACATAAACCAGGATATCTTAGCCGAGGAAAGTGTTCATGAGATCCATGCAGTCTTCGACTCCCAGCCAAAAGCCTCTATCGAGAAAATTTTGAATCAAGCCTCTTCACTAACGCAGGGGCCCGAACCTCCTTCACCACCATCAAACCAAGGCGAAATCATTCCTTTACCCATAAAGGAGTTAACTGCCCAGACTTTTCTTCTCATCGATGAGTCTTCTTATACCACATCCCTACAAGACTGCGAACGGATGTTATCTAACTTATCTATTTTCCAAACGTCTCCTCCTACCGCTCTTGCTGCACAAGAGGAAGGCTCGCCACTCCTTTTGTCATCCTTAGACGAGAAATCTCTCACACCGACATCACCGAATTCTTTAACCATAACAGACCCTCTCAAACATACCCTCCTACCTATTAGTTCTTCATCGCCTAAATCTTTTCAACGACCAGTCGACCTCTTAATATCTATTGATACAGTGCCTCATCTACCCCCTGTATCACACCCACAGTGGACTGGAATCATAACCCGTCTTTCTTCCGTACAAAATTTACAATTCACGCCTGAAGACTGTTATTCTCCAGAAGATAGACAAGTCCTATGGGAACGTTTGAGTACCCCCTATTCTACTCAAATGCAGATGACCGATCCAAATACCTCTACCATATACCCGAAGTGTTTACAGAAACTCAAAATGCCTATGTCCTCATCTTCATCCCCCGAATATCTACCAAGTATCTCATCCATCTCTATTAACCTAACCAAATCTTCCCCTACACTTGGGACCTCACCAATACCCATCCTAACACACCCGCCTAAGCGACTAGATTTATCCAAAAATAAAGCCACCCCGCCACTTAGGAGACAAACTCCATCCGTGCCTCTATCACAATCAAAACCATCATCGTCACACCTACCTTCCATATTGGGACCTCATCCCTCCACCTTACATCAATATATCATACCTCCTGCGTTTTCTTCAAAATGACCTACGCCTCCTACACCCATACAGAGATCAAAGGATATATCAACGTTGTAACCCCACGTATCCTGTCCACCCATCAACCCTAAACAAACTCCATCATCAAAGGATTTATTTTCTGTCACTCCCCTTTATCCGTGGTTGTTCCCCGCTACCACATCATCTGTAGCCTCATCATCTAACCAGCTGAACGTAGCTCATGCGCCAAAGAAACCATGTTTAGTGAAAACCACGTGTCAACACCCCTTGGCTAAACCACCACCCGTACGAACCAACCATGCCCAAACATTACCAAAACCCGCACAACCAATGCCCTCATCCTCCTCCGATTTTGACCCACTCAAAGGATCTTACGCCAAAATCCTTGCTATGTTGGTGGAGAATGCGACCATTTCCCTACCCCCACTTAGACCTTATGACCCATCTAAACCTCGACCTATAGGTTATGATGAGTCTAAAATCTGCGCTTATCACCGCACACCAGGACATGATGTGGAGCGATGCAAAGCTTTAAAAACCATCCTTCGTCAGTCACCTCTCTCAGATAGAAAGGTTAAGAAAGACAACTTACAAAGAGAGAGACCTTTAGCTTCAATTCCCTCTCCTATACCACCTGTCCCCACCTCACCAAGATCTATCATTATTACAGCCCCACCTCTCGAAAACCATGACCTATCCCTACCATCTTCATCTTCTCGTATTCACGAGATCAATATGATTAGTGTTGCTACTCGAGGGCAGAAAAACAATGGAAAAGTGAATGAAAACACGCCTGCGGCATCTCTTTCTCCGTCCACCATCCCGATTGCACCACCACCTAAAGTGGTTATTCGCGGACCAGCCTATCCTGTCTCTAATGGCATTGCCCATCGAACTATGATCAAATAGCTTCACCAATCGCCTGTAAAAATGACATTGTATGATCTCATTCAGACTTCTGAATCTCATCGACAAGCTCTCGTTGAGATCCTTCAAGGGATAGAGGTTTTACCTAATGAAACCTTGCCTGTTACCTCTATTCTAACACCCAATCATGTTGCTTCGCTCACCAAACAATCCATCTCCCCAACCACTTCTGTCTCTGTACAGCAAGCCGCTGCTGTCAGTTTCTCCGAAGATGAAATTATTGACTTTGGTGCCAAAGATCCTGACCCTGCTCTTTTCATCTCAGCGTACATTCGGGATATTCGGGTACATCGTGTTATGATTGACGGGGGTGCTAGCCTAAACATCATCTCTTCAAAAGCCTTCCAACAAATGAATATCCCTTCTAGTTACATGTGTGCCAACCCCATCATGTTGCGATCATTCAATGATGCTATTACTTCTACTTTAGGCACCGTGATCCTTAACATTTGTGTAGGACCATGTACTTTACCCGAACTCTTCTATGTCCTTGAGGGAGAGTTCTAATACAACATGTTGTTAGGTCGCCCTTGGATCCGGGCTATGGGATGCGTTCCCTCAACCTTACATAGATGCATAAAATTTGAGTACGAGGGGAGGTCCTACACCGTAAAAGCTGATCCTCCCCCCTTCAAAACTTGCAATATGTTGTATCGCCCTAATGATGTGCTTGTACCAGTCAAGACACCCGTTCATCCAACCCAGCCATCTACTTCCGACACACCTACACCTTCAACCAATGAAACCGCTGTTACAAATATTACTTCCTTTCCCGCAAATAACATCCCAACCTCCGACCCCTTAGTAGATGTTTTTCAACGCCTTACGTTGGGGGAGTACCGCCTATATAACGTTAGTTCTTTCCATACCCCACAGGAGTACGGACAGTTACATGCACATCCCACCTACAACCGTCGCGTGGGGGAGGTAATCTCCTACAGACCACCCCATTACCGCACTAACCTAACGTATGGGGGTGTTGACGCATCCTCCATTACCCCTGAACCTCCTCTTGGTGTGGTTCCCTTCCAATCTGATTTTCAATATTTGACAAATCGTCGTTTCGCCCTCACCTTCTTGACTCGCTGTGCTTGGAAAGGCTTTGGTTTTGGTCTTTACGAACAAGGCCGACATACACTCATTCCCGTGACTACATGCAAACACAATGATTGCAGTGGTCTCAGTTTTCCTGAAACACCTACACAGGAGACACCTCGTGTCAGCTGTATCCTGGAAGAAGACGACATCACCCCTACCAAACCATCATCACCCACTTTGCCATCGTCACCCACAGAATCGATAGACCCTGAATCTATCCCTCCTAACTTTTTTTTTTCATAAATGCTATCTTCCTAGGTCCTCTCACTTATCAATGCGATAATGAGGACACCTCTTCTATCCCCCTTCTGTATCCAGACATGATTGAAGAGGACTCACCTTCAATTAACGTTGTTGAATGCCAGGATGATGACTCCATCCTCACTTACCTTGGCGCGGATGACTCTTATATTCAACGCGCCTTACCATCTGAAACTCAAACCATGCTGAACGAATCTACTATTGAAATCAACATCCACCCGGAGGAGGATCCTCACATTGTGAAGATCGGACAATCCCTTAATGCATCAGAACAAGTCGCCTTTACTACCTTTCTCCGTGCTCGCAACCAAGCTTTCGCTTGGTCCTATGCTGACATGCCAGGAATTGATCCTGACATTGCCATCCATAACATTACACTGAAACCCGATTCCAAACCAATTAAACAGAAATTGAGAAAAATGCATCCACGCATTGCCCTCTTGGTCAAAGAGGAGCTTCAACGACTTCTTTCTGTTTCCTTCATTCTGCCTATTGACTATCCTCAATGGATTTCTAACATCGTACCTGTCACTAAAGTGACGGGGGTACTTCGGATATGCACGGATTTCTGAGATCTCAACCTCGCTTGCCCTAAGGATGACTTCCCCCTACCTAGTATTGACCAACTTGTTGATCTCACTGCAGGCCATGAGATGCTCTCTCTCATGGATGGCTTTTTAGGATACAACCAAATTTTGGTTGCACCCGCCGATCAACATAAAACTGCCTTCATAACTCCTTGGGGAACCTTCTATTATCATGTCATGCCATTTGGCCTTAAGAATACTGGTGCTACCTATCAGCGGGCTATGACTTACATTTTTCATGACATTATGGACACTATCCTTGAGGATTATGTCGATGATCTTCTTGGAAAATCTAAACATCGCAGTGAACATCTCAATGTTTTAACCATTATTTTTCGATCACCTGTTGCAATATTCGGTCCGGCTTCAACCAAAGAAATGTGTCTTTGGTGTTCTTTCGGGAAAACTTCTTGGCTTTATCGTCTCTTTGCGTGGCATTGAGGTCGATCCATCTAAAGTCAAAGCTATCCTAGAAATGCCCCCACCCAAAAACCTCAAACAATTACGTAGTTTACAGGGTAAACTTCAATCCATCCGGCGTTTCATCTCCCAACTCTTGGATCGATGTCACCCTTTTCATCACCTTCTTAAAAAGGACATTGCCTTTCAATGGAGTGAAGAGTGTCACCAAGCCTTTGAAGCTCTTAAATCCTATCTCTTGCAACCACCCGTGCTTATTCCACCTCAGGATGATTGTCCTTTCTACCTTTACCTTTCTGCCACTGACCATGCTATAGGAGCTATACTCGCACATCGGGACTCGGCATGTCGAGAACAAGCCATTTATTATATAAGTCGTACTCTCGTGGATTACGAGACTAGGTATACACATGTAGAAAAATTGTGCCTAGCCCTATCATTCGTAGCCACCAAACTCCGACATTACCTCCTGAATCACAAAACTTTTTTCATCACCAACACGGACCCCATTCATTATATGTATGCCAAACCACATCTAAACCAACGCATCGCCCGATGGCTTATGCTCCTCGCCGACCTCGACCTTGAGTTTGTACAACAGAAGTCAATCAAAGGACAAACTATTGCAGACCAACTTGTGGAGGCCCCTTTACCTGGGGAACAATTCACCAATTTTAATTTCCCTGACGAACTCATCGCCACTCTTTCACTCAGGGAAGGGTCATATCAAATGACCCTCTTCTTCAATGGATCTAAATGCCAGCGCGGCGGAGGAGCCGGCATTGTTCTCATCCCTCTTGATGCCGAGCCTATGCCTCTCTCATTCCGAATCGATTTCCCTTGCACTAATAATACAGTGAAATACGAGGCCCTTGTTCTGGGTCTCCAAGTTGCGTTACACTTAGGTATCAAATCTATCGATATTTTTGGCGACTCTCAATTGGTAGTCAATCAAGTTATGGGCATCTACCAATGCAAAAATGAGGAACTTCAAAAGTACAAACACTATGTGGATTCACTTCTAGCCTTATTTACTCACTATTCTATCCAAACCATTCCCCGCTCCACTAACAAATTTGCGGATACTATGGCTTGCTTGGCCTCGCAAATTCCAGCTTCATCAACTGACTCTGACATTTTCATCTTGGTCCAACAACTCTTTGCCCCATCTTATTCAGCCCCGGTTGTTTGTACGATAAATAATGTGTCTGCTAATTCGCAGGATACTTGGTATCACCAATTCCACGACTACCTTACAACCTCTGTTCTCCCATCTAACCTTACTAGTAACGGCAAACGTGCTTTTCTTAAAAGTGTTTCTCATTATGTTGACATGGGGTGACTCCTCTATAAACGTGGCTTTGATGGCATCCTTCTTCGGTGTCTAACCGGCATGGAGGTCACTTATACCATCCAACAAGTCCATGATGGGATTTGTGGTTGACATTTTAGTGGCCTTGCCGTGGCTAAACGAATCCTTCGCCTAGGTTATTATTGGCCTACTCTTAACAATGACTGCTACGAATATGTTAAGCGTTGTGTTATGTGTCAACAACATGCCAACCTTCAACATACTCCTGGCCATCCGCTACAGGTCACACGAGATCTTTGGCCTTTCTCACAATGGGGTTTAGACCTTATTGGTGAGATTCACCCGACCTCTTCACAACGTCACCGATGGATAATCACAGTGACCGAATATTACACAAAATGGGTGGAGGCCATTCCACTCATTTCAATCAAAAAAGAAAAAATTGTCGAATTCGTTAACCATCACATTATCTGTCGTTTTGGTATTCCTCATCGCCTAATAACAGATAATGGTAAATCTTTTAAAAATAAGTTGTTACAAGACCTTTGTGACAACTTTGGTATCAAACTTAGTTTCTCATCGCCTTACTATCCGCAAGCCAATGGTCAGGCTGAATCTTCTAATAAAACCCTAACCAAAATCCTCATGAAAGTTGTCAATGAGTCCGGAAGAAACTGGCATGATCACATTCCCTTTGCCCTTTGGGCTTATCGTACTAGCATTCGTACCTCTACTAATGCCACACCTTTTTCTTTGGTATATGGTACCGAGGCTGTCCTGCCTCTTGAAGTACAAATACCCTCCCTTAGAATATCTCTTCAGGATATTCTCACCAACGATGATTTCCGCCAAGAGCGGTTAGCCCAATTGGAGCTTCTTGACGAGCGTCGTCTTACAGCTCTTGATCACCTCCAAATCTATCAAAAACGTATCAAGCGTGCTTATGATAAGTGACTTCATGAGCATACCTTTAAGGTTGGTGATCTTGTCCTTAAAGAGAATCAACATGTAACCAAACTAGAAAAGAGCAAACATGGAAAATTTGCTCCCAATTGGATTGGGCCTTATATAATCACTCACACTTATGGATCAGGCACTTATCGTTTAGCTTCCCTTAATGGTAAACGTGAGCCTGAACCCCTTAATGCCTTGCATCTTCGACCATTCTACTGTTGAATTTAGTGTTATATCACTTCTTATCTACCTGCCGCTCGTCCCTTGAGCTCACTTACCACCACATACACTTTGTTTCCTACACCTCATAATAAAAATCAAGCTCACATAGTTTGATTCTCCACATAGTTTGATTCTCACTTCACCTCAGCAATGCCTTCCCTTTTTAGTCTAGTTCATGACTTCAAAGTATTAAAATAAGCCTTATTCTTATGGGATTTTCTTGAGTCAAACTTCCTACAAAAACTAGATGCTGCACGTCAAAAGGACATCTAGCTATCTACCTTATATATAGACTGCTCCCTCGAAGGACAGCTATATGCCAAACTATTGCTGCTATTATATATAGACTGCTCCCCTGAAGGATAGCTATGCACTAAAATCATATCTGCTACTATAAATAGACTGCTCCCTCGAAGGACAGCTATACACAGTCAGCCTTTATCAGAAGCTTCTCGCATTGATCAGCTTTGTGAAGACCTCAAGAATAGTACAATCAATATCCCTTGTAGACTTCCCGCATCGATCAGTCTATATTCAGTAAAATAAAAGCCTCATTCAAAAGAACTTTTGAGTCATGGACTTGTCTATTTAGGGTAGGTTCTCTTTCGTCAGAACACTCGCTTTGTAACAAGTTCTCCGTACCTCAGCTATACCATCCACCTCACCTCACCATTTTTTTCAACTCAAGGGACATGACGTACACCCGATATATTGTGATCATACAACTCTTTTCACCTATTGAATTCTCATCTATGCACGGTACCTAGGGCTTCAAGCTCGTTCTACATTGTGTGGTTTGTTTAGCTCTTTTCACCTATGGAGCACTCTTTCCTCTTTGCCTCGCATCTAGGATTGTGTGTTGATCTTAATCAGGACATGGTTCCCTTCTACTCGGGTAGGCTAACTTTCGCTTCCCTTATACCTTTTACAACATCACCAATTCATTACCAACACCAACAACCTTACCTTACCAATATTAATATCAATATTTTTACCAACCAACCAATTGCCTAAACCATACCAAATTGCCTAAATTCACCTCTCCCTGGTCCTAAGGGAGAACTACATCAGTCTGAGGCCCCTCCTTGCTTTGTGCAATGGGCTATGTAGGCAGCACTTCGGAGACATGGGGTCTCCCAAGGTTAGCTCGACCATCCCCTACCATAACCTATCATGTGTGGTAAATATAAATATTTTTGTGTATTTCTATTTAATCACATTCCTCTTTATCCTTTTTCAAAACACCAAAAGTCAAAACGCAAACATTCTTATTATTATCATAACTCAAATCAACATACATATTCAATCTTATTTAGATGTTAAACAAATACATCTTCTCTATCATCGACACGTAGGTCGGCATCCTTATTTATTCTTATACCTCAATAACATTTACTTAGACCCTCACGACTCATCCCGACCCAGGAGATGATCGTGATCGTCGACGCCTCTCACCGGGCCTCTCCGTCCTCAAAGGTACCACGGCTATTGGTACCACCCACTGATCTGCCAATCTCTCCTGTAACATATGAATACACCCTCTCGCATGGAGGAATCCAGCCTCTAGTCTCTCTGCTCGTGACTCCGCAACCGCTAACAATCCTCTTGTCTCATTCATCTGCGTTTAGAGCTGATGAACTAAACTCTGTAGACGATCTCTCTCCGCTGTAATCACAGCTATGTCAGGACGATCACGTACACCTCACAGCTCTGCTACCCACCATAACCTATAGGCCTCTGTCATTCCTGCATCCATTACCCTACGATCGGCTACTATCTCCTCTGGCCCTTCTGGAGGTGTTGGCTGGGGAGGTGAGAATGCTGCCTCGGCGTCGATCCTCATATATGGTCTATAAGCCAGGGGTATATCCTGCACAAATCCAAATTGTCGCCGCACGCAATCTAGAGGAATCCTCTCATACTCACCTGGTCTGTGCCCTGCGATCCACCTCAATCGCTCTACACCCCTCAACTCCTCAGCTATGTTCTCTGTTACCATATAGTTCCCGTAAGGCCTCCAACAGATATCCGCAATCGTCACCCTCTCCCATACCTGCCTGTAATACTCAATGTCACCCGTCACGACATGGGATCTTGCCTCTTGTTCTGACTGGACCCATCGTCTGAATCCCAACCTCTGTACTCCAGTCTCTCCTGACTGGATGGGTCGGCCTATTGGTCGCACACAAACAATGTGCTCATAGGCCCAACAGTGTAATAAGTATGAACAATCCAGTGTCGTCCTGTGATTTCACCTACAAGCCCATAAACCCCTGTATAACTCCGCCAAATATGCAGGTGCCCATGCAAAAGTCATGTTCCTTTCTATCATCTCCCAAATAACACACATCAATGCCTTTGGAAATCTTCCCCCATCCGCCCTCGGTAATGCATAATACCCTACCGCTATCATTAATATCACTGCTAACCTTGTCTCCTCAGGGTGTGCTGCATACATTATCCCATATGTGAATGTCAAACCTCACTGTGTCAAATCTCGTGCGTATGGACCAAATACTGCTGTTATCGCTCCCTGCGCCGCACTAGGTAATGCCTGATATACTGGTTTTCCTATAATAGGGAGTCTCAAAATACGGAACACATCTTCCAATGTTACTATGATCTCCCCTGTTGGCAGATACAAGGTATTCTTCTCTGGATTCCATCTTTCAATCAACGCCTGCAACATAGCATGGTTATGTGCGATTCGTGAATAATAGCGGATTCCACTTAACCCCAAACGATTTATCAATGTCCATTCAGCTGGTGTTACATCCGCTCGGATTCATGACAACAGCGCTGGTACACTATCATTCATCCTCGGCCCTGCCTCTGCCTGCATACGTCACAACAACAAATAACCATTCAATCCATCGAATCCCTAAAAGTTTTTTTTTCTCACATTCTGGAAATTCCTCCAGTAACCGGTATCGGTTATAAATAACCGGTACCAGTTCAGTAACCGATACCAGTTATCCCTAACCGCTATCGGTCACTGTCAATTACATACACCTTGCCTAAACAACCACCTACAACAATAAATTGATCGTTTATTCCTCTCTGTATACACAGACATACCTGAAACCCCTGATTACCTACCCCATAAGACTCACCTCACCTATAACCCTTGCTATCACATTTTCTTTCTCATATCTACCCACTTAATCTCCCTCCTCCTATTCACAAAACATGCAAACACCAAATTACAACAAAATCATTTACCTCTTGGGCTGCAGCAGCTTGCGGTGGAACTTGTCTTCCCTCTCGTCCATGCCTGCTGGATGCTTCTCCTCGTTCAGCCATGCTCACCACCCTCTTCAAATATAGCTTGGATTTTTGTCTTCTTGATCTCAGCCCACAATCACGTTACCTGTTTCTTTCCTCCTTATCACTCAAATCTCTCATGCAATTACTTGTCTCAGTCGTTAAAACAGCGTCGCATTCGCGTATTTAACATCTTGCATGCCTCTCAAAATAAGAACTTCAGTTGCCACCTACGCTTTTCTATTTTTAGAAAAATCTCATTTTGGAATAACCGGTATCGGTTTACCTAACCGATATCGGTCTATACTATACCGACATCGGTTAGCTAACCGACGTCGGTCACATACCCACCTTTTTCAAAACATAGTCCTTTTCTTTATTTTTTATCTAATTTTTGGAGGCGCCCACCTCTTTTTCCTGCATACCAACACCGATAGCTATAATCTTTTCATCAAATCCATATCTCATTACGATTTCATCCATATCATCTATCTACATTACCAAAACAAACAAATCATCAACAAACGATATCAAAAACCATTAATCTATATACCATTTGGATCCAACTTAACAGCTACATACATACATTTTCATAAAATCAGCGACAAAACATACAACATTTCATAATACAACATGTCAATTAAACTCATCATTTATATCTACATGCATCCCATCAACAAAAGACATCAACATCATTAATATATAACACCATGTAAATCCAACTCATCATACATCAAATATCACAAACCATTGACAAAACATTTAACGCATTTTTAAACACACCATGTAAATCCAACTCATCATACATCAAATAGCACAAACCATCGACAAAACATTTAACACATTTTTAAACACAGCATGTGGATCAAAACATCATATATATATATATATATATATATATATACAAGGTTTCAACTATACAATGTGCCCTGCATCGGGGCCTCTGTGATCTCATAATACAACAAAGCCGGCGCGCAGGCCACAATAACCGTCAAAAACCTCAACACGGCTCGCAGGCCGGTCTCTCATATCAAAAACAGACTCGGCTCGCAGGCCGGTATCAACTGTACAACCCGTACTCGGCTCGCAGGCTGGTATAATAAATAAATGAATGAATAAATGAATAATATGTAGGCACGCAGGCCTCTATCAACACAACTGGTTCGCACACCGGTGCCCATGTCCAATATACAAAAAGTTCAGGGACCCCTCAGCTCTCTCCACCTCCCTCTGCCTGTCTGCCTGCTGGTCCCTGTCCTGCCTCTCACCTCCTGCCTGTGACGGACCCACCAGCTGTGGCTGCACCTCCCTGAGATCTCTGACTATGAGAGGTCTCTGCTCTATAGGCTGCATATGGCTGATACTCAGCTCCGGTACCATCAAGAACATCCTGATAGTACCGGGCCTCCGCTCTCGCCTCCATATACCTGTCCCGCGCCACCATCGCTGCTGGGGCTGGTCCCCTAACTCCTACTACCAGTGCCCCCTGTGCCTGTACTGGTACCGCTGGTGGTGCCTGTGGCTGGGGTGGTACCTGTGCCGCTGCTGGCTGGTGCTGCCTGTACCTGTACCTGTGCCTGGGGCTATGCCTGTGCCGCTGCTGGTGGTGCTACCTGTACCTATACCTATCCCTGGGGCTGTGGCTGTGCCACTGCTGGTGGTGCTGCCTGTGCCTATACCTGATCCTGGGCTAGCTTCCCCTGTAAAACACATATCTGTGCTTGTGCAGCAGCCAGCTGCCCCTGTAATAGCTGCACCTAACCCCTGAGCTGATCTCACTCTGCTATCACCGCTGCCAAGTCTGGCTGTGCAGGCTGTGCTACCCTCGCTGCTCTCTGACCAGCCCACCAAACCATATATGCTCCCGTACAGCTAGCATCATCTACAGTGTCATCTGCCGGCCTCTCCGCAACCCAATCTGGATCCACGGGCTGTGGTGCAGGCAGTGGGGCCTCTACATCATCCCTCCGGTACTAAGGGAAGCGAGGGGGCTCATCTTGTCGTAGCCCCATCTGCCTGCGTAACCTCTCCAGGGGTATCCTCTCATACTCTCCCGGCCTCCGTCCCGCTATCCAGAATGTGTACTGAATCCACTGCAACTGTCCTCGGGCTCCTCCATGGGGGTGATGACCTCTATACGGTCTCCATACAATATCTGCCACTGTCAGGCCCTCTAATAAATGCCTGTAATAAGCGACGTCCCATCTTGCAAGCACTGCTCGTGGCTGGCCCACGACCCCCAACCACCTCTGAAAGCCGTATCTATATATGACCTGTGGCCCTGGCTGCCGGGGTAATCCTACTGGTCTAATGCATATGATGTGCTCATATGCCCAACAGTGAAGAAAAAATGTTGAATAAATCCCAAATCACCTCATCCGGCGATAGCCCCACAGCTCTCTATATAACTGCACCAGGTATACTGGTGCCCAAGCATAACATGTGTGCTCCTCCACCATCTCATGTAGCACCCCCATCAGCGCCCGTGGAAAGCGGCCTCCCTCTGAGTCTGGGAGGGCGAAGCAGGTGATCCCGATCATCATCAACACGGCAAGTCGTGTCTCATGTCGGTGCGCACGGTACATATCCCCATACCCGATACTCGCGCTGTGATATGTCAATAGCACGGCTGCATCCCCAAAAACCTGTAGGATGCTGTCCATGGCTGTCTCTGCATCCACCTGAAAGACTGGCCTCTCCATTGATAGGTAATCGAAGGATGTGATACACATCCTCCAATGTGATGGTCATCTCTCCAGTCAGGAGATGGAACACATTGGTCACCAGATCCCATCTCTCGATGAGGGAAACCATCAAACTATAATCTCTGTCGATCGCTCTGTATCGCTGGACTCCGCTGAGTCCCACCTCGCGCATGATAGCTCAGTGTGCTGCGGACACATGTGGTCACATCTGTCTCAACAGTGGGGGCATCCTGTCCCGCATCGTCAGCTGCTGACGTGCCTGCAAAACCAACCCACTACATTAGCCCTACTCTTTATCACAACATCTACTTTACCCTCTATACCCCCTTTTATCCCCCCGACTACACCCCGACTCTCTAACACACCCCTTTACCCACCTATCTTCTACAATATCCCCCTCCCTCTTCACACCCAAACAAACAACCCACATCATACTACCACGAAACTGAAACGATACCCAAACAACCAAATCCAACAATCGACACAACTTAAATCATACCAAAATGTTTCGCTCGGAATGTTTCGGCTTCTGGGAATAGATTTGCTTCTATCCTTTCATTCCTTTTAGAAACAGATAAGGGTTAGGGCTAGGAGGAATACCTGTTGAATATCGAGATGGTGTGCGCGTACCGTAGAGAAAGATTAGGCTGACTGCGAAGAACTCCTTTTTGTCTTGGAAGGACTACCTACAAATAAGAACACAAGACCACAAGATTTTGATTAGACAATAAATGAGGAAACTGCCTTGGGCCCAGGAAATATAAAACTTCCTTTCGAAGGTGGTCAGTTTCCCTGCTAATATGAATTAACACCAAAGACTATAAAATATCAATTAAGTTGCTTTGTTGAAACAGGTAGGGGAAAGGCTGATTTTTGGTTTTGAACCACAATAACTGATGCCGGTTACTGATAACCGATATCGGTAGGGTCTAGGATCTGTGGGTTAGTTGTGTTGTGGGGTGGTTGTTGTTGTAGGGTAGCTGTGTTGTTTATAAGGCTAGTATATGGGTGATATTAGGTAATGAGGTGATGAGAAGTAAATGAAGGATAGTTAGATGCAATATGTTGCCAGGTAGTGGATCTAGGAATGGATTTGTGAGGACTATGATTCAAAAGTCTAAGAAGTATTATTAAAAGGACATGTAAGATGTAACTTACTGGTTATTGACGAAGATGCAGGTCCAAGAACTCTGATGACAAAGGAAGAACTGAGGTAGGATGGCCTGACACACAGAAGATGAGATATCTCCCTCCCGATGAACAGCTGAGTATCACAGGGCTCTGGTATCCAGTTGCAGTCTTGGGCTTGATCTCCTTTGCTGCAAACTCTTCTTGTCTCTTCACTTGTCTCTACTCAGCCAAGTAAAGATCCGGATTCTCTTGATCGCTCCTGATGCTCTCTCTCTCGATCCAAAAATCCTTCGACCTCTGTTTTTGGTTTGGGGAGCCCATTTACAGGGAACCGATGGCGGTTACATAACCGACGGCGGTCAAGTAGGAACCGGTATCGGTTAGGAAAAAGCAGGGTATTTTTAGTAAAATAGCCCACTTTCCCTGCTTTTCTCCCGAGAGATTAGTTGCGGGATTGGTCAAGTGACTAGAAGGTTGGTTTTGGGTGCGAGAAAGGGGTCATTAGTCATGGGTGTAGGTGTGGACCAAGTTATAGGTCTTAATTAGGTTAGTTTAGGGTTAGGACTAGGTCATGATGAGGTGACAAAATGAGGTGGCCGGTAAGGTGATGTGGATTTATCAATTACAAGGTAATTAATAAATAATTGTGTAAGGTTTAGGTGATGAGGTTAGGTTGCGAAATGAGATGCGGGTCACAAGGGGTCGTAAGACACAATTTGGTGTCTACAAAGGCATTAATATCCTTTGATTACATCACATTCAAACTGTAGTTGACTATCCTATTTTTAAGAAAACACATCGGTGAATAATCCTAAAAATAAACCTTGCTTGATAAGCAATTCTCACTCAAGGTGCATGCAAATTTTTCTTCTTGTTGTTGATGTGACATCTGAAATTTTGATCCACTTGTTCCCTTGGATGCAAATTCAAAAGTTGATCTCTTGTGTGTGAGTAAAGATAATCCATTATTTACAATATTTTGCAAAAATAACTCACTCAAGTATACATCTTGATGGGGACCACCTTTAAGATCAGGCTCTGAAATTGACATTCGCTTTGTCCCCTAGTGTGGTAACATGATTTATTTTGCTATCTTTTAAATATATCATTTTCAAAATACAATACTTTTGTTCTGTGCTAACTCCCTATGGGGACCACTCTAGATAGGTGCACATGTCTTTGTTGAGTTTGGTCTTCTTGTAGACTTGGGACATTGCCATGGTTTTAAACATATATATGTGGGCACTTTGTAAAAGGCCACCATGCCATACTTTGCCACCTTTGATTAACACATGACCATGGTGATTACTTGTCAGCTTTTGAATATCATTGCATAATATATATTTGTTAGATTTTACATGGTTTGATGGCAATGATTATGTTTTGATTTTTATATGGAGGAAATCATAGTCAATATGCATAATTTAAATAAATTTTGGTCCCCTTTGCCATGATGAATCACCCCTTCACATTTCACATTGGCACTTTGCATTAAATATATTGGCCCCTTTGATTGGCTATGACTGTTGATTTTGGTGCTAAGATTCTTGTGAACCGTAGATCTTGATCTTTGTTTAGAGTTTCACTTGGATTTTAATGTGGTTGTTAGCATTCTGATCATCACAATTTACTTTTAATATTTTTGATTATTTTTAAATTTTTGATCTCTGTATTGGACATCTTCAGGCTGTTAATCTTTGACTTGTGGTTAGGGTTTCTGAACTTGGAGTTTAGCATAGTAATTGGTACCTTACCATGGTGACTTGCGTTGATCTCCAATCATCAATCCCTAACTCCTGGATCAGTTAGATTATACTGAGGTTAGCGGGTGAGTTAAAAAGTACCCGAGCTCCATCATTTGGTCATTCTTTTTGCTCGCTTTGAGTGGCGAAGCCCTGGAAAATTTGTTTTAGATCACCATTTATTTGATCTTTGAGTTTTGGGACTCTGAAACTCGACCTCTATGAGTCAGTGAAGCTTTGTGAGTAAAAGTATTTGATCTCTCTGCCTTTTCATTCTATGAAGCTCATCTTCTTTAGCAGATCGATTCTCTCAACTCGGTTGCATCTACATTTTCTATGATTGTTTCTTGTCGATCTTGGCTCTTGGACTCTCTGTAAGGTTTTAATGGCCAACGTTATTGATTATTTTGAGATTTACTTTATTTTGTGATGTCTTTGTGGCCATGAGGGCTCAAACACTAGTATTTCTATGTTGTTTTAAGTTTTGGCTATTCGGCATCTGTGGAGGAGTTCATGAGCTTGACTTCCTTAAGTTTTTTCCCTCATGGCCATGATATCTTATTCTTTCAGGATTTGTTAATTCTTTTTGAGCAAGAATCAAGCTCAGTTTTTTTGTAAAAGAGTTCTCTTTCTTCTGCGGAGCTCTGTGAGGTTTCTCTGTAGACACCATCTCTTTTCTCTTAAGCTTTGTAGATTTGGTTTTCAAAACCCTAGTTGGAATAAAAGGCTGAGTTGCATTCTTCATTGTATTCACTCTGTCAGTAGTTTTCTGAGCAAGATGGTTGTGGGTGTTTTCCGCCATGAGTGGTTATAGGTGAGCTATTTTTTCTATTGCACACGTACACCTCTATTTTTATTTTCCTCCTTGGATATGTCACTGAAAAATATTGAAAATATTTGTGGGTTATGTGATTTTTTTCTCTTGCTTGACTCCCGAGTTCAAAACTTCTCATGGGCATATGGATTTCTTTCTTCAACATTCAGTTACTCGAAAGTTTTGACTTTTTGATTATAAATAGTGAATTCTTGTCTGTAACTTTGATTTTGATATACCTATTAATGGGTTCGTGATGAAAACTAGGATCTATATTTTTATTCTTCTATTATGCAACCCAAAAATAATTTTAATGGGGATGATAATTTGAAACTTGAATCTTTCTTCAACTCAGATGTTCATGAAATTTTGATTCAAGGTTTTCTATCTTAATTTATAATCTAAAAATATACTCAAATAAGATACACCTAGTTATATATAGATCGACCTATGCTTCTGAAATTCAAGAATTCACTTGATGATACCTCAGTACTTGGTTGTAGCCGAAAATCTATACGTGTGAAGATTTTGTTTTGAACTTCTATAGCATCTTTACCATAATGCATGATTTGTTTTTAGTAGTGCACTTTCAATTTTTGAAATAGGTTATCCCTTCGTGTTTCCTTGATACATTCCTTAGAGGATGTTCTGATATCTACATATTTTGATCTTTTAGAGCTCTCCACGTTGTATTAATATGACATTTCTATTTTGAGATTGCCTCAGTACTTGGCTGAACTACTCTGCTCTTGACTGAAAGTTGTTTCTTTTTGTTTTCTCCTTGTAATTTGTTTAAGATGATCTCTTGCAGTTTTAGTTTAAGGAGGTCCCACTAGTAGGTTCTTCCTGAGCTCTAACTTTGGAGCATGTAGTTTAGTTAATTATTCGCTTAGTCGACCTTGAGAATTTGAAGCTTTGAACTGGAAATATCTGGAAGTTCCTATATTATGCTCTGTTATTCTTGTAATTGAAAAATCTATACTATGTGGCTCTTTTGTGCATTTGGTTTTCATGCTTACTATTGGGCATCAAGTCTGTCTTTATAGACTTATGATTTGAAGCTTTATTATAATGGGTATCTTCTTCTTTTCTAATTCAAAATTGGAAGCTGGTTCTCCTTGTGGGTTATTCTGGTTCTATTTAACCATGAATCTTGCATTTAAAATTGGCTCTAAAGTATACTGTACAATTCCATCTATCCCAAGTTTGGGCTCGAGGTCTTGAATCATTATGTAAATTTAAATTTTTTTTGGCTGCACTTGTAGTTCCTATATTACAAACATATATTTTACCACTTATTTCATCTTTTATTTTTCTTGAATACTGTTAGCTTGGATCTTCTAAAATTTGACATCTTCTTGATAGAAAGATAGCCTTGCATTTGATTCTAGTGTAGATCAAGAATTTCTGTGCTTGTTACCTGTCCAAGTTAATGTACCAAACTAAACACAAAAACCCTGAAAAACTCAAATGAAATCAATACCTGATAGATAAGACAAGATCTAAAGATGTAGATGGAAAAGAAAGCCGATGTAGACAAGACGGGCGCACACGAGCAATCCTGCAAAGTAGATCTGAGAAACCTGCGAGACACAGATACTTGACAGAAAAAGACAATGTTAAAAGATATTTGGGTGGACTACCCAAAGAGTGGGTCTGGGAAGTGATAAGCTCTCTCGGTGGATGTCAGTCCATGTTTTCAATTAAAGGAAGAAGCATACATGATAAAAGAATGTAAGTAAATGTCTAGATTTTCTGATTAAAAGTGATAGACAGAATGTGGACAGTGGACAGAAAGCAACAGAAAACAAGAAACTATGAAAACAATGCTAGATTTGTGTTACCTGATTTCTTTTACCTGTCTGTAGGCCAATCGGCGTCGATTGGGTGAATCAGCGTCGATTAGGAAAATTGGTGTCGACTGGGATCGTTCGACTAGATCGGTTGGTGTCGACTAGGGGAAAATTGTAGGAAGATTGAGAAATGGATAATGAAAGCTAGATCGTCTGATGTCCACTGGATCTGCAGGAGCCGTAGGGATACCGTAAAAGCTCCACCTGCACTAGATGTAGGAGCATAGTCACCAAGAGATTGATGGAGGCTCATGATGTCGATGTGGTAGGAGCAGAGTAAAGGTACTCCTCTTAGGGATTGATCTGGATGGAATTGCTTTCACTTGATAGAAGATGCTCGGGCTTGATGCTCAAAACTCTTTGTCATTCTTTCTGTCTAACCAGAACTAAATTCTGGCTCCGTATTTGTAATCGGCGCCGACTAGGTATAATCGGTGCCATTCCAAAAAATCAGCGTCGACCGAGTACCAGTCGACGCCGATCAGGGAATAGACTCCCAAAATTTCCAAAGTGGACGTTTTTGGAAAGATGAAAGCGATCCTTCTGACTCAAATACGGGAAATATCCCACTGCACGGTTTGGGGGGAGGAGAAATATGGGGGGATAGATGGATAGAAATAGCACGGGAGGTTGGAAATTGATATGGGGTAGATAAGAGGTTTAAGATACATGTAAAAAGTATAATTAAATAGTTAATATTTAATTATCCATGCACAAAATACAATGGGGTACAAAAAACTTAGGATAGATGTTTAATCAGATATTTAATTAATACCCTAAAGGAAAAGTGGTGATATAAAGGTGCCACAGGTTACCCGAGAAGGTAAATGAACGTGGGGGACACTAAATTGGGTAACCAATTTTGGGTGTCTACATTTTTCCCCTTTTTGTTGAGTAACTTGCAATAAGCAAAGTTGCAAGAAAAAAACAAGGAGTTGGAAGAAAGGAAGAAAAAGTGGTGATGTGATCCCCCTCAAAATAGGGATGGGATGAATCCCAAAAGACCAACCGATCCCAAGTTTGAAAAAGGTAGATGAGAACGCAAGATTCCCTAGCTAGATATCTAGAGTAGATCTGATCATTGATGACGCACGTAAAAACCAAAAAAGGCAGCGACCTAAGGAGCTCACATTGTTAGGGAAAACTAAAAATCCTCATATGAGATGACATTAGTACCTACAGACCCGTGAGTGGAAGGAAGACTGTAAGATAGTAGCAACTAAAGAGTGACACATTGGTAGGGACAACCAGATGCTCTATAAAGTAGACGATGTTAGTGCCTACAGACCCGTGATCTTTAAGCTGCCACAAATGTGAGTGACCCGTGTGGAGGGAACAGACTCAAAATGGATGATAATACCACAAATATGTGCCAAAAGGCAACACCCAGATGATAATAATGATCAGATAAACAATCCAAGCATTAACACTGTGGAAAAAAGATGAGGAGATTGAAGAAAGTGATGTGGAAAGGTAAAATTGCTACCAATCAGCCATGATGGGCCTCAATCGGTGTCGATATAGACAAATTCAATGTTGACTAAACCAATCGGCACCAACCATAAAAATCAGCACCGACTATACCAAGCCCATATAAATAGGAGAAAGGAAAACGTGAACGATTTATTTACTCCATGACGATTGATTTAGAGAGAGTCAAAAACTGATTTTGAGCAACATGGAAGCCTCTGGGAGCTACCAGAAGCGGAAGAGGACACGAATCGGGGTAAGTAGATCTACGCTGAACCTAGTATACAATTTTATCATTTAAATAGTGTATTAGGATGTTGATTTTTTAGGAAAAAATTGGATAAATGAGAGGCCTAATTTTGGGCACTCAACCTTTCAATCGGCGTCGATTAGAAAAATCGATGCCGATTAGATTCAATCGACGCCGATTGGAATTTCAATCAATGTCGACTAAATTAGATCGACGTCGATTGAACTCAATCAACGCTAGATTGGAGTGTTTAGACTTTAAGAAAGTGGTAGAATGTATTTTTGATGTTCTGATTTCATTAATGAGAAGCTAACATTGCTCTTGATGTCGTGGATGCAGGAATGAGAGGCGTTACATATGTAGGATGTTATTCCTGAGATTTTAGAGACCATTCTCCCTAATGTGACAGATGCTAATTGGTGTCACCTGGAGCTAGCTAGGCTTGGGGGTTTTTGTTACTACCGATGGGTGCCTCGAGATGTAGAGTTGATGCGAGCACTGATACGGTGATGGGATAGCCAGGACATGCACTTTCTGGTTCAGGATGGGTGAGATGACCATCACCTATGAGGATATATATAGTATCATGAGGCTACCGATCACCGGGGACCTGATTGACATCACTCCACGAGAGCAGCAACAAAGGGCCCTAGGACGATTATATGGAGATAGGGTAGACGATTCAAAGATAGTGTCTGGGGTGGTGAGGATAGCCTCACATTATAGACAAGATGATTCCAGGAGCAGAATGGATTACGCTGATTCAGATGGTGATCTCTTATTTTTCTCTACCAGATTCAGGAGGTGGGAGATTTCCATTGCTATTATTAGACTGTGTGTGTGACATTCTGGAGTTCAGGTATGTGTTTACATTTGTTGATGCCCTAGTATCACAGATATATCATGAGTTATGGATGTACACTACAAGTAGGCGGACAGGTATCGATGTTAGCTTTTTGCTCCATTGCTTGGGCATATGAGGATATAGTAGTGATCTGGCCATCAGGGCTTCCATGGATGCCAGTAGCAGAGGGGGCCCTAGATTATGGATTTTGGCGATGGCGGGCAGAACATGGCCCCGGGAGATACAAGGAGATATACGGAGTGGTATACTGAGAATTTTAGGACGCTGACATAAGAACAAGTCATTTGGAGACCATATCAGGTCTACCCGACATGGGCCGGTTAGGATGCTCACCTGGTGGAGCTGAGATGGAGTAGGGTGGTTAGGGGCTGCAGGCCAGATATGTGGGAGTGTGTCCCATTTATACGGGTACTGAGGTAGTTCGGTTTAGTACAGATAGTCCTGACCACCTACATGCCATACAGGTGGGATAGCAGAGAGACTAATCTACCGATTTTGATCCCGACAGATCCACTGAGGGAGGCCCCACCTTCCATAGATAGCGATGATGATGTAGGAGTGGATGATGGCTACGTGGCATGGTACTCCACAGAGCTACCAAGACACCTACGAGCATCCATAGATGCAGATGAGGAGGACATAGCTGTAGTGCTGGAGAGACTGGAGGGAGAGCACGCTGCACTGACACACGCACACCAGGCTACCCTCGAGGAGATTAGAGCTCTGACGGAGGAGAGGGATGCATTGATATTAGAGAGAGACAAAGACAACACGTTAGGATTGAGATACAATGATCTAGTAGAGGGATCTCTACCATCGGCACAGAGAGGCCCTCAGGGCAAAATACGGATGATACAGGCACCACTTCAGAGTCTGGGTCACAGGGTGCGGCATCAGGAGGGCCACTAGCAGAAGCAGCAACAACACCATTATGAGCACCTAGCATGGTGATTCTGAGCACCTATTAGGCTCTCCTTGTTGAGGTGAGATACTATGAGGATGCCCTGACACAACATGCCCTTGATGTGCCTCGTTATGGTGTGAGGAGGAGATCAGTGACAGTCGTAGCTAGTGGTGCATCGGAGGGTGGGAGCACCGGGAGAGATTGAGGTGGTGGCAGGGCTCCAGTAGTAGGTGCTTCTAGCTCGATAGGAGGTGGCCAGGAGAGACAACCTGGGCTAGAGGAGGGTGGAGGAGATAGTGTCTTCCACCTATCTGATTTTACGATATACATATGTTATTTTTTGTATCGATATACTGATGTAGCCTCGATTTGAAGGCATTTTTGTTGTATGATATAGATGGCTTGATTGAAAGCCATCCATTCTTTTTTGTACAGACACACAAGTATATATATATATATATATATATATATATATTCATCATTTTTTGGTGTTATGTGATTGTACTCATGCATTTAATTTTGATAGATATGGATAGATGTAGTGTAATTGTGATAGACATAGACATATGCTGATAGAGGATAGATAGATGTGATTTGATGGACATAGACATATGCTGTTAGAGGATAGATAGATGTGATGTGATTGATAGATTTGATAAACTAAACATGTGTAAGATGTTAATTTAATTTTAATGAAATAGATAGATGGATTCACATGTGTTTTTAATACACTTTTTGATGTTCTTTTTAGACGAAGTAAATAAGATGAGTATAGATAGAAGATAGATTTGACTAAATTACCATGTTAAAGGTCAATTTATTTGGATGAACAACAAATAATAATGGGAAATGCTCCTTGTGACAAAAAAGGATGTAATGATATTATCCTTGTTTAGAAATAAAAAGCAATACACCTAGATAGGAAAAAGAATGATAACTTAGGCCCCATAACCGACCATAAATAGGGACTTTGGTAGGAAACCGAAAGACGATGCACATAAAGCCATAGATACAGATAAAATGAACCTAACACTAGTTAATCATAAACCAGATCTAAGAGATAGATGGAATGAGAAGTAAGTATGTATCTCGTCGAAATATACGAAGGACAAAATATGTGCTCATATTGGAAAAATAGGGTCTCCATATGATAAAAAAAAGGTCTTATATCTCAGCTTCATGATTTTTGTTTTGAAAGAAGAGAAAACTGATCAATGCGGGAAGTTTGCTAGACATAGAAAGACTGATCGATACGTGAAGTCTTTCAACGATGCTAAAAAGTGAACAAACTAGCCAAAGAGGAAGTCTGTTACTGCAAAGGCTGATTAATGCGAGAAGCCTTGAAAATTCCATGAAATAAACAGTCGTCCTTCAAGGGAGTAGTTTGTATTTTGAATTTGATGATAGCCATCCTTCAAGGGAATGGTCTATACTTTTTGATTTATTTGATAAGGCATGGATAGCTGTCCTTCGAGGGATCAGTCTATCTTTTGGAATTTTAGAATAGCATCTCTCTCTCTCTCTCTCTCTCTCTCTCTCTTTTTGAAAGAAGCTGAGTTTAGACCTAGATAGATCAGATAGAGGGGAAGAAAATGTATACAAACACGTACTCTTTCCCTGAGTAGATTCGATTAAGATAGTCACTTAGGACAAATGAAATAGTGATTAAGGTGTTCCTACCATGAGGAGGAACATATCCATAAGAAAAATTCCATGAGTAGAGCCACGGTAATCATATTTAAGGTATAGAAAGAAATAATATGGAGAACCATATAGTTCAAAATCAATTATAGAATACATGACTGGTATTAGATGGATAAAATATCTATTTGGAAACTAAGATCGTGTAAGATAGATTTTAATAGTAGAAGGGCCTTAGACGTAAAGCATTAAGAGGTTCCATTTTAGGTACACCATTCATGGAAGATAGATGATAAGCCTCAGACCCATATTTATGAGTGACTACGTACGGACCCATCTAGTTAGGAGCGAACTTATCATGTTGAATCCTTTCTAGTGTAGTGACATTTTGGTTTTCTTTAAGAACAAGATCACCAACTTTTAAGTCATGGTGCTACAAGTGCTTGTTATAAGCACGTTTGACATGCTCAAGGTAGAATTGATGATGCTCAAGAGCATTAAGATGCCGCTCATCAAGAAACTCAAGTTGCGCTAGACGATTTCAATGATAGTCCTCATCAGAGACAAATTCTCTAAGAGAGACACGAAGAGATGGGATCTGGACTTCCAAAGGAAGGACAATGGCAGACCCATAGATGAGAGAGAAGGGAGTAGCACTAGTAGGAGTACGAATGCTAGTCTAATAAGCCTAGAGAGAAAAAGGGATATGTAAATGCCAATCCCTACCAACTCGACTAGTTACCTTTGTGAGGATATTACGCAAAGTTTTATTGGAATCCTCATCCTGGCCGTTAGCTTAGGGATAGTACGGAGAAGAAAAGATGAGTTTGATATTGAAAGCATCACATAGGTTCTACAAATCGATATTTTTAAAAGATTTACCATTGTCTGTGATGAGTTTGTGTGGGACACCAAAGTGACAAATGATGTGTTGATAGACAAAATCAACAATGGGTTTAGCTTTGGTTGATGAAAGAGGAATAGCTTTCACCCTCTTAGTGAAGTATTTTGTGGTAGTAATTATAGAGCGATGACGCTGTGAAGAGTGGGGATTGATGAGAGTAATGAGATCAAGACCCCATTGTGAAAAAGGCCACAAACTTGTTGCAAGTTGCAAAGCCTGACTAGGGATATGTGTAAGATTGGAATACTGTTGACACTTGACACACCTCTTAGTGTATTTGCAACAGTCTCGATTAAGAGAAGGCCAATAATAACCTAAATGTAAAATGCATTTAGCTATAGCCAAGCCACTAAAATTTCCACCATAGATATCATCATGGACTTCTTGGATGTCTTTAGATGATTTAGGGGTTTTGAGGTACCGAAGCAAAATACCATCAAAACCAAATTTGTAGAGGATTACGCCTAGAATAGTATAGCGACTAGCGCATAGGATTAAAGATCTTCTGCCATTGGAAGTTAGATCGGAAGGAAGTGCTGAATGAGCTAGATCATAAAAAATGTGCTGATACCACTCATCTTGAGTGTTGGTTGTGACAACGTTAATTGAAGTCAACCGCTTGAGATGAGATGGATGATCTAAACGCTACACAACCACAGAAAGTCACGAGTCTTCCGTAAAAGGTGGAATAAGTGAGGCTAAAGAATCCATTGTATCCATCAATCAGTTTACAGTGCGAGGGATAGCTTGGATATTAAATTTATAAAAATCTTGAAGTTAAAAGAGAACGATATCACAATATTTTTGAAGGATATCATTTTTGTATTGATAGACACTCGTGACTTGATTAATGATGAGCTATGAATCACCAAAGATGTCGATATGGTGAGCACCAAGATTAATGGCATTCTGAAGGCCTAAAATAAGAGCTTCATATTCAGCCATATTATTGGTACACTCAAAGTTCAGTTTGTGTGTGACAAGGATAGGTGCACCCCAAGGAGGAATCATGACAAAACCTACACCTCCCCCTTGCTGAAATTTGGACTCGTTAAAGAAGATTTTTATTTTAAACGGAGAAAGAGTGAAATTGATTTATTGAATGCACTCGTCTGGGAATTGAGCAAGGGGAATTTGAGTGTCCGGAAGAGGAGTATCAACTAATTGATCTGCAATGACCTGACCCTTAATAGATTTTTGTGAGATGAACTCAAGATCAAACTCTTTCATGAGCATGAGCTAACGAGTGATATGATCATTGTGATATGGTTTTGCATGCATTGTCTTGAGTGGATTGACACTCGTAACAGTGTAAGTATTCTGATTAAGGAGGTAGTGACGAAGCTTAGAATTTGTGAAGAAGAGATCACAACACAATTTTTTCAGCTTCAAAATAGCATGTTTCATACTCATGAAGAGTGCGACTGATGTAATAGACGGCTTGTTCTTTACTGTTAGCATCCCGATGCGAGATCATGGCTCCCAGAGCATGGTTAGTCACAAAAATATAATGATAGAATGGCTCCCCCTTGCGTGGAGGTGTAAGCATAGGTGGAGAAAGAAGATAAGCTTTGAGATCATCAAAGGCCTTTTAGCAACGCTCATCCCATTCAAAATGAACATTCTTACGAAGGAGATGATGAAAATGTTGACAACGGTTTGATAGTTGTGAGATAAAATGACGCACTGATTGAAGGTGTCCTTGAAGACTAAAAATTTGTTTTAAGTTGGAAGGGGTAGGCATCTCGAGGATAGCCTTTATTTTTGCGGGATCGACTTCAATGCCCCTAATAGAAATGATAAAGCCTAAGAGTTTACTAGTGAGAACACCAAACACGCATTTAGATGGATTTAGGAAAAGAAAAAAGTGAATGAACCTCTCAAAGAGAGGTGCAAGGATGAAAAGATGATCCTGACGGCATTTGGATTTACTAGAGGAGATCATCAATGTAATCTTCCACAATTTTGTGTAAGAGATAATGGAAGATGTAGGTCCTCGCTCATTGATAGGTTGTTCCTTCATTATTAAGACTAAAAGGCATGCCATGATAACAAAAATTCCCCCAAGGGGTTATGAAGGAAGTCTTATGCTGGTCCTCTGGTGCAATGAGAATTTGATTATATCCAGAGAACCCATCCATAAGAGAAATCATCTCATGCCATGCGGTTTAATCCACGAGTTGATCGATATTAGGTAGAGGGAAATCATCTTTCGGACAAGCGAGATTAAGATCCCGGAAGTCGGTGAAAATTTAAATTTTCCCAGTAGCTTTGGTTACTGGTACTACATTTGAAACCCATTGTGGATAGTCGATGGGTTGGATGAAGTTAGCAGAAAGCAAGCACTACAACTCTTCTTTAACAAGAAGGGCTACACAAGGGTGCATTTTACGCAATTTTTGTTTAACCGGTTTGATGTCTGGAAGAGTAACGATATTGTGGACCACAATATCAGGATCAAGTCTTGGCATATCTTCGTATGACCAAGAAAATGCTTGGCGATGGTTGGAAAGAAAGGTGGTGAAGTCTCCTAACTCCTGTGGATTAAGAGATTTGCCAACCTTAATGATGCAAGGGTCTTTAGAAGTCCCTATATTAAGGTCGACAGTGGCTTCGTTGAGAAGCGTAGATGTGTTAGAAGGAATGGTTTTAGGAAGATAAGAGTCCTCTACCCCCAGATAGGTGAGGACATAATCATCATCCATACAGTGGATAGTGTTGACAGTGGGAGAGTCATCTCCAACTATTTCAGGGAAGACTAATGGTATGGAAGTGGATTCACCATTAGTTTTATAGGTTAATGGACCTATGGAAATGGTATTGACTAAAAAAAAGTTAGACGAGATGGAAATGGTGTCATCCACATCAAGTGATGCTTCTGACCTGGCGGGAGAGGATGGTTCCTCAATGGAGAGAGGTTCATCGAGAATGGTGATGGTGGCTTTTGAGAGAGATTTGAATCCTAAACTAAATTTTTGATGTGGTTTAAGAGTTGGAATGGATGCGAGGTCATGTATACCCTATTCATATTTTCCCAGGCCAAAGCCCTTCCATGCGCATCGATATAAATAAGTTTTTGTGAATGCGGGATTCTGTAAACAATCAAACCCTGCTGAATAGGGTTTGGCCCTAGGGGGAGAATCCGAGGTGATAGTGAGGTGTATCAAGACCACCGTAAATGAAGTTAGTATTTTGATTGGGCAGACCAATGGTGATGACGCGACCAAGACCTGGTTGATATTCAGGTTGTTTTTCTGGTCTACCATACTCATTAGGTTTGAGATGGGCATCAAAAGAGAGAAGAGGAAGCTCTCCTAGCGAAAAATGCTGTAACGTCTCTTCCAGATTTTGTAAATCTAGTAGTTTTGTTGTAGGTATGGAAGAGGATGAAGTCCTCATTCAGGAGGACAAGCATTCTCCTTTAGAGGGGAAGACCCCGTGGTCATGTCGTATTGTGTGGAAGGAAAAGGATCTCCTGGATGAGTATAGATTTTTCCCTCATACTGATATTTTAAGCATCGATGGAGGGTTGATGGGATGTAATGCATTGTACGAATCTAGGAGCATATGAGAATCATATTGTAGTGGAATTTCCCTTCAACAATGTAAAATAGCTCATGAAGCAGTTTCTTACCTACCCGAATGGGTAGGACCACAGTTCCTAAAGTAACTGCTAGCTGATCGTTAAATGATCGAAGGGCGAAAGGCGGTGGTGACACTACGTTCTTTGGTAACTTAAGTTACTCGAATGTGTGAGAGGAAATGACGTTGAGTGCAGCACCACTGTCAATCATAGTGTGTTTTAACGTAGTGTTGTTGATTTGAACTGTGATAAAGAGAGGAGCCTCCAAATCCTCAGAATAAAGGGGAGGAATTTCAGAATCTTCAAAGGAAATGGTGTTGACAGTCTATTTAATCCAACAACCATCTCAAAAGGCTGGGGATCATCTAAATTCACTGCGATGCAATGCAGATTATCAATCAGAGCCTGATGATGCTGTGGAGATGATTGAATGAGGTCAAAAAGAGACATTTTGACCGGAGCATGGGTAAGTTGTTTCATAACACTTTCCTCAACTGACACGGGAATCTGAGCCCGAGGTGAAGCACGAATAGAGACCCGAGGTCTCAAGGTTGATGAGGAAGGAGGAACTCCTTCAGGGGCTATAGAAATGACAACCCGTGGCTGAGATGTAGATGATGATAGATTATCATACTGTTGTGCTCTAGTGGCGATATGAATCGTGTCAATTTGAGAAGGTGGAAGATCATCTAGAGTGGAATTAATAGAACTAGAGGCCTAAGTAGATCGTTGAGGCTCAGATGTAGTTGAGATGATAGGAGATACTTGTTCCTCCTCCTCTTCTAGCAGAAGATCACTTTCTTCCAAGAGACTGCTAACGATAGATTGAAGGGCTTTACATCCTTCGGTGTCATGTCCTGGGGTGCGGTGGTAAGCACAAATCAAATCAGAGTTGAATTAGGAAGGTTTTAATCCTTTGGGATTATAGGGTTTGATCGAGAGGAAGAGATATGGATGAAGATTGAATAAGTTGGCGAAGAATTTCATGTATAGAATCCGGTAGACAAAGATGAGGACGGAGATGACGAAGGCGCCTCTTTCACCTTAGCAGACTGTCGAGGTAAAAGAATCTGCATGTCTGGTTTGAACAATATTTTTAGGGATCATTTTGCTTTTCTAGACATCAGGAGAAGCATTCTTGGGCACCTGAGATGGAAGTAAGTGAGGCAAGATTGATTTCGGTGGAGGAGGAGCTCCTAAGATAGATTTTGAAGAAGATGAAGATGTGACAAGTGTTGTGGTCTTCAGAGATGAAGAAGGCTGCTTGGTCGAAACAAATGATGATTTAGATAAGACTGACTTAGATGAGGGAGGAGCTCCTAAAATAGGTCTGATAGGAGGAAAAAAGGGTGCCTTGGCTTTTGGTAATGAAGATGATGGTCCTGATAAAAGAGGTGACACCTTTCTAGTGGGTAAATTCACTTTACTAGGCACCGGTGAAGATGGTGTTGTAGAAGAAGATGATGATTTTGATGGTGTTGTAGAAGAAGACACCTTCTTAGTCAATAAATCCAATATTTTATGAGGCGTAGAGAGATATTTTTGAGGGAAAGCACCAAGAGTCTTAATAGTCTGAAATATTGGTTTTCCCTTTTCAGGGATAGTGAAAACTTCGACCGCATAAGGTGATTGTAACCATTTCAGGGGAAGCAGATGGTGAGGCACTGATGATGCAACATTAGACTTTAGTTGTCTTGGTTTAAGTTTAGGAACTAAAAGTGGAGGTGCCGGTGCTACTTCTTTATATTTTTCCTTAATAGGCAAGGCAGACATTGATGATGGAAGAGATGGATGACGAAGGAGTGATTCCTTATGATGGAGATACTTTCGGTACAGTAATTGTGGGTGTAACCACTGTAGGAAAGGAAACGGGAAGGGTCAAAATCGAAGACACTTCCATTGGTAGAGAAGTTGGTATGACTATAGGTATGTTCACCAATGGCATAGTCACGGTGGAAATAGGAGAAACAGAAGTAGATGTATTCGTTGTGGAAACTTGAAGAGATGTAAATGCCTCAAGCATTGAAAGAATGTCTGACGATGAGACAGATGAGGATGACACTATCTTTGGTATGGATGGAAGATCAGATAAAGAGGCAGAGAGAGATGAATCCATTTCTAACAATGGAGGAATATTCAAAGATGAATTGTCTAAAGATGGTGGAATCTCAGAGATTAATGGAGCAGGAGGAAGTTCTGATTCGAGTCGACGTGTTCGTAGATGGCTTAGGTTTAGAAGAAGATTCTTCAGTAGAGATGAAGCTGATAGTATGAGTGTTTGGTTTTTGAGACCCTGAAGCATCATTGTTTGGGGAATGATTGGGAAAAGGTTGTTTAAAGACATCAAGCGCCTGATTTGGGGGAGCATTTGGGTTATCTAGAATGAGCTCACCTTTATCAATGAATTTTTGGACAAGATTTTTGAAGGTCTGACATCATTCAATGTCATGGCCTTTGGTTCTATGATAATGACAGAAGTCATTTTCCCTATACCAGAATGGTCGTTCTTGGCTTTCATCAAAATTTCTAATAGGGGGAAGTTTGATCATGTGAACTTCCAACATTTTTTCTAAGATAGATGCATATGATTCCCCTAACGAAGTAAAAGATCGAGATGATGAGGGTCCTCTTCGAGAAGATGAGGAGTCTCTCTGAGGTGTTTGATTAGAAGTGTTATCAGCTCGTGATGTTTTTAATATGATAGCATTGGTGGACCCCTAATTCTTGTCTTTGTTAGAAGTGGAAGGGTTTGATTTTGTAAACCGAGAAAAATCTGATTTAGATTTAGAGTGAAGTTTTAACTTCCCTTGTTCAATGGCACGGGACTCAAGTTTACGTGCCATCGTAAAGGCTTCTTCAAATGTATGAAAGGTTTGAATCCTTAAATTGGAAGAAATATGATTAGTGCAAGATCGAGTAAACAACTCGATCTGTTGAGATTGAGGGAGGGAGAAAGACAATTGATTTATTATACCTCTCCAATGAGTGACAAAGTCTGCAATAGAATCGTCATCGAATTGATGAATGTTATAAAGATCTGTAATTGAGATCTTATGTGTGATATTTATTGAAAAGTTTTCAACAAACATCTGGGCTGATTGAGAGAAAGAAAACATGGAGTGTTGAGGGATGTTATTGTACCAGTCTAAAGCAGGCCCTGCTAGAGACATAGGGAAAGTACGGAGCATAAGCTCTTGATCCTAGACTATAAGGTAGCAAGCATGTTTGAATGCTCGTAGGTGCTGTTGAGGATCCTCCCGACTATGAAATTTTGAGAACTTAGGAAGTTCCCATTGGGGAGGATAAGGCCTAAAAGCCACTGATGGATGAATCGGTTCATTACACACTTCTTCAAAAGAGTATGAAGGGTGTGCCCCTTTGGTGGAGGCTTCTAGGTCTGGGATTTTCTTGAAAAGAAATTAGACGACATCAGATTGAGGAGGGGGCATGTTAGTATGTCCTGCATAAGAAGTGAATGGTAAATTTTATTGAGGCATTAACGGGGGATTCATCTGTTGATTAACAAGATGATAAGAGGAATAACCAGGTATTCTAGGTGACACCTGGTGAGGTATTTGTTGTGAAGGAGCATGCGTAAAAATAGGCTGTGAGATAACAAGTGGTTGAGAGAAAGGTGCTTGAATGAAAGACAGAGCCTGTGATTGGTGGGCTCCTACACTTGTCGACTGAATCAGAATGGATTGAGGAACATGGGTGTTGATTTGATTAGACATTATGGGGAACAAAGTCTGAATGAGGATTTTGACTACCGGAATTGTTATTAAGGGCACCGACGCTAGAGGATGGGTAAAGGTCACTGTCGCTGGAGAATTGGAAGAAAGACCAATTGGAGGACAAGAAGAAGGAACCAACTGACTCATAGAAGGGGGTTGATTCATAGAGAGATACTGACCCTGAGAGGTAATAGATGATATAGAAGAATTAACAGTAATCTGTGAGTGTGCAGATGTGCCCATCATAGCTAAAGAAGAGGGCCTCTCAAAAGTAAGTTGTGGAGTAGCCGAGGTAGCCACGGCACTAGGAATAGGTAAGACCATTTGAGAACCAGTCGACATGGTTGGTGGAAGAGAAAAAGGAGGCACAATATGTGCCACCCTCTTCCATGGTTCGAGGCAAGAAAAAGTGTGCTAACTGTTCTATAAAACCCTGGGATGGTTCATGAGAATAATCATAAACTTGCTGGATTGGTGGTCCCTGATCAGATATTCGAACAGACTTATGGACTAGATAGTCCATAAGGGCCACCGGATTGCGATCAAGGAGCGCCTGAAATTCAGGATCTCCGTGAGTAACATACTCTATATCAGAAGAAAATGATATCTCTGAAGGACTGGAGGAAGCTGGACATGATGGGATTGCTTTAGGATGATAAAAAGGATTATATGACCAAGATGGGGAACCAACTAACAGTGGTCCCGAGGAAGACCCGAGGGGTGCCGAAACATCCACATTAGTGGTGATCTCAGATGAAGAAGGGGCCAGTTGAGCCATTTTTCTAGATTGTAACCGAGGTGATGACCGTCATAAACAAGCAGAAATATAGAAAAAAGGAGATTGTCCTAACTAATGCACAGACAATTCAAGTAGCGTAGGTGATTATCTCTTTTAAGTTTTCATGCTTTTTAAGAAAGAAAATATTAGGGAAGGCTTTTTAGACCGGGAACTACTCAGATAGCCAAACTAAGGATGGTTTGGGGAATGTTTTGGTGAGGAGTCCCAAAGGCACTTCAGTAAAAGACCAGTACGTGGCTTGATATAGGGGCCTACCCACACACTTCACACACCGCTGCGATAAGGGAGTCGGGTGCTTTGCCAATATATACCGGAACTTCTGTGAATTTATAGCGTGGCCCAAGTACTGGCGTAGGATCTTCCTCTTGGATGTCACTTCCAAGTAGGCGAGGCCAGGGAAGGAATTTTTGTTTAAATGCTTTATACCTAGTGATTTTGGCTTTGTGTGCAAGGGTGAAAAATACAAATCAAATAGTGTCACTACTGATTTTGATCAATTTTCCAACCTATTTAAAAAACTAGATGAAGAACATACAACAGAAATGACAAAGAGGAAGTTCTTTTTAAGCACTAAAAAATGAAGTGTTTGATTTCGATGAAGACAAGTCAAACAAGTTCTTTCCCAAATGCGATTAAATTTTTTTTAAGCACCAAAATTGAAATGTTTGAATGTGATAGAAAACAAACAAACCGGTTCCTTTTAAGTTCTTAAAAAGGAGAAAACACCGTAAAAGAGAAATACCTGTAGATTTAGCTCTCCAAGGTGTGTGGACTTCAAAAAGTGCGTGTTGTTGAGCTCTTCCCCTCGAACAATCCCGTGAAACAAGAAAAGTTCTCTGCAAGAAAAGGTTAAGCAAACACAAAAAAAAATCCAGAAAGATATATCAAGATAATAGTAGAACAAAAATTTCTATTTTTAAGGAACTAAAAAACTTTCAAGAAAATAACAATTTTGCATAAAGAGATGGATCAAAAATGCAATCTTGAAATCAAGTGAAAGATTTTCTAATCTTTGAAATAGAAATTGGGATTTAGATTTGCAAGAAAGAAGAAACTTTGACTTTACAAATTATAAATGAAAGAAGCAAGACCAAAATGGAGGAAGGAAATGCTTAAGGAGAACTGATGAAAAGCAGTGAAGAAACAGAACAAAATCTCAAAACTGGAAAATAAATGAACTTACCAATAAGGGACTTTGGTTGGGTCCCACCGGGCATGCCAGAATGTAGATCAAGAATTTCTGCGCTTGTTACCTGTCCAAGTTAATGTACCAAACTAAACACAAAAACCATGAAAAACTCAAATGAAATCAATACCTGATAGATAAGACAAGATCCAAAGATGTAGATGGAAAAGAAAGCCGATGTAGACAAGACAGGTGCACATGAGAAATCCTACAAAGTAGATCCGAGAAACCTGCGAGACACAGATACTTGACAGAAAAAGACAACGTTAAAAGATATTTGGGTGGACTTCCCAAAGAACGGGTCTGGGAAGCGATAAGCTCCCTCGGCGGATGTCAGTCCACGTTTTCAATTAAAGGAAGAAGCATACATGATAAAAGAATGTAAGTAAATGTCTATATTTTCTGATTAAAAGTGATAGACAGAATGTGGACAGTCAGACATAAAGCAACAGAAAATAGGAAACTGTGAAAACAATGCTGGATTTGTGTTACCTGATTTCTTTTACCTGTCTGTAGGCCAATCGGTGTCAATTGGGTGAATCAGCGTCGATTAGGAAAATCAGCGTGTCGACTTGGATCGTTCAGCATCGACTAGGGGAAAATTGCAGGAAGATTGAGAAATGGACAATGAAAGCTAGATCGTCGATGTCCGTTGGATCTACAGGAGCCGTAGGGATACTGAAAAAGCTCCACCTCCACTAGATGCAGGAGCAGAGTCACCAAGAGATTGATGGAGGCTCATGATGTTGATGTGGTAGGAGCAGAGTAATGGTACTCCTCTCAGGGATTGATCTGGACGGAATTGATCTTTGCTTGATAGAAGATGCTCGGGCTTGATGCTCAAAACTCTCTGTCATTCTTTCTGTCTAACCAGAACTAAATTCTGGCTCTGTATTTGTAATCGGCGCTGAACCAGGTATAATCAGTGCCGTTTTGAAAAATCGGCGTTGACCGAGTACCAGTTGGTGTCGATCAGGGAAGAGACTCCCAAAATTTTCAAAGCAGACGTTTTTGGAAAGACGAAAGCGATCCTTCCGACTCAAATATGGGAAATATCCCACTGCACGGTTTGGGGGGGAGGAGAAATAGGGGAGATAGATGGATAGAAATAGCACGGGAGGTTGGAAAGTTGATATGGGGTAGATAAGCGGTTTTAAGATACATGTAAAAAGTATAATTAAATAGTTAATATTTAATTATCCATGGATAAAATACAATGGGGTACAAAAAAACATAGGATAGATGTTTAATTAGATATTTAATTAATACCCTAAAGGAAAAGTGGTGATATAAAGGTGCCACAGGTTATCTGAGAAGGTAAATGAACCTGGGGGACACTAAATTAGGTAACCAATTTTAGGTGTCTACATCTAGAAGTTACAGTATTAATATTTTGACTGTTCTTGATTCCATGACATCTTTGTACCTTGTATGTGGCCTTCTGGAAGTTGTAAATAGTTTCTCATTCTTGTTTCATTTGAAAAATGTAATTAAAAAAGGCTAAAATTTGTAGTAATATCTTGAAACTTCATTTTATTCAGCTGTTAAGCTAGAATGAAAAATCCAAAGTTCTTCAATTTGATGACTGAAAGTGTAGTCCATTTCTTTTCTTAAAATATTACATTTAATCTTCATTACAACTTTAGTATGTATGCTAGAAAATTTAAAATGTCCATTTTACATGGTGAAACCCTGTCAAAATTTTCCCATAATTCCTTCTTTCATTTATGTTGCAGCTATAATAGATGTACTTTCTGAAAGTTGAAACTACAAAATGTATCATTTTTCCCTTTGAAACTGATTTGTTGTTGGAAACTAAAAAATGATAACTCTTATCTGATTAAGGCATGCTTTGCTTTTTCCTGTATCCATTATTTGATTTACATACAAATTTTAAAGCATATGTTTAGTTAAAACATCATGATGGAAAGTTGTAAATGTCCATTTTGCATGGCAAATCCCTCACAAAATTTCGTCATATTTCCTTCTCATTCTATTTCTGACGTAATCTTCTCTCTGTAGTTAACTTCAGCCTTTAAATTCTAACTCTTCTTACTCAGTTGTAATCTGAAACATGTACTTTTATTTGTAAGTGTCTCCTCTATTTTGTAATGAAAATTATTCTATTTCTAGAATAACTGTTGAACTTTTAGTTGCATTCTTCCTCCATTCCATCATGTACTTATGACTCATCTGCTTCATGTACCATAGGATAGAAGTTATTGAACTCTGCAATCTTTATCCATAGTGAGGAATGTAAGACATCATTTATTTATTCTTGGCTACAACCTGTACATGCACACTGGAGAAAAAAATTTGAAAATATTTAGGCTTTTTGGCCTCTCTTATGTCCATGTTTTTTTTTCTTCTCTTTATTTCTTTCTGAGTGAGTAAATCATGTATACTGTTTGATATTCAAGTAATCTATATCTCCTATTATTAAGAGATCCATGTGCATGAATTAGGATAGTATAGGAATATGGATTAACCTTGAGCTCGTAACTGATGAGTTTCTCTTTTCTATTTTTAGGTACGGTGCTTACAACAATAAAGATGAAGAGGGAACAAAGCTGAAGATGAGGATGCATAAACTGAAGGAAAAACCTCAAGGCAATGATGGCTTCACTCGAACTCCTTTATTTTCTCTTTCATGAATGTGTACCTCTTATTTCAATAGTTGTACTTTACTTTCTAGTTACATCCCATATCTTGTGTGAGAATATTTGAAATTCCTTATGAAAAAAAACATTGAATTATGAAATTGAGTTTTGTATTTCTTTCTACATTTCTTCTTTCTGATATGGATTATATGATGAACTAAACAACCCAATAACATAATTGAATGTCTTAATCATGAAGGAAAGATAATTAAATAATACCTATAACATCTAGTAATGAACTCTGATTTCAGTAATTTGAAGTCATGATTGCTGCTTCAAAACCTAACACTTCATCTATTCTGCAATTCAGTGTCTTCATCAAGGCAACACAATTTTCCTTCAGGGCTTTGTGTTCTTTTCCTGAAGATAACATGAAATTGTAGACTATGTGATCTGTTATGTTTTACAACAACACACATAGCTACATATTTCATGTAATCATTAATTAATTCAACGGTAACAATATTGTCTGAAAGAAACTCCCTTGGCTTAGTTATACTTCACCAATGCTATCCATTGTAACGAAGTTTTGAGTTTCCCATTTTTACACAAGTGCAAAAATTGTCAACATTTATGGTGATCCTATAGGGAAAGCTTACTGCTAGCTTGTAAACTAGTGCCTTGCTCTTGTCCATTGGGCATGGAGTCTAAAGCATGTAGCAAAAAAATATGCATTCTTGAATGTCCAATCCTTCCAAAACGGGCTAAAAATGGGAAATGATTTGGTAAACCAAATCATGTGCACAAATGAACTTATTGAATTGAAAAAACATTGCAATGTGTAGGGACTGCACTTATTGAAGGGAAATCCTACTCTAAACAGACACTGCAGGATTTTCAATAACAGTGTTTGAGAAACATACCATTCACAAGAATGGGAAGTTCCTCTCCATTCAACCTCAAGAGATGAAAAGTGTTGTGTTCTTTGCAAGCTGAAATCATATAAGGACCACTCCAGATTGTATCAAATTTCGTGTGTCTTCCTGGATTTCCACGATAAACATCCCTTTTTAAAAAAATATCTCCTTCATTGAAGATTTTGAATTTGTATTTCTTATCAAAAGTCTTCTTCATCTATTTCTGATTCTTTTCCATGTTTAAATGAGCTTGATCTCTTAGCTCTTGTAATTTCATTAATTTTGCATAACGAACCTGCAATGGTTCATTTTCAAGAAGTTCCATTTGATGCAACAAATCTAATGTGGGAAACTCAACTAAAATAAGTATTCTTGTTTCTCTTCCGTAAACAAGATTGTATGGTGAATTGTAAACTGATCTTTTAGGAGTCACTCTATCAGCCCAAAGTGCTGAAATCAACATTAGATGCCAAGCTCTCTAGTTATCTTTGAGTGTTCTTCTAATGATCCTTAAAAGATTCTTGTTAGTAATTTCAGATAACCCATTACCTTGTGGGAAATAGTTAGATGAAGAAGTTAGATAAATTTCATGATTAACAGCCCAATCAGTTACCTTTGCACCAAGAAATGTTAAAGCATTATCTGATATGATAGTTATGGGAACACCAAATCTGTAAACTATACCTTTATAAAAGGATAATATCAAATTTTCTTTAGCATATTTCAAGGCTATTGCTTCAGTGCAGTGCTTAAAGTAATTTGTAACAGTGAAAATCAACTTGTGTCCTTGTGATGAAGGCAGGTTTATCATGCCAATAAAATCAAGGCCCCACTGTATAAAAGGTTGATCAACTGAAATAGGATGTAAAGGCACAGAAGCCAAACATTCTTTTCCAACAAAGAAAACACATTTCTTACACTTCCTAATCCATTCAAAACAGTCCTTAAATATACTGGGCCAATAGTAACCAACTTTCATAATTTTTAAGGCTGTGGTACATGACGAGAAATGACCTCCTCCAGGTCCTTCGTGGAATTCTAATAATAATTGCTGAATTTTGTTATAGTCAACACATTGCACTAAGATTCCATTTATATCCCTTTTGAATAATACACCATCAATAAAAACATAGGGTACAACTTGTAATCTAAAATACCTTCATTTATTCTTGTCCATACCTTTTGGATAGATGCCATACCATAAATAGTTAAGTAAATCAGTTATCCATCTTGATTCCTGGACTTCTTAAGAAAGTTCAGGTTGCTGATTTTCTGGCTAAAACATAATGTCTGATTGCTGATACGTAATTTCAGCATGATATTTTGAATCTTCTGGTTCTATAGTCTGATGTTTTTCCATATCAGTAATTAGATGTTCACACAAGCCTTTCCCTTGAATTGTCTTCGCAACACGAATATAAACATCATATTCCATGACCTTCATTATCTAGCCTGCTCTTTTCTCATGCAATTCTTTATTTAACAAGAAAGTTTCACACTTGGATGAGAAACAAGAATATGAATTTTGTTGTTTGAAATCATGTTCTTAAAATTATTTAGCCCTCTGACTACTGAAAGTACTTATTTTTAAAGAAATGTGTACCTTGTTTCATAATCGTGTAAGATCTCTCCAAAGAAAGTAATTGGCTGATCAACATTTTCATCATTACCCAAGTTAATATGGTTGAGATTTTTTCAGCTACTGCAAGTGCATACATTGTAAAATATTTATTAAAATTTAGATTTGCAAGAGTAGGAGCTTGAGAGATGGCTTCTTTGATTACTTCAAACCCTTCTCTCCCTTCGTTGGTCCAAGAGAAAGTATTCTCTTTCTTTAACATAGTTGTTAATGGTTTCACCAATATTACAAAATCTGGAACAAATCTTCTAAAAAAGTTGATTTTTCTAAGAAAAATCTGTAATGCCTTCTTATTACGAGGCAGTGATAGCTGTGATATGGCTTTGATTCTGAAATGATCAATTGCTAAACATTGATTAGAAACAATATGACCAAGTAATTTTCCTTGATGTACTGAATAGATAGATTTTAGTGGATTCAAAGATATCCCAAATTGTCTGAATAACTAAAAATTCCACCTTAGGTGTATTATATGTTCTTAAGAATATTTTTGAGAATACATGAACATCACCTAAATAAACAAGGATGCATTTATTTAACAAGCTATGAAAATCCATGTCCATTGCGCGTTGAAATGTTGCACTAGCATTTGAAATGCCGAAAGGAATTATTTTGTAAGCATAAGTACCCCACTTAGTGGTGAAAACTATTTTGTACCTATCCTCTTCTTGGACTAAAATCTGATTGTATCCACTATAGCCGTCTCAATTTGATGATTGAAAGTGTAGTCAATTTCTTTTCTTAAAATACTGCATTTAATCTTCTTTGCAGCTTTAGTATGTATGTTGGAAAATTTAATAAAATGTCCATTTTACATGGCGAAACCCTGTCAAAATTTTCCCATAATTATTTCTTTTATTTCTGTTTCAGCTATAATAGATGTACTTTCTGAAATTTAAAACTACATAATGTATCACTTTTCCCTTTGAAACTAATTTGTTGTTGGAAACTGAAAAATGATAACTTTTATGTGATTAAGGAATTCTTTTCTTTTTCCTGTACCCCTTATTTGATTTACATACAACTTTTAAAGCATGTGTTTAGTTAAAACAACATCATGTAAAGTTGTAAATGTCTATTTTGCATGGCGAATCCCTGCCAAAATTTCCTTAGATTTCTTTCTCATTCTATTTCTAATGTAATCTTCTCTCTCTAGTTAACTTTAGCCTTTAAATTTTTACTCTTCTTCTGCAGTTGTAATCTGGAACATGTACTTTTATTTGCAAGTGTCTCCTCTAATTTGTAATGCAACTTATTCTATTTATAGAATAGCTCCTAAACTTTGAGTTGCATTCTTCCTTCATTCCATCATGTACTTATGACTCATCTGCTTCATGTACCATAGGATAGAAGTTATTGAACTTTGTAATCTTTATTCATAGTGAGGAATGTAAAACATCATTTATTTATTCTTGGCTGCAACCTGTACATGCACACTTGAGAAAACAGTTAGAAAATATTTAAGATTTTTGGCCTCTCTTATGTCCATGTTTTTTCTTTTCTTCTCTTTATTTCTTTCTGGGTAAGTAAATCATGTATATTGTTTGATCTTCAAGTAATTTATATCTCTGTGTTATTAAGAGATCCATGTGCACGAATTAGGACAGTATAGGAATATGGATTAACCCTGAGCTCGTAACTGATGATTTTCTATTTTTTGTTTTTAGGTATGGTGCTTTCAACAATGAAGATGAAGAGGGAACAAAGCTGAAGATAAGGATGCATAAACCAAAGGACAAACCTCAAGGAAATATGGGTTCACTCATACTCCTTTATTTTCTCTTTCATGCATGTGTATCTCTTATTTCAGTATATGTGCTTTACTTTCCAGTTACATCCCATGGCTTGTGTAGGAACATTTGAAATTCCTTATGAATAAAACATTGAATTGTGAAATTGAGTTGTGTATTTATTTCTACATGTCTACTTTCTGATATGGAGTGTATGATGAACTAAACAACCCAATAATATAATTGAATGTCTTAATCATGAAGACAAAGGTAATTAAAGAATACCCGTAACATCCAGTAATGAACTCTGATTTCTGTAATTTGAAGTCATGATTACTGCTTCAAAACCTAACACTAACATCTATTCTGCAATTCAATGTCTTCATCAAGGCAACATAGCTGTCCTTCGGGTCTATGTGTTCTTTTTCTTAAGATAGCATGAAATTGCAGGCTATGTGATCTGTTATGTTTTTACAACAACACACATAGCTATAGATTTCATGTAATCATTAATTAATTCAACTGTAACAATATTTTCTGAAAGAAACTCCCCTGGCTTAGGTATACTGCAAGTGTAGTCCATAAGGCTGCAACATCTTGCCATTTATTTCATCTTCTATCTTTCTTGAATACTTTAGCTTGGATCTTGTGAGATTTTACATCTTCTTGATAGAAAGATAGGCTTGTATTTGATTATGGAAGTTACAGTATTAATACTTTGACTTGTTCTTGATTCCATGACATCTTTGTACCTTGTATGTGGCCTTCATGAAGCTGTAAATAGTTTCTCATTCTTGTTTCATTTGAAAAATGTAATTAAAAATGGTTGAAATTTGTAGTATTATCTTAAAACTTCATTTTATTAAGTTTCTAAGATAGAATGAAAGATCCAAAGTTCTTCAATTTGATGATTAAAAGTGTAGTCCATTTATTTTTTTAAAATATTGCATTTAATCTTCATTACAACTTTAGTATGTATGCTAGAAAATTTAAAATGTCCATTTTACATGGCAAAGCCCTATCAAAATTTTCCCAGAATTATTTATTTTATTTATGTTTCAGCTGTAATAGATGTACTTTCTAAAATTTTAAACTACAGAGTGTATCACTTTTCCCTTTGAAACTAATTTTTTGTTGGAAACTGAAAAATGATAACTGTTATTTGATTAAGGCATTCTTTTCTTTTTCATGTACCCCTTATTTGATTTACATACAACTTTTAAAGCATGTGTTTAGTTAAAAAAACATAATGTAAAGTTGTAAATGTCCATTTTGCATGGCGAAACCCTGGAAAAATCTTCCTTAGATTTCCTTCTCATTCTATTTCTAATGGGTGAATCTTCTCTCTCTAGTTAACTTCAACCTTTAAATTTCGACTCTTCTTCTTCAAGTTGTAATCTAGAACATGTACTTTTATCTTCAAGTGTCTCCTCTATTCTGTAATGTAACTTCTTCTATTTCTAGAATAGCTACTGAACTTTGAGTTGCATTCTTCCTCCATTCCATCATGTACTTATGACTCATCTTCTTCACATACCATAGGATAAAAGTTATTTAACTCTACAAGTGCAAAAATTGTCAACAAGACCCACCTCCCCCTACCCAACTGTCTAACCATTTCTCGCCACATGTATGACATATGTAAGTCCATGCTTCATTAACCAAAAAATATCATGCACTAATATCACTGTCACTGGCCAGAAGGGGAGGAGCTTTCCACCTATGAGAACTCCTTTCGACATAATGAAAATTAAATTGAATCAAGAGTAAGTGATAGGGGTAGTATGTGATAATGTAAGAATGATGTTTAGACATGAAAATAACCTTAAAATATTTTTATCATCTTTATAGGGGCCTTATGAATCCTATTATAAAGAAACTAAGTGAATTTAAAGGCAAAAATAAATAGGGGCCTTAGGAATCCCATTATAGAAGCAAAATGGATTCAAAGGCCAATTTTTTTTTTTTTTTTATACTAACCCAAATAGTTAGATAATGAAAACCAATCTCTTAAGAGTTACATCTAGGGTTAGATGTCTTAAAAGAGGTCTTATTTATTTGCAAAAATCTAGACTTTAACTACTTTACAAGATTTAAAATTTTGGTTTCATAAATATTTATTGAACAAATCATATTTTCTTATGGATACAATGAAATGGGATAATATGTGTGCTATGGCTAGATTAAAAATAAGGATAATTGAACCTTTCACCATTGTTTTATGATCATCATGATAAATGGATTATTGATTGATATTGTAGGTGTTGCGTAGAATTATTTGAGCTTCAAGGACATTATTATATTCTTCAGTGATTTAGGCCTCGCCTATGTTAAATTTCAAATGATTTATTCACCCTTCGATTTCGATCCTTGATTGTTCAAGAGTTACTCCAAATGTGTTCTACAATTAGTTTCACAATTTGACTACTATTGATCATGCTATCCAAGTAATACTCTAACATAAGGGTAGATACATGGGACATCCACCCCATGCACCTGAAACATTTCCATAGTAACACCCATAATTACCGCCCCATTTGCATATCTGATAATAGGGGTTTTCCCTACCTGATTGGGCATTGGATCACTATAGAGGCACCAAATTCCCATCCTTCCCAATTTTATTAGTTCCCTTCTTCTCAATTGTTCTATTTCACTAATTGATCTTTGAATCCTAAAATTATTTTTCCTTTATCTTTTAATACGTACACTTATTGCATCATGCCATATTTAACTTCCTTCTTTTTCACATTGTACCTCATGGTGTCATAATGCATATCATGCCCATGCTTTTATATTTCATTTCTTACATTTTCCATAGTCTATATCATGCATACAATAGGGGAAATGAGCTTGTACTTGTGTAATATTTGATTTTACTCTTTCCCATTTGGGTCACATTATCCTTTACCATCAAGTTTTGATTTCATATTTACCACCTTAGGGTCTATCCATTCTTAAATTAGATTATTTCAGATTTACCACCCAGGGGTACCATTCTATAGTCGACCCACAATGATTGTGTGTGTGGATGTGTGTATTTGGTGACACATTTTTACTTGGACATGTTTGATAAATAAATTTTGTGATATTTTTTCTCTTGCGTGTTTAAGTCATCTCAAGTTGACCCCCATAAGTAGTCATTAATGTAACGAAATTTTTTCATGTATTTTTGGTAAAAATCACAAGGAAGAAAAGGGACACTTAGCACATATGTACTATAAGCATTTGTTGGTAGGGGAAGGTAAGGTGAATGTATAATCTAATGATTCAAGATTCTCACCCTCTCATGTATTTCCCCATTTGTGAATATTTTAGAGAGTGTAGTGAGTTATAGATCACCCATGTCTCATAATTATTAATAATATGGAATAATACCTTTTACAACCCAATTATGTATTTATGTTGAAGGATTTCGTGAGCAACATAAATTACATAATTAATTTTTGTGGGATTTTTATTCATGGTGTTTAAGTAATCTCAAGATCACTACTTTGAGTAGCCATTAAATTAATGATATTTCCCCTCACATGTCTATATGTTTGCATGAACACATGTTTCTAGACAACGGAGCATGAGTATTAGTTATCAGATCTTAATAGCCCTAAACTTAGGAGATAAGGTGGTATCGACTTCATTTTGACCGTCAACTCATTTTCCCTCTTACTAACTTTGAGGACTCCCGATAAATGGAAAGGAGATTGGAAAAAATGTATTCTTGGTGTGGTGCCCCATAACTTGCATGAGTTTTTTGAAATAGTTACACTCAAAATTGGTAGATGTTGTCTAAACATGAATCATAGGATTTTGAGTCTAGTTTCTAAGCTACTAAATTTTATTGAAAAATGATAAGTTTAAGTGGGTCAAATAACTGAAATACCAACAAGTGCTCCTAATTTTGTTAAAAAACATAACATAGTGACATTTGTGCCCCCCACCATTTTTTGAGCACCATTTAGTAGTTTTGAAAACCCTTTGGTAGAAATATAGCTAGGAGCATCTAGTTTGTGCTAGAAGCTTTTAAAGTTTTTTTTAACAAATATTTATTTATTTTTATGATTTTTCTAGTATAGAAATTTTATGTTTTGAAAAATAACAGAGCTCCAACCGTGCCCCCCCCTAACTACCCAAAAAAATATAGAAAACTAGATTTTTTTAATATGTATATAATTAGGCCTAGTTCGTGTTAGTATAATTTTTTTTTCAATTTCGATGACCCCCAAAAAAGATACACGATGAAAGATAGACATATTTAAACATGAAAAAATAGCTATAAAAAGTCATAGTTAGAAAATAAATAATATGGAAACCTTATATTAGTCAGAAAATTTGAAAAATTATATTTTTAGAAAGAAGAAACTCTAATCTACGTCGTGGTATAATGTTTTTTAAACGAATCAATTGTTTTATGTTGATTTATCATAGAGGAAGTGACATTTTTACATTTTCCTACAAAAACATGTTATTTGTTTTGTTTGTGTAGGTCCATGCTTGAGGGTTGGGGATCCAAACCAGATCCCAAGCTTTGAGGCATGGCTTGGAAAAATTGAAAACACAAAACATGTATGCATTATAACGCATACGCACTATAACACGTACATGTTTTGTATAGTATAAACATTGTATATGCTTTTGGTAAGCCTTTATGTACAAAAATAAATGTTCAAGAATAAGATTTTCATTTATTATTATTTATATTTTATTATTTCTTATACTTTAAATTTATTTTAGTAATTAGAAGAAATTATGGTCACTCTGCACCTTATGGAACTAGTCTCACAACTCCATTAGTCACGGTTTAGGAGATAGTTTTTATAGTATAATCTAGATACTACATAGGTAATTTTCAGGATTTCATAATTCAGCCTGAATATTTTAGCATTTAAATTCTACAATCGAAACCCTAAACCCTAAATCTGAGGTCCTAAACCCTAACCCTAAACCATGATCCCTAAACACTAAACCCTAAACCCTAAACATTAAACCATAAATCCTAAGCCCTAAGCCCTAATCCTTAAATATTTAGCCCTTACCCATGATCCCTAAATCCTAAACCTTGAGCCTTAAGCCCTAAGCCCTAAACCCTAAACCATGAACCATGAACCTTAAATGTTAAACCTTAAACCCTGAAACTAAATCCTAAACCCTAACCTATAAACCCTAAACCCTAAACTCTAAACACTGAATCCTAAACCCTAAAGCCTAAGCCCTAAGACCTAAACCATTAGCCCTAAATCCTAAACACTAAACCCTAAACCCTAAAATTTTTGACCTAAACCCTTAACCCTCAACCATGAGACCTAAACCCTAAACCCTAAACCCTGAAACCATAAAACCAAAATAATAAATCCTATACCCTAAACCCTAAAAACTAAATACTAAACCCTAAAACCTAAACCCTAAAAACATAACCCTAAACCCTTAAACCCTAAACCCTAAACCCTGATCCCTAAGCCCTAAACCCTAAACATTAAATCCAGAGCCTTGAACTGTAACCCGTAAACCTTAAACCAGTAACTATAAGCCACTGAACCTTAATCCATAAACCATGAACCCATGAACCCTAAACCCTAATCCTAAATAAATCCCTAAACCTTAAGCCTTGAACCCTACACCCTAATCCTTGAGCCTTAAACCCTGACCTTAAACCCTAAGCCCTAAACCCTAAATCTAGAGCCTTGAGCTATAAACCCTAAACCTTAAACCCGTAACTCCAAACCTGAACCCTAATCTATAAACCCTAAACTATGCACCCTAACCCCTAAACCCTAAACCCTGAGCCATGAGCCCTAAACCATAAACCATAAACCTTAAGCCCTAAATGTTAAATCCTAAAGGTCCCAAACCCTAAACCATGAACCATGAACCATGAGCGCTAAATGCTAAACCCCTAAACCTCATATATTTCTAGTAGGTCTCATGAGTCATTTCATCTTTTTGAATATCTTAGGACCATATTTCCTAGTCTTTTGCCTTAAACCATCATTAAGTCTACTTTTACAACTACCTTGTTTATGAGAAGTGGGCATTTCCCTCCTTCAAAATATCAATAGATGAAAGACATAAAATTTTGATGAATCTCTTTGAATTTATGTTCCTACGAAGTCGATGAACCCTTTTCAGTTGAATACTCTTTGTCAATACTAATAAGAATGGGTAAGACCTTAGAACATTATAATGAGTGAAATAGTTTGCATGCAATGGGAAGAAGAAGATAGATCTGTATTGGGTAACATTTATTTATACCAAATTGTTCTTGGATATATATAATTTCCCTCCTTGAAAATATCAGTAGATGAAAGGCATAAAATTATGATGAATCCCTTGAATGTCCAGCTTACGAAGTAGATGAACCCTTTTTAGTTGAATACTCTCTATCAATACTAATAAGAATGGGTAAGATACATAGAACATTACAGTGAGTGAATGGGTGAGCCTAAACCATGAGCCCTAAACCTTGAGCCCTAAACCCTAAGCCATAAGCCCTAAACCCTAAACCCTAAGCCTTAAACCCTAAACCCTAAATATTTTTCCCTAAACCTTGAACCCTAACCTTTAAACCATAAACCCTAATCCCTAAAACCTAAACCCTGAACCTTAAATCTCAAAACCTTAAACCCTGAGCCCTAAACCCTAAACCATGAGTGTTAAACCCTAAACCCTATCCCATAAACCTTAAACCCTAAACCCTAAACCATAACTCCTAAACCATAAACCATAAACCCTAAATCATAAACCTTGATCCCTAAACCTAAATCTTGATCCCTAAACCCTAAACCCCTATCCCTAAACCCTTAAATCCTGAAACATAATCCCTAAGCCCTAAGCCCCCTAATCCAAAACCATAAACCCTCAAACCCTAAACCCTTGAAACCTAAACTCTGAGCCTTAAACCCTCAACCCAAAACTCTCAACCCTAAACCCTAAACCCTGAACCTTGATGCCATAAAGCCTAAACCCTCAACCTGATCCCTAAACCCTAAACCATGAACCTTGAACCCTAAACCCTGAACCCTAAATCCTAAACCCTCAACCCTTAACCCTGGGCCATGAAACCCTAAAATCTAAGCCCCCTAAACCATGAACCCTATATGGAGCCCTAAGTTTCTAAACCCTAAAATCTGAACTACAAGCCTTAAATTCACTAAACCTTAAACCCTAAACTCTAAACCTTGAGTCAAACCCTTAAAACCTAAGCCCTAAACCCTAAACCCTAAATCATAAACCCTCACCCAAAGGAAAGTCCTAATAATATCATTCAGCATGTTTCAGTGTGTAAGGAATAGTATCTAACGTGATCGATCGACTCATTTAGTTTTTATGAGAAACTACTTCCTCTGAAGGCCTAAAAAGGAATTTTTGGCCAATCTGTAGCTAATTGAACACCCTTCAGAACAAGCTAAAATGAGCTAGTCATGTCACCGAGGTATCAAAGACCATCATGTGTGAAGTATTAAGGCATCGTTTGTCTCCATAAGAGACATATGAGCAAAAAACATGTATGAGAATCATGAATTTGATTCCATGAAAGGATGATTTTAGAGCTAGGAAAGGTGAGGGGATGATCTTTATATGGAGCACCATGTTTCTAAGAATGAGTAATCATCTGAGTTCACTTAATGCAATTCACTTGGTACTATTCGTAAAAAATCATTCAACACCTAGTAGTGTTATCACACCTTAAGGAGGAGGCACATTACAATCACCTCATTTTGGCCATAGGACAAGAATCCCATTCAGCCCCGAACAATCCTCTATCTACAAAGTGAGGATCTCATTTTAGTAAGAAGTAGACAAGCATCATAAAGTTGATTCATGGTCACTAAAGTGAATTATGGACCAAATTTAAAAATTGGTACCAATTCAAGTAGTGGTAGGGCCAAAATCCATATTTAGAAGGTCAAAAAACCTAAAAAACGACTATATGCTTTCCCAAAACAAAGACCGACTACAATATATATGCCTTGAAAGTTTTAGGTCCTTTACTGAAATCCTTAAAATGAGTAAGTACTGACCAAATTAGATTTTGAAAAACTATCTTCTAGATTATAACTGTTGGAGCTATGTGACCACTTCCATCAGGTGCAGAGTGACCCTAATTTCTTATATTTACTAAGAAAAATTATAAAGAAATTAAAATAAATCTTATACATTTAAATTTTTGTAATTATAAGCCACCCAAAACACATATATAGTCCATACTATGCAAAATGCGTACACATTTTAACTAGACTAAAACACGTACATGTTTGTAGGCATTATGGAATTATCAAACATCCTTGTGAAATAAAAAACGTGCTACGACGTTATAGGTTTGGTCCAATTGGGCCACTAGATTCCAAAAAAATTAAAATACTAGCGTGTGTTAGCAAATGGTTAGATAAGGTTTTGTAGTTTTGCATGTTTGTTGTCCACTTTTTGGCTGTCCCCCAAGCCCTTCTGTGCATATTACCCTGATAATAATAATGGGGTAATAATAATAATAAAGAATTAAAACAAAAGAAAATAAAGTAGAAAAAAAAGGGGAGATTAAGCCAGTTGGTGGAGTAGGTTTAGAAATGGTGTGGAAAGTTTTGTAATGCATGCATATGGTGAGTATGGCATGTGAAAGTAGATAAGACATGACATGGTATCCTTATGGCATCCATACCTATCATTTCCCTTGCATAAAAATAATTTTAATTCAATATTTGAGATCCAGAGGCATGGAACAAGTTATGAAACCCAAGTTATATTGTAATATTTAAAACAATTGGATAGTGGCAGCGGTGGGTAGTGTGAAGGGGGGGGGGTGCTATCATTAGGAGGAGCCTCAGCCCTTAGAATCAAAATTAGTGCCATAGATGGGTTAAAAACATGCACTAGGAGATAAATTTGTAATCTGCATATCTCCTCATTTTACTATATATTTGATTGAGTTGGATCAATACCTGTATCTCTAAAAAGTGCCCCCGTGGTTGAATTGTTTGAAGACAAAGGAAACTAATGTAGCTATTTTTATTTGTTGCATTGAATAGAACACTGAAAGAGCTGAATTCTTGATATCCCACACATGTGTTTGTAATGTTTTTTTAGAGCTTTCAGAATGCTCCTTTCCTAAGCGCTTGGAGAATGTGCAGTCGGCTTTGGAATCAATGCTAGAAATAGTGTGTCAACATTTATTCATCTATTTAAAAGACCTATCTTTCATTGCAAGAAAACATGTTTGCGGTAATGTTTGGTTGGAGGTGGAAGCTTAGACAGAGTACTTTCAATGCCTATTTGACAAATGGTATGCATAAATGTGTGGCCTCATTTTGTTATTGTAACACTTACTGTTTGGCACAAAATGGTTTAACTGAAATGACTTAGAAACCTCCAAGAAAATACCAATTGGTATGAATCAAGAAAGACTCCACAACCTATTCCAACATGATTTCCTATCATCATATGCTTCCAATGGACAGTTTCCAAGCATAACTAGTATGGATGCATTAAAAGGCCAATGGGAGCCACGATCGCTTGAAAAGGAAATACACTATATTTTGAATAGTTACAAATGGCTTATGCTAATGTGAATGGTGATTGATTTCCTAATGGATGGTCCAAGGTATGTTTGCAATGTGAAGTGGGAAATGTGAGGAAGCCCATAAATTCTATTTTTCAAATGACAGATTTCTCCCAGGATTAGAGAAAAACCACTATACATTTCCCATTGTGCTCAAGGTTTGTGCTTCTTTGTTAGCTTTGGAATAAGACAAGGAGATTCACAGTGGCATCGTAAGACTTAAATCATAGTATTACACTCTTCAATATAATGCAACAATAAAACATATGCCTAATCTTGTGACCATTAAAATTAGGTTCCTCCCTTCCCTTGTAGTGTGTATGCAAAATGTGGGAATGTTGAGACCGCTCACAATATATTTGAATAAAATGTAAAAATAATTGTGGTTTCACGGAATGCAATGATTTTTGTATATATATGAAATGGATATTACCATGAAGACTTGAATATCTCTCATGAATGAAGATGGATAAGCTTTTTGAATGTGTGCAACTTATTTGATGAAATGTTCTAATTGAGATGCAAAACTCAAGAATCCCTCAGTTTCAGTCGACTTCGTTCCTCCAGGCATGGTTTCATCTCTCATTATCTTTCATAAGGAATTGTTATTTAGTTTTTCATTTGAAATGAAATAAAATTTCAAACTGGTAGGATTATTGTACATTTGATTGTTTTAAATAAAGTTGTTTTTAAAATAATAAAATGTTATATCGTAACTTACGCAATTTATATTCCTTGGTAGATAACCATGAACTTAAAACCTCACTTTAAGATGATCTAGAAAACTTCCTAGCCAAAATATATTACTACAATACCATTTTATTGATAGGTTAAGGTTGAGTTCCTTTAAATATGTTGACTATTCCCTTGTTAAAACTCAAGTAAATCATGATTTGAGAGACTCGCTTTAAAACAACCTTGGAGTGAATCCATTGAAAAAAGATCTTAAGTATTCTTCTACGTTCCTTGTTATTTGAGGAGTCACTTCAAAACTTAGATTGACCTTCTATTGATCATTATGTCACTCTTTTTGATGCTCCTCTAGGAGCCTTGTTACCTCGTGTCTGCACTTTTAGGAAGTTGTTAAAAATTGAAAAGTGGGGTTTCATATCAGTCTTTCCATGTGGGCCCTTTGCTAAAAAATGCTTGATAAATTCTAATGAGTTGGAATGACCCTTATCAATCATTTTTACTAGACAATTTACTAAACCTTTGGTTTGGGAAAATATCATTCCTAGCTAGTTTAAGAAATGGTTTTGTAGGCCTCCAATCTATTGTTTGACCATAGGTCAAGACTTGGCCAATTGAAATAGTGGCTTTGAAAAACCATTTTCCAATTGTACACCATTCTCTAGTTCTGAGTCCATTCACAAGTTCTTGTGGTTTCTATGGTATATAGGTGGACACTTAGGAATTCTCCAGCTCGTGAATTTTCTTATCGAAATATAGTTTTTTAATGCACTTTCTTAGCCTCTGAGATAAAATTTGGCATTTTTACAACTAGCAGGAAAATGTAAAACAAAGTTGTAGGACCCCAGTCAAGTTAGCAAACCAACATGGAAACTTATTAACACTTGTAAATAACAGCTATTTGAAACTCTATCATGTGATTTTTCATGCCTATGAAATTGAACTTTTGGAAAATCCATAGTGTTTCTCTCTCTTCCCTATCTCTTTCTCTCTCCTTGGTTAAGAAATGACAGTGAAATGAAATGAAATAAATACATATCTCTAACCCTCTACTTTTGAATGAGCTAAATTATTATTATTATGTAAATGAGATAACTAAAAATGTTAATGTCATGCTAGATTTAGGTGGATGCCATGCCAATGATTTATCGCTGATTTCATGCTCACATAGTTTTGCAGGATGCAAGTAAGATGGTGAAATGATGTGATTGTAATCCATTGTGTATTATTGTAATGTATGTATGTTAATGAAAAAAATATGTATTGCTATGTCACAATAAAGTTTGTTATTGAAATTTGGTAATGTGTATGAGTTACTTAGTTTTAGGGTGCTTTGGGAAATGTGCATTTAACCATAGGCATATTTTGATTCATATTTTCATATGGTAAAAAGGGGATTGAATAAAGCAAATATATACATGTTAAATTAAAATTGTAGAGGATAATTCAACATTTTGTGAAGTATTAAAAGGACCATATTATTGAATTTTTGAACCATTATTCTCAAAATGCTAGTGTTTAAGGGAGATGTTCATGACCGCATAAACATCGGTGTTATTTTCCGATGTTCAAATTTGGGTATTATAAAAGATAAATATGTTAAATGAAATTGAATTTAATATCTTATAGTGCTTACTCGTTGTCTTGAAATTTATGATGAAATCTCTAGATTGTTGTGTTATTTAACTAACAAATATAGAAAAGAAACCAAAATATAATAGTCAACCCTATTTTAAAAGCATGTCCATATCTACCCTTCTCGCATGTTATTTCTTAGCACAGAAGAAACTAAAACCTTAGGATAAACTTAAATCTCTACACTCGATGACACCTTCTCTTAAGTAGATAAGAGCCCAAGTTGAGATTTCCACCCTAGCCTGTATGCTTAACAACATTGTTGTAAACCCAAAAAATTAGAAATGACATGGTTTAAATTTGTTCTGATGTATCATCCCCTCATAGGATTGATAGTTGGGTGTGTAGCAAGGAGAATGTGTTTCCTAGGCTATGGCGCCATAGGAAACCAACATTAAACATAGTGTAAAATCCACTTGAGGACCGACATACATGTTGAGTGGTGAAGATTCACCAACTAACCTTGGAAGTCACCCTTAGGAGTTGAGATGTAAATGAACTCGATACCCAATCTCAATTATCATTTGGGTTTTATGGTGCAATCCTAGGAGTTAATTGCGAAACTTAACAACTTTTAGTTTATGAATAGTTGGTGAAAATGTAACCATGAGATGATGTTCTTGGAGGAAGGTGAACATTAGATCACTCATATACACATGTTAAACCATCTCGTGGTGATAAAAATGGTAATCCACGCTTACGTAAACTGTATTGCAAATCTTAAATCTTTAAATGATGGACTGCTTCATCTTGATCTCCCACTAGTCCTATTAGGTAATGGACCGTCTTATGTGAAATTAGGTGATAATGTTCTTAGAGACAAATCTCCTAAGATAGGGACTAGTATTCTGGCATGAAGGATGCAAATGCCCTTGTTAACAAATAGGTCACACAATTTATTAAAAGATGCGTATGAACCTAGTTAGGGAAAAATCCCTCTTGAGTTGGATGAAACGCAATACGTTTTTCAAGAAACCTAACCAAGAAAATGTAACGCCCACAAATTACACACACATGATAAAACAGTAAAAATAAGAGGATTTTTTTTTACATAAATTGCTCACTACACAACACTATTGAAGGGCTCAGTGCAAGCACAGAGAAACTCCACAATGCATAAGACACTTAAATAAGTCATCGACTCACATTGACACATGAAAACACCATATACATGTTCTATGCCACACTTTCCTCAATGAATGAATGCTAGCCAATGACCCAACCAAAAGAAAAGTCTCCACTCAAGGATTGGAAAACCCACAACACATCATTACCATGATGGACATCTTAGTTACGATTAACATTCCAAGTCTCATTATTCATGCAAGGATTATTTTATCCTTTTTCCACCTACAAATTCTTTAACTCATTTCACATTCAACTTACAAGTTCAACTATTTAAGTTGAATCTTTACCACAGACTTACAACTGAATCTCCATAACTTACATAATTATTTGGAATATTTCAAATTGCATACAAAGTTCTTAATTCTCTCGTTCTTATGTTTAGATTATACTTCTGGATTTACCATTTATTCAATGTTTATTTTTTACCCTTTCTTCACAAAATAATATGATGTGATGTCAAGAAACTAATCTTAGGATTTAAGAAGGGGGGTTTGGATTCAAGATACATTTTTCCCATAAACATTATTTGATCATAGGTATCTTTATTTCCATACCATAGTTAATATAGTTCAACAACTTATTGAATCCGTTCAATATTTCCACATCAAGAAATTGTATTTATATATATATATATATATATATATATATATATATATATATATATATATATATATATATATATAATATGTACATATATATATATATTGCTTTCTTGAAGTTTGATCTCACCAAGGGAAATTCAAATTGTTTGTAACGCATGAAAATGTTTAATTGAGTAATAAGGACTCCAAGAGTGACATTATTCCTAACCACAAATATAATTTTACTCTTATATGCTTTACTCTTACGTCGCACTATGGTATCATTATTAGGATTGTTTTATACCAAAAGGAGTTACAAAATTATTTTTCGAACATCTAGAAGAAGTAAATGATTAGAATCATCATAAACTACACATGAACCACAAGTGATTTGTGTTTAAGGTAAGATCTCATGTTTATGCATTTCACATGATTCCACATGTGAAATTTATTTTATTCTTAATGTCAAAACGGAAACATAACAAGAGATTACGAGACCAAGATTTTGGTTTCCTGGATTCTCTAAAGTCAATATCTTTCAAATCAATTTCATTTGCAAGGAGTTACTTACCGTTTTCTACCCAGAAGTTAACCTCCTAATCAACGGAAGGTTTAGTTTAATTCCAATTTCCACTCGGGGCTCTACACCCTATTATAGATTAGATTAAGGTGTGAAAAAATATTTACCCTATAAACCTTGTGAAAAAGATCAAGGCACTATATTGTCACTAGCCAAAGTAACAAATTTAGCTGTGAGCAATGAAAGATATCATTAATAAGAGTTTAAGTCATAGTACGACTATTTCACTAGGTCCATTTGTGTCGTCTGGGTCCCACAAGGAATTTATTCAATGATGAAGAAAATTTCTAGATCTAACTTTGTAAGACTTGGTAGTCGACTAGGATACTAAAGAGAGTGATACCTCTACTTACTCCACATATGGTAAAATTACACAACATACTTGTTTCTTTGAACAAAGACTCTTAAGTTATAGAAATGAACTAATGAATATATTTCTTAGGTGTAGTACTAGAATATTTTAGTTGTGAGGATTAATTATCTTTTTGGATGGAAACATTTTGCAAACTAATGTGGCTAGAATGAAAGGGAGGGTGCAAAAAATTTAAATATTAACTTCATTAGATAATCCCAACTGCTAAAGGCTACTTTTAAGAGTAGTTGGTGATCTTTGTCACCTAACACGTAAGTCAGATCTGAAGAGAAAAAAATATCCTTACAACATGATAATCAATCCTGGAAGGGGACCACTTACTATAGATAACGTTTCAACAAGTCATTCTAAATTGACAGTTTCATGACGATGTCACTAAACATACATGCTATGATGGTACTCAACTATGGATCTTATTTAGTTAAGATAGAAGGTTTCATCGAGCATACATGTTTACGTTCATTCTAAGGTTTTAATTTTCTATACAAAACGAATAACATAGGAAGGTTATTTATACACAAATTTTGTATTGGGGTTGGCTAATTCGCTTAGGTTTCTTTATTACATTATCAAGGTAAAGAATACAATGACACTAATTAATTAATAATCTATTGCAAAATTGAAATGCACTACATGATATTACTTTCAAAATCATTTAACATATCTAGCTTTTTCCATATGAAAATCTAAATCAAAATGGTACCCATGATTAAATACACATTTCCTAAGGCATTCCTAAAACTAGCATCTCATACATATTACCAAATTTAAAATATTAATTTCTTTAACATGGAAGTACATTACACATATATAAATTTTTCAATAACTTATATAAATTACAATAATAAGCAATGGATTACACCATGCCTTTTTGCACTATCTCACTTCCATCCTGCAAAACTGTGTGAGCATGAAATCAATGACAAATTGCCTGATATGGCATCCACCCAAATCTATTATTATTAACATTTTTAGTTTCTCATTTACATAATAAAATTAATAATTTTTATTCGAAAGGGGAAGGTTAGAGACACAATTTTATTTCATTTTATTTCACTTCATTTCTTAACCAAGGCGAGAGAAAGAAATAGGGATGAAAGAGAAACACAATTTTTCCAAAAGTTCAAATTCATCTAACACTCACAGAGTACAGTTTTAAGTAATTCATTTACAAGTTTTAACAAGTTTCCACAATGGTTTGGCAACCCAACAGGGGTCCTACAACTTTCTCTTTACGTTTTCCTACTAGTTGCAAAAAAAATCAATTTAGGCTTGGAGGTGAAGAAACCACTTTCAAAGGTTGTCCTCTGACTAAGAAAACACACCATAGGTAAGTTTCTACATGTCCTCCTATACACAAAGAATTCACAGGAACTGAGGGGATTCAAAATTGGTAAATAATTTTTGATTGGCAGCTAGGTTTATGAGGCCATCGGTTTGTAATTGACCTAGTTGTAAACAATCAAAATTTAGCTCAAGGGCTTAGGAACCCATGTCCAAAAATAAATTTCAATGAACGAACACGACAACGAGAAACTTCCTATGATTTCCCCTATATATGGATGACTCACCTAGAGTCAATGTGACTGAGAACTAGTAATACGGTTTTCAAACGGCGACGGGTTTTCTAGAGCCACCGGTCATAATTGGTCTAGTTTTGACCTAGTCAAACTGGGAGCCAGAGGCCTATAAAATGCCTTTTGCCAAACTGTAAAGAAGAATATTTTTTTCCCAAATTGATTGTCCTAGGAAATTTTTTAATAAAAGTACTAGAGTTTTTTGAAGGCAGATATGCATTTTGTTGTCTAGGATTCAAACAATGAGCTGATACGAAATTCATAGTTTTTAAATTTAGCATCTTCCTACAATTGCAAAACGGTGTAACAAGGCTCCTAGAAGGGAGTCAAAAAGATATCATAGATGATCATTCAAGGTCAAATCAAGGATTAAACTAACTCCTCACATGACAAGATACACGTAGGAAACTTAACATCTCTTTTCCAGAGTTACAAAGGTTATTTTGCAAGTCTATGAAAATCATGATTTATTTGTTTTAACAAGGGAGTGGTCAACATAATTACAAGGGCTCAACTTAAAATTGTCAATAAAAATGGGTACTGTAGTAATTTGGTTTCGTCAGGAAGTTGCTAATTCACCTCAGAATGAGGGTTTAAGGTAATGGTAGACTACAAAAAGGGTTATTTTTATTGCATGAGTTGCGATAAGACATTTTATTATTTTGCAAACAATTTAATATAAAAAAATTAAATTTATGATAATCCTAAGGTTTTAAACATTGTTATCTAAATTTTGCCCCCTGACAAAATTGATCAAAAATGACCCTACACAGAAAAATCTAAGGATCCGCTTTGTCATGCGAGCCACATTTCAAATCTGACGATCGATCCCAAATCTAAGGAGTAGGAAGACTTGAAATGGAGTGGCAGAGTCAATGAAGGGGGGTTAACAACATCAAAGAAACTAGAGGCTCACAAGAGGAGAATGGGTTAGACTAAAATTTTTCAGACTTAGCCGCATACAACTTGACTCAGAGCTGAACAACAAACTCACGGGAGGTGCCATGTGTCAACCCAATGCAATTATGAAAGGTGCATCAAAGGTGCAGCCCCTAAATGAGTGCGAAGATTCCACGTGTCCCAAGTCCAAAAGGGAGACAGTTGGTAGTTGAAAACTCTCAGGGCAGCGGAAGCCTCCATGTGTCTCATCGACGTAACACCAAGGCTGGGTCCAAAGAATGGGTTACCAAGTGAGTGCAGAGATTCCACGTGTACCAAGACTAAAAAGAGGAAGTCAAAAGGCAGAACTAACTGTTGAAAAGTATAAGCTAAGGCAGAGCCAACAAAAGGCACCACGTGCCTCAATGACACAAATTCAACAAGCATGGCCCAAAGGCCAGTCCCAAATAAGCGTAAGTTTGACACATGGCCAGGAGACCAAAAGGGAACAAATCTGGTCATAGAATCAGCTAAGTATAAGAGAACCGATAGAAGGTGCCACGTGTCTCTTCGCCATAACTTCAAAGGTAAAATCTGGAGGGATAGTCCCAAACAAGCGCTGAGCCTCCATGTGTCTTGGGTCAGACATAAGCCCCGCTGAACAAAAAGGACTTAGCCAAAATACAAATAAATAGAGCAAATCCATGGAAGAAGCCACACATCTCTTCGGTGCAACTTCAAAAGAAAAATCCAAAAACAGTCCCCAAATGAGCGCTAGCTCTACACGTGGCCATGTTTCAAGTCAAAGTGGGAAGGTAGGTCACTGGAGGTAGTTTGAGATTTTTGGATTCTATTTCGAAAAGGTTTAAAGTATAAAAATAAACCGCGCTTCCGCTAACTCCCAGAGAAGCCAAGTCTCAAGCCTAAATTACATGCGGGCCAACGGACTTGGGAAGGACTTTTTGCCAAAGTGGAAAATGTGGACCGGTGGGCCCGAAGATGACTTTTGGGAAATAGTAAGTTATGGGGCCGTGGGATTTTTTTCCATCTTTTGCCACTTTCACAATAGCCCATTTTGCTAGTACAGGCCCACAGGCCCATGGGAGATTTCTCGCCAAGAAGAAAAATGAGAAGGATGCGGGCTTGCGGGGGGTTTTAGGCAAAAGTGAATTTCGAACTTGTGGGGCTGCAGGAGATTTTTTTTTTTTGAGTCTTTTCGCAAAAAGTGCAATTTGTATTTTTGGGCCTGCGGATCCGCTTTGCCAAGATTGCATTTTCTCCATTTTTGTACAGCCTCGATGCAGAATCTTTAGACCACCATATCTTTTGATTGGAAGCTCAGATTTGAGCAAGAGAAGAATTTTTGGAAAGGTCTCAACATACTCTACTCCATGGGAGCATAACAATATTATTCTTTTAGCAAGTTAAGTGGGTGAAAATTAGGAAAACGTCTTTTAGGCCATTAATGTAGGACCTAATTGCTTCAACCACTCAGATTTTATTTTAATCCGCCTTTCTTCCTTCTCCAACACACCAAATAGGTATGGGGAACCAGAATTGATAAATTATAGGTGGATTTTCAGGGGCATTGATGGTTGGTGATTGAGCTTTAAGAGTAGAGTAAATTTTCTCTTTTTTCTCTCGGGTTTTCATCGTCTATATATTATAAAACTTCTCATTTAAGAAGGGAGAGACATTCTGGGATGTGGGGAAACTTTTTCAAACTTGTTTCCCAAATCCATTTGAGATTTAAGCCTTCTCATATGCTTGGAAAGCGTATTTGTGCCTTCGAGCACCCATGTAATGGTCTGTGCACCTCATAGAGCAATAAAATCATGTTTTTGTGGTGTTCTTTAACACTTTGCAATGTTTGGTTGTTTCTCTGTGCCTCCCCATTTTGGGTTTGCTTCCTATGCATGTGTTTCTCATTTTCAGGTGTAAGATGAGATGTTTTGTGGAGTTTCTATGGAAAATTTGGATCCGGGTCTGTGTCACTTCTGTCTGATCTCTCTCATCTCTTTTTCCCCCTATTTTATCCTCCCTCAACAGAGTATCTCACCACTTCCTTTTCTGGTGTATCACCACTTAGTGTAGGCTCTCTTTCACCCTATCTCTCTCTCTCTCTCTCCATATCTCCTTTGAACGATTAGATTAGGATTTGATTGGTTATGCCTGCACTGGAGTAGCTTGTGACAGGTAGATTGGAAAACATGAACTAGACTTCTCTGGAGGTCCATCTCAAGTTTTGCAAGTCCCACAGCTTGATAGATGGTCCAATGTTATGAAATCACACTAAATTCCCCATTTCAGACTCAGGACATTCCGATGTGTTGTGATTTTGCACTAAATTTTTTTTATTTCATTGCAAATGAAAAAATACTAAAGTATGAGAATTATGAAAGATAAGGAGAGATGAACCATGCCTGGAAGGTATTTACATCCACAAGAAATAGGTGCTCCAAGTTGATTCACCCACATATACAAGGTGTCATCCCTCTTCCAATCATTTTGTAAACTATTTTTTCGTGCACTTGGAACACCCATCTACTCTCCTTTTCTCAAATGTCTCTAAAGCTTCTTCAACAAAACCATTCGTGCACATCCTCAAAATGAAGCATTGCATGAAACATATTTCCTTGGGGAATTTTGTCATATAGTTCACGTGTCATGTGTATTCTCCCACATCTACAACACGTAGGGAAAGAGGTTCCTCTTCAACAGTTGAATATGACATTTCATCATCCAACTCATCACAGTCACTTTCAACATCCTCTCTTATGCAATCATAAGATCTCATAGGTGTTGACCATGGGAACTTCCCACATCGAAAACTAGGTGTAGATTAAAATGAACAAAAAAAATCCTTTAGAATATGTAGAGGAGTATCTTCTTTAATAATTTGAATTTGTGTACATGGTGTGCCATTTTCAACAATTCAACATTGATGCAAGAAAAAATGTTGCAGAACCATAGTTACCATATTCATTGAGCCATCCTCCAGGTGATGGTACCGCCGATTCAAATAATATATATGTGGTTTTTCATGGATTTAGACACTTCTAGCCAAAAAATAAATATGAATAGACTTGAACATGAGGCCAGTTGATGACCGTCAAGGGTTTGATTTCAATCATCAAACAAATTTTCCTGACAATTTTTTTAATATATTTTTTTAACACAGAAATGGAAAATATCACACCCAATAACGAATTTTGGGACCCATGCTTTGTTTTAAGCCCAAAAGGAGAATAACATTATCCCTTCTTAGAAATCCAATGCCATTTTCCAGCAGTTCTAATATCTTGACAAGTATTTTCATCTCAACAGTTATCCCGACTAAAGCAAATTGAAGGCCTTCATTTAGAGTAAAAAAAATAGAACATGAGTCACACCTATAGTGAATGAGGCTTCTTCTTGCTGCATATCCCATTCTACAGCTGCTTTAAACCTTGGATGAATAAATCCTAAAGGATGAATAGCTTCTCGAAACAAAATAATTCCCTCCAAATACAACATTGGTAGATCCATACGTAGAATGGAAGGAAAAACACTTTCAATTCCTAATTCAATACAATGACTACTAAAAGATAAAGAGAAGGAAAATGTGTGGGAGGCGTTGGATAAATTTGTTGCTACATTAAAGTGCTCACAACACAAGTGATTAGAAGCAGGAGAACAAAAAATCAATAAATATAGACAACATTCCCAAAAGAATGTCCTCCTAATCCTTACTCTTCTTCTTCCTCTGGATACAAAAAACATAACAACAACACAAGTGGTTTCCTCTCAGAGACAATTTAACTTGCTTTAGCACAGATACCTATGCTAATAATCAATTTGTACATAGTAAAATGAGGGATATTGAGTTATAGATTTATCTCTGTGTGTAGGACTAGTTTGACCCATAATGGTACTAATTAATGGATGACTATAAGGTTTTTTGCGAGAGCTCCCATTCATCACAGTTCCCTGTAACATATCACCTTCTCTGTAATTATCCACAAAATGTTAATTCTACAACATTAACATGCGTTCTACCGTGGTTAACTCCTCTGCATCTTGGATAGATTGATTTTGTTGTCAAGTAAGGAAAATGACAAGTCTGAAAGCTGCTCAATATTTATCAGTGCTCTCATGCCTTACTGCATGCTGACAGACATGGCCCTCCTTCAACATGCCAAGCCTCCCATTACTCTCTAACAACCACTTACCCACCAAAACTTCACTTCCCTCTTTTTTTGAATTGTTTTATAAAGCTGGCACTAGATTTCCCTCCCCTTATAAGAGCATCCTACTCAATGTGACACACCAACGAATCTTGAAGGGTATGTATGAAGAAGGTTAATAATGACACATGTTTTTTAACAAAACATATTTTTGGTACAATGTGACCACAAGGATGCAAAATAATTTTGATAATATCTTAAGTTTTAATGTTATGTGAAGATTGATGGTTTCTCAGTTTACATTGTTACGTCATTAATTTGTTTCATTTATAGTATTTCTAAACTCAAGCACTTAATATTTCAATTCTTATGATTTTGGATTATATATTTCATATGGGTGCCAATATGATACTGACATCACGATGCAACACAAGAACCAAAGAGAACACTACTGGTCCACAAGACATATATCTACATACCTGTACAACTGTATCACATCACAAGAACTCAACCAAACCATGGAATGAACATACATGATCCGTCATAACATAGTACTTACTCACACATGCTCCTGACACAATGAGTACTTGTAACACAAGAAAACTACAACCACATGGAATTCCCATCATGTACACACACAGAGTATTTCACTCAACATGGGAAAATAATTGTAGTTACATAGTGTCAAAAATGGGTCAAAACATGTACCCTCAATGAAGACCATCAATCTTCAACATCAAAAAACATGAACACAATCACATGAGTACACATAAATAGATAGTTCCAACACCATACTCCTCCTGAGAACATCACAGAACAACTCCTTATACCTCCTAAAGCATAACAATACAACTACATATATGTCCTATGCATCACAAAACAATCTCGGTATACCTCCAAAAGCATCATAAAACAACTACATGTACCTCCCAACGTATCACAAAGCCCCCAACTCCATATACTTCCCAAAGCATCAATCACAAAAACTCAAGTATCTTATGTATCCCTCAAGTCTCTTATGCCTTCCTCAATAAATAACATAAAGATTGAATGTTTCCTTTTTGCTCCCCAAAAGAGGTCGAGTCACCTTATGGCCCTAGGCATATGGAGTCCAAAAACCCCTAACCTAAGTGAAATAATAAATCCCATGATTTGATAACCCACTAGCTATTTGTAAATCCTTGTGGCGTATACCCCCCTACAAAGAAGCAGGTCCATAGGTTCCAACCAATCCATGGTGCATCCCATGACCCTATTCCAGCACATTACGACATTAGAACTAACATAACAATTTATTTCAAATTCCAAGTGAAAAAACTATCCCAAGCCTTGGAATAGGCTATCAAACTTATAAACATTAAAAATAAAATGTAAAATCTAATTAAAACAAACGGCCAAATAACCATATTTAGTGAAAAAAATCCGCATGTTAAAGCAACAACCAAATAAAATGCCAAAAATATAAGAAGATAACCATCAAAACAATTTGTTGGTTCTAGCAAGAAAAGAGAAAATGTTTCAATTTATGAATAAAATACATATATAGGAAGTAACACTTTACGATAACTATGTGGTATTACACGACCACGAAAAGGGGTACTCAACAAGTTGCTAGCACTCAGACATCAAGCCTCAACTCATAAAATAACATATAAAATAATACAACTATCATCATCTCTATTTGAATCATCCCTACCACTTCTTCGACAAGACACAACATAGTCATAACTAAACTTAGGTTGAATCCATATGATAATCATATAGGTAGAGATAAAAGGAGTACCAGTAACACTATCTATAGAGCTTAAGGTTTCCAGCGAAACACAATATACATGACACCCATTGAGCAAGTTCCATAAATACCAAACTAACTGAAGTGTGTTTTTCAGTCTATGTAAGACTCCACTTCCTATCTCGTACTTGGATCGAGTGACTAGTTTAATGGTACATGTTTCCTCACTCCAAACATACACCTTTTCCCGATTTCTGCTTAGGTTTGGGTTAGTGTAAGGTTCACAATATAACATATAAGTACATCACTAATACATTGGTGATTCACACACATTAACCATAGCGCCTTACAGCATGGTATATATACAGGGTATAACATAGTCATTAATTTCATGTGTTACAATACATCACATTACCAGACTATACTTCACCTAAAGTGCAATCACTGTAAAATAAGGATCATACATTCACCATATGCCCCTAAATCACGACATTTAAACTATCACGTATTATAGGAATTATAGTGTATGATGAACACGATTTATAAAATTACAACATATAGTCAATTGCAATACAACATGGTGATGCACACACGTTACATCACAACATGGTGATGGAATCAATATACAATCCAGTTCACTATACACTTATCTTGTCATAGAACACATCAACATACCTACATATCACAAACTACTAAAATGCTTCTAACACTCTGTAATCAACATATTAAAATTCCTTTCACACACAACAAGGAGGTACATCACACATGAATTCATCATGGAAATCCACAAAAATGAGGATAGGATATTCTCCTCTCTAGCATATCAATAGGATAAAAAATACGTACTAAGTGACATGCAAAACATGTGTGTTCATAATATCAAAATTAACATCATTGTTAACATCGTACGTTTATATCATACCTTACTCTTCAAATCTCCACAACCACCATGCAAAACCATCAAAACTCTAGTCTGTCCTAGAGGTTTGAGAGCATGAACCTCTACTTTGATACCAAATGTAACTCCCAAAAATTCCACACATAAATACAACAGTAAAAATACTAGGATATATATTTTTAACTTACATTTCTCACTACACAACACCACAAGGGCTCCAAGAAGAGAAACTCCATAATGGATAAGACACTTACATAAGTCATTGACTCACATAAATACATGACAATACCATATACATGTTGATTCCACACTTTCCTTAATGAACGAATGCTAGCAAAAACCCAACCACAAGAAAAGGACTCAAGGATTGGCAAACCCATAACACATCATTACCATGATGACATCTTAGTTATGATTAACATTCCAAGAAGATTATTGTGCAAGGATAATTTTATCATTTTTCCACCTACATATTCTTTAACTCATTTCACATTCAACTTAAATTTCAACCATTTCGGTTGAATATTTACCTCTTACAAAAATATCCATAACTTACATAATTATTTGGCCTATTTCAAATTGCATACAAAGCTCTTAATTCTCTCGTTCTTATGTTTAGATTATACTTCTCCACCATTTATTCAATGTTTAATTTATATCCTTGCTACAAAAGAGAATCTAACATGATGTCAACAAAGTAATCTTAGGATTTAAGAGGGGGGTTTAGATTAAAGATACCTTTTTCCCATAAACATTATTTGATCACAGGTATCTTTATTTCCATACCATAGTTAATATAGTTCAACAACTTATTGAATCCGTTCAATATTTCCACATCAATATATATATATATATATATATATATATATATATTGTTTTCTTGAAGTTTGATCTCACCAAGGGAAATTCATATTCTTTGGAACACATGAAAATGTTTAATCAAGTTATAAGGAATCCAAGAGTGACATTATTCCTAACCACAAATATCATTTTAGTCTTATATGATTTGCTCTTAAATAGCACTATGGTATCATTATTAGAATTGTTTTATAATAAAAGGAGTTACATAATTATTTGTCTAACATCTTGTAGTGCCCACAATTTACACATCCAATTACAACAGTTAATAACAGGTAATTTTTTTTTAACTTACATTACTCACTACACACAACACAACAAGGACTCCAAGTACAGAAACTTGACTCGCATACGAAAATTACTTAAGCCATCAACTCACATAGACACATGAAAACAACATAGGCATATTGATGCCACACTTTTCCCAATGAATGGTTACTAGTACTGACCTAACCACAAGAAAAATGACTTCATGAATGGCGAACCCACAACACATCATTTCTTTAATTGTATTTTAGTTATGATTAACACTCCAAGAACATTATTGTGCAATGATATCTTCCTCCTTTTTCCAACTACAAAAACTTTAAGTTCATCCCACATATAATTTACAGTTCAACCATTTTAAGTTAGCTTCTTATTCTTTACAAATTTTCCCATAACTTACAAACTTATTTGGCATAATTCAAATGCATATAAAGTACTTAATTATCTTACTCACATGTTAAAAATCTTCTTCTCGAACATACATTCAATGCCTACCTATTTACTCTTACCACTCAAGTGAATGTGACTTGGTGTCTATATGATGATATTAGGATTTTAAGAAGGTTTAAAATACAAGATAACTTTTTATCACGAAACATTCCTCAATCACAGTATGGTTATTTTCCTACCATAGTTATTCTAAATCAATGATTTAATGAATTCTTTTTTATATTTATATATATCTTTTGTTTTCTCATAGTTTGATCACAATAATGCAATACATAGTCTTTGAATCACATAAATATATTTAATTGAGATATAAGGTCTCCAAGAGTGGCATTATTTCGAACCTCAACTCTCATTGTTTACTCTTATATGCTTTATTTTCTACGTCTCAAGTTACGACCTAATTATTAGTATTGTCTTGCAAAAGTAGTAACGAAATGGTTTGCCTAACCTCTTGAAGACAATACATGATTAGGAGACTTAAAGCTACATATGCGAACCCTAAGTTAACATCCAAATCAACTAAGTTTTAGATTAATTCCCAACTTCACCTAAGGATCTACCCATCAACTTTATGTGAGGTTTAAGTGAGAGGGAAAATTTTATGCTAAACCACCCTCTATGAAAGGACCAAGGTGTTATGTTGAGAGAATACAAAGGTAACACATTTAGCTGAGTGGAGCTAAGGGATTTCAGTAACAATAGTTTAAGACTTGGAGCAAATATAGTCACAACCTCCACCTATGTCATCTAGATCCAACAAAGATCTCATTCGATGAATAAAATTACTTTTAAATCTATCTTCGGAATGACAAGGTAGTCCGCTAGGCTATGGAGGAGGAGTTAGCTCTACACACTCCATGAATGAAGTTTGACTATGTCAGCTCCTAACAGTTAGGTTTAAGGAAAATGTCACTAAACATACTGACTAAGACAATAAACACATTCTTGGGCTCTTGATTTTCCTAAATTAGGAAGTTCCCTCGAGTGCAAGATTAAGTTCATCCTATGGTTTTTCAATGTCTTCTACGGTAAGGAGTATCATACATGAAAAATAAGTTATGTCCTGATATTGAACAAGGGTAGAGTGTTTTGATTTAATTCTCTTTATTACATTTACAAAGTATGAAAGCACAAGATGACTCATTAAACATTTATTGAGATATTAAATATGCACTACAAGATATTACTTCAAATTCATTTACCTTATACAAATATCAGATCTTTTACCAGGTGTACTATGAATCAAAAATTGAACCTAAGATTAAATGCACATTTCCTAGATGTCCTTGAATCCAGCATCTCATACATAGCATCAAATTATCAAATATAACCTTCTACAACATGATGACTACATTATACGTTTATCCTTTTTAAAATGAACTATATAGATTACAATGAAAATTAATGCATTACACAACGTTGCTACGTCATCATTCTTTCATCCTGCAAAAACCACGTGAGCAAGATATCAGCGATAAATTCCCTGGCATGGCATCCACCCTAATCAAACATAATTATCATTTTTTAGTTTTCCCATTTACATATAATAATAATTACAATTTGCAAGCGAGAGAAAAAGCTTAGAGACATGTATTCAATGCATTTCATTTCACTTCATTTTGTAACCCTGGAGAGAGAGAGAAGAAAGGAAGAGGGAGAAAACAACATTTTGTCAAAACATTATATTTCACACAATGAGTTACACTATAGAGTTTTAAATAGTTATTTGCATGTGTTTAAAGTTACCAGGGTGGTTTGGCAACCTGACGAGGGTCCCACAGCTTCCTATTTTTACTTTTCTAACTAGCTACAAAGACGTTCAAAATGGGCTCGGAGGCTAAGAAAACCGCTTCTAAAAGTTATCTTCCAATGAGAATGCACACCACGATTAACTTCCTACGTGTCCCCAAATATACCAAGAGTTCATAGCAACTGACGGAATTGGGAAAAAGTGAACGGTTTGCGTTTGGCGGCTAGTTTTCCGGGGCCATTGGTCGTAGTTGGCCCAGTGCAAATTGAACAGAAGTTAGCTCGAGGGCTTAGGAAAACCACGTCTTAAATTGATGTTCAATGGGTGAGCATGCAACGAGACACTTCCTACAAGTTCCCCTATATAAGGATAATTCATCAGAGTCGACGAAACTGAGAACTAGAAAACCATTTTCGGATGACGACAAGTTTCCTGAAGCAACAAGTCAAAATTGGTCTAGTTTGACCTCGTCAAACTGCGATTGGAGGCCTACAAAATGGATCTTTGCCAAATTATCCAGAGAAGTGCTTTTCCCTAAACTGAATGTTCCATGCAATTTTCTAGTATAAACACTAGAGGTTTGTGAAGACAGGAAATAATTTCTCTATCAAGGTTTCAAATGGCGGTTCAAAATGAAAGCCAACTTTCTAGATTTAACGACTTTTTACTGCTGTAAACCAGTGTAACAGGGCTCCTATAAGAGCGTCAAAAAGATCACATATGTTCTTTCAGGGTCAATCCAGAGGTCAAGGTGACTCCTCACATAACAAGGTACAAGAATAAAGGTTAACATCTCATTTTCAGAGTTACGAAGGGTACTAAGCGAGTCTCCGAAAAATGCAAAAATTAACTATTTAATACGGGAGATTATCAACGTTATTACTGGGAAGTCTATTTCATCTAGTCGATAAAACAAAGTTGTAGCGATCCAGTTGGATAGGAAGTCTTCTAAATCACCTCAAAATGAGGGTGGAAGTTCATGTTTCAATGTAAACGGGTTATTTTGACTTAGTGAGTTTCGATGTGACATTTCATTTTTTTTGCAACGAGTTGAAATAAACATTTAACGGTATTATAATCATAATATTTTAAAATTCTATTAAGTTGTAAAATAGAACTAAAACATGATAATTATGAGAGGTAAGGGAAGATGAACCATGCCTGGAGAAATGAAGTCGGTCGAAGTTCTTGTGGTTCGGTTCAACATCTCACTAATGCCTTGTTGGATGTAATAACAACTCGATCCCTCCAAACAAATAAAAACTAACCGGCCAAGATGTAGCATAGACATAGCTCAAACCCTTCAGCACAAGGGTCAAGTTGAAAGAAAATCACGACCAAGAGGAATATGCAGAGCAGGTAAAAAAAAACTCAGCTTGAGCCCTTCAGAGAAACCATGACCAGGTTACAAAACATAACTTGAACTCATAGTGAGATTAGAGCTCAGAGAAACCAATGTCATCCTCAAAGAAGGAACACAGCTCCAAAAAAACCATGACCACTACAGCTTGCAGTGAGGGTCAAGCAAATGAAAACCCATGGCGTTTTAAAAGAATAAAACAAGAGCTACAGATCGCACTCTTAAATCATTGGCCACAAAGGAAAAAAAAAATCATGGCCAAACATTTAATGTGCTATGTCAAATCATTCTCATTTTGCATACGTATCTAACATACCCATTTTGTGTAGATCTTGTAATCGTGGCACTCCATGAGACTGTATTTCTTTGAGGCATTCTATTAAACAGCTCCCACGCCTTTTCCTCAAATCCATTTTGGCACAGGCTGGAGGTATGCTGGAAAATGTAAACTCATCAAGTTAGAGACCTATTTGTTGCATGGTGAAATGGTGTGACTGCCTTATGAGGTGACCCCCACGTTTTTTGTACACAGCCACAATCATACTCCATGCGAAGTTGTCTCATTCTTTCATTTGGTCAAACACTGAAAACAACACCCCCCCTCTTAGCATTTGTGACTAGAACATCTGTCAAAAATCCCTCTCGCTTTTATGCTTTGTAAGATGTCCACGCAGGAGTATGAACTTGGGTTTGACACAGGCTAGAAGGAAGCTGGTACAGGCTGCACAACCAAGGCACTCCATGAGATGACATCTGACGAGGCATATCTTAGAACAATGCAAAAAGAAATGCCCTTCAGCACATTGATCTGAGTGAAAGCTAAAAACCACGGCATGTTCCAGGTTTTTCCCCCCTCCCTCCATGGTGGCGGCGCTCTCCTCAAACAGAAAAACCAGAGGATGAACAAAAAAAACAAAAAAAGAAATAAAACCATGTAGCCTGAGCCCCTTCCCTTTGCCCTAAATTTTCCCCACTATCACGGGCTTTTTTTTTAATTTTAATTTAAAATCTTTTATTTTATTTTATTTATTTATTTTTTTTGTTTTAACTAAAAAAAACACAAACAAACCTAAAACGAAGTAAAATAATAATAAGCACAAATAATAATGATCGACATATTAATAATAATAACACAAATTTAATAATAATAATAATAATAACAACACAAATTTATTAACCATATTAATAATGATCGCCCGACAACGTTGAGTAAAAATAATAATACGCACAAATCGACACTTCAATATAATAATTATTATGTAGACGTTCCTTCAAGCTGGACACGCCCTAACAAAAATGAGACATCATTAAAACCACCTATATAATTTGAGAATGAGATTCTCCTTAACAAGGTAATCGAAAAGGCACTACGGAGGCCCTCCACTAGCACATCGGCAACGACATGGACACAGGAAGGCCATAGGAGGAGGAAGGGTGCTAATCATTCTCTAGGACATAGCTGAGGTTGACTAGCGATCAACAAAATCATACCCACCACCTACCCCTGCTTATCAACAGGGTCATCAGAGAAAGGATGGGGTAATGTCAAATGGGGCATTACACATCTAGAAGAAGTACATGATTGGAAGCATTATAAAATACACATGAACCAAAAGTGATTTGTTTTCAAAGTAAGATCCCATGTTTCTGCATTTCACGATTCGACATGTGAAATTTATTTTATTCTTAATGTCAAAAAGGACATAACAAAGGATTACGGGACCAAGATTCCAGTTACTTGGGTTCTCTAAAGTCAACATTTTTCAAATCAATTTCATTTGCAAGGAGTTACTTACCATTTTCTACCCACAAGTTAACCTCCTTATCAACTGAGATATAGTTTAATTCCAATTTGCACTCAAGTCTCTATGCCCTATTATAGATCATATTAAGGTGTGAAGACATATTTACCCTATAAACCCACCTGTTATAACTGAATCACAGCACCCCTATTTTTATACAAGCACATATACTTGAACTCATGGTGTGATTGGATACATGGGTACTATCTCCAAGTTGTCGGACTTGCTACCTGAGATAGACCTCTAGAGAAAGCTGGTTCTTACTCCTAAACTACCTGCCAAAATCTACTCTAATGCAGGGGAAACTAACTATTCTAATCTAAATTTCCAAGGGACCAGGGAGAGAGAATGCATAAAATGAAAGCCTACACTAAAGCGGTGATACACCAGAAAAGGAGTGTGTGAGAGTAGTCTTCAAATGCGTGAAATACATAAGCAAAGTGCTCACTAGAAGAGGTGATGACAGTTCTGCATTCACAACAATATTTCAAACATACAAAATGATAATGTATCCCTACATGAACATAATAATAGACATAATATTCTTGTAATCAAGGTTGAAGGGGTAGGGAGAATGCAAGAAAACACAGCAGGGGAAGATACATCCACAAACTTATATTTTATTGCTTCATGATATGCACAATTCAATCTATTACAAGATAAGGGCCTAGATCACCATGCAAGGAGTCCACTACAAGGGCCTGCAGCACATTGGCTTCACAAAGAAATTTTGACAGAGATTTTCTATCTGAAAACTCCCCCCTTTACAATGAGCCCAACACTCTAATTTATAAGAAAATGAGAAGAGAGAGAGAAGGAAAAATGGAAATCCCGAAATCTGTCCTTCAACCACTTGTAAGAGACATTAAATGGAGTAAAATGATTGTATATTACTTGCAAAAGGCTCCCCATACTGTCCCAGGTGCTGCAGCAGAGAAAGAATGATGACCATGCCTCTTAATTGCACTCCCAACTGCCAAATAAAACATTGTTATGAACCCGGCCACATTTTATTAAAAAATCTCCATTGATATCTCATCAAATCTGGAATTTCTTGATTATTGTGCATTGGGCTCAGAGCCATGATTCCAAAGGTACCAATTTTGTGTGATTTTGTTGAGAAATGCAAAAGTTATAGCTTTCTGAGTGCGGGCAGCTATTTTGGTTCTGACAGGCATTTTTTGTCATTTGATGGGAATGAGCATTAATTGACTGGAGCCGAATATTTTTCTTTTAATTAAATATATGTTTTTTTCACGTAGAGGATGTCATGCTCGTTCTAGAAAGTCCAATTTTGTGAAAATCGGAGCTCGGAGTCAAAGTTATGGCCGTTTGAAGTTTCACGGGTCAAACATTGACTTTTCTTCTTTGCCTTCGGCCGTTTCGGCTTTTCGCGTCCCCTGCGTACTTTTGTCCTGACTGTCCCATGGACTCCCTGGGACACATTCTCCCACATCAGCTGATTTGGGATTCCTTGTCCCTGCCTTCAAATTTTTCACCTTTTCATGTCCCACGCGTCCCTCGCGTACTTTTGTCCCGGCTGTCCCAAACTGCGCGAAACAAAAGACTTAGACGATTTTTCTTGCTTTCGGCCGTTTTAGCTTTTCGCGTCCTGCGCGTACCCCTTTGTCCCAACTGTTCCGTGGACCGTCTGGGATAAAATTGTCTGACTTAGCCGATTTTCTTTGTATTTCACCCACAAGCTTGGTACGACGAACCTCGGTACGACCCGCATTGGTACGATCCGCACCCTTCAGACCCGAAATGCTTCAAAACAGTCCTACAACCTTATTTTTCCATTTTTTCCATTTTTTCTAACTTGTTAGGATTTTTTCTTGGATGGGAGAGTTAGAGAGAAGCCGAGGGACCCCAAAAAACATGATTTTGGGCCTTGAATCAATCTACTTGCTCGGGACCGAATAATTTGATGCATGTTATCAAAAATTACCTTGAGGGTGAATCTTGGATAACACCACCTAAAAATATCAAGGCATTATATTGTCACTAGCTAAAGTAACACATTTAGCTGTGAGGTACTAAAGAAATAATTAACGAGAGTTTAAATCATAGTACGACTATTTCACTAGGTCCATTTGTGTCATTTGGGTCCCACAAGGAATTTATTCGATGATGAAGAAAATTTCTAGATCTAACTAAGTAAGACTTGATAGTCGACTAGGATACTAAAGAGGTGATAACTCTACTTACTGCACATATGGTAAGATTACACAACATAGTTGTTGCTTTGAACAAGTACTCTTAAGTTATATAAACGACCTAACAAATATATTTCATAGGGGTAGTACTAGAAAATTTTAGTTGTGAGGATTAATTATATTTTTGGATGACAACGTTTTGCAAACTAATGTGGCTAGAATGAGAGGGAGGGTACCAAATATTTAAATATTAACTTCATTAGTTAATCCCAACTACTAAAGGTTACTTTTAAGAGTAGTTGGTGATCTTTGTCACCTAACACGTAAGTCAGACCTAAAGAGAACACATTCTCCTTACCAAACACATGATAACCAATCTTGGAAGGGGACCACTTACTATAGATAACATTTGAACAAGTCATTCTTAACAAATGGTTTCATGATGATGTCGCTAAACATACAGGCTATGGAGGTACTCAACTATGGATCTTATTTATTTAAGATAAAAGGTGTCATCGAGCATACATGTTTAAGTTGATTATAAAGTTTCAGTTTTCTATGCAAAAAGAATAACATAGGAAGGTTAGTTATACACAAATTTTGTACTAGGTTGGCTGATTCGCTTATGTTTCTTTATTGCATTTTCAAGGTAAAGAACACAACACACCAATTAATTTATCAGCTATTGAAAACTAGAAATTCACTACAATATATTACATTCAAATTCATCTAACATATCCAACTTTTTCCATATGAAAATCATAATGAAAATGGTACCCATGATTAATGCACATTTCCCAAGGCATTACTAAAACTAGCATCTCATACATATTACCAAATTTCAAATATAAATTTATGTAACATGGTAATACATTACACATATATACATTTTTCAATAACTTATATAAATTACAATAATAAACAATGGATTACACCACGCCTTTTCGCCATCTCACTTCCATCCTACAAAACCGTGTGAGCATGAAATCAATGATAAATCACTGGTATAACATCCACCAAAATCTAGTATAATTAACATTTTTAGTTTCTTATTTAAATAATAAAATTAATAATTTGTATTAGAAAGGAGGAGGTTAGAGACACATTTTTTTTCATTTTAGTTCACTTCATTTCTTAACCAAGGCGAGAGAAAGAAATAGGGATGAGAGAGAAACACTATTTTTCCAAAAGTACAAATTCACATAACATTCACACAGTAGAGTTTCGAGCATTTATTTACAAGTGTCAAACAATTCCCATGATTGTTTGGAAACTCAACATGGGTCCTACAACTTTCTCTTTACGTTTTCGTACTAGTTGCAAAAAGATTTAATTTAGGCTTGGAGGTGAAGAAACCACTTTCAAACGTTGTCCTATGATGAGAAAAAATAACATGGGTATGTTTATGCGTGTCCTCCTATACAATAAGAATTCATAGGAATTGAGGGGATTCTGAATTGGCAAATGATTTTCGATTGGCGGCCAGTTTTCCAAGGCCATCGGTCGTAAATGACCTAGTTGTAAACGATAAAAAGTTAGCTTGAGGGCTCAGGAACCCATGTACAAAAATGAATTTCGATGGATGAACACACAATGAGAAAATTCCTACGAGTTCCCCTATATATGGAGAATTTAGCAGAGTCTATGTAACTGAGAACTAGAAAACAGTTTTCAAACGACGACAGGTTTTTTTGAGCCACTCGTCGTAATTGGCCCAGTTTTGACCTAGTCAAAATGTGACTGGAGGCCTATAAAATGCATTTTCCAAACTGGAGGCCTATCAAGAAGAGTGCTTTTTCCCAAACTAGAGGTTCCAGGCAATTGTCTATTAAAAATATTAGAGGTTTGTGAAGGTAGATATGCATTTCGTTGTCCAGGATTCAAATGGCGAGCCGATATGAAATCCAACTTTTCAAATTTAACAGGTTCCTACAGTTATAAAATGGTGTAACAAGGCTCCTAGAAGGGTGTAAATTTTTTTCACAAATGAACATTTGATGGTGAATCAAGGATTAAAGTGACTCTTCACATGACAAGGTACATGTAGGAAACTTAACATCTCCTTTCCGAAGTTACGAAGGTTATTTTGCGAGTCTCTGAAAATTATGATTTATTTGTTTTAACAAGGGAGTGGTCAACATAATTGCAAGGGCTCAACTTCAACTTGTCAATAAAAATAGGTACTGTAGTAATCTGGTTTATTCAGGAATTTACTAAATCATCTCAAAATGAGGGTTTAAGTTCATGGTTGACTACAAAAATGGTTATTTTGATTACGCGCGTTACGATATGAAATTCTATCATTTTGCAAAAAATTTAATATAAAACAATTAAATTTATGATAATCCTAAGGTTTTAAACATTATATTTTGTTGCAAATGAAAAAAAAACTAAATTACGAGAATTATGAAAGATAAGGAGAGATGAACCATGCCTGTAAGATATTTACATCCGTAAGAAAAGAGGTGCTCCCGGTGGGTTCACCCAAATTATACAAGGTGTCGTCCCTCTTCCAGTCATTTCTTCAACTTTTTTTCATGCACCCGGAACACCCATCTAATTTCCTTTACTCAAACATCTCTAAAGCTTCTTCAACAACACCATTTGTTCACATCCTCAAAATGAAGCATTTCATGAGACAGAATTCCTTGGGGCATTTTATCATACAGTTCATGTTCCATGTGTATGATCCCACATCTGCAACACATAGGGAAAGAGGTTCCTCTCCAATAGTTGAATCTGACATTTCATCATGCAGCTTATCACCATCACTTTTAACATCCTCTCTTCTACAATCATAAGAGCTCACAGGATTTGACCATGGGACCTTCTCACTTCAACAACTAGGTGTAGATTCCAATGAACCAAAAGCATCCTTGGATAATTTGAATCTATGTACAGAGGAGTATCTTCTTGGATAATTTAAATATATGTACATGGTGCACCATTTTCAATAGTTCAACAATGATGTAAGAGAAAACATTACTGACCTATAGTTACCACATTCATTGAGCCATCCTCCAGGTGATGGTACTCATGATTCAAATTTTATATATATATGTGTGTGTGTGTGTGTGTGTGTGTGTGTGTGTGTGTGTGTGTGTGTGTGTGTGTGTGTGTGTGTGTGTGTGTTGTTTTCATGGATTTAGACACTTCTAGCCAAAAAAAAATATGAATAGACTTGAACATGAGGCCACTTGAAAATCATCCATGACCTGACTTCAATCATCAAAAAAGCCTACCTGACAATATTTTTTTATTTTTTAATGTTTTATTTTAATACATAAATGGAAAATATCACACCCAATAATGAATTTTAGGACCCACGCTTTGTTTTTATCCCAAAAGGAGAAAAACATTAAGCTTTCTCAGACAGTTAATGCCATTTTTTAGGAGTTCTAACATATTGACAAATATTTTCATCTCAACAGTTATCCCGAATAAAGAAAATTGAAGGCCTTCATCTAGAGGGGAAAAAAATAGAACATGAGTCACACCTATAGTGTATGAGGCTTCTTCCTGCTGCATATCCCGTTCTACAGGTGCTTTAAACCTTGGTCGAATCAATCCTTAAGGAAGAGTAGCTTCTCGGAACAAAACAATTCCCTCTAGATACAACATTGGCAAATCCTTATGTAGGATTGAAGGAAAAGTAATTTCAATGCCTAAATCAATACAATGAATAGTAAAATATAAAGATAAGGAAAACGTGTGGGAGGCATTGGATAAATTTTTTGCTACATTATAGTGCTTGTAGCACAAGTGCTTATAAGTAGGAGATAGAAAAATCAATAAATATAGACAACATGCCCAAAAGAAGGTCCTCCTAAATCTTAATATTCTTCATCCTCTGAATACAAAAACATAACAGTAGCACCAGTGGTTTCCTCTCAGAGACAATGTGACATACTTCAGCGTAGATACCTATGCCAATAATCAATTTGTACATATTTAAATGAGGGATATTGGGTTACAGATTTATCTCCGTGTGTAGGACTGGTCTGACCCATAATGGTACTGATTAATGGATGGCTATAAGGTTTTTGGTGAGAGATCTCGATCATCACAGTTCCCTGCATTTTATCACCTTCTCTATAACTATCCACATACTATTAATTCTACAACATTAACCTGCGTTCTACCATGGTTAACTCCTCTGCATCTTGGATAGATTGCTTTTATTGTCAAGAAAGGAAAATGACAGGTCTGAAAGATGCTAAAGATTTATCAGTGCTCCCATTCCCTACTACACGCTGACAGACATGGCTCTCCTTCAACATGCCAAGCCTCCCATTACTCCCCAACAACCACTCACCCACCAACACTTCACTTCCAACTTTTTTAATTTTAATTTTTTTATATAGCTGGCACTACATTTCCCTCCCCTTATAAGAGTATTTTCCTCGATGTGATACAATAGCGAAGCTCGAAGGGTATATAGGAAGAAGGTTAATAATGACACATGTTGTTTAACAAAACATCTTATCAGTACAATGTGACCAAAAGGAAGCAAACTAATTTTGACAATATCTTAAATTTTAATGTTATGCTAAGATTGATAGTTTTTTAGTTTACATTATTAATTCGTTAATTTGTTTCCTTTATAGTATTCCTAAAATCAAGCTCTTAATATTTCAATTCTTAGAATTTTGGTTTATGTATTTTTCTTGGGTTCCCATATGATACTAACATCACGATGCAACACAAGAACCAAAGACAACACTACCGATTCATAATACATATATCTATATACCTCTACAACTGTATCACATCCCAAGAACTTAGCTGAACCATGGAAAGAACATACATATCCCTCACAACATATTACTTATCACACATGCACTCGACACAATAGTACCCATAACATAAGTAGAATACTACAACACGGAATTCCCAACAAGTACACATATAGAGGTTTCACACAACTTGGGAAAATAACTATAGTTGCATAGTTTGAAAAATGGGTCGAAGCATACCCTAAATGAGGAACAAGAATTCTCAACATCAAAAAACATGACCAGAATCACATGAGTACACATAAATAAAAGTACCAACTAGCCCTGTGTGTAAATGAATATACTATGGATGAATGAACAAATTAAAAAAGTAATTGATATAATGTGGATGATCCTTATTCGACGAGATACACCATAAGTTAAATGTTAAGAAATATAAATAAAATCTAGAAAAAAGAAAAATATTGTATGATTCTCACATTATGAGCCTTCCTAGAACTTAATTTAAATATGGAAACATGATTTTAATAAATGAGTAATCCTAAAAATATCATGTCGTGGGAAGACCCTATCTATAAGTATATATTGTAGTTGAATCATTATGTTGTGCCTTGTAAAAAAAAGTGTCCTTGATGTGTGAAATGACCCATAATCACACACACGGACAACACAGTGAAATACAGGATAACTTTTTTTTTTTTGGACTTGCTTGACACATAACATGACGCAACATGTCGTCACCAAGGATACAACTAACACTGTGAACAACTTGATACAAGGATGGCCATAAGGGCAGCACGGAAACGTTCACACCTATCAAGGACAATACATTTTTTTTTGACAAGACAACATAGAAGTCCAACCACAGAACACTCTGACAAATAGGATCAACCACAATGAGATATTCTTGAGGGTTATTTATCTTAAAAGGACATCTTGCAATTCTTAGCTTACGCTACTAGAACTTGTTCATGCCCATATGACTAACATGGATTTGCATGGTTTTAAGTTCAAGACACTTAAGAGAAGTGATAAAAGGTGACTTGGAAAAAGGGTTAGAGGGAGAAGGTCGAGATGAAACATATTTAGGAACTCATTAGTTATTGCGAGTATTTAATTGAAGCTAGGGCTCTTAACAAGAATTATCAATAACTTTACTTAGGCTTCGTTAAAAGTATTAACAAGGAGTAAAAATTTACTTTCCACATGGCGGTGAGAAAGATGGTGAGGTCTCCAATTTGTTTTCTCTGGCTTATTAAATCTTATCATCTTCAACAACTAACAGTTCATTTCACCTTAGGGTCATTTTACAAATTTCACCGTAAAAGGAATAATGTTCACTAGAGGAGCTAGGGTTATCATGATATAAATTTTACTTGCAATAATAGTCCTGCGCTTGTTTACTTAAAGAATTTCTTGCTCTCAAGTTGGTGACCCCTACGTTACTTTATTTGAATACAACTTTTAATTTAACTTCCAGAAGTATTAAACAATCCCATGTTAGTTTACTTATGACACTTTATTACTAATTCATGGCAAGGTTTAACTCAAAATTTATTCTCAAGGAAAAGTTGTAGCAACACTCACTTACAAGAACAAAACAAGATTTCATCAATTCTTAAAATACTGATAGTCCAACAAAGTCACTTAACACAATAACCATATTTTCTTATAATTTCAATGATGGTCAAACAATACAAGGTTTCCAAAGTTCAGATGACAAAGCCCACAATACTTTATACTAAGACATTAATCCTCTTTTAGACTTTCCACTAGACGTTAACCATAGTTGAACAACATAAAAAGGTTTCGAGCAAAGGATCTTCTCAACTGAGGTTGATGAAAAAAGTCTACAAATCTATCCCTCATCTACACGCAAAATCCATTTGCATAAAATTTTCTACAAGAGTCAGTTCACGAGAACTGAGCAAGATAAGGCTACACAAAACCACCATAACTATTATCTAACAATATCATGAAAAGGAAGCACCTTATTACAATAATTGGTTCAAACCTCTAAACACTATTAACACATCAAGTTATAATAAAGTCTTCATCATGCCAATCGAAGAAGGAGAAGACCTTGTACTTCAGTTAGGAGTAAAAGCAACGAAAGTATAGCAATCGTAAGAGAATGGGCCTTGGCCCTATAAGGAGAAAACAAATAATCTAGCAAAAAAATAGAATTCCCATCAAGTAAGTAATTAAACCATAATCACAAGATTAAGATTTGATATATACACCAACCATCTAGAAATTTATCAAAGGTACCAAACGCATAGACTAAATTAATATATTTCTAAAATAACAAGAGTTGATCGGCCCAAGAAAGGGGAACCACGGGTTTCAAAAATTAACACAAAAAGCCATGTATAATCGAGTTTCAAACCGGAAAACAAATAAAGTATACACACAACATAAGTTTCGAGGTGAAAGCAAAGTATATTAGTTTTGACCATTAACTACAAGGATTTTCTAAGCATCCAAGAAGGGTCAAAGTCTTACAGGCTAGTAGCAAACACACGAGAGAAGGAGGGGGTTCCGTCCAACAGGAGTATAGAATAAGGTCATCAACAAATTTTTATAACACTAAAGATTTTCAAACCTCCACAACAATTCTAGTGTTTGGTTAATTTAAAATAAATTACCTATTTCCCAAAACAACCATATTTTAAGGCAACCCTTGGTAACACCAGTCAACCGTCACACAAAGATACAAACATAATTTCTAAGCGAAATTATCAAAACAAAACCTTCCGCTATGAATCCATGAGACTATCAAATGAAAGATGAGTTTTTTTTTTTTGAGGATTATTCATATTTAAGGAAATTTCCATCACAAAATATTAAGGTAATTACGTGCATAAAAACTGGCCAATATTAATTAATAGCATTAACATTACAACGGAGAAAATAATGCAAGTTAGGAATAAAAGAAGAGCGCCATCAGAAATAATGCTGAGAGGGAAATTAGACCAAACTATTCTAGTGTCAACGAGGTACTGGATTCGCACAATAAAACCTGCAGCTTAGTTGATCCGAAAAGCTAGTTATGGTTCAACATGATAGGGATAGTCGAGGTACTTCTTGAGGATGGCCTTAAAATCCTAGAAACAAAATGAAAGATAGTATAAGAGTCTAAACACGTGAGACGGAAAAATACATTGCACATACAACCTTTTCATTCTACCAGTTTTAATACCAAAACTGTAAGCTGGCTAGCCCACGCATTGACTCACACTAATCCTACAACCTTTCTTTCTCAATGCCAAAAGGTTATCAAAGGGACTTGCGAAGGAGCTAACAAAAAGCATCAAAAGACAAACTTGGGTGCTAGGGAGGGGGCTTCATAGTTATCGTAAACTTACTTCCATGTTATCGAAAATACTAGTTTGATCAACATAAAAACTTGCAACTCAATCGTAGAGAAGAATAATACATAAACAAGCAGACGAAGGTCTATCACTCGAGAAAGAGAAACATAACACCTAGAGGGGAGGGCACATGCATCCTTTCGACCAAAATACTAACAATGATAAAATCTAAAACAAGGAGAAACAGGCAGAAAGGGGAAATCTCCCATCATGACATCAAACTGACAAATCAATGCAAGGAAAAAGTGGTTCGATTTCCCAATAATTTTAAATAAAAATAAAAGTGGAAAGGTGTACAAATATATTGCCTGTTTCTTCAGCTTCAACAGGTCATACAGACTCCGTACGGGTCAGCATAAGAACTGTAGGTATTGGAATCTAGGTGCATTAGTTCTAAGTGGTCCACATTCACGATCCGCGATACCATGCAATAGAAGAGGATTTTTGTCAAATAGATCACGAGCATTGTTGTATTCGAAGTGAATCCATGCACTTGTGCTCAACTATTGCTTTCCTTGAGCTTTTACTTCTTGTGGGATTCGACAACCAACTCACATACCCTATACGTGCTTCCACAAATACAAGTGATCTACACAAGGCTGGAGGAGATATTTTCAGAGAAGAACCTAGAAAGGATGTCACGACAAGAAAAGGTTGTAGGAGATGGATTTACCCAAGTTACTCAAATTTGTTTCAACTTCCTATGCCTCCTCAACAAACCCATTCCAAAACAACAAAATTCCCAAGTCATATTTACCTTACCTCAAAATTATAATAAATATGTAGCAGCTATGGCTTCACCTATTGACATAGAATTCAATGCAATGAAAGATTTCCTGAAGTGGCATTCATCTTCAGTACAACTCGCAAGCAATTCCCACTATACATCAGATGAAATGCATCATTGATTTGGTCTAGTGTCAAATTGTGTGTAATGCACTCGTCAACTTTGATCTCCTTATTCATGTATTTTTCAACAAGCCATGGTACTTGAGAGTGACTTTTGAATCCACCAAAAGCAGTTCCTTTCCATACACGGCCTGTAACCAGCTAAAAAGGTCGGGTAGAAATCTCCTGTCCAGAGGCTGCAACACCAACAATAACAGACGTCCCCCGACCCTTATGACAGCACTCTAGAGCAGCTCGCATTTTACTAACATTTCCAATACACTCAAAGTTATAGTCAACACCTCCATCGGTCATATCAACAAGCACCTGATGAATGGGTTTATCATGATCTTTAGGATTAACAAACTCCGTGACTCCAAAGTCCTTAGCAGTTTCAAATTTCTTAGAATCAATGTCAATGGCAATAACACGTGAAGCACCTGGTGTTTTAGTACCCTCTGCGACCGTGAGTCCGACTGTACCAAGACCAAATATTGCAACTATTGATCCAGCTTCTACTTTTGCTGTATTAAAAACTACTCCAAGACCTGTGGGCACACCACAACCAAGTAAGCAAATCTTCTCTAAAGGAGCTTGTGGGTCCACTTTTGCAACGCTCACATCATGTACAACAGTGTACTGGCTGAATGTTGATGTACCCATGAAGTGAAAGATCGGTTTCCCATTCACTGAAAACTGGATTTTCATGTCACACATCATATACAATCGCCATCTCCCTCTACAAAACCCAAGTCAGCAGCTCATGAAGCAGGCATTTCAACTGTAGCTTGAAGGTGTGATAATTCCATAGAAACCTTTATGCCTGCCAACTTAGTGACTCGTTGAAGAAGTTCACATAATTGCAAGGCAAAATGTGCTTCAAGAATATTCTAATATGAAACAGATCCACCCGTATGAGATCCTCTTCCATGAGTTACATCGTAGAACAAGCAAGGTCTCAGTAGAGAAACTTTGCAACAAGATTTGTCAGGTCCCTTGGTAACACTCTTACTGTCACTTAATTGATTTTGATAAAAATATATTGAAGGAGAATCCCGAATTTGAGGATGCAGTCAATACTAAACTGAAAGCAACATAGTTCGACAGCCTGCTTGTTGGAAGCGCTCAAAAGTGCCTCTACTACTCTGCAACCTGTCTGCTGCCATGGCTACTTACTGTCATCGGCCGTTGCTGAGGATCACCGACAAGAACACACCTCGCAATGCCGAAGTAAATGGAGGAAACGCACCTACTTCACTCGCTGGTAGTTGTGCATGGCCAGCAAAAGGAAACATCGTGCCTTTCTCCCCCAAACGCATCCTGGGAACAACAAAAAAAACATGTATTATCCAGCGGTTTCCATGCCTATCTCACTAGTTGGTACATCAATTCAGACTGCCCCCAAAGCATTGAATGAAAGGATCAAAACAAAGATCTAGGTGAAGAAAACAGGCCTCCACCGACTCCCTCTTTCTCACACAAGGTAGAAAAACGTGACAGTCAACCAGAACAAGGAAGATTTGCAAATCAGGGTTAATAAATGAAGTGCATCCACCCTCCATGCAGATAGCCAACACAATGAGGCCCCTAACAACAATAAAAAAAAGGATTCCCTCCAGCCCACGCCAAGCAGGAGGTAAATCTAACCGAGACAAGGTAGGTTGGGGGCATTACATTCTCCTCCCCTTAAGAAAGCATCGTCCTCGATGTGACATTACACAGAGGAAAGGAAATGGTACGTAACAAGGGATAGATAAAGAAGAAAACACACCTTATGGTTTAAAATTTTAGTTGATTAAAGCACGGCCACAGGGTAGCCTTAGGAACATTTGGCAAAAATTTTAACTTTCAATGTTCTGTGAAGATTGGCAGTTCTTTCTTGTTCATCATTTCATTAGTTCATTTCCATTAGCATTATTCTTAATTTAATTTGTTTTAAAAATTTCATCATCGAAGAGTTTTGGTTTATTCCTTATTGTGGATGCCCAATATGAACTACTAACACAACAACCTATTAGGTTCAAAAGACACTACAAATTCACAAGCACACAAGTATATACTTCAAGATTGTATTACACCACAAAAGGTTACTCAAATACAGAATGGAATAGGCACAGTCTTCATAACATAGTACTCGTCACACATCAATGACTGACATAGAAAATACTCAAACAAAAGAGTACTACAATCCACCAGACATTTCCTCAATTCCACGTATGAGGTTTTTCCATGACTCATAAAAACTACATGTACATAGGATCCACAAGGGCATCAATGTCATAACCACAACATCACAACACATATCCATCTGACATGAGTAACACATACATCAAAAGACCACTACCAAACATCACCATAACTCAACATATATCCTGAAACATCAAACATATAGACAAATATCATAAGCCTCCCTCAAATTGTTATGCCTCCCTCAAACTCTTATGCCTCCCTCAAACTCTTATGCCTCCCTCAAGTCTCTTATGCCTCCCTCAAACTCTTATTCCTCCCTCAAGGAGGCCGGTTGACCCTATGGCCTATGACACATAGGGCTCGAACACTCCTAACCCAAGTGACATAATAACGCATGGTTCAACAACCCGCTAGTTATCTGTAACTCCTTAGGGCGTACCCCTATACAACGAAGTGGGTCCATAGGTCCAACCATTTCATGGTGCATCCTATGACCCTATTTCACACATCACGACAATCAAACCAGCACAACAATTCAATCCAAATGCCAAGTGGCAAAGTACAAGCCTTGGGCAAGGTGGTAAAAATTCCAAATTTAAAAGAAAACCCAAAATCAAGCGAAATAAATGGCCAAATAGCCATAGTTAGTATCAAAATCCCCATGTTAGTGCCAAAAACCAAGGAAATGCCCAAAATTGTAAAGCATGGCAATCAAGAAAAGCTACTAGTCCTTATAAAATAAAGTAAAAACTCAATTTACGAATAAAATCAACTTATAATAATGTCACATTACGATAACTGTGTGGCCTTATCCAGCCACCAAAGGGGTACTCAACTAGTTGCTAGCACTTGGAACATCGAGCCTCAGCTCATAAGATACATATCAATAATACAATTGTCATCACCTCCATCTGAATCATCCCGCCACCACTTCGACAAGGCTAAACATAGTCATAGTTGCACTTAGGTTGCATACATACAACCACTTAGGGAGAGAGGAAAGAATCACATGTTATCTACTAAACCGAGTTTCGGCTCAAGTTGTTGACCCATGGTACACCATTCCTCACTCTCAACATACACTTCTACCGATTCCCTTTAGGGTCGGTTAGCATAAGGTTCACAACATAACATCTAACTACATCACTAACACCATGGTGGTACACACATAGCTACCATAATGTCTCACGTATGGTATGTATACAGGGTAGATCACAATCATACATCCACAGGGTGTAATACATCACTTTACCACATTCCGCACCCAGAGTGCAATCACCATTCGATAGGGTTTATATACTCACCGTATGACCCCAAATCACAACATGAAGCATTACATATTTGCACAAATCCTACATACGATGAACAGAGTGCATCACAACATAACATCCATGGCTACATAACAAGGTGGTACACACATTTCTTCAAAACATGGTAAAAACATCAAGATACAACTCATTTCTTTTAACATCAATCTAGTCATATAACACATTGATACACCCACATATCACAATATGTCACAATGCTCTAACACTATGTCATCGACTTTATAGTTCTTTTCACACATCACAAGTATTAATTCACCTGTGAACTCTTCATAGAATCCACAAGAAGGAGAGAGAATACTCCCATCCCCAACATATCAACATGATCACAAACACGCACAAGGTGACATACACATCATGTGCATTCACAATATCACAATTACGACAATAATCACATCACGTTTAAAGCACATTACTCTACCAATATCTACCACCATCATACAACATCATCATCATCATGCAGTATCATCATGTAACACCACCACCACCATGTAACATCACTCATATAACACCAATCTAGCCCATAGGTTCGAGAGCATGAACCTATGCTCTGATACCAAGTGAAACAACCCATAATCACACACATGGACAACACGGTGAAATACAGGATTAACTTTTTTTTTTGACTTGCTTGACACATAACATGACGCAACATGTTGTCACCAAGGATACAACTAACACTGTGAACAACTTGATACAAGGATGGCCATAAGGGCAGCACGGAAACGTTCACACCTATCAAGGACAATACATTTTTTTTGACAAGACAACATAGAAGTCCAACCACAAAAACACTCTGACAAATAGGGCCAACCACAATGAGATATTCTTGAGGGTTATTTATCTTAAAAGGACATCTTGCAATTCTTAGCTTACACTACCAGAACTTGTTCATGCCCATATGACAACATGGGTTTACGTTCAACACACTTAAGAGAAATGATACAAGGTGCCTTGGAAAAAGGGTTAGAGGGAGAAGGTCAAGATGAAACATCTTTAGGACCTCATTAGTTATTGCCAGTATTTAATTGAAGCTAGGGCTCTTAACCAGAATTATCAACAACTTTACTTAGGCTTCATTAAAAGTATTAACAAGGAGTAAAAATTTACTTTCCAAATGGTGGTGAGAAAGATGGTGAGGTCTCCAATTTGTTTTCTCTGGCTTATTAAATCTTATCATCTTCAACAACTAACGGTTCATTTCACCTTAGGGTCATTTTACAAATTTCACCGTAAAAGGAATAATGTTCACTAGAGGAGCTAGGGTTATTATGATATAAAGTTTACTTGCAATGATAGTCCTGCGCTTGTTTACTTAAAGAATTTCTTGCTCTCAAGTTGGTGACCCCTACGTTACTTTATTTGAATACAACTTTTAATTTAACTTCCAGAAGTATTAAACAATCCCATGTTAGTTTACTTATGACACTTTATTACTAATTCATGGCAAGGTTTAACTCAAAATTTATTCTCGAGGCAAAGTTGTAGCAACACTCACTTACAAGAGACAAAACAGGATTTCATCAATTCTTAAAATACTAATACTCCAACAAAGTCACTTAACAACAATAACCATATTTTCTTATAATTTCAATGATGGTCAAACAATACAAGGTTTCCAAAGTTCAGATGACAAAGTCCACAATACTTTATACTAAGACATTAATCGTCTTTTAGACTTTCCACTGGACGTTAACCATAGTTGAACAACATAAAAAGGTTTCAAGAAAAGGATCTTCTCAACTGAGGTTGATGACAAAAGTTTACAAATCTCTCCCTCATCTACATGCAAAATCCATCTGCAGCAAATTTTCTACAAGAGTCAGTTCACGAGAAATGAGCAAGATAAGGCTACACAAAACCACCATAACTATTATCTAACAATATCACGAAAAGGAAGCACTTTATTACAAGAATTGGTTCAAACCTCTAAACACTATTAACACATCAAGTTATAATAAAGTCTTCATCATGCCAATCGAAGAAGGAGAAGACCTTGTACTTCAGTTAGGAGTAAAAGCAACGAAAGTATAGCAATCATAAGAGAATGGCCCTTGGCCCTCTAAGGAGAAAACAAATAATCTAGCAAAAAAACAGAATTCCCATCAAGTAAGTAATTAAACCATAATCACAAGATTAAGATTTGATATATACACCAACCATCTAGAAATTTATCAAAGGTACCAAATGCATAGACTAAATTAATATATTTCTAAAAGAACAGGAGTTGATCGGCCCAAGAAAGGGGAACCACGGGTTTCAAAACTTAACACAAAAAGCCATGTATAATCGAGTTTCAAACCAGAAATCAAACTAAAGTATACACACAACATAAGTTTCGAGGCAAAAGCAAAGTATATTAGTTTTGACCATTAACTACAAGGATTTTCTAAGCATCCAAGAAGGGTCAAAGTCTTACAGGCTAGTAGCAAACACACGAGAGAAGGAGGGGTTTCCGTCCAACAAGAGTATACAATAATGTCATCAACAAATTTTATAACACTAAAGATTTGCAAACCTCCACAAAAATTCTAGTGTTTGGTTAATTTAAAATAAATTACCTATTTCCCAAAACAACCATATTTTAAGGCAACCCTTGGTAACACCGTCAACCGTCGACACAAATAGATACAAACATAATTTATAAGCAACATTATCAAAACAAAACCTTCCGCTATGAATTCATAAGACTATCAAATGAAAGATGAGTTTTTTTTTTTAAGGATTATTCATATTTAAGGAAATTTCCAATCACAAAATATTAAGGTAATTACGTGCATAAAAACCGGCCAATATTAATTAATAGCATTAACATTACAAGAGAGAAAATAATGAAAGTTAGGAATAAAAGAAGAGTGCCATCAGCACTAATTCTGAGAGGGGGATTAGACCAAACTATTCTAGTGCCAATGAGGTACTGGATTCGCACAATGAAACCTCTAGCTTAGTTGATCCGAAAAGCTAGTTATGGTTCAAGTTGATAGGGATAGTCGAAGGTACTTCTTGACGATGGCCTTAAAAGCCTAGAAATAAGATGAAAGATAGTATAAGAGTCTAAACACGTGAGATGGCAAAACACATTGCACATAAACCTTTTCATTCTACCAGTTTTAATACCAAAACTGTAAGTTGGCTAGCCCACGCATTGCTCACACGATCCTACAACCTTTCTTTCTCGATGCCAAAAGGTTATCAAAGGGACTTGCGAAGGAGCTAACAAAAAGCGTCAAAGACAAACTTGGGTGCTAGGGAGGGGGCTTCATAGTTATCGTAAACTTACTTCCATGTTATCGAAAATACTAGTTTGATCAACATAAAAACTTGCAACTCAATCGCAGAGAAGAATAATACATAACAAGCAGACGAAGGTCTATCACTCGAGAAAGAGAAACATAACACCCAGCAGGGAGGGCACACACATCCTTTCGACCAACATACTGACAACGATAAAAGCTAAAACAAGGAGAAACAGGAAGAAAGGGTAAATCTCCCATCATGACATCAAACTAACAAATCAATGCAAGGAAAAAGTGGTTCGATTTCACAATAATTTTAAATAAAAATAACAGTGGAAAGGTGTAGAAATATCTTGCCTGTTTCTCGAACTTCTACAGGTCGTACAGACTCCGCACGGGTCAGCATAAGAACTGTAGGTACTGGAATCCAGGTGCATCAGTTCTAAGCGGTCCACATTCACGATCCATGAGACCATGCAATAGAAGAGTATTTTTGTCAAACAGATCACGAGCATTGTTGTATTCGAAGTGACTCCATGCACTTGTGCTCAACTATTTCTTTCCTTGAGCTTTTACTTCTTGTGGGATTCGACAACCAACTCACATACCCTATACATGCTTCCACAAATACAAGTGATCTACACAAGGCTGGAGGAGATATTTTCATAGAAGAACCTAGCAAGGATGTCACGGAAAGCAAAGGTTGTAGGAGATGGATTTACCCAAGTTACTCAAATTTGTTTCAACTTCCTATGCCTCCTCAACAAACCCATTCCAAAACAACAAAATTCCCAAGTCATATTTACCTTACCTCAAAAATATAATAAATATGTAGCACCTATGGCTTCACCTATTGACATAGAATTCAATGCAATTAAAGATTTCCTGAAGTGGCATTCATCTTCAGTACAACTCGCAAGCAATTCCCACCATGCATCAGATGAAATGCATCATTGATTTGGTCTAGTGTCAAATTGTGTGTAATGCACTCGTCAACTTTGATCTCCTTATTCATGTATTTTTCAACAAGCCATGGTACTTGAGAGTGACTTTTGAAGCCACCAAAAGCAGTTCCTTTCCATACACGGCCTGTAACCAGCTGAAAAGGTCAGGTAGAAATCTCCTGTCTAGAGGCTGCAACACCAACAATAACAGACGTCCCCCGACCCTTATGACAACACTCTAGAGCAGCTCGCATTATACTAACATTTCCAATACACTCAAAGCTGTAGTCAACACCTCCATCGGTCATATCAACAAGCACCTGCTGAATGGGTTTATCATGATCTTTAGGATTAACAAACTCCGTGACTCCAAAATCCTTAGCAGTTTCAAATTTCTTAGAATCAATGTCAATGCCAATAACACGTGAAGCACCCGCTGTTTTAGCACCCTCTACAACCGCGAGTCCGACTGTACCAAGACCAAATATTGCAACTATTGATCCAGCTTCTACTTTTGTTGTATTCCAAACTGCTCCAAGACCTGTGGGCACACCACAACCAAGTAAGCAAATCTTCTCTAAAGGAGCTTGTGGGTCCACTTTTGCAACGCTCACATCATGTACAACAGTGTACTGGCTGAATCTTGATGTACCCATGAAGTGAAAGATCGGTTTCCCATTCACTGAAAACCGGCTTTTCATGTCACTCAGCATATACAATCTCCATCTCCCTCTACAAAACCCCAGTCAGCAGCTCATGAAGCAGGCATTTCAGCTGCAGCTTGAAGGTGTGATAATTCCACAGAAACCTTTATGCCTGCCAACTTAGTGACTCGTTGAAGAAGTTCACATAATTGCAAGGCAAAATGTGCTTTAGGAATATTCTGATATGAAACAGATCCACCCCTATGAGATCCTCTTCCATGAGTTACATCGTAGAACAAGCAAGGTCTCAGTAGAGAAACTTTGCAACAAGATTCGTCAGGTCCCCTGGTAACACTCTTACTGTCACTTAATCGATTTTGATAAAAATATCTTGAAGGAGAATCCTGAATTTGAGGATGCAGTCGATACTGAACCGAAAGCAACATAGTTGGACAACCTGCCTGTTGGAAGCGCTCAAAAACACCTCTATTACTCTGCAACCTGTTTGCTGCCATGGCTACTTACTGTCGCCGGCTGTTGCTGAGGATCACCGACAAGAACACACCTCGCAGCACCCAAGGAAATGGAGGAAACGTGCCTACTTCACTCGCTGGTAGTTGTGCGTGGCCAGCAAAAGGAAACAACGTGCCTTTCTCCCCCAAACGCATCCTGGAAACAACAAAAAAAACATGTATTCTCCAGCGGTTTCCACGCCTATCTCACTAGCTGGTACGTCAATTCAGACTGCGCCCAAAGCATTGAATGAAAGGATCAAAAACAAAGATCTAGGTGAAGAAAACAGGCCTCCACCGACTCCCTCTTTCTCACGCAAGGTAGAAAAACGTGACAGTCAACCAGAACAAGGAAGATTTACAAATCAGGGTTAATAAATGAAGTGCATCCACCCTCCACACAGACAACCAACACAATGAGGCCCCTAACAACAATAAAAAAAATGATTCCCTCCAGCCCACGCCAAGCAGGAGGTAAAGCTGACCGAGACAAGGTAGGTTTGGGGCATTACAATGTGTGTCATGTGTTTTCATGTTATCTATGTTTGTTAATATTGTGCAAAAATATCATGTGTTACATGTAGTCCTAAGGGATCTCCTGTAGTGTCATGTGTACTGTAATGTAAGTAATTTTTTTTTTTATTCTGGTATTTTTACTATTGTATTTGTGTGTGTAAAATGTGGGTGTTACACTCGGTTATGTATTTATTCTGATATCTATGCACATATATACACATTAATTTGATATATTATGTAGATAATTAATTACGATACAGTCCATTATTTAATTGTGTCAGCGTGTTTATGTGTTTATTGATTATTGGTCCAATTTAGGCTCTTTTTGACATGTGTTCCTTATGTCATTTATCTATCATCTTGTTCCCTTGTTCCCCTTATTACCTTCTTTCCATTTTATCTTCATTTCTTGTTGTTTCTTTTCACTATCTTCCCCCCCTTTTCCCTTTTTTCCCTTCTCCTTAGTATTTTCTCTCCTCCACTTATTTTGGCTTGATCTGGTCATTCTTAATTTTGGGAAATGACTAAAGTTGTTAAGATTTTCATAATTGTAGCTACATTTTATATCGTCTTTACATTTTTCATATTTTTCTTTCTAACGGGCCCGTAATTTTTGTTTCGTTTTGGTTTCATGCCTTAATTTATCTTCTTTCCTGCATACTATTGTCACCTTAAATGGAAATAGGGCTTTAATTTGAATTCAAGAAGTCAATAAATGCAAAGATGCATTATTGCATTTAAGAAAATCAAGGAGACACTAAATAAGAGGACAATTACTTTAGCACAAGAGTGATTGAAGTTATAATACTATAATCTATTTATTTCCTAAGCCTCCTTGTGCCAAAATCCAAATACAAACATATAACATTTTCTAGTTATTGCATGAAGATAGGGGTTGGGAAACATGCATACACATGATTGACTATTGACTTTCATTGAGTGTATTTTTTAATTTTGTCAAATCGTGAGGGACATGAAAATAATAGAGGGATGAGACATACTCCCATTAACATCCAATATTTTTATGACGTTTATAAGGAGTTGAGGCCATATTAATGTTTTGAAGAAGGAAATCATATTTAAGAGAAACACAACAAAATTAGAAAAGTAAAGCAATTTATTTGCAAATCAGGACATGGCGAATAGATTCACACAATCAAATTCAATAGTACACATACGACCAATAATGCAGGGTTTTCCAAAAATGTATCTTTGTGTTATTTTGATGACTTTAAGAATAATTATGATTGTTAGCATGATTTCTAATCCCCAGTTTTTGGGTTTTGTTTATATCTTTGTAGACACTTTATTTACAATTTTTCACTAAACAACTACCTTCAAATTTAAATAAAATATAGTTATATTCTTTTTTGTATATTTTCAAAGCAATTATTTCTAGTAGTTTTTCATAAGTTTATGCTAATATCATGTTTCCAGTTTTAAATATTTTAGGAGAGGGTTACCACCATTCTTCTAAGTTCTTTGAGTACATGAAATCCAAAAAATTATTTGAATAATAGAAAAAAAATGTCATCCTTAATGCTTGTCATGGCCCCTAGATTTAACACCAGCAACATCAAAGACAAAAAAAAATAAGATTATAGAAAAATAATATGACGAAAGGTGTTATAGAACTATGCATTATAGAATTACAATCGTTTCTTCTTTCTTCAAGAATATTTGTAAATGGGTGTTGAAATATGTGAAGGGCATGGTTATTTGTTTATGACTTAGGTTGTTAGGTATTTTAAATTAAGGTTTTTTTGGTATAGGATTTCAATGATATATTGGCATAACCAATTGTGGGGATTATGCTTGTTTAATGTTAATGTTTTGATGTTTTTATAATTTAATTAATTTAATATTTTTTTAAATTTTGGAAACCTTAATTAATTAATGAAATTCTTCAAATTTTCTTGCCAGTAATTTACACTATTCATGAAAATGTTGACTATTTTTATATACATACTCCTATAACCAATTGAATAGTCTTTGTTTCTAGAAGTTATGTCTCTTAGAAGTATTTGGTAGGATGATTTTGTAACGCCACAAAACTAGCCGACGCCACACTCACGATATCGACAAAGACGACACCGCAACAAACAAGTGACCCGAAAATGCGACAACAATTTTTTTTGAAATTTAAATTTTAGCAAGGTAGAGGTTCGTGCTTAATTTGTTTTATCCACAAGTTTCGAGACCTACTTGACCTCGGAAACAGATAAGCTCCAATATTTTGCCTTGTATTCCGATAGCAAAAAAAAGAATCTATATGGTTGTCGCATTTCCAAATACTCGGGCTTTGCTTCAAAATTTGTCATTTTTAACCCCTCCTTAACGGAAAACTTTGGGTTTCAGCATGGTGTTACAAGACTTCATAAGGGTATCTGGTCACTGATCCCGTATTCATATTATGATCCATTTTATAAGAAGGTAAAAGCGTCCAGGGTAACGGTATGTATTATGGTTTTATTGATCTCTTTCTTTTGATATAGTTTAATGTATGTCTGTTGAGGTATGTAGCATGGTTAACGCAAATGTTGCTATTCTTGACGACCTTTTAGCAATCTCTTAACATATAATCATCAATATCTCTCCAAAGGAATTTGATACTTTTAAATTAGGTGATAATTATAAATAGATATATTATCAAAATCTATATTCAATTGGATCTATGCGCCTATCAACCAGGACATTAATATCCTCCAAATAAACTTTTTTTTTTTTTTTTGTCTATTGAATTTCAAATTATATTTAAGTTATATAAATACATACCTATGACCAAAATTTTTCACATAAACAATTCCCATACGCCTATATCCAAATTGACAAATTTGAAATTTGTACTAAAGGAGAAGAGTGAATACGGGGGGGGGGGGGGGGGGAAATAATATGCTTTCAACTATGCTAGAAAATTTTTGGTAGGGGCGGTGGGTCGCATCACCCAACTGCCCACCATTACTGCTCCTTTACTTGCGTGTAGACTTCTCCAAATGCTGGCCGTGTGCTTTCCTTGTTTTCTCTTTTTTTTTTTATTCTATTAGATTTGTAAAACCATTGCTTTACCAGTCGACCTGCATGAAAGGACTGTTCTGAGCCGCGTCTAGAAGGAAAGTTAATATGGTAGTTGACAGGGGGGAAGCTACGGCGCATGAGGGAGGCGTGCATCCACCGTCTAACCGCCCTTGGCCACGTGAGGAAACTGATAGAGTGTGGGTATATACACAGGTGGAAACAGCCGTGGTTTTCTCTCCTTTCTCCGCCCATGGCCGTGCCACAACCACAGTTCCCTTTCTTTTTTTTTTTAAAATGGAGAACGCATTAACAAGGCGTAGGTACAGGCGCCTAACTCTATTTGACTCTCCTCAGGCGACGCATGATACAAGAGGCAAGGAACAAGGTAATGGCGCGTGCACAGTCTAGAAGAGGAGGCGCTCCAGTAGCAGGTTGTTTTAACAAAGCTTGTCTAATGTAACACTCTTAAAAAGGACAACCATAGAACTCACTTTTGCAAGCATTGTAGTAATTTAAATATTCCCCATGACAGGCAGAGCCTTGTGTATCAGCTGTCTATCAGGCATATTTACTAAGACGTTTCATCATTTTCTTTTATATTAACAGTTATTCTCTTAGTCATGAATTAAGGGTGATTGACTGGTCTAGATTTTGAGACTAACTTCACATTTGTATGGGCAGTTGCAAGGCCTGCCATGCAGCTTGATATTTGTGGAGCTAAGACCACTTGCAGTGTCCTAACCTATAAAAAAAATATGTATAAACTATTTGTAAGCTTTGCAACAATTTAAATATTCACTGTGACAGCCAGCGCCTTTTGTATCAAGTTGTCTAACAGGCATATCTGCTGAAACGTATCATCATTCTTTATATATATATATATATATATATATATAATATATATATATATATATATATATATATATTAGCAGTTATTCCCTTATACACGATTTAAGGGTGTTTGACTGGTCTGATTTTGAAGCTAACTTTACATTTTTTTGGGTAGTGGCGAGGCCTGCCATGTAGCTTGATATTTGTGGAGCTAAGACCACTCACAGTCTACTAATCTGTAAAAAAAAAACATTTAAACAATATTTGTAGGCATTGCAACAATTAAATTATTCGTTGTGGCAGTCAGTGCTTTGTGCATCAAGTTGATTCATTTCCTTCTACAATTGTCAATAACATTATATGGGATTCAAAAGATTTGATTTCATTCCTTTGATTTGTTTGTAATGGATTTTGCAATGAATGCATTGATGAATAAAACATGAAGGAACTAGAGCTTGAGAGGGTTTTATTGGCATTGCAAATCATTAAAAACTTAAGCCTTTCCAACAAGTATGCAAGAAGGAGTAATGCACTATATTATATTTTTTAATCTTTACTACACATTACTTTCAAGTATCCAAACAAATCTTAATATATTTCCTTTTGTAATTTCTTCACAGTATTCTACAAGAAATCAACAACATTCTCCAATAACTTTTGAGTGAGAAAACTAACATTTCAATACAACTTTCCTCCCTTATTTTGTTATAAAACCTTTTTCTTCATGTGGAACATATTTACAATCATGTAAACACTTTTCAAGTAAAATTTGCATTCAATCATGTAAATACTTTTCAAGTAAAATTTGCATTCAATCATGTAAATACTTTTCAAGTAAAATTTGCATTCAATCATGTATCTCTTGGAGCAACTATAGGTTACAATGTCCCTTATTTTTGGAATGAAAACAAGATGATACAACTTTCTTTCGTTTGCAAGTTTTACAAAAAAATAATATATGTAAAGAAATGGAAAGGGTCTTCACAAGCTCCATAGTGTTCTTCATCCATGCTCCAAATCCCAAGTAGTTCAATCACAACCAAGATAGGGGGAGAGGAAACACTCTCCTCCCAACCAAATCTCAATGGAGAAGAGAAGCAATCTCCTCCATTGACCCCCGAGCCCCAAACACAACACAATGAAAAGGGTGGTCTCCAACTCAAGGCAACAATACATGCTTCCACAATACAATTTCTTCACAACATTCAAGCTAAAATAGAAGAACAAAGAGACACACATTAACATCAAACATTACACAACAAGGCTTGCATCCAAGCCAACAAGAGAAGGAACTATGGGAATGTTTCCCTTATGCCTCCCAAATGAGATGAGATGCCCATCCAAAACCCTCCATAATAAAACACAAGTCCCTATGACTCTTATGCCTCCCTCAAGTACCCCTTTTTCCTCCCATACTCTTATGCCTCCCTCCTCTTATGGCTCCCTCAAAAAAAAGGTAGAATGTAAACATTCCTACCCAAGATGGGCATCCCTCTCAAACTCCCTCCACAATATCCTAATCTACTCTTTTGCCTCCCTCATGAGTATTCCCATAGACCTCTCCTATACTACACAATAAGCATTCAAACCATTTTTCACAATTTCCACAAAGTAAACATGCATTTTTTTTCCACAATTTTTAGCATAGAAGCAATAATAATATGAAAGCAAAAACAAAGGAGAGGGTTCCCTACCTCTCCATTGGAGAAGCCTAAACCAAGAAACTTGTCCAAGCTCCTTCCCAAATCAATCTAAGCATGCAAGTCCAAAAACTCTCTTTATCTCTTTCTCCTAATTCCTCTCTCTCAAAATAACAAAGGAGAACTCTTCAACAACACAAAAACAAAGCTCCAAGCCCCTCAACAAGAGAGGAAGTTTCAATAAATAGATCAAAGGTAAGGGTGAGGGTGATGTGGCTCCATGTAGGATGCCACATCACACATCCTCAAACCAACTCCCAAGGTCAACTCAAATCCCAAAGCACCATAAATGGGTGGTTGGGTTGAATGACAACCCTCTTCCACATTCAACCCTTTCCTATGTGCCTTAAGGCACAATTAAATGCAAAATGAGGAAAATGCACTCCAAAGTCATATTTCCCTTCCCAAAACAATAAATAACCCCCTTTTTGGATTCCCAACCCATAGATATGGTTGGTAAGGGGTTTTGGGAAGTGTGGGACAAGTTTAACTTGTCCCACAAGTCCCCTAAAATTGCCCTCAATCTCAAATTCGAGATTCTAAGAGTATGGAGTGGTCAACACTCAAAACCAAGCATTCAATGCAAGAGGACACACAAGACTCAAGGAGCCAACAATCAAATTTATTACACCCACTTGACTTTCCCCAAGGCTTAAAAACTAAAACAAGATATTACATTAATCTAAACACACTTAACAAAAGTAATTTAACAAAAGGACTTCACATAAGAAATCACCTACTAAATCAAGTAAAACAAGTAATAAAATTCTTACCCCCTTGGTCACATTAGAAAATTTCCCCCACATGGAAATTTTCTCAACACATAAAAGAATAAAGGGTAACACAATACAATTTACAAGTTGCCTTGACGACCAATGTTGTAACCACCCGACATCCTATTGTGTTTGGTCCCCAATCCCCCCTCATGGTTGTGATCATGCTGTGTTTCCTGCAAAAATGCAAAATACCCTCTTCGGCCTTGCGGCCATGTCAAAATATCCAAAATAACCATATGCATGAAATTTATTAACATCTATACGTAATTCAAGCAATCATTATTTCTAGGCCTAAATCACAACTTAATTATGCATTTCATCATTATCCAAAATTATAGTAATGTAAATTCAACAACTACATTCTATTCAACATGGCGAAGAAATTCAATGTTAGAACACACGCAATATATCCATATAAAAATAATATCGGAATCCAATAGTCTGTCCATGAGTCAGTGTAGATCATACTGAAAACAAAATCCAATCATAATCCAAATGCATCTAGTCACAAAACATCATGCTAATCAACACAAGTATAACTCATGTCCATATCCAAAGTCTGCATAACTCAAAATGATAATCACTAAGTGTCGTAGGGAAGTGGGCATTACAGATTTGAACAAAGTGTATAATCATATAATTAATTTTTCTACTAAAAAGAAACAAATGCATTACTAAAAAGGTAAGCAATTGTATGATCTACATTTTCCATTAATTTAGGAAAAAAGGATTTTTCTTGATGTTGGACAATTATCATGATATAATGGTGTAACCATTATCAGGATATAATGGTGTGGGAAAAGATAAGTAATGATAACTTCCAAAAACAACTCTATAAAATTCTCATTGTACACCTAAATTCTAATTGATATTGTTTGATCTCAAATAAGTATAAATTCTCATTTCTAACTTTGACATCTATAGAGAGAAATGTTGTTTACCTCTTGCCTCAGTGTGTACAAATGCAACCTTAAAAAGTGGGATTTGATTTCACTTTAATATGATGAGTTTTATGAATTATCTACAAATCTAATGATGTAGAAAAAATTGCAAATGGCAAAATATATTCTGTCCAGAAAATTAATTAATTAATTTATTTTTGACTATTTTTTATTGTTTTTGGTGATTCATATTACTTCAATTTTCCTTGCTCAATGTTTTCTAGATTCTTGAGTTATTTTAATGTATTTTTGAGCGTATATATTATACCTCATTTAAATGAATATATAAGTATTCTCAAAATGAAATTTTGGACGAATATGTTTTAAAGACATGAGTTTGTTTTACTAATATGTTTCTATTTGTTCAATTCTAAGAGGTTTGGAAAGCAAGGATGGAAATTGATAGTATATAGTTTTTTTATGATTTTGTGATCATGTATGATCGGTAAAATATTTAGGTAGTCGTAGACAATTATAAGTTAAAAATTTAAAAAATTGTATAATTTTTTTTTATGAGTGATCAAAACTCCAGTTTAAGGACTTATTGTATGCTACTCCAAGTAGAGTTGATCAGTGTCACTCACTTTGTATTAGAGTGATCAAAGCTCCAAATATTTAGATGTTAATTGATCCCTCTAAATTACATGAAAAAAACATTCCAAATTGTCTCAAATTTTGCAACAAAAGGGCTTTACTTGAACTATCTCATCAGAAACTAACGATGAAAAATACCTTTGCTTTTAGATAATTGTGAACTAAAATATAGGATTTGTAATATAAAAACCATAATCCTATAAAAATAAACTTTTCTTTTCACCCCGATTGAAAGCACTAATTTTGAAAATAGTTTGCTACTATCATTTCCAATATACAAAATTCAGTAGACATAATGATAAAAGAAAATATTATTTCATGAAAGGGAAGAGGGAACGAGACCTGTTGGCAACGACTAAAACGGAAATAAAAGTAGTAACAATATATCATTTGTAAAACCCAAACACAATGATAATTACTACATAGAAGAGAAGGAGAAATAACAGCAGACACATTTACCTAATAATGTATATGGAATATTAATGCCTCTTTTCCTTTTACCCCTGCAGTAACTCCGTGTCCGTCCACCACTGCTTACAGTCATACACAGAACAGAAAGCCTGCAAACAAGTGAGAAGCAAAAGTATTCCTGCCGCCAAAAGAGTGAGGAATTGCCACGATCCAAATATGTAAGTGTTTACGTACTGTGTCACAGCAACGTTCCATCTTCTGTTGTAATGCTTGTTCACGTCTGCTATAACTTCATCCAGATATTTTACTTTGGATAATTTCACGCATTTCCCCATGCCGTTCCACAGGCTCGCCACTTTCCCATCGTTTTCCAAGTGATTGTTAATAATTCCGCTCTTTCTCAGCAGCCGAACATCTTCTTCAGTGTCGATCATACCGTTCATGAAGTCCGTATAGCGGGTGAAGATCAACGCACCGGGTGCCGCCGCAGCTTCGAAAGCCCCCAGATTTCGAAGAATGACCTCTGTGTTCACGTCCAGCTTCAGTTTGGGTAGATATAAATTAGCGGTCGTCTGGTCGAAGCGAATTGTGGTCAAGTCTCCATCGGTGGGAACAAATTTCACCCCTGCGGAATATAAATCGGCAATCGAAGGAATGTCCAGCTCGTCCCGCGTTGGAGGAGTCTCCACAGAGGATCCACTTCCATCCTTTTCTTCATCTTTGTCGGCGGCAGACAACCCGAAAAGAAGAGTTAAAGGTCCCTTAAACGCGCGCAGAATCGGCAGATTTCCGAGCGTAGAGAGAAGACGCATGGGCAACTTCATCAAAAACTGGATGAAGAGCCGCCGAGAGAGCGCCGTGAAACGTTTGACAGGGTCGATGTTTAAAGCCTTCCATGCCGACTTGAAAGCCCCTGTTACGTAGGCTGTTTCTGGCAAGGTCTCTTTCTCGTCCTCATCATCGCGCTTCAAAACATCATTCTTGTCATCCACGGCCGCCGCAGGGACGACAGAGTAATAGAGTGCCTCCAGTATGTGACCTCTCTCTTTTATATGCATCCTTGAACTGTCAGGCATCTTGAACATAAATGGTGACAATTCCGCACAAACAAGTGTTACCAGGTTGCAGAGCTTCTCTTCTGCATTTTCTTCAGAACCTAACCCTATCTCTTCCGCCTTTTCTTGAGAACCTAACCCTAACTGCATGTGCAACAGCTTCTGCAGCAGGAACAACGGCACCTGATTCTCGAGCATCGTGAGATCTCTCATGATACCATTGTGCGCAGCGCTCCGGCCGGATGGATCCAAAACTTTTCCCAGCTGCTTCACTTCTGAACAGGTTTTGTCGGCCTGTTTGACGTAGAACTCTAAGCATTCCAGGACGAAGGAGGCGTCCAAAGCCATGAGCAATGCGAGGGCTTCGTCGTTGTAATCCAGGTATTTGTGATAGAAGCTCCGGATTCGCCACTCGTGCTTCCTCATCTCCGCGACCACGGATTCGAACTTTTGACCTCCGATCCGCTTCTGAAATCTTCGTGCAGCGGCCACTTTGTAACGATCCATTTCGTACAGCTCGGATCTCCAATGGTGATATGGCCCGATGGAAACACACTGCGGAATGAACGCTTCTGGTTTCACTGCCAGCAACTCCTTCGGCACACTGAACACGGATATGCAAAACGCCTCTTCTTCTTCTTCTACCTGTTCGTTCTCTATATACAGGCCCTCTCTAATTTGGATAACCCAGTGATCTTGATCAATCTTTGATGCCATTCCTGCTCGATAACAATTTATTGCAGAAATTTAGTGTGTCGGAAACATGAGAGAGAAGAGGGTATATATAGCTGTAGCCTTCCCCCGACCAAGCACTCTGTATATCCTTAGTTTCTTTCGCTAGTCACGCTCCCCGTGGGATTAACTTTTTAATGTGCACGTCTATTTCCATGTCACAATTGCCTTTAGCTTTATTGAAAAGATACCGATTCATAGTTACCAAATGCCTGCGTTGTCTATTGTGTGACCAAATGGCAAGTTCAGAGTCACCTACATAGACTCAATGAAAAGTTAAGAGTGTCCTTGGCAATAATTGAAGTGGACACACTTCTTACAATTTTATTTAATAAATTTTTTCCATTAAAAAAGAATCAGGTATGTCATTTTACTTTAAAATTTTCATAAAAAATTACACACTTAAATTATCTAGAGATGCATTAGAAAATGACTAACAATACTAAAAATATCGTATGAAATTAAAAATATGCATATTTGTTTTTACTTGCACAAATATTATAGTACTCTTTTTTTTGTGTATGCTTGAATTTTATTTAACTTTATAATAATATCAATAAAAGTTTTAACAAATATTAACCTCATGTAAAAAACTATAATCTTAAGTTTTAATAAAAGATAAAAATAATGAAAATATTTAGATTTAGGCACCCTTCACTGTTGGCGGCCTAGACACTTGCCTAGTCTTCCTAGGGCTTAATCCCCTTGGAGCTACACCTTAAAAAATAATTCCATGTCATTTATTAATCATAAAGATCCATGATTTCAATGTGCATCTGTGATTGTTAAAAATTGATCTAAATTAAATATTATGAGCACATTTAACTAGTGTTGTTGTCTCCCATTTTTTCATTTCTCCATATAAATCATTTCTTTAATGTTTTGGTTTCTTTGAGTTATATGTTAGGAACATCAATGACATGATTGGACTTGTTAGACATGGTCTTTTCCTCTAGTCATTATATTATCAGTTCATATTTGAGTAAGTGATGCACTCAAATATAGGAGCCTAAGGAAATGACTACCTTCTATTTGCAAGCTTTATCTTTCACCGCTAAAAACACACAATTCTAAGTCTTATGGAAAATTGAGACTTCTCTACTATTGAAAATGAAGAAAATACAATTTGAACAATGAACATCACCTCTTTCACTCTACAAGAAACAATTCTCCATAAACATCTTGCAACTCAATCTCAACTTTTATAGTGTTACAACAATTAAAACTTACACATATATTATTAACATTTAGCTTTCAGTTGTAAGATTCTTAATCTTGCTAAAAGTCTACCAATTTCTCTAAACTTTCCTCAGTCCTAACCACTGTCCAACCTAGTAAAAATTTTCCCCATATTTCTCAATTTCTTTTCTCAAGTCTGAAAATTTACACATAACAATCTTCTCACCCTTATTTAATTATTCGTGGATCTTTTTATCTCTTTTTTAACTCCAAATCCTCTATCTTGTATCTCCTCTCATCGTCTCTATCTTCAATAAGACATCTCCCTCTCCATGTTTGAGAGACAATCCCCAATAAGACTCAAATTCTCCAATAAAGGCCCTCTTTCTCTAATACACTCTACTTATCTCATATTTAAGAAGATTTGTTCTATATACTCGAGTTGTCCCTTTCGATCCAAATATTCTTAAAATGTTCAAGATGAGAAATATAATAATTATGGATAATTCTTTTTCTTACAACTAATGTGTGGGAAACTTCTACTTAATACAATTAAGAGGTGGTTGCGTAATCACTTTGATAGTTTCAAAACCACATATTATTACACACTAGTGGTTACCAATTTTCCTTAAAAATTTTTAGAACACTTCTTAAGGTTAAAAATGCCCCATCATTTTCTTTAGTATGCTTAGTCCTAACAATTTTGGAGGCCATAAGTTTTGCATATGAACATGGAATGCAATGCTTTATTTTTAAAATTGCATAATTTTTGAAGGAAAAAATAAATATGCAATCACATCTCACTTTGTAGGTATTCCTAATTATGACCATTTTTTAAATACTAGAACTTAGAATTTCAAAGTCAACAAAGGTCATAACCACTCCATGAATCTTACCAAAAAACAGATACCTTGGTGCTAACTTGACTAATTAAGTTTGGTGTTAGACATGACCCAACACCATGATGAAACACTGAGAGTGAGCTGACAAATTCACTCTTGTAATGCCCTGTAGGGCATTGAATCCTGTTTCTGTCACCTTGGCCTCCTCCCAACCACCCCAACCTGCCAGCTGTACTGGCTGCACGTTTTTCTACGTTGCGTGAGGGAGATGGGAGTCGGTGGAAGCGTTTTTCTTCACCTAGATCCTTGTTTTGATCCTTTCACTCAATGCATGGGTGCAGTTTAGTTGACATGATGGCTAGATGGAGCTTCAAGCCAGTGAAGTAGGTGTGTATGAGAGGTTTCCTTCCTGATTCCTCCTGGGCGCGTCCTTTTTTGTCTTCCCTGGCCGCATGAAACCTCCTCATGCCTTATGCTGGTGCACAGATCATGGACATGGTTTTTTTGTTGTTTCTGGATGCATTTGGGGGAGAAAGGAACGCTGTTTCCCTTTCCTGGCCGCGCACAGCTATCCGCGAGTGAGGTAGGCGTGTCTCCTCCATTTTGTTGGATGCTGCGAGGTGTATTCTTGCCGAATATCCACAGCAGCGGCCCGCATCAATGTTTAGCCAGGCGGCAGGCATGTTTTAGAATGGCAGAAGCCTTGGTGAGCGCTCCTAGCAAGCAGGTTGTCCATCTATGTGTTTTCTGTTCCATATCAAGTGCATCCTCAGATTCGAGTTTTTCCCCTTCAAGATCTGTTTCTCAAAATCGACTAAGTGACAGTGAGAGTGTTACCAGGAGACCAGATGAAGTTTATCGCAAGGATTATCTATTGAAACCTTTTCTTCTTGTTTTGCGATGTAACTCATGGAAGAGAATCTCATAGGCACGGATCTGTTTCATTTCAGTATATTCATGAAGCACGATTTGCTTTGCAATAATATGACCCTCTTCAACGAGTCACCAAGTTAGTAGGCATAAAGTTTCTGTAGGAATTATCACACCTTACAAGCTATAGCTGTACTGTTTGCACCGAGAGTTTGATCTTGTCCTCATATATCACAAGAGGAAGGAAAGATTGGTTGTTGTATCTAAGGAAACAACTACCGGTGTTCATAGGCTATACCAGATGCAAGCTATTGGATCGCTGCTCTTCCCTGCTATTAATGACAATGATTCTGTTACCAAGAGCAAGTTCGATAACTTGTACAGATGCAGGCACTCTCTGCTAGATGGTCTGATGAGAGCCACTGATGTGATGATTGCTGGCAAGGTTGCTGTTGTCTGTGGAAATGGAGATATTTCTTTTGTTTCGTCGCCTTCACACAATTTTTACCTCCGTTGAGTTATTCCACTTCAGCTGCTCCACCGACTACGGCCGGTGTCTTCTCATAAATTGATTTTCTGTCTAATTTGTAGGTAGCTTGTTTACCCTAATGAGGCTATGCAAACCCGATGCATACATCTTTACTGCAAGCCTTGCCTAACTTATGTGCTAAGTACTACTAGGGCCTGCCCTTATGACGGGTATTTGGTTACTGATACAGATTCGAAGGCATTACAAGAGGCAAATCCAGTACCTGGCTGATGCTATAGGCCGTGTGACAGTTCATTGCCTATACCACAAGAGCGGCTGCACTTGGCAAGGGCCCCTTTCAGACAGTATGGCTCATGGTAAATGGTTACCAGTATGGTTCATCCCCTATTGTATGCTAATAGATGTGGCACCCAGATTGTTCACCGACAAGTACAAGAGCATGCTCAGAATTGCCCTGGGACACAGGGCCAGGTTCAACAACAAGAAAATGCTCCTCAAGCTCAAGGTGGTGCAGTTTGCAAGCAGCACACACTGAGCAGAATCAAGTGGTACAAGCTGGAGTTCAACAATATCCAGCACAAATAGCGTCCCAAGTCCCACAAGCTCGAGTTTCTCAACCCCCCCAGCTTATCATCCCAGACTTGCACAAGTTTCTCGAAAATAGTTCAATGTCACGGCATCCCCATGATATTGTAAAATGAGGCTTTAACATTTACCCCATTAGTATATGGGAAGAAATGCACATTGCAGACTATACAATTGATTTCATGAAGTCAAGGGCATGGCCATTAACAGAGTTGGACCTTCAGCAGGCTAAGGAAGAGAAGTTACGTGGGTTGTGTTGCTGTTGCCCGAGCCCTGGTCGACGTGCTTGTTGGATTGGAAGAATTCTAATCAGGCATGCTAAATCTACTCCTTGTAATAGTTTTCTACCTTCTTTCAGTATCTTGAAATGAATTTTCTTTCCTATTGAATAGTGCCTAGACAAATGTGTTCGTGGTTGTTTATATCGCTGCCTGATTGTGTTGGTTGTTCCTTTAAATCTCGATCCAATTTCACTGGTTTTGCTTGGAATGTTCTTTCCTCCCTTATAGCTTACTCTATTTCATTTTTGTCTAAATGGGTTACTGCAATTTTGAGTGATGCAATCTAATTCGTAGGGAAGGAAACATTATTGAGTTTTTTTTGCTTATATGACTCTCTTTTAAAAGAATTTTTTGTGATGGTATTTATAATTGAAGGCTTACTACATGGAAGGTTAAGCCTTCATATCTCTATTTGGTTGAATAAATACGTATTTCCTATTTAGGGCTCTACTATTTTGCTAAAAGGTACATTAATAGCGATGTTGTGTTCTAAAACTTGTTTAAGCCTATGGGCAGTCCTTACTTTTTGTTTGATTAGAAAATGGCATTCGGGTTTTGTTTTAGAACTGTACATGGTTGACTGTTGTACCTAGTTCTAGAGGATGAATAACCTGACATCTATTTTGGCCTCTACGTGTTGAGAAAATTACTATACCTACTACCTGGTTCAAACTCTTGTTTGATTAAAGTAAGGGGAGAGACATTGTAGGTTTAATTGAAGGAAATCTCTTCAATTTCATTAAGGGTCGCGAGCAAGCTATTAATAGCTGGACTGAAACAAAAGTTGTAGGTGAATCTAGGGTATTGGACTCGTGAACTCATTTCCTGTTAGATGACAGCTGATTACAGTGATAATATAATAGGTGGTTATTATGTTCATCTGTTTGATTTTTGCTAGAAATGTCCTTGATAAGCCCACATGGATCAGGTAAAATTTCCATCTTCTATACCATTGGCTAGGAGCTCATAGAACTTCTTGGCCTGACTGCACTGCGTAACCTTACTGATGGATATGTGTGTTGGTTCTTATTTTTTGTGCTTGCACTCGTGGTAGGGTCCTTTGAGTCTGGGGCATCGTTGGTGTTTTTCCCTCTGCGTAGCGAATCCCTTTGTTTTCGAAATCGAATATCTTATACTTCAAACTTGGTTACTAAAAGGTCCCATTTTGTGGCCTTGTTAAGGAAATCAATTTTTATTTTAATGCTTATTGACATTGTCTAAAATATATAAAAATTATTAACGAATTTTTGGGTTTAGTCTTCCCTTATATTATGTAGATAAGTTTACGATTAGGATAAGGTCTGTTGGTAGAATAATGGCCCCTTTTGTGTCTCATTTGTATGCTTTTGGAAGAGTGGATTTGTTGTTAACTATTACTATGTTTAAGAAATCCTATAAGAAGGTAGTGGTAAAACTCCTTGGATAAAACTGAAACTATAGTTGTTTTTCTTTTAAGGGCTTCGAACCCTAATTATTGCTATGAAGCCTTCCCCTGGGAGATTTGGATAATGTCATTTCGTTTCGTGCCTACGATCATAATTAGTATGCTGTTGTCTTCTCTTGGACCCCTTTTGTTGGATGGAGTAAGTTTTGGATTCCAATCACGTAATCCAGAGGATTACATGAAGGAGATATCAACACTCTTGACCTTCTTGATTCCTAACCCATAAGGTCTTGCCTTGATTTATGTGATTTTGTTCTTACTGGTATTTTGACTTTCTCCTTGCTGGATGGTTTATATTTCTTGTTCATAGCGAATAATTTTGGAGTTGTGGGTTGTGTTTTAATCCATTTTTGAGTTAGAACTTTCCTTTCTTGATATTGTTAAATGTTAGCTTATTGTTTGCAATGAGTAGTCTTAACATGCTCAGTTCTAGCAAACTGACTCTAGTTAATATTTGTGCAGATGGATTATGCGAGTAGACTAGAGGAAAAGAGTGTTAAAGGTTCATCTGTACCATTTATGAAGTTCCTTGTAAAAATGTCCAATGTGTTGTAAATTGTGTAACATTGCTTGTAAAGAGAGTTGATATGACCTCTTGCCTTGTATTGTTCGGTAATGGTGAAATAAAGTGTCTTGTTCTTGTGTAGTCAAACTTGAAATTACCTTTGTGAGAAATAATATTCAATCTTGACCTTGTTATGAGTATTCTTTTGGTGATATCATTTACAGTCTTGAAAATTTTGTAGCATGGCTTGGCTTATTTTGTTACCTTCTTGTTCTTGACCCAAGTGAAATCCAATCTCTTGACTCCTTTGGTTCATGTGCCATGTTGAATGGAAATGTTATAAACCGTGGTTTGTGTTCTTGTTAAATAACGATAAATTTCTTCTTTCAGGTCATAATGCTTATTGGTTTAGTAACCCTCCATGGGTACTAGTATCAATGTTATTCTAGGCATATTTTAGTGGGTTGAAACCCCCTTTTTCTAAAGATAATCAAAGATAAAAGAAGAGGAATACATAGATGAATAAATAAATAAGATAATAATGAAGTACTGTATTTGGTTGATAAAAATTAAGAGTCTTTAATTGGAAAGAAAGTGTTTATCTAACGATGTAAAAAAATAAAAAAAAATACCTACCATTGCTAACCTTAAGCTATGGATTAAACATTGTCCTCTTGTTGGGAAACGTTAAGTAATTTTAAAAGTAATATCACTGTTGGCTTTTTGGGGATATCGGTAGATCTTATCTAGTACAGGAGTTTGAATTAAAAGCACATTAAGTATAATGCTTCCATGTTGGGAACCCTTGTGTATCCCCCGACGAACTTAATCAAGATGATTTCTAAATGAAGCTTTTACCAAAATTCAATTGAACTCTTAAGACTCATTAAAAGACTGATTAATAACTAAATAGGTCATAATAAAATAAATTTATCTTCTCTCTCTAAACCATTACCATGGTACCTTGTAGTCCTTGTCTAAGCTATGATAAATTTTTAATTCTTGATCAAAGATGATTAGGGTTCTGAACCTTAATGATACTCCTCTCCTTTTGATCTTACGCTTGCCCCCTTATGCAATGTGGGTATGAAACGAGTTTCAGTAGTGGGGGTTTAGATAGATAGCCTTGTGGAATTGTATACCACCTGGTTTTGTAAACAAATTAATCAAGGAATTTTTCATATTATAGGTGATCCTAGGACAGTCCTCAAGTTATATAAAAGAAAAGAAACTTAATCCTATAAGAAGAATGGTATGAAACATATCATGAACCTTCTAGAACGTAAGCTAGGAATTGTAAGATGTCTCTAGTAAATCAGTAATCTTAAGAAGATTTTCACAGTGGGATGTCTTCAGCTATAACTATGTAATGTGGTTGGTCTTTTGCCATGTCCTTTCACAAAAGAAAAGTAAATTTGTCCTTGATAGGTGTGAACGTTTCCGTGCTGCCTTTATGGCCATCCTTATATCAAGTTGTTCACAGTGTTAGTTGTATCCTTGGTGACGACATGTTGCGTCATGTTATGTGTCAAGTTAGTAAAAAAAAAAAGTTATCCTATATTTCACTGTGTTGTTCGTGTGTGTGATTTTGGGTTGTTACAACTCTTTAAAAGTTCATATATGTTTTTTGTTGATGCAAATTTGCAGATATCCCATGGATACTCCTGCATTAATAAGGTTTTATTTTGAATTTAGATTTCTATAAATACAAGTTTTTGTTCATTTGCTACATAAAATCATCTAAAGATAACACATGATGTTTTTCACATTTTGTTGAGAACTCACAATAATTTTAAAGAGACAATGAAATAATTAACACACTTTATCATTTATTAAATTTATTATTTCTCATTGAATTCTGTTGGTGTTGGAGGGTCATCAAGAGCTAGGATTCAAAAATATCATATTATGTATTATTCTAAACTCATATGATATATATGGATTGTAAATTATTTGGAATGAAATAAAATACAAGGAACAATATAATGCTTCCTGAAGAAAAAGAAGGAAGATGAGATGATAAGCCTTGAAACTAAAGATCCATGAATGACTGTCAAAAACATGTAGAAGATCACACAAAAATGTTATTATTATTATTGTTATCCCTAAATACTAATATAATTGAGTGTAACTATTTGCTAGCCTTTATAGCTTTCTTTGAATATTGATGGAGATAGTTTTATAGTATGAGTTGTGTGTATTGATTTTAGAGAAAGTGAATATTTTTATTTATCTCCTTTTTTATTAATGGTAAAATTTTTGTTGACTGGGATCCTACCCAAGAAAAACAAGAAAGGGTCAAAACCCAGATAAGCCAATGAGTACAAAAAGAGACAAGAAGAAGCACATTCCCAACAATACAACAACAAAAAGAAACATAACTACTGGCTGGAAAAATTAGCTAGGTGGAAGAAGTGATTTTGTTATGCCTATATTTCTTCTTGTTATGAACTATTTTCCACCATCCTACAACCTCCTCAATAGGAATAATAACTTCAAATAGCATCAATCGACTAGTTTGCGTCTTTTTAAAAGGAGAGCGAGGAGGGACATTCTCCAGATTTGCCACTTCATATGACTTTGGTTCAACTTTTTCTTCACCATTTGCCATCCCCTTGTTTCCATCATCTCAAATTTCTCTAAGAGGGGTTTCTGAAACATGAATTTCACCATTTGATTTCCCCTTGTTTTAAATGAGGGGAGTGGTCAAGAACTAATTCTAGGAATTCCTCTGAATCAATATGTGAGTCTAATTCTTCCTTGGTGTCAAATACCAAATGTTAAGGGAGGGAATTTTACCACAATTTTTTTATCATTTTTTATGCCTTTCCAATCCCAAAATTAGCCACAATTATGGCATAAAGACAATAATTTCTTACATTTGAAGGGTCAACCTTCATAGTCAAGAGGGTAAGTCCAAGTTTTTATTTGAACATTAAGCTCAATGTGGGAAAGAAGGTTCTTAGAGGTGTCATTCTCAACGATAATTATGGTATATGACTTGTGTGAGTAAAATATATGGTTTGGGATTCAAAATTTAATATGTTACCCAAAACATTGCCAATGGATATCAGACAAGCATGGTCCCAAAATTGTAGAGGAATATGGGGTCAGGTCTAATCTATATTAGTTTGCAAGAGGGGAACCGAGGTTTCATAACAAGATAATGAGATTGAAATGCCCAAAATATTTCTTGCAATGGTGTCTTGATCAGTTATTGAAGAAAAAACAACAATAAAAGTACCCTTAGCATAGGGATACAGATCTAACATGCCCTCTAGCAGATGGATCTAGTGTTTACAAATCTAGTCATGAAGTAATGGAAGAGTAGGCCAAAGACCACTGAAACAGAAAATCAAGGTGTATTCTTGGTAGTAGGATTCGTCTTTGATCACCTTGTCTATAAAATGAACACAAGGTTTGTTGTCAACAAATGTCATGGGCTTGGATCCATTCTTCCCTTGTAGCACCTCCTAGAAATATTGATTCAATATTTCATCCATTCCACTCAGCCTTCTAGAAAACCATTTTATTATTTACATTCTCTAGAATAGGGGCAACCTGATGAAAAATGGACACACTTCCACCAAGCTTCCAATATATATAGGTCAATGAGGGTTCAATTTTTCCACCCTTGGAAGATCCTCCCTCTCCTATATCATCAAAAGATAGCCCATCACTTCGTTCATTAACATGGAAAACACCACTTCCCTCAACAAAATGCTTCTAATTTATATTTTCTTCAAATAGACCTTCCAAAAAAATGTGACCACTCCCTTCCTCCATGGGAGAGAGAAAATAACTAGATCCGCCAATACCAAACTCTCTAGCATATTTAACAGAAGAAGCAGGGAGAAATCCCCTTCCTTTGGCTCTTAGGCCATTACCGAAATGGCTCCCATTCTTACCAATCAGTCACCTATGAGACACCCTAATATGGAGGGGTGAACCAGTGCCATCGAGAAGATTAGTTCCATTGCCACAGGGATTAGGGTTAGGGTTCAAACAAGGGATCTTCTCCATTGCTAATAATAATTTGGACCAACTTATCACTTGTGTATTTTTTAATCTCATTTTTACTCTATTTGCACAAAAATAGATGATTTAATCTAATTCAAGAAATTGATTTGAAGAAAATATAAATTTTTGTGTAATAATTAATTAAATTATTATTTTTTATTAAAAGTTTGTATATATGAGTTAGACAATGTCATGTTTCTAACTAGGAATCTAGAAGCCTCTAAGATTAAAAGTTTCAATGAGAATCTAAGGAAATATTGAGATGGTTACGAGAGCAGAGAGACATGAAAAAATTGTTGGATGAAAATATAATATATTTTTTCAGAGGAAGAATCTTGTAAAATAGGTTATCCCTATAAGATAAGTAGTGAGCACACATATTTATGGAGATATATGAGATATTCTAATGTTTTTTTTTTGGAAATAGGGTAAAGTGAGGGTTTTGAAAGGGCCCATAACCTTGTACAAAGAAGAAGGGAGAAGAGAAAAGGAAGAAGAAAACTCCTGAACAACACAAGGGAAAGAAATAAAGAAACCTCAATAAAAAAATAAGAAACTTCCAAGTAATAGAGTCAATAATAAACAAAATTTAGAAGAAGAGAAGGAAGAGGACCTTCAACTGAAACTAAGAGTAGCAAGAAGATAAAGCAAAGAGGACGTAAGAAGATGTAGCCCATACAAATAAAAAGAAGGAAGAAGTGGATATCATCAAATGGTAACCACAAAAAAGGAAAAAGAAGGGAAAGATGGAGAAGAGGATAAGGAATTAGAGCCTACCCTTCTTTTCCCTTGTTCGAGCACACCAACTACCAATTTTTTTGTAAAATGTTCCTTTGATCCCGACGTACAATTAATCAAAACCAGAAGGGAGTCTATTTTGTGATTTCCTTAAATTAGAGAGAAGGGGCCTTCTTTGTCTAAATCAAAATGATCAGATTCGTGTGGTCTCTTGAATCCCAGGTTGGATCTCTCCCCCAACTGGGATGACACTACTGGCAGACCTAGCTCAACACCCAAAGTTGCAGACATGGGTTGAGCCTTGACCAGTGGATTGGAACTCTTAGAATCCTGAGCATTTACCATCCGAGTTAGAGTCCTCCTCGAGGACAGGGGGCTAAAGAACTTGGAAGGATTTTTCCTGACGGTGTTGAAATTTCTTGTGAGCATAGGAAGATTGAAGGTGACTCTGTTGTCTTGAAATTTTCTACATATGAAGGATGTGCTTTCATAGTCGAGATGTTGAACATGTGAAAAATCACTCATCTTGAGAGTAATCTTGTCCGGATGCCCTTTGCTAAGATCAATTTCAATGCATATTCTGACAAAAGTGATCAATCCACTATGAAATCTCGTGTCATCCTATTTTATAAATTTCTATAAACAATTTCCAATATCCTCTACTGTAAGGTAAAATTGGAGAGGAAGATTGGGTAACCTCACCCAAATAGGTACTTGCTATATGGAGAAGGAACATAGGTTAAAGAGTGGGAACCAAGGGGTGGTAAAAAAACAAGCTGAACCCCAAAACCATGGGCTGTCATTCAAGGCACTCTGATAATCCTGTTGTTCCAATAACAAAATGATGAAGAAACCCCTTGCACAGAAAAAGTGGTCACATTTTTTAGTCCAGTTGGAGTGAATCCATTTAATAAGTTCATTTATCGAAGTCCAAACAAATGAGAGCATTTTTTTCAAGTCTATATTTGAAATTCATGGAATCAGTACCTATGATTTCTAGCGAAGGTGAGTCAGCAGCTTGCTCAACAAGATAAGCTGGGGGGAGGGAGGATTGGAGCCAACAGAGGTTGAAGTAGAGTTTTAAAATAAATCCTCCTTAAAAGTCGTCGTGCTGCTAGCTGTGGCTCCTCCTTTTAAAGATCAAATCATAGTTTTGAAGAGTCCTAGGTCATCCCATAGAAATCAAGAGGGTATTCATCTGAAATAATTTTTCCTGCAAAAGAGAGGCCAAAGGAACCAAGATTATATCCCAGTTTGTGCAAAATAATACACTTTAGCTCAAAGCCAGAAACAAGGTGATGGGTTTGGAGGAAGAGGGTAGAACCCGAGATGGTGTTTACCAGGACTTGTAACACCTCAGGGAAGTCATCTGTCAGCTGAGCAACAACATAAACATGAAAAATTTTGTATGGGAGGGAAAACGGTCAACAGACAGATCCAAATTCACAGCCTATGCATAGGCCATAATGAGGAATCCAAAAACCCTCACATTTCCATCAACATTGAACGGGAATCTCCTATCAAAAAGGATCCGATTACCTGAGCCCAAGATTGGGCCAACCTGCACGTTCCAGCCTTCTGCACCGCCACTACTAGGGTTAGGGTAGAGGGATAATTCCATCGAGAAATATGGTTTTAGCACCCGTATATCTTCCTCAATAACTAAGATATTCTAATGTTCTATTCATAAAATACTAATTGTTTAGATATCAATATTGGAGAATCAATGTTTCATACCTAGAAAAAATGAAAAATTTAAATGGAATGAAAAAATATTCGAAAATATGAGTATATTAGAAATGGAGTGTCCAAAAGTAATTAAATGGAAGACAACTACTATTGACATGTAAGTGTCTGAATTTTTTTTCCAAGGATATATTTCTTCTAATATTTTATAATTCCTTTTCATTAGAGGGGTAAAGGAGAATTCATCAATAAGTTTCTCGCGATTGTGAAGATTAGCATGATGTCAAATCAATTTGATAAAAAGTATACTAAAAAATTTCGGGGTTATGAATAGCAATCGTACTTGAAATGTACGATGGAAATACCGAAGGGGGTGCACCGAAGAAGTGAAAATGGAGAGACTGAAATAGTGGAAGAAGAAGAGGGGCGATAAAGACGTTGATCAAAGTGTAAAGTTATTTTGAAGAACACATGTAACTATAAAATGAATTTGATTGCACTTATCATGGGACAGTGTATAGATAGGGATATGTGTAATGGACTAGAAATTGAAGTCTAGCGATTTCACGCACATTTGTGATCAGGGAATCCCTCAAGTTATCAGGCTAACAGCCAGGGTTTCACTCGTTAACAATCTTGATATAGTTTTCCATCAATAACCATTGACATAAAATAGATTTTCTTTTTTTACCATGATCCACATTTTCATATCCATGTCGCTTGTATTTTTCATGATAGTCCAATTTGTTCTTAAAAGGGTCAAAATAAAAAATGGGTTAAAATCCAAAAGGTCCTAGGTTTGAAACCCAACCTCATGAATACAACATACCATGTTCCTTGTTTGCAGCTTAGAAGAAATGAATCCTATGTCTTTCATGTATGGTTTCTATCTATACTTTGATTGGAAATGAAGACAACCGTTCTCATCATGTGCTAAGGGTTATCTAATCGTGACATCACAACCATTGGAAAAGGGGTTTTTTGTTATTTTATTTTAATTTTTTAGCGTCAAGTTTATCGATTTGGAGTTTAATTTATTAGATAAGGTGAACAAATGATTGGAATGTTGAAATAAAGAGGTGTGAATAAAATACATACATGTCATACACCCAAACCACATCTCAGAGTGTCCTGACCCAAAACATATTTGTTAGGTGTGGTCAAATTTATCATTCCAATCTTCTTGTGGCATTGTTTAGGCCATTTCTCAACTTTAAGCTTGAATAATTGTAGGGAAATACGAGATGCATAGATAACCATCAATTATTGAGCCCCTCCAATGGTTGGTGACATCAGCGTCAGGTATATTTTATCTAGCGAACGTTTTTTGTTGTCTTTTTCTCTGCCCAAAAAATATTTGTTATATATGCTCCACTTTAACATTTTGATCTAGATGACACTATTCATGTGAATGTAATTTGGACTTAAAATGACTAAAATAAATAATTGGGAAAATACGATTGGTTCCAAGTGTGAAACCCAAATGGTCTACTATATCACCTAAGTTAGTAAAAAAACCATACTTGAGCTTCATGTTCAAAAATATTCAAAGACCAAGAACATGGTCACATTAACTGCATGTGATTGTTAAATATTGTAAAAGGTAAGTATTATTTTATGTTGTTATTTAATGCAAACCAGTGAAAGGTTTATTATTGTATCATTAAATATAAATTTTCATATAATAGCAATAAAATTATTTAGTGAATGTTTATTTTCCTACCACATAAGTAATGTGTTAATATATATTTATATATTAATGAAATTGTACATTAATTTCTATGAAAAAAAATGTCATGTTTAAAATACGTTAGTTAGAAGAGATGGTTATTTAGAAAAATTCCATGTATTTTATAATAAAAAATAGGGAAAACATTTTCTATGATTTGAACAAAGTGAAAAATTGCTTTGCTAGTTGCATTGGAGTCATGATTCGAAAGAAGATGCTTATTGTAATGCCCACTTCCCTTCGATACTAAATGAACCATGAGCATCTTTTCTAAAACCGTTTATTAATCGTAAACATGACTGTTGTGTTCTAGTTAGCATGAAAATTAAAAGGTGTGGGACACCAAGATTTATATGGTGTTTTGATTTTTATTATTACCTTGACTCTATGTCGTATCATGGACCTTGATGTTAATTTAAGGATATGATGATGATGATCTATTATAGTTATCTTGTTAAAGACTTATTGTTATGTCATTACTATTGTTGTACTATTTAGGCTCTGGTCACTCTTTATTAGATCTCTAGACCTTGAATATCGTAATAAAAAGAAAACATTTTCTAGATGGAAATTGATACACTCATTTTTACTTATTGGATAGACAGTACATACATGTTATACTTGCGACACGTTGTGACTATTGCAGTAAATTTATATGCTTGATTCCTAAATCAGTATTCGATGTTCTAACTGTTACTACTGTACGGATGTATTAGACATAAATTATGGGTATTTCTAGATGATTTTTGATGTTGTGATTTAGACGTAGAAATAATGATTGCTTGAATTACGTATAGATGTTAATAAATTTCATGCATATTGTTATTTTGGATATTTTGACATGGCCGCAAGGCCGAAGAGGGTATTTCGCATTTTGCAGGAAACACAGCATGATCACAACCATGAGGGGGATTGGGGACCAAACACATCAGGATGCCGGGTGGTTACAACATTGGTCGTCAAGGCAACTTGTAAACTGTATTGTGTTTAGCTTTGTTCTTGTATGTGTTGAGAAAATTTTCTTGAGGGGGGGTAATGTTCTAATGTGACCATGGGGTTGAGAATTTTATTTAATTGTTTTATTTACTTTCGTAAGTGATTTCATTTGGGATGCCCTTCTTTTATTACTTTTGCTAAGTATGTTTTGGTTGATTTAATATCTTGTTTTAAATTTTAAGTTGGGAGGGAAGTCATGTGGGTATAATAAATTTTTTTGGTTGGCTCTTTGAGTCATGTGTTGTCTCTTGTATTGAATGCTTATCTTGAGTGTTGACCACTCCAAATCTCTTGAAAACTCGAATTTGAGTTTGAGGGCAGTTTTGGGGGACTTGTGGGACAAGTTAAACTTGTCCCACACTTCCCAAAACCCCTTACCAACCATATCTATGGGTTGCGAAGCCCAAAAAGGGGTTAGTTATTGTTTTGGGAAGTGATATATGACTTGGAGTGCACTTTTTCTTCATTTTGCATTTATTTTGTGCCTTAAGGCACATGGGAAAAGGGATGGATTGTGGAAGAGAGTTGTCATTCAACCCAACCACCCATTTATGGTGTTTTGGGATTTGAGTTGACCTTGGGAGATGGTTTGAGGATGTGTGATGTGGCATCCTACATGGATCCACATCACCCTCACCCTTACCTTTTGATCTATTTATTGGAAACTTCCTCTCTTGTTGAGGGGTGTGTTGTTGTTGGAGTTTTGCTTTTGTTTTGTTGAAGAGCTCTCTTTTGTTATTTTGGGGAGAAGGAGAAAAAGAAAAAGAGAGTGCTTGGACTTGCATGCTTGGATTGGTTTTGGAGGGAGCTTGGAAAAAGCTTCTTGGATTAGGCTTCTCCAATGGAGAGGTAGGAAACCCTTTTCTTTGTGTTGCTTTCATTTTGTTATTGCTTCTAAGCTTAAAATTGAAGAAAAATGCATGTTGTACTTTGTATATTGTGAAAAGTGGATTTGAATGCTTATTGTGTTGTATAGGAGAGGTCTATGGGAATACTCATGAGGGAGGCAAAAGAGTAGATTAGGATATTGTGGAGGGAGTTTGAGAGGGATGCCCATCTTGGGTAGGAATGTTTACATTCTACCTTGTCTTTGAGGGAGCCATAAGAGGAGGGAGGCATAAGAGTATGGGAGGAAAAAGGGGGGTACTTTAGGGAGACATAAGAGTTATAGGGGCTTGTGTTTTAATGTGGAGGGTTTTGGATGGGCATCTCATCTCATTTGGGAGGCTTAAGGAAAACATTCCCATAGTTCCTTCTCTTGTTGGCTTGGATGCAAGCCTTGTTGTGTAATGTTTGATGTTATTTGTGTGTCTCCTTGTTCTTCTATTTTAGCTTGAATGCTGTGAAGAACTTGTATCGTGGAAACATGTATTGTTGCCTTGAGTTGGAGACCACCCCTTCATTGTATGGTGTTTGGGGCCCGGGGGTCAATGGAGGAGATTGCTTCTCTTCTCCATTGAGATTTGGTTGGGAGGAGAGTGTTGCCTCTCCCCCCTATCTTGGTTGTGATTGGAAATGCTTCGAATTTGGAGCATGAGTGAAGAACACTTTGGAGCACTTGAATCTTGTTGTTGACAACGTCAAAAAACCTCATGTATTTACCCACCTTGAGTGGAAGAAAATGTAATATTGTTTGCTTCCTTTAGCTTCCATTATTCATATTGGATTCCACATAAAGTAGGATATGTTGTAAAAGATTGAAGGAATAGTTGCGTTGAGATGATAGTATTTCCTTTAAAATTCATTGGAAAGGTTGTTGAATACTTTGTGGAATATTGGAAAGGGATTACAAAAGAAAATGTATTAAAACTTTGTTGGACATCTTGGAAAGATAGAGCATTATTTCTCATTTTATACTTGATAGAATAATTTTTTGTTTTTAAGACAATGAAATATTCTAAGCCCTAACTCTCTTATGACCTGCTCCATCTTTGTGCCTATTGTGACATTATTGACAATTCTAGAAGGAAGTGAATCAACTTGCTTAAAATTTCATGCAAAGTGAATGTAAAGTTGTCGAGTACTTAATGCGAATGCAAATACTCTAAATTTATCAAGTTTGATGCCCAACACCCCTTAATGTCTAGGAAAAGTACTAGTAGGTTTGAATATCATTCTTATTTGAGTAATACTAAAACAAATGGGAACTATAATATGGTTGAACAACAACATAAATACTTATTACGTAATAACCATGTGAAAATTGTATAAGAAAAAGGTAGAAAACTCCCAAGAACAACAACTTTGAGTGTTCATATATATAGATGATTATGCTTGTGATGCACAAAGCGCTGACTGTCATGGCCCTGTTGCAATGCTTACAAAGCAATGGGTCGTCTATTTTAAAGGGCGTTGCATAGACAAGCTTCATTTTTTTTATCGTGTCTTTGCTGAACGTAAGAGAAGAAAGGAAATAGGATAAACAGCCCGTGTGTCGGTGCTATCGATGGTTCAAAAGAATTTTTTTTTTTTTTTTTTCATTCAATAAGCTGTCCCCAGTCTCCATTGACTTTGAACTCAGGAAAATTTAAATCACCTGCCTATCCTGGTTTGGAACCTGCAACTTCTAGCTTAAAATGTTCTATTCGTTAAACCATACTTTTTGTAACGCCCCTTTTCACACTCTTTCAGCACCCAATGGAAACGGAGGTCGCCCTAACCATTTACAGTCTCCCTTTTGACGTGCTGTAATGACCAGGGGCGACTTTGTTTCTATCACTGTCCCAATAAAACTTGCAACTCACGCACTGTCTCCTCTTCAAAGCTGTCAAAGTATCCCGTGTTTGAGGATGCATTCGATACTGAACTGATTCTTGGTTTGGTGCGCCAGCTGTAGCTAAGTCCTTATGCAAACCGGTGAAAGGTTTATTATTGTATCATTAAATATAAATCCTTTCACGCGGCTCAGGACAGTTCTCGCTCAGCAGGTCGGCTTGGTGATTTTTAGATTTGGAAATCTTGTGAATTTAATTGTGTTGAGCGGCTCAGTCATTATGTTTGGACACGCCTGGCAGGGGAGTTATAGTTGGGACAGCTGGTGGTTGAGTCGCCCACCCCTCCTCAAAGCATAATTGTTCCCAACTTAATCCATTGAATGTTTGACCACCGACCTTTGAAGAGACTCTTTTGAAAGAATTTTGTATCAAAAAAAAAAAACGGGGGGGGGGGGAAATCATACTAGGTACTCTCAACTGCTTGTTTTTTTTAAATATATGTGGTTTCTAATTCATTACACCTATTGTACACCCTTGCCAGGCAATGGAGAGTCAAGTGTAAATTCAGACAATATACATATTTAGATGCCGGTCGAATGGACTCATATATAGGAAGTAAAGCTTTCTTATAATAATCGCACTTGACATACGCATGGTAGTATGTATATCTAGCATATTAAAAGTATACAAGACAATAAAATAAATCAATGTCAGGTGCTTACCGAAATGAGTTTTTCCCTGTATAAATGTATATACATATATACATATATATGTATACATATATATATACGTATGTATGTATAAATATCTATATATATAAATCTGGATTTACAAATTTGTAATGTATTGATTTCAGGAGGCAACGCGATATAATAGAATAAAAAAATAATAATAATAAATAAATAAATAGATAAATAAGAATTGAGTGGACAGTGTTTTTACCCTCGAAATAAAACATATTCTTATTCTAAGGTTAACCTCCAGAAATAAAACTCACCGAACTTAATTGATCAGCTCGCTAGGAGCAATTTGACTTTGACCCTGTTTGGTGGTGCACGTATAAGCTAAGCTCCTCGATCCGTGCGAAAACAACTCGAAACATGGTTTTGTTTAAATTTCAAAACAAAAATTAAAAATTTAGTCACTTTTCAGGTTGTTCGCAATGGATGCGACGTAGTCGCCATCGTCGTCGTCGTGAGCGAGCGTCGTCTTTTCCTGGCGTCACACTTATAATTTTTTTTTACTACCTTGCATCGGAGGCATGAGAAAAAACTAAGTGAAAAATTGTGGAGTTGTTTTTCGAAAAAAATATGGATGTTGTTTGGCGACCACTACAAGTAAACTAAACAGTGCAACATAAATTGTTTTTTAGTGTTGCTGCATTTTGAACTCGATACTATTGTATGCGTAAAGGAGAGAAAGAACCTATGAATACTTAGGAAAAAGGAATTATTTATTTTGTGTTTCTCCTGGGTTTGAATGTGTGGGTTTTGTATGAGCCAAGGAAGTGGTAAAAATATCATAAGACTGATTAAAACTGATAGTGTTTTGGGTGTTTCCAGTTTTTATGCCATTGAAAAGGTTTAAAAGTTGAGAATGACTGAGGAAAATACATCAACATTCCAAAACATTGTTCAAATGAGCACAATTAAAAAATACATCTTCGGCATAATTAATGACATGTTGACAAAAATATTATTAAAAAATACACTCACTTTGGAATAAATGTATTTTGAGAGGCATGAGTGCTCTGAAATGTAATGCTACACAAAACTTTGCTTAGTTAGATACCTTCATCTTTGCTCAGTGGAGGGCATGGTACTATACGTTGGGGGTTCTGTTGACCTAAGAATAGTCCTGTAGAAGATACTCTCACATTCAACGGTTGAACCTAATAAAATCTTTCCAAGTTCAGAATTAGTGTCGTGACAAAATGTGCAGATGCATGACACATCAAATGGGCATAATGTGGAACGAAGTCATCAAGTTTGAACCACACCCACACACACATCAAAAGTTGATAGATCATTGAGTCTACACCCTTCCCACCTCCAATGTCAACAATGAAAAACTCCGTTTTTACCTATCCCTCATGCACGTTTTGGTAGGAGTGATATTTAATTAAAAGTAGTCAAATTATAAAAAAATTAATGTTGTGGCAAAGTGGTGGGCCTCCTGCCTTGTATTTTAGAGGTCTTTAATTCGAATATGCCTATCTCCCCATGAAATTTCATGAGAGATAGGCCCCGCCGAAGAACTCTACATTGGAGAAAACTTCGTATTTAACACAATATATAAGTACTTACCTACCAAACTCCATCTGTCATTTTTTGCCAAACCCTAAGGTGGCAATGGGCATGTCATGCCAACAAAGGTGGGGTTTCCTTGCAATGTCCACTGCCACATATCCCCGTTCCCACCTAAAATGCCGATGTATTTCATTATTCTGTGCTGAGAGAATTGCTAATGTATAGCATTGAAGATTGTTAATGCATAACGCTTGTAGATGCTATGTTGTGGAAGATTTGTGATTTGGATTTCAGAGACAAATACATGTAATAGAGGAAATGATTTGGTGGTAGACATTGTTTTGAACGATGTTATCCCCATCAATTGTTTAATATTTTTTCTGGTCTTTGTTTGGACTATTCCTGGTTTTTAGACGAACTCATATTTTTGTTTTGGGATATGTAATTATTTACAATATTTTTCTGTCATTATGACTGTGTGATGGTTTTAGCCCAACTTTGTCAGAGATTAGTTCCTCACACCTTTGTGGAATCTTTTTTTGTGTTTAGGTGAAATCATCTCTACATTTACTAGCAATATTTATGGATTCTTATTTTTGCAGGGACAAGGAAGGCCATTGGAGACTTGGATTATGCACTATTCAAGCTTGCATAGGATTTTGTTAGTCATAGAGAGACACTTCTCATTATCTTCTGTGGATTAAGTTTGGGGCATGCAGATAACATTGTTTCCACATCCCTTGATAGCAGCAAGGTCTATACAAATTGCTTTTCATGTTTTCTATAAGCAAATTAATCATTCCAAGTTTTTATTTCAAATCTTTTATTATTGTCATGAATTAAAGTTCCTTCTACATTATGTGATTATCAAATTCTAGTACTGACATGCATATTTATGTGCATTTGTGATTACGGAGAAGGTTATAAGGCTCTACAAATATGCGAGTACTATAATCTGTAACTTGGAAAAATGTGGAGAATGGGTACTACATGGGGTGGATGTAACCAGAATAGATCCATTGGTCGACTTCAAAGGAACAATGTTTGACAAAAATAGTTATTAATTTTCCCCAACCAAGCTTTTGGGGGGGCGAGAAGAAGACCAAGAGGTTATAAAGAGGCACAGGGATTTGATGAGCATGTTCTTTAGGAGTGCTAGCCAGTTATGGAGAAATCCATGTCAACCACAAGGAGGGGGAGCCATATAATAAATGGAATCTGGAAGAAGAATCCAATGAAGTGTGGCCTATTCTTATGCAAGTGTCTCGACTTAAAGTTAAGAGATTACCCAGGTTATAGTTCCCAAATCGACGACAGTTTTTCCTCTAGGAGAGTGTATGACTTACATTTTCATGTGATTCTTGTTATGCCAAGAGAAGCACCGACGAGAAGGGAAAGAAGGGATAAGAGAATGCTTGGATTCACACTTCCAAACCTGAACCTATCTATGTGGCTCCTATTCAAACCTTATATTCAGATGCCCTTTTTGTAAAACTATTTCTTTGTTAAGGCAATTTACATGCGACAAAGCTTCTTTATAAAACAACTTTCATATTTGCTATGGCGTGGTCTACTGTAAATCATAGAAGGGGGGAAGGAGGAGAATTGCGGTATTTCCTTGCATCTGCCATCCTCGACATAATATTTGGAGCCCATGAGAATTTTTCCACTACTAATAAAACTATACTTAAACTCCTTCGCTCTCACTATGTCTCTCCCTTGACTTATAAAAAGGTGCGAGGGGTCCCATGAATGACTCTACAGTCGAATAGACTTTCATTAATAAATATATATAAATAGCACAACATAGAGGTATTCATTGTGATGCCACGAAAACAACGACGACGACGACGAGCCAAGAACTTGCTTTCATAAACACATAACCGAAATTACAACTAAATTTTTTTTTTGATAATGTATTTGTACCTGCACTTGACGGACATCAAAAGTTTTATATTTTACATTTGAGGTATTATATTTAATCTTTAGTTTGATTACATAAATACTATATATATATTTAAAATCTCAAAAAAGAAATATATATATATACCGCCAAGTTTATATGTTTATAAACCAAAAGACATTTTATTAACTTAATCATATTTCACTTTGTAATTTAAACAAAACCATGTTTTGAGTTGTTTTCACATAGTTCGGTGAGTTGTTTACTTCATTGGACAACTTGTAATACATGGTCCACAAGAGTCTATTTCATAGTCGGCTTATGCCATTGGGAAAAACACGTAATGCCACCATGTTTATTATTTTCCAAGGTTCAAGGTTAACCAATGTGCCACCAAGTCAATGATAATTCTCACTATTACTTCAACATGGTCGAAATTTTAATATAAATCAGATGGACCTCATAACCAATGACGAGCTCCAAGGAAAACAAGTTCCAAACATTGCCACAAATGGCCAAAGACTACCTGCCATGGAAACGCCATTAGCGAATGTATTCACTACACGTGGCCAAAGCCATACGTGGAACCACATTAAAAATTCAACCATGGAAATTACCTTGGGCGTGGGTGGGCCATTAGTAATTCAAGCCCCTTGGTTGCAACGGCATTCTGGGTCGCAACATTTAATGCTATTTGCATCAGGATTCGCAATTTTATTTTGGCATTGCCCCTTATTTGAAAAGAATGATTTCATTTGGCCGCGCAGGGAAAAAGTAGATAAGGTTTGATGTTGAACATAGGCGTGCCCAAATGAGATTATATCAAGTTTAATATACCTTTAGTTACCCAAGGTTATGGTTTAATTGCCAATAAAACTGTGTTCCTTCGATCAATAGCTTGATGTCAGGCTCCAGTATTATTTATAAATTATGTTGTTGATTTGATTTAGAATTAACATCATTCTCTCTATGCATGATTTGTTGGAAGTTTGATAAGATTGTTAACATTTGTTTAAAGCTAATTATATTGTTAAAACGAAGATTTAAATGCAGAGTACTTGCTAGGTGAATAATTGTATTCAACATGGGCAAATGGTTTACCATGTGGACAAAGCCAACTACCAGCATTAAACTCCCTCCCTTGCGTGTAGACTACACCAACTGGGCCGCATGTTTCATTAATCCACGCTAGGTGGTTCATTAATAGCTACAGGTAATGACCCAGGCATAAATCTTATGCCTCCCATTTGGTCTACCCACCACCTTAACTGGACCCTGGCCGCAGCAAGAAAAAATGGGTTTACAGAGGAGCTACCGCAGGTGAGTGGAAGGCAAGTGACCTCTACTGTCATCGGATGCGCCGAGGTACTTTATGTTCGAGACGGGGTCCATGGCCGCAGCCTGCACAGGTAAACGGGCCAGGCAGCGGCAGTCGCAGCTGATAAGAACCCTTGCTGAGCGCTTTGAACCAGCGGGTCATCCAACTAGTTGTTATTTGTTCAGCATCGAATGCATCTTAAAAATCGGGATTTGCCTTCAAGATATATTATTATCAAATCGATGAAGGGACAGTGAGAGTGTCACGAGGAGACCAGATAAAATGTATTATAACGATTATAATTATCTGAGATCTTACTTTTCTTACGGTGCAGCCCGTGGAAGAAAAGCTCCTAGAGGTGGATCTGTTTCATATCAGAACATTCGTGAAGCACAGTCGACTGTGCATATAGTGAGCTCGCAAGGCCTGCCGCTGTTTCGGCGTGTCAGGTTTTAGGAGGCTACAAAAAAATTCATTTCTTAAGGACACGTAGGTTTATTAGCATATAAGTTTACTATTATTTCTTGGCTACGGTTTGTAAAAAAAAAAAACACTTAGTTAATACAAAGAAATATTAATGATATATTGTTATAAATAGGATTTAATAATAGTAAGTACATTAGTTGTAATATTACATAAATATGAATAGTATTTAAAGTATTAGTTTCCTTATTACTGAAATGTGGGTGATGAATTAAATAAGCTTAGAACTTTCACATTAAAATCTCTTTCTACCTATTTTAATAGGGAGCATTTTTATGGGATCTCAAGTATATTTGATTTCCTTTCCCTTACTAATTTTCAAATAACTTTACAATGAATTCGTAAATGAAGATAAACATAATGGAGCTAGGACACAAATTACTTCGTTAGCATAACAAAAACTATTTAAAAACTTAAGTCATTCCATTAACAATACAAGAATAGAAATACACTAATATTCCAATTTTCAATACATCTTTTTTAGTAACAAAGTGAAATTCAATACATATATATTTTTTTAAATTTCCTAACATTCCACAAAAGAGTCTAACAATGTTTCCATTTAAGTTATAAAGCAAGATCTACTTATCATGTCAACAAGATCATCATACTCATGTGAGGTTCCAAGCCAGGTTAAAGGAGAATAAATAGATTGTCTTTCTTTCAACTTTTAATTCCATCCACATTACAACCTTACTAATGAAGTTCAAGACAACTTTCCTTCAACATCTTGTTACAACATTTTGTACTTAATGTGGGAACAAAATTTACAATGATGGAAGCTAAAATACAAAGCAATATTACATTTTTCCTCCACTCAAGGTGGGTAAAAATACATGGTGGTTTCACATTGTCATCAACAAGGTTCCAATGCTCCAAATATCAACAAGGTGGCTCCTCCATAGTTTGCTTGATTCACAACAAAATAAGGGGAGAGGCAATGCTCTCCTCCCAACCAAGATACCCAATGGAGAAGAGAAGCCATCCACTCCATTAGCCCCTGAGCCCCAACCACATCACAATGGGAGAAAATCCAACTCATGGCAACTACTAGCTTCCACATAACTAAACATAACATTTCACATTCATTCCATAATCCTTCAAAACAAGATCTACAACACAACAAGAGGGAAAACAATCACAACAAAAAGTCACAAGGCTTATCAAGAATGCCATAAGAGTAAGACATATGGGGAGGCCACTTATGCCTCCCAATGGGAATGGGTGCCACCTAAAAGCCTCCAATGCAAAACACAATACCCCTAACAACTCTTATGCCTCCCTCAAGTACCCCTTATCCCTCCATTCACTCTTATGCCTCCCTCAACTCTTATGGCTCCCTCAAAGTAAGAACAAGAAGAAAATGCAAGCATTTCTCTTACAAGGTGGGCACCCAACCCAAACTCCCTCCTCAAGAACATGATCTCTTATGCCTCCCTCAATTAAACTCCCCATAGTCTCCTCCCACTCCCAACTTAGGCATTCTACCCATTCCCAACAAGCATTGCAACAACAAAATTCAACACAACATATGTACTCATTCATATAACAAAAAGAAGAAAACATAATACAACAAAGGTGAAGCTCCTACCTTTCCATGGTAGAGCTTGTTCCAAGTATGAAGTCTCAAATCCCTCCAAAGATCAAGCAAGCATCCACAAGCTCCAACAAAACTCCCACAAGTATCAACAAGCTCCAAAAATCCACAAACTCCTTCCAAATCCTCTCCTCTCCAAAATACAAAAGACTAAAAATGAAACTTCCAACCCCCAAAACAAACAAGAGGATCAAATAAATAGAGAAAAGAGAGGGAGGGATGATGTGGCTCCAAGTAGGATGCCACCTCCTTTTCCCTCCACTCCACATCATTTGGTCAACTTCATATTCCAATGCACCATTAATAAGTGGTTGAAAGAAAGGCAAGCACCTTACACACTCCAACTAAGCCCACTCCCCCAAAGGACAAAATTAAATTTTGAAAGAAAGTGCAATTAATATTTTTACCCTTTTATCCCCCCAAAACACCTAAAAGACCCTAAATTTGGCCTTCCAACCCATAGGTAGGGTTGGCATGGGGTTTTAAGAGGTGTGGGACAAGTTTGACTTGTCCCACAAGCTTTGAAATTTGGCCTCCAAGGCCAAATTCGAGTTTCCCATGTGGGGTAGAGTGTGCTACACTCAAACTCAAACACACATCAATCCACACAAAATCCCAAGTAAATCAAATCCTAATAAATGAACTCTCTTTGGTCACATCTTTTAATTAGTTTAGGACAATTTCAAATTAACTTAATTAAGCCACTACAACCCATGGCTAACAAAGGGGTAAACTCCAATCCAAAGAGTATGAATAATAACACAAGTAAAATTTCACTTACTAAGAGCAACACATACTAACATAATAAAAAAGGAAAAATTAAAACAAAACAACACATGACCCCTAGGTCACAATTTTCCCTTAACCAGATAATTCTAACACACACACAATTACTTGTTGCCATGGTGACCTTAGCTGGATTCTTCTCGAATTCTGATGTGGTTGGTCTCCACTCCCCAATATTGTTGTGAATATAATATACCTGCAGAACAGAGAATACCTCCTTCGGCCTGTTGGCCGCATTAAAACATTCATGCCAAATATACAATATAATCTAAAATAAATGACACATGATTTACTATCATCTATGCAAGTACGATATCACTTACACTTTCTAGCACATTTCTATTCCACATTTCATTTATGTCAAAACGATCATCACATTAGTCAAATTATCAAGTTCTACTCAATATGATTAAATATATCACATGTCATAATTAAGATAAATAACCCTGTCAAAAGTATACAAATATCGTCATCAAATGTCCACCAGTAAACCATATGCATCATATAAAGATCAAATCAATAACAGTCCAATGTCTATGATATCTACTAGCATGCTAAATCAAGAAGCCATAATAAATCCATAAGTGAAGTAATTAGTCTCGAAAACAACAAAACAAAATGAGGTCGAAGGGAAGTGGGCACTACATCCCCCTCCCCTTAGACTCGACTTCCTCCTGGAAGTCACTGGAAAAGGTGTGGAAACTATCCTTGTAGCAAAGTAGCATCCTCCCAAGTAGCTGCAGTCTCATCATACCTGTCCCATTGGACCCAAACCTGATCAATCTCTCTACCGTGAAGGCCCAGGGTCCTGCGCTCTATAATGCATACGGGCTCCACCATCACCTGCCCCTGATCCTGCACCTGCAATGCGGTCCAATCTAGCACATGAGAAGGATCAGAAATATATCTCCTAAGCACAGAAACGTGAAACACATCATGGACGCGAGATAAGCTAGGTGGCAATGCTAGATGATAGGCCAAGGGACCGAGGCGCTCCAAGATCTCAAAGGGACCCACAAACCTAGGAGCAAGCTTAGAACCTTTTCCGTAATGGATAGGGCTCTTATGCTGGTCTGACACGAAGAAACACCTTCGTGCCTACCTCAAAACTGCGATCTGTCCTATGCTGGTCTGCATACTTTTTCTGTCTATCCTGCGCCTCCTGCAATCTCTGTCTGATCAAGGTAACCTACTACTCCATGTCCTGTAATAATGCTGGCCCAAGGGAAACCCTGTCCTCAATCCTATCCCAACTAAGAGGTGTCCTGCACTCCCTACCATATAATGCCTGAAAAGGAGCCATGCCTATAGAACTCTGGAAACTATTATTGTAGGAAAACTCCACCAAATACAGATACTCCTCCCATCTCGACTGATGATCCATCACGTACATCCTGAGCATATCCTCCAAAATCTGATTCACCCTCTCTGTCTGTCCATCTGTCTCAGGGTGATAAGCTGTGCTGAAATTAATCCTCGTCCCGAGAACATACTGCATGGTGGTCTAGAAATGGGAAGTGTACAAAGGGTCGCGGTCGCAAATGATCTTCCGCGGAATCCCATGTAATCTGACAATCTCATCAAGGTATACTCGTGCCACAGCACTTGCTGTATAGGTGGTCTTTACTGGAGAAAAATGAGCTACCTTCGTCAATTTATCCACCGTGACCATGATGGCGTCGTGATGGTATCTCGACGTAGGTAACCCAACGATGAAGTCCATGGAAATGGTGTCCCACTTCCACTCCGGTATGGCGTGAGGATAGAGAAGGCCAGCTGGATGCTGATGCTCGGCCTTCACCCTCTGGCACTCTAAACAGCGTGACACAAATGAAGCCACATGTCTCTCGAAGTCCTCTCCAAAAATACAACTATCTCAGGGTGGCGTGCATCTTCTTCACCCCGGGATGGGCTGAATAAGGTGCACGATGAGCCTCTGTCAAAATGTCATGTCTCAAGCCTCCATCTCTAGGAACATATATCCGACCTCTGTGTCTGAGAAGACCATCTGCCTCTAATGAAAATCCATCAAATCTCCCCTCAAGGGGTCTCTGAGACTCAATCTCTGCTCTAGCTGCAAGGTAGAAACTATCCTGAGGAAGCTGCTGCAAGATCCTACTCCGCAAATCTGTGCCCACTGAGGTGGCCATAGTCACATGTCTCCGCCTACTCAAGGCATCTGCAACCACATTCTCCTTCCCTTTCACATGCTCTATCTCCATGTCATACTCACAGAGTAACTCCATCCAACGCCGCTGACGAGCGTTGAGATTGGGCTGCGTGAAGAGGTGGTGAAGACTCAAGTGATCAGTCCTGAGTGTAAATCTCCGGCCAAGAAGAAAATGTCTCCACCGCACTAAGGCATGTACCACTGCTGCAAGCTCAAGGTCATGGGTCGGATAATTGAGCTCATAATCTTTGAGTTTGCGAGACTCAAAGGCAACTACTCTACCCTCCTGCATTAACACACCTCCAAGTCCTGCCAAGGAAGCATCTTGTGCAAACGTAGAACTCACCCTGAGGATCTGGCACTGTAAGAATAGGTGCTCTCGTGAGGCATTCCTTCAGTGTACTGAAGGCCTGCTCACATCTATCTGACCATACAAACTTCTTCCCTTTCCGCTGAAGAGAAGTGATAGGGTGCGCAATTCGAGAAAAGTCCTGAACAAACCTCCTGTAATACCCTGCTAGACCCATGAAGCTACGCACCTCGGTCACACTAGTGGGTGCTGGCCAGTCCATGATGGCTCGAATCTTGGAAGGATCGACTGCGATACCTTCCCCAGAAATGATGTGGCCCAAATACTGCACCTCAGGCTGAAAGAACGCACACTTCTCCAAGTTCCCGTAAAGGCATTGTTCGCGAAGACACTGAAGAACCTGGCGAAGGTGCTCCTCATGATCCTCACGTGTGCGTGAGTAAATCAGAATGTCATCAAGGAAGATGAGCATGAAGCGATCAAGGAAGGTCCTGAATACCCCATTCATCAAACTCATAAACACTGCGGGGGCATTCGTCAACCCGAAAGGTACCACTATGAACTCGTAGTGGCCATATCTCGTACGGAATGCTGTCTTGTGAATATCCGTCTCCACAATCCTGAGCTGGTGGTACCTTGACTTAAGATCTATCTTAGAGAAAAATGTAGCCCCCTTCATATGATCAAATAAATCATCTATGCGTGGAAGGGGGGTAACGATTTTTTATCATTACTTTGTTCAGCTGACGGTAGTCAATACACAACCGAAGAGATCCATCCTTCTTCTTCATGAAGATCACTGGTGCACCCCAAGGGGATACACTAGGATGGATTAGGCCTTTCTTCAGAAGGCCCTCAAGCTGCAACTTGAGCTCACATAACTCAGGAGTAGTCATCCGATAGGGTGCTCGTGAGATAGGCTCTACGCCCGGAACTAGATCTATATGGAAATCTATCTCCCGTGGGGGAGGTAATCCCGGTAGCTCCCCTAGGAACACATCAGCAAACTCTGATAATATGGGATGGTCATCGAGGGAAGGTCCTCTTGACTCATCCTCTGATCTGTCACTAACCGTAATAGCAAACAATTGACAACCCCGTCGCGCACACCGCTTAAGCTGCATAACGGAGATGGTGCGAATGGATACGGCCCTCCTAACTCCTGATATCACTGACTCTACTCCAAGATCATCTATGTAAACAATAGTCTTATGGTAACAATCCACTCTAGCTCTGTGAGTGGACAACCAATCCATGCCTAAAATGATGCCATAAGATCCTAATGGAAGGATCCGAAGATCAGAAGTAGTGGTGAAGGGTCCCAAATCCACTACACACTCCTTAACTAAGGATTCTACAAAAATTTTGGCTCCAGAAGCCATCTCAACATCCCAACTACGGCCCTACCTAACTGCCACCAGCCTACAATGCTCTACTAAGGATGGTGCAATAAAAGAATCAGAAGAACCAGAATCAAATAATATAGAGGTGGAAATACCACCAATACTACCTGTCGTCTCAATCACAGTACTCTGGTGCTCAGCCTGACGGTTCTCGACCACTGCGTAGATCCAATGACTCCATGCCATATCTCCAATAGTAGGCTCTGAGCTCTGCGTCTTACCCTTTTTAGGGTTCTGTGGGCAATCTCTCCAATGATGTCCCACAACACCACAACCATAACAGCTGCCTGGTCCCCTCCAATGGGAAGCCGCTCCAGCTGGCACTCTAGATGACTGAGATACAGATCCTGATGATCTAGCTATGGAGTGATGAGGTCTCTGATGACGAGCTCCTACTGACTGAGCTCTCGGCGCACCCTGTGTCCTGATGGGAACCCTAGGAGGAGGCCCCATACGACGTCCTCTCTGCGCATCAAATATATGAGGAGGTCGGTAAGGTGGGCGGGTCTGCTGCTGCTGCTACTACTGTGGTGGCCTGAATGAAGCTTTCCCTAAACTCTGTCCACCTCGTGGAGGAGGAACTGACCCCTTTGACCTACCATCCTGCATCTGTTGAATACGGCTCCGAACTCTGTCTCTATCCTGCTGCGTCTTCCCTCGTGTCTCCTCTGCAATATAGGCCTTCTCCACGGCCTCTGCTAATGTCTGTGGGCAGTGAATGCGCACTGTGCCACCTAAATCCAAGTTTAGGCCCCAGATGAACCTATGAATCCATACCTTCTCATCCTGCATATAGTCGACGTACTGGAGTAGGTCCAGAAAACGACTCTCATACTCAGCTACTGTCATCGATGCCTGATGGAGGTCATGAAACTCATCTATTCACTGCTGTATAAATCTCCTGGGTAAATACTTGCTCCTGAAATGCTCCTCAAATAGCTCCCAGGTAATCATCTCCGAGTCAACATGGAGCTTCTGCTCCTCGGTCCTCCACCAGACTCCTGCTCCATCCTTCAGCAGATGGATTGCAACACGAGCTTTCGTGTTGCTAGTACAAGGGCAGAGCTTGAAGCATCCGCTCAAGCTCACCAACCAGGCCTCTGCCTAAAAACCACCTGTATCACCCGAATAGTGAGATGGTCGTAGCTTCAGGATCTCCCTGATATGGTCTGCAGCTGACGTATGACGAATCCTAGGTCTCTCTGTATGCTCCTCCCTCTATCTAGGGCTCCGAGACCTGTCCCTATGTCCTGAGATCCTATCCCCATGTCCTCTCTGTGGTGACTCTGCCCTAGCCGAATCCGCACGGAAGTTCTCTGCCCTGTGCTCCTCGCTGTGTTAAGGGGATGCCTGGGCATCTACTGATGGCTCCAAACTATGTCTTGCAAGTCGTCCTCCCAAGGGCTCTCCGCGTATAGTGGCATTGACATCCTGGAGTGTCTGCAAGATCTGAGGTAGGATGGCTGCTACGGCCTGCTCTAGCGGTGGTAAATCTAGGTCTATATGAAGAGACCCCTCGCCCAATCTGCGCCTCCTGCACAGATCAAGGTGAGAGTTAGTTCATCGTTCTAGGTCTTGTGCCAGTTTTCTAAATTTGTTGTTTCCTAAAATTATCAACATTGTGGTTTTATATATATATAAAAAAAAATCAACTCTACACTAGGTTAAATGTTCATGTTTCGTGTTTTCTGTGTGTGCCCAAGGGTCCAAGCTTTGAACCCCAGCTTTGATACCAAAATGTGACACCGTGAAAACAACGACGACGACGACGCGCCAAGAACTTGCTTTCATAAACACATAACCGAAAATACGACTAATTTTTTTTTTTTTTGATAATGTATTTGTACCTGCCCTTGACGGACATCAAAAGTTTTATATTTTACATTTGAGGTATTATATTTAATCTTTAGTTTGATTACATAAATACTTATATATATATTTAAAATCTCAAAATGAGATATATATATATATATATATATATATATATATATATATATATACCACCAGGTTTATATGTTTATAAACCAAAAGACATTTTATTAACTTAATCATAATTCACTTTGTAATTTAAACGAAACCATGTTTTGAGTTGTTTTCACATGGCTCGGTGAGTTTAGTTTAAAAATATATCGCCCAATCAATGTAATATACTGGCTGATCCACTCCAAGCGAGCTATTCAAATGTATGCCATTGCCACACTTCAAATGCCCATGTTTATATTTTCCAAGGTTCAAGGTTAAGCCAATGTGCAACTTGGCAAGTCAACAATAACCGACTCAACTATTACTACAGTAGGCAAATTTTAATATAAATACATAGATGGATCTCATAACCAATGACGAGGTCCAAGGGAAAACAAGTTCCAACAACATGCCACATCCACGTGGCCAAAGATACGTTTAAATGGTAAGCGGCCATACAAATGGTTTACACGTGGCCAAAGCCACTACGTGGAGACACATTAAAAAATTTACTTTGGAAATTATGGTTGGGGGTGGGTGGCTCAACCAACACCTGCCAAAAACATTAAGATTCCCTCCCCTTGCGTGCCGAACAGCTCCAGGTCGCATCTTTATTTGCTTATTGCAAAAAGGATTCGCAATCTTCTGTCCTCGCCCCTTGTTTGGTCTGCCCACGGTTTCATTCGGCCTGGCCGCGTAGGTGAGAAAACGGTGGTTTGGGATGAAGCTACAGGCATGTGAACATAGGCGTGTTACCTCCACTTCCATTTGGCGCTGCAAGGATTGTTTATATATTACTGTGGAGGCGGGGCGCGGTATACCCAAAAGCCTGTGGTGAAACTCCGTTGGCTTTGGAGATCAAAAGGCCGCCTCTGGTAGTCCTCTGAGAATAGAATTTGACGTGTGAATTCTGAGGGACGTTGTTTATTGCATGGCACCAAGTCACGGGAGCCAACATGACTCTGAACACATTAAAATAAATGCCACAAGTTAGAGAAACCAGCTGCCTAACAATGTGGAAATCCATGGTTGCAGAAAAAAATATATATCTGTGAGAAAGGTGAAAGAGAGGCCCCAAGTGAAAGGGCGATAGAAGGCGGGGAATAATGGTGTCTATCGGGTCTCCATTATTTTGGTGATGGTGAGAAATTCCTCGTTTCCCCATTTTGCGGAAGAATTGGAATCAAACTGTTCTCTTCTTTTTCTCTGGAGTGGTCTGCTCGTAGATTATGATCTCAATCTGTGTCTCTTCCCCAATGGTAGTGGTACGTATTTATGGATTAGCTAGAAACGTATTGAAATTGGTTTTCACGTGGGGAGTACATTGACTTTTAATACCTAAATAGAATATAAACGCGTTGAATTTATTTCCTTCCTCGTTACCATACGATCTCCAAAAGTTTGACATGCTTTCCATGGCCGCGGCCTACAATAGCAAACGGCCATACAGCAGGCAGCCGCAACAGGAAAGGAAACCCTGCTAAGTGCTCGAAACAAGCGGTTGTCCAAACTAACTTGTTATCTGATTCAGTATCGAATGCATCCTAAAAAAAAACGGGATTTTCCCTTAAGATATTTTTATCACAAATCGATTGAGGGATAGTGAGAGTGTTACGAAGAGACCTGAAGAAATTTATAACAAAGATTCTCTATTGAGACCCTCTCTGGTTACAAGCATCTCGAGGAAAATAAACGCATAGAGGTGGATCTGGTTCATAACAGAATATACATGAAGCGCAGTTTGCTTTGCAAAAATAATGCGAAAAACTGTAAAACGCCTGTACAGATTTCAACTGTACAACTATTTTGTTTTTTTGTTTTTTTTGCTAACGAATAGAATAGTCATTTGGATGTATAAGTAACAAAAATCTAAATCATGTATATCCATTAAATACTATTCCAAAGATTTATTTTCCAAATATTTAAGTTTGTATAACTGTATCAATTTTAGTGGTAATGATTACTCTATTGTTTATAATGTATTCTTTTAGTTTTACACTTTTCTATATTTTCTCTCACATGTATTATGTAGGAATGGACCAAAGGAAGGGATTTTATACTATGTATTCAAATAAATACTTATAGGCTATTTTTTTTACTTATTTTACAAGAAGAGAGAGTGCATTAATATTCCATCTTTTCCAATACATCTCTTTTAAGTAACAAAACGAAATCTAATATGTATATTTTTTGTAAATTCCCTAACATTCCACAAAAGAGTCCAACAATATTTCCATTAAGTTTTAAAGTAAGAACTACTAACATCCCAACAAGATCAATACACTCATATGAGGTTCTAAGCCAAGTTAAAGGAGAATAAATAAATTGTCTTTCCTTCAACTATCAAATCCATCCACATTACAACCTTACTAATGAAGATCAATACAAATTTTCTTCAACATCTTGTTACAACATTTTCCACTTAATGTGGGAACAAATTTACAATAATGGAAGCTAAAATACAAAGCAATATTACATTTTTCCTCCACTCAAGGTGGGTAAACATACAAGGTGGTTTCACATTGTCATCAACAAGGCTCCAATGCTTCAAACATCAACAAGGTAGCTCCTCCAATAGTTTTCTTGATTCACAAAAAAATAAGGGGAGAGGCAATGCTTTCCTCCCAACCAAGATACCCAATGGAGAAGAGAAGCCATCCTCTCCATTGGCCCCCGAGCCCCAACCACATCACAATGGGAGAAAAATCCAACTCAAGGCAACTACTAGCTTCCACATAACTAAACATAACATTTCACATGCATTCCATAATCCTTCAAAACAAAGGAATCAACAACTCAACAAGAGGAAAACCATCAAAACAACAAAGTCACAAGGCTTATCAAGAAATCCGTAAGAGTAAGACCTATGGGGAGGCCACTTATGCCTCCCAATGGGAATGGGTGCCACCTAAAAGCCTCCAATGCAAAACACAATACCCCTAACAACTCTTATGCCTCCCTCAAGTACCCCCTTATCCCTCCATTCACTCTTATGCCTCCCTCAACTCTTATGGCTCCCCCAAATTAAGAACAATAAGAAAATGCAAGCATTTCTCATACTAGGTGGGCACCCAACCCAAACTCCCTCCTCAAGAAAATGATCTCTTATGCCTCCCTCAATTAAACTCCCCATTGTCTCCTCCCACTCCCAACTTAGGCATTCTACCCATTCCCAACAAGCATTGCAACAACAAAATTCAACACAACATATGTACTCATTCATATAACAAAAAGAAGAAAACATATTACAAGCAAAGATGAAGCTCCTACCTTTCCATGGTAGAGCTTGTTCCAAGTATGAAGTCTCAAATCCCTACAAAGATCAAGCAAGCATCCAAAAGCTCCAACAAAATTCCCACAAGTATCAACAAGCTCCAAAACTCCACAAACTCCTTCAAAATCCTCTCCTCCCCAAAATACAAAAGCCTAAAAATGAAACTTCCAACCCCCAAAACAAACAAGAGGATCAAATAAATAAAGAAAAGAGAGGGAGGGATGATGTGGCTCTAAGTAGGATGCCACCTCCTTTTCCCTCCACTCCACATCATTTGGTCAACTTCATATTCCAATGCACCATTAATAAGTGGTTGAAAGAAAGGCAAGCACCTTACACACTCCAATTAAGCCCACTCCCCCAAAGGAAAAAATTAAATTTTGAAAGAAAGTGCAATTAATATTTTTACCCTTTTATCCCCCCAAAACACCTAAGAGACCCTAAATTTAGCCTTCCAACCCATAGGTAGGGTTGGCATGGGGTTTTAAGAGGTGTGGGACAAGTTTGACTTGTCCCACAAGATTTGAAATTTGGCCTCCAAGGCTAAATTCGAGTTTCCCATGTGGGGTAGAGTGTGCTACACTCAGAACTCAAACACACATCAATCCACACAAAAACCCAAGTAAATCAAATCCTAATAAATGAACTCTCTTTGGTCACATCTTTTAATTAGTTTAGGAAAATTTCAAATTAACTTAATTGAGCAACTACAACCCATGGCTAACAAAGGGGTAAACTCCAATCCAAAGAGTATGGATAATAACACAAGTAAAATTTCACTTACTAAGAGAAACACATACTAACATAATAAAAAAGGAAAAATTAAAACAAGGCAACACATGACCCCTAGGTCACAATTTTTCCCTAACCAAATGATTCCAACACACACATAATTACTTGTTTCCATGGTGACCTTAGCTGGATTCTTCTCGAATTACGATGTGGTTGGTCTCCACTCCCCAATATTGTTGTGAATATAATATACCTGCAGAACAGAGAATACCTCCTTCGGCCTGTTGGCCGCATTAGAACATTCATGCCAAATATACAATATAATATAAAATAAATGATACATGATTTACTATCATCTATGCAAGTACGATATCACTTACACTTTCTAGCACATTTCTATTCCATATTTCACTTATGTCAAAACAATCATCACATCAGTCCAATTATCAAGTTCTACTCAATATGATTAAACATATCACATGTCATAATTAAAGATAAATAACCCTGTCAAAAGTATACAAATATCGTCATCAAATGTCCACCAGTAAACCATATGCATCATATAAAGATCAAATCAATAATATTCCAATGTCTATGATATCTACTAGCATGCTAAATCAAGAAGCCATAATAAATCCATAAGTGAAGTAATTAGTCTCGAAAACAACAAAACAAAATGAGGTCGAAGGGAAGTGGGCACTACATTCATGGGGCAAAAATACTTTGTTCTCAACAAAAAATTAACAGCATATCGTCCATATTGACATTTGTTACCTCAGTTGGCTCGCAAGTTTAAGTTACATAAGTGACACATCATTAGGAACAAGGAGTTAATCCAACAGGGTGTCTGAAGTATGAAATTTTATCCTGCTTTAGGAAGAGTGTGTTCTCTTTAGAAACAGCGAATGGAACAAAAAATGTGTAATTAGCCATGTTACATTACCAGGTGGAGCATTGTGAAAAGCCGTTTACAACTCATGCCGATCTCTACTTACGCATAAAAGTTTTGATATTACAGCCCTCATATATGCCACTCCCATGCATTTATATGTCAGGCCAGTAGCTATTTCCTTATTTCTCTCATATGTCACAGCACATTATCTATAAATCCATTTGAGAAACTTCAATATCATTATCTGTGTTGGATTAGTTACATTCAGATGTTGCTCACGAAACTTGTACTGCGTATGAAATAATATACATGAAAGCTTCTATTTTAAATCTTAAATGACATTATAGCTAACTCGCCCAGCTTTGAGTGTCTGTATTAACTACCATCGACTGGGTTATTTCTTGATGCCTTGCATTCTCAACATTGTAAGGCTCCAAAAATGAAGCACCCTTCAGAAATTTCAAAGCCGCATTGAAATACAACCCATTGCATTCAAGTTCCATGCCTTTATTCTGTAATATGCATCACACAGATGTTAAGAGACAAAAAAAGGGCTAGCCGTCCGCAGAATCTTACTACATCAAATTACAAGAATACTCCTAACCTGGATAAATATATGATGGCGAGGAGAAATTATATTGGAAAGACCTTTATATTGTCTCCAACATGTTTCGGCTCCTTGGCTTCTTTCATGCAATTTGATGCAGAAGCTTGCCCGTGTTCTCTCTTAGCAGGAAAGAACTCCATCAACATCCCTTCCTGAAAATCCATTAGATATAGGGGGCTTTAGACGACATCTTAGCATTCCGTTCAAGTTATCTGCTTTATTTGATTCTGTAGGTACTTTACAAACTTCACCATAAGAAACATCAGTTCCATCTCCTTCCACCTAGGCACCTTTCTCGAGTAACCATGTTCACCATAATATATTTCATGTTGATTGGAGTAGCTGCCAACTATCGAACAAGAACCGAATGAGATAATTAATTTCTTGTACGTAGGCGGTGGAGCTGTTTGAAGGATCTGATTCTATTTGAATAGAAGATCTGGATCGTGCACATCTTCAGAAGGTTTCATGTATAGGGTAACTATTTGTAGAGAATTGAACAAATGATTTAACGTGCCGTAGAAGCTAACTGATGGTGCACACATCGAAAATTTTCCCTGATTTATTGTGTAGATTGTCCCGTCAGGCCCATGATTCGTATTTTTGAAGGACTAAACTGCAGCAGATCAACAGTAGCATGGGGATGTCGATGATGTACGCTTCAATGCGGGTAGTCGATATTTTGCACCTGTCAGAGACCCCAAAAATCTTCCCCATTGTAACAAAAACCTTCGGTGTAATTATATAGGATGGAAGTGAAAGGGAGATGAATTATTACAATTGGGTAATCAACAAAGATATACAAGAATCAAAATGAGATAAAATAATTAAAATGGGGCTTCAACATGAGTTGAGTAATTTCAAAAGATGGGAAGAAATGATTTCCACTAAAGGAAATTCTAATATAGTTGCAAGTAAAATTAAAATAAGGGGATAAAATTATTTAGGAGGTGATCCACCTCTATAGAATATATAAGTTCCAGATGTACATGTAGAACAAAGTGTACACAAAATCAAGTGTAATGAGAAGAAGAGATAGTGTTAGAAAGGGGAGAGCGATTGAGTGGTTGAAGAAGAAGAGTTAATCAAAAAATTAAATAAATGTAGTGATGGTCTTATAAAGAAAGTATTTCTAAAGGATGCTTGGAGTGAACAAGAAGAATAACTAATGTGTAGAAAGACATATAAATATCCCAATAATGTAGCATATTATCTCTTCATAACCATAAGATGCACATTCTCCAAAGTATCAAATTATTTTTAGAAGTAAAAGAGGGATCATAAAATTATGAAATATGTTGAATCTAGATCCAAGAGACCCTAGTTTGAGGAAAAAGTAAAGAATTAAAATCATATGCTTACAAGAAATATCAATACCCTAATTAAGGATATAATAATTGGTATAAAAATCAACATTGCAAGTATTAAAATTAGTGAAAATTGATACAAATATATTTCCCTTGACATATCTATATGCTATCATGAGAACATGTTTCTAGACACCAAAGTATATGTTTTCATGAGCCCTATGTCAAACCCTTCTACAAAGAATCCAGGAAATTCTGTGAGCCCTAATCGCATGTGCTCTACTCACGATGGTGATGGCATTGTGCTCTGCAGAACTAGTGACATTTCATGGCATTCGGCAGATGGGTTTTGAAATGGTGAGGGAATCAGATTTGGGGTTTCTTTGGAAATCCTAATAGGTGTGGATTATGGGAGTAGTGTAGGTGTTGGTTTCCCCAACAGGGGGAAATAGCTTCCTCACCGTCATTATTAGTGGTAGCGCTTGATACAGTGGAGGCAGAGGGGAGTCTTCTATGAATTGGTATTATCCTGTGGTTAAGATGAGGGGCATCAATGAATTCTCTTTGTAGATTCCTATTCAAATCCTTGGTGGATTGATCTGCAGTGGCCTCCTTTGCAGCCACAAACCTTGGAATTAAAACGTTGGTGGGGGAAGTCTGAGTCTATCCTAGTCATTGACCTTGTTTCTCCCAAATACCTCGTCCATTGGTTGTGTTGGATCTATCTAGGTTGTGGATAAAAGAGGCTTGTCTGATGGTGATTTTGGGGTTACTGTAGACACAAAATCATGTAATTTAGGTTATTATTTAGTCCCAGTTTCATACTACTATTCATATGGTTCTTGATGGAAAAGACTACTAATTAATCCATGTCTTTAGCCATTTTGCTTTTTTTTGGTGTTTCTACTTTCGATCTTACACCCAAACTTTCCCAGTTTGTGTTTCTATGCTACCTTTTCCCTATTGTTGAATGGGTCACCCATCTAGGACTAGGGGACCCTAGGCACCCTAATCATCTTTCTACTTTCCGCTCACTTTTTTGACACTTTCTAGCCATTTGATCTTCTTATATTTTTGGTAGTCAAAATTTTTAAGGTTAATTAGGAAATTATAGCAAGAGAACCATATAAATATAAATTCATGAGACCATAATGAGGGACCAAGAAGTAAGCAATTACTATAACTACCTAATGTTGCATCCATCAAAGGCATCTAGAGCTCCATTTTCATCCATATGGCTCCATCACATAGGATATAGGCCAGTTCATCTGCATCAAACTTCATTGGAGGGTAGTTTACTTTATTCCATGCACCATTTACTTACATTCTACATCTAGTTATTTCTCGCTACTCATAGAGTTCGACTGGCACAAGAGCACCTAGGGCAGGATTTCCACACACACACACCTAGAACTACATTGGATTTGAGATGTAGTGTAGCAATCAGTGATAAGGCCATCCTTTTCGAAGCTAAGGATAGTCCAACCTCTTCATATGAATCTTTATTTTGTAGGGTTTTGATGATTTGTTTGGGGTTTTACAGGTGATTCTTCTATTTCACATTTTCCTGTACTTCAGCAATCACACAACAGGAATAAAACAAAGGTGAACACTCAGTAGCACTTCAAAGGAGGTTTTTGAGTCATTTTTCACAGACTAGAGCACCTAGATCTCATACCAGGGCACCCTAGGCAACCCCATCCTTCTCCAGGCACCCCAGTGTATCCAGACAACCCGTATCTGCACTTTCTCGAGTGCATGTGCATAGTTTCCTCCTCTTGTTAATCCAGTCTCCATTGTGACACAATCCTGCTATATCTATGAATCAACTAAGGAATTCTTAACCATTTTTGCACATTAGGGTTTAACATTTCATTTGCTTAGTTGTATGGCTTAATTTCAAAATTTATTTATTTGTTATTTATTACTCCTATAACATTAGATTATGATAGAATATATTTCTATTTTAGTTTAATCATTTTGGTGAACCCGAACTTGATCTTCATGCTTAGGATCCTCATTTTTCTTCTATTATAGGTACAATTTCTTTTTCTGATGTTCTTATAATGCATCCCAATTTCCTGGTTGTTCTATAAAAATCCCTAGACACCAGAAATCTTTCTAAAAATACCTTGCCACATGAGATAAGCCCTATTTTTGATTATTTATTTGATGACCCTAGTCTTTTTGATCCTCCATCTAATCAACCCGTGTTGGATTCAATACAATAGTTTCATTATTCATTTTAAGACAAATTTAAGGCTATGAAATTCACAATTATATCTCTAAAATCTAAAATCTAACATCTTAAGGACACTTCTCAGGCTCATGTTTATTCTCCCCCTCTATTTCATCATTATTCTATGTGCACTACATGTGCTCATATAAATGAGCCTCAAGTCATACCATTACCAGATCCTCTCATCTTTGATCAAAATACTAAGCAACATGACCTTCTTACTGAGCTCCTTATTTGTCAATTGATCACTTTACCACTTACTCATTACTATCCTCTTTATCGGATAGAAAAATATCAAGGGCATCCATATTGTAATTATCATCGACTTAATGGCTATAATGTAAGTGGAGATTATGCTTTACAACTAAGAATCAAACATCTTGAGCATCAAGAATTTATCTCATTTGTTGCCCAACATTTTGTTACATTCCCATCTACCATTGCATTCTATTTTTCCTTATTACTTCACTCAAGCACCACCTACACAATCTAATTTATGTCAAGAAACCACCTCTCTAAATTAGTCTAACACTTCCTCCTACTAAGTCACCTACGCTATTACATAGCCACAATAAACAACCCCCTTTAAAGACCATTGTAATTCCTCCACCTCTCAAGTCAGCTAAGGTCTAAAAGCAACCACTCGTTACAAAAGGAAAACACACTATAGCTGAAATTTTTTGACTCTCGCAATTTAAGGACCGTATCTAGTCCTCTCTTCAGCATCCAATCACTTTTGTCAAAGAAGCTACTCCTTAAATTGATCCACTTAGTATATTTTAAATAAATTTCCATCACTTACACACTTCGTGGAATGACACTTATCATCCCCCTCCCTCTTCTAAAAAACAAACATGCGTATTACATCTTCATCACATTACAATATAACCTTCACTCATCATCGTTTAATCAACATTACCCGATGACAAACTCTTTTTCTTTGGTTCACCCTTGATTGTTGAGGGCATATTATACACATGGACCTCACACACTGTAGAATAGAAATTACAAACGTCACACTGCACATCTTATCTTCACTACACATACTACATGTAGTGCCACCAAAAATTTAAATAAAATGTAATTACAAAAAAAAGAGTGGAAGAAATATTTGGGGAAGAAATTTAATAAGAGTGGATGAAAAAGTTGAGGGGATTAATGGATTGGCGGTGGGTGTTATTGGAGGCAGGAGAGTTGGTTGAGATTGTTGATGAATAAGGTTACGTGTTGGATGATTACAATGGATTGAGTGTGGCAGGTTTTGTCAGGAGGGAGGCGTGCGGAAGAGTATGGACACCATCAGGTACCATTAACACCTCTACCTTGATGCAAAAAGTAGTTTCTAAGAAAATACATCTACTTTTACCAGTAATTTTCCCAACCTGTGCATCCATCAAGAATAGAGGAAAGAAACATGGTCTCTTGAATTGCAGTCTACATAGGTTTACAAAAATAATTTTTTTGGAAACAATTGGGAAGAATCCTCATAGATGTTGTTGAAGGGAAATAAAGAATTGTGAACTGTGTGTGGGAACCTCAGTTGGCAAGTTTGAAACAAAATTCTGCAACATTGGATGCAGCGTGGGAGTTGTTCATTTAAATGCCTCATGTGAATGTGGACACTTGGGAAAATACAACTCCATATGCCGAAATTCCTGAAGGAAATGCGTTAAACCCCAGCCTAAAATTATTGTACACGATACACAAAATGAATTTGTTAACAAAAAAAGGGATTTCGAGGGCCAAATAAAGTGCATTATCAAATGTAAATCCTAAATTTTCAAAATCTGACAATCATCTCCTTTCATTGGCCACTGTTTAGTGCTAGAGATGGATCTGTGAAGTTAATGACATTGATATTTTATGACTTGGGATGTAGCGTGATATAAAAATAGAATGGAAATATAGACAAGGCGTGCGAACTGTCTACAAAAAAATGCATAAAATAAATGCATTGTCATGGACACCCACAACTTTAATGCCACTATTGGAAAAAATTTATAAAAGAAATGTGTTTAATCGACTGAGCGGATTTCAAGATATGTGCATTACAAATAGGGATAAGGTTAGAGTAACATTGTTAGATGTTGTAGTTTCTAATGCTCTATATAATAATATGCCAAATTATAGAAGCTTTCATCTCAGACGTGACCTTTTCAACAAAATAACCAAAGGATTTTGGCGGCTCGGGTATTCACCTAGGAAGCTTTGACAAAGTTCATGAACCACTTGATGAAATGTTGGTGGACGTATGTGGAGCCCCTCTTTAATCATGTCGTCATGGACATGCATGGTCTTCCTTACCTTATCTCTTATAATTTTCATAATATTTGGCTATCCATTTTCAATAGAATAAAAATACAAAACCGTTAAATACAATACAATTAGATATTATATTTAGGCGGTTCACGCAAAACAACAAACCTCTTCCTTATGATTTACCTTATTGACCTACAATTTGCTCGTCATTTGTGTTGCTACCGCAACCTTATATGTTGCTATCTAAGGTATCAAAATTAGATGCTTGTGTCCACTAGTATTGGTGAGTGTTAGATGATTTGTCTATAAAATTACCATTTTTTTGTCTGCTTTGTAAATTTATAAAAAAATAAAATTAAAAAAGGGCAATTTTCCAACACTCGCAAAGGACCTTCTGGACCCCGGAAAAGAGAAGTGAAGTTTTGTCTTGTTCCTTGCTATGTGGGGAGACAAATTAATCATTAGATTAGCCTCGATCAAATATTGGTTCTCCCTTTGTAGCTCCCTTAGAAGCCTGGTTATCCTATTTTGCAATTTTAGGAAGCTGTCAAAACTAAAAAGTTGGTTTTCGTTTTGACCCACCATTTGAATCCTAAGAAATGAAATGCTTATCTGCCTTTATAAACCTCTAGTATTTTTACTAGAAATTTTACTGAAACCTTTAATTTGGGGAAAAACACTCTTCTTGATAGTTTGGAAAAGGCATTTTATAGGCTTCTGGTTGCAGTTTGAATAGGTCAAAATGGACCAATTATGACCGGTGGCTCTAGAAAACTTGTTGCCGTTTAAAAACCATTTTCTAGTTCTTAGTCCTGTAACCGCTAGTGGATTATCCATATATAGGGGAAATTGTAAAAATTTTCTCATTATGTATTATTCCATCGAACGTTAGTTTTAGATGTGGTTTTCTGATCCCCTGAGATAACTTTTGATCGCTTGTAACTAGGCCAATTATGACCGATGACCTAAGAAAATTGGTCGCCAATCGTAAACCGTTCACGAGTTCTAAATTCCATAAGTTCCTGTGAACTCTTGGTATAGAGACATAGGATTTCTCTCGTCATGAATTTACTTATCAAAAGATAGTTTTTGAACGTTTGCAACTAGCAGGAAAACATAAAAAAGAATTTTTTAGGACCCCTTTCGGGTAACCAAATGATCGTGGAAACATGTTGACACTTGTAAATAACTGTTTGAAACCCTATCAAGTGAATTTTTGTGTGAAATTGAAATTTAAGAAAAATAGCATTTCTCTCTCTCCCTATCTCTTTCTCTCTCTTTGGTTAAGAATGAAGTGAAATCAAATGAAATCAATACATGTCTCTAACCCTCTTCTTGTTGTGGAAAAATCACAAAACCCCTAAATGGCCTATGATTTGAGTGGGGCATCCGGTGTGATTGCACAACATGGGACCATCTCTCAAGCTCTGGGCCTTGCAGACTTGAGATGGGCCTCCAGAGAAGGCTGGTTCCTTCTTCCTAAACTACCTTCCACAAGATATCCGAGTGCAGGAAAAACCTAACCTATCCTAATCTAACCATTCCATGGAGACATGGAGAGAGAGGAAGTGAAGAGAGCCTACAATAAGTGGTGATACACTAGAAAAGGAAGTGGCTGATCACAAACCTAAACTGCGTGAAGTGGAGAGAGGTGAGCAAAGGAGAGGGTGGACAAGATGCACCAAATACCAGAGATGAAGTTCACATATAACACCACTTAAAAACCCATTAAACACAACTCCTAGAACCTACAATAAACATCAGAGTATGCACAATATACCCTACAATGATGAGAGGCAAGAAGAGAAAAAAAAAGTATGGAAAAAACTCATCACGAAACATATTTTATTGCTCCAAATGTTCACACAGTACATCATCAGTGGGAAAGGGGCAGCAAAATTCCATTACAAAGCCAAGAGAGGAGGCTTAGACTCCATATTTTACCCTAAGGAAGAAAGAGAGAGGAGGGCAGGAGAGAAACAATGACCAACCTTTTTAAAATGCCCCTCCTTTACAATATATAGAAAGAATAAGAGAGAAAGGAGGGAAGAATTTGAACTCTACTCCAACCACCCCTATAAGAGCATTGAATCCACCTACCACAATGAAGATTCTCACTGTAACACCCATGCCCCCATCATCATCCCTTTCTAGGTAGTAAAGAGGCCCATTCTTCATCATGGCGGTAGGTGGGAGACTTGTCAGCCTTAAAAATGGCAGGTTGAAACACTAATGGTGGTGGGTGAGAAACCGACACCAAGAGATTTCAAAAATGTCCTTTCCCGCACAAATCCAAGTTTCCAGTTGAAAGATATGGCTTCCTAAAGATCAATGTTAGGAATTTAACACAAAATCTCAATATTTAAATAGTCTGTTCATATAGGGTCCACGTGGTAGCCTCGCGTGTCATGAAGATTCAGTCCCTTGCTCTCACTCTTGAAATCATTCCAGATTGACATGTGGTGGCTTCCATGAGCTCCTTAATTTCCTTTGTATTATGCCTAAGTCCTTCTCATTGGCAGAGACACTGTGCCTGATCCGAGACATGTGGAGGCTTTGCATTCATTTGGAAACCACCCCTAGATTTTTCTTTTGAAATTGCGTGGACAAGACATGTGGAGGCCTCCGTAGGCTTTTAGACTTTTCAACAGCCAACCTTACCTTTTCAGATTTTGACCACGTGGTGGTTTGGCGCTCATTTGGGGACTACCTTTTTGAAGCACCTTTTGGAATTGCGCCGATGAGACACGTGGCTTGTTCTACGGCCTTATTATATTTCTTTATGTTTTGGATAAGTCCCTTTTGTTTAGGGAGACCATATTTCTTACCCTGGACAAGTGGAGGCTCAATGCACATTTGGAAACCCGCTCTAAATTTTACATTTGAAGTTGTGTCTTGCTGGCATGTGGCACCTTCCACTGGCTCTGCCCTATTTAGAATTTTTAATGACCAATTCTACCTTTTCGGGCTGTGGACATGTGGCAAGCCTGCGCTCATTTGGGGGCTACCTCTGGATTTTATTTTTTGAAATTGCACCAATTATGAACTTGGAGGATTTCGCTTATCTTTTATACTTAGCCGATTCGAGCCTACTCCCTTTTCATTCCTTGGACATGTGGAAGGCCCACGGTCATTTGGGAGTCTTTCTTTGGGTCACTCCTTTTGAGTTGCACTAATGAGACACGTGGCGCCGTTCGCTAGCTCTCTTTACTTAGCCTATTCGGGCCCTCTCTATCCCATTTTTTGACTCTGTTGGACCCTAGAAATGTGGAGAGTTGGCACTTATTTCAGTCTCTGCTTTAGGCTGCGCCCCTTGAATTTGTGTTGATCTAGCACATGGAGGCTTTATGCTCATTTAGGGTTTGCCTCTAGGTTTTAACTTTGAAGTTGCACCAAAGAGACACGTGGAGGCTTCTGCTAACCCTATTATACTTAGTCTATTTGGGCCCGCTATATCCCCTCTTTTTGACTCTAACCATGTGGCGAGATTGTGCTTGTTTGGGGTCTTCGCTTTGGGTTCTATCCTTAAGGTTTCATTTATCTTTTCAAATGCTGATGAGACCCTGCGGGCTCATGGGGCCGCGCTTCAAAATTATGCCAGTTTGTAAAAAGTGTAAAAGTTTCAAAATGCCCCACAAACCCACTAGCCCAAATTTACACTTTCGGAAAAATTTCATTCATGGTCCTACATATTCACACTTCCCAAAAGTCATGCCCGGGCCCACTAGCCCACAATTTCCACTTTTCATAAGAAATCCTTCTCGAGCCTACAGGCCCACAATTATACTTGTGTCATTTGTGAAAAGTGTAAAAATGTCAAAATATCTCCCGCCGACCCGCTAGTTTGCAATTTTCCCATTGGCAAAAAATCTTCCCAGGGACACTGACCCGCTTTTGGCAAAAAATCCTTCCAAGGTCCACTGGCATGCCATTTCCAAAATATGAGGAGTTATAAGGAATTCTTTATATCTTTGGAAAGGGGAAGAAATTTCCTATCTCATGGAAATGCTTTTAGGGTACCTTAAGTGATTAAAATATACAAAAATTTAGATTGAAGCAACAAAAGGGGGAAAATGGTGTTAGTTGACCAAACATAAGTGTGAGCTTATTTTAGTCAACACTTCTTTCAAATGTAAATTATTATAATTTTATAAATGGGAAAACTGAAAATGTTAATTATGCTAGACCTAGGTGGATGCCATGCCAGCGATTTATCACTGATTTCGTGCTCACATGTTTTTTATAGGATGGAAGAAAGATGGAGAAAAGGCATGGTGTAATGCATTGTTTATAATTATAATTTATATAGGTCATCATAGAATGTATATATGTATAAAGTATTGCCATGTTACAGAAAAGTTTATATGTGAAATTTGGTAATATGTATGAGATGTTAATTTCAGGTATACCTTGGGAAATGTGCATTTAATCATAGGTGCAATTTTGTTTCATAGTTATCTGTGGTAAAAAGGATTGATATGTGTGTGTGTGTGTGTGTGTGTGTGTGTGTGTGTGTGTGTGTGTGTTAAATGAATGTGAATTTAATATATTTTAATGTGTTTCTAGTGTGTAATAGATGAGTAAATAATTGGTGTTGTGTTTCTTACCTTGGAAATGTAATAAAGAAATCTAACCACAATAGTCAACCCTAACATAAGAGTCATCCATAACTTGTCTTCATGTTGGATCTTTCTTAGCATGGAAGAAATTGAAATCATAGAATGATCTTAAACCTTGTACTCGATGACACCTCATATTTTAGGTAAATAAGACCCCTTAATTCGTATTACCATCTTGGTCGGTATGTTTAGCATTACCATCGTGAACCCGACAGTTAAGAGAGACCTGGACAAAATTTATTTGGAGTAAGTATATCTAACCCCTCCTTAGAATCCTTTTCATCTACCAATTCTTACAAATATAGATCTAGGAATCTGCTCCATCATCAAATGAATTCCTTGTGGGATCTAGATGACACAATTAGACCTAGTACAATAGTTGTACTATTACTTAAACTCTTATTAATGATCTCTTTAGTTCCTCGTAGATAAATGTGTTACCTTAGATACTACAACATAACACCTTGGTCTTTCATAAAGGTTGTTTAGCATAAATATTTAATCTCACCTTAAACTCATTTATAGTTGGGTTGTAGATCCTTACGTGCAATTGGAATTAAACCAACCCTTGGCTAATTAAGGGGTTAACTTGTGGGTATAAAATGGTAAGTAACTCCTTACAAATGAAATTGATTTGAATTATGTTGACTTTAGAGAACCTAGGAAACCAAAAACTTGGTCCAGTAATCCCTTGTATGCCCTTTTATGACATAAAAAATAAAATAAACTTCACATGCAGAATCGTGAAATGTAGAAACATGGGATCTTACCTTGAACACAAATCACTTGTGGTTCATGTGTAGTTATTAATGCTCCCAATCATGTACTTCTTCAAGATGTTAGGCAAGTACTTTCGTAACCCTTTTTTTATAAAACAATGCTAATAATGAGACCATAGTGCAATATAAGAGTGAAACACATAGGAGTAAAACGAGATTTGAGATTAGGAATAACATCACTCTTATAGTCCTTAAAACTCAATTAAACATTTTCATGTGTTACATAGTATATGAATTTCCCTTTGTGAGATCAAACTTCGAGAAAAATAAATCAAAATATATATATATATATATATATATATATATATAGATATAATCTAATTACAATTTCTTGTTGTGGCAATGTTGAATCGGGAAATAAAGATACCATGATCGAAGAATGTTTACTGGAAAAAGGTATCTTGATTCTAAACCCCCTTAAATCGTAACAGTGCTTTCTTGACATCAAGTTAGATTTAATTGAGTTTCAAGGGTAAAATTTAAAGATTACAAAAACATTTTAGAAACATGTTCTTAACATAATAACAAGAGAATTAAGTACTTTGTATGCAATTTGAAATATGCCATATAATTATGTAAGTTTTGGAATTTTTTGTAAAGAATAAAGAGCCAACTTGAAATGGTCGAACTATAAATTAAATGTGAAATGAACTAAAATAATATGTATGTGGAAAAATTCTCTTGGAAATAATATGAATTTTAATCGTAACTAAGATGCAATTTAGGAAATGATGTGTTGTAGGTTGCCAATCTTTGAGTCCTTTTCTTGTGGTTGGATCATTGCTGGTATTCGTTCATTAGGGAAAGTGTGGCATCAACACATATATGGTGTTTTCATGTGCCTATGTGAGTTGATGAATTATATAAGTGTTTTATGAGTTTTTGAGTTTTCTTCTCTTGGATCCCTTATGGCATTGTGTAGTGAGAAAACGTAAGTAAGAAAAATAAAATAAAAATTATCCTGGTATTTTAACTGTTGTTTTTGTGTGTGTAAAATACAGGCGTTACACTACACATTTTACACATCTACTTGTACATGTTGCACTAACTACCCTGTGACGTACTCTAGTCTCACAGTCCATGTTGGACTATTGAGGGTATACATCACATATTGACCTTATCACATTTGTGAATTCATCATTCAACCTTCTATTATGCGACATTCCTATATTAGTGATACATGTCATTGGATAACTCCTCACTCTTCTTACCATCTCATAGTGACATATGCTATAGGCTAAATATTCATTTATTCCATCATCTTATAGTGAGATAGGTCGTAGGCTCCATCATCACTTCGTCTACCATGACTTCATGACATACACTATATGCTAGATCATCACCCATTCCATCATCTTTTATTGGTATATGCCATAGAATACATCACTACCTCTTTGATCATCTCATCATGATATATGCTTTAGGCTAAATAATCACATGTCGTCATCTCTAGGTCGCATATCATCACCACACATACAATCAACGAACTACACACAAAATACATTTCAAACCTTTCTTGATGATGCAATATCATTTGCAATTTATTCTTGACTTTTGAGGGGGTATAAAAAAATGAACCTCAATGCATATAATTCCATTCACTCAAGGGGTATGCAACTCCTCTAATCAATCTTGCATTCCATTCCATCCATCCACAACATTTTGCATATCTTAGTTACATCTCATCTTTCTTGCATATACTTGTCCTTGATCATTTCATTACACAAGATAGATAGATTTGTTGTATTTAATTATATTTACCATACACACATGCATGTTCACATCCTTTTCTAGTTGTGATTGTAGAATAGAGCTTCTACATGCAACATGGATGCTTGGCACACTACCAGTACCATAGTGGCTCTGAGGAGCATCAACCTTTGTATACTATAGGTTCTATTGTTTCATTTTGTATTTACCACTCTTTTTTATTTGTTATACAAACTTTTAACATACATTTTATCTTTCAAATATGATAATGGGTGCTTCATGTGCAACATTTGTTTTGTAGGATTATTTTCTACCATGGCTCTATGTTTGTTTGTAACTACTTGTCATTATTTTTCTATTGTGAACACTTTATTGTTTGATTGCAGCCACATCGACCTTGTGTTTCTTGTGACATCATGAGTGGTCTCCCATGTTTGTAACCTGATTTTTGTGGCCTATGTTGGTTTCTTGTGTGCATCTTACACATTTGTTTTGTAGCTTCTAGTTGTTCTCTACATACATTCTTGTCTTTGGTTGTACTAACATTTGTCTTTAGACACTTTTTTTAAATGTTCCTTGGTTTCTACCAAGCACATTCGCTCCTCCCTACAGGGTACAATTTTCATGTTCGGTCCTCTTTTGGGTTGCATTCTCCTATCCACGGCATCGCATACGCCCCTAACGAGGGAGAAATCATTTAGGTTTACACACACTACACAACACAATATCGGTACAATTAAGTTTTAAGTTTTCAGTTTTCATCTATGACACAGTGGGTTACACAACGAGTGGATTCAGACTAGTCTATAGATATCCATACACATTGGATTTTACAGGGTATTTTCCTTAGCATTTTTGGGAGCAGTTATTGGTTAGAAGATAAATCATAAATTCCTCTTTACACTACTTCAGTTAGTGGTGTTGGATTTCCCCAAAAACTAGATAGTATAGAGATCTCTTCACTCTTGCGAAGCAGTTACTATAATTCCTAGTTTACTTCCCATAAAAATTTAAAGGGTGGTAAAATAAAATGTTTTTTTGTTATAAATTAAAAAAAGGAATTCAAAAATAAAGAAATTTTAATGAAGTGGACAGATGCAGGAAATTAATGGTGAGTTGGTTGATGAAAACAGTTAATGGTGGTAGGAGGAGTGGGTGTGGATTACATAGGAATCGAGTAGTTGTTAGATTGATTGTGACATTAAAACTGCATTTTCCTGCTATCTCGCTTATGTCCCTCAAAGACTTGTCTCTTGCACTCTTCGTCTACATGAAACTCTCTATTGAAAATCTCCTATATTTTCTTTCCATTGCCAATGGAGTCACCATTTTTACCACAAGCTCTAGAACAGGGTGTAAACATCCATTTAAGAAAATTTTGGAAGGGTTTTGAGCTAGAAATGGTACGTGTGTGGGGGATGATGAATATCTAGTTTTCTTCTCTTACAAATAATAAACATTGGATTTCCATGACCTGTTGTAAAAATATTTGATGTGGGTTTAAGGAGACTACATATGCACAGGATTTGTATATATTATAGCAGTAGATAAAGGACATTCTGTGCACATAAGAGGGTAGAAAGAATAGAGTAGGGTATGGATGTCCATTTAAGCATAAAATATAGAGTAATTTTACTATAATTTTTTGTAATTATAAGTTCTTTGGTAGACATGTTTACTAAACGTGGTAGCATCGGCAAGACATTTTGTCAAATGTGGTTTGGGTAGAAATCATTGAATACTGGGTATGCACAAAATGGGTTTGTTGAAAAGTCTTAGAAACTTTCAAGTAAGTGCAATTGGTAGGTGTAGATCCAAATTTCCACAAAATTGCCAACATCCTCCCAACTTGTGTCAAAATGGAATTTTATGATTGTAGGGCATGTATATAATAGGCTATTTAAGGAAGAGGAATCTTGTCATATGTTGTATTACCTTGCATTGGTGTTTTTGTATACACAATGTGGAAGCTTACACTTGGCCTATCAACTATTTGTCAAAATGCCTTGAAAAGAATGTGTTCTCATAGATATCAATGATTTCCAGTTTACACAAATAGTTTAGGTGACAAGATCTTCCAAGGTTGCAAAAAATGCAAACAACTGATGTGGAACTCAACTCGATAACCTCTACTCAAATTTTGCGACATGTACAAAAGTGGAGATTTTTTTAGAATTCATGCAATCAATTTGATAAAATGCCTGGTAGATGGAAGAAGCCTATTAGATTGCAAGTGAACCCACGTGGATTACCTCTTACACTGTAGATGTAAATATCTCCTAGGCATGGTTTATCTCTCCTTATATTTCATAATTCTTGTTCTTTAATTTTTTGGTTTCAATGAAATAAAAATGTAAACCATAGGATTATCATAGATTTGATTGTTTTAAATAATCTTATTTTCAAAGCAATAACATGACATATCATAACTTGCTTAATTCAAATAATCCCTTAGTAGTCAACCATGGACTTAAATAATGATTTTTAACGACATAAAAAACTTCAAAACCAAACTAGATTACTAAAACACATTTTTACTGACAGATTAAGGTTGAGTTCTATGTAAATGTATTGACCATCACCTTGATTAAACCAATAAAGCATGTCTTTTGGAGATTGACAAAACAACCTTCATAAATCTGGAAAAGAGATGTTAAGTTCTTCTGTGTTCCTTGTTATATGAGGAGTCACTTTAAAACTTAGATCGACCTTGATTGATCTTTTTTGCTCTTTTCAACTCTCCTCTAGGAGTCCTATTACCTTGTTCTACACTTTTAGGAAGTTGTTAAAATTCAATAGTTTGGTATCGTTTCAGCTTGACGTTTGAACCCTAAACAATGAAATGCTTGTTAACCTTCGCAAACCTCTAGTATTTTTACTAAAACATTACCTTGAACCTTTGGTTCGGGAAAATCACTCTTCTTGATAGTTTGGAAAAGGAATTTTTTAGGCTTCCGGTTGCAATTTGACTAGGTCAAACTAGACCAATTATGATCGGTGGCTCTGAAAAACCTGTCGTTGTTTGAAACTCGTTTGCTAGTTCTCAGTCCTGTCGAATTTGAAGAACTCTCCATATATAGGGTAACTTGTAGGAATTCTCTTGTTGCGTATTTGTCTATTGAATGTTTGGTTTGGACGTGGTTTTATGAGCCATCGAGCTAACTTTTGAACATTTACAACTAGGTCAATTATGACCAAGGGCCTCAAAAAAATGGACACCAATCATAAATCATTCGTTAGTTATGAATTCTATCAGTTATGGGGAATCCTTGGTGTATAGGAGGTGTAGTTAATGTCAAGTCCATTGTAGGGAGGGGAATTATGTTTCTAGTCTACATCATACTAAACTGGAGAGGGAAAATAAGAATGTTAGTCCAAGAAGATGTTCTTAGGTATGAACGGAAACTTTAAAATCATTGTCATTGATTAGTCTAATGTACAACTTGGGATGCTTCAAAATGGCCTCATTGGGGAACAAGTATTTTCATTGATGAAGGCACATCTCCCCATATGTCACATTAGAAAAAGGATTGAATCCAACTATAAATATAGATGAAACAACCACAAGAAAATAACATGAAAGCACTCTACAATAATTTTTTGGTCCATAACATGGAATAAACATAAAAACTGAATAAATACATCAATAAATATTAAAACCCACCTAAATTTCATTTAGAGACAACACTCTCTTCATTATCGAAAGAGAAAGAAAATCACAGATATCCTACAAAAAATTCAAAGAAGAATTTAATAAGACTAAATGTATCTGCGAAATATTAAGTATGCTTACATGGAAAAAGTCAATGACATCCAAAACATAAATAACAAACATGGAAAAAATAAAACAAAAATAATCACTACAATAGAGAAAAATTTGGTTGATTATGAAACTAATAAGAAAGAGCAATTTAGTTCAATTAAAACTAAAGTAAGCTAAATACATGTAAGAGGTAGGTAGAAAATAGCGCATCAAGAAGTTCAATTTATTTAACAAGATCAAAAGAATGGCCAAAAAAGAGTAACTCTAAAATTCAAATAACTTCCACACATAAACCGGAGATGCCATAATCTCATTGACCATAAGAGAATTATAAAAACATTATATTACTATACTAGCCTAATATTAATCTAAAAATATTGTATAGTATCTAATATATCTAACAGTTTCCTATATTTGGTCAAAAATGGATATTTATGATCACAAAATATGCCTAAACAACCAACATAATTGGTCAATTTTAAGTTGGTTGACAAAATGTTACCAAAACTAATGTAAATACAAGTCAAATTCTCCATTTCTAACCATCGTCAGTTTTTGAATATGTTCTCTCAATTGAGGTTTAGAAGCTATAGACCCGTGGAAACTTGATGACAAGTAATTAACATCACATACACCACACTTTTGTGTTTTGTTTTTATTCTCAGGTAGAGATAGATTAATCCCATATCTCAAATATTTTCTAAGTTATTTGTACTTTTCCTCCTTGGGTATTTATCTACTACATTCTTGCTAGAATATAAGCTTTAAAGAAAATTGCCTTCAAACTTGTAACAACATTGAAACTGATCATTCTTTATTTATTTTCCTTGCCAATAAATTGGGAAGAACATCCAAAGGAACTACCTAAGTATCTACATGTCAGGAGTATGCTAATTCTCAACTAAATGTATGGCTAAAATTCAAAATATTTAAGATCTGTACCAGAAAATTTTGAAATTTAATTTTCTAGCTTATTTCAGAATCTAAATACTACATAGTGAATAGTACATACTTATAGTTGTATGAATTCAGTTTATGATCATCAACTACACCGGTGAAATGTTCATAAATTCAGATTTGGAATATATGTTATGCATATATATAAATCCTAGAATACATGACCTTATGATGGTACACAAACCCCAAGTGATTGTATATGTCATAACGAAAGAATTATTAATGTAAGCTAATCTCTTGTGGGTGATAATATCTAAAGAAAATTTCCTTCACACTTGTAACAACATTGAAACTACCCATTCTTTATTTGTTTTCCTTGCCAATAAATTGGGAAGAACATCCAAAGGCACCATCTAAGCATGTACCTATCAAAAGTATGTTGATTCTCAACTAAATGTATGGTTAATTTTAATAATATTTTAGATTTGTTCCAGAAAATTTTGAAAGTCAATTTTCTAGCTTATTTCAGAATCTGAATACTACATGGTACATACTTAAATGAATTCAATTTATGATCATTAACTACACCGGTGATTTTTTTTATAAATTTAGATTTGGAATATATGTTATGTATATATATATATATATATATATATATATATATATCTATGTATATATATATATATATATATATATATATCCTAGAATGCATGGCCTTATGATGGTACTATTGATGCAAAATCACAGCAGCCCCCGAATCACCTCATATCTGAGTGGGGCATCTGGTGTGACTGCATAACATGGGACCATCTCTCAAGCTATGGGACTTGCCCACTTGAGATGGACCTCTAGAGAAATTTGACTTCTTCTTCCTAAAATACCTACCACAAGCTAATATAGTGCATGTAAACTATCTAACCTTCAAAGGAGACAGGGAGAGAAATAAATACATAAAAGTAGAGCCTACACTAAAGAGGTGATACACTAGAAAAGGAAGTTGCTGGTCACAATCTCAGCTGGTTGAAGTGGAGAGAGGTGAGCAATAGAGAGGATGGAGAGATGCATCACATACCAAAGATGGAGTTCACATAGAACACCACTTCAAACCCATTAAACAAAGCTCTAAGAACCTATAATAGACATAAGAGATATGCAGAGTACACCCTGTAATGATGAGAGGAAAGAAGAGACAATAAAATAAGGAATGATGGAGAAATGCATAAAAAAATAGATTTTATCGCTCTATGAGTTCACACAGTACATCATCAGTGGGAAAGAGGCAATAAAATTCCATTACAGAGCAATGAGAGGAGGCTTACGCTCCACATTTAACCCTAGGGAAGAAGAGAGGGGGGGGCAGCAGAGAAAAGATGACCAACATCTAAAAATATGCCCCTCATTTATAATATAAAGAAGAAAGAGAAGGAGAGAGGAAAAATTTGAATCCTACTTCAACCACCCCTACAATGCGTAGAATCCACCTACCCTAACCACTCCATAAAGCATTGAAATCCTCCTGTAACAATTATGGAATTCATTGCAGGACCCATGCCTCTATTTGTTGTTCCTTGCTAGGTAATAAAGGAAACCCATTCTTCATCATGGTGGTAGATGGGAGACTTGATGGCCTCAAAAATGGCGGGTCAAAAAATTAATGGTGGTAGGTGGGTAGTAGGTGGCGAGAGCTCTCTAAAACATCCCCTCGCGCTTGATTCTAAGCTTTTGATAGAAAGATATGGTTTCTTGAAGGTACCACAGGTCTGGAGTTTGTTCACACATCCATGTGGTGGCCCCGCATGTCTCAAGGTTTCACCCCATCCTCCACACTCTTGAAGTTACGTCAGACTGACATGTGGCACTGTTTGCGGGCCTTCTCTATTTCTTTTATTCTTTACCTAAGCCCCCCAGTTGGCGGAGACATTGTGCCTAAATTTGACCACGTGGTGAGCTGGCACTCATTTGGGAACCAATTTTGGATCTACCCCTTAAAAGAGTGCTAAAGAGACACGTGGGGCCTGGGATGCCTCGCCTTATGCTTAGTCAATTCGTCTCCTCAGTGAACACTTCCTACGTCATTCCTTTGGTGAGTTAAAGGGGCCTACCATATATCTAACTTGGGACACGTGGGGGGCTCATGCATGTTTGGGACTAGCCTTTTGGGTCACGCCCTTGAAGTTGCCTCATTGGGACACTTAGCTCCTCCCGCGACGATGTGAATTTTTCAATGGCCGATGAGACCATTTTCTGACTCTGACCATGTGGTGGGTTGGCGCATATTTGAGACATGCCCCCAAATTTTTCTTTTGAAGGACTGCCGATTGGATGTTTGGAGGCTTCCATAGGTTCTATTCTATTAGGCCAATTCAACATCCAGTCCCACCGTCTCTACCTTGACTCTTGGCCACGTGGTGATCCAAAGTTCATTGGGGACCCTCATTTTGGACTCCACTCTCGGCAATGCGTTGTTGAGGCATGTGGTACCCTTTGTGAATCCTATTTTATACTCACTCTCGAACTTAGTTTTTGGATCAAAGGTGAGTCCACACGATTGGGCCGACCCTTCCATTCTTCATGTGTAAGATCGCATTCGACCAATTTTTCCCTTGGTGGGAAAACTGGGATAACAGTTTGGTGACTCAGAGTATCACCTACCTGCCAGATTAACGGATTAGCTGCCTTGTTGTATCCCTTTGGCATGGAGTCATGGGTGGTAGCTTGATACTAATCTTGTTCTTGAAACTTGAATCGTACGCTTGCACTTGGTGAACCTGAACCTGCCCTGCTGTCTGCACTCTCAATTTTCATAAGAAAATCTTTAAGATGAGATTTTTGAGAGTAGAAAATTGTATTGACTTGGGGCTTTCAGTTGTCCCTTGAAATGGACTTCCTCGAAACCCAATTTTAGATGCTTTGTATTTGTTTTATTTTGAAATTAATAACTGTTACAGGAAACTATGGGTCTCCATGCCATAAATACTGAAGGGCTTGACACATTGTACCTCTAGAGTAATACAAAAAAAGCTTATATATAGATATTAAATCATACATGCCTCAAATAATATATGTAGAGTGTGTAAAAGCACTTCTTCTACTGAAAACAATCCTAATCCTACTCCTACACTAACCCTAACAGAGAAAAGCTAAGCAAATCCTGCTATGAGCAGGGAGAAGTAGCTTTCCTTTCTCAAAATAGGTAGCCATGTATCTTATTTGGATCTAAACATGGTTGTCATTATGAGAGAAAAACTAACCAAAGGTCGATCCTCCACCCATATCATCAAGGTATCAACATCAATAAAAACTACCTCCTTAAGTTGATTGGCATTGGACTCTTAGAGGTGATGATGGTTACCTTTGGTGCTTTGAAACTTATCCTCATGCCCTGAAATGGGCATGACTTGTTTTGGACTCTCCCTTGGATCCAATGAAGTCAAGTTCCTGATTGGGCATGGTCTAATCCAATGGATGTGCTCATTTCTCTAAATTTCAACTCCAATAATGGAGTCTTCTTGCGGACCTTCTTGTGTGAGTGATGTGAGAGAGATGGGATCCTTGTGCTCTTTCCCTTCCTCCTACTTAGAAGAACATGGAAGATTATGATCTTCCAAACTTGGTTCTAGAGGGCCGTTGTGAGATGTAGGTTGTTATCCTTGGATGCTATCCTCCATGGTAGAGGACTCATGTTCTTGGAAGGAAGATGATGGAGGAGTATATGATATGATCTCCTCAGGCTCCTCTCCATCAAGACAATCCTCCAAGTCAGACATATAATCTTCCTCCTCATTGTCCCACTGCCTGTGTTTGACCTCCTCCATGGTTTCCTTCGGATCTTCGATTTTCTCACCATAGTTCCCATCATTCTCAAATATGAAGTTTGAAAGCTCAAACTATTCTTCAACATCAGATCCTGAAGGGGATGAAGTGTGAGGAAGAACCAAAGGTTCATCTGTGGCTTGTTCTGCACGTGTTGCCTTTGAAACCATTTGGTTCTCCTCCATAGCCAGAATTCTCTCCTCTTCTTTTGGATTTGGAGTAGCTTCTTCTTCCCGTTCTTGCACTACAGATGAAGCTTCCACCACTTGTGGCTTGACTCTAGCCTCCTCCATGGGCTTAACCAACAAGGGAATCTTTGTAATTCTAAATTTTAAAGTGAAGCTTACCAAGTTTTTGATCATTTATTATTTTCTTGGCTCTTCTTCTTGCTGCTCTCCTTGATTAGTTTTTGGAGTCTCTCCTTGACATGGACTTGGGAGAGTAGGAGGAGTGGTGGGTGGGAAATCCACTAGTTGTTTTTTATCTTTGGTGGAGGGGAAGGTATTTCCTTTGGCTCTTGTGGAAGGGACTTGGATTTGGAAGGAAAGAGGGAAGCAAAAATGAGGTGAGATGAAACTATTATGATGATACTGATTTGGGAAGAGGAAAAGAAAAGCTATGAGGTGGTGGACATACCCATTCACAAGTTGGTGGTTGTATGACACCAAGCTCATAGGCCTCTGTCTCCTTAGTCCACTTCACAAGTTGGGGGATCACCTCAATCATGAAGTAACGATTCTCCTGTGGGCTGTAGTGAATTAGAAAAGGGCCTTCCCATGGACAAAGATCCCTGTAGTCAATCCTAAATGGCTTCATATGTGTTTTATCCCTATACTGCCCCATGCTAGCCTCCATTCTTTGTATGTTTTACATTAGATCAATGTTCTCCACATAACTGTTACCATTATATGCGTTTCCTTGTTCTTGATAAGCTACATAGCCAAATTGGCTTTAACATTGCTCATATGGGTAAGCATAATGGTTTTGAATCTGATCATAATGCTAATCTAGAGGAGTCGTGAAATACATTGGAGGTGGATTGCATTGTTTTTGTTGCAAGTGTGAGTTCCAACTTGGTAATGAAGTCATGATTGCACAACTTCATGGGATGGAAGATGTGGAAAGAAAAATGGATGAAAATGGATGGGGGAAGGTCTACAACTCAGAGGATGGGTTGTTGACTAGATGGAGTCACTAGATGTGCTTCAAAGTGCCTCTAAAGGATGGATCTCAATAATAACACATCAAACATGCTGAGATTAAGATGTAAATCTCTTTAGTGTGCTCCGACTGGGCATGCCAAAACTGTTAGTGAAAAATCACAGCACCCCCGAATGACCTCATATTTGAATGGGGCATCCAGTGTGACAACATAACATTGGACCATCTCTCAAGATGTCGGACTTACGAACTTGAGATGGACCTCTGGATAAATCTGACTTCTTCTTCCTAAACTACCTATCACAAGCTACTCTATTGAAGGTAAACTATCTAATCCTAATCTAACCTTTCAAGGAGATAGGGAGAGAGAGAAATACATAAAAACAGAGCCTACACTAAAGTGGTGATACACCAGAAAAGGAATTTGTTGGTCACAATCTCAGCTTCTTGAAGTGGAGAGAGGTGAGCAATGGAGAGGATGGAAAGATGCATCATAGACCAAAGATAGAGTTCACACAGAACACCACTTAAAACCTATTAAACATAGCTCCCAAAACTTACAAAATACATTAGAGATATGCACAGTACACCCTACAATGATGAGAGGTAAGAAGAGATGATAAAATAAGGAAGGACGAACAAATGCATCAAAATTTTTTTTATTGCTCTATGAGTTCACACAATACATCATCAGTGTGAAAGAGGCAAGAAAATGCCATTACAAAGAAATGGGAGGAGGATTAACCTCCACATTCGACCATAGGGAAGAAAGAGAGAGGGGGGTAGGAGAGAAAAGATGACCAAACACTAAAAATATGACCCTTCTTTACAATATATAGAAGAAAGAGTGAAGGAGAGAGGGAAATTTTGAATCCTTCTTTAACCACCCCTGCAATGCAATGAGTCTAGCTACTCCAATCACTCTAGAAAGCATTCAAAATCCTCCTATAACAATGATGGTCTTCACTGCAAAACCCATGCCTCCATGTTTTGTTCCTTTCTGGGCAATAAAGGAAACCCATTCTTCATCATGGTGGTAGATGGGAGACTTGATGGCCTCAAAAATGGCGGGTCAAAACATTAATGATGGTAGGTGGGTAGAAAATGCTAAGAGCTCTCTAAAACATCCCCTCCCACTTAATTATGAGCTTCTGATTGAAATATATGGTGCTTAAAGGTACCTCAGGTCTGGATTCTGTTCACGCATATCCATGTGGTGGTCTCATGTGTCTCAAGGTTTCACCCCCTCCTCTACACTCTTGAAGTTGAATCAGATCAACACATGGTGCTGTCTGCACACATGCTCTATTTCTTTTATTCCTTGTCTAATCCCCCCTGTTGGTGGAGACACTGTGCTTGAATTTTACCACATGGTGAGCTCATGCTCATTTGGGAACCGATTTTGGATCCACCCCTTGAAAGGGCACTGAAGAGACATGTGGGGCCTTGGATGCCTCGCCTTATACTTAGCCGATTTGGGTCCTAAGTGAACACTACCTACCTCGTACCTTTGGTGAGTTAAAGGGGCCCACCATATATCTGACTCAAGATACGTGGGGGGCTCACACATGTTTGGGACTTGCCTTTGAGGTCCCACCCTTGAAGTTGTGCCCTTGGGACATGTAGCTCCTCCTGGGACTCTATGAATTTTTCAATAGTTGATGAGAATGTTTTCTGACTCTAACCATGTGGCGGGCTGGCGCATGTTTGAGACCTACCCACAAATTTTGATTTTGAATGACCATCAATTGGATGTGTGGAGCATTCTGCAAGCTCTGTTCTATTTGGCCGATTGAATGGCCAGTCTCTCCCGCTATGCCTTGAATTCTGGCCATGTGGCAATCCGACAATTGTTAGGTACCCTCATTGTGGACTCCACTCTCAGCAATGAGCTGTTGAGGCATGTGGTACCCTCCATGGTTCCTGTGTTCTTCTCACTCTCGAACTCAGTTTTGGGATCAAAGGGGATTCCACACGATTGGGCCAACCCTTCCATCCTTCCTGTGCAAGATCGTGTTCGACCAATTTCGCCCCCTCGGGGAAAAATTGGGATAACATGTACACCAACCCCAACTACTGAAATATATCATAAAAAACAAATATTAATGTAAGATGATCTCCTATGGGTAATAATATGAATATTTAAAACTCAGATGGTACTGCCAATGGGATTTAAGGATTAGTCCAACATGCTAAAATTCCAACACATAATCCAACTCATAGTAAATTTTGCTTATAAACATTTGAGGCAACTCTATGAATATCAATCCAACCAAAATGCATATTAACTAATCCAACCAAATTAAAAGTTTTTTCCACCCTTGAATCAACATGTCTTGTTCTGGGTAATAGAAAGATATATTTATAAAAATATATAGGTAGAACAGTCATATACAAGTATTTGAAATACATGCTTACGATCATAATACAAGAAAAAAAATCAGATGGTACTGCTAATGGGATTCAAGGAGTAGTTCAACATGCTAAAATTCCAACACATAATCCAACTCATAGTAGCTCATGCTTATGAAAATTTGAGGTAACTCTGTGAAAATCAATCCAACCAAAATGCATATTAACTAATCCAACCAAATTCAGAGTTTCTACCACCCTCTATTCCACAGGTCTTGTTATGGGTAACAGAAAGATATATTTATACAAAAATATAGAAAGAACAATTGTATAAAATTATTTGAAATACATGCTTATAGTTATAATATTGGAAAATCTATAGACCAACAATATTAGCTCTGCCAAAAAAGTGGAAATTGCTATGCTGAAATTATTTATCGTTCTTAGCCATGTTGATAAGGCAATTTTGCATGTGCTTATCTAGGTGATGGGCATCCTATAGGTCAGCTAAATATGAGAAATATTATTAGTTTCTATTTCTATAGATAGGTATTTTGTATTACATATTGGATTAGGGATTAAAGTGCTTGTGGGTAACCATTGATGCATACTAGTTTTATTCACCTACAAACTGTCTGAAGATCTTCATTTTTTGTAAACATTAAACTTTTTCCTTTTTCTTATCAATGAAAAATAAAAGATTATAGACCATTGATATCTTTAACATAATTCAATTACAGGACCATTTTCTTCATTTTGATGTTTTTCTTTACTGTAAGGATACTAATGAGGCACAAATTGGATATAACTGATATTAAAAACATACAACTCAAAACACTCATAGAGATCATCAAAAGTGAAATCGGATAAAAAGTTAAATAACATTAAAAACGTACCCCTTAAATCAATTAGGACTACTTGATCCAATAATTGAAGCAGACCTGCAGTGTGCCCTTCACTTGCATTAAAATGAACAACCTCCAATTTCTTGTACAAAAAACTGAGGAAAGTCAGTACGTAGTATTATTTTTATAGAAAACTTCAAAAAATCGAGGAAAAAGTATTTTGTTAATGTAAGCTATGCCAATATCCTTAGGAATTGTTCTTTCCTAGTTTTGTTCACAAGACCTCAATGTAGAGAAAAATAATGCAGAATGCAGAACAAAATAGAGCTCGATGCGTTTAATCCTTCTTAAAGAAAAATTTAATCCTTCAATTGGTTGTTGTTGATTATTTAAAGGCTATTGAATGCAAATTCAAAAAAAAAAATCTAAACAAAAAAAACCCGCATTCAACATGCAGAAAAAAAAAATCTAAAGATATAAAAAATTGAAAAGAAACTATTAAAAATAGCCGAAAAAGAGAAAACATCCAAGCGGCCATCAAAATTAATCACCTTGAAAAAACATCCAAAGGGCCGTCAAATTTAACATAGTCACTGAAATGACCGAAAGACCCTTTCCCATAGGGGGAATGCCTTCAGTGTAAGAAACTTTATGTGCTCTACCTTATACACAAATATGAAATTTTCTCTATAAATAATTACAACTAGGGGTTTCAAAAGGAATTAGGAGAAGGATTTCTATGTTGCTATAAGGGAAAATAATAAGGTTTTTCTTTAGCCATGGGGCATATAGTTTTTACACGCATGGAAAATTTAGGTGAAGTGCACCATGGAATTAAATACTTACATGTCCAACACCTATTCCATGACTTAGTAAAATAGTGAGAATTAAATCCTTTCATGTCGCACACATATTCCCCAACTTAGATTTTTCCACCCAAAAAATATTTGATATTTGCTCCACTTTATATACTATTGTGATTATGGTTCCATAAAAATGAGATTAGGGGTTTCATACATAATTGTGAGTAGGGTTTCTTTGTATCCATAAGGGAAAATAATAGGGTTTGTCTCAAGTTGAGAAGCACATAATTTTTCTAGGTGTAGATGATGGAGGTGAAACTGAAAGGAATGATAAGAAGATTGTTCCAAACCATGATCTCAGATGATAATAGCACATGCCATTAGATTTACAAAACATAAGAGCTATAATACCATATATGGAAATCCATCATAATCCATAATGCTCAATACATTACAGTACAATGACTTGAGAAAAAGAAAAAAAGATTGACGAAGGAAATTGAATTACTCAATAAGAAAGATGTACATGTAGGAGGAGGGAAGTGAAACTACTACCTAAATTATTGGTAAATAACTTCCACTAACTAATACTGGTAGTTAAGTTAACCCTAAAATACTAGTAAGCTATCTCCACATAACTAAGAAGATAACTCAACACAACAAGTAAGCTAAATCCACACAACTAGTACACCTAAGTAAGCTAACCCAACAAGTGTAGGGCTAAAACAAGTGTAAGAATTATCATGATAAATAAATAAAAGGATAAATAAGAACCTACACTAACACCCTCCTATAAGAATAGCTTAGGTGGGAGAAAAATAAGGTGGGTCCCAAAAACAAGGCCTGATGAGGTACCCACGTACAACAACTGAGAAAATTGAACACCACAAGGTACCCAAAACTAGTAATAACAAAGTAAAGAGAGGAAAATCCTGCTGCAAGATATCCTCAGAAGCTCAGCTCCAAAAACTCATATAATGTTGAAGAAGTGTGGTGCGCACTATGGTCTGAATCTACTACTTGATCATATAACTCAAAAAAACTGACATTGGGCTTCACTAGAATAACTCCATGCAAGGAGAATGTCAATGGAGTGATGTCAAAAATCTAAAAAAAAAACCAAACATAAGTTGATCAACTGTTACAAATAGGTGTGCCACGATCCAAGAATAACCAAGACAACAAGGAAAGGAAATAAAATCCAAATAAATAGGAGTGCCACGATCCAATAAAATCCACTTGGTAAAAAGGAAATGACACAAAATCTGAAGAAGCAAGATCAATTGTTACAAACAGGTGTGTCACAATCTAGGAACAATAACCAAGGCAACAAGGCAAGGATACGAGATACAAATAAATATGAGTGTCACAATTCAAGAAAAGCCAAGGTAAAAAGGTAAGGACATGAAACCAAAAGAATAAGTATCAACACCACACCCTTCCATACTACTGAATGCGTAGAGTGAAACCATAGATCTATATGAGTTTCCAAAATCAACTACTCGAACACTAAAAAACTAAGACTGGGCTTCACTAGAATAGCTCCCCCGCAAAAGAGACTTTCAACATGCCAAAAAAGTTTTGAAAAATACAGATCCAAAATATCTCAACAAACAAGAGAGATATAAATGTATACACCCATAGATACAAGAATGCAAAACCTAAAATTTTAGGATGTCGGACTCAACCGAAATTATGTCCACAAGTGATTACAACACTCTAAAATTTTTGGCACTTTATAATTAAGTGCATGTAAATATTATAATAAGTAATATTACCTTTTAAATTTAAAATATGTGTATAAATATGTCACCAATGTATAGATCTCGAAAAAATATAAATTTTTTTAAAAAAATCACTTTAATCTGAGCTACAGATCAAAAGTTATGAGCTCTACAAGGTTTTGCTATTAAAATAATATTTTAATGTTGATGTTTTCTTAAAAGGTACACATGACACCCAAATGTCCAAAGGTTAAAAGAGTGCATCCACATGATACAAGCTTGTGACCAAAGGATAAAAGCCTGCGCCTAAAACCTAAATGTCTAGAGGGTAAATCGTTGCATTAAGAGGGTACACGTCAATATCTAATGGATAAAAGAATGTACCTAGAGGGTACAGATCTAGGTCTAGTGGATAAAAAATGCATCCAAAATATAAATATCCATAGGGTAAAAGAATGCATCCGGAAGGTACACGCTTATATCCAATGGATAAAAGAATGCACCTAGAAGGTACAAATCTATGTCCAATGGATAAAAGACTATATCCAAATTAGAAATATCCATAGGGTAAAAGAATGCATCTAGAAGGTACAAACATATATCCAATGGATAAAATAATACACCTAGAAGGTGCAGATTTGTGTCCAGTGGATAAAATATTGCATCCAAAATAGAAATATCCAAAGGGTAAAAAATGCATCTAGAAGGTACACACTTATATCTAATGGATAAAAGAATGTATCAAGAGGGTACAAATCTGCATGTAGTGGTTAAAAGAATGTATCCAAAAAATATATATCTAGAAGGTAAAGAACGCATCTAGAAGGTACATGCTTATATCCAATGGATAAAAGAATACACCGAGAGGCTAGAAATTTACATCTAGATTTGAATGTCTCAAAACATGGTCGAGTTTATAGTCGATTCTAGGGTTTTGGGACCTTCCAAAGCCAATGGCGCACTCTGTTTTTCATAAAAATGCATGTTGCAGAAAAGTGCTAACAAATTCCAAATACATGAAAATAATAAATCCTTGCTTGCAATGAAAAACTTACAGATGGATGCCTACATCATCTATCTCTCTG